>JARHVA010000342.1:757500-2010000 GCA_037957365.1 Torreya grandis | reverse complement strand
ATTTCTAATATCTCACCATAGATTTGTCTCAAATCAAAATACTTTGATAGATTTTAGACATTGACAAGTTCCTTGGATAACTAATCATGAGCATGTTTAGTGGTGAGCAACTTCCTTTGACATAACACAACTTATCATACATCCATAGTAGTTAGGAAGTAATTTATTAGCTTGGTTGTTGTTCACATGTCCTTTCTGTAGTAAGATTTTTGGGCACTATATGGATTTAGCTATGTAAATTCAAACTCAAATATGAAACTATTTTGTTATAATCTAGAGCCATTAGAACCTAAATGCAATTAGATGAATAAACTATTCAATCCTACACTTAAATCCTAAAGCTCGATGCTCTAGACCAAAATCAAATGGAATAAAAAAACAAGATGATGAGATTGCTTACCTTGACTTAAAAATTTGACATAGTGATATTACTTGATCAATGATTGTTTATGATTGATTCATGGACATGGATTCAATACTTGATTGCTAGTTGGACATGGAGGCTTTATGATTTCTCAAGATGGCTCCAATGGAGGAGAGGAGTGGTTTAAATAAAAAGAGGAGGGAAAGATCTATGGTAGATATTTGAAGTTGGGGGAAGGAGATCAAGGATGAAGAATTAAAAAGAATTTAAAATTCCTTGGAAGCCTCTACATTTAGAGGTTTCTAGAGAGGAGGGGTGAGAATAGAGAAGATTCTAGATTTGGAAGGCTTTAAAGTCCTTTGGGTTAATGATGATTAGATTGGGGATTATATAGGGATTAGGTGAGTGATTAGGGACTAGGCATGTAGGAGAGCATAAGAATAAGCTAGTAGGTAGGTAGGTGGGTCATGAGAATTTAAAATCCTCAAATAATAAGTGGGGTTAGATTAAGATAAAAAAATGATTATATAAATTAATGATGAAGTGGGATAGAATAAGGTTAGTAGATGAATAAATATTGAGGGGAAGACATTAGATTAATGATTAGAAAGGAGGGATAAATTAGAATAAATGAGACGAGCGAAATTAGTGTCGACTAATAGTAATATTAGTGACAATAATGTAGGTGAGTGAATTTAGGTGCATACATTTTACCTCTCTTTGAAAGGGCATTGCGATGAAGCAAAGTGAAATTTCAAAGAAACACCATGTTATGGTTGAATGTTACTAGGTGTGATGTTAGGAGATATGATGCCCCCTCAAGGAGACATGTGGGGAAGAATGAGATGCATGACCACTTGAAAGAAGAAATGATCAGTGGGATGAGACAGATAGACAAGAGGATGGGATACTAGATGCGAGATAGATGATGAAGCAAAACTTGACCTAAGTAATGAGCTATAGATTGATGATGACTCTGATCATGAAACATGCACATGGAGTAAAGATGATGTTGTCATGATTGTCAACACATCCCAAGGGGGAATCAATCGTAACATGATGATGATAGGATTAAAAGGATGCAAACTTTAGACATATCCCAAGCAAGGATGCATGCAAGGGAGAGTTATAGGTCGGGATAAGATGATGTTTTGATAAGATTGATAATGGGTGTAGCTTAAAGGTAAATCAATCAATATGATGTAGGTGATGATAGAGAAGAATTAATATGATCGAGTGACCAACAGTTAGGGGAAAAAAATTGGACTACATTACATAAAATCAATGAGCTTTAATGTGATTAATGATTATTCCCTTGGTAAGGACACATGAAAGGGAGCGATAGAGGAGATAATGGTTGAGCTATCCTTGGGTACTGGAAAGTGGCTAAGTGTTGCCTACATAGTCTAAAAAGACTTTAGGCCGATGTAGTTTTGACTTAGGGATAAATGATAAGTGATAGAGGATATGATAATGATGATGGTGAGTATTAGTTTTTAGAGGATGATGTTAGTGTTTAGAGAACATAACTCAAATGATGAGATGAGAATTAATGATTGGATGTTAGTGTTGACCATTTTTGGCCCTGCAGGCCAAAATTGGTCTCCTTCTTCCCCTATTGTTCTGAGCTAGTTCAAATTTTGGGTTGCACAAGTCTTTCAGCAAAAGGATGAACCAGTTCAAAGAATGCAAGGCTCTTACAAAGCTCTTCGGAAATTTTGTCCAAATAAATTCACAAGGAAAGAGACCAAAAATGTTCAAGACACTTTTCCTTAAGGTTGGAAAAAGTGGTTCAACATCGGGGTTCAACGACCTGATCTTTCCAAGAGCTTTGAACTTTAAACTTAAATATGTTGAACCGTTGAACCATCATTAGTTCAATCATTTGGTTTAGTCAGTCGGTTCAATCATTTAGTTCAAGTGTTCGGTTCAAGTGTTTGGTTCAATCAGTTGGTTCAAGCAGTCAATTCAAGCAGTCAATTGAATGAGTGTAACTCCTTGCGGGACACAGTGATGAACCATTGAACCATTGAAATGTGAAAAAGGGTTTAAGTTCAGGTTCAATCAGAAGGTTCAAAAGGGTTTTACAAATCTTGAAGGATAGGTACCCTTGTGGAGGGTAGTCAGGCACAAAATGAACCATTCCAGCAGGTTGCGGGGGGAAATTTTGGACCCAAAGATGCCCTTGCGGAGGGCAAAAAACACTTAAAGAGGAGAGGGTTGAAAGGTGAGTTTCCATCAAAAAGAAATACCAAGGCAAAGAATTCCTTTAGACTTTCTATCTGAAGGAAATTCAAAAGAAAATTATGCGGCAAAGTGAACAAGACAAATCCTTCAGACAAAAAGTCTGAAGAAATTCCTTCAGACTTTTGTCCGAAGGAATTAACCTAAAAGAAAGCTGCCCGAAAGAGAACAAGTGATAAAATGAAGGAAATATTACCTTCAGACATTTTTATGAAGGAATTGAGAAGCTGAGGCAGCCCGAAGGACCCCGAAGGACAATTGCCCTTGCGAGGGACTCTTAGCTGCCAAAAGGGACCTTTTTCCAAGCCCTGAAAGGACACTTTCCCTTCAAGAGAGTTAAAAGACAAAGGCCCAGCCCAAGGAACAAAAAGTCTAAGGATAGAAAGTCTGAAGTAATTGCCAAAGGGGGTGACGGGCCCATAGACGTCAAATTCTAGCATGGCAAACTAGCCGTTAGAGGTTCAAACGTCCAGTGACGGGTGTACGAACGTCAAATTTAAGGCAGTGAAATAGCCATTGATTTTGAAATTCTTAAGGATAGGCTGAAAGTAAACTTAGTGACCTATCGAGAAGATAGCCCTGAGTACTCACAAAGCTAAAAGGAGACAAATCCAGGAAGAGACAAAAATAACAAGGAAAGACGGGACCAACCTAGGTGGCAAAAGGAAGGTGTCGGCACAAGGAGTTATTCTAACAGTTGAAATAGTCTCTACCAAGTGGTCATCAAGGAGCACAAATAGTGAGTGATACGGCCTGTTTTTCCTCATTTTGCATTAATGAGTAGACAGCCACATGAATGTCTTTAAGAAGTAGTCTTGTTGGCAGACAAATGACGCGGCCCATGCTTTCACAATAATGTTTGATATAAATTAGACGTAAAAGTCAAGACTGGCAGCTGACGTAGCACATTCTTTTAGCAAATTTCTCTTCCCAAGGCATTCAACGTAGCATGGGCAGCTTTTTTAGAAGGTGTCAAAAGCCTCTTTCTTTCTATATATATTGTAAGCTCTCATTTGAGAGGAAAATCTCTTAGCTTGTAAGGTAGAGCTCTGTTAGATTTTACCTTGAATCAAGACAGAGCATTTTTTACCTCCATGTTGAGTTTGCACTTTTGTATATGTCTATGGCTTGTCCTATGTTAAGTCATTTTCCTTTATGCTTTCACAGAATGATTCCAGCATGTCTAGTGTATTGTGAGTTCTTCTTTTGCAGGTTAGCCAGAAGTGTCCCTAGAGGAGTATGGGTGCATGTGAATAGGTTGCCAAAATGTGTCTTAGAACGCCTCTGGTAGTTCTTCCTCCCTATATCTCCACGGACCCCTAGCTCATTGATGCAGAAGAATTTCTCGTATCAAATGAAGTGTATGTTAGCTTGTTCTTGGTGGAAAGTGTATGTTCAAGATAAGTAGATCAACCATTTTTGGTGCATCACCGTTTAAGTTTAGGTTCTATTTTTAGTCATCCTTCTCCCTTTTCAACCCCCCCCCCCTTTTATTCATTTTTAGCAGTAGGAAATCCAGGACCTCAGAGATGCATCAAAGGGAGCTAGCCCTTATCTAGAGATTCTCCCCTCAATTTTGCTAGGCCCACAGGCAAGAGGGGAGTCTCCATTATGCTGCATGGAAGACAGGAGCTCAACCCCCTGTCAAGGGTGCAATCCATAGCGTCAATAATTTTTGGCATGCCCGGTGGGACAAACTAGTTTTTATTCCAAAGAGTTAAAGAATCTTGGTGTGTTCTTCAACCAACTAGCTTTTGGAGGCTTTTTTATCAATATCAATGGCGACTTCAAGTTGAATCAGCCAGTTAAGTAGTCCTAGTGCCATCAAGAAATCATAGTTTGGCATGTATAATTCCATTGCTTAGCATCATGGATGCTCCCTTTGAAGACATTGTCAATAATGGAGAAGAAACAGGTCATGCATACATGTGGATGTTCCAAAAATATGAAGATGAATGTACATATGGTGATCTCTCTCCCCCCTTGTTTGATGAACGTCCTTGTTACTTTGAAGAAGAGAGCCTTGAACAAGAAGGTGATGTTTTGTGGGATGAGCACTCAGTCTATGATCTCATTCTAGACATCACAACAATCACCCTTCAAAAAAGCCATGAAGAAGCAGGAGATAAGTTTGATAGTCTCTTCAATAAGGCAGAAGGGAACGAGTCAAACCATGATGCATATTAAGGGGCTTATGGTGATGAACCAGTGGCCATTGATTTCTTAGTGAAACACACCAACATGAAGGACTAGCATTCGATAAGCTTCTAAGAGCAAGATGAATACATATATATTGGAAGCATGTTTAACCCTGATCCACTCGGATACAAGCCAATCAAGGTGACAAGCACGAAGAGCAAGTCACAAAATCTCCATTCCATTCAGCCACTTGTCTGGCACCATAAGTTTTCTTTCCATGAAGGAGACTTAAGAAGTTTTCCCTTTGATCCAGGAGGGAGACAAACAAACCTGGTTAGTTGTACATAGTAGTTTGCTTTCAAATTTTCTTTCCCTATTTTCCCTAAGTGTTGTTTGCACAAGTAGTGTTTTTAGCCTTTGTTGTGTGTGTTTTCCTTTGTGTTTAAGGTGAAATCTTCATGATTGATTTTTGGATCTCTCGAGGCTGTTGCTAACTTTTTCATGATGCGTTCTAATTTTGTGCCCAATGGACTTTGAGGCTACTAGTTTCTAAGCATAGAAGGCATGCTTCCCTTGGGAATCGCCAGAATTTTAACCAGTTTTGGCCCTGTAAGCCAAAATTAGTCTCCTTCTTCCCTTGTTGTTCTGAGCCAGTTCAAATTTCAAGTCGCTCAAGTCTTTCAGCAAAAGGATGAACCAGTTCAAAGAATGCAAGGCTCTTATAAAGCTCTTTAAACATTTTTTCTGAAGAAATTCCCAAGGAAAGAGATCAAAAATGTTCAAGACACTTTTCCTTAAGGTTGGAAAAAGTGGTTCAACGTCGGGGTTCAACGACCTGATCTTTCTAAGAGCTTTAAACTTTGAACTTAAACAATGTTGAACTATTGAACCATTGTTGGTTCAATCAGTTGGTTCAAGTGTTCGGTTCAATTGGTTGGTTCAAGCAGTCGGTTCAAGTGGTCAATTGAATGAGCGTGACTCCTTGCAGGACACAGTGATGAACCATTGAACCATTGAACTCTAAAAAAGGGTTAAGGTTAAGGCTCTATCAAAAGGTTCAAAAGGGTTTTACGAAGCTCGAAGGATAGGTACCCTTGCGGAGGGTAGTCAAGCACAAATGGACCATTCCAGTAGGCTGCAGAGGGAAATTTTAGACCTAAAGGTGCCCTTGCAGGGGGTAGAAAACACTTAAAGAGGAGAGGGCCAACAGGTGATTTTCATTCAAAAAGAAAGACCAAGGCAAAGAATTCATTCGAACTTTTTGTCCGAAGGAAATTTGAAAGAAAATCCCGTGGCAAAGTGAACAAGGCAAATCCTTCAGACTTTTGTCTGAAGGAATTCACTCGAAAGAAAGCTGCCCAAAAGAGAATAAGCGAAAAAATGAAGGAAAGATTACCTTCAGATAAAATGTTGGAAGGAATTCCTTCAAACATTATGTTTGAAGGAATCAAGAAACTGAGGCTGCCCGAAGGACCCCGAAGGATAATTGCCCTTGTGAGGGACTCTCGGCTACCAAAAGGGACCTTTCTCCAAGTCCCAAAGGGACACCTTCCCTTTGGGAGAGTTAAAAGACAAAAGCCCAGCCCAAGGAACAAAAATTCAAAGGAAAGAAAGTCTGAAGGAATTGCCAAAGGGGGTGATGGGCCCGTAGACGTCAAATTCCATCATGGTGAACTAGCCGTTGGAGGTTCAAACGTCCAGTGACGGGAGCACAAAAGTCAAATTTAAGGTAGTGAAATAGCTGTTGATTTTGAAATGCTTAAGGATAGGTTGTAAGTGAACTCAGTGACCCACCGAGAAGATAGCCCTGAGTGCTCACAAAGCCAAAAGGAGACAAAGGCAGGAAGAGACAAAAAATAACAAGGAAAGATGGGACCAACCCAGGTGGCAAAAGGAAGGTGTTGACACAAGGAGTTATTCCAATGGTTGAAACAGTCTCCACCAAGTGGTCATCAAGGAGCATAAACAATTAATGATGTGGCCTATTTTTCCTCATTTTGCATTAATGAGCAGACAGCCGCATGAATGTCTTTAAGAAGCGGTCTTGTTGGCAGACAAACGATGCGGCCCATGCTTTCACAATAATGTTTGATATAACTTAGATGCAAAAGTCAAGACTGGCAGCTGACAAAGCATGTTCTTTCAGTGACTTTCTCTTCCCAAGGCATTCAACACAGCATGGGCAGCTTTTCCAAAAGGTGCCAAAAGCCTCTTTGTTTCTATATATATTGTAAGCTCTCATTTGAGAGGAAGATCTCTCAGCTTGTAAGGCATAGCTTTGTTGGATTTTACCTTGAATCAAGATAGAGCATTTTTTACCTCCATTTTGAGTTTGCACTTTTGTATATGTCTATGGCTTTGTCCTGTGTTAAGTCATTTTCCTGTATGCTTTCATAGAATGATTCCAGCATGTCTAGTGTATTGTGAGTTCTTATTTTGCAGGTTAGATAGAAGTGTCCCTAGAATAGTATAGGCACATGTGAATAGGCTACCAAAGTGTGTCTTAGAATGCCTCTGGTAGTTCTTCCTCCCTGTATCTCCATGGACCCCTAGCTCACTGATGCAGAAGAATTTCTCGTATCAAATGAAGTGTATGTCAACTTGTTCTTGGTGGAAAGTGTATGTTCAAGCTAAGTAGATCAACCATTTTTGGTGAATCAATATTTAAGTTTAGGTTCTATTTTTAGTCATCCTTATCCCTTTTCAACCCCCCCTTTATTCATTTTTAGCAGTAGGAAATCCAGTACCTCAGAGATGCATCAAAGGGCGCTAGCCCTTATCTAGAGATTCTCCCCTCAGTTTTGCCAGGCCCATAGGCAAGAGGGGAGTCTCCATTATGCCGTGTGGAAGATAGTAGCTTGGCCTGCTATCAAGGGTGCAATCCACAATGTTAACAGTTAGTTGAATGGGTTAAAAAGATTGGATTAGTGATGAGAATAAGGATGATTAGATATATGATGAGGTGTAGGTGATGAAGTTATCATGAATGTCATAAAGATAATTAGAGTCTAAGCAATCTAATAAATATGACACTTGGTAGTATGCCCTATGATATAAGCATGACCAAGAGGACATGATGCCAAAGTGTGTGGGTAAATAACAAACTTTGCATCCTAAAGGGCACTCATAAGCATTATTATAGCTTTGGGTGACCTCATAGCATCCCCTTTCATTGCCCAATGGACAAAAAGAGACAAAGACAACCAAATATTTACATGATAAAAACATGCAAACAAGACAAATAGAATAAATAAGATCTATACAAGATGAAAATGAATGAAACAACACAGAACATATAAATAACACACACAAGTATCTACATGCAATTCCACAATATCATGTCGAATGACGTGATGAGTGATTGGGTTATGGACTAGACTAGGATAATCATGATGGGATTGTGGACTAAGGATAGACTTGGATTTGGGATAGAATAATGATGATGACTAGGATGAGGACACTAGTAAGGATATGAATGTGCAGGTGGATGTTGACTAGAGGAGGGACTTGGATGAGGACCCGGATATGAAGATGACCAAGGATTATCGAAAGACAAACCTTGCAAGAGTCCAATCTAGCAAAAAGATTAGGAGATGATGGGATCAAATACCTTCCACATTAGCAAAATGGTGATTGGATGGGTGCTAGGTATGGAGTGGTAATGATAGAGAAGTGATGGGATCATATACTTTTCATACTAGCAAAATAGTGATTGGATGGGTGTTAGGTAGGAAAAAGCAATTGATAGGGAAATGATGGATGCTAGATTAAATTCTTTGACAAGGTTATATGTGTCAATAATACCTTTATCAAAAGGGATGAAGAGGAAGATATGGATGGGTGGCCACTAGGATTTGGGTCCAAGATAAAGTATAGTGTTCAAGGATGATGATTGGAAAAAGAGGAGATGGATATTAGACATTTGTTTTAGGATGGTGATATGGATAACGACATATGTGGGATGGGTATTAAATGTGTTTTAAGATGGTAAGGTGATGTGATGGAGATGGATGCGAGAAGGGGATTAGGCATAAGATAAGACATCATGGACTATTTTTGGCTTTTTCAAATTTTATGATTTTTATGGTTTTTTACATATTTCAATTTTTAGTGCTTTTTGGAATATGTATATACACTATACAAATGGGGGTTACTAGAGAAGGGAATACCAAGTTGAGCAACCAGGATGAGGATGGACAGGATGATGAATGGGAAGACAAAGGGATAAGGGTGATGCAAAAAAAGGGATGAGGACCAAGGAAGAAGGGACTAGGGATTTCTAATGACCACATCATGAAGGAACCACATGTTTAGTTTCCTAAGTGTCCATTGGAGGATTTACCAAGATGATTTGGGAATAATTCTCAAACCACCTTCCACTTCTTTGTGAAGGTCAAGATGGGAAGGATGATATGGACAGAGGGATATGGTATGAATGAGAGTGACAAGGGAGAATATGACTATCATGAAAGGGGATGGATAGTGCCCCCAAGTGTTGAGTTACAATGCAAATAATAAATTATTTTACCATAATGTTAGAGACTAGTTTTCATCATGGTATTTGCCCAAGGCACTAGAAGACTAGTTTACACCATTGGACAAATGTTTTTTTTTTAATTTTAGGATTTTTTTGACTTTTATTGGGCATCTTGATTTATTAGATAAGGATGAGATGCAAGATATAAGCATTGTTGTGATCTTTAGCCAACACATGTTATGGGGATGTGTGATGTTAGGATCATGTTGGTGTTACGACTAGATATATGGGAGTCCATGTGACCTTTAATGAGTCTTGATTATGACCCCTTCAAATATCTAGACCAGGTGTCTTCATCACCCCTAGGAGAGATAATGTTGCTCAGGAAGGTGATGGGAGATATGAATGTGATTAGATCTTGATGGGGATGTATGGGACTTGAATAGATGATATGACCATGATAGGATGGTGTGATGGGTGATTGGGAATTAGGAATAGCAGTCACACACATCATTGGAGATGTTGGACATTTTTTTATTTGATTAGTGCCAATTGACAAAGGACTGCAAGATATCCAAGATGCTTTGAGTTTGTGGTTCATCTTTGATCTGAGTATTTGATGGATGATTGGCCATATTAATAGTGCTTTTGATAGTATTTTGATTTTTTGACTAGATTTGATTTTGACTACCCCCTGGTGCTTGATTTTGGGCTTCATCAGAGGAGAGTGAATTTTGACTTGATAGATGATGATTAATTTGACTTTGACAATCCCCTAGTGCCTGATTTTGGGCTTCATTAGGGGAAGATGTTTTTAGATTAGGCTGATGATTTGACTCTTCTTGATATTGACTGATGGGATCAAAGATGATTTAATTATCATGATTGACTTCTAGAATATGCTCTTGGAGCTTTGTATTTGTGTCTCGCATTATATTACTCAAATAAAGGACCAATGATGTATGTTCCCATTTGTCCTTGTGGAGGAGGTGATTAAATGATCATTAATGGGAAGAAAGGGATCTATGATGGATGGAGGTGGTGGAGATGGTATGATGAGGTCAATGAGTAGTGATGAGGCAACATAATCTTCATAGGGGTTCCTAAAAGATCTAGTTTTGACATCGGAGAAGATCTCCTCAAGATCAACAAAAGGATCACTAGGATTAGCTATGGTAGATGCATCCAAAGGAGGATCACATTCATGTTAAGGTGTGGAGCTAAAAGCTTCAACTGTTTGCAGACACAAGAAGAGGATGCTAAAGAACCATAAGCACTGGCGTCGGTAGCATGACCGACATCGGTCAGATGCAGTGCAGAAGGAAACTGGTGACGGCAGGGAGTCGGCCGACGTCGGCAGCACCAGACAAGCAGGGACCGGCGTCGGTCGCCTGTGTATTTCCAGAATTGCTGTTGACAAACAGTCAGTTAAGTGAAGCGAGTGTTTGCATGTCAAATGACTAATTATAGTCATGAGCTGCATGTTATTATTTTAGTTAGAGTTCTATTTTTGTAATCATGGGATCCTATTTAAAGACCCATAAGGCATGTATTGTAATTATTAAGAAGGCAAGTAAAAGCATTGAAGCAAGCAAGGTCAAGGAGATCTACAGGTGTAAGGTCAAGGAGATCAGCTGAAGCATTCAAGGAGGGATAATAACTCAGGCTATAGAGTTGTTGTGTTGAGCAAGAGAGAGAGGGAAGAAGGTCTTGAGGTGTGACAAGCCTTTGAGGTGGAGGAAGAAGTGGCATCTTCCTTATTGTATTTTCTTCTAGTAATATTTAATACAAGAGTGTGTATTGTCTCTCAAATTCTTTGCTGTCTCAAGTTTCTAGTTACTTTATCATTCTAGTATAATTCTGTGTTTAATTGCTTATAAGAAAGTAATCAATTGTGCTTCCGTTGGATAACGGGTCACCTAACAGTTGGTATCAGAGCATATTGATTATTGTAGGTTTACCTGACAAGTGGTATCAGAGCTATGGTTTGCAGGAAGCAGGGTATTATTTTTGATTACAGGTCATTCACAGGGTTTTCTGATTGAGTGGGAGTTCAGCAATGGCAGAAGAAAGTAAGCTACGAATGGAGAAGTTTAACGACAAGAATTATCAACATTGGAGGATGCAGATTGAGGACTATTTGTATCAAAAGGATTTGTACTTACCATTGGGTGGGGTTGCATGCAAGCCCACAGATATGAAGGATGAAGAATGGAGTGTTCTTGATCAGAAGGTTCTCGGTTCCATAAGGTTGAGCCTTGCATCGTCTGTGATTTCCAGCTTATCACAGTGTAAGACAACGGAAGAGTTGATAAAGTCCTTGGCAAATTTATACGAAAAGCCCTCGGCTTTTAATAAGGTATATCTTATGAAGCAGCTATTTACTTTGCAAATGCAGGAAGGTGGATTGGTACATACTCATCTCAGTGATTTCCATGGTTTGGTAAACCAACTAGCTTCAGTCAATATTGTTTTTGATGATGAGGTAAAGGCTCTCTTGATTTTATGTTCTTTGCCTGAAAGTTGGGATGGTTTGGTTATGGCAGTAAGTAATTCTGCATCTGCTTCTAAAATCTTAAAAGTTGATGATGTTGTGAGTGTGATCTTGAATGAAGAAATACATAGGAGAAGCACAGGTGAATCATCAGGGAATGCTCTAAGTCCAAAAAGCAGGGGAAGGCAAAGGGAGAAGGTTGAGCAAGGGAAATCAAGGTCGGGAAGGAGATCCGAGTCCAAAGGTATTACCTGCTGGTTTTGTGGAAAGAAAGGACATACAAAGGAGTGTTGGTTGAGAGATAAAGAGAATCAACATGCAGGTATGGAAGAAGCAAAGGATGCAAATATTGTGATACAGAACGCTCTCATACTTTCTTTGGATAGTCAGGTAGGATCATGGATTTTAGATTCTGGTTCATCTTTTCATGCATCCCCAAACAGAGATTTGTTCTATGAGTATGAACAAGGAGACTTTGGAGTGCTCTATTTAGGAGATGGTACGCCTTGTCAGATAGTTGGCAAAGGGAAAGTGCAGCTGAGATTGCAGATTGACAACACATGGGTGTTGAAAGAAGTCATGCATGTTCCAATTTTGAAGCAGAGTCTGATTTTTGGTTGAAGGTTGGGTGATGAGGGATGCACAATAACCCTCACAGTGGATTCTTGGAAGGTTACCAAGGGAGCACTTGTTCTAGCAAGAGGTAAGAAAGTAGATACTCTTTATCTGTCTACTTGTATTACTGATTCTACTTTTGGTGTAGATTCGAAGATGTGGTCTCATAGGCTTGGTCACATGAATAAGAAGGGAATGGAAGTTATTGATTCAAAAGGTATGTGTTCAAATTCGGAAAGCATAGATAGAGTTCATTGCAGAAAAAGGAAATTTGATGCTTTTGACAAGAACAAAGAAGCCTTGGTGTTTACAGAGGAGATGAAGGACAGAGATCAGTCACAGGGGCTGAATAAATCTGAGCAGGGCAGCATGGACAGAGGTTTGATCTAAGAAGAGCTCACAGATGAAAATTTCATCACTTACAGGAACACACAGACGCCGATGTCGGTCACATGGGACCGACGTCGGTCAGCAAGATACCGACATCGGTCATGTGCAGACTAGCAGGGTCGGTAGGTCGGGTAGGAGAAGTCCGACGTCGGTCATCAGGATCGACGTTGGCAAGGGGGACACTGGCGTCAGCCAGGGAAATGACATCGACAGTCAGGGTCAGTGCAGGGAACCGACATCGGTCGGGAGCAGACTGGGAGATGGCCGATATCGGCCACTGGAACGGATGTTGGGTGAATCAATAAGTCTCAAACACCCATGTGGAGGTTAGAAAAGGTATGTGAACCTCATATTCATTGTTCACCTTCTTTATATTGCTTACTGATAGTCATGAACTAGAAAGATGGAAGAAGCAATGCAGGTAGAATCCAAAAACAGTGGGAGCTTGGCATGGATGAGGAGTGTGAGTCCTTAGAGAAGAACCAAATAGGTATTTGTTGGTAGAGTTGTCAACTGGAAGGAAGCACTGGATAGAGGGATGGATTCCCATTTTAGAGAAGAGAGTGGATGGACACATGAGACAGAAGGCTATGGTATATGGTCTTGAGTAGGCTGCAGAACAATGGAGGTTTGACCATTGTATTTTATTTTTACAAGGTTGGATAATATTAGCTACATTATCCTGATACTGTATTGTGTTCTTGTTGCAGGGTTTCATATACAGGGAGTTTTCTGAGCTAAGGGTAGAGTTGGTTCAGAAGTATGTCATGGAGAATTTGGGAGCAGTAAAATTCTTGTGGCATAAGTGACAGGTATTACATCACAGGTTTGCGTGGTGGTTGGTCTTCAAGAGTGACGTTGAAGAGGGATACAGAGCCTAAGGAACAAAATAGATGGTGTACAGGTACAAGTTGTAGCTATTTATCTCCAAGTGGGAGATTGTTAAGGTGTGGAGCTAAAAGCTTCAACTGTTTACAGACACAAGAAGAGGATGCTGAAGAACCAGAAGCACCGACGTCGGTAGCATGACCGACGTCGGTCAGATGCAGTGCAAAAGGAAACCGGCGACGGTAGGGAGTCGGCCGACGTCGGCAGCACCAGACAAGTAGGGACCGGCATCGGTCGCCTGTGTATTTCCAGAACTACTGTTGATGAACAGTCAGTTAAGTGAAGCGAGTGTTTGCATGTCAAATGACTAACTATAGTCACAAGCTGTGTGTCTAATTATTGTAGTTAGATTTCTATTTTTGTAATCATGGGATCCTATTTAAAGACCCATAAGGCATGTATTGTAATTATTAAGAAGGCAAGTAAAAGCATTGAAGCAAGCAAGGTCAAGGAGATCTATAGGTGTAAGGTCAAGGAGATCAGTTGAAGCATTCAAGGAGGGATAATAACTCAGGCTATAGAGTTGTTGTGTTGAGCAAGAGAGAGAGGGAAGAAGGTCTTGAGGTGTGGCAAGCCTTTGAGGTGGAGGAAGAAGTGGCATCTTCCTTATTGTATTTTCTTCTAGTAATATTTAATACAAGAGTGTGTATTGTCTCTCAAATTCTTTGTTGTCTCAAGTTTCTAGTTACTTTATCATTCTGGTATAATTTCGTGTTTAATTGCTTATAATAAAGTAATCAATTGTGCTTTCGTTGGATAAGGGGTCACCTAACAGTTGGTATCAGAGCATATTGATTGTTGTAGGTTTACCTGACAATTCAATCTATCTTTGATAGATAAAGCTTTTAAGAATTTTGTTATGACTTCATCATCATGATTGAGATCTAAAGGTATGCCTATAATGGATTAGAGGTATCTTCAATAGGACATGCGTTATCAGCATCTGTTGTAATGTAAATGGGGGATGATGTTTCTAATGAGGAATCTAATTTAGATATTAGTGTTGAACATGATCCTGATGTAGATAAGACATATGTTGACTATGATGCATAAGATGTAATGCTATGAGTAGAAGGTTCATTTTTTTTAATTAACCTCTCAATAAGGGATGTTTGATGTGATGTGTGAGAGGGTTCATGAGAGATGGGAGGAGTAGATCCATAGGGAATAGACTCAACTACGATAGAGGAATTGATAATGAGAGGATCATGGAGGATGGACAGGATGTCTTGACCTTAGCTTGGAAGGGGAAGGGCTTGATTATGATTGGGAATGGAATCTTGGCATTCTACTTATTATTCACCCATGGAGTTAGACTCATCTGGTTCATCCTTAATTACTATGTCACCATGATTAATGAGATCTTAGACATATTCTTAGAAGGTCTATATCAATTAATGGTATGCCCCTAGGTTTGATGATACAAATAATATTGGTCAACTTTATACCCATATGGAGTAGGCTTAGTGGGATCAAGATGTTGTATAGATGGATAAACCATCATGTTAGTGGTGACTAGTTGTTTAAAAAGGGCTTTCAAGGACATAAGAAGGGGAGTATAAGGACCCACTTCACTTTGTGTCTTATATATGGAAGTATTGGATGTGCGATTAGATGGTTTTTGATATGACTGGGTAGATGGAGTAGTATTAGATGAGGTGGCCAACGTTAGATTCCCTTTGCTAGTATGGGAATGGGTAGTCAATGGCTTATGACTTGTGGATGGAGGATTTGTACGGGACTCACATGAAGGGGCTTGGATGGGAGGTGCAATGAGTTGAAGGGGATCAACACCTTCGAGAAGTGCAACACCCATCAAAATAAGTTGTATGAGGATCTCATCCTTGTTAGAAACTATGTATTTGTCTATGAAAGTGGGTCTAACTCTATGGCGGAGGGATGATAAGAGATGGTGATGGGAGGGAGACTAAGGATTAAGTAAAGTTCCTTGAACGAAGTGGATCCAACGACTAATCTAGTATGGTAAGTGATGATGATGATGATGATGAGGTAGACTAAATGTGATTAGAATGATATAGGACTAAGGTTAGATTTTAGATGGATAATTCTATAGGCACTAACATCCTATCAATGATGCCTAGTTGTCAATCTAGCAAAAGGATTGAGGATTTGATGGGTACTTAGATTTAAACTAGGAACAAAATGATATGATGGGTTTTAGTTAGGAGTAGCCAAGGATTATAGAGACTATATTGATGATGGGTTTGTTAGATTGAAATTTGATAGAATGATAAGATGTTAGCAAAATATTGATTAGAGATCTGACCTATGGGATGAGTGATAGTGGATTAAGATGATACGATGATGTGGATAAGAAGACTAGCGTAGAACCTTAAACTGATGTTGCTCAAGATAGGATGGGATATGATTTATGTGATGAAAGTGATTAAGATAAGGGATAATAAGTATAATGATAGGTGGTGATGAAGGGGATAGTTTTAGACACAAGTGTGACCTAAAGAGCCAACTAGGATAAGATAGGATGAGGCTAGACTAGATGGGTGATGAAGATAAGGTCAAGAAAAAAATTAGGGTAGGATGTGACAAGATGTGACTAGGATAGGTGTGGGTATGACCAATGACAAGTACGACTAGGATATGATGTGACTATAAGGATGCACAAGAGAATAAATATATGTAGAATAGGATTAAGACAAGGAATACAAGTTGATGGGATAATGAGACAAGATAATAAGGGATGATGAGGACTATGGATGAGGTGGACTTACGATAATATGTGGATAACAAGGTGATATGTGATGAGTGGGATATGACTAGACTAAGATAGGATATGGAATATGATAGTGATTGGGGATAGTATGTACAAGGAAAATGATAAGGATGTACAAAATTATGTGTAAATACCTATATACGTGTATAGGTTTGGGTAAAAGGCTGACTCAGCTCAAAAATAACACGGGTCTGATACGACACTCAAACAACACACATAATCATGAGTCCTAAATTAGTTAACTGATAAAGGTGTGTAACTTGATCCCCACACCATCCAATAGCTTCATGGGTGAGGCTGTAGACTGGTGACCCATTACACAATCGAATGAACCCTCTCGACCCCATTTGTACATGATGGCTACTTAGGAGTTGATACTAAATCTTACAATTGTACACCTGTTATGGTCGAATGATCTTAATCTATGTATACACAAGGGTTTCTAAGTACATCCCCTATATACATGAAGGTATAGTGGGGCCCAAGTCTATACAGGATGCTATCTTATTACCCTATGTATTGGAGCTTAACCACCCTCATTTCATAGAACCCTTTATGGGGAATTTTTCTTAGGCACGTAATGACAACTCTCATAATTTTTAGGCTCTATTGAAACACAGAGTTGGGACTAGTGTGTGGTGGTGAAATCCATTGTCACTAGCCCCCTAGAAAAGAAAAAAATATGGATGCTTTATTGATGGTTGATCCCCAGGAATCATCATAAGGACGCAAGGGGGAGAGCATACACCAACCATAGCCTTGAGGATACAAAAAGGAAGACAAAATATTAATTAATCGATTAGATTAAGATGTGTGATATATATTTACAAGATGAATGACAAGAATATACAAGCAAAGATATATACATGACAAAATGATGAAACAAGATAGATGATTAATATGATTCAAAATTGATCTTCATGGTGCCAAAATATTCTTTGATGGGTGGATTGAAAACACATGATTAGTAGTTTCAAGTGGTACTCAAAAAGAGGTAACCTACAAGACAAGGATTAGTAGTTTGATTGTTAATCTTGAGGGGTAACCTGCAAGTCAAAATTTTAGACCAAAATATGACCTACAAATGATGATGTTAGTTAGACAAAATATCAACTAGATTTACCCTTGAAACAAACAAAAGTGTTAGACCTTAAGAAAAACATCCTAAAAAAATCATGATTTGGCTCTATGATTCCTTTGGGGTGAGTGGACCATGATGTGGGGGTCTAGGGGTGGCAGTCCCTAGCGGGGTCAAAGGGTAGCACCCCTTGCAAGGTCAAGGGGTAGATCCCCTTGTAGGGTCTAGGGCTGAGTTCCCTGTCATGGTATAGGGTAGGGTCGAGGGGCAGAGCCCTCAATGCTAAAGGTAATTTGGGCCTTACGAGAGACCCTAAATGACTCAAAAATCACAAAAAAATGAATCTAAAATGCACTGAAAAAAAGACCAAATTGAAGGCAAAAATCAATGCAAAATCACAACTAAACAAGTCAAAATTATGACCAAAAAGTGGAAAACCACTACTCTAAGACAAAACCACAATTCGTGAAGTTGTGATTTTACGATGAACCTGTAGACCGCTAACAGTTAGATAAAACTGTGACTATAGATGAAGAAATGCCATTAACTATAAATCTATAGTTACAATTTGCTGATAAACTAAAAAACCTTAGGATTTTGACCATGGACATAAAAAAATGATTTAGTAGGTTATGATAGATTATTTAGATGTTTAAAAATGCTTATTTACAGATGATCAGGATCAATTTAAAGATTAATTACAAAGTATCAAAATTTGATCAAGATAAGACATTAAACAAAAAAGGGCATAATCAAGAACAATTTTTAGAATACAAAGATTGAATTTGTCCTAAATATGCCCTAAAGATAACAACCAATAGGCAAAATTGACTTAAAATGACAAAAATGGTAGAGTGACAAAATTGCTAATATAGATGCAAAATCGCTATTGCACAGGACAAAGTCATGATGGTCAAAATGTCATGATCTACGGTCTTGTAAAAGAATGGGAAAAGGCTTAAGCTCTATGTTTGTCTTAGTCTACAATTGATTCTCCTAACCTTTTCTTCATCCCTGTTGATGCAACAAAACTTACAAAAACAAAATCTTCTTTACAGAATAGGGTTAGTAATAAGTATGTCGATCAAAATCCTTTTGGATCAAAAGACAAAAGATTTATGGATTGTGTGATGATTGAGTTTTTATAAAAAATAGAAGATGTTAGAGTGAACTTGTAGGTCAGTGGATAATGATTGTTAAGGATTTTCCAAAATTTACAAAATCACAACTTATGACTTCAATATCGCCTTTACCAAGAAAAATTTACTAATAGGGAAGTCACAATTTTGTGGCTCGAGAGTAATGCCCATATTCCTTCTCAATGCCCTCTTCCTATTGAATCCTACACATAATGGTTCAAAACTTTGATCTTCGATGAAAACGTTTAATATAAATACACAGGGTTAAACAAAATGGATGAACATCAAATAAAATATATGATTTAATGTTTATGTTTGGGGCTTACGAAATTGCAAGTCAACAATTCAGAATCATAATTTAGAGGGAAAAATTGTGACTTTAAAAGTCATGATTTTGCATAAATATAAGAACCTGCAAAGAGACGGTTAGCAGTTTAATAAAACTGCTACTTTATATGTAAAATTGCAACTTACTAGACAAAGTCACAAATCATGAATCACGGTATTGTCAAATGACAAAAATTATCATAGTTAGTCAAACAGTTAGTAGTCAGGAAAAATAGTTAAGACAAAATTGCAATTCACGGGGAAAAGATCATGAATAGATAGGGCAAAGTCGTGAATACCAATGCAAAATCATGACTTACACCTGTACACACAAAATTTCCAAAAATCTGAGAATTTTCTCTTACCAGTTAGTGTTGCAAGCTGCCAAAATAATTTATAACAAATAAAATATTTAAATTGGGAGTAATGTCCTATCGTGGTTGCCAAAATGCAGCCTAAAATTTGAGCTTATGGATTAAATTATCTAATTTAATCACTCAAACTTCAAACCACTAAGTAAAGTGATAGAGCCATTAGAATTCAATGCAAATTGATGAATTAACTATTCAATCCTACATCTAAATCCTTAAGCTCAATGCTCTAAACCAAGATCAAATGAAATAAAAAGACAAGATGATAAGATTGCTTACCTTGACTTAGAAATTTTACATAGTGATGTTGCTTGATCAATGATTATTCATGGACATGGATTCAATGCTTGGTTACTAGTTGGACATGGAGGCTTTATGATTTCCCAAGATGGCTCCGATGGAGGAGAGGAGTGGTTTAAATAAAAGAGGAGGGAGAGATATATGGTGGAGGTTTGAAGTTGGGGGAAGGAGATCAAGGATGGAGAATTAAAAGGAATTTAAAATTCCTTGGAAGCCTTTAGATTTAGAGGCTTCTAGAGAGAAGGGGTGAGAATAGAGAAGGTTCTTGATTTGGAAGGTTCTAGAGTCCTTTGGGTTAATTATGATTAGATGGGGGATTAGATAGGGATTAAGTGAGTGATTAGGGACTAGGGTTGTAGGAGAGCCTAGGAATAGGCTAGTAGGTGGGTAAGTGGGTCATGGGAATTTAAAATTTCCATACAATAGGTAAGTGGGGTTAGATTAAGATAAAAAATGATTAGGTGAATTAATAATGAAGTGGAATAGAATAAGGTTAGTAGATGAAAAAATATTAAGGGGGGACATTAGATTAATGATTAGAAAGGGGGGATAAATTATAATAAATGGGATGAGCGAAATTAGTGTCAACTAATAGTAATATTATCGACAATAATGTAGGTGAGTGAATTCAGGTGCATACACTTTCCTCCATCATGCAATGTTGGATGCCATATATATAAAAGTTGCATATTTTTTACATATGAATCACATTGACACCTTCATCAAGCAATAATCTCATTTCACTTTAGTTTCAAATATCTCTTCAATGCGTCGATGTTGTTCTCATCTCCACTTAGCATGATGAAACTATAACCAATGACCAAATTATTGTTGATCTGAAGTAGCATGTGATCAACCTTGTAATCCCTTAGGAAAACCTTGATGAGGACTCCATGTTTCACGTCAATCCATTTGGTCATTTTGTGATAGGAGGATTGCATGGAGATGCAGGGCTTGTTGGAAAGAAGATTATCATTGACACATATGGAGGGCGAGGAACTCACAGAGGAGGGGTGTCCTTTGGGAAAGATCCAACCAAGGTGGATAGAAGTGGAACATACGTAGTTAGACATGTTACCAAGAACGTTGTTGCGATTAACCTTGACCAACAGGGTATTATGAAGGTGTCCTATGCCATTGGATTGCTTGAGCCTTTTTTTTTGTGGAATCTTATGGCATATGCACCATTTGTGATAAGGATATACTTAATATTATCCATACAACATTTATTTTTGTGGCTAGTATGATGTTTATTCACCTTGATTTCAAAAAGGGTGGAAATGGGAGGTTGTAGAAGCCTACTGCCTAAGGTCAGTATGGAAGGGATGACCTTGACTTCGCTTGGGGAAGTATCAAGCCTCTAAAGACTTCATCCTAAGCTTTTTCTTTCTTGTCTCAATTATGAATAAGTTAATTCCCTTTTATTCAACAAAGGGAGAGGGAGAGTCGACTTCTCTTAATTGAATCAAATAACATGTTATTGTATAAATTAATAATATCTATATTAATATAAAATATTATATATTTTATATTTTGTATGGCCATTTTAACAATTTAAAGACTAATAACACAAATTTAAAACTAATTACATGAAAAAGGAAAAATCTTATTCAATGAAAGATGCATTCTATATAATCCAATCAATTGATGAAGGATGACGTATGAAAATATATATGGATACAATTATTTCAAAGAATTTTTCATTCTCATTCTCAATAACACTAATAACAACCATTGTATTTGTAATAGTAGTGCTTACTCCTATTTATTTAGTAAATAAAGGAAATGTAAAATTGTTAACATGACCATAGGCATTGTGAATTTTGGGTGGTCTATTGGACCTAGGTATGAATCTCCACTAGTTTCTACACACTATTTTCAAGCGCTATGGTAGTTTGATGTATCTCAAATTAGGCACCACCTCGACTGTTATAACTTCCTTTATGGAGGTTGCGACTTATATACTGAATAATGTAAGTTACACTGAAAGGGTTATAATTTTTTTTGGTAAGTCAGGGTTTTATAAAGCAAAAAAGTGTAAATTGGTAATCATTAACTCAAAACCCATGATCATTGACCATGTCTCATGAAGTGTTACGACTATTATTTTACACTCTTTAACACACACACACACACACACACACACACACACATCATAGATTGGGGTCATGTGAGTGTTTGATTAATGGGTGATGTAAAAATAGGGACTCAAAGACAATACTATAACACTAAATTAGGGCACATGTGGAGGGCATTATTTTTTGTTTAGATGGGTTATGGATGTTCATTTTCATTATTTTTGTGTGCCTCTTACTTCGACAGACAATGGTGATGAAGGGTAGGAGAAGAATCAATACGAGTGTTCGCTATTGATAATGATAAAGTAAATGATTCAATATGCCTTAACTAATAACACTACCTTAACTAATTTAGAATATGCGAGTTTAATAAATATATAGATATACTATTAAAAATTTATATGGAATTTGTGACAGGTGCCTATATATAGTGTAATGTGTCTCTAGATTTATTTTAAAATGCACATACGGTAAGGGGGTAAGGTTTGTGGTTGAAAATAGGCAAGACATTGTTTTGGAACTAAGAGGCAGACAATGAGAGAATGACAACCGATCAAGTGGAAATCAATTTCACAGTAAAACAAATAAGGGAATTTCTAATCTTTAAAAGCATTTCAATCTAAAAGTTTGTATTTTATCTGCGAAATGAATTTTGGTGTTTTACCTTATTTACTCTTTCACACTTTTTATTTTCCTTGTTGTCCTCTATGTTTTTCTTTATGTGTGTTTCCTTTTGTTTGATTTGATTTGATATATTTTATTTGAATTTGTACATTTGATTTTTTTCAAACATGGTTGTCTTATAGTTATAATTTTATTTTTTATCATGTCGGCTCTAAATTAATTAAAAGTGAAAACATTCACGCCATTATAGCCTTCCAGCCCACCCTAAATGCCACTATAGGAATGCCTTATTGACATAAATATAATTTAGTATATAATATTAAATTATACAATTATAATGTGTAGTGTAGTATAGATTATATTTATATAATATACTATGATAGTATATAATGTTATACATTCTATAATATAATATATTAATTAAAATCTTATATTAGTATTATAATATGTTTACATACCTACTATGAATATATTTTTAGATAGATTTGATTTTAGTAGGATATTTACCCTTATATGCTTTTGATCGGAGCTCCAATCGATCTAGGACACAATCGAGGGCCTAGATCCCCAAATACACAAGCACTATAATTACCAATAATGGCCACAAATAGCACAAGAATACCAACAAATAGTCATAACATGTCCAAAAATACCATCAATGGCCACAATCAGCCCAATACCAATGATCGGCCACAATCAGTCTCTAATACCATTTGAGATTTGAACTTAGGTGGTGCTTGTAGCAACCAAGTCACTTTGCCAACTCACCCATATCTCATTGGTACCAATTATGAATATTAATTAGTATATATATAAAATATTAATTATATTATATATAAGTATTTATATTATTATTATATATTAATGTAATATGTATAATATGTAATTTTTTTAGATTGATCTCAGGGTTGACAAGACCCTTGCCCATATAACCAAAAAATACAAAAAATAAATTACCACAGTTTGACATACTGGTAAAAACATGGAAGACATATGACCCAAAAAAACTAGATTATAAGGATTTCTTACAGGACACAAAAAACATAACAACTAAAAGAGTTACATTACATTAGATATTTGTCCATGATTCTTACAACCAATGAAACATCATGCAAATAGTGACCATTAAAGAGCCAAAATAGACCTCCACCAACTACTACATAATAGACTAGTCAGCAAAAAACAAGTAAACACAAAACAAGCTCTGATTTTAGTCATAAATTTCGATCCACTCTTGGATTTCCGCTCCTTGATTTTCAACACCCACAATGGAAACCTGTGGCCCCCCAGCCTAATCGAAGATCCAAATTGAATCAACCTCACCTCCTACAACTTCACACCTTTCGATGAACACACTTCAATAGACCCAAGCTGAAATAACCCACCAATTAGAAATGGAACCGAATGGGCTCCAAGAAATCCTTTGAAACCCCAAACACAACCCTAGGAAAGGCCAGTGAAACCCAACTTGGCCTTATAAGCTCATGTGCATTGGTTCACACTAACACACTATAAATAACATGTGAGTGCATACAGATGATGTTTATTATTCATAAATTTTTCATTTTCCAATCTGGTAAAAACAAAGTTAATAGTTTAAAAGAAATTTGCAAGAATAAAAGGCTTTTTTTATTTATAAAACTACCAACGTACATGTTTTGAACATTTTCCCTTAAACAACCCCAACGTTGAGATCACATCTTTCTCATTTTTTACCATTAATAAATTTATAGTAGTTTGTAGTTAAGTGTCAATAGGTTTCATCTACATCAAAGATGACCAATTTATACATTTATCAACTGAGTAATTTTTAAAAAAAATTCCTTTAACAAAATCTATGAATTGGCAAGAAGGAAGAAACTTGTGTAATCATTGGTCAAGCCTTCATCTATTGCGTGGAGTGTTGTTGAAGTCAATGTTTTACCCACAAAAGGATGAAATTTTGTTGAAAAATCAAGTAATAATTTACAAAAAAATTATTATTCATATGTATTAATATTATTAGCTACAAAAGCCTTATATGTCCATAGGGGGGCCACAAAAGGCTATTAAAAAGGACCACTAACTTAATAGTCCATTGTAATGACAATGTAATATTGATCGGGTGCCTCAATGTTAAAAAATACTTAGGAATTTTGTCTAAAATAAACTAATACCTTGTTTTGTGATTCCCGTCATAATTTGAAATTATTTTCAACAAGGGAAGAATACTTCAAAATAAAACCCATATATGGTTCATATAAACTAAAAATTACATCCATTACCCTTGGAGAACTCATCATTTGGAGTAAAGGAGAGATAATATCTCTCTTCCCATCCCATGATTCACATAAAGCACATAAACTCTCAATTTAATACTACTAAAATTGACTCTTAAAATTATGGATATTATAGTTGAGATTCTTGTGGTGTTCCAATATTTTGGTTTACACGAGGAGTGGGATTACAAACAAATAAATATGCCCGAAGATTTGACTATGGTAAGAGGATTATACCCAATTGTGCAATATGGAATGTTCTCCCTTGTTATTGGCACTAGTCAAAAAATAAGGAAGCTCTAAAGAAATTGAAAATAATAACTCTGATGGAAGAAATTGGGGCATTTCTAACCTACTTCACGACTATACAAGTGATATACAAATATTGAGCTAGTAATGGTGTAGTGGACATGTAAAATAGTTTGAATGATAATAAAAGTTGTAATATCCTTCATATCACTCAACTACTTAGATTGATCTGCATAATAGATACAATGAAGGAGATGCCTAGATTTGTGGAATGGATTAATTATATATATATATATATATATATATATATATATATATATATATATATATATATATATATATATACGCGTTATATTCGGATTCCCAACACAAAGGTAACAAATTAAACTAAAAAATTTTAAGTATGAATTTGAAAAACTTGTGGTCTACAAAGATTTATGGGATCTCTTATCTTCAAAATGGTTTCACTTATAAATTTGAATAGTGAGAATGATTGTTGCGGTAATGGAAACATATTAGAGTTTAATGGCATTATCATGGAAGTCTACAAAAATAGTAATTGCAAGCACACCCTTCAGGGTCAAAGAGGTGAAGGGTAATATACGACTTTAAGGGGTTTGGTTTGTTATGCTAAGACTTGATGGTGTAAATTTTTGACATAGCCAAGTGTTGAAACATATTTTAAAGATCCTCCAGAAAAAATAAAGAATTAAAAAGAATATGGTGCACTTCTCATGAACTAAACTAAATGATTGAAAATACAGAGGGACTTGTGTTAGTGATTTAAGAACCAATTTTTAGTTTAGAAAAACATACATACAATAGTGCACCGACGAGAGTGCACATTTAAATTTCTGGTGCATCCATTGTGAGGTATATTTAAGTTATGTTTACAAATCTCACTAGGGTGAAACTTGAAGGGAAATTTGAAGGGTGAGATTTAAAATTTTAAGCAGATCATCATCGATCCCCACCGTTAGCTTTATTTTGACCTATTTATGATATAAAAACTTGTAAAAACTATATCGTTTTATTGGTAAATCAAAATTGAGTGTTGTTTTTTTCAAAAGTGTATGTTTTTTAGGTCTGATCTATTGGCCTCATTTATTTTATAAAACACATTAAAATAAGTGCCAACTTTGGGGTGGCTTACTACAAAATCTTTTGGGAGGTTATCTCAGTGTTGATTTGTGACCATTTTTACATTCTCCTACTCTTTGGTGATTTTTTAGAATGGCTTCTTCTTCTTCAATAGATCAGTGTGAGCCATTAACAAAACACAATTACCAGACATGGAGACAAAGAATAAAAACAATCACTAAACATAAAAGATTATGGGCCTTAATGACTGAAATACAACCAATATTCACTAGAGAATATGATAAATTTTAGCACCAATGCAAATTTGAAGAGTGTATGGGTTTGATAGGAACTTATGTAAGTGATAGTATTTTATTTCATTTGGAAGGATGTAACTCACCTTTCAAAGTATGGGTAAAATTGAAGGGTTTATTTGGTAAGATGGATCACATGAGAACCATGCAACTTGAAGTATAGATCACTTCTCTCAATATTGAAGATTTTTCATCTATTATAGACTATCTTACTAAGTTCAAACTCTAGTTGACACAATTGAAGTAGAGTGGAAGACATAAGAAAGATGAATAATGTGTTTACCTAATTTTTTCCAAGTTGAGAGGTTCACTTCAAATCTTTACTTGTACATTTTTCTCTAACATGGATGCCTTGGGTGCCACATTCAAAATGTCTGATTTAGAGTTGTTTTGTGAAAGACTTACCAGGGAAGAATCCAAACTATCTAACCTTGAGTCTTTCACCTCTCAAAAGGCATTAGTAACATCTAATCCTAAGGGCAAGGAAAATAAATTAACCCCAAAACCACTCAATATCCATCTCAAAGTGCCACTAAATCCAAATACAATAACTTTAAACCCAAGGAGTCTTCTAAATCTAATAATAAGTCTAGCCTTTCATGCTCCTTTTATGGGGGGACTTGTCATGTATAATATACGTGTTGGAAGAGAATATAAGCCTTAAAATATGCATTTAGAAAACACAATATCTCTATCTCCACTCCATCTCCTTCTAATGAGCATGGCAAAACACTTAATGTTACTGGGAGATCTGAGTCACCTACTACAAATAGTTGGGTTATAGATTCTCATGTTTCTCACCACATGACTTATTCTAAGGAGTCTTTTGTATCTCTTGGTTTGAGCTCTGATTCCAGATTTGAGGTTGGATATTATTATTGTATTTTTGATAAGGAAAAATATGACATACAACTTTTTGGTGGCCACATTAATGATGCACTATATATTCCTGACATCACTTCATATTTGTTTACTTTTTATCAGATTTATCATTCTAGTCAAGGCAAAATGGGACTTTCACACCACAAGGGGCTGAAATTCAAACCTTGTTGGAGCCTCAGTCGCATATTGTAAAAGGTGTTGTTGATCATAGTTCCCAACTATATCACTCTGAGGGTTTTGATGACACTTCTTCTATGGGGACATGCTTGGTTTCTCATGCTGATTTTGAGAGTAAGCTTTGACATGAGAGATTTGGATATATTAATTATATATATTTGAAAGAGTTGAGCACTCATGGTATGGTTGATGGTCTTCTTAGAGTTTCTTGTCTTGATGGAGTTTGCTTTGGTTGTGCATTAGGACAACAACACTAAGATCTATTTCCTAAGGGTATGTCCAAGAGAGCTTCTTCACCACTTGAGCTTGTGCATAATGACTTAATGTTTTTTTTCTACTCCTTTGAATGGAGCTAAGTATGCACTTAAATTTATTAATAATTTCTTGAGGCATACTTGGGTTTATTTTCTCAAGTACAAGAGTGAAGTTTTTTCACACTTCAAAGTCTTCAAGGCTTTGGTCGAGAATCAATATTATAGTTGCATAAAGAAGCTTCACACTAATGATGGGGGGAGAAATTTAGCAAAGAGTTTTCTAATTTTTTGGTAGCTCATGGCATTTTTCACCAAAATTTTATTCATTATACTCCACAACATAATAGCTTAGTAGAAAAGAAGAACTGAACTTTGAAGGAGATGACTAACTGCATGATGCATTTTCAAGATTTACCTCTTGTATACTGGGAAAAAGCAGTTAATTATGTAAACTACATTTAGAATTTCACACAACACATAACACTTGAGCATTTGACTTCAGAGGAGGCTTGGTTTGTAACTAAGTCTGATGTCTTTTTTTTCAAGTTTTTGGGAGCCATGTTTGGGCTTTTATACCAAAGAAGAAAAAGAAAGCCTCATATAAGAAGAGAAAACCCTTGATATTTTAAAGGTATTGTGAGGACATGAGAGTTTATCAAATGTTGGATCCTAATACTCATGATGTTATTTTTTGAACATATGTTCAATTTGATGAGCATCTCTCTTTTCATGAGTCTTCATCTTCTTCCATGACTTCTTCTTCTTCTTTGACTCCATCCATTGATGATTATTCACTTCATCTTGAGGATCCCTTATTTGAGGATCTAATTTATGAGGCCACTAAGGAAGTCATGGATGTAGACTTAGATGTGGATCATGTTCCCATGATGCCTAAGTGGGATCGTACTATAGTTTTTAAGGCAACACAATCTTTCATACATGATCTTCTACCCACTAGACATCATCATGCACATTCGATAGGTTATGAACTTTTATGTCATGCATTTTCTGGGGATCCATAGTTTTTTCACAGGATCATGGGATAAAGGAGTAAGATGACGCGATGACAAATGAGTATTCTTCTTTGATGAAGAATCATACTTGGGATTTGGTCTCTCTTCCTAAGGGAAGAAAGTTGGTTAGGTGTAAGTGGATAAACCGAACCAAATATTAAATCGGTGGGTCCATTGATAAGTATAAGGCACATCTTGTATTAGAGGTTTTCTCACAAGTCGAAGGTATTGATTACTTTGAAGCTTTTATTCTTGTTGCCAAGATGGATTCTGCACACCTTGTACTTTCTCTTATTGCATCATAGGGTTGGATAGTGTACCAGATAGACATGAAGAGTGTCTTATTACATGAATATTTGTAGGATATAATCTACATGGAGCAACCTACTGGGTTTATTCATGATTCTTTTATTATTTATCAACTATGAAGGTCTCTTTACAGTATCAAACATGATCCTCAAGCCTAGTATGACAAGATGGATTCTATTCATCTATCTATTGGCTTTGTTCTCTACCACTCAAATCCTACCATATATATCCAATATGTTAGAAAGGATATTATTATATTGGTTTTGTATGTTGGTGATCTACTTCTTATAGGCAGGTCTTCTTCTCATATTCATGTTATTCAGTAGGTTATTTCAACATAAATTGATATGATAGATCTTAATCTTTTGCACTTTTTATTTGGTTTGTAGATTTCTCAGTCAAATTCATGGATTCATTTGAGTCAACAGAAGTACACCCTTGATCTTCTTTAGCATTTTGGCATGGTTAATTACGAGCCAAGCCCCTCTCCTTTCTAGTATGGGGTCAATCTTACTTCCACCTACACTTATCCTCTTTGTGATCCTACATTGTATAGGCAGTTGATTGGAAGTCTTATGTACTTGACCTATACTCACCTCGATATTTATTTTACAATTGGGCTTGTATCTCGATTTGCACATGATCCTCATGACAGTTACTGACAGACTGCCAAATAGATTTCATGATATCTGCATGTCACTTCCCACTTTGGATTACAATACACTAGAGATTCTACTAAATTGGTTAGCTATATTAATTCAAATTGGGCAGGGTTATTAATGACAAACATTCCACTTTTAGCTACTTTTTTTGTCTTTGTTCTTCTCCAGTTACTTAGGCTTTCAAGAAGCAGTAGGCTATTGAACTTTCATCTACAGAGGTAGAGTACAAGGCATTCAAAACAACAAGTTAGTAGGTTCTTTGGCTTTGACAGTTATTGACAGAGTTTGGCTTCACACAGGATTCACCTATTTTACTTTGATGTGACAACCAAAGTACAATTCACATTTATCGTAATTCTATTGAGCACTAGCATAATGAACATATTAAGATTCACATGTACTTCATTCATCAATACATTTAGGATGGATTTCTTTGCTTAGAGTACATTTTGACTCAGCAGTAGGTTATCGACATCTTTATGAAGCCTTTTGCATCACCTTATTACCTTGAGTTTTATGGCATGCTTAGGGTTTCAAAAGCTGTCCTTGGGGGGTGTTCTTGAGGACATCTTATTTCTTCATTTTTTATAGATATATTGTACATGAGTACTTGATCAAGCTTGGTTTTTGGAATCATACTATGGATATGCCATTTTATTTTTTGCCTATTTTTAACCTCTAGCTTCACTTGAGGGGGTGTTAGAGTATGTTATTTAACTTAGATCATGTTTCCTAGGTGCTTTATTTATTTTAAACATTGTTTAGGTTTTTCCACCCATTTAGGTGTGGATTTAGATATTTAGGTATAGTGGGTTTCTATCCCTAAGTTATCTCTAAGTTTGGTCTTACGGATATGATTGATCTTCTTTGCCTATATATACAAGGCACTTTCATTGTACTTGCATGAGGTTTTTGGAGATGTTATATGATATTGCTATTCTTTGTTTTGCATATCATTTTTTTGCATTCAACTTCTTCATGTGATGTTTAACACTTTAAATTTGCAGGTTAAAATGATTTGGTTATCATTCCTTTCATAATTTTTTTGGAGCAAAGCTCTATCAATCTTTCTAGTAGGGAAACTTTGATTAATTTAGTAGTTTGAATCTCTATCTAAGCTATGGTTGAAGATAACCAAGTGGTTGAATATTTAGTCTGTATGAATTTTAACAAAACCTTTGGACATCCTTATGCCTCTAATTTATAAAATTTAGGACGTGTAACAAAATCAATTTTTAGTTTATCTTTTAGGAATTGGAGGGATTATTGAAATTTTGGACAGTTTTTTCAAATTATGCATCAATTCTAAATTTCTTGAAAAATGATGAGCCTTACTTAATATTTTTTACAGGTATTGACTTTAATAAAATTGAAGGTACAATAGTTGTGCATAAATGCCCAAGTAGGTGAAATTGGTGGAGGTGGATCTTGGGATCAAATGGCTGATTTTATATTCAATAGAATTAAAAAATTGCGTAAATTAGTACTTTACAAATGAATGTTGACACTTACTTTTTGTAACTTGTCAATTTAATTGAATGTTCAAACACATATTATTGATTATTAGTATTTCAAAATATATTGAATTTTGAGTTTAATATATTTTTAGATACTTTTGTTTTTGTTATATGTCAATGTGCTATAAATAGTACATTCTTGCACCAAGACACAATTAAATAACTTTATTATTTAGATACAAAAAATTATGTGTGCATGCAAAAATGTTCAATCAAAGGGCCCCACCTTAACATTTTTATATTAAATAATTAGAACATGCTTAACATTTGGGACCTTTCCCCTAATTACTCCACTCCATGGCAAAAAAATCAGAAAAAGGTGATAGAGTTTCATAATAACAAGGGTTATAAACTTCCCTTCATTGTTGATGTTGTTGTTGCTGCTAGCTATCTCCTCCTACTTAGCGGTGCTTCTCATATTTTCTCACACTATAAAATCATATAAATAAAAATAGGTGTGATTAATTATTGTATTGATTCAAAAGATACAATGATGTTGCTATTGATATGAGATGGAGATATATATACAAAGGATAAAATTTCCATAAAATATATATCTAAGTGTGCATATATAATGTTAACTTTAACAAACACATGTAGCTTTAGTACTTGCTGGGAAGAAAAATATTTAGCTTTTGTTATGATTTGAACTTTGATCAAGTAGTGTTTTGATCGAGTGAGCAATATTATTTTGGAGGAAGCAATGACGAGAAGTTCATGAGCTTAAAAGTGAAGGTGTGCATGATTAAAAAATAAAATTACGTCCATCGAACTAATTTTGTATTTAAGGCAGACCAAGTACACACATTTTAAAGTAAATGTTAGAAACCTTGATTATTCAAAATGTTATTCTTAATGCATTTGTTAGGTTGTGGAGCTAAAAGCTTCATAGGTATGCAAATGGAGGAGGTTGCTGAGTGTCACAATAACCGACGTCAATCAGGCCAATCGACGTCGGTCATATTCAGTGTACAGAGCAACCGACATCGGTTAGGGGTCAGCCGACATCGGTCAGATAGGAACCGACGTCGGTAACCTGTGCGTTCCAGAACTGGTCTAATTTTAGACGGACAGTTAGTTTGCATGTAAAGACTAATTTTAGTCTTGAGTCTGCGTTTCTAATTTTTGTTTGGTTTGGGATCTATTTAAGAGACCCATGGGGCTGTATTGTAATCAAGGACGAGGAAGAGATCCTTTCAATTATAAGATCAGTTGATCTACAGGGTGTGCAAGATCAGGGAGATCTACATGGTAAGTAAGATCAATTAGATCTGTAGGTGTGCAAGATCAAGGAGATCTACTTGGAGTACTTTGAGTACTTGGTGGACTGGTATTGTAGGTAAAACAACCGGTTGAGTTGATTGTCACAAATAACTGGTGGAGGGAACAACTCTGTGTTTGAGTTGTGTTTGTAATTGATTGAGAGAGAGAACTCTTGAGGGAGAATTATTGTACGCCCAAGAGGTGTGGGAAGAGTGTGATTTCTTCATTGTATTTCCTTCTAGAAGAGTGTTAATACAAGATTGTATTGTCTCTCATATTTTGTGTTGTTTCTAAATTCTAGTTACATATTACTTCTGGTTAAATTCCGTGTTTAGTTGCTTATACAAAGGTAATCAAGTGTGCTCTTAAGGAGTAGGATCCTGACAGTAGTTCAATCTATGACTAGTGGGAGTTTCAAAGTGTATACATGCCATCAGCCACGCATTACATTGTCATCTCCCTCTTTTGTTATCTTTATGTCTTTACATTTTGTTATTTGGCCTTCACAAAATTATAATCATTCTTCCTTTGCTAGAATCGAATAGTAAGATGATTGTTTACATGAGTGATCCACTTTCAAAATTAAAAAAAATGGTCAGACCCATGACATATAGTCTAAAGTAACACCTATACAACTTTAAAAACTGAATGTTATTCATGGTTTTACTAAATATCAATTAGCCTTCATTTGAAATGACAGGGCAATGTAACATATACCTACAAAGAGAATGGAGGGAGTGTTTAAAATAATGAATAACCAAATGCGGCTTGAATTTGAATCTTGCTTCCAAATCATTTAAAGATTCACATCGAAGTGAAACGGGTTTTAAATTGTTGGATTTTGAAATCCCATATTATTTTAATACTTTAAACCATTTATATTTCATGAAAATTGATTCCACTATTGGTAAAAAAAGCTATGAAAAATTTGCACATGCAAAACATGTTCAACTCAATTGACACTCCTTATGAAAGCTAAAAGTGGTTTCCAATACCGAGAAGGAGACATGCCAACCAGGGGTTAAATTTGACGGTCACTCTTACCCATCAAAAAAAAAATTTGTGACGATTTTTAAACTAATATTACCTTGCACATGACATTCATTTTTTATTTTTGACTTTCATAATTTTTATATAAATACAAAAAATTATATTTTTATATAATAAAAATATTATTAATATAAATGAAATCAAATTATATTTTAAATATTTATATACATTTAAATTATAACATATAATTAAAATTACATTCCTTAATCTATTATATAAGACAAACAGAATAAACTCTTCAAAAGATACAGTGATGTTGCTATTGATATGAGATGGAGATATATATACAAATGACAAAATCCCCATAAAATATATATCTATGTGTGCATATATAATGTTAACTTTAACAAGTGTCATGATGCAGCTTTAGTACTTGTTGGGAAGAAAAATATTTAGCTTTTGTTATGATTTGAACTTTGATTAAGTAGTGTTTTGATTGAGTGAACAATATTGATTTGGAGGAAGCAATGACGAGGAGTTCACGAGCTTAAAAGTGAAGGTGTGCATGATTAAAAAATAAAATTACGTCCATCAAACTAATTTTGCATTTAAGGTGGACCAAGTACACACATTTTAAAGTAAATGTTAGAAATCCTGATTATTCAAAGTGCTATTCTTAATGCATTGCCACCTATAACCAGTGGGAGTTTCAAAGTGTATACATGCCATCAACCACACATTACATTGTCATCTCCCTCTTTTGTTATCCTTATGTCTTTACATTTTGTTATTTGGCCTTCACAAAATTACAATTATTATTCCTTCACTAGAATTGAATAGTAAGATGATTGTTTACATGAATGATCCACTTTCCAAATTAAAAAAAATTGGTTAGACCCATGACATATAGTCTAAAGTAACACATATACAACTTTAAAAAGTGAATGTAATTCATGGTTATATTAAATGTCAATTAGCCTTCATTTGAAATCATAGGGAAATGTAATATATACCTACAAAGAGACTTGAGGGAGTGTTTGAAACAATTAATAACCAAATGCAGCTTGCATTCAAATATCGCTTCCAAATCATTTAAAGATTCACATCGAAGCGAAATGGGTTTTAAATTATTGGATTTTGAAATCCCATATTATTTTAATACTTTAGACCATTTATATTTCATGAAAATTGATTCCACGGTTGCTAATAAAAGCTATGAAAAATTTGCAGATGCAAAACATGTTCAAGTCAATTGACCCTCCCTATGGATGCTAAAAGTGGTTTCCAATACCGTGAAGGAGATATGCCAACCAGGGGTTAAATTTGACGGTCACTTTTACCTGTAAAGAAATTTTTTTGTCACGGTTTTCAAACTAATATTACCTTACACATGACATTCATTTTTTATTTTTGACTTTCATAATTTTTATATAAATACAAAAATATATATTTTTATATAATAAAAATATTATAAATATAAATGAAATCAAATTACATTTGAAATATTTATATACATTTAAATTATAACATATAATTAAAATTACATTCCTTAATCTATTATATAAGACAAATGGAAGAAACTCTTTAAAAGGCTCAAGACTGATGTCGGATCTATAAATGCTAGATTTCCAGCACCTACTACTTGAAATTAATATTGCTTGTAATTAATTAAGGATGTGACTTTATGTCTATGACGTATCCAATAGAACTCAATAAATGTATAGGTTTTTCCAACATGGACGAACCATGCCTCATGGCCTTTATCGTCCACATCTTATCATAAATATTAAATCTATTTACAGTGTCCATGTTGGAAACATAACATTTGACTAAATACATGCAATCCACTATTCTAATATAATATTATTTTGTAAAAAATTGTCCAATTATCTAGAAAGTCTTGAACTGTAGAATTTTTGGAAATCCATTATAAAAAGAAACATTGCAAAACTAGTTGGGAATTAAGAAATGCATAAATATGTTATTTCGCTGCAACAAGAATAACACATAGTAGATGTGTTAAACAAATTGCATTCCGCTGAGTTATAAATGTAGAGAAACAGAATAACCTTGTATATGGTTATTATTTCCTATTACCTTCATCACTAAACCCTTATTTTGTTACATATTAAGAATTACCTCATTATACAAGATAAGTAAACACCAAATTGATTATTACTTTATTTATTTTCTTAGTGGGGACTTTATTACAAAGTAAAATATTCATATATTAGCTAAAGTCATATACAAGAATAAATACAAAAATTGTATATAACTTCATTTCAAAAAGATAGGGAGAACATGGTTAACAAATGTCTGCTTCAAAGTCTCTGGGCTCTAAAACCCACAAAATGATTACACAGGAAGACAAAAATGATAGCATTAAAAGCCAAAAAAGTTTTTCTTAATTTATTTGTAAATGAAGTTTAATGATGTACCTTAAGTGGAGAATCAAGATAAACAATTCTGCATTTCTTTTGGACAATGATCATTGTTGACCCCACTGGAAGTGCTCCATTTTACTCAAATGAAATATTTTCTTTCGACTCTCTACTCAAAATGGATAGTGTCCTCGCAATGCCATCTACATTTCAATTTTTATAATTTTATATGGTTCTCTTGGCTATTACCTAATTGTTAGTGCCAAAGATGTGAAGTTGTTGAGAGAGTTTTTGCGTCATTACATCGATAAATGTTCATTTAATGGTATTTGGGGGGTTGGCAAGTATAATGGCGTGAGTGTGTCAACTTTTAATTCTTTAAAAAATAAACTAAAAATGTATACCCACTTTTAATTAGTTTATAATTGGCACATTAAAAACAATAAAAAAGATAGGGTGTTTCAAAAAAATTAATCATATAAATACAAATCAAATATATAATATAAAATCAAATAACAATTAATCATATTATTAAGTAATTAGGGATTTTATAAATTTTTTTACATTTGATAAAATAATGATATGTATAAATGTATGTTGTTATAATGGCATAATCTTATTTCCTAATCTTATTTTCACATTAGTAGTATTATAAGGTTATTTGAGAATTTTATTATGGTATATTAAAATTATATAATTATAGAATTTTCATGTATATTTTTACATCTATAATATTATAAGATTTTTTTGAGAATTTTTTATAAATCCTTATGAAATTCATATATTTAAAAATTAATTATATTATTCAATTTTTTTGAGAATTTTTTTATGATATATTTTAAAATTATATAATTATAAGATTTTTATGTATATTTTTACATTCCTAATTTTATAAGATTTTTTGAAATTTTTTTATAGATCCTAGTTTTTTATATATATTTAAATGCTATTATAATGACCTAATCTTATTTTTACATTTATTATTATGAGATTTTTAATTTTCTTTTTAATGATATGTTAAAATTATATAATTGTAAAGTTTCTATGTATATTTCTACATCTTTAATATTATAAAAAAAATTGAGAAATTTTTGATACAAATAAAAATTGATATCAATAAAAAAATAATGTAAAAAGTGAATATAATAATGATTTTTTCTTCTTTATTTTTAAAATTAGATTTCTATAAATAAATTATTTTATCATTGTTTTCTAATCAATAAAAAATTATAAAATATATATTTCTAAATATATTATATTTTACAAAATTATTAATAAAATTTTAAAAAATAAAAAATATTTATATTACACATTTTCCAATACAAATTAAAGCGATTTCAATATATACGTACCCAACAAAGATTAATAGTATGAGTAAACATCTTCTAGAAAGACTTTTAGTGCTCTTCTCAACTACTCAACTTATATTAGTGGGGCCTCTCGAGTGTTGACGATTGAAGATTTCAATTTTGGAGGTAGTCGTTTGTCTCACAGATATTTTAGGAATACGCAGTCCGTGGTGTAGTGGGAAGACACACGTCTCCTGTTTTTTTGTTGTCATTGCAAGAGCGTCTGGTCATGCCTTCCTCGCTGCAATCTCAAGCTCATCTCCCTCTCCTCGACCTTTCGCAATTTCCATCGGACTTTGACTCTGAAGGACTAAACCGCCTTCAAAATCATCCATGGGTAGATGCAGTAAGAGAAGGCTGCAAAGAATGGGGATTCTTCTCTGTTGTAGACCATACAATTCCAGTTGCTCTTTTCCAGGATTTGGAATCCGTAATGCGCGAACTGTGTGACATGCCGGCAGAGGCCAAACACAGAGCCGCAACTTCTAATCCCCTGATGAGCTACTACCGTACACCATACCTGGAGATGTTCACCATGTCCAAATTTCCGGATTCAGATTCAAATACCGCCCAGCAATTGTCCAACAAGATATGGTCGGAAGGGGGGAATCGAAGGTTCTGGTATGTTATTTTTTTTCCACTGTACAGTTTAAATTACCTGCAACTGCGTCTCATTAAAAATTGGGTTGCAATATGACATGACAGCGAGACGATTCGAACCTATACCTTGTGTATGGAAGATCTCGCACGCAAAATCAGTAAAATAATCATTGCAAGCCTGGGGTTGCAAGTGGAGACATTCTACCATTCCGATTTCGAAAAATGTAAAGCTGACTTCCGTATGAACCACTACTTCGATGATGGAAAATCCAAAGAGGAGGAGGCGGCGGCTTTGGAAGCCCATACAGATCTCAATTGCTTTACGATTCTTTACCAAGACGATAAAGGCGGTCTGCAGATTCGATCAAACGAAGGGGAATGGCTGAATGTGAAGCCTCAGTCTCATTCATTTGTTGTGAACGTCGGCGACTCCCTTAAGGTCTTAAATTCATAAAAATTAGTCTATTTCTGTAGTTTTTTGTTATTAATAATTTAAGACGAATTTGCCTAAATATGGGGTTTAGTGCAGGCGTGGAGCAATGGCAGGTACCGCAGCGCTGAGCATCGGGCTGTATTTAAAGGGTGGGCGGATCGATTTTCGGTGCCCTATTTTGTGGAATTTTCTGATGATAAGGAAATATGGGCGCCGGCAGAGCTTGTTGACGACGAACATCCACGGCGTTACAGACCTTTAACGTACTCACAAGTTGTACATGATTATGTGAATAGCTCAGAGTTCAAAGAAAAAAAACCTTTGCCATTTTTCGAACGATATGCTGGATTATAAGGCTCTTGCCTTTAAGGATCCACGGATTAGTGTTCTCGAAACGAAATCCAAGCTTGTGCTAACCAAAATGGGAATTTTTCCATTCGATGATTAGAAATTACAAATATGCTCGATCTGTGTACATATAGCCAAACGAAGTTTAAAATTAGTAACTACAATGGAACCTTGCTTAGTCTGTATACATCTTTGACATATATTTTGGAACCCTTAAATCTCTGCTTGAGTTTAGCTTGTCTATACTGGTAATCATTGAGTGAATATTTGAACTTATATGCATTTTCTCTACATCTTGTGGAAGGGCTTGTAGACATCGACAAGTTATCATATAGCTCATCCACATCCCCGCACCCACTAGGAGTTATGATATAAGGGTTACCAGATAGCTCATCCACTCCCAAACCCAGGCCTCCTCTCAGCAGATAAAAAGGAACTGTTAAAATATAATTAGGGTTCAGTACTTCAGAGGGTTTAAAAGCTTCAGAGCATCATTTAATTAAATAAATTAAAAAAATTGCAAAGGGTTAAGGTTTCTTACACACTAAAACAATTATTTATTTATTTATTTTTTATTTTTTATTTATTTTTTTATTTTTTTAATTATGGTAGAGGATTGTAATTTTTGTAAGGATTGTAAAAATATAAATATTGTAAAAGGGTAAGGAAATTTTCAAATGATTTGACATATTTTAAAATTAGAATTTATACGTACTAAAAATATTAATTTTTGTATAATAATATATAAAAATAGAGATAATAAGGTTAAATGAAGGTTTAGAGTTTATTTAATGAATGAATTTCTTAAAAGCGTGTCGAAGCTTTTCGTCCTCTATACAATTGTATAAGCCCTTTTTATCTCATACATTTTATACAAAATTTTTAAGTAGAAAAAATAGAGGATTTTTTGAGTTTTGTGAAACTATTTTCTTATGGTCTTTGAATGTTTAGGTTTTCTATTTACTTTTTCCCTTGTATTATCTATGAAAACTTAGGCTTTAAACTCCTTTCCCTTGTATGGTTTGTCAAAATTCAACGTTTTATTTAATTTTTGGTTCCCTTGTAGGGTTTATGAAAATTTAGGTTTTGCTTTTTGTCTGTCGTATGGTCCCTTAAAGTTTAGGGTTTTGATTTTTTTCTAGAAATTTATTTAATTTCCATTAAGTGTATGCATATAAGCTTTTAGTGTTGCAGTAGTGTAGATAATTTTGGATTTAAAGTTTAGGGGTTTGATTTTTTTCTAGAATTTTTTTAAATTTCCATTAAGTGTATGCATATAAGCTTTTAGTGTTGCAGTGGTGTAGATAATTTTGGATTTAAAAGGATGTTGAAAGTGATTTGATATGTAAATTGTTAGTTTTATTTATTTATGTTGAATCTAAGGAGAATGAGATTTAAAAGGAAGAGAATGATGTTGAGGAAGCGAGAGATAGAGATGGGGTAATACTGCAGTCAGATCCAAGTCTATTTTTGAGAACACGAGTGAGCCAGACAAGTCTGATGATTAGGGGAGGGTTGTTAGATCTACAAAAGACAAAATATTAGAGGAAATGAGCCTCATTGTTGATCGGATAAAGAATGCCATGAAGATCAATGACTGTAAAAACTTGTAGGAGAGATTTGACAATCTTAATTAAAAAGTTGGAGAAAGTGATTCATGTGACAACATTTGTCCAAGTCCCAAGTCTTTATATCAAGGCCCTTGGTATGCTAGAGGGTTTTCTAGCGGAAGCTGTGGCTAACAAGGAAGTTGAGAAAAAAGATGAACAACAACAATGCCAAAGTCCTCAAACAAATTTTGAGAAAGGGCAGAGAGGCATGGAGAAGACAACAATTGATTTAACCTTACAAAGCATTTGCCAAGAAGTTGAGGAAGGCCATTCAAGATTCAGGGATGATCTAACATAAAATTTGCACATTCTTTTCACTTCTTTTATCTTTTAAATATTGTTTTTCCATAATAAAAACAAATTGCTAACATTTATCACTATCAGGGAAGCTATAACTTTTTTTTACAAAGGCGTATGAGGAGTGGGCAAAGGATGGTTCCAGCAGTGTGAGGGCAATGCTACCATGGGTTACCATGTCAAAGTTAAATGGATTTCATGGGCATATTGTCCACTATTATGCCCCTCTCTAGAGATTGTTTGCTAGGGCAGTGTAGAGCTAAACACAACATAAAGATGGTAAGGTATGCTCATTAAATTTGCACATTATTTGAACTGTTGACATGTCCTACAACATAATAAGAGCATATACATTTATTTTTTATTTTTTATGCATGTGTTGCTTAAAGGAATGTGACATATAGGTGGAGAGTGCTTTATTCTATATTTTTTATTATAACTTTGACATGTATCCCCTTTTTATGGTGTTTTGATATTGTCCATACCCTCTTCTAGAATTCTTATTTTCTTCTGAGGAGGAAATATAATGGTGATCTTATTTTCTTATGCGGAGGAAATGTGGAGGTAAATGAGGTAGCCAAGTTGGTAGACAGTGACATTAAGAAGGGTATTAAGGAAACCTAGAAGAACTACATTACCGTGGAAATGCATACGGGGATAACTCATATCCAAGAAAGGTTGCATACAATTTATTTGTAATCTTTACTATCATGTACTTACTTCCTATAACAAGTATAGGGACCATTGGGTTTTTTTTTTCTATCCTTAGTTTTGCACACCTAAATCCTAGTCATGTGCCAAGAGGAAGGGAGAAGACAACGCGCTTACATTCTGGCAAATCACACGAGTGACCGCACACACTGACTTGAGGCATATAGCCTAGACCAGTTTGCATTGGTTCTATTATGTAATAGTAGATGAACAAATTATAAGCACTTGAGTTAACATAATTAATCATTATTATTACAATCATCATTCTAGAGTTAGCAATTTAACACATTCACATAGTGCAAGTACTTCTAGTATCATAAAACAAATTTAACACCAAATAGATTTATCACGTCAAGGTTCATAGAATATTAGTTCCATTGATCAATTTGATAAGATTATAAAGGTACTCATTTAGTACTAGCTCTCTATATATCTATGTTGACAATAACAACACATCTATATTCAATATCACCAACCACAATAATAACCTCTTCTAAACAAATCCAAAGAGGTATTTATACATAAGCAAACCCATTTTCAGGTTGTATCATTAATACACTAAAGATGATAAGCCAATGAATGTTTCAAAGAAAGAAGTCATGGCGAGCCATTACAATTAGTCTTTGATACTTCTGCAAACTACTTAGTAACCGCCTCTACTTCTTGTGCCCTTGTCATATTCTTGCACTTCTATGAGTCTGGTGTCTTGTGTTCCTTATTCTTCATTCTCTTATCTTTTGCAATACCTATTTGCACTAAGGTTTTCCACGATGTTCCCTCATGTTTTCTTCTTTTGCATCATTCTCTCTTGCATCGTGGTCTTCTGTGCTTATGGATTTAAAATATATTACAAAATTTGGGTCTAACATTACCCTAGACTAAACCGATAGTTTATCCTAGACTATGCTACATTTTCCTCAATTGAAAAAATTATGGGAGCTACCTCTTGTACTTTACGCTTGAGCTCCTCCCACTCGTTGAGGGCTACCTAAAGATTAGAAGTAATAACTTCCACTTCGCCTTTTAATTTCTTCATCTCTTGAGGCCGCTTCAAATAAGTATTTGCTTTAATTGTCAAAGTCTCAAGCTGAGTAGTTGCGATTTTGTGAGCATTCTTGAGTGCCCCGACCTCCACCAAAAATTATCCACAAAGTGCTGAGAAACTAGCATTTAGCTATGGTTGATGGGCATTTATTTATGTTTCTAATTCTTTGATGTCCTGAAATACTTTTGTGCATTGGGCCTTGTCCTTGATGCCTAGATTGTTATCAACCAATTATTGGCGTTGTTATTCCTCAGGTAACAGTCACACTTCCAAATTTTTATTTTGCCATGCCAAGTTGACAAAAACCCCATAGTGATGGGAATGGTGGCACTTGGTTTATTCAAAAATTCATGATAGACATCCATGGCCTCAATAAACTATGTGGTAACCCATAGTTTCTCCTGTTTAGGATCCACCATGTTTTTACTCTTTTTCAACAAAAGGTCCATGAGCATCTCCATCTTATTTATTGCCTCACTAGAATAGGAACTCCATCCACGTGTGTTGGATCACTTCTCAAAATTATTTGACAAAGGCTCAGAGTCCTAAGTTGAGTTGCTTTGGTTGCATTCAACTAGTGCTTGAGTTCTTCAATTTCCTCTTCAAGCTTGTTTCTCGTCTCATGCTCTTCCTTATATAGTCAAACAACCTTCCGATGTTTAACATGAATTTGGACCACAAAAATGGCTATTGAGAATGTTTTTCCTAGAAACCTCTAGGGCAAACTTTATAAGGGATATGCCTACTTGCTTTGGAGAGCAAATCGTGAGAGTTATCCAAAGTGTGTCTGAAACACCTGCCACCTATGGGATCATATTAGTATTGGTCTTTAGAAGCTCTAAGTGTTCTTCATCGTGATACACATCCATTACAAATGATATCTCGTGTCAAGTTCACTTTGTGGATTCATGTTCAGGAAAATAATTCCATAAATACAGTTACACATCCGATGTGTCCTATTAGAATGCAACGTGAGTTGGAGGTCCCTGATTTAGTTATTGTTGTTGCTATGCTTACTGCATAGGTTTCTTACCATTTTGAGGGTTATGCTCTAACTTTTTAATCTTAGGGCTCGTTTCCCATTAGCTAGTGTCAGTACCAAGGTTCTCTTTGTTGGGGCCTTCCCCTCTTTTTATTTCTTCAAGTTTTGGACTCTCAATATCCATTTGCTACTTGGGAATAGGATGTTCCTCATAGGGTGCAATAGTTTTTTCTTCATTAGGCCCAATAGGTCATTCTTTACTACACTTAGGAGTAGGTTCCTTGGTAGGTTGTGCGTCTAGAGAAGCCTCACTTATGTTTGGAATCACCATTTGGGGCGCTTACTACTCAGGCTATACTTGGGTAGCTGGTTGTGCATCTAGAGAGGCCTCACTTATGTTTGGAATCACCATTGGGGGTGCTTACTACTCAGGCTATACCTAGGTAGTTGGTTGTGCATCTAGGGAAGCCTCACTTATGTTTGGAATCACCATTTAGGGCACTTACTACTCAGCCTATCCCTGGGTAGCTGGTTATGAAGTAACAACTTTTTGTTCAACAGGTAACCCTTGGGCTCTTGTTGGTGATGGGGTTTGCCATTTAAACTAGACCTTGGGCTACTCCTCTTGTTCCCTACTTGAGCTGGTGGCCTCTGGGCTTAGCCTCTTGTCTCTTATGTGTGCTTTTTATTCTGCACGTGTTCATGGTTGAGGGGAGAATGATTCCTTTCTCCACCTCCCAACTCCCTAATGTTTTTTTCTAGGTCCTGAGCATCTTATAGTGATTAAGATCAATGTTATCAGTGTCATGTCATTCTAAATATGTGTGCCTCTTTTGATAGACATAAATATTATGAAGAGTATGAATTTCAATGTCAATCTTGTCCACATCATTATTTACAATGCACACATCCTGAATGAGATTCACGGTGTCTATGAAATATCTAGCAGTGAACATGTATGGTAGTTTTAGCCATGGTGATAAGTTGTTAGTGCCCGCTATCCAAATTTATGCAAGAGACTAGTGTTGATTTACAACAAACACAACATAGGTTCCCATCTGCTGATCCAGAGGATTTTCACTCTTTCTATGGTTCATAAAATATTTGTCCATGATTATCCCATCGTGATAATCTTTTATTAATAATATTCAAATTATGGTTTTTTTTCCAATATAATTTATGAAAATATTATTAATATCTTATGCATGGTATTAATTTACCATAGGATATATTAAATCCTCCATTTTAATATCTTATTTAATATGGTTTTTAATTTACCATTGGATATTAATTAAATAAACATTAATTATCCCCACTCCCTAGATGGTTATTAAAAAAACCAAAAAAAACCATGGTATATTATTTTAAAAAATAATAAAACACTTTATTTTTAAAAAATAATAAAACCTTTTGTTGTCAATCAGACTTACATCCCTGTGAAGGTAGTTTCAGGCCTTCACAGTCTTCTGAAACATGAAAATAATCCTAGGCTGTGGGTGACCTAATCAGTGGATTGAATCTCTATATTCTAAGGGCTAGCTCCTTTTGGTGTATCAATTAGGATCCTTGATCTATGCTACAAATTATCTGAGAAAAGAGAGAGAAACTTGAAATAAAATCCTATCTAATGATGGTGATACACTTGAATGATTGGTTGATCCACTCAATTAGAGCTTCTAAAACCACTGATTTAGACAAGAGAAAGATTGGACTTTCAAGTCCAATTGACCAATATGCATAAGTATTTCATGAAAAGGTTCTATCTTGTGATCAAAGCTTGAGGGAAATGATGGAAGAGGCCTGATTCAAGGCAATAACCAACCACTTACATCCACTGTAAACTCAGCTAAAAGACATTAAACATGGAACATGACCTGCGTAATCTGACTAGCTTGTAACTAGGTAAGAATAAAGACTTGACAAAGAAGAAAACTTTATCACTTATGCAAATCAATGACATAAATACACTATACCAATAGTTGGAATCTGAAAACAACAGTCCTATTAATCTGAAAAAGGTTACAACTAAATTTTTGGCAAAATTTTGTCTTGCCAAAAGAGGGATACAATTTAAAGCTAAAAAGCCAACTTATATAGAAAAATACACAACAACCAAGAGGTTGGCGTTTAAAATGGACTATTCTTATGATCATTGTTGACCCCACTAGAAGTGTTCCATTTTACTCAAATGAAATATTTTCTTTCGACTCTCTACTCAAAATGGATAGTGTCCTCGCAATGCCGTTTACATTTCAATTTTTATAATTTTATATGGTTCATCTGTCGACTCTTGGCTATTACCTAATCGTTAGTGCCAAAGATGTGAAGTTGTTGAGATAGTTTTTGTGTCATTACATCGATAAATGTTCATTTAATGGTATTTGGGGGGTTGGCAAGTATAATGGCGTGTGTCAACTTTTAATTCTTTTCAAAAAAAAAATGTATACCCACTTTTAATTAAATTATAGTTGACACATTAAAAACAATAAAAAAGATAAGATGTTTCAAAAAAATTAATCATATAAATACAAATCAAATATATAATATAAAATCAAATAACAATTAATCATATTATTAAATAACTAGGGATTTTATAGAATTTTTTACATTTGATAAAATAATGATATGTATAAATGTATGTTGTTATAATGGCATAATCTTATTTCCTAATCTTATTTTCACATTAGTAGTATTATAAGGTTATTTGATAATTTTCTTATGGTATATTAAAATTATATAATTATAGAATTTTCATGTATATTTTTACATCCATAATATTATAAGATTTTTTGAGAATTTTTTATAGATCTTTATGAAGTTCATATATTTAAAAATTAATTATATTATTCAATTTTTTTGAGAATTTTTTTATGATATATTTTAAAATTATATAATTATAAGGTTTTTATGAATATTTTTACATTTGTAATTTCATAAAAAATTTTGAAATTTTTTTATAGATCCTAATTTTTTATATATATTTAAATGCTATTATATTGACCTAATCTTATTTTTACATTTATTATTTTAAGATTTTTAATTTTTTTTTAATGATATATTAAAATTATATAATTGTAAAGTTTCTATTTATATTTTTACATCTTTAATATTATAAAAAAATTTGAGAAATTTTTAATACAAATAAAAATTGATATAATAAAAAAATAATGTAAAAAAATCAATATAATAATAATTTTTTCTTCTTTATTTTTTAAATTAAATTTCTATAAATAAATTATTTTATCATTATTTTTTAATCAATAAAAAATTATAAAATACATATTTCTAAATATATTATATTTTACAAAATTATTAATAAAATTTTAAAAAATAAAAAATATTTATATTACACATTTTTCGATACAAATTAAAGCGATTGCAATATATACCGAACCAACAATGATTAATAGTATGAGTGAACATCTTCTAGAAAGACTTATAGTGATCTTCTCAACTACTCAACTAATATTAATTGCAATGACAAGGAAAAGCAATTAATATTATTTTTCACCAAATTAATTTAAAAAACAATTGTATTGCCGATAACGTTTATGTGTGCAGGTATACCTGTCTGCCGCTGCCGGCTTGTGGGGCCTCTCGAGTGTTGACGATTGAAAGTTTCAATTTTGGAGGTAGTCGTTTGTCTCACAGATATTTTCCCTGCAAAATGCTATTTAAGAATATGCAGTCCGTGGTGTAGTGGGAAGACACACGTCTCTTCTGCTTTTTTGTTGTCATTGCAAGAGCGTCTGGTCATGCCTTCCTCGCTGCAATCTCAAGCTCATCTCCCTCTCCTCGACCTTTCGCAATTTCCATCGGACTTTGACTCTGAAGGACTGAACCGCCTTCAAAATCATCCAGGGGTAGATGCAGTAAGAGAAGGCTGCAAAGAATGGGGATTCTTCTCTGTTGTAGACCATACAATTCCAGTTGCTCTTTTCCAGGATGTGGAATCCGTATTCCGCGAACTGTGTGACATGCCGGCAGAGGCCAAACACAGAGCCGCAACTTCTAATCCCCTGATGAGCTACTACCGTACGCCTTACCTGGAGACCTTCTCCATGTCCAAATTTACGGGTTCAGATTCAAATACCGCCCAGCAATTGTCCAACAAGATATGGTCGGAAGGGGGGAATCGAAGGTTCTGGTATGTTATTTTTTTTCCACTGTATAGTTTATATTACCTGAAACTGCGTCTCATTAAAAATTGCGTTGCAATATGACATGACAGCGAGACGATTCAAACCTATACCTTGTGTATGGAAGACCTCGCACGCAAAATCAGTAAAATAATCATTGCAAGCCTGGGGTTGCAAGTGGAGACATTCTACCATTCCGATTTCGAAAAATGTAAAGCTGACTTGCGTATGAACCACTACTTCGATGATGGAAAATCCAAAGAGGAGGAGGCGGCGGCTTTGGAAGCCCATACAGATCTCAATTGCTTTACGATTCTTTACCAAGACGATAAAGGCGGTCTGCAGATTCGATCAAACGAAGGGGAATGGCTGAATGTGAAGCCTCAGTCTCATTCATTTGTTGTGAACGTCGGCGACTCCCTTAAGGTCTTAAATTCATAAAAATTAGTCTATTTCTGTAGTTTTTTGTTATTAATAATTTAAGACGAATTTGCCTAAATATGGGGTTTAGTGCAGGCGTGGAGCAATGGCAGGTACCGCAGCGCTGAGCATCGGGCTGTATTTAAAGGGTGGGCGGATCGATTTTCGGTGCCCTATTTTGTGGAATTTTCTGATGATAAGGAAATATGGGCGCCGGCAGAGCTTGTTGACGACGAACATCCACGGCGTTACAGACCTTTAACGTACTCACAAGTTGTACATGATTATGTGAATAGCTCAGAGTTCAAAGAACAAAAACCTTTGCCATTTTTCGAACGATATGCTGGATTATAAGGCTCTTGCCTTCAAGGATCCACGGATTAGTGTTCTCGAAACGAAATCCAAGCTTGTGCTAACCAAAATGGGAATTTTTCCATTCGATGATTAGAAATTACAAATATGCTCGATCTGTGTACATATAGCCAAACGAAGTTTAAAATTAGTAACTACAATGGAACCTTGCTTAGTCTGTATACATCTTTGACATATATTTTGGAACCCTTAAATCTCTGCTTGAGTTTAGCTTGTTTATACAGGGAATCAGGGGATTGAATCTCTATATTTTAAGGGCTAACTCTTTTTGGTGTATCAATTAGGATCCTTGATCTATGCTACAAATTATCTGAGAAAAGAGAGAGAAACTTGAAATAAAATCCTATCTAATGATGGTGATACACTTGAATGATTTGTTGATCCACTCAATTAGAGCTTCTAAAAGCACTGATTTAGACAAGAGAAACGCTAAACTTTCAAGTCCAATTAACCAATATGCATAAGTATTTCATGAAAAGGTTCTATCTTGTGATCAAAGCTTGAGGGAAATGATGGAAGAGATCTGATTCAAGGCACTAACCAACCACTTGCATCCACTGTAAACTCAGCGAAAAGACATTAAACATGGAACATGTTCTGCATAATCTGACTAGCTTGTAACTAGGTAAGAATAAAGACTTGACAAGGAAGAAAACTTTATCACTTATACGAATCAATGACATAAATACACTATACCAATAGTGGAATCTGAAAACAACAGTCCTATTAATCTGAAAAAGATTACAACTCAATCTTTGGCAAAATTTTGTTTTGCCAAAAGAGGGATACAATTTAAAGCTAAAAAGCCAACTTATATAGAAAAATACACAACAACCAAGAGGTTGGCGTTGAAAATAGAAGAAAACAACTCTTTTAATAGCCAAGTCTAATTTCTGTTATGCCAAGATAATAAAGCCTTCTAAATTTGTCTTTTCTTATCTTTTGTCTTGCATAAAAAAGCCTTTGGCGTTGAAAGTGGACGGTGAGCTCATCTTGGGCTATTATTTTAACATGCACGAAATCTTTGCCCACCTCTAAATATGGAACTCATCTTGAGCTGCTGGAATGTTTGAAAGGCTCCCATTTGCATGAAAACAATGAGTAGATGTGGCACTTGACAATTAGTCAACTAGAGCTCAAGACTAGTCAACCTCTAATGGTTTACACTTAAACTACTGGAAAGTTGCAAGCTTGAGATAAATGAGAATGCATGCATGAAATTTCTTGTTAATCTCTCCAATGTTAAACTCCTTAAGTTCTTCATGTAAAGCGAGCCTCCGTTTTAAAACTAAAGGTGTCATGTTTAAAATGGTTATACATCTTGGACATGTCTATCCTGTTTATCACTGTTTGCACGCTTATTAACTTGTTTATTAATTGTTGAAATCCCTCACTTTATCTTGTTCTTCATTTCTGTGCATGTTCTACTATTTGTCTATGCTATATTTTTCCTGTGGAATTTCCTTTGGCTTTATCTTTCTCAAAGTTACTATCTATTATTCCCTTTCTATGATCTTATCCATTGGGCTATCTATCAAGTCAATTTCTTGCAGACAAATTGTCCACAGGAATTGTCTCAGAGTTCTCTCTTCGGACAAAAAGTATGAGACTTATCCTTTCGAGCCTTTCTTTGTACATTTCCTCAGATAAATCTTTTGAAGGAATTCCTTCAAACAATTTGTCCATTTCACTTTCCCATGTTTAAACTTTTCGAAGGAATTTCTTCAGACTTCTTGTCCATGTATTTTCCTTTTTTCTCATAAACAATTTATTTGTGAGAATTTTCTCAGACTTCTCTCTCACAGACAATTTATTCAGAGAAAAAATCTGAAGGAAATGTCCCTTTGGATCCTCTATTTTTGAACTTTCTTGAAGGGTACCCACTTTAGGTGGTTTGCGAATTGCATTGCATGGTGCGATATGTTTTAAAACTAAAGGTTAAACTTTAGTTATCCCCGCCTTTATGTTCAACGTTAAACTCGTCCCTCCACTTACTCCATGTGGATATTATCCTCATATTGTGGACAACGCATTTGATGGGGGCGAAGGTTTGGAGGAATATGTTTAATATGGGTTTGTATGAAGATGTTTAAACAAACTTTATTCCTCGCACATTGACACCCACTTGATAAAGGAGTGACGGTTGGTGGAGATGTACATGGATATGTTTTTAATAAACAATATTTTGGAATGCTTTATTTTGGCACCGTCTCTTTTCTACCACGTAAAATCTTACTCACTTCAGTTTTGGTGGTAACGGGGAATGCTATTTATGGAAAGTGTTTTGATAAATTAAGCATGGAGTTTCAACCTCCCATAAATAATGAGATTCATTCCTGAAATAAGAAATTAAATACCATGTTGTTAAGATTGTCTAATGTAGATCTGATAGCCAATGCCTAGCCAATGCCACGGAGGCATTGAGAATTATAAACTGTAGGTGTATTTACAGAGGCAGTGGTGGATTTTGCATAGAGAGAAAGGTGTATGGGAATATACAGAAGCTATGTATTTTCTGGTACAGAGGTAGAATATTTTTTGTGGAAATTATAGATAGGGATTTGTGATAAGAAGGTAGTTTATAAACCATTTGAGAGTGTTTTACCTCTTTGAAAAGAGAGAGAAATTACCCATTCTAGAGATATATATTTGCAGGTGATCATTTTAGAATCGAAGGACGTTTGTGATCTGTGATCAGAGTTTTTAGAGGTTGATAAACCAATTACAAATTGTTTAGGGACGTAAGTTTAATCATTTTATTTACATCTTATTTAAATGGAACAATTTGAATGAACTCGAGAACGTAGCCAATTGGTGAACCCTATAAACAATCTCTGGTCTCTATTTTATTTTTAATTTTTCATTATATTAATTTTTAAATTATTATTGATATTTTGAAAAATAAATTACGGGGAAATAATTAAGAGATTATTTTACAGAGAAAATATTTATGGAATGTTGTAAATGAACAACAAAGTTATATGAGTTTATCAAATCACTCATATTCATAATTGTTTAGACAATTTTTACATTCTGATTAAAAAATCAATTTTATTGAAATAAATTTTGGAAATTGATTTATTATATTAAAATCCAATTTTAAATAAAATAATATTTATTAGTAGGGGCTAATTACTGTTCATGGATCAGTTTGAATATTAAATTCATTTCTAATTTTGCATCCAATTCTATATTATTTAAGGAATCGAGGTTTTCAGTATCTATTTGAAAAATTATGTGATTTATCTATAGGGGTAAACTCAATTTTTAGATCATCTGCACAGGAAACTCCTTAGGTATGTGCCATTCATTCCCAAATGCCTCCTTCATTCCATCAAACCAACCCTTCATCTTTGCTTTGTAGGAGGGTGAGATGGCTCCAGGGTAGGTGAATTGTTTAAACTATTTGACAGGGACTTATGCTTTGGTGGGTACACCCAATTTATCTCCTTACCTGAATAATCCAAAACACTAATTTCATTGATAACTAACAGTAATAAAACTACATCCCAAGGGAACTTATGGTTAGGTAGGTGATGTACCTTCTCAATATCCTGCACAAGTTTCTTGGCAAAGTACATGGAGTAATTGTACTTTGTTCCCTTGGCCATTTGGCTGGCGACATAGAGGTGGGCCATGTCCACCTCCTTCCATAGATCTACTCCTCCCAGCTCACTCCTAGCCAAGTGCCTAACCATTCAAATTATAGGATCTATCAAGATCATGATGTACATGATATGGCCTTCCTTTTTATATTATAGTGTTGCTACCATTTTATCAATTGAATCTTAATCTTCAAGATCTGCATTGACATCATTGCCAAAAAATATTAACCCTGTTAGTTTATTAATATGCTTAGGGGTTATTCTCATTATGTGCCCATCAAAGTAGAGGAAGTCTTCATGAATGCACGAACTTAGAAAGTGAAACACCTCTTACGGCTTTCCAAAGTAAGGTAGCTAGAAGAGTTGGAGAACCCCCACATCCTCTAGTAAGTTGTAGACCATGATATCATAGGTGATCTCATTCTAGGTGTTTTGGTGATCCACTTGGTAGTCTCTTTGTAAGTGGATTTCATTCCTAGGCTACTGATGATTGTAATCAAAGACTTGACAAGTGGATACCTTCGACTCCCAATCATCCACGTGTAGAACTATCTCTAGGTAATACATTATTCAATCAAACTAAGAGTGGGTGATGGTGTGACAACAACCTTCTTTATTACACATGCCATTTATGGTGCCTTGTCACTAGATGTCCCTTCCTCCAACTTTGTGGGGTTCAGGCCTTATGCATCTCATTGTCAGGATCTTGCTCTTCAATTAGAGCATATATGATTACCTCTTGTATTAGCAACTAAACACATAATTTAACCAGAATGATAAGTAACTAGAAATATGAAACAACACAGGATATGAGAGACAATACACAATTGTATTAATAATCACTTAGAAGAAAATACAATAAAGAAGATGCCACTTCTTCTTCCACCTCAAAGGCTTGCCACACCTCAAGACCTTCTTCTCTCTCTCTCACGATCCCAACAATCAACTCCAATACATAATTGATGTTCACCTCCACCAGTCAGTAACACGCTGCCAGTACACCAAGTACACAACCATACTCCAAGTAGATCTCCTACTCTCTGCTGCTACCTGCAAATCACTAGACCTTACTCACCATTGTAGATCTCCAAAAAAAGTCATGCACACCTGCTGACCAAGATCATACATATACGAAGAGCCCTTCTGATTCTCCAAACCAGCACCCACACTTGGTACTGTGGCACTAGGAGGAACACACCATTGCTCTCCTCTCTCTGAAGGAGCTTATTTTGCTCTCTTACTCTCTAGTACTAGTTTACAATACAGCCCATGAGTCTATTATATATATCTCATGCTTACAATAATTAGACTATCTTAATTACAATAATTAGACACGCAACTCAAGACTATAACTAGCCTTTAACATGCAAACTAACAGTTCAAAAATAGACTCTCCAAAATCCGCATGCAAACTGCATGTTGACACACAGGTTGCCGACGTCGGCTCCTCCCTGACCGATATCAGTTGACTGGTAACCGACGTCCATTGATTCTTCACTGCTATCTGACCAACGTCAGTTAATCAGACTGATGTCGGTTACCCTGCAACTCATTCTGCAACTCTCTGCAACCTCCGCAACATTCGTAACTCCTCCTATTTGCATTCTGGTGAAGCTTTTAGCTCCACATCCTAACAATCTCCCACTTGGAGATAAATAGCTGCACCTGTACCTATACCTATACACCATCTAATTCATTCCCTGGCTTGTATCCCTCTTCAATATCAATCTTGAAGACCAACCACCACACAACCTGTGATGCTACACCTGTCATCCAAGTAACCTGCCACATCCGAACCTACAACTCCATGTAATGAAGACCTTGACCTTGCATAGCATGAATTCCTACTGCTGATCCCTCTCAGATACCTGAGAATCCACTGAACTGCCCTCCAGTACTCCTTCTCCGAATTGGCTCCAAACTTTCTAACAACTCCCTCTACTTGGGAAAACTCAGGTCTACACTAGACCTCATGTGATTTTGAACACTGTTCTAAGCTAAGCTTGAACTGTCCAGCCCTTGGTGTGCTTATCGATTCTCCATCCTTCATCATGAACCCTGCCAACACCGTCTTCACATCAGCTCCCACTGGAGACAAAATCTCCATGTCTCTTATGCCAAAGAATTTCGCTACTCCAAATTCTCCATGACATACCTCTGAACTAACCTTACCCTTAGCTCAACAAATCCCTGTATGTACAAACCTGCTAGCAAATCACCCACATACAATAACTGGATAATGTCGCGACTCATCATCCACCTGGTAAGACAAACACAATAGTTACATTGACATTGACTAAAGCCCTACTTTGTCATCCTCCTGTCAAAACCTGTACCACTATCCTGCAGCTTCCTCAAGACCATATACCTTGGCCTTCCGTCTCACGTGTCCATCCACTCTCTTCTCTAACTTGGGAATCCATCCCTCATCCAGTGCTTTCTTCTAGCTGACAACTCCACCAATAAATACCTGTTTGGTTCTTCTCCAAAGACTCACTCCTCATCCATGCCAAGCTCCCACTGTTTTTAGATTCTATCTGCATTACCTCTTCATGTCTTCCTGGTTCTTGACCATCAATAAGCAATATAAAGAAGGTGAACAATGAATATGAGGTTCACTTACCCTTTCTGACCTCCATATGAGCGTTTGAGACTCCTTGACAGCTTGCTATCCGCCCAACATCCGTTCTAGTGACTGATCTCGGCCATCTCCCAGTCTGCATCCGATCGATGTCGATTCCCTGCACTGACCCTGACTGTCGACGTTGTTTCCCTGGCCGATGCTGGTATCCCTTCTGTCAACGTCAGTTCCTGTCTGATTGACGTCGATCTTCTTATTATCGACATCGGTTATTGTATGATCGACGCTTGTACCTATGTTCACCTGTGAGTGATGACTTTTTACCCGCGAGCTCTCCATGGATCAAAACCCTGTTCAAATCAACACAGCGCTGCTCAAAATAATTTAGTCCTCTCAGCTGATCTCTGTCCGTCATCTCCTCCATGAACACCAAGGCCTTCCAGTTCTTAAGTTTATCAAAGGTATCTGTCTTCCGCTTAAGAACATGCATTCCCCTCCTACATATGTGACCAAGCCTACAAAGCCACATCTCTGCAACAGAAGGTGAATCAGTAATATAAGTAGATAGATAAAGGATACCTACTTTCTTACCACCGTCTAATTCAAGTACATCCGCTGTGAGAGTTACTGTGCATCTCCCATCACCCAATTTTTTTGAAGAAATTAGACTCATCTCCAAGACTGAAACCTGCATGACGTTCTTCAACACCAGTGTGTTATCTATCTACAATTTTAGCTTCACTTCCCCTTTGCCAATCATTTGACAAGGCTCACCAGTGCCTAAATAAATCTCTCCAAAGTCTCTAAAGACACCCATGAAAAGATGCTTTATTTCGAGTTGTATAGAAAGAGGCAAAAGAATCTGTAAGCAAAGATTCTACTTTATCGAGAGCAACCTGTGCAACATCACCTGCAACATCTACTTCTACACGCTGATCTTCTACCGACCAACAATCTTCCTTTACCTGCTCTTTCTTTCCATCAATCAGACCATTCGTGCTATTCAATTTCTCCATTCGTAGCTTACTTTCTTCTGCCATTGCTATACTCCCACTCAATTTGAAACCCCTGAGAGTGACCTGTAATCAACAAACACTAACCAGATCTGAAACCACCTGTTAGTAACCCAACCAAAAGCTCTGATACCACATGTTAGGATCTTGCTCCTCAATTAGAGCATATATGATTACCTCTTGTATTAGCAACTAAACACGGAATTTAACCAGAATGATAAGTAACTAGAAATATGAAACAACACAGGATATGAGAGACAATACACAATTGTATTAATAATCACTCAGAAGAAAATACAATAAAGAAGATGCCACTTTTTCTTCCACCTCAAAGGCTTGCCACACCTCAAGACCTTCTTCCCTCTCTCTCACGGTCCCAACAATCAACTCCAATACAGAATTGATGTTCACCTCCACCAGTCAGTAACACGCTGCCAGTACACCAAGTACACAACCGTACTCCAAGTAGATCTCCTGCTCTCTACTTCTACCTGCAAATCACTAAACCTTACTCACCATTGTAGATCTCCAAAAGAAGCCATGCACACCTGCTGACCAAGATCATACATATAAGAAGAACCCTTCTGATTCTCCAAACCAGCACCTACACTTGGTATTGTGGCACTAGGAGGAACACACCATTGCTCTCCTCTCTCTGAAGGAGCTTATTTTGCTCTCTTACTCTCTAGCACTAGTTTACAATACAACCCATGAGTCTATTATATAGATCTCATGCTTACAATAATTAGACTATCTTAATTACAATAATTAGACACGCAACTCAAGACTATAACTAGCCTTTAACATGCAAACTAACAGTCCAAAAATAGACTCTCTGGAATCTGCATGCAAACTGCATGTTGACACACATGTTGCCAACGTCGGCTCCTCCTTGACCGATGTCGACTGACTGGTAACCAACGTCGGTTGATTCTTCACTGCTATCTGACCGACATCGGTTGATCAGACTGACGTTGGTTGCCCTGCAACTCATTCTGCAACTCTTCGCAACCTTTGCAACCTCCATAACTCCTCCTGTTTGCATCTTGGTGAAGCTTTTAGCTCCACAACATAACACACATTCAGTGGATCCCTTTTCTCAAATATAAATGAGACTTCCTAATTTTTGACCCATGTATTCTTATACTTTGGGAATAACTGGTAATGGCTCTCTACTCCTGTTAGACTTTTGATTTAACTACATCATTGACAAAGGTCCCTGAATGTTATTACATGGTCGATCGACTGTGTAATGGTGGATTTGATGCCTACAACCTACAATTTTCTCACACCTACTCCTATGGTTGCTTTACTGCTTCTTTTGTCAAATGTTCTTCACCATAATATTTGCTTCACACTTTGTCATTGAATCACTATGTAATCACATTCTCTTGTCACTTTTTTATGATTTTTTTGAGCTCTATAATGGCTTATAAGTTTTTAATAAAATTTAAAATGTAAGGTCTCTCCATCTTTTATAATCTACCCCATATTTTCACATTAATTACTCCACACTATCGTCCATCACTTCAACCATTTAGTGTTTTAAAATGGCCTGCCTTTGTGTCCATTTGGAATGCTTTTCATTCACACCACTCCATCATTAATAAATTCATGTCCCATCCTTTGCAAGTTGTTGCATCTTTCCTAAAGTGCATGCCAGTTGTAAAAATTCAAATTTACTAGTTTGTTCATGGGAAATTGCCTTTATACTTTAACCTACTTTTATAAAATTATTTCCTTTATCGTTTTCATTTCACTTACCTAGATCACACACCACTTTTTGTGCACCTTTTACTACCTTTTTTTTGCATCCCTCATGCAGCCTATTTTATACACCCCATTTTCCTCTAAGCTCTTCAATATAGCATAATTTTTTCCATCATTTACTCCACGTGCCTCCTCTATGCACTTCTTTTAAATGCTTCCTTTATGTGCCTCCTCTTGTGCACTTCCCTTGCTTAAGTAGTTTATCCATCCTTAAAACCTACCACACATTAAAATATGTGCATGGTCCTCCACGCCATATCATAGTGAAATTCATGTCAAGAAAAGGAAAGAGAGTGCAAAATACCAAAAGAGTATCAAAATGTATTGAACCAATTATAAAAAGGTATGTAACAAACGTGACACTTATTTAATAATAAATAAAATCTAAGACTAACCTAGTGGAATACACCTTATTTTTTGAAGTGAAGATTTACATTGAATAGTAGGGCTGAAGCTGACTACCATTGAAATGGCCTGGTAAGAATTGGTCATCTAATCTTTTTGAATCTGCAAGCGCTTGTCAAATAGATAACATGAATAATAAATGAACCATCCCACCAAATCTATAGTTTACCTGAATAGTGCATAATATTTGAATCATAAACTAGGACATGCATACCGGGATGAAATACTTTGGTTTTGATATGTTGACTTTCTAGGCTTTCTATTTTTAATTTTCAACTCTTTGGCTCTAGTGTGTGATAAAGCGTGTTTCATCCAGCTAAAGTAGAGCATCTAGGCATGCTTTTAGGGATTCTTCATCATCTAATCTACCATTTCATATAATATTTAAAGAGGGCACAAAGAACTCTACCAGTAACATTGCTTTAGTGCCAACAAAAGGATTAAAAGGATTACTTTTGTTCAAACATTTATATATGGTTCGATATGCGCAAAATATGGAAGAAATTCTATCATCCCAATAGTGTAATTGATGTTTCAAATCTTAGTTAGTGTGTTACCCAAGATCTTATTAAATTCCTCAGTTGTGCCATTAGGTTGAGGGTGGTATGGCATGGTTTTATGGTGCACAATAATGAATTCAATCAGGAGGATGCACATTATTTCATTGAGAAAGTGAGTGCCATGATCACTTGTAAAACTTAAATGGCTCCCATAGATTATGATGATATTTTTTGATAAAAACCTTATGGCATTCACAATAGTACAATCATGTGTGGGTGTTGCTTCAGCCCAATGTGTGAGATAGTTTATGGTAGTAATGATGTATTGCATGCTAGTCCGTCATGGCACTAGTTAAATGGGCCCAACAAAATCAATAGCCCATTTCTCAAATGGTTCATGAGCAAGTATTGGATGAAGAGGCATAACATCACTTTGTTTTGGTTTACCTATGTATTGACATATATCACATTAGCACATATAAGATTTGACATCTTTGAATAAGGTAAGCCACCACAATCCAGCTAGTAAAACTTTTCATGTTGTTATGTCACCAAAAGAATATCCTGCTGTGATGCCTTCATGGACCTCTTTAAGGACTTCTATGTGATCATGTTGTATTATGAACTTTTGTAGTACTTCATTTGACTAAGTTTTTATAGGTCTCTGCTAATAAGTTGGAAGTACAACTAGTTACTTTTTTTTGTGGTAAGTTTGATTGATCGGGACCTGTTGTAAGAAAAGTTGTAATTTCCTCCACTTTTTTAGACATGCAAAATTTGAAAAAGTTTTACATTAGGTATTTCATCCTCTATGGTGTGTGATGATTTTTCAGTTTGAACACATGAGAGATGGTCAGCTTTGAAATTAAATTTGCTTGGTTTATCAACCATAGAGAACTGGAATTCCTAAAAAAAAAATCCATTGATAGATGCATCCATTCAATACTAGATTATTTAACAAATACTTGAGCACTTCATGATCCATATAAAAGGAAAATGGGGTTGCCAACAAGTATTGGTGAAACTTCTAAAGCACATAAACCATAGATGAGGCCTCATAATCATTTGTGAAGTAGTTCCATTTCGCTGGTGTGAGATTTTGGCTTGAAAAATGAATAAGATGATCAAGGTTTCCCTCACTGGGTTGTGCTAGGATAGTACCTACATCCATGCCTGAAGCATGGATATGTACATGAAATGGTTGGTTTTAGTTTAAGAACTAGAGAATGGATGCAATCACCAATTTTTCTTTTAGGGTCTCAAACACTTGTTGGTGTTGAGTCATCCATAAGAATAGCCCATTGTGCTTGAGTAGTTCTTCCACCAAGAAATCTATGTTAGCATAACCCCGAAGGAACTTATGATAGTACCTCATGTGACCTAAGAAGGTGCGAACCTCACATTGAGTGGTTAACACTAGGAGTTGGATAATGACCATAATTTTATCTAGATCCACTAATAGTCCATTCTCACAAATAATATGTTCCAATAGAATCCCAAATGGGGTGGAAAAGATGCACTTCTTGAGATTCAAAGAAATCTCAAGCTTTTAGAAATATTCGATCATGAAGCACATAGTGTCATAGTGATTGCACACTAGACCATACACGCTTAAGAAATCCAAGTGCACATGAAGGAACTTGTAGATGAAATATTTGAAAGCTTCCACTACGATGCATGAGAACATGAATGATGCATTCTTGAGGTTAAAGGGCATAAAATTACATGTAAAATAACCCCATTTAGTTTTGAAGGTTGTCTTTGCCTTGTCTTCTTCAATAATTTTGACTTTGTGATAGCCAAAAAAGTCATCAGTGAATGTGTAGATCTCGCACCCAGCAACATCTTCCAAAATTTCCTCCATGAAAGGCATTGGGAAAGGGTTCATTACACATACCACATTAAGTAGCATTTAGTTGACACAAATTTTAATGTGACCATCCTTATTGATGTTGATCACCATGGGATTAACCCATTCATATTCATCAATAGGAGTAATAAATCTAGCATGCAACATACTATTGATTTCCTCTTTAACTTTAGCATGCATATTTGGGTTCATATAATACAATTATTTCCTCACCATTCGAGTGCCTTCAACCCAATGATGGATGGAATCCTTTCATCTCTATGTAGTTTCATGTAAAAACATCCTAACACTCTTGCAATAATTTTAAGATTTTGGTTATCTCAACATCAGACTAGTAATTTACCACAATGGCTAGTTTAGGTGCATCATCCATTCCAATGTTTTATTGAACAATTTCAAGTGGCATAAAATATAGTTTCAACTCAGATTGTATCATTTCTCTGACATCACATGCCCCACACTTTGTATATATATTTAAGTGGTCAAACAATGACTCTAGTCGATCAGAACTAGTACTCTCATCAACTTGGTACACAACATTTCACTTGCCCTTTTGGATATGTTCTTAATCATCATATTCATAGTGGAAATCTAGTTTCAATTGAGCCATGATAAAAGTATCAAGTTCTTAGAAGATGGTTCGATTTCCCTTATTTACACCATGCATTACCATATATGATCTTTAACTAGTGCATGATCACCCATAATTACCTGACAAATCACGTACAGAGACAAATTAAAATCCATTTTTGGTGAAGAAAATGAAAAGGTAGAAAGCACATCATGTTTAATGCACTACTAGGTATTCATGTCTCTGCACATTTCTTGGTGAATGTACCATACCCTAGCCTAGGTGCACAAGGTATCATAGAATGCATGTACTCATAATACTTTTGGTAAAAATGTTTCAACGCCCCAAAGGCTTTTACATTGTGTTATATGTTGTTTTGAAGAAGTAATACCACTATTACTCAGGGTGGTACATAGTTATCATGGTGGAAGCAATTATGCATGGCTATGCATACTTGTTTTCATGTATCCAATTGGTATCGATGAGTAGACCACCATCAAGAAGTTGTCCCTTATAATAGAAAGGTGATTGCATAGAACCTTTCATCCTCATTAACATAGTAAGTCTCTAATTATTGTAAGTATTCCTTGACCTCTATCTATCCATAAAACCTAGGTGATTGGTCCAACTATAAGGGTCATCTAGCCATCAGGCATCCACCAATGAGGTGATCAATTTTGTCATTTTGAAGAATCTTTGGAGGGGAACTTAGGCAACTTTCTAAGACACCTGCATCTTGATCCCATTAGTTGTAAGAGACACTGATAGTGTCAGAAATAGACTGAGCATCTTCCCATCCTAAGATGCCATTAGGAGTAGGATCCACATGTTTGTTTCCTTGAGTAGTAATGTTATAGATTGTATTAACATCATCATCAACATCAATGGGTTACAAAAGGGGGGTCCTTGGTCATTATTTAGAGATATGACTACACATTGAATGTCATTCTCAAAATTGATATGTCTTCTTGAAACGTAATTCAACATTATTTGCATACCACCAAGGTCAACCTAGAGAGCAAGGAATTCATCAGCTTCAACAAGATTGATTACCTGACAATCACCCTTGAATGTGATGCCCAAGATGTTGATGGTGGCATCCTTAAGAATGCCTGTGGGTAGTGCAATGAGATTAGGTTATTTGTACCTTGGCTCATGTTTCCTAGGTGCTTTATTTATTTTATGTATTGTTTAGATTTTCCCTCCCACTTAGGTGTGGTTATTAAATTTTTAGGTATAGTGGGTTTCTATCTCTGATTTATCTCTTAGCTTGATATTACGGCTATGATTGATCTTGTTTGCCTATTTATGCAAAGCACTTTTGTTGTATATATCAAATTTTTGGAGATATTATATGATATTTATACTCTTTGTTCTATATATCAATTTTTTACATTCAACTTCTTCATATGATATTTTTTTTGTTAAGACTTGAGATTTGTGGCTTAGAACAATTTGGGTTATCATTCATTTCATGGTATCAGACCAGTAAGTGTTACAACATGCATCTATGATTTGCTGCAAGGATTATTATATATATTACCATTGTGGAGGACATCATATTCTGAGAAAGTTTTTCCCAAAAAGCACTATTTTTTCTATGCGATTTTGTGTTTAGTTGGAGGCTATAACACCATTGACATTTTTTTCAGTTGTTTTTTGTTTACTTGCAGGGTATAGTGCCACAAACATTTATTCTTGTCTAGTTTCTTTCTCAGAGCTTTGTGTCTTTGTTGAAGCTCTCTGAATTTTTCACTAACACCTACATTTTTTTCTCTCCACTAAATAAAGCCATTTGTTTTTGGCTATATTGTATTTGACACGATAATTGATGAAATTGATCTTTTATACGAGAGGGTCTATTTCACTGCACTGACTATGGGTTTTCCTTGCCTTGGTGGAATAATGGATTAAGTCTCACATTTTTTCCTTTTGCGCTAGAGTTATCCAGTGATGCATTTACCTTTGTTTGTTGCATAACAAAGCAATGACGATCAATAAGACACCAATTTTAGACCAATAGGAGTGGGCTTTATGCATCAAAACTTTCCCTCTTTTTTGGGGTGATGTCGCTCCCACCCTCACCCTTAGCCCTTTGGTCACATGGTATGGTCACATTGGGGGGGGTATGGGGGGGCTTAATTTTTTATTACTACTAGTGGGGACTTAATTTTCAGCCCTTCAAAAGTATTTTTATCCCTCCAAAAATTCAATTTTTTATAAGCATTTAATATTTTTGGGTACAAATTTTATTTTTGACCTATATATGATAGAAAAACTTGTTAAAACTGTATTTTTTGATCTGTAAATCAAAATTGAGTGTTGTTTTTTAGGTCTGATCTATGGGCCTCATTTATTTTATAAAAAACATTAAAATAAGTACCAAATTTGGGGGGGCTTAATACAAAGTCTTTTGGGAGGTTATCTCAGTGTTGATTTGTGACCATTTTTGCATTCTCCTACTCTTTGGTGATTTTTTAAAATGGCTTATTCTTATGCATTAGATTAGTGTGACCCATTAACAACACATAATTACCACACATGGAGACCAAGAATAGAAACAATCATAAAACACAAAGGATTATGGGCCTTAAAGACTAAAATACAACCAATATTCACTAGAAAATATGATAAATTTTAGCACCAATACAAATTTGATGAGTGTATGGGTTTGATAGGAACTTGTGTAAGTGATAATGTTTTATTTCATTCGGAAGGATGTAACTCACCTTTCAAAATATGGGCAAAATTGAAGGGTTTATTTGGTAAGATGGATCACATGAGAACCATCCAACTTGAAGTAGAGATCACTTCTCTCAATATTGAATTTTTTTCATCTATTATAGACTATCTTACTAAGTTCAAACTCTAGTTGACACAATTGAAGCAGAGTGGAAGACATAAGAAAGATGAATAATGTGTTTACCTAATTTTGTCCAAGTTGAGAGGTTCACTTCAAATCTTTACTTGTACATTTTTCTCTAACATGGATGCCTTGGGTGCCACATTCAAAATGTCTGATTTAGAGTTGTTTTGTGAAAGACTTACCAGGGAAGAATCCAAACTATCTAACCTTGAGTCTTTCACCTCTCAAAAGGCATTAGTAACATCTAATCCTAAGGGCAAGGAAAATAAATTAACCCCAAAACCACTCAATATCCATCTCAAAGTGCCACTAAATCCAAATACAATAACTTTAAACCCAAGGAGTCTTCTAAATCTAATAATAAGTCTAGCCTTTCATGCTCCTTTTATGGGGGGACTTGTCATGTATAATATACGTGTTGGAAGAGAATATAAGCCTTAAAATATGCATTTAGAAAACACAATATCTCTATCTCCACTCCATCTCCTTCTAATGAGCATGGCAAAACACTTAATGTTACTGGGAGATCTGAGTCACCTACTACAAATAGTTGGGTTATAGATTCTCATGTTTCTCACCACATGACTTATTCTAAGGAGTCTTTTGTATCTCTTGGTTTGAGCTCTGATTCCAGATTTGAGGTTGGATATTATTATTGTATTTTTGATAAGGAAAAATATGACATACAACTTGTTGGTGGCCACATTAATGATGCACTATATATTCCTGACATCACTTCACATTTGTTTTCTTTTTATCAAATTTGTCATTCTAGTCAAGGCAAGCTATGACTTTCACACCAAAAGGGGCTGAAATTCAAACCTTGTTGGAGCCTCAATCACTTATTGTACAAGGTGTTGTTGATCATATTTCCCAACTATATCACTTTGAGGGTTTTGATGACACTTCTTCTATGGGGACATGCTTGGTTTCTCATGTTGATTTTGAGAGTAAGCTTTGGCATGAGAGATTTGAATATGTTAATTATATGTATTTGAAGGAGTTGAGCACTCATGGTATGGTTGATGGTATTTTATGATTTTCTTGTCTTGATGGAGTTTGCTCTAGCTGTTAATTAGGACAACACTAAGATCTATTTCGTAAGGGTATGTCCAAGAGAGATTCTTCACCACTTGAGCTTGTGCATAATGACTTGATGGTTTTTTCTACTCCTTTCAATGGAGCTAAGTATGCACTTAAATTTATTAATAATTTCTTGAGGCATACTTGGTTTTATTTTCTCAAGTACAAGAGTGAAGTTTTTTCACACTTCAAAGTCTTCAAGGCTTTGGTTGAGAATCAATCTTACAGTTGCATAAAGAAGCTTCAAACTAATGATGGGGGGAGAACTTTAGCAAACATTTTTCTAATTTTTTGGTAGCTCATGGCATTATTCAGCAAAATTTTATTCCTTATACTCCACAACAAAATATCTTAGCAAAAAGGAAGAACCAAACTTTGAAGGAGATGGCTAACTACATGATGCATTTTCAAGATTCACCTCTTGTATACTGGGCAAAAGTAGTTAATTTTGCAAACTAAATTTAGAATTTCACATAACACAGAGCACTTGAGCATTTGAATTCAGAGGAGGCTTGGTTTGGATCTAAGTATGATGCCTTTTTTTTCAAGTTTTTGGGAGCCATGTTTGGGATTTTATACCAAAGAAGAAAAAGAAAGCCTTGGATAAGAAGAGCAAACCCTTGATATTTTTAAAGTATTGTGAGGACATGAGAGTTTATCAAATGTTGGATCCTAATACTCATGATGTTTTTTTTTGAAAACATGTTTAGTTTGGTGAGCATTTCTCTTCTCATGAGTCTTCATCTTCTTCCATGACTTCTTCTTCTTCTTCTTTGACTCCATCCATTGATGATTTTTCACTTCATCTTGAGGATCCCTTCTTTGAGGATTCAATTTATGAGGCCACTAAAGAAGTTATGTATGTAGAATTTGATGTGGATCATGTTCCCATGATGCCTAAGTGGGCTCATACTATAGTTTTTAAGGTAACACGATCTTTCATACATGATCTTCCACCCACTAGACATCATCATGCACATTCTATAGGTTATGAAATTTTATGTCAGGGATTTTCTGGGGATCCATACTTTTTTTACAGGCTCATGGGATAAAGGAGTAAGATGACAGATGAGTATTCTTCTTTGATGAAGAATCGTACTTGAGATTTGGTCTCTCTTCCGAAGGGAAGAAAGTTGGTTAGGTATAAGTGGATACACCAAACCAAATATGAAATCGGTGGGTCCATTGACAAGTATAAGGCACATATCGTAGTAGAGGTTTTCTCACAAGTTGAAGGTATTGATTACTTTGAGACTTTTATTCCTGTTGCTAAGATGGATTATACGCACCTTATACTTTTTCTTGTTGCATCATAGGGTTGGCTAGTGTACCAGATGGACATAAATAGTGTCTTATTACATGAATATTTTTAGGAGAAAATCTACATGGAGCAACCTACTTGGTTTATTCATGATTCTTCTCTTATTTATTCATGTATCTATTGGCTTTGTTCTCTACCACTCAAATCCTACCATATTTATCCAATATGTTAGAAAGGATATTGTTATATTGGTTTTGTATGTTGGTGATCTACTTCTTATAGGTAGGTCTTCTTCTCATACTCATGTTATTCAGTAGGTTATTTCAACATAGTTTGATATGATAGATCTTAGTCTTTTGCACTTTTTTTTTGGTTTGTAGATTTCTCAGTGAAATTCATGGATTCATTTGAGTCAATAGAAGTACACCCTTGATCTTCTTTAGCATTTTGGCATGGTTGATTGCAAGCCAAGTCCCTCTCCTTTCTAGTATAGGGTCAATCTTACTTCCACCTACACTTCCCTCTTTGTGATCCTACATTGTATAGGCAGTCAGTTGGAAGAATTATGTACTTGACCCATACTTACCTCGATATTTATTTTACAATTGGGCTTGTATCTCAGTTTGCACATGCTCCTCATGACAGTTACTGACTGACTACCAAATAGATTTCATGATATCTGCATGTCACTTCCCACTTTGGATTACACTACACTAGAGGTTCTACTCAATTGGTTAGCTACATTAATTCATATTGGACAGGGTCTATTGATGATAGGCATTCCACTTTTAGCTAATTTTTTTTGTCTTGGTTCTTCTTCAGTTGCTTGGGATTTCAAGAAGTAATAGGCTTTTGCACTTTCATCTACAGAGGTAGATTACAAGGCAATAAAAATAACAAGTCAGTAGGATCTTTGGCTTCGTCAGTTATTGATAGAGTTTGGCTTCACACAGGATTCACCTATTGCACTTTGGTGTGACAACCAAAGTACAATTCACATTTCTCTTAATTTTTTTGAGCACTAGCATAACAAACATATTAAGATTCACATGTACTTTATTCATCAACACACTCAGGATGGAGTTCTTTGCTTAGAGTACATTTTGACTCAGCAATAGGTTATCAACATCTTTATGAAGCCTTTTGAATCACCTTATTACCTTGAGTTTTGTGGCATGCTTAGGGTTTCAAAAGTTGTCCTTGGGGGGTGTTCCTGAGGACATCTTCCTTCTTCATTTTTCATAGATATATTGTACATGAGTACCTGATCAGGCCTTATTTTTTGGACTCATACTGTGGATATGCCATTTTATTTTTTGGCTATTTTGAACCTCTAACTTCACTTGAGGGGGTGTTAGAGTATGTTATTTAACTTAACTCATGTTTCCTAGGTGCTTTATTTATTTTAAACATTGTTTAGGTTTTTACACCCATTTAGGTGTGGATATTAGATATTTAGGTAGAGTGGGTTTCTATCCCTAAGTTATCTCTTAGTTTGGTCTTTCGGCTATGATTGATCTTCCTTGCCTATATATGCAAGGCACTTTTATTGTACTTGCGTGAAGCTTTTGGAGATGTTATATGATATTGCTATTCTTTGTTCTACATATATATTTTTTGCATTTTACTTCTTCATGTGATGTTGTTTGTTGTTAACACTTTAAATTTGTAGGTTAAAACGATTTGGTTATCATTCCTTTCATAATTTTTTTAGAGCAGATCTCTATCAATATTTCTAGTAGGGAAACTTTGATTAATTTAGTAGTTTGAATCTCTATCTAAGCTATGGTTGAAGATAACTAGGTGGTTGAAGATTTAGTCTACAGGAATTTCACAAAACCTTTGGACATCCTTATGCCTCTAATTTATAAAATTTATGATGTGTAACAAATTCAAATTTTAATTTATCTTTTAGGAATTGGAGGGATTATTGAAAATTTGGAGGGTTTTTTCAAATTGTGCATTAATTCTAAATCTCCAAAAAAATGATGAGCCTTAATATTTTTTTATAGGTATTGACTTTAATATAATTGAAGGTGCAATAGTTGTGCATAAATGCTCAAGTAGGTGAAATTGGTGGAGGTGGATCTTGGGATCAAATCGCTGATTTTATATTCAATAGAATTACAAAATTATGCAAATTAGTACTTTATGAATGAATGTTGACACTTAATTTTTGCAAATTATCAACTTAAATGAATGTTCAAACACATATTCTTAATTATTAGTATTTTAAAATATATTGAATTTTGAGTTTAATATATTTTTAAATACTTTTATTATTATTATATGTCAATATGTTATAAATAGTACATTCTTGCACCAAGACACAATTAAATAACTTAATTATTTGGATACAAAAAAATTATGTGTGCACACAAAAATGGTCAATCAATGGGCCCCACCTTAACATTTTTATATTAAATAATTAGAACATGCTTAACACTTGGGACCTTTCCCCTAATAACTCCACTCCATGGCAAAAAAATCAGAAAAATGTGATAGAGTTTCATAATAACAAGGGTTATAAACTTCCCTCCATTGTTGATGTTGTTTTTGCTACTAGCTATCTCCTCTTACTCAGTGGTGCTTCTCATATTTTCTCGCCCTGCAAAATCATATAAATAAAAATAGGTGCGATTAATTATTGTATTGATTGAAAAGATACAGTGATGTTGCTATTGATATGAGATGGAGATTTATATACAAATGACAAAATCCCCATAAAATATATATCTAAGTGTGCATATATAACGTTAACTTTAACAAGTGTCATGATGCAGCTTTAGTACTTGTTGGGAAGAAAAATATTTAGCTTTTGTTATGATTTGAACTTTGATCAAGTAGTGTTTTGATTGAGTGAGCAATATTGATTTGGAGGAACTAATAATGAGGAGTTTATGAGCTTAAAAGTGAAGGTGTGCACGATTAAAAAATAAAATTACGTCCATCAAACTAATTTTGCATTTAAGGTGGACCAAGTACACACATTTTAAAATAAATGTTAGAAATCATGATTATTCAAAGTGCTATTCTTAATGCATTGCCACCTATAACCAGTGGGAGTTTCAAAGTGTATACATGACATCAACCACACATTACATTGTCATCTCCCTCTTTTGTTATCCTTATGTCTTTACATTTTGTTATTTGACCTTCACAAAATTATAATTATTATTCCTTCGCTAGAATTGAATAGTAAGATGATTGTTTACATGAGTGATCCACTTTCAAAATTAAAAAAAATTGGTTAGACCCATGACATATAGTCTAAAGTAACACATATACAACTTTAAAAAGTGAATGTAATTCATGGTTATATTAAATGTCAATTAGCCTTCATTTGAAATCATAGGGCAATGTAACATATACCTACAAAGAGAATGGAGGGAGTGTTTGAAACAATTAATAACCAAATGCAGCTTGCATTCAAATCTTGCTTCCAAATCATTTAAAGATTCACATCGAAGCGAAATGGGTTTTAAATTGTTGGATTTTGAAATCCCATATTATTTTAATACTTTAGACCATTTATATTTCATGAAAATTGATTCCACGATTGCTAATAAAAGCTACGAAAAGTTTGCACATGCAAAACATGTTCAAGTCAATTGACCCTCCCTATGGATGCTAAAAGTGGTTTCCAATACCGTGAAGGAGATATGCCAACTAGGGGTTAAATTTGACGGTCACTCTTACCTGTCAAGAAATTTTTTTGTCACGGTTTTTAAACTAATATTACCTTGCACATACATTTTTTATTTTTGACTTTCATAATTTTTATATAAATACAAAAATATATATTTATATAATAAAAATATTATAAATATAAATGAAATAAAATTATAGTTGAAATATTTATATACATTTAAATTTTAACATATAATTAAAATTACATTCCTTAATCTATTATATAAGACAAACGGAAGAAATGCTTTAAAAGGTTTAGGACTGACGTTAGATCTATATATGCTAGATTTCCACGCACCTACTACTTGAAATTAATATTGCTTGTAATTAATTAAGGATGTGACTTTATGTCTATGACGTATCCAATGGAACTCAATAAATGTATAGTTTTTTCCAACATGGACGAACCATGCCTCATGGCCTTTATCATCCACATCTTATCATAAATTTTAAATCTATTTACAGTCTCCATGTTGGAAACATAACATTTGACTAAATACATGCAATCCAACATTCTAATATAATATTATTTTGTAAAAAATTGTTCAATTATCTAGAAAGTCTTGAACTGTAGAATTTTTGGAAATCCATTGTAAAAAAGAACATTGCAAAACTAGTTGGGAATTAAGAAATGCATAAATATGTTATTTGGCTGCAACGCCAACAAGAATAACACATAGTAGATGTGTTAAACAAATTGCATTCAGCTGAGTTATAAATGTAGAGAAGCAGAATAACCCTGTATATGGTTATTATTTCCTATTGCCTTCATCACTAAATCCTTATTCTGTTACAGATTAAGAATTGCCTCATTATACAAGATAAGTAAACACCAAATTGATTATTACTTTATTTATTTTCTTAGTGGGTACCTTATTACAAAGTAAAATATTCATATTTTAGCTAAAGTCATATATAAGAATAAATACATAAATTGTATATAACTTCATTTCAAAAAGATAGGGAGAACATGGTTAACAGATCTCTGCTTCAAATTCTTTGGCCTCTAAAACCCACAAAATGATTACACAAGAAGACAAAAATGATAGCATTAAAAGACAAAAAAGTTTTTCTTAATTTATTTTTAAATGAAGTTTAATGATGTACTTTAAGTGGAGAATCAAGATGAACAATTCTGCATTTCTTTTGGAAAATGATCATTGTTGACCCTACTGGGAGTGTTCCATTTTACTCAAATGAAATATTTTCTTTCGACTCTCTACTTAAAATGGATAGTGTCCTCGCAATGCCGATTACATTTCAATTTTTATAATTTTATATGGTTCATCTGTCGACTCTTGGCTATTACCTAATCGTTAGTGCCAAAGATGTGAAGTTGTTGAGAGAGTTTTTGCGTCATTACATCGATAAATGTTCATTTAATGGTATTTGGGGGGTTGGCAAGTATAATGGCGTGAGTGTGTCAACTTTTAATTTTTTTCATAGAATTTTATAGAATTTTTTACATTTGATAAAATAATGATATGTATAAATGTATGTTGTTATAAGATTTTTTACATCCATAATATTATAAGATTTTTTGAGAATTTTTTATAGATCCTTATAAAGTTCATATATTTAAAAATTAATTATATTATTCAAATTTTTTGAGAAATTTTTAATGATATATTTTAAAATTATAAGATTTTTATGTATATTTTTACATTTGTAATATTATAATTTTTTTTGAGAAATTTTTATATATCCTAAAAAAAATTATATTTTAAAATGCTATTATAATAACCTAATCTTATTTTTACATCTATTATTATGAGATTTTTAATTTTTTTTAAATGATATATATTAAAATTATATAATTGTAAGGTTTCTATGTATATTTTTACATTTTTAATATTATAAAAAAATTTGAGAAATTTTTGATACAAATAAAAAAAAATTGATATAATAATGTAAAAACGTCAATATAATAATGATCTTTTTTTCTTTATTTTTTAAATTAAATTTCTATAAATAAATTATTTTATCATTGTTTTTTAACCAATAAAAAATTATAAAATATATTTTTCTAAATATATTATATTTTAGAAAATTATTAATAAAATTTTAAAAAATAAAAAATATTTATATTTACATTTTCCAATACAAATTAAAGCGATTGCAATATATACCTACCCAACAAAGATTAATAGTAAAAGTAAACATCTTCTAGAAAGATTTTTAGTGCTCCTCTCAACCAGTCAACTAAAATTAATTGCGATGACAGGGAAAGCTTGTTTATTTTTTACCAATTTAATTTAAAAAGCTATTGTATTGCCGATAATGTTTATCTGTGCAGGTATACCTGTCTGCCTGCTGCCGGGTTGTGGGGCCTCTGGAGTGTTGACGATTGAAGATTTCAATTTTGGAGGCAGTCGTTTGTCTCACAGATATTCTCCCTGCAAAATGCTATTTAAGAATACGCAGTCCTTGGTGTAGTGGGAAGACACACGTCTCTTCTGTTTTTTTTGTTGTCATTGCAAGAGCGTCTGGTCATGCCTTCCTCGCTGAAATCTCAAGCTCATCTCCCTCTCCTCGACATTTCGAAATTTCCATCGGACTTTGACCCTGAAGGACTAAACCGCCTTCAAAATCATCCAGGGGTAGATGCAGTAAGAGAAGGCTGCAAAGAATGGGGATTCTTCTCTGTTGTAGACCATACAATTCCAGTTGCTCTTTTCCATGATGTGGAATCCGTAATGCGCGAACTGTGTGACATGCCGGCAGAGGCCAAACACAGAGCCGCAACTTCTAATCCCCTGATAAGCTACTACCGTACGCCTTACCTGGAGACCTTCTCCATGTCCAAATTTCCGGGTTCAGATTCAAATACCGCCCAGCAATTGTCCAACAAGATATGGTCGGAAGGGGGGAATCGAAGGTTCTGGTATGTTATTTTTTTTTCCACTGTACAGTTTATATTACCTGAAACTGCGTCTCATTAAACATTGCGTTGCAATATGACATGACAGCGAGACGATTCAAACCTATACCTTGTGTATGGAAGATCTCCCACGCAAAATCAGTAAAATAATCATTGCAAGCCTGGGGTTGCAAGTGGAGAAATTCTACCATTCCGATTTCGAAAAATGTAAAGCTGACTTGCGTATGAACCACTACTTCGATGATGGAAAATCCAAAGAGGAGGAGGCGGCGGCTTTGGAAGCCCATACGGATCTCAATTGCTTTACGATTCTTTACCAAGACGATAAAGGCGGTCTGCAGATTCGATCAAACGAAGGGGAATGGCTGAATGTGAAGCCTCAGTCTCATTCATTTGTTGTGAACGTCGGCGACTCCCTTAAGGTCTTAAATTCATAAGAATTAGTCTATTTATGTAGTTTTTTGTTATTAATAATTTAAGACGAAGTGCCTAAATATGGGGTTTAGTGCAGGCGTGGAGCAATGGCAGGTACCGCAGCGCTGAGCATCGGGCTGTATTTAAAGGGTGGGCGGATCGATTTTCGGTGCCCTATTTTGTGGTATTTTCTGATGATAAGGAAATATGGGCGCCGGCAGAGCTTGTTGACGACGAACATCCACGGCGTTACAGACCTTTAACGTACTCACAAGTTGTACATGATTATGTGAATAGCTCAGAGTTCAAAGAAAAAAAACCTTTGCCATTTTTCGAACGATATGCTGGATTATAAGGCTCTTGCCTTTAAGGATCCACGGATTAGTGTTCTCGAAACGAAATCCAAGCTTGTGTTTGTTAGCGTCAAATTCTCTTCCAACAGGGGCAGTCCAACGCCAAGCTAACCCCTGTTTATCTAAGCTTACTAATGCTAAGCAGTCCCTTTGTTTTCACCGCCTTCATGCAAATAAGGATGGTTAAACAGCAGTTGAACTCTGCGTTTTCCGCCTCTTTCACCGCTACTCTTTGCTGCGGTTGATTAGCTTTTGTAACCTTTATTAAGGCTAAGGCTTTTTTCAATAATATTTATTAAGGAAATACCTTGAAATCTGCATCTTTTTTTTGCTCTATTTTTCTTTTTATATTCTGTTTTTCTCGCTGCTCTGTTTTTTTTTCTTTCAGATTGATGCAGCTGTAGCTTCAAATTTTACATGGTATCAGAGCCTGGTTGCTAGAAAGAAGAAGTACAGTATTTTTTTTTGCAGATATAGAAGATCAGAGCTGAAAAATGGAATGTTCACCCTCTGCCATTCTCACACCATACAACTATTTTGATTGGAAGCCAAAGATTCTACTTTAGCTCAGAAGTAGAGGCCTCTATCGGATAGTTATGAATACAGAGGTTGAACCCAATCCAGCTGTTGAAAAATCTAAATACTTCAACCGCATGGATGAAGCATTTGGTTTGCTATGCTTATCCATCTCTCCGGAATTGTTGTTTCATGTTGAGGCATGTACAACTCCAAACCAAGTTTGGAATACATTGGAGACTCTTTTTGGAAAGCAAGATGAAATGCGGGGTCATATCCTTGAAAATGAGCTCAACTCATTAGATCCAAGGAGTTTTGATAATATTCAAGATTTCTTCACAAAGTTTAAGGCCTTATTGCTTCAGCTCAAAGGATCTGGTATTGACAAATCCAAGGAAGAAAGCAAATTAGTCCTTGCTATTCTATCAAAGTTGGGTCCAGATTATGTAGTATTTGTCTCTGCTTTCCACACAGTTAGGCTCACAACAGGAGCAACTTGAAAGATGCCCACACTGGATACCTTCATTGAGTCTCTAGTACATGAGCAGGATAAGCTTATAAAGATGGGCACATTGAAGAATTCCAAAGCTCATGCACTTGTTGTGCATGCAAGTGGGAAGAACAATTCCAAATCCAACCAGCAATTTAAAGGCAAAGGGAAAAAAGATTCATATCCAAGAAAGGAAGGCAATCCCAAACCTCCAGATGGATCTACTAGCTCAAAAGAAAAGAAGGACAAAAAGGGCCAATCAAAGTGCAGCTATTACAACCGTGGGTACCATCCAGAATCATCATGCATGAAGAAGACCATTGATCTCATGGCTCAGACACTTCAACAACATAATCTTGGTAGCCTTATCCCTGAGAGTGCCAAGAAGAAGCAGGAAGAAAAAGCACCTGAAACAAGAGACAATGCTCGTGCATTGATTGCTATTCATTCTTCTTCAGATGCATGGATCATAGACTCTGGAGCTTCACACCACATGGCAGCCACAAAAGAAGCTCTTTCTTCTTTGAAACCATATTCTGGTTCTCCTATTCTCATGGGAGATAGTTTCCTGTAGAGGCAACTGGAATAGGGAGGGTAGAGGTTGGAATTGGAAGTTTTGAGAATGTCTTACATATTCCAAAGCTTTCTATTAATCTTCTTTCTGTGTATCAAATGACACATACTGGAACTGGTAGGAGAGTTGAATTCACCCCTGATTCGGTGACCATATTTGACATGCAAGACAACTCCAAAATTGCTGTTGGTAAGGCAAATCATCAATCTCATCTGTACACTTTTTTTGATTTTGTTGCTAAATCAGATTCTACTTTACTTCTAACACATTCAAATGATGAAAGTAGAATTTGGCATGAAAGATTTGGTCATTTAAATTTTAGATACATGCAGCAACTTAACAAATAGGGAATGGTTAAAGGCTTGCCAGCCATAGACTTTTCTGATGGAATTTGTGAAGGATGTGCTCTTGGAAAGCATCCACAAGAAAAGTTTCCAAAGGGGAATGCATGGAGAGCCTCTTCTCCTTTAGAGCTTGTTCACAGTGATCTTATGGTTCCATTTCCTGAACCTTCCATGAGCAAAGCTAGATATGTGTTAACATTCATTGATGATTACACAAGATACACATCGGTGTATTTTCTCAAATTCAAATCTGAGGTGTTTGAGAATCTCAAGATTTTCAAAGCCCATGCAGAGAAGCAGTCTGGAAAAATGATCAAGATCCTCCGCACAGATAATGGAGAGGAGTATGTCAACAATGATGTCCAACATCTTTGTGATGAAGCAGGAATACAATTACAGAACATAGTTCCATACACTCCACAGCAAAATGGGGTAGCTAAGAGGAAGAACCGATCTTTGAAACAGATGGCCAGCTGCATGTTGCATGCTAGGTCACTTCCCTCCAAATTGTGGGCTGAAGCAATCAACTGTGCTTTGTACATACAAAATAGATCTTTTCACAAATCTGTCACAGGACAAACACCTTTTGAAGCATGGAGAGGCATACAACCAGAAGTCACAGATTTTTGCATCTTTGGATCCCGTGCTTGGGCACGCATTCCTGCAGATAAGAGGAAGGCTTTGGAGCCTCAAAGCAAAGAATGCATCTTTGTTGGATATCCAGATGGTGTAAAGGGATATAGACTACTAGATCTTTCCACAGAAACACTCTTCATTGAAAGGAGTGTCTACTTTGATGAAAGTCTTCCACATGCATCTCAGGTACAACATGCCACCACCTCTATGCTTCCTCGTCTTACAAATCTTAGAGATACATGCAATCATTCTGATCTTATTTCAGATATTTCTGAATCTGATTCAGAGGAACATGAGCATGCATACGCTGATCCAGAACCAATCCTTGATTTGGATTCTAGTGATGATTTAGTATCCCATGTGAAAAATCAAAGAACAAGGAGCTTCGCTGATATATATGAAGTCCCTCATGCACTCTCAGCTACCGAGCCCATCATGCCAATGCATGCTTATGTGGTTCTAGCATCTGACCCTCAGACTTATGTAGAAGCTACAGGGAATCCGCTTTGGGAAGCAGCCATGGATGAGGAGTACAACTCCCTCATTGCAAACCAAACTTGGGATTTGGTTCCACTTCCTTCCAATCGCAAGCTTGTCAGATGTAAATGGGTTTATAGGACAAAGAAATCAGCAGACGGACATATGAGTAGATACAAAGCACGGTTGGTTGCCAAAGGTTTTCAACAAGTTCATGGCATTGACTATGATGAGACTTTTACTCCAGTGGCAAAAATGGACTCCATTCGATTGGCTCTTGCCATTGCAGCGTCAAGAAGGTGGGAGGTTCATCACATGGATGTGAAGAATGCATTTCTTCACGGTGATCTCGAGGAGGAGATCTACATGGAGCAGCCACAAGGGTATATACAAAATTCCTCATTGGTATGTAGACTCAAGAAGTCACTCTATGGCCTCAAGCAGGCACCTAGAGCTTGGTATGCTAAAATGGATTCTTATCTTCTGTCTCAAAATTTTATACGATGCAAATCTGATCCAAATGTTTATATGCTAAGAACCTTTGATTCTTTGTTGCTCATAATACTCTATGTAGATGATCTACTAATAACAGGGGATTCACCCACCGCCATTGCAACAATTAAAACTATTTTGCATGATAGATTTTCTATGACAGACATGGGTCTCCTACATTTTTTTCTTGGCCTTGAAATCAACCAGAATCAATCAAGAATCACAGTTTCTCAATCCAAGTATGCACGAGATCTCTTGGTTCAGTTTCACATGACTGAATGCAAGTCAACTGTCACACCTTTCCTATCAGGTGTCAAGCTTGAAGATGGCAAGGGTACACCATTGGTTGATTGCACACACTACTGTCAACTTGTGGGAAGTCTTCTTTATCTCACTCACACTCGTCCAGATCTCTCATATGCAGTGGGGGTTGTTTCTAGATATATGCAAGAGCCACATGAGCTACATTGGAAGGCTGCCATGCGTATACTTCGCTATGTCCAGGGAACCATTTGCTATGGGATTCATTATTCAACAAGTTGTGCTTTGGATCTCATTGGCTACACTGATTCTAACTGCGCTGGTGATAACATTGATCGCAAGTCCACTTCAGGATATGTTCTTAGTTTGGGATCAGGGCCCATTTGTTGGTCAAGTAAGAAGCAATCTACCATTGCTTTATCATCAACAGAGGCTGAATATAGAGGTGCAGTCAATGTTACCATTCAAGTCATTTCGCTGCAACACTTCCTAACTGAGCTTGGTATCCTCTTTCATCGTCCGACTATCATTTGGTGTGACAATCAGAGTACACTGAAGGTTTGTAGAGATCCCATACAATGGCAACGGACCAAACACATCGAGATCCACATGCACTTCATTCGTGAATTGATACATGATGGAGTCATCGACTTGCTGTACTATGCCACTTCTGAATAGATTGCCGACATCTTAACGAAGACATTCACTGAGCAAAAGTTTTATTTTCTACAAGACCTTCTTGGTATGAAGAACACTGCAACACAATAGCTGCCATGTGCAGTTAGTGTCTCTTTTGAGGGGGGGTTTTGTTCCCACAGGGTTTTCCCTCTTTCCTCCTTTTTTTTCTCCTTAATTAGCTTAAGGGGCGGTGTTAGCGTCAAATTATCTTCCAACAGGCGCAATCCAACGCCAAGCTAACTCCTGTTTATCTAAGCTAACTAATGCTAAGCAGTCCCTTTGTTTTCACCGCCTTCATGCAAATAAGGATGGTTAAACAACAGTTGAACTCTGATTTTTTTGCCTCTTTCACCGCTTCTCTTTGCTGCGGTTGATTAGCTTTTGTAATCTTTATTAAGGCTAAGGCTTTTTTCAATAATATTTATTAAGGAAATACCTTGAAATCTGCATCTTCTTTTTGCTCTATTTTTCTTTTTATACTCTGTTTTTCTTGCTGCTTTATTTTTTTTTCTTTCAGGTTGATGCAGCTGTAGCTTCAAATTTTATAGTGCTAACCAAAATGGGAATTTTTCCTTTCGATGATTAGAAATTACAAATATGCTCGATCTGTGTACATATAGCCAAACAAAGTTTAAAATTAGTAACTACAATGGAACCTTGCTTAGTCTGTATACATCTTTGACATATATTTTGGAACCCTTAAATCTCTGCTTGAGTTTAGCTTGTTTATACAGGTAATCATTGAGTGAATATTTGAACTTACATGCATTTACTCTACATCTTGTGGAAGGGGTTGTAGACATCAACAAGTTATCATATAGCTCATCCACATCCCCGCACCCCCTAGGAGCTGTGATATAAGGGTTACCAGATAGCTCATCCACTCCCAAACCCAGGCTTCCTCTCAGCAGATAAAAAGGAACTATTAAAATATAATTAGGGTTCAGTACTTCAGGGGGTTTAAAAGCTTCAGAGCATCATTTAATTAAATAAATAAAAAAATTTGCAAAGGGTTAAGATTTCTTACACACTAGAAACAATTTTTTTTCTTTTTATGGTAGTGGATTGTAATTTTTGTAAGGATTGTAAAAATATAAATATTGGAAAAGGGTAAGGAAATTTTCAAATGGTTTGACATATTTTAAAATCAGAATTTATAAGTACTTAAAATATTAATTTTTGTATAATAATATATAAAAATAGAGATAATAAGGCTGAATGAAGGTTTAGAGATTATCTAATGAATGAATTTCTTAAAAGCGTGTCGAAGCTTTTCATTCTCTATACAATTGTATAAGCCCTTTTTATCTCATACATTTTATACAAAATTTTTAAGCAAAAAAAACTGAAGATTTTTCGAGTTTTATGAAACTATTTTCTTATGGTCTTTGAATGTTTAGGTTTTCTATTTACTTTTTCCCTTGTATTATCTATGAAAACTTAGGCTTTAAACTCCTTTCCCTTGTATGGTTTGTCAAAATTCAACGTTTTATTTAATTTTTGGTTCCTTTGTAGGGTTTATGAAAATTAAGGTTTTGCTTTTCGTTTGTCGTATGGTCCCTTAAAGTTTAGGGGTTTGATTTTTTTTTAGAAATTTATTTAATTTCCATTGTGTGTATGCATATAAGCTTTTAGTGTTGCAGTAGTGTAGATAATGTTGGATTTAAAAGGATGTTGAAAGTGATTTGATATGTAAATTGTTAGTTTTATTTGTTTATGTTACTAAGATGATAGGGAATCTAAGGAGAATGAGATTTAAAAGGAAGAGAATGATGTTGAGGAAGTGAGAGGTAGAGATGGGGTAATACTGCAGTCAGATCCAAGTCTATTTTGGAGAACATGAGTGAGCCTGACAAGTTTGATGATCAGGGGAGGGTTGTTAGATCTACAAAAGACAAAATATTAGAGGAAATGAGCCTCATTGTTGATTAGATAAATAATGCCATGAAGATCAATGTCTGTAAAAACTTGTAGGAGAGATTTGACAATCTTAATAAGAAGTTGGAGAAAGTGATTCATGTGACAACATTTGTCCAAGTCCCAAGCCTTTATATCAAGGCCCTTGCTATGCTGGAGGGTTTTTTGGTGGAAGCTTTGGCTAACAAGGAAGCTGAGAAAAAAGATGAACAACAACAATGCCAAATCCCTCAAATAAATTTTGAGATACAACATAGAGGCATGAAGAAGACAACAATTGATTTAACCCTACAAACCATTCGCCAAGAAGTTGAGGAAGGCCATTCAAGATTCAGGGATGATCTAACATAAAATTTGCACGATCTTTTCACTGTTTTTATCTTTTAAATATTGTTTTTCCATAACAAAAACAAATTGCTAACATTTATCACTATTAGGAAAGCTATAGCTTTTTTTTACAAAGGTGTATGAGGAGTGGGCAAAGGATGGTTCGAGCAGTGTGAGGGCAATGCTACCATGGGTTACCATGTCAAAGTTAAATGGATTTCATGGGCATATTGTCCACTATTATGCCCCTCTCTAGTGATCGTTTGCTAGGGTAGTGTAGAGCTAAACACAACATAAGGATGGTAAGGAAGGCATGCTAATTAAATTTGCACATTATTTGAATTGCTGACATGTCCTACAACATAATAAGAGCATATACATTTGTGTTTTATTTTGTATGCATGTGTTGCTTAAAGGAATGTGACATGTAGGTGGAGAGTGCTTTATTCTATATTTTTTATTATAACTTTGACTTGTATCCCCTTTTTATGGTGCTCTGATATCGTCCATACCCTCTTCTAGAGTTCTTATTTTCTTATGAGGAGGAAATATAATGGTGATATTATTTTCTTATGCAGAGGAAATGTGGAGGTAAACGAGGTATCCAAGTTGTTAGATAATGACGTTAAGAAGGTTATTAAGGAAAACTTAAAAGAACTACATTACCATGGAAATGCATGCGGGGATAACTCATATCCAAGAAAGGTTGCATAAAATTTATTTGTAATCTTTACTATCATGTACATACTTCATATAAAAAGTATAGTGACCGTTGGGTTTTTTTTTCTATCCTTAGTTTTGCATACCTAAATACTAGTCATGTGCCAAGAGGAAGGGAGAAGACAATGCGCTAGCATTCTAGCATATCACGTGAGTGACCTCCCACACCCACTTGAGGCACATAACCTAGCCTAGTTCGCATTGGTTCTATTGTGTAATTGTAGATTAACAAATTATAGGCAATTGAGTTAACATAATTAATCATTATTATTATTACAATCATCATTCTCGAGTTAGCAATTTAACACATTCACATAGTGCAAGTACTTCTAGTATCATAAATCAAATTTAACACCGAATAGATTTATCACATCAAGGTGCATAGAATATTAGTTCCATTGATCAATTTGATAAGATTACAAAGGTACTCATTTAGTACTAGCTCTCTATATATCTACCTTGACAGTAACAATACATCTATATTCAATATCAACAACCACAATAATAACCCCTTCTAAACAAATCCAAAGAGGTATTTATACATATGCAAAGCCATTTTCAGGTTGCATCATTAATACACTAAAGATGATAAGCCAATGATTGTTTCAAAGAAAGAAGTCATGACGAGCCATTACAATTAAGTTCCTCTTGAATCGGGCCCAACAACCCCTATATACTCTCTCTATGCTAGATATTAGCATTCATATTCCTCCTCCTCTGTAAACAAGTTCTAGATTCACGCTCCCATTAATCTTTGATACTTCTACAAACTACTTAGTAACCGCCTCCACTTCCTATGTCCTTGTCTTATTCTTGTACTTCTCTGAGTCTGGTGTCTTGTGTTCCTTATTCTTCATTCTCTTATCTTTTGCAACACCTATTTGCACTAAGGTTTTTCATGATGTTCCCTTATGTTTTCTTCTTCTGCATCATTCTCTCTTGCATTGTAGTCTTCTATGCTTTACCTGCACCCTTTCTCTTTTATGCTTAAGGATTTAAAATACATAAAATATATTACAAAATTTGGGTCTAACATTACCCCAGACTAAACCTATAGTTTATCCCAAACTATGCTACATTTTCCTTAGTTGAGAAAAATATGGGATCTACCTCTTGTACTTTATGCTTGAGCTCCTCCCACTGGTTGAGGGCTGCTTAAAGATTGGAAGTAATAACTTCTACTTTGGCTTTTAATTTCTTCATCTCCTCGGGCTGCTTCAAATAAGTATTTACTTTAGTTGTCAAAGTCTCAAGCTGAGTAGTTGCGATTTTTTTAGCATTCTTGAGTGCCCCGACCTCCACCAAAAATTATCCACAAAGCGCTGAGAAACTAACATTTAGCTACTATCGATGGGCATTTATTTATGTTTCTAATTCTTTGACATCCTAAAATACTTTTGTGCATTAGGCCTTCTCCTTGATTCCTAGAGTGGTATCAGCCAATTATTGGTGTTGTTATTCCTCAGGTAACATTCACACTTCCAAAATTTTATTTGGCCGTGCCAAGTTGACAAAAACCCCATAGTGATGGGAATGGTGGCACTTAGTTTATTCAAAAATTCATGATAGACATCCATGGCCTTAGTAAACTATGCGATAACCCATAGTTTCTCCTATTTAGGATCCACCATTTTTTACACTTTTTCAACAAAAGGTCCACGGGCATATCCATCTTATTTATTGCCTCACTAGAATGGGAACTCCATCCATGACTGTTGGATCACTTCTCAAAATTATTTGACAAAGGCTCAGAGTCCTAATTTGAGTTTTTTTGGCCACATCCAACTAGTGCTTGAGTTCTTTAATTTCCTCTTCAAGTTTGCTTCTCATCTCATGCTCTTCCTTATATAGCCGAACAACCTTATGATGTTTAACATGAATTTGGACCACAAAAATGACTATTGAGAATGTTTTACCTAGAAACCTCTAGGGAAAAATTTATAAGGGTTACACCTACTTGCGTTGGAGAGCAAATCGTGAAAGTTACCCAAAGTGTGTCTAGAACATCTACCACCTATGGGATTATATTAGTATTGGTCCTTGGAAGCTCTATGTGTTCTTCATCATGATACACATCCATTACAAATGATATCTCATGTCAAATTTACTCTATGGACTCATGTTTGGGAAAATATTTCCATAAATACAGTTACACATCTGGTGTGTCCTATTGGAATGTGACATGAGTTGGAGGTTCTTGATTTATCTATTTTTGTTGCTATGCCTCTTACATAGGTTTCTTAACCTTTTGAGGGTTACACTTAAAGTTTTTAATCTTAGGGTTGTTTTCCCATTAGCTAGTGTCGATGTCAAGGTTCTCTTTGTTGGGACCTTCCCCTCTTTTTGTTTCTTCAAGTTTTGGACTCTCAATATCCATTTTCTACTTAGTAATAGGATGTTCCTCACAAGGTGCAATAATTTATTCTTCATTAGGTCCAATAGGTTATTATTTACTAGACTTGGGAGTAGGTTCCTTGGTAGTTTGTGCATCTGGAGAAGCCTCACTTATGTTTGGAATCACCACTTGGGGTGCTTACTACTCGGGCTATACCTGGGTAGCTAGTTGTGAAGTAGCAAATTTTTGGTCTGTAGGTAACCCTTGGGTTCTTGTTGGTGATGGGGTTTGCCTTTATCCTTTAGGCTCAGCCCTGGGCTACTCCTCTTGTTCCCTACTTGATTTGGTGGCCTCTAGGCTTAGCCTCTTATCCCTCATGTGTGCCTTTTATTTTGCACGTGTTCATGGTTGAGGGGGGAGCGATTCCTTTCTCCACCTCCCAACTTCCTGATGTTTTCTTTTGGGTCCTGAACATCTTATAGTGATTAAGATCAGTGTTATCAGTCTCATGCCGCTCTACATATGTGTGCCTCCTTTGATAGACATAAATATTATGAAGAGTATGAATCTCAATGTCAATCTTGTCCACATCATTATTTACAATGCACACATCCTGAATGAGATTCACAGTGTCCATGAAATATCTAGCAGTGAACGTGTATGGTAGTTTTAGCCATGGTGATAAGTTGTTAGTGTCCTGCTATCCAAATTTATGCAAGGGACTAGTGTTGATTTACAACAAACACAACATAGGTTCCCATCTGTTGATCCAAAGGATTTTCACTCTTTCTATGGTTCATAAAATATTTATCCATGATTATCCCATCGTGATAATCTTTTATTAATAATATTCAAATTATGATTTTTTTCCTCCGTAATTTATGAAAATATTATTAATATCTTATGCATGGTATTAATTTACCATATGATATATTAAATCCTCCATTTTAATATCTTATTTAATATGGTTTCTAATTTACCATTGGATATTATTTTAATAAACATTAATTATCCCCACTCCCTGGATGGTTATTTTAAAAAAAAACATGGAATATTATTTTTAAAAATAATAAAACACTTTATTTTTAAAAAATAATAAAACCTTTTGTTGTCAATTAGACTTGCACCCCTGTGAAGGTAGTTTCAGGCCTTCACAGTCTATTGAAACATGGTATCAATCCTAGGCTATGAGTGACCTAATCAGTGGATTGAATTTCTAGATTCTAAGGGCTAGCTCCCTTTGGTGTATCAATTAAGATCCTTGCTCTATGCTACAAACTGTGTGAGAAAAGAGAGAGAAAATTGAAATAAAATCCTATCTAATGATGGTGATACACCTGAATGATTGGTTGATCCACTCAATTAAAGCTTCTAAAAACAATGGTTTAGACAAGAGAAAGGCTGAACTTTCAACTCCAATTGACTAATATGCATAAGTATTTCATGAAAAGGTTCTATTTTGTGATCAAATCTTGAGGGAAATGATGGAATAGACTTGATTCAAGGCACTGACCAGCCACTTGCATCTACTGTAAACTCAACTAAAAGACATTAAACATAGAGCATGACCTGCATAATCTGACCAGTTAGTAACTAAGTAAGAATCAAGACTTGACAAGGAAGAAAACTCTATCGCTTATGCAAATCAATGACATAAATACACTATACCAATAGCTAGAATCTAAAAACAATAGGCCTTCTATTAATCTGAAAAAGGTTACAACTCAATCTTTGGAAAAAGTTTGTCTTGCCAAAAGCTGGATACAATTTAAGGCTAAAAAGCCAACTTATATAGAAAAATACACAACAGTCAAGAGGTTGGCATTGAAAATAGAAGAAGAAGACAACTCTTTCATTAGCCCAAGTCTAAGTTTTGTTATGCCAAGATAGCCAAGCCTTCTAAATTTGTCTTTTCTTGTTTTTTGTCTTGCATGAAAAATCCTTAGGCATTGAAAGTGGATGGTGAGCTCATCTTGGGCTATTCTTTTAACATGCATGAAATCTACGCCCACCTCCAAATATGGAACTCATCTTGAGTTGATGAAACATTTTGAAAGGCTTCCCTTTGCATGAAAATAACAAGTAGATGTGGCACTTGACAATTATTCAACTAAAGCTCAAGATTATTTAACCTCCAATGGTTTACACATAAACTACTAGAACGTTGCAAGCTTGAGACAAATGAGAGTGCATGCATGGAATTTCTTGTTAAGCTCTCCATCGTTAAACTCATTGAGTTCTTCATGCAAAGTGAGCCTCCATTTTAGAACTAAAGGTGTCATGTTTAAAATGGTTATACATATTGGACATGTCTAATCCCATTTATGGCTGTTTGTATGCTTATTAACCTGTTTATTGATTGTTGAAATCCCTCACTTTATCTGGGTCTTCATTTTTGTGCATGTTCTGTTGTTTGTCCATGCTATATTTTTCCTGTGGAATTTCCTTTGGCTTTATATTTCTCAGACATACTATCTATTATTCCCTTTCTACGGCCTTATCCATTGGGCTATATGTCAAGTCAATTTTGTGCGAATAAATTATCCACAAAAATTATCTCAGACTTATCTCTTTAGACAAAAAGTTTGAGACTTATCCTTCCAAACCTTTCTTTGTATATTTCCTCGGGTAAATATTCTAAATGAATTCCTTCAGACAATTTGTCCATTTCACTTTCCCTTGTTTAAACCTCCTAAAGGAATTCCTTCAAATAATTTATCCAAAGGAATTCCTTCAGACTTCTTGTTCATGTGTTTTCCTTTTTTCCCACAGACAATTTGTCCGTGGGAATTTTCTCAGACTTCTCTCTTGTGGATAATTTCTTCAGACAAAAAGTCTGAAGGAAATGTCCCTTTAGATCCTCTATTTTTATACTTTCCCAAAGGGCAATTACCCTTCAGGATTTCTGTAATGTCCCTTTGGAATCATGACAAGCCCTTCTCGAGTACCCTTTAAAAAAATGTAATAGTCATTCAGCCTTTGGAAAATAGTCCTTTGGCCTTTCTATAATGGACCATTCATCTTGTACTTCCTTCAGACAAAAATCCAAAGGAATTCTGTCTTAAGCCTTTTCAAAGTATCCCCTTGGCCCGGTCCTCTTCCCCTTCTTCAAAAGGCATGTTTAAGCAAAGTTCTAAATGATAGAGGTTGCAATTTTGTCTTGTAGGGTCAAAATTGTCAACACCTTTATCCCATAAAATTTATTACCCATCTTTTCCTTTCCCATGTGAAATGTTTGTTACACTTTTTATGGCAAGCGTGGAAATTTATTTGGGTTTTATTTATTTAATGGATATGTTTTATTAAAATTTAATTATCCTCACGCCTTTTATGTTTGTCATGCAATTTATCCCCCACATGGTACCAACTTTAAGTGGTATGCAAATTGCATTGCATGGTGGAATATGTTTTAAAATTAATGTTTAAACTTTAGATATCCCCACCTTTATGTTCAACGTTAAACTCATCCCTCCACTTACTCCATGTGGATATTATCCTCATATTGTGGACAACACATTTGATGGGGTTGATGGTTTGGAGGAATATGTTTAATACGGGTTTGTATGAAGATGTGTTAGGATTGTGGAGCTAAAAGCTTCACTGATGCAAACAGGAGAGGAGGTTGCTGAAGGTTGCTGAGTTGCAGAGAAGTTGGGGTCGGTCTGATCAGCCGACGTCGGCGGGATAGCATAGAGAATCAACCGACGTCGGTCATATATCGGCCGACGTTGGTCACCTCCAGGCGGACAGGGACCGACGTCGGTCGCCTGTGTGGTTCGACTGCGAGCTAATTACGGGAAGTTAGCTAACGAACCAAGTGTTTGCATGATGAGTGCTAATTTTAGACTCATAGCTGCGGATCTAATTATGGTAATTAGATGTCTAATCATTGTTTGGATGAGATCTATATAATAGACTCATGGTTGTATTGGAAAAGTGTGCTAGGGAGTAAGAGAGCATAATTATAAGCTCCTTCTGTGTGTGAGGTAGAGCAATGGTGCGTTCCTCCTAGTGCCTCAGTACCAGGGGTGTTGGTGCTAGATTGGAGAGCCAGCTGGGTTCTTCAAGAGTGTAGGATCTTGGTCACAGTTGCATGGCCTATATAGGAGATCTACATGGTAAGTAAGATCGTTGATCTGCAGGTGTATGTGTGTGCAAGGTCGAGGTTCACAGGTGAGCAGAACCGTTGTTTGATTTGCAGGTGTGCAAGGTCATATAGACAGCAACACAACAAGGAGCAGTATCAGGCAGGATCTACTTGGAGTACAGGTGTGTACTCGGATAGAGCAAGAGGAAGGCAAGGGAGTTCCTTCCATAAGTATGGTCTGTTGAATTGCAGGTTGTTGCAGATTCATGGGAGATCTACTTGAAGTACCTTGAGTACTTGTGGAGCACGTGGAGTGCTTGTGGAGTGCGTGGAGCACTTGTGTTGTGTGTGGAGCACGGGAGGTGAACACCAACTCTGTATTTTGAGTTGGGTGTTGGGACCTGAGAGGGAGAGCTTTGGGGAGAAGAATTACTGTTCACTTGAGGTGTGGGAAACCTCTGTAAGGTGGTGGAGAAGAAGTGGCATCTTCTTTATTGTATTCTTTTCTGTATAAAGTGTTAATACAAGTTGTGTATTGTCTCTCATATCATGTGTTATTCTGAATTCTAGTTACTTGGTGAATCTGGTTAATTTCCGCATATTAAGTTGCTTGGTTTGGTAATCAAATTGTGTGCTTCCGGTTCATCCTCCCAACAAGATGTTTAAACAAACTTTATTCCTCCCACGTTGACACCCACTTGATAAAGGAGTGACAATTGGTGGAGATTTACATGGATATGTTTTTACTAAACAATATTTTGGCATGCTTTACTTTGGCACCATCTCTTTCCTACCACGTAAAATCCTACCCACTTCATTTTTTATGGTAATGTGGAATGTTATTTATGGGAAGTGTTTTGATAAATTAAGCATGGAGTTTCAACCTCCCATAAATTATGAGATTCATTCCTGAAATAAGAAATTCAATGCCATGTTGTTTAGATTATCTAGCATAGATCTGATAGCCTATGCCCAACCAATGCCATGGAGGCACTGAGAAATATAAACTGTAGGTTTCTTTATAATGGCAGTGGTGGATTTCACATAGAGGGAAAAGCATATGGGAATATATAGAGGCCGTGTATTTTTTGGTACAGAGGTAGAATATTTTTTATGGAAATTACAGAGAGGGATTTGTGATAAGAAGGTAGTTTATAAACCTTTTGAGAGTGTTTTGCCTCCTTGAAAAGAGAGAGAAATTGCCCATTCCAAAGATATATATTTGCAGGTGATCATTTTAGAATCGAAGGACGTTTGTGATCTATGATCAAAGTTTTTCGGAGGTTGATCAATCAATTACAAATTATTTAGAGACATAAATTTAATCATTGTATTTAAATCTTATTTAAATGGAACGGTTTGAATGAACCCAAGGTCGTAGCCAATTGGTGAACCCTGTAAACAATCTCTGGTCTCTATTTTATTTTTAGTTTTCCATTATTATCATTTTTTAAATTATTATTGATATTTTGAAAATTAAATTACGTGGAAATAATTGAGAGATTATTTTACAGATATAAAATATTTATGGAATGTTGTAAATGAACAACATAGTTATATGAGTTTACCAAATCACTCATATTCAAAATTGTTCAAACAATTTTTACATTTTGATTAAAAAATCAATTTTATTGAAATAAATTTTGGAAATTGATTTATTATATTAAAATCCATTTTTAAATAAAACAATATTTATTAATAGGGGCTAATTACTGTTCACGGATCAGTTTGAATATTAAATTCATTTCTAAATTTCGCATACAATTCTATTTTATTTAAGGAATTGAGATTTTCAGTATCCATTTGAAAAACTATGTGATTTATCTATAGAGGTAAACTCGATTTTGAGATCATTTGCATAGGAAACTTCTTTGCTATGTGTCATTCATTCCCAAATGCCTCCTTCATGCCATAAAACCAACCCTTCATCTTTGCTTTGTAGGAGGATGAGATGGCACCAGGGCAGGTGAATTGTTTGAACTATTTGGTGGGGGATTTATGCTTTGGTGGGTACATCCACTTTAGCTCCTTACCTAAATAATCCAAAACACTAATTTCATTGATAACTAGTAACAACAAAATTGCATCCCAAGGGAACTTATGGTTAGGAAGGTGATGTGCCTTCTCAATATCCTGCACAAATTTCTTAGAAAAGTACATGGAGTAATTGTAATTTGCTCCTTTGGCCATTTAGTTGGTGACATAGAGGTGGGCCATATCCACCTCCTTCCATAGATCCACTCTTCCCAGCTTAGTCCTGGCCAAGTGCCTAACCATTCAAATTACATCATCTATCAAGATCATGATGTACATGGTGTGGCTTTCCTTTTTATATTATAGTGTTGCCACCATTTTATCAATTGAATCCTAATCTTCAAGATCCACATTGACATCATTACCAAAAAATATTAACCTTGTTATTTTATTGATCTACTTAGGTGTTATTCTCATTATGTGCCCATCAAAGTAAAGGAAGTCTTCACGAATGTGTGAACTTAGAAAGTGAACCACCTCTTATGACTTTCCAAAATAAGGTAGCTGGAAGAGTTGGAACACCCCCGCATCCTCCAGTAAGTTGTAGACCATGATATCATGGGTGATCTCATTCTAGGTGTTTTGGTGATCCACCTGGTAGTCTCTTTGTAAGTCGAGTTCATTCCCAGGCTAGTGATGATTGTGATCAAGGACTTGATAAGTGGATACCTTCGACTCCCAATCATCCACATGTAAAACTATCTCTGGATAATACATTATTCAATCAAAATAAGAGAGGGTGATGGTATGGAAATAACCTTCTTTCTTACACATGCCATTTATGGTTCCTTGCGACTAGATGTCCCTTCCTCCAACTTTTTTGGGTTCAGGGCTTATGCATCACATTCACTAGATCCTTTTTCTCAAATATAAATGAGACTTCCTACTTTTTCACCCACGTATTCTTGTACTTTGGGAATGGTTGGTAATGGCTCTCTACTCCTGTTAGACTTTTGATTTAGCTACATCATTGACCAAGGTTCCTGAAGGTTATCACACAATCGACTGACTGTGTAATGGTGGATTTGATGCCTACAACCTGCAATTTTCTCACACCTGCTCTTATGGTTGCTTTACTGCTTCTTTTGTCAAATGTTCTTCACCATAATATTTGATTTGTGCTTTGTCATTGAATAATTATGTAATAACCTTCTCTTGTCACTTTTTTATGATTTGTTTGAGCTCTGCAATGGCTTATAAGTTTTTAATAAAATTTAAAATGTAAGGTCTCTTTGTCTTTTATAATCTACCCCATATTTTCACATTAATTACTCCACACTATTGTCCATCACTTCAACTATTTAATGTTTTAAAATGGCCTACCTTTGTGTTCATTTGGAATTATTTTCATTCACACCACTCCATCATTAATAAATTCATGTCCCATCCTTTGAAAATTGTTGCATCTTTCCTAAAGTGCATGCCAGTTGTAAAAATTCAAATTTCCTAGTTTTCTCATGGGAAATTGCCTTTATACTTTAACCCACTTTTATAAAATTATTTCCTTTATGATTTTCATTTCACTTACCTGGATCACACACCACTTCTTGTGCACCTTATACTACCTTTTTGGTGCATCCCTCATGCAGCCTATTTTATACACCCCATTATCCTCTAAGCTCTTTAATCTAGCACAATTTTTTCCATCATTTCCTCCACATGCCTCCTCTATGCACTTCTCTTAAATCCTTCCTTTATGTGCCTCCTCTTGTGCACTTCCTTTGATTAAGTAGTTTATCCATCCTTAAAACCTACCACACATTAAATCTATGCATGGTCCTCCATGTCATATCATAGTGTAATTCATGTCAAGAAAGGAAAAGAGAGTGCAAAATACCAAAAGAGTATCTAAAAGTATTGAACCAATTATAAAAGGGCACGCAACCAATGTGACACTTATTTAAGAATAAACGAAATCATAGACTAACCTAGTGGAATACACCTTATTTTTTGAAGTGAAAAATTACATTGAATGGTAGGGCTGAAGCTGACTACCATTGAAATGGCCTGGTAAGAATTGGCCATCTAATATTTTTAATCTAAAAGCACCTGTCACATAGATAACATGAATAATAAATGAACCATCCCACTAAATATGTGGTTTACTTGAATGGTGCACAAATTTTGAATCATAAACCAGGACATGCATACCAGGATGAAATACATTGGTTTTGATATGTTGACCATGCTAGGCTTTCTATTTTTGATTTTCAACTCTTTGGATATAGTGTGTGATAAAGCGTGTTTCATCCAACTAAATTATAGCATCTAGGCATGCTTTTAGGGATTATTCATCATCTAATTTTCCATTTCACTTAATATGTAAAGAGGGCATAAGGAACTCTACCAATAACATTGCTTCAGTGCCAATGACAAGATTAAAAGGATTACTTTTGTTCGAACATTTATATATGGTTTGATATGCCCAAAATATGGAAGAAAATCTATCATCCCAATCACTGTAACTAATGTTTCAAATCTTAGTTAGTGTGTTACCCAAGATCTTATTAAATTCTTCAGTTGTGCCATTATCTTGAGGGTGGTATGGCATGGTTTTATGGTGCGAAATAATGAATTCAATCAAGAGGATGCACATTGTTTCATTGAGAAAGTGAGTGCCATGATCACTTGTAAAACTTAAAGGGCACCCATAAATTATGCTGATATTTTTTGATAGAAACCTTGTGGCGTTCACAAATGTGTAATCATGTGTGGGTGTTGCTTCAGCCCAACGTGTGAGATAGTTTATGGTAGTAATGATGTACTACATGCTATTCTGTCATGCCACTGGTTAAATGGGCCCAACAAAATCAATAGCCCATTTCTCAAATGGTTCATGAGCAAGTATTAGATGAAGAGGCATAACATCCCTTTGGTCTGGTTTATCCATGCATTGACAAATATCACATTAACACATATACGCTTTGACATCTTTAAATAAGGTAAGCCACCATAATCCAGCTAGTAAATTTTTTTGTGTTGTGTCACCAACAAAATTTCGTCCTGTGATGCCTTCATGGACCTCTTGAAGGACTTTTATGTGCTCATGTTGTATTATGCACTTTTGTAGTACTTCATTTGAATAAGTTTTTACAGGTCTCTGCTAATAAGCTGACAGTACAATTAGTTACTTTTTTTTGTAGTAAGTTTGATTGCTTGAGACCCGTTGTAAGAAAAGTTATAATCTCCTCCATTTCTTCAGACATGCATAATTTGAAAAAGTTTTACATTAGGTATTTCATCCTCTATGGTGTGTGATGATTTGCCAGTTTGAACATGTGAGAGATGGTCAGGTTTGAAATTAACTTTGCTTGGTTTATCAACCATAGAGAACTAGAATTCTTGAAAAAAGTAATCCATTGATAGATGCATCCATGCAATACTAGATTATTTAACAAATACTTGAGCACTTCATGATCCATATAGAAGACAAATGGGGTTGCCAACAAGTATTGGTGAAACTTCTAAAGCACATAAACCATAGATGAGGCCTCATAATCAATTGTGAAGTAGGTCCATTTTGCTGGTGTGAGCTTTTGGCTTGCAAAATAAATAAGATGATCAAGGTTTCCCTCACTAGGTTGTGCTAGGATAACAGCTACATCCATGCTTGAAGCATCGACATGTACATGTAATGGTTGGTTTTAGTTTAAGAACTAGAGAATGGATGCAATCAATAATTTTTCTTTTAGGGTCTCAAACACTTGTTGGTGTTGAGTCATCCACAAGAATAGCCCATTTTGCTTGAGTAGTTCTTCCACTCAGAAAACTATGTTAGCATAACCCCGAATGAACTTATTATAGTACCCCATGTGACCTAAGAAAGTGTGAACCTCACACTGAGTGATTAACGCTAGGAGTTGGACAATGACCACAATTTTACCTAGATCCACTAATAGTCCATTCTCACAAATAATATGTTCCAATAGAATCCAAAATGGGGTGGCAAAGATGCACTTCTTTAGATTCAAATAAAACTCACATTTTTATAAATGTTCAATCATGAAGCACATAGTGTCACAATGATTGCGTACTAGACCATACACACTTAAGACATCCAAGTGCACATGAAGGAACTTGTGGATGAAATCTTTGAAAGCTTCCACTACGATGTGTGAGAACATGACTGATGCATTCTTGAGGTTAAAGGGCATAAAATTAAATGTAAAAGAACCCCATTCAGTTTTAAAGGTTGTATTTGCCTTGTCTTCTTCAATAATTTTGACTTTGTGATAACCAAAAAAGTCATCAGTGAAAGTGTAGATCTCACACCTAGTAACATCTTCCAAAATTTCCTCAGTGAAAGGCATTGGGAAAGGGTTCATTACACATACCACATTGAGTATCCTTTAGTTGACACAAATTTTAATGTGACCATCCTTCTTGATGTTGATCACCATGGGATTAACCCATTCATATTCAACAATAGGAGTAATAAATCTAGCATGCAACATACTATTGATTTCCCCTTTAAATTGAGCGTGCATATTTGGGTTCATATGATGCAGCTATTTCCTCACCATTTGAGTGCCTTCAACCAACTTGATGTGCATTCAACCCAATGATGGATGGGCTCCTTTCATCTCTATGTAGTTGCATGCAAAAACATCCTAACACTCTTGAAATAATTCAAAGATTTTGGTTATCTCAACATCAAACTAGTAATTTCCCACAGTGGCTAGTTTAGGTGCATCATCCATTCCAATGTTTTATTAAACTATTTTGAGTGGCATAAAATACAGTTTCAACTCAGACTGCATCGTTTCTCTGACATCAGGTGCCCCACACTTTATACATATATTTAAGTGGTTAAACAATGACTCTAGTCGATAAAAATAGTACTCTCATCAACTTGGTACACAACCTTTTACTTGCCCTTTTGGATATGTTCTTAATCATCATGTTCATAGTGGAAATCTAGTTTTAATTAAGCCATGATAGGAGTATTAGGTTCTTGAAAGATGGTTATATTGCCATTAGTTCCACCATGCATTACCATATATGATCTTTAATTGGTGCCTGATCGCCCATAATTACCTAACATATCACTTACAGAGAGAAATTCAAATCCATTTTTGGTCAAGAAAATGAAAAAGTAGAAAGCACACCATGTTTGATTCACTATTAGGTATTCGTGTCTCTGTATATTTATTGGTGAATGTACCATACCCTAGCCCAGGTGGATAAGGTATCATAGAATGAATGTACCCATAATAATTTTGGTAAAAATGTTTCATCAACACTCCAAAGGATTTTATATTATGTTATATGTTGTTTCAAATAAGTAATACCACTACTACTCAAGGTGGCACAAACATAGTTATCATGGTGGAAGTAATTATGCATGGCTATGCATACTTGTTCTCATGTATCCAATTGGTACCGATGAGTAGACCACCATCGAGCAGTTGTGCCTTAAAATAGAAAGGTGATTTCACATAACCTTTCATCCTCATTAACATAGTAAGTCTCTAACTTTATAAGTATTCCTTAACCTCTATCTGTTTATAAAACCTAGGTTCTTGGTCCAACTATAAGGGTCATCTAGCCATCAGGCATCCACCAATGAGGTGATCAATTTTCTGGTTTTTAATGAGCTTTGGAGGGGAACTTAGGAAACTTTATAGGACACCAAAAATGTGCCTTGTTAGATCATATGCATCTTGAGCCCATTAGTTGTAAGTGACACTGATAGTGTCATAAATAGATTGTGCATCTTCCCATCGCAAGATGCCATTAGGAGTAGGATCCACATGTTCATTTCCTTGAGTAGTAATGTTATATATTGTATTAAAATACTCATCAACATCAATGGGTTCCAAACGGGGTTTCCTTGGTCATTATTTAGAGATATGACTATGCGTTGAATGTCATTCTCAAAATTGATATACCTCTTCTTGAAACATAATTCAACATTATTTGCATAGCACCAAGGTCAACCTATAGAGCAAAGAATTCATCAGCTTCAACAAGATCGATTACCTCAAAATCAACTTTGAATGTGATTCCCAAGATGTTGATGGTGGCATCCTTAAGAATGCCTGTGGGCAGTGCACGAGTCTTGTTGGCCATGAACAAGACATGTAGGGAAGGTTTCAAAGTGGGGCTCCCTATCTTTTTCCAAGTGTATTTGGTTAAAACATTAACTTTCATGCCAATGTTTACTTAGATACTGTGGATCATCTCACCATCAATAGATGCATTGACAAGGACCTCTTTGTCACATTATGAGTTTGGTTGACTATGGGTCTCTTATTATCATGCATGTTTAAAATGATGGTCCTTCAAAGGCTTTATCATTTGTTATCATAACCAACTCTTAAGGAGAGGAATGATGTATTCATTAAGGAAGAGTTTTCACAACTCTCAAAACTCATCATGCCCTGAGTTCATGTGTATTGTATCTCATTGCATCTTAGCCTGCATTTTAGCATCCTTATCCTTTAAGATCTCAATTTTGCCTTGAAGTTCCTAGAGTAAGGCCATTGTGTTGTGTAACACTTATTTATATCATTGATAATTAGGATAGTGTTGAACATGAGGTTCTTCACACCAAACCTTTTTAACAAGTGAATTTGAAATTGGTTGGGAATGAGTGCCACTCCATGTATTGATATTAACCTTGGGTCTAGATGGTAGAATGGTAGGGTGCAGTCTCCTCTAAGTATTAGGAGTTTTTACAACATGTATCATCTTGTCCCCCTTCTCATTTAGTTCTTTAGTAATGATAACATATAGATCAAGACATTTTTTAGGTGATCCTAATTCTTATGAAAATCATAGGTTGGATAGATCATGCAGCCGTGTTGGTAGTGGTCAATAGAAATACATTTGTAACATGTCCTTGGTGGAAAATAAACACCTCCATGTTTATTTACAAGCCCTTGAACTTTTAAATATTGACCTTTACTAGCCTCCTTATTGTTAGTTATGTAAGTTTGGCATGTACCTCATGTGCGTGCTTCATGAATCTCATTAATAACTTGATAGTCATTGGTATCATGCATATATGCATCACATATTTTATAGTATAGTGACACTTTAGCTTGGGTAGTGTGTTAAACAATGGATAAATCCTTACTTCATGATCTTCATTGAAGATTTTATAGGAGTGTTTCAATATAACACAAACATTCCTCCGTGTACAATTGTTCCTGTTATGGCCTTCCACTTCACAGTTAACACACCAAAAGCTACTACGGATGTCATGAAAATTATTGGCTGTAAGTTTCTCCGGATGAGAAGAAATCATAGTGATCTAAGCCTATATAAAGGGGCTCATTCATGTATCTATACATCCCACAACTTCAGCACAGAGGGTGATTTTGAGGACCTCACATGGTTCATTGAAATGTTTATGAGATAAGGCTCATCAAAATGGAAGCAATAAACCTTCCATAAAATCTGAGCATGTTGTGTCAAGTTAATTTTAAATGATAATTTTGAAATAAGTATTTTGAAACATGCATCATACATGCACACACTCTCAGTGAGATCTTTATTAATATATTTTAAGGCAATAATGATTCGCTACTCAAATTCAAGGATATCAAATTGTTAGAGAAAAAAAACCTTTAATAATCCATAAATCATAACTGCTTGTTGGGGATCAAATTTGAGGCACCATTTATGTGCATGATTCAATAAATTATTGCTAAACTGAGCTACCTTTTGATATGAATAAGTGATACCCTACGCTCACTAAATGAGTTCACACTTGTGAACATGTTCTGCTCATTTTGGACACCTCGATGTTTAGGTAGGTGAAGTGTCATCTCATAGTAGACTATAGGTGCATTAGGTGGTTGCAATGGACCTTGTTGTGGTGTTACTCTAGTTCATCCTCATGAACCCTATGGTATAGGTCTGCTAATGCCTCTTACACCATTACTTGATCTTCCAGCTCTAGTAGAACCACTGCTAGTACTGCCTCTTGCAACAATAGTACACCCAAAATATTGGGCACTAAGGGAGGATGATTAATTATTGTCGGTCTTGTAGTTTACCCACTAGTTAGATTTAGTGCACCGATCATTCCAAGGTAAGCCATAGGCATTTATTTCAATAGAAAGGTATAAATTAAGGATAAATTGGTATCTTAAACTTGCACTTCTAGAGATTCCTCTATAGTTTTGGTTTTAGATTCAACTTTAGGTTTCATATTGTCAGTATCCCATTTTATAACAATAATTCTATTAAAATCAAAAGCATTAACATGCATTGTAGTGGGGGATTTGGGTATGTTTTGATTTGGTTCCACTATAAATTTTTGTCCTACTTCTTCCTCACATTCCTGTGCTAATAAAGGCCACAAATCCATGGTTAGGGAGTACTCACCATGGCTTTCTACTAGGAAAACATTTAGTGGTCATTAATAAACTATAATTGGGTTTTTTCAGGTGAATTTGATTAAAAATTATGGTGAATCATTTACATAGGTGATTAATTGTGTAGGGAAATTAAGAGTTGGAATGGGGTGAATTGAGGGCAGCCAATAACAGGTCAGGTGGGATGACATGAGGAACCATATTACCCATACATGCATGAAACTACCACATGAGTAGATGATCATCTACATATGTAGAAAATCATCTGCACATGTATGCAGATGATTAACTGCATCTACAAATAAATGCACATATATCTTGATGATTTTTTAAAAATATAAATAGTCATCTACAAATGTAGATGACTACCTTTAGATGCAGATGACCATCTACAAATGTAAATGACCATCTTCAAAAGTAGACAATCATATTCAAATGTAGATGATAATCTAAAAATGCAGATGATCATTTACAAATGTAGGTGGTCTTCTATGGATGGAGATGATCGTCTATAGTTGCAAACAAATGTCTCAAAATATAGATGGTCATCTGCAAGGTAGATAATCACCTAAATTATTTAATGTTTCCCCTTTTCCTATAAAAAAGAGCCTCACCTCTTATTTTTCACTTTTTTGTTGTTGGTCTTCTTGTGCTCAAACCTCCTTCTGTCGACTATCCTCTCTACCCACTAGGATAAACAAAATTTCAAACTTCCAAAACCACTACAACAATGGCCACCCCGAGCTCTTCTGTAGAGGTCAAAATATAATACAAAAAATATAATGTGCACATTGATCGTCAAGCTTCTGAAATAAGAAGACACATACAAGGAATGGATAGAAAAGTACAATTTCTAGGGGATCATTTACATGCCATAATATATCATAGATACTCGCTTAATGAAATTTCTCTTGGAAAGCTTTGACACGCTGACAAAAAAATTTAAAATCACCTTTGGATCATGTTCATTTTCATTTGGGATCGCTCTTGAGGACATCCACAGACTTACAAGCCTACCCCATGCCAATGTGAACCATGTCACTACAAAGGTCTTCTTATCTAATGTAGTCACATAATATTTGGAGTCCAACTATGGCTTGCAAAGGGATGGTATAATGTTTTTGTTTTATAATTCCTCAATTTTGTAGACTAGTTTTACTTCTGTTGGTTATCACTAATACCTTGTTCACAATTTTTTTTAATTTATAGCTACCCACAATCATAACAAATGGGGGCTTAAAGTTAAATGTGTAACACATTCTTTTCTTCTTGGAATGATTGATATTTTTTAATCCAAACTATTAATGTAGGGAAGAGCATTAGACATTCTAGTCTGGGCTCTTGTGTATATCTTACGCACTCTCGGTGGTCAACAATTTTATTGGTGTTAATTTCTATCTAACAAAATTAAGGATGATTTGAATTTTGCTCTTTGAAATGAAAATAGTATATTTTCATGTACAAGTTGTATTATTGCATTATACTATGAAGCATTTTATCAATTGGAGGGCACAAATATTCCAATACTCTTGATCAAAAAATGGTTGTCAACACACTCTCCATTGCAGACCAAGAGGTTAGGTTATCATGCAATATAATTAATTTAAACTGATTATATGATATTTTAAATATAACTAATATTTTCTTTATTTATTAACATAAAAAATTAGCTCAAACCATTACTAGAATAAAAAGAACAATCAGGGGCAATCAACCTGTTGAGGCCTCCATTGAATAAGACATGGATGCAGAATAATCTCTGTAACCATTGATTAGACACAAATGACTATGGAGTTCGATTGTGCCTCTTGTTATTAATCAATCTTACTCTCATGTTTTTGGTATAACCTATTACACAATGTCTTTCCCAGTATTTAGAATTTCATTAGCAAAAATGATAAGTTTAATTTTTTATATTTACGTCTTCAGATTATTTACTACAAACTTTGCATCATCAATCATAAAAAACTTTAGCAATTTGATTACAACAATATTTTCTAATGAATTTTTTACAACAAGGTACACAATTTCAAACATTCATGTTTTTAATTTTTCATATATGTGAATTTAATATTAGATTTATTTTACTTGGCATTTTCATGTGGGAATTTATTGTCCAATTTGTAAATCAAACTCCCACTCAAAGGATGAGTACGTCGCCACCACCACCATTGCCATCACTCACTAAAAATATTTGGCAAGGGAAACATTTATCATTTCCATCATAGAGTGATGATAGTCTGCATTTAACATCTCAGTTTCCCAACTTTTCACTTGGTGGTCTCCCAAGTGCAATGGGAACCACATTTCTTCAACAAATTGGTTTAGATGATGAGTTTTTGGTGATTGAAATTGAGTCCCCCATGCAATTTATTAATCCTCATGAAATGATACAAGGTTCTCAACCAAATGTGGTAGAGACTTTTCAACAACCTACCACATCTGACTTTCCACCTAACAGATCCAACCCTCCTCATGATATACATCAATCTGATGATCTTATTACTTTTTTTCCATGGAATAATTTATTGCCTAAAAATGAAAAGTCTTTTGTTAATGATGTTCTTCTTAGTAATCTTAATGATTTAAAAACACAGGAACATTGGGTGAAATTTTTGATTCAAGAAATCAATGCTTGTTTCACAACCATTCATAACGCAAATAGTTGTTTTCATTGGCTGAACATCAGCCTACAAAAACTGATGTTTTATTTAACGAGACAATTTTTGAATCTATTACTATTATTAATAACATTGATGATCATATTTTAGATATAATTCTAAATAGGGTTGAAAATTTAAATGTAGAAGCTTAAGCATACTTCAATTTATGGGCGAAAAACAATAGCCATGTAACAATTGCAGAAAAAGAAATGACCATGGTAAGTTTTACTCTTTTTTTTTGAATTAATATTTATTTTTATAATCAAATAATTAATATTATTTGTTTATTTATAGTCAAAATATACAAATTTAAAGAATTAAGTTGTTGTCCTTTACGTGTATTTGAAAAATGTACGTAACATTTTAATTGCGGTGATTTCACTTAAGGAAAAGGTTGTTATAATGAATAAACAAAATAATAATTTGAAGAAAATCATTAGGGAGCATAGTTTGGACCCTGATTTTCTATTTAAATATAAAATTGACATGGATGCCACCTTACTTTCAGCAGGAGATGCGGTTAAATAAGAAAGGACAAATCTTGCAAATATCAAGAGTGCAACAAAGGATCTTATAAAATTAGGTATCTTGAAAGATGGCACTAGTGAAGTGGAAGCTCAAGGAACTAGAAATTCCTCCATGCAAACAATGTAGATAGACACCCAGGTGTTAGACCAACAATGAGATTTATAGTATTGGAAATGTATTTATTATTTGAGGACAATGTAATTTGAGTAATTAGCTTGAGAAACAAAAACTAGAACTGTAATTTGATCTTTTCTATAATGTTTAAAATATATTTTCTATTTGTGGATATGTTAGTGTTTCTTGCATCTAAAATTTCCATTTATATTTTCATTTCAAATTGGTAGATAAGTGTGTGAATGTTAAAATTTAAAAAATTCATAGTCAAGATCTGTAAAAAAATCAAGGGATTCATAAACAACATACTTGTGTGCTTGAGGTGCCATTCGAAATGACATATATTTATGAATCATAGACAAATAAATATTATTGAGTAAATAACAAAAATATATGTTTTTAATATATAATATAAATATATATTTTTTAATAAATACATAAATATTTACAATAGATACCAAACTAAAACTTAGGTAGCTAGAGAAATTCAATGGCAAGAATTATCAATTATGGAAGATGCAAATAGAGGATTATTTGTATCAGAAAGATCTGTATTTACCGTTGGGTGGGGTTTCATGTAAGCCCACATGTATGCAAGATGAAGAATGGAAGGTTCTTGACAAAAAGGCTCTAGGAGCTATAAGGCTAACCTTGACAGCTTCTGTGGTTTCCAACTTATTTCAGGCAAGGACAACAGTAGAGTTAATGGAATCTTTGGCAAATTTATATGAAAAACCCTCAGCTTCGAATAAGGTATTTCTTATGAAGCAATTATTTAATTTACAAATGCTGGAAGGTGGATCGGTATATAGTCATCTTAGTGATTTCCATGGTTTGGTAAACTAGTTAAATTCAGTAAAAATAGTTTTTGATGATGAAATTAAGGCTCTCTTAATCTTATGCTCTTTACCTGAAAGTTGGCATAGCTTGGTAATGGCAGTAAGTAATACTGCGTCTGCTTCAAATATCTTGAAAGTTGATGATGTTATTAGTGTAATCTTGAATGAATAAATTTGTAGGAAAAGCACAGTGGAATCATCAGGGAATGCTTTAAGTGTTGAAATAAGGGGAAAGCAAAGAGAGAAGGTGGAGCAAGGGAAATCAAGGTCAAAGATAGATAGTGGATCCAAATCCAGGTATGGCAGTATAATTTGCTGGAATTGTGGAAAGAAAGGGCATGTAAAGAAAGATTGTTGGTTGGTAGAAGATCAGCATGAAGGAAATAAAGAAGCAGATGTTGCAGGTATTGTTGCATAGAATGCTCTCATATTTTCTTTAGATAGTCAGGTAGAATCAGGGGTTTTAGATTATGGTGCCTCTTTCCGTGCAATCCCAAATAGAGAATTTTTTCATGATTATGTCCATGGAGACTTTGAAAAAGTTTATTTAGGGGATGGTAAGCCTTATCAAATGGTTGACAAAGGGAAAGTGTAGCTGAATTTGCAGACTGGAAACACATAGGTGTTGAAGGATGTCATGCATGTCCCAGTCCTGAAGTGGAATTTGATTTTTGTAGAAAAGTTGGGTGATGAGGGTTGCACAGTAACTCTCATAGTGGAATCTTGAAAAGTTTCCAAGGGTGCACTTGTTTTAGCAAGAGATAAAAAAGTAGGTACACTTTATCTATCTACTTGTATTATTGATTCTCCTTCTGTTTTATCTACTTCAGATGTAGATGTAAAGATGTGGCTCTTTAGGCTTGGTCACATGAGTGAGAAGGGAATAGATGTTCTTGATACTTTCAAGACATGGAAAGCCTTGGTTTTCAAGGAGAAAATGATGGACAGAGATCAGCTCAAGAGGCTGAATAATTTTGAGCAGGGCAATGTTGATTTGGACAAGGTTATGATCCAAAATGAGCTCGCGGGTAAAAATCATCACTCACAGAAAAACATAGTTATCAACGTCAGTCAGGTGAGAACTGACGTCGATCAAGAAGGAACCGATGTCGATCAGGTGCAGACCGAAGTTGGTGATGTTAGGCAGGTGGAAACTAACGTCGGTCAGGGAACTGACATCGGCAGTCAGGTCGGTCTCAAGGAATCAACATCGGTCGGGTGTAGACTGAGAGATGACCGAGATTGATCATTGTTAGAATGAAATTTGGGCGGACAACAAGCTGTCAAGGAGTCTCAAACACCCATGAGGAGGACTGAAAGGGTAAGTAAGCTTCAAATTCATTATTCTCCTTCTTTATACTACTTGTTGCTCACTGATGGTGGAAAACCAGGAAGTTTTGAAGAGGCAATGCAGGTAGAATCTAGGAAACAGTGGGAGCATGGCATGAATGAGGAAATTGATTCCTTGAAAGAGAACCAAACATGGGATTTGGTAGATTTGCCAGCTGGGATGAAAGCACTAAAAGATGAATGGATTTATAAGTTAAAGAAAGGAGAGAATGGACAGGTGAGATAGAAGGCCAGGTTATATGGTCTTGAGCAAGCTGCAAGACAATGGTGTTTAAGGTTTGATAGGTGTATGACAAAGCATGGATTTAGTCAATGTCAATGTGACCATTGTGTTTATTTTACCAGGTTGGATAATATTATCTACATTATCTTATTACTGTATGTAGTGTATATGCTTGTTGCAGGGTCACACATGCAGGGAATTGCTGAGCTAAAGGTAAAATCAGCTCACATGTTTGCCATGAAGGATTTAGGTGCAGCAAAGAAAATCCTTGGCATGAGTATTTCTGGAGACAGGGAAAGTCACAGGTTGATTTTGTCTCTAGAGGATTATGTGAATAAGGTAGTGGAGAGGTTCAATATGCAGGATGCAGAACCGGTTAACACACCTATGGTTGGACAGTTCATAGAACAATGTCCTAAATCACATGATGAGGTTGAGTACATGATATGTACTAGACTTGATATTACCTAAGCAGTGGGAGTTGTCAGCAAGTTTATGGCTAATTCAAGAAAGGAGCACTGGAAAGTAGTTTCGTGGATTCTCAGGTATCTGAGAGGGACCAACAGTAGGTATTCATGCTATGCAGGGTCAAGCACTTCTCTACATGGGTATGTAGATTCAGATATGGCAGGTTACTTGGATGACAGGAGAAGCACCACAGGATATGTGTTCACTATTGGTGGAATGACGGTTAGCTGGATTTCAGAGTGGCAGAAGGTTGTTGCAGTCATGGAGGCTAGCAAGGAAATGATATGGATGACTTGGTTCATGGAAGAGTTTGGAAAGGAGTAAGAGAGTTGTAGATTGTACAGTGATAGTCAAAGAGCAATTCATTTTGGAAAGGATTCAGCCTTTCATTCAAGAACTAGGTATATACAACTTAGGTACCACTTCATTAGATAGGTATTGGAGGATGGTGAGTTGAAGCTGGAATAGATCCATACGGATAGGAACCCTGCAGGTATGTTAACAAAGTCGAGAACAAAGGAGAAGTTGAATCTTCATTCAACTTCTATTGGTCTTCAAGATTAAACTTGAAGAGGGATACAAGCCAAAAACAAAATTAGAGGATGTACAGGTACAAGTACAGGTGCAACTGTTTATCTCCAAGTGGGAGATTGTTAGGTTGTGGAGCTAAAATCTTCACAGGTATGCAAATGGAGGAGGTTGTTGAGTGTCACAGTAATCGACGTTGATCAGGCCAACCGATGTCGGTCATATTCAGTGTACAGAGCAATCGGCATCGATTAGGGGTCAGCCGGCATCGGTCAGACATGAATCGACATCAGTCATCTCCAGACAGACAGAGATCAATGTCAATCATCTGTGCGTTCCAGAATTGGTCTAATTTTAGATGGACAATTTGTTTGCATGTAAAGACTAATTTTAGTCTTGAGTCTGCATTTCTAATTATTGTAATTGGGAAGTCTAATTATTGTTTGCATGGGATCTATTTAAGAGACCCATGTGTTGGGAGGGGGTGGAGGTAAATCCAAGAACAAACACACCTGTTCTAATTCCACCCGTTAGGATCTTGCTCCTCAGAAAGAGCACAGTATGATTACCAAATATAAGCAATTGAATATGTGGAAATAACCAAAAACACAAGTAACTAGAATTCACCAATAGCACAGAATATGAGAGACAATACACTATCTTGTATTAACACTATACAGAAAAGAATACATCAAAGAGCCGCCACACTCTTTCACCTTACAGAGATTCGCCACACCTCAAGTGTACAGTAATTCTTCTCACACACACTCTCCTACACAAAAAATGGTCCCAACAACCAACTCACACACAAAATTGGTGTTCACCTCACCAACCAGTCAGTAATAACCCTGCCAGTACACCAAGCACTCTATAGCACTTCAAGCTGATCTCTCATGAACTTGCAACCTGCAATTCAAAGACCAAACTTACATGTAGATCCCCAATGAGCTTGCAACAACCTGCAACTCACAGATCTTACAACTAGAAGGAACTCTTCCTTTCTATCTCATGCCTTAAACAATACATGCCAATGGGTCTATAAATAGATCCCTAACTCAAACAATAACTTAGACTCTTAATTTAGACAATTATCCTCGCAGCCCAAGACTCTGGCTGGTCTTAACATGCAAACTCATCGTTCACTTAACTAACTGTCCGTGAAACGAACACTTCTGGAACACACAGGCGACCGACGTCGGTCCCTGCTTGTCTAGTTTTGCCGACGTCGGCCGACATCCTGCCATCGCCGGTGGACTTCTGCACTGGTCTCTGCCGACGTCGGTCCTGCTGCCGACGCCGGTTCCTGTAGAACTCAGCAACCATCTATTCCTCAGTTTGCAAAGGTTGAAGCTTTTAGCTCCACAACCTAACAATCTCCCACTTGGAGATAAACAGCTGCAACCTGTACCTATACCTGTACAACGTCTAGTTTGTTCCCTTGGCTTTGTATCCCTCCTCAAGATCACTCTTGAAGACCAACCACCACAAAATCTGTGGTGCAAAACCTGTCATCCAAATTACCTGCCACATCCACATCTACAACCATGTAGATAAAGAACTTGACCCTGCATAGCATGTGCACCTGCTGCTAGTCCCACTGAACTGCCCTTCAATATTACTCCCCCAGATTGACTCTAAACTTGTGACAACTCCCACTGCTTGGGAAAACTCAGGTTTAGTACATACCATGCACTCAACCTCATTATGTGAATCAAGACACCTGTTCTGTGAACTGTCTAACCATCGGTGTGCTAACCGGCTTCACACAATCATCCTGAAACAAAGTCAACAAGACCTCCATGTCTCTAGAACACACTCATGCCAAAGAATCTTGCTGCTCCTAGATTCTCCATGACAAACCCCTGAACTAGCTTTACCTTTAGTTCAGCAATACTTGTATATGTAACCCTGCAACAAGCACATCATACAGAAAATAGGATAATGTAGCTAATATTATCCAACCTGGTAAAGAGAAACACAATGATCAAACCTCCATTGCCCTGCAGCTAATACAAGATCATATACCCTGATCTTCCATCTCACGTATCCATTTCCGCTCTTCTTCATCCTCAACATACATTCATCTCTCAGTGCTTACTTCCAGCTGGCAACACTACCCAAAACACCTGTTTGGTTCTCCTCCAAGGAATCACATCCTCATCCATGCCAAGCTCCCACTGTTTCCTGGATCTACCTGTTCTATTTCTTTAACAACTTCCTGGTTCTATGCCATAAGTGAGCAACAAGTAGTGTAAAGAAGGGAAATGACGAATTTAAGAACTTACTTACACCTTCAGTCCTTCACATGGGCACTTGAGACTCCATGACAACTCGCTGTCCACCCAAAATTTGTCTCAGTAACCGATGCCGGTCACATCTCAGTCTACAGCCGACCGATGTCAGTTCCCTGCGACTGCCTCTCTGCCGACGTTGGTTTCCCCTGGCCGACGCCGGTCTCTGTCTGCCCCGAGTCACCGACGTCAGGCTGCACATAGCCGACGTCGGTCCCTGTCTGGACATCGACGCCGGTTTTCCTGCCGACGTCGGTCTCTGTGTTTTTCTTGTGAGACCTGACTTTTTCTCGCGAGCTCCTTTTGGATCAAACCCTTGTCCAAATCACCCTTGCTCTGCTCAGAATTCCTCTGCACCTTGTGCTAAACTCTGTCCGTCACTTTCTTCTTGAAAACCAAGGCTTTCTTGTTCTTGTCATTAACATCGGATTCCTCAAGAAACCTCACCTTCTTCTTCTGCATACAGAAACCACGATCCATGCCTTCCAAATCTGAAAGCATACTCTTTGACTCAAGAACCAGCATCTCCTTCTTATCTATGTGACCAAGCCTATTAAGCCACATCTCTGAATCTACAGCTGAAGTAGATAACCCAGAAAGAGAATCAGTAAAACAAGTAGATAGATAAAGCGTACCTACTTTCTTACCTCTAGCTACAACAAGTGTACCCTTGGTAACCTTCCAAGAGTCCGCTGTGAGAGTTACTGTGCAACCCTATTCACCCAAACTTCTAACAGAAATTAGATTCTGCTTCAGAACTGGGACATGCATGACCTCTTTTAACACCCATGTGTCACCTATCTGCAATTTCAGCTTCACTTTGCCTTTGCCAACAATCTAACAAGGCTTACCATCCCCTACACAAATTTCTCCAAAGTCTCCCTGGACATACTCATGAAAAAATTCCCTATGTGGGGATGCATGAAAAGAGGCACCTGAATCTAATACCCAAGATTCTACTTTATCCAAAGAACATACCAGAGCATCCTGTGCAACGTAACCCACAACATCTGCTTCTTCTCCATGTTCTTCATGATGATCTTCACCCGATCTGCAATCTCTCTTTAAGTGCCCTTGCTTTCCACATTTCCAGCAGGTTATTCTACCATACCTGGACTTGGATCTCTTGCCCATCTTCGACCTTGATCTCCCACGCTCTGTCTTCTCTCTTGGCCTTCCTCTTCCTTCAACACTCAAAGCATCTCCAGATGATTCACCTGTGCTTTTCCTGCATATCTCTTCATTCAAGATCACACTCACAACATCATCCACTTTTAAGACTTTTGAAGGAGACACAGTATTAGAAACTGCCATTACCAAACCTTCCCAACTTTCAGGTAATGAACACAAGATTAAGAGAGCTCTAATTTCATCATCAAATACAATATTGACGGAACTTAACTGGTTTACGAAACCATGGAAATCACTAAGATGGTTATGAACAGATCCACCTTCCAACATTTGCAAATTAAATAAACGCTTCATAAGAAATACCTTATTAGAAGCCGAGGGTTTTTCATACAAATTTGCCAAAGATTTCATCAACTCCACCATTGTCTTACACTGTGATAAGCTGGAAATCACAGATGAATCAAGACTCAATCTAACAGATCCCAGAGCCTTCCGATCAAGAACCTCCCATTCTTCATCTTTCATATCCAAGGGTTTGCTAGCAACCCCACCCAACGGTAAGTACAAATATTTCTGATACAGATAGTCCTCAATCTGCATCCTCCATAATTGGTAGTTCTTGCCATTAAACTTTTCCATTCGTAGTTGACTGTTTTCTGCCATTGCTCAACTCCCACTCAAACAGAAACCCTGTGAGTAACCTGTAATCAAAACACACTACCCAGATCTACACCAATCTGTTAGTATCCCAACCAAAAGCTCTGATACCACTTGTTGGGAGGGGGTGGAGGTAAATCCAAGAACAAACACACCTGTTCTAATTCCACCCGTTAGGATCTTGCTCCTCAGAAAGAGCACAGTATGATTACCAAATATAAGCAATTGAATATGCGGAAATAACCAGAAACACAAGTAACTAGAATTCACCAATAGCACAGAATATGAGAGACAATACACTATCTTGTATTAACACTATACAGAAAAGAATACATCAAAGAGCCGCCACACTCTTTCACCTTACAGAGATTCGCCACACCTCAAGTGTACAGTAATTCTTCTCACACACACTCTCCTACACAAAAAACGGTCCCAACAACCAACTCACACACAGAATTGGTGTTCACCTCACCAACCAGTCAGTAATAACCCTGCCGGTACACCAAGCACTCTATAGCACTTCAAGCTGATCTCTCATGAACCTGCAACCTATAATTCAAAGACCAAACTTACATGTAGATCCCCAATGAGCTTGCAACAACCTGTAACTCACAGATCTTACAACTAGAAGGAACTCTTCCTTTCTATCTCATGCCTTAAACAATACATGCCAATGGGTCTATAAATAGATCCCTAACTCAAACAATAACTTAGACTCTTAATTTAGACAATTATCCTCGCAGCCCAAGACTCTGGCTAGTCTTAACATGCAAACTCATCGTTCACTTAACTAACTGTCCGTGAAACGAACACTTTAGGAACACACAGGCGACTGACATCGGTCCCTGCTTGTCTGGTTCTGCCGACGTCGGCCGACATCTTGCCGTCGCCGGTGGACTTCTGCACTGGTCTCTGTCGACGTCGGTCCTGCTGCCGACGCCGGTTCCTGTAGAATTCAGCAACCATCTATTCCTAAGTTTGCAAAGGTTGAAGCTTTTAGCTCCACAACCTAACACCATGGGGTTGTATTGTAATTAAGGATCAAGGACAAAGAAGAGATCCTTCTGAGTGTAAGATCAGTCGATCTGCAGGTAGCAAGATTAGGGAGATCTACATGGTAAGTAAGATCAGTTAGATATGCAGGTGTGCAAGATCAAGGAGATTTACTTGGAGTACTTGGTGGACTGGAAGTAGGCAACAATAGTTGAGTTGATTGTCACTTATTGGTGGAGGGAAGAACTCTGTGTTTGAGTTGTGGTTGTAATTGGTTGAGAGAGAGAACTCTTGAGGGAGAATTACTGTACACCCAAGAGGTGTGGGAAGAGTGTGATTTCTTTATTGTATTTCCTTCTGGAAGAGTGTTAATACAAGATTGTATTGTCTCTCATATTCTGTGCTATTTTTGAATTCTAGTTACATATTACTTCTGGTTTAATTCCATGTTTAGTTGCTTATACAAAGGTAATCAAGTGTGCTCTTAAGGAGTAGGATCTTGACAGTTTGTAGTCGAACACATAACACCAACACATAACTTGGTGTTTATATCATATTAATCCATCTCGACTATATCCATCAAATTAGAAATAACCAAATTATGAAGGTTCTTAACATTACAAATTTTTGTCATTTTATGTACACATAAAAGGTGAAGTTGCATTGAATGGTTCTCAAATGTATAAACATGCATGCAAACCAATGATGTATTATCAACTATTGTTACCTCATCTATGGAAAGTGGGATAAATCATCCTGCTTTAACTTTTTATTTCAAATCCTCCTTTTTAATAATATTGAGACATTTTGCCATTTCCCAAGCCCTAATATATAACCAATGTGATTGAGGAATGTCAAGTAATCCACTATACTAAAATATAATCTTATAATCTAAAAAATCAAAGATTGGTCTACCTCTTTTCAGAATGTGATATATAGTGGAGAATTGTATATTTTTGCCATGATTATTTGACTAACTTTTTCAAATTTAGTTGTAATTATTCCTCTTTTTTCAATGAGATGTCATTGATATTTATGATAATTTTCATATTCTATTGCGTAATATTGATGCATGCATTCTTTTGCTTTTTTCACCTTTCCATTCTTTTAGTTTGTCCATATTTTCTTTTATCGACTCATATATTTTACCATAATGTTTCTCAATTGTGTCCAACTTAAGTTGAATAATTTGGTCCTTTCTAAGTTTTTAATTGCATATTGTACATTTACATGTTGTTGGTGTGTCAATAATATTTTCTAGCTCAACATGTTTAATGAATGGATATTTAGCTGCCTATTCAAACTTAAATGACCTTCCAATTGCCCATGTACTTCTTTTATTTTGTTCAAAAATTTTAATGTTGTTTTCCACTGAAAATTGTGTTGGATGATTATAAACATCATCAAGTATCAAGTTTTCATCATCAACATCAGTAATATCCTCTAGTCTCCTTTTTCATGAATTGTATTTTTGAGTTGAATTTTTAATCGATGTACTTATTTCATGAGGTCTAGAAATGATTGTAATATTTATAACTCATATTGTTTGTAATTGTACTATAGTGAAGTAATTTCATATCCAAGTACATATTCTAGTGGAGACATCTTCAAAAGCGTTATCAGTGGGTTCTACATGCAAAACATTTTGTAGACCTTGTAATTTTTATTGAACTGCAATACAAAACTAGAAGTGCAAATAAATAATAATACATTAAACCATTTAGTACATGTGTTTGGTGGGGGAATTTCATACCTAGGTACATATTCTAATGGAGGCATATCTTCAAAAGGGTTATCTTCAGGTTTTGCATGCAAAATGGTTGTAGACCTTGTCATTTTTATTGAACGTAATACAAAACTGTAAGTGCAAATAAATAACAATATAGTAAATTATTTATTACATGTCACATCCTAATTTCTCACTAAGCTAATTTACCTAATTATCCATGGATTATTATGGTTATTAAATTGGTTAGTTACTTTTTAACTAAGCTATAAGTCATATGATGTAATGGGATAGTTATATGTTACTTTGGTTTCATGATTACATTGCTATGAGTTAGCTATATTATAAATTATTTACATTATGATCATGTTAATTTGTTGTTACAACAATGTTTTATGAAATATATATCATGATGTATCAGGAGAACTACCTTCTTGTCATGAGTTGGATGTAGGAGAGTTTCATCCCTCAAAACATGATGGAGGGAGAACATCATCGGAGAGGATGATGTAGATGGAGGTGTTGGGGGAGGACAGAGGAATCACTAGAAACCATACACACACCACATTAGATAGTACTCAATTTTATGTATTGTGTATGTTGTTAACATTAGTATATTTATTATGTTATCTACATTTAGATAATTATATGTGTGTGTTAGTTTAGTTTAATACTTGTGTGTGGAATAAATCATATGTGATTACATTATGGATATTATACATAAATTTAGTATATTATGTTACATTATGATTATGTTATGTTGTTAAAATTATGATCCTTAATGTTTATGGGAATGTAAATCTACGTGAATAGTATCAGGTTATTATGGTATATAGACTAACCAAAATGTCTTTGCAATGTTTTGAAACATTAGCTTGTTATCATATGACATTTTGGAATACCAATATACATCTTAATAAATATGGACAACAAAATACATAAGATAGTCTATATAACATAGTAATAACATAATGATTATGTTGTTATAATACTATTGTGATTGGTTTAATAGTTGCCCAATTTACCATTTTGGATAAAAGAATGTAATAGACTTTATATTAGTTTAGTTACTATTGAAATCATGATTTTGATATCATTACTAAGTAACATAATTGAATTATATCCTAAAGACTAACCTAGCAATAATTTGCATGCATAGACTTTGGTTAAGTGATAGTTATCATTGTTAATGATGTTAAAAGTGGACTTTTGTGAGGTTATACTTGGGCATGTAACATAGATTGGTCATGCAAGATATAATAGTTTAAAATAATGATTAATGTATTTGAGGAAAGTTCTAAAAAGAGAGAGATTAGGGATTTTCTTAGTTTAGTTAATGGAAATATAATTGTGTTTTAGTCTCTAGTGAATGAATATTTTGGATTACGTATGGTGACTGCGAAATATGAATTTGCATGCAAGCTCTAATTGGTAAGAGATAGATGAGGAAAATTATGATAAGAAGAGAGAGGGAGAAGAGAATGGATGGCACAAAAGAGGAGAAGGGGAAGAGCATAGAGAAAGAAAAGATTTTTGGTTTTTTTAGTTGTAAATTAGAAGCAATTTAAAAGGTTGGTAATGCTATTATTTTCTATTTCTTAGAGAATTCTGTGTATAGAGTTGATTTTCTAGGGTTTAGAAAATGATTGTATTTTCATAAGGATATAGGCTTAGCCTTGTGAATGGCTCATCCATCCACATAACTAAGTCATTATCCTCTAAATTCTATGATTGCAAACTAGATTTGTATAAATATAAAACCATTAGGGTTAAAATTTGATATGATAATGCCCTAGCTCAAATATAAAACATTGGGTAGATGGTTTTGAAATATATACAAAGACCAGGTTTTATTTTAGAAACCCTATTACATTTATATACTCAGTAAGTCATAGGTCAAAATTCTAAGCATATAGATGTAATATATATGTTTTGTGTATAGTTTGTTTAATATGAAGTATGATTTGATTTGATAATGGGACAAATCGACATAGGAATTCTAAGTACTTTTAATTATAAAGTTCGATTAGGGATTAAAATATATATACTTGGGTGACTATGAACATTTGTCATTCAAACCAGTGATAATATATAGGTCTATACAAATAATTTTGTAAATCAAAACAACGAAATACATATGGACCATGTAATTTGATTGTTAATCAAAACTGTGGAGATATTTATACTGGGTTCATTTGTGTTATAAAACCATTGGAATGTAATTGTGTATGGACCGTGTATTCTTGCCTTTCAAAACTATATATATATATATATGGACTCTGTGTGTGTAATTATTACATGAAATTTTGAATATATAGAGATGAATGAACTAATGTCATATGTTTTAAACACTATGAACATATACATAAACGAACTGAACATATTTGTTTAAAAACTAAGTATATATGTCAATGAATAGAGTATGTATTCATAACACAAAAAGTGAGGATGTTTGAACTATAAGTTTATTGACATTCAAATAGGAAGATATATATATATATATATATATATATATATATATATATATATATATATATATATATATATATATATATACTATGTGTATATTCATCTTTCCAAACAATGATTAATTTTATGCAATCTAAAATATACATATAAGTTAAAATATAGGTTCAAGTTCCATTGCGAAACCTGTAACATATTTGGAGTCTTTAAGTGCATAAGTGTTATTTACAAGAAGTTGACTGTGTCAAGCTTGAAAGAATATATAAGAACTAGTTGCATTATACAACAGTGTCAAGGTTTGAAAGTATTTGGTTTTAAATGAATTAATTTTAGATTTGATCTTATAAATACATAAATAAACTCATAAAGAGTATAAACCTCCAATTGATAAACTAAGGCAAAGTTAGGTATGTATGGTCATTTTTTTATTGCAATCCATTTTTAATAATACAGGTTAATGTAATACAGTCTAAGGACATAGATTGGGGAAAAAGAGGGAAATTGATTTGAAATGAATTTGATCATAATTGAATTATATCCTTTACATAGGAATAAGTGATTCAAAATAAGGGTTTTGGAAATGTAGAAAATCCTATATAAAACTTGATGCCTTTTTCATGAAAAGTTAAATAGTTGTTAGAATCACATAAGTTTTCATTAATAAAAATGAAAAATACTGTTAGTATGGAAGACCAATAATTGTATATCAAAACATATATATTATGTAGTAAATGTTATGAAAAGTGTATAAATATATGAAATATATATATGTGAGAACATAGGTACTCATACATATATAGCTTATATTTATACATTGGGATGCATGCCTATAATTATAGATTCTGACTAGTAAAATAAGTCATAGAATCTTGAAAGATAGGGTACTATATATATATGCACAAAGCCTCCTAAAATGATAATAAATAACATAAATGAAAGATTATGCTTTTGGTTTATGAGTTAATCGACCTTTTAAATGATTATGATTGTTGTTTGTAATTAAGTAAAATGTATAATATACTATGATATTGTTCGTAGTACTACAATTGAATTTACTTAAGGAGATCAAAAAAGTGTAGTCTAAGTATATTTTGTATCCATTTGGTATTAAAATTATACTTGTTATGGTTATTATTTATATGTTGAATAAAATAGTAGAGATTCATTCATACATTTGACAAACTAAATGTATGTATTATGATTATTCCTTATTGTACCTGCTAGTAGGAAATAATCTATATGAATCTGTTGGTTATTTTTATATTAACTAAATCTTGTATTACTAGTACTAACTAAGCAATAAGATGAACTTCACTAGCTTACTTAGCATCACCAATGCTAGATGAAGGTAATCCAATCAAGTGATGTATATGAATTTGAGTGATCCTAGAGATCAATAACTATTTAAAAACTTTAGCCACAATAATGCTAGATATTATTATTTCATATGTATGATTTATATATTTATGTGATATCATGTTGAACATAGATTCTCTATGGTACACATCATGTAGTATAAATCTTATAACACATGGGTACTAGCTTGTCTCTTTAGATTCCTGTACTGTCACTATTTGCCCACCCTTGAAAGGAGGGTCATTCCCTGATTGGGGGATTTTATGGAGGATCGATGGTCTGTAGTTGGTGCAAAAAAGTGCTTGGATGATGCTCTCCCTCCTGAAAATAATACTTATTGAAGACTGCACTTAAGAGTATCATAGAAACTAGAGTTCATGAGACTCATGCTTCAAGGAGCCTTTATCTTATTTTGTATTAATGAAACATTATGCCAGATGGATATGTAATTAATTACTCATTGTGATCTATAGGTCAATTTTGAAAAGGTCTATCCATGGGTTCTGGAACTTTTTGAAGAGCCAAAGAGCCAGAGTCAAGAGTTGAAGAGCTGAGAGTCAAGAGCCAAAGCCAAGAGCCAGAGCTAGAGATGGCTCTAGTCATATGCTGAGTGTCTAGATTTGAGGTCATTTTATGCCATTTTCAATGCCTCAAAGTGAAGCTTTACAGATTATGTAATGGATAATATAGAGACCAGTTTACATATATTCCATCCATATGTGGGATTTCTTGATTTGAGTTCATTTGAGCCACTTTTTAAAGCCTTTAAAGAACCTTTTGATAGAGAACTTTAGGAATGCGAGATTACTTTCATGATAGGAAGGTGAAAAGTTCATCTATGGATACCAGGGCTTTTCAAAGGTCTATTTTTGAGTTGTATGCAATATTAGAGTGTCCATTTGACAATTGTAAGATTTTGGCCATGTACTTGCAATTCATGGAAGTGGAATGGTTCATGTTTTAAGTGGGCCTAGAGATGTAGCCCGAGCAATGGTTGAACTCCGTTATCAATTTGATTGTCATGAGTACTTTTGATTGTGCATTATTTTTTCATATTTTTGATTAATTACAGTTAATTAAATATTATTGAATGCATAAACACGTAATTACAACAATTTAACAAAAAATTGAAATCTTTAGGTTCAGAGATGGTTTAATGGATAATGAATGAATTTGTGACTTTTAATTCATTCCATTTTGATCAACTTTGATGAACACATTTTTGAAGGTAAAATTTTGATTCATTTCCTTTGAGTATTTCAAGAAATTGAGTGTTTTGACAAAAGTATCCCTAGATAAACTTTTTACGCATGATAATAATGTAGAGTTTACATATTAGGTTTGGTATCTGAGCAGTTAATGTGTCAGGATAGCATCTAATTGTGTAGATTTGATATCAGTTGTGTTTAGTTTGGTTTTCCATAGTATTACAATTTTTTTTGATATTCCATTTGTAGTGTACAGTTTAAGGAATTAGGTTGCTTGTAGGAAACATGAAGCCATGGGTAAAGCCTTAAAAAGAGGAAGGCTTGATGAGCTTTAAGCAATTAACCAATAGATCTAAGAAGAGAATGTTTTCCTAAGATTTTGGTTGTACTCCTTCGATGAGGAGATTGCTTACTTGAAATCTGAGTTGCAGGCCAAGGATGAGCTCTTGGTATAGATGCAAAGTGAAGAAAGACATAATCTTCACCAATTGCCTTCCACTATAGATGTAGGAACTATGATTGATGAGTGAACTGTAAGTTATTCATCTAGTAATTCCTTTCATTCAATTTTAGATGTTTCAGATGTTGCTTTTGGTAGTTTTGAAAAACATACTAAGGGTATTGGATCTAAACTATCATTGAAAATGGGATTTGATGGAAAGGGCCCTGGTAAGAATGGCCAAGGAATTACCAACCCAATACAGGTAGAGCATAGATCTTGCCATGCAGGATTGGGTTATGCTAGTGAGAAAGTGGATGTTGGATAGAGTTCCTCCATTGCTAAAAAAGGACAAGCTTCTAACAACCAAGATCTGAGGCCACTAGTAGAGCAGAATTCCTCCTTATAAATGATGAATAGTGTAAGAAATCAAGTAAAAGAGATATTGAGATTCCACCTCCTCATTCTTACAATAGAGAAAGTACCAATAGGAATGTGAATTCTAAGACTTTTTATTCACTTTTGCCATTTAAGAAATTTGGTTTTGATATTCAGAAGATGTTGCATTCTTTTCCTTGTATGTTTTGTGGATTGAATAACCATTGTGCCGCATATTATTGGAAAATACAAGCTTTCTTGAAGCATCTTATGGGTGCTAAAGACCATTCTCATACTGGAAAAGTAAGAAATGGCAAATAGGTGACCTCACCTAAGAAGAGGGATGTTTGCACTCATTGTCATGTGAGTGGACATCGGGTTGAGAAGTGTTGGAAACTTTAACCATCCCACCATCCTAGTAATGATAAGAAGAAGATGATTTATAAACCTATTGATAAGGTAATTAATGAAGTTTTTGTTGAATCAACCCATGCAAATGTCAATAAATCCACTAAAGAAATTAAACACCCTAAACAAGAGAGTCTGATTAAGAGGGTTAGTATACAATTTTTGAATTTCATGATTTCATGATTAGTGGATAAATGTTTCAAAGCATTATTGGGATCCTTGTTGTATGTTGACAAAGGACATTTACCCATGCTTTGATATATGCATTTTGGAGCTACTATGGTGGGAAAACTTCAAGAAAGGTTCATCATGTGAAGTTTTTAATTATCACACTTATGTTTTGGAAAGCTCTATTTTTGGAATCTCCAGTGTTAGCTTTATGAGTTTCCGATTGAATTGTTAAGGAATTTGACTCATTGATCAGCTTGGGGATTGATAGCAATATATAGGTTATTGTTTAGGATTTATTTTTCTTGAAATATTTGTTTCATAATAACTTCTATTTTGGGATGCATTTATTTTTGGCATGTGTGTGATTGGATGCATTTGTAAGACCCTATTAGGCAATGTTTGTAATGATGGACACTATACATTACTTGTTGTTTGTATAGTTATTTAGCATATTAAAACCCATGTCTGGGTAGTGTATTACGACATGGTCATAATAATTAATGGATTTTGTTTGCATTAAAAAACTTGTTTTTCAATTGCATTGGGTGATTATTGCAGTGTTTGGCAGTTCACCACTTACAAGATGTGATAGTGGACAGATATTTGAAAGTTGTTGTGATCTTTATTGGGAGTTACAGGATTCAATGTAACTCATGCCTTGTTTTAGGCCTTTATAATTTGAGTTATGAATCATATTTTGGCATATGATATGATCTAATTTATAGACTTTGATATGTTGCAGAGCATCATTAGCAGAAGAGGATGTTGATGTGCATGTTATTATCCACACATAGTTCTATGTAGAAGCCCTTGGATGGTTGTGTAGTAGAAGAATATGTGGATGCACATTCAGGATCTCAAATTTGTGTAGAGGATCTTGTGAATCCATGAAATAGAGGAAGTCATTTCACCCTAGTTCTATGTAGAGGCTATTGATGGTTGTGTAGCAGTAGAGACATTGCATAAGATGCGATCAGTCAGTTGTTGCAAGTGTTGTAGGCATAGTTGTAGAACCTGAGTAGACCAATAAGACCCATAAGAGTATCTTTAGAACTAACTAACATTGTAGTTAGGTAACAAATTTCAGTGGACCAAAAGCTCCTAGTGGGGAGGATTGATCTAGAGGTTAATTCAGAAAAGGTATGTCTATGGGTTTTGAGACTTTTTGAAGAGCTAGAGTTGAGAGCCAAGAGTCGAGAGCTAGAGACAGTTCCATTCATATATTGAGTGTCTATATTTGAGGTCATTTGATGCCATTTTCAATGCCTCAAAGTGAAGCTTTGCAGATTGTGTAATGGCCAATATAGAGACCAGTTTGTATATATCCTAAGTTTTAAAGGACTTAGAGAGATTTTCAAACTTTGGAATAAACCAGAGAGTTGTTCTGGACTCCAAGACAGTTCCATCCATATATGGATTTTTTTGATTTGACTTAATTTGGGCTAATTTTTAAAGCCTTTATGCATACTTTTGGTGGATAACTTTAGGAACACAAGATTTCTTTTGTGACAGGAAGGTGGAAAGTTCATCCCTGGATATCAAATCTTTTTGAAGGTTTGTTACTGAGTTGTATGTAATATTAGAGTGTCCATTTGAAAATTGTAGGATTTTCACCATATACTTGCAATTCATGAAAATGGAATGGTTCATGTTCGAAGCAGGCCCAAAGATGTAGCCTGAGCAGTGGGTGAACTCTGTTATCAATTCAGTTGTCATGAGTACTTTTGATTGTGCATTATTTTTCTATATTTTTGATTAATTTCAGTTAATTAATCATTGTTGAATGTATAAACATTTAATTATGACAATTTAACAAAAAAATAGAATCTTTGGGTTTAGAGATAGTTTAATGGATAATGAATGAATTTGTGTCTTTTAATTGATTTCATTTTAAAATCTATTTTGATCAACCTTGATGAACACATTTTTTAAGGTCAAATTTTGATTCATTTCCTTTGAGTATTTCGAGAAATTGAGTGTTTTGAAAAAATTATCTATAGATAAACTTTTTACGCATGGTAATATTGTAGAGTTTACAGATCACATTGTACATTAACAACAGTGGCTATATTATTGTACCATTTATGGTTGGATTTATATGTAATTAATTTCTCCAAGTAGTTATGTTTATTTCATATGATGCTAGTGATTGATAAATTTTAGATGTTACATGTTTAATTTATGCTTAACATACTTAGCATGTATATAAGATCACTAATTAGATTCTTGTGGTGTAATTTAATGAAAGAATAGGTGGAATTTAATTTAATTTAATTTTTATTATGTTATTCTAGTAAATCTCAGTGGGGATGTTACATTTTGGTATCAGAGATGTGGCTTGAACTCTAGGAATTAATGAGTCCACTAACATTTTTGTATCCTTCTATTAATAAAAATGAGACTGGTGCGAACACGAGCATTTGGAGAGGGTCCTTTGAATGTCAATGATAATAACCCTCTATTTGATCCTAACTAATTTTCCACTGAGTAAACAACAAAGTTGGATCATATTCTTGCATCCATGAATGAAACTAGGGACCAAATTATAGACTTGAAATAGGAAATTCATGGACATGCGGAGGAAGCCCATCAAGATGTACTTAAAGAACATCCTGCTGAGTAGGAAATTCCTCAAGAGAAAAGACATGAGGAAGTGCCTCAAGATGCGAGAGCACATGTAGCTATGAAATTGGATAGGGATATGAAAAAGGTGAGTCCACCTAAGCTTGATGGAACTATTATGGGAGATGGAGCTGAAGCGTGGTTGACTGAGATGAAAAACTATTTTGAGATTCAAAATTACTCTAAGGTCACCAAAGCAGTTTGGGGAGCATATCAATTGGCTAGAGAAGCAACTACCTAATGGGCCAACAAGAAGATGGAAATGAATCTAAATTCAACCATCACTACCTGAGAGAAGTTTGTGACAATGTTTAGATCATGGTGGCTTCCACATTTTTATTTTGACCAAAAACTTACAAATTTTCAAAATCTAAATCTAGGAGATCTATCGGTAAATGAATACTGGGAAAAATTCACCAAGCTTCTAAAATATGTACCTCAATATCAAGTGGATGAGAGGTTTAAGATTAGAAAGTTCATCATGGGATCAAAACCCCAAATTGGAGGAGAGGTGGATGTTTATGGACTGTCTACCATGGACCAAGTCTTTGAGAAGACGGTCAAACAAGAATAGAAGTTGAAATCTCTTATTCAGGTCAGAGATGAATTTAAGAAAAAGTTTGGAAGTTCTAAGTCAAATTTCAAAAAGAAGAAATGGAAGTAGAGGAGTGGAGACTCTAAGAGTTAGTTCAAGATTCAAAATACCACATTTAACAGTGGTTCAGGTAATAGCAAATTAGGTAATGGTTCCAAAGGTGATTTCAAGGGAAACCAATAGTCTGATAGGAAGGGACCACCTAGAGGTTGCTTCATTTATGGAGGTGACCATTTTGCACGTGAATATACCTAGGATAAGTTAAAGGATTTGTTCTTTATCAAGGAACTTTTCAACATATTCATGCGTCAGTTGATAATCAACAAGCTAAATTTCAATCTTCACCCATATAACTGTTAGGTATTTTTTTTGAACATCCAGTTTCCATTTTGATAGATACAGGGGATACAAAATGTTTTATAATTCCTATAATTATAAATAAGTTATCTATAAAAGCTGGAGTAATGGCAAATGCATGATTGATACAATATGGGAATGATTCTAAAGTCAAAGTTGATAAGTGTTTAGTTGAAGAAGAGATTAGGTTTCCCAAATTCACAACAATATTGAATCTCTATGTATCACCATTAGGGTCATATGATGTGATCCTAGGGGTTAACTGGATTATGAAGCATAAGGCCAAGGTTGACTTCTATATGAAGAAGGTTGAGTTTCTAGATGATATGTAAATTAGACACTAATTCAAGGTAAGAAAATGGAGTTAAGGCTTAGGTATATTTTTGCAATGCAACTCAGGAAGGCCCAAGGAAAAGGATGCCAAGCATTTATCATCAAGATAAATGAAATGGAGGAATTAAGGAACCATCAATTGAAGATTACCCTTTTCTTAGGAATTTTAATGATGTATTTCTAGAGGAATTTCTAGATTATGCCTCCTAAATGGGAGTTTGACTTCTCTATTGATATCATACCAAGATCAGAACCTCAGTCTAAATCACTGTATAGAATGATGACCACTGAATTGGTTGAATTGAAGGCACAAATCCAAGAGTTATTTTTCAAAGGGTTGATCAGACTAAGTGTGTCACCATGGGGTGCACCAATTGTCTTCATCAAGAATAAGGATGGTACTCTTTGACTTTGCATCGATTATAAAATGTTGAATAAAGTGACTATAAAAAAATAGGTATCTACTACCTTGAATAGATGATCTTTTCAATTAGATGCGACTAGTAAAAATATTTTATAAGATTGATCTTAGAGTAGGATATCATCAATTAAGGATAAAAGATGAAGATATTCCAAGGATAACATTTAGAACTCAATATAGGCACTACGTGTTTATAGTGTTACCATTTAGGATGACAAATGCATCTGCAACATTCATGAGCTTCATGAACAATGTGTTTAGAGATTATCTACATTATTTCATTTTAGTCTTTTTTGATGACATTTTATATATTCTAAGGATGAAAAAGAGTATCTTCAAAATTTGGAACTAGTTATGCAATATTTGTGAAAACACAAGTTGTACAGAAAATTTCTTAAGTGTGAATTTTTTCAATAAAAAGCGTAATATCTAGGACATATTATCTTAACAGATGGCATTTTAGTAGATTTGGCTAAGATAAGAACCATTATGGAGTATTCAATAAAGAGTTTCATGGGATTAGTGGGATGTTACAAGAAATTCATTCCAAATTTTTATAAAATAGCTAATATGATTACCTCTCTATAGTATAAAAATCAAAATTTTATCTAGTCAGATAAGTGTGAAGTAAATTTTTAAGAATTGAAAAGAAGGCTTACTTCAACACTAGTGTTAAGAGTTCCTAATCCTGATGGTCAATTTTTAATGTCATGGATGCATATAGGGATGGACTAGGAGGAGTCCTTCTGTAGGATTGTGTATTGGTAGCCTATGATTCATGGACATTGAAGCCTTATGAGGTGAACTATGCACTTCATGACCTTGAAATTTCAATAATTGTCCATGCTTTGCAAGTTTAGAGACATTATTTGTTGGGAAAACTATTTGAGCTCAAGACTGATAAATTAGGACTCAAATACATTTTCACCTAACCAAATATGAATGCTCATTAGAGATGATAGTTAGAATTTTTATCTGACTATGAATTCGATATCAATTATATCAAAGGCAAAAAAATAAAGTAGCTGACACCTTAAGTCATAAAAGGTACATAGTAACTGTGGCTACTATCAAGAGTACTTTCAAGGATCATGTAATCAAATTCTCACTAGGAGATGAATTAAAAAATTAGGTTAGGAAAGCATTATCTAAGAATGATCAAAATCCTAGGTATAAAGGATAAAAATTAGAGAATGATGGATTTTTGAGACATAACAAAAGGATTTATATGTCATATTGAGAAAAATTGAGGAGAAAAGTGATAAAAGAACTATACACTACCCCATATTTAGGACATCCAAGAGTAACCAGGTTTTTGGCAGAGTTTAGATGACTTTATTTATGGAAGGGAATCAAAAAAGATGTAGCAAACTTTATGTCACATTATCTAGAATGTCAACATGTGAAAGCTAAACATGTGCATCCCATAATGGAAGTGATAGGTGATCAGTATGGACTTCATCTAAGGTTTATCATTGTCAAATAATAGGCATGACATGATCTTTGTAGTAGTTGACAAACTAAGGTAACACATTTTATACTATTTTTTTTGATAGATGATGCACCTACTCTTGTAAATAGATTCGTATAGGAAGTATATCGATTGCATGGATTTGTAGAGAAGATCATTTTAGATCATGATCTAAGGATGAATTATAGGTTTTGGTTAATTTTGAATTCAAATTTGGGTACGTAGTTAAACTTCAGTACTACATATCACCCATAGACTGACGATCAAACTGAGTGAGTTAATCAGGTGTTAGAAGATATTATTTGTATTTATTACATGGATCAACAATACAAGTGGGATAAATAATTTCTATTGGTTGAGTTTTCTTATAATAACCCATACCAATCTACTTTGAAGATGGCACCATTTGAAGCACTGTATGGGAGAAGATGTAGGACACCAATTAGTTGGGATGAGTTGGAAGATAAGGTAATATTTGGACCTAAGGTGATTTAAAAATTTGAAGATCAAGTCAGGTCAATTAGATAGATATTGGCCAAAGCCAATTATAGGTAGAAGAGCTATGATGATATGAAGAGGGGGAGGTGAATTGTTGAATCAAGATATTTCAAAACTTCAATCTAAATCCTTCAAACCCTTACTCATGCATCATAAGCAATTAAGAATCAAATAACCCACTCATATGAATGAACATGAAATAAAATCAAGATAACAAATGATTTATGTGGGAAACCCTCTTGGAGGAGAAAACCCACTCTCAATATTGTAAACACATGGACTACTTGTTATATAAGATGATCACAAAAAATATACTTTAGTGAAGCACTCACTTCACAAAGAGTACCAACACATGAAGATGATAAGAACCAACTTTCCTAAGATGTTGAACACCAACACATCTATGAAAAGAACAACTCCAGAACTCTTGATTGCTTCTCAATCTGATGGAGAAACACTTCACTTATTCTGATGCATCAAACCTATAAATTCAATAATAAAATTATGAACACAAGATCATACATGCAATCCACACTCTGATTTTCCTATTAATACATCCACACATCTCTCACAACCTTCACAAATATTTTTCTCATCACACACATTCACAACAGTTCAACTCTACATTCTTAAGTCTAGAAACCATCACCTTTGCTCTCACCCTTTATAGAGTATCCATGAATATTATATTTTTGGTCATCCATAAGACTTGTCTTAACTCTTAATAATTATATCACTCTAATACATATCTCAATACGATCCTCATAGGTTAGCCATAGCATCCATGGGTCATACTTAAGCAACTACGCCTTTCAATTAAGCCTTTGTAGCCCTTATAGGTCTCATGGAGACCTATTACCCATTTAACACTTTACCAATGATTAGAACACATCAAACCTATCTCAAATATCCCCTTGATTACTCTCATATGATTCCATGCTACCTGAAACACCAACTCAACACTTGAACCTACCAATTAGGTCTCCTCGCTCTTTAGGCCTTCATACACAGAAAACTCTTTCATATATAAGTGAAGCATACAAACACTTTTATTAGATAATCCACACAACCAAATTAATAAATAGATCATACATGACCTATGAAACATTTCCTTGTCTATTTGGACACCTTCACTCAGCGTTTAAATACTCAATTCAACTCGCTCAGAATGACCACTCATATTGGTCATATACAATCAAAATATAGTTAATATATTTTGAATCTCTATAACTAATCATGGACATATCACGACAATTAATGACATATTATAATCCTTTGAGACTTATACAACATTTTATACTCATTTGCTTCTTCAATTCTACTCAGAACTCTTCCAACTTACTCCTGTAACATGGTCACTTAATCTCTCAGTGCATTCAATAAACACAATCAATATTTAATCCTTTATTCATATAGAATACAGATTGATCAAACCTCCAAAATTAATATAGATATTATTCATGGATTCTACAACACTCTATATTAGTTATTTCATATAGAAACATCAAAATATTATTAAGAATAACTCAATTATCCTTCTTGGATCACTTGTAGAGCATGGTCAAACACACAATCAACTTTAGAGCATAATAAATTTAACTATTAAATTTTTTGAACCTTATAATTAGATTCTCTATATTCACCTTGTATTCCTCTACAACTTTACTTTTAACTTCATCAAGAAATTCATCTTGGATCAAAAGATATAGCTTAAAAACTATGAACTAGTTTTCCTTCATTAATTTGAATATTTAAATTCCAACTGTCATTGTTCAGATACTGAAAATCGAGCACCTTAACCTCATCTCATGCTTCCTAGAAATTGTGGACAAATATGCACTATTGATCTCCTCTGAGTGGCCTAATCTTTATCTTATAATGCTCACCATTGATCTTAGATTAAAGCTTTTGTAATTATGCCACTTGGAAGCTCTACATGCCTTCTGAACATTTGACTCTTTGACTCAACCCACACCATTGATATCTATCTATATGAACCCCCATGAACTATTGATCTTCTATCAACTCAATGAGATATTGACACTTGTCACCAACACGTGCATTCTAAGCATCCTTTGACAATTTGACTTAATACACACCATTGGATCATTACTGATAGGATCACATGCTATGTTAAATCATTATCCATTTAGAGTAAATAATCACCTTGAGATCTGTGATCTGATTAAATGCTAACCATATATATTTGATAATGCAAATTCGGTTAAGTATGGGAACTTAGTGAATTCTTGCCTAGAAGGCCAACTTTGCACCTTAATAACTTTTGCTCTATTTAACCTCATGATCTGAAATTTAAACCATATGATCTCTCACATAGGGGAATCCATCCATATATCAAGTTTATCCTGAAACCTTCACATGAGTGAAATATGATGTCATCAATCTGCTTACTCAGCTTTATCTATCAAGATGAATACATGAACTTAGACACTTAATTGATTGCTCTGATAATTTTTGTTCACTTAAATAAGCACTCTAAGCACTCATAAAATCCAATGGGGTCTCTGAAACATGTTCATATCATCAATATTACCCATCAATTTTCTATCCAAACTAAACACTGAAGAACCAATGCAGGAACATTAAAGCACATTGAAACACACTTTGTCATTATCAATCTAACACACATGACACCTCATGAACAACCTTGGTCACCTTTAAAATGTCATAGAAAAAGCTCCAACACAATACAAGTGGTAGAAATACCTTCTATTGGTTGAGTTTACTTATAATAATTCATACCAATCTACTTTGAAGATGGCACCATTTTAAGCAATGTATGGGAGAAGATGTAGGACACCAATTAGTTGGGACAGGTTGGAAAACAAGGTAGTCTTTAGACTTGAGATGATTTTAGAAATGGAAAATCAAGTCAGATCAATTAGGTAGAGATTGGTTGAGGCCAATGATAGGAAGAAGAGCTATGCTGATATGAATAGAACAACTAGACAATTTTTAGTAGATGATAAAGTATTCTTGCAGGTTAAGCTACAAAAAAGCTTAATTAAATTTAGAAAGTTAGCAAAACTTTCACTGAGATATTTGGGACCTTTCAAAGTTTTATATGTGGTCAATACTGTAGAATATAGGATTGCATTGATACCAGTCCTATCTCTATTGCATAATGTCTTTCATTTATCTTATCTTAAAAAGTATATAGCTGATCCTTCACATGTGTTGGATTGGAATGCTTTACAGGTTTTAGATCCCAGGGTGGTCATGGTACAACCAATTAGAGTAATTGACACTCACAAATTTTATTTGAATAATAGGGAAGTGTCATAGTGCAAGGTCTTGTGAGACCAATACTATGAGGATAGTGCTACTTAGGAGGACTATAATGAGTTCTATAGGCTATTTCCACACTTATTTGCTTGATTTGATGCTTCATACTATGTTATTTTTTTATTAAATAATGTTTTTATTCTGAACTATTATTTGAATAAGTGTTATCGGGATGATGATTAAATTTAGGGGGAAGGATGTCACATCTCAATTTATTACTAAGCTAATTTAATTAGTTATCCATAGATTATTATGGTTGTTAAATTGGTTAATTACTTTTTAGCTAATCTATAAGTCATATTTTGTAATATGACAGTTGTATGTTACTTTTATTTCTTGATTACATTGCTATGAGTTAGCTGTATTATAAATTATTTACATTATGATCATGTTAATTTGTTATTTCAATAGTGTTTTATAATATATATATATATATATATATATATATATATATATATATATATATATATATCATGATGTATTGGGTTAACTACTTTCTTATCATAAGTTAGATGTAGGAGAGTTTCATCCCTTAGAACATGATAGAGGGAGAGCAACATTAAAGAGGATGATGTAGATGGAAGTGTTGGGGGATGACAAAGGAATGGCTAGAACCAATGCACACACCACAGTAGATAGTACTCATTATATGCATTGTCTATGATGTTAGCTATAGTAATTTTATTATGTTATCTGCATTTAGATAATTGTATATGTGTGTGTTAGTTTAGTTTAATACTTGTGTTTGAAATAAATCATGTGTTATTACATATATATATATATATATATATATATATATATATATATATATATATATATATATATATATATATATATATATATATATATATATATATATATAGTAAATAATGTTGCAGTATGATTATGTTATGTTGTTGAAATCATGATTGTTAATGTTTATGGGAATGTAAATCTGTGTAAATAGTATCAGGTTACTATGGTATATAGACTAAGCAAAATATCTTTGCAATGTTTTAAATCATTAGCTTGTTATCCTGTGATATTCAAGAATATCAATATACACCTTAATAAATATGGATAACAAAAGACATAAAATAGTCTATATAACATAGTAATAACACACCAATTATGTTGTTATAATACTATTATGATAGGTTTAATAGTCGTGCAATCTACCATGTTGGATAAAAGAATATAATAGACTTTATATTAGTCTAGTTACTATTAAAATCATGATGTTGATATCATTAATAAGTTAGTAAAATAATTGCATTATATCCTAAAGTCTAAGCCTAGCCATAATTCACATGCATAGACTTTGGTTAAGTGATAGTTATCATTGTTAATGATGTTAAAAGTGGACTTCTATGAGGTTATACTTGGGCATGTAACGTAGATCAATCATGAAAGATATAATAAGTTAAAATAATGATTAATGTATTTGAGGAAAGTTCAAGAAAGAGAGAGATTAGGGATTTTCTTAGTTTAGTTAAATGAAAGTTAACTGTGTTTTAGTCTCTGTTGAATGAATAATTTGGATTATGCATGGTGACTGCTAACTATGAAGTTGCATGCAAGGTCAAATTGGTAAGAGATAGACAAGGAAAATTATGATTATAAGAGAGAGGGAGAAGAGAATGGATGACACAGAAGAAGATAAGAGGAAGAGCATATATAAGGACAAAGATTTCTAGTTTTTATATTTGTAAATTAGAAACAATTTAAAAATGTTGGTAATGTTATTATTTTATATTTATTAAAGAATTTTGTGTATAGAATTGATTTTCTAGGGTTTAAAAAATGATTGTATTTTAATAAGGATATAGGCTTAGTCCTGTGCATGGCTCAACCATCCACATAACTAAGCCATTATCCTCTAAATCTTATGATTGTAAACTAGATTTGTATAAATATGAAACCATTAGGGTTAAAATGGGTATAATTTGATATGATAATGCCCTAGCTCAAATATAAAAACATTGGGTAGATGGTTTTGAAATATATACAAAGATCAAGTTTTATTTTAGAAACCCTATTACATTTATATACTTAGTAGGATGTAGGTTGAAATTCTAAGTATATAGATGCAATATATAGGTTTTGTGTATATTTTGTTTAATATGAAGTCTGACTCGATTTAATAATGAGATGAATTGACATAGGAATTCTGAGTACTTTTAATTATAAAGTTCAATTAGGGATTAACATATACATTTTGGATGACTATGAACATTTGTCATTCAAACTAGTGATAATATATTGGTCTATACAAAGATTTTTTTAAATCAAAACAATTATATATATATGGACCATGCAATTTGATTATTAATTAAAATCGTGTAGATATTTATACTAGGTTCATTTGCATTATAAAACTATGAGAATATAATTTTGTATGGACTGTGTATTCTTGCCTTTCGAAACTGGATATAAATATATATACATACAAACACACACACACACAAGTGTATATATATATATATATATATATATATATATATATATGCATTGTGTGTGTGTAATTATTGCACAAAATTATGAATATATAAATATGAACGAACTAATGTCATAAGTTTTAAACACTATGAACATATACATAAATGAACTGTGCATATTTGTTTACAAACTATGATTATGTATATGAATGAACAAAGTATGTATTCGTAACACAAAAAGCAAGGATGTTTGAACTGTAAGTTTATTGACATTCAAATAGGAGGATATATATATATATATATATATATATATATATATATATATATATATATATATATATATATATATATATATATATAATGTGTGTGTTTACAAATAATGATTAATTACATGCAGTCTGTATATACCTATAAGTTAAAATATAGGTTCAAGTTCCATAGAAAAACTTGTAATGTATTTGGAGTCTTTAAGTGTATAAGTGTTATTTACAATTAGTCGACTATGTCAAGCTTGAAATAATATATAAGAACTATTTGCATTGTTCAAACACTTATCCAATGATGTCAAGGTTTGAAAGTATTTGGTTCTTAATGAATTAGTTTTAGATTTTATCTTATATATACATAAATAAATTCAAAATGAGTGTAAGCCTCCAATTGACAAACTAAGGCAAAGTTAGGTATGTATGGTCGTTTGTTCATGACACTCCATTTTCAATAATATGGGATAAAATAATATAGTCTAAGGACATAGATTGGGGAAAAAGAGGGAAATTGATTTGGAATGAATTTGATCATAATTGAATATTATCCTTTATGTAGGAATAAGTGAGTCAAAATAAGGGTTTTGGAAATGTAGAAAACCTTATATAGAACTTGATGCCTTTTCCATGAAAATTTAAATAGTTGTGAGAATCACACAAGTTTTCTTTAAGAAAAATGAAAAATACTGTTAGTATGGTAGAACAATAAGTATGTATCAAAACATATATATTATGTAGTATATGTTATGCAAGGTTTGTAAATATATGAAATATATCTATATGAGAACATAGGTACTTATGTACATATATAACTTATATTTATACATTGGGATGCATGCCTATAATTATAGATTCTGACTAGTAAAATAAGTCACAAAATCTTGAAAGATAGGGTACTATATTTATATGCACAAAGCCTTTTAAAAGTATAATAAGTATCACAAATGAAAGATTATACTTTTGGTTTATGAGTTAATTGAGCTTTTAAATGATTATGACTGTTGTTTGTAATTAAGTAAAATGTATAATATATTATGATATTGTTGGTAGCACTACAATTGAATTTACTTAAAGAGATTAGAACATGAAGTCTAAGTATATTTTGTAGTTGTTTGGTATTAAAATCGTACTTGTTATACTTATTATTTATGTGTTAAATAAAATAGTAGAGATTCATTCATACATTTTATGGAATAAATGTATGTATTATGATCATTCCTTTATGTAGCATGATTTGCACCTACTAGTAGGAAATAATTTGTATGAATATGTTGGTTATTTTGATATTAATCAAATATTGAATTGTTGATACTAACTAAGTAGTGAGACACACTTCACTTATTTAATTAGAATCATCAATGCCAAATGAAAGTAATCTGATCAAGTGATGTGTATGAATTTGACGGATCATAGAGATCAATAAATATTTGAAAACTTTGGCCAAAGTTATGTTAGTTAGACATTGTCATTTCATATGTATGATTTACATGTTTGTGTGATATCATGTTAGAACGTATTTTCTTTATGGTACACATCATATATTCAAAATATTACAACACACAGGTACTAGCTTGTCTCTCTATATTTCCACACCGTCACTATCTACCCATTCATGAAGAGAGGGCCATTCTTTGATTGGGTGATTGTGTAGGGGATCAATGGCATATGATTGGTGTGGAAATGTGCTTGGATGATGCTCTCCATCTCCACAAAAGTACTTATTGGACACTACACTTGAGATTATGAAAGATATTGGAGTTCGTGAGACTCATACTTTGTGGAGCCTTGTATCATATTTTGTATTAATAAAACATTATATCAGATGGATATGCAATTAATTACTCATTATACATTGACACCAGTGGTTGTATTATTGTACCAGTTGTAGATGGATTTATATGTAATTACTTTCTCTAAGTGGTTATGTTTATTTCATATGATGCTAGTGATTGGTATCTTTTAGATGTTACATGTTTAATTTATGCTTAACATACTTAGCATGCGTTCTAAGATCGATAATTATATTCTCATGGTGTAATCTAATGAAAGAATATGTGGAATAATTTTAAAAAAAAAAAAAACTATTACATTATTCTAGTAAATCCCAGTGAGGATGTTAATGTACATGTGTTTGGTGGGGGCATATCATACCCATGTACATCTTTCAGTGGAGGCATATCTTCAAAAGGTTTATCTGCAATTTTTGCATGCAAAATGGTTGTATACCTTATTATTATTATTGAACCCTAATGCGAAATTGAAAATTGTAATAAATAATAATATAGTAAATAATTTAATATTTAGTACATTTATTTCATGTCTGGATAAAATAAGATAATAGGTTATTTTTTTGGGTAATTCTCTTGCCCTATTAACATTTTTTGGTAGAAATCATTGAAGGATGTGCATTATCACCAAATGATAGAAGCATAGATGATTGATAGTGATGCAGATAGTTAATACTAACATGTAAGTGATTGAAAAGGAATGCAGATGATTGACACTAATATGTAGGTGATCGATAAGGAATGTAGATGATTGACATCTAATAAGCAGATAACTAACATGAAAAAATAGATGATTGACACTAGTAAGTGGATGATCGACTCCTAGAATGTATAAAATTTCCAAGTAAAATATAGATGATTGACACTAGATGTAGATGATTGATAGGGACCATGTTAGATAACACCAAATACAAGTGCAAGAATAACATGTAAGTCGAAGGTACCTAGATTGTCTTCTGGGTGTTGAGTTGTGGAGCTAAAAGCTTCACTAAGGTTGCTAGGCTTACACAGTAACTGACATCGGTCAGAACCAACCGACATTGGTTAGGGGTCGACCGACATCAGAAGAATTGGTTAGAACTAACTGACATCGATTAGGGGTCGGTCGGCATTGGTCATCTGTAGACCGAAACTGACTTCTATGCGTTTCTAGGCATTTCCAAAATTAGAATTGTGCTATTTTTAGGAGAACAGTTAGTTTGCATGTAAAGACTAGAATTAGTCTTGAGTTTGTTTTTCTAATTATTGTTTGCTTTGAAATTCTATTTAAGAGACCCATGGGGCAATATTGTAATAGGGGTGAAAGATCAAGTTGATCTGCAAGGGTGCAAGATCAAGAAGATCTGCAGGGAGCAAGATCAAGAAGATCTACTTGAATACAATTCAGTAATTGAGTTGGTTGTAATTGATTGAGAGAGAGAGAACTCTTGAGGGAGAATTACAGTACATCTACGAGGTGTGAGGAGAAAGATATTTCTTCATTGTATTTCCTTCTGTAAGAGTTTAATACAAGATTGGTTGTTTCTTGTATCTCCTATTATTTGTTGTTTCTAATTTTTAGTTACTTATTACTTCTGGTTTCAATTTCGTGTCTAGTTGCTTATACAAAAGTAATCAATTGTACTGTAAGATCCTGACAAGTGGTATCAGAGCTATGTGTATACACTAACAAGTGGTATCAGAGCTATGTGTATACACTAACAAGTGGTATCAGAGCGTGTTAGTGTTTGTTGATTACAGAATTCACTCACAGGGGTTTCTGATTGAGTGGGAGCAAAGCAATGGCAGAAGAAACTAAACTAAGAATGGAGAAATTCAATGGCAATAATTATCAATTATGGAGGATGCAGATTGAAGATTATCTGTATCAAAAAGATCTGTATTTACCATTGGGTGGGGTTTCAAGGAAGCCCACAGATATAGAAGATGAAGAATGGAATGTTCTTGATAGAAAGGCTCTTGGATCTATAAGGTTGAGTCTGGCAGCTTCTGTGATTTTCAACTTATCACAGGCAAAGACAACGGTAGAGTTAATAGATACTTTGACAAATTTATATGAAAAACCCTAAGCTTCGAATAAGGTATTTCTTATGAAGCAATTATTTAATTTGCAAATGTAGGAAGGTGGATCTGTATCTAGTCATCTTAATGATTTCCATGCAATAGTAAATCAGTTAAATTCAGTCAAAATAGTTTTTGATGATGAAATTAAGGCTCTCTTAATCTTATGCTCTTTACCTGAAAGTTGGCATAGTTTGGTAATGGCAGTTAGTAATACTGCATCTGCTTCAAATATCTTGAAAGTTGATGATGTTGTTAGTGTAATCTTGAATGAATAAATTCACAGAAAAAGCACAGGGAAAACATCAGGTAATGCTTTAAGTGTTGAAAGTAGGAGAAGGCAAAGAGAGAAGGGCAAGCAAGGGAAATCAAGGTCAAAGATGGGAAGTAGATCCAAATCCAGAAATAGAAGAATAACCTGCTGGAATTGTGGAAAGAAAGGGCAGGCAAAGAAATATTGTTGGTTGAAGGATAACAAAGAAAATCAGCATGAAGGTAATAAAGAAACAAAAGTTGTAGGTATTGTTGCACAAGATGCTCTTACACTTTCTTTGGATAATAAAGTAGAATCATGGGTTTTAGATTTTGGTGCCTCTTTCCATGCAACCCCAAATAGATAATTTTTCAATGATTATGTCCATGGAGATTTTGGAAAAATTTATTTAGGGGATGATGAGCCTTGTAAAATTGTTGGCAAAGGAAAAGTGCAGCTGAAATTGCAGAATGGCAACACATGGGTGTTGAAGGATGTCATGCATGTACCCATCCTGAAGAGGAATCTAATTCCTGCAAGAAAGTTGGGTGATGAGGGTTGCACAGTAATTATCATAGCTAAATCTTGGAAAGTTTCCAAGGGTGCACTTGTATTAGAAAAAGGTAAGAGAGTAGGTACACTTTATCTATCTACTTGTATTATTGATTATTCTCTTTCTGTTTTATCTACTTTAGATGTAGATGCAAAGTTGTGGCACTGTAGGCTCGGTCACATGAGTGAGAAGGGAATGAATGTTCTTAAGTCAAAAGGTAAGCTTTCAGAATTGAAAAGCATAGATCTAGATTTTTGTGAGCATTGTATTTTTGGGAAACAGAAGAAAGTGAGGTTTCTCAAAATTGGGTCAACAAAAAAGAAGCACAAGTTAGAGCTTGTTCACACAGACGTGTGGGGACTAGCTCATGTAGCTTTTATTGAAGGATCACAGTATTATGTTTCTTTCATTGATGATGCTACAAGAAAGGTATGGGTTTATTGCATAAAGAGAAAATCTAATGTTTTTGACACATTTAAGAAATGGAAAGCTTTGGTTGAGAATGAAACAGGTTTGAGATTGAAGTGCCTTAGATCTGACAATGGTGGTGAGTACTGCAACAATAAATTCAATAGTTACTGTTCTATGAGTGGAATACGTAGGGAAAGGATGGTTCCAAGGACACCTCAGCAAAATGGAGTTGCTGAAAAGATGAATATAACAATAATAGAGCGTGCACAGAGTATGAGGTTGCATGCTAATTTGCCCTTACAGTTTTGGGCAAAAGCTGTAGATACTACGGTTTACCTGATTAACAGAGGACCTTCTACTGCACTGGATGATGGAATTCCAGAAGAGGCTTGGATAGGTAAAAAGGTAGATCTTTCATTTCTTAGAGTTTTTGGTTCTGAAGCTTTTGTGCACATTGATAAAGAAAATAGAAAGAAGCTGGATGCTAAATCTATGTGGTGCACTTTCATTGGTTATGGTTTTGAAGATTTCAGATTCCAATTGTGGAATTTAAAAACTAACAAAATTATTAGAAGCTGTGATGTAGTTTTCAATGAAAAGGTGATGTACAGTGATCAACTCAAGAGGCTGAATAATTCTGAGCAGGGCAATCTTGATTTGGAAGAGGTTATGATCCAAAATGAGCTCACAGGTAAAAATCATCACTCACAAAAAAACATAGAGATCGACATCAGTCAGGTGGAAATTGACATCGGTCAGGTGGAGATCGACATCGGTCAGGTGGAAATCGATGTCGGTCAGGTGGAATCGACATCGATCAGATGCAGACCGACATCGATCAGAGATGACCGGGATCAGTCACTGTCAAAAATTAAATTTGGGTGGACAACAAGCTATAAATGAGTCTCAAACGCCCATAAGGAAGTCTAAAAGGGTAGTAAACCTCCAATTCATTATTCCCCTTCTTTATACTACTTTTTGCTCACTGATGGTGGAGAACCAGAAAGTTTTGATGAGGCAATGCAGGTAGAATCCAGGAAACAGTGGGAGCATGGCATGAATGAGGAAATTGATTCCTTGGAAGAAAACCATACGTGGGATTTGGTTGAGTTGCCAGCTGGAAAGAAAGCACTAAAAAACAAATGGGTATACATGTTAAAGGAAGGAGAGAATGGACAAATGAGATAACACCAGATTGGATAATGGTAGTTATATTATCCTATTACTATATGTAGATGATATGATTGTTGCAGGTTCACACATGCAGGGAATTACTGAGCTTAAGGTAAAATTAGCTCACACATTTGCCATGAAGGATTTAGGAGTAGTAAAGAAAATCCTTGGCATGAGTATTAAGAGAGACAGGAAAAATCATAGTTTGATTTTGTCTCAAGAGGATTATGTGAATAAGGTGTTGGAGAGGTTCAATATGCGGGATGCAAAATCGGTAAGTACACCTATGGATGGACACTTCAAGTTGAGCAAAGAATAGTGTCCTAAATCACATGATGAGGTTGAGTACATGAGTAGAGTTCCATATGCTTCAGCAATTGGGAGCTTGATGTATGCAATGGTATGTACTAGACTTGATATTGCCCAAGCAGTGGGAGTTGTCAGCAAGTTTATGGCCAATCTAGGAAAGGACCACTGGAAAGCAGTTTAATGGATTCTCAGATATCTGAGAGGGACCAGCAATAGGCATTTATGCTATGGAGGGTCAAACACTTCTCTACATGGGTAAGTAGATTCGGATATGGCAAGTGACTTGGATGGTAGGAGAAGCACCACAAGATATGTGTTCATTGTTGGTGGAATGGTGGTTAGCTAGATTTCAAAGTTGTAGAAGGTTGTTGCCTTGTCTACTACAGAGGTAGAATACATTGCAGTCACAGAGGCTATTAAGGAAATGATTTGGATGACTCGGTTCATGGAAGAGTTGGAAAAGGAGCAAGAGAGTTGCAGATTGTACAGTGATAGTCAAAGTGCAATTCATTTGGCAACTAATTCAGCCTTTCATTCAAGAACCAAACATATACAGCTTAGGTACCACTTCATTAAACATTTATTGGAGAATGGACAGTGGAAGCTAGAAAAGATCCATACGGATAAGAACCCTGCTGATATGTTAACAAAGCTGATAACAAAAGAGAAGTTGAATCTTCATTCAACTTTTGTTGGTCTTCAAAATTGAACTTGAAGATGGAGAAACAAGCTAGAGATGTTTAGAGAATGTTGCTGTATAGGTATAGGTGCAGCGGTTTATCTCTAAGTGGGAGATTGTTGAGTTGTGGAGATAAAAGCTTCACTAAGGTTACTGGGTTTACACAGTAATTGACATCAGTCAAAACCAACCGACATCGGTTAAGGGTCACCGACATCAATGAAATTAGTCAGAACCAACCAACATCGGTTAGGGGTCAGCTGGCATCAATCATATGTAGACCGACACCGACTTCTGTGCATTTCTAGGCATTTCTAGAATTAGAATTGTGCTATTTTTAGGAGAACAGTTAGTTTGCATGTAAAGACTAAAATTAGTCTTGAGTTTGTTTTTTTAATTATTGTTTGCTTTGCAATTCTATTTAAACACCCATGGGGAAGTATTGTAATAGGGGTGCAAGATCAAGTTGATCTGCAAGGGTGCAAGATCAAGAAGATCTGCAGGGAGCAAGATCAAGAAGATCTGCTTGAATACAATTCAGTAATTGAGTTGGTTGTAATTGATTGAGAGAGAGAGAACTCTTGAGGGATAATTACAGTACATCTATGAGGTGTGAGGAAAAAGAGATTTCTTCATTGTATTTCCTTCTTGAAGAGTTTAATACAAGATTGGTTGTTTCTTGTATCTCCTATTATTTGTTGTTTTTGATTTCTAGTTACTTATTACTTTTGGTTTCAATTCTATGTTTAGTTGCTTATACAAAAGTAATCAATTGTACTTTAAGATCCTAACACTGGGGTACCAGTGAAATACATTTTTATGATTGCAATTTATTTTAAATGGTAGGTGAACTAACCTTAAAAAGTAACTTGCATCCCAAAAATTTAGGTGATCCAATGTTATTCATTACCCTATAAAATCACCAAATGTAGATTTCTAAAAACAAAATATTCATGAATTAATGAAAAAATCACCACTAAAATTTTCCTACTTTTTTCCCTCATGTAGATTCTCATAACACTTTCAGTATCCTCTCACTTGCCTCTAGGATCACTAACTCTCATAGCCTTATGTATGAATTCATCATACTTATGTTTCCAAAGTTCTCATTATCTGACTTTCATGTAGAAATACCAATCCCATACCGATGCATACCCTTCCATTTCCCCACCAGTCACTTTTCTCATGTGCGAGAGATTTTAGCAATCCATAGGGAAGTTATCAAGTCTAGAATCAACCATAAGCTTCTTAATATCTAAAGGAAATTTCTTGAGATACCTTCCACACAATCCCATTAGACTTTTGAACTATAATTCCTCCAAATAAGAGTATGTAAAGACAACATATTCCAAAATATAGCTATTGAGCACTCCTTTCCACCACACATCCACTACACATGTCTAAGTAGCTTAAAATTTTTCTAAGGCTATCTGTCACTCTATTGACCAAGTAACCTTCCATCCATAATTTATTGAATGGCATTGGTCATATGTTAAAAGCCAAACATGCAAGTGAATAGGTAATTCTACAAAGAATATTTCATATAGAGAATCATATAAGTGTTTCTCTACCCATGTATGGATAGAAAATCCTATTTCAATAAAGTGAAGAACAAGTTATGATTTACAATACTAACCCAACATTCCACATTTTCCACAGATAGCTGCTCGAGAATATCTATACCATCATGATAACAAATACAACAAATCCTGGTAACAAAACTAAAAGTTTGGGTTTCTTTATATCCTTAGTTTTGCATGACTAAGTACTAGTTGTGTGCCAAGAAGAACGGAGAAGCCAATGTGTTAGATTTATATCATATCACACGAGTGACCTTGCATGCTCACCTGAAGCATGCAACCTAAACCGGTTCCCATTGGTTCTATCACGTGATAGTGGATGAACAAATTTTAGATATTTGAGTTAACATAGTTAATCATTATTATTATAATCATCATTATAGAGTTAGCCATTTAACACATTCACATAATGCAAGTACTTCTAGTATCATTAAGTAAATTTAACATAAAATAGATTCATCACATCAAGGTTCATATAATGTTAGTTTCATTGGTCAATTTGATAAGATTACAAAGGTACTCGTTCAATACACACTCTCTAGATATATACCTTAATAGTAATAACACATCTATATTCAACATCAATAAACATAACAATAATACCTTCTAAATAAATCCAAAGGGGTATTTATACATAAATGAACCCCTTTTTATGTTGCATCATTAATGCACTAAAGATGACAAGTTAATGATTGTTTCAATGAAATAAGTCATGGTAAACCATTAAAATTAAGTTCCTCTTGAACTGGGCCCGTCAACCCCTATATACTCTTTCTATGCTTGATATTAACATTCGTGTTCCTCCTCCTCTACAAGCTAGTTTTAGATTTGCACTCCAATTAATATTCAATACTTCTACAAACTACTTATTAAATGCTTCTGCTTCCTTTGCCCTTATCCTTTTCTTATGCTTCTCTGAATCCTGCATCTTGTGCTCCTTATTCTCTATTCCCTTGCCCTTTCGCAACACTTGTTTGTGTCAAGGTCTTCCATTTTGTTCCCTCATGTTTTCTTATTCTGCATCATTTTCTCCCATAATGTGGTATTCTGCACTCTACCTGTGCCCTTGGTCTTTTGCACTTATAACTTAAAAATACTTATAATATATTACAAAATTTAGGTGTAACAGTGACTGTGAATTATATTTTTATGGAATTAATATTATAGTTATTGATATGTTAACTTCTATTATTGTTTAGGTTTTTCTATTTGAAGTCTTTCAGGGCATAACATTAACAATTTTATTGATTTTTTATCTAATCTCACTTGGGTTTAAAATTAAAGGCTAAAGTGAGTTTTACCATTTTTGTACATTTTGTATTTTGACAAATGTATTCTTAAAATGACCCTCTCTTTGGGACTACATTAATGTTACTTGTATATGAAACATTTTTTATCTAAAAATTTGTAATAATTTTGCAAGTTGAGTTATCACTTTGGGGCATTACTTTTATGGGTTTTTTTAAAAGGATGTTATTTTATGAAGCTCTTTGCTTAGATGAGGCAAAAAATTTCTTTTATAAGAACATCAAACAAAACCTTAGTGGGTATATTTTACAACAAGGAATTTTTATTTTCTTACAAGGTTAAGGAATAGTTAGTTATTGAGTACTGTACCCCAGGGTCTAAATCTTATTTGTATGATATGCTAATGGAAATGAAAATATTTTTATGGGTTAAGATTTGAGGAAATGGTTTCCTTCTTAACATACGAATCACAGGTTCAAGTTTGTATAGTCAAAATCAAAGCTATTGTGAAAATGTTGTTATATTTAGTTAGACTTTTCAAAATAATATCTTATATGACATGTTAAATTGTTACATGCTACTTGTTAACACTTCTCTTGTTTGTCATTAGGATGGGAAAGTCAAACATGAAAGATAATACCAAGGTGAATGTTCTTTTATACCAAAATTGTAATCTATTTTACTATAGATTATGTTTTTGTAGTGTCTTCAATGATTTAATTCTCTTATTATTCAGGTTGTCATGTCTATTCTAATTGCCCCAACAAAGAATGGGAAAAAGGTGTATTATGTATGACAAGAATTTTATTTTAAGTTGTTTGTGAATAATCCTTAGTAATATCCATTTTTATTAATGGTTGTCAGCTATGGTGTTGAAGTTTTAATATCTTTTATATGTTTTTTAATGGTAAAGAGAGAACCAAAAGCTGATTTCACGACACAACCACCACCTAATAAATTAAAACTATCAAACAAAGTCTTCTCTAAGAAGAAACTATAGATATAGTCATATGAGAATAGTGATTATGAGTTTGAAGAAGAGGTGATATTTGGAAATTCTTATTTTGGGCATCATTTTTTGGTGAATTTTTCTATGATTGAGTTGCTTCATTGGTTAAATATTGTGAATGGTAATCAATATATGACATAAAAGCCTTCCAATTATGAATATATTTATGTATCAACAAGTTAAAGCTGATTCATTTATTTATGATGAAATAGAATGGAATTATGCTCATCACATAATTTTTTATATTAATACCTTACCAAATAAATAAAAGAGTATTTGATCGTTTCGTAGATGTCAAAATTTTTCGTTGTTGCATGAGTAAATGCATTCCAATGCCTTATTTTTCTTGTACATCGCATATTATTGAAACATATTGTGTGTCATCGCTTTAGGGATATCTACAACACAACTATATAATTGGAAACATATATCCACAAACTTTTTTGCATCTAGTTAAGAAATCAAGAAGACACACAAGTATATGGGATATCTACAATGAAAATGTACAATCAAAAACATATATCCACATAATTTCATCCACTTAATAAAGCAAAAAGATACACATGAATATGTACCACACAATTGCATCCCCTTAAGAAAGAAATAAATTGCACATGTAGATATATCCATAATGAAAATAAACAAATTGGAAACATATATCCATATAATTGCATCCACTTAAGAAAGCAAGAATAAGCACATGTATATGGGAAGTGAAACGTACCATCTGCAAGAATAAGCACACATGTATGGGAAGTAAGGCCTACTATCAAATTTGCAAATAAAAATATAAGTAACAAGATGGGTAGGTAAATGTTGCCTTGCTTAAATGATTTATTGCACATAAAAGGAATCTTAAGTGGGACTAGTTAACTTTGTTATGTTTGAGAAAGACACCAATGAATATATGTAGTAAATTAAAAAAGAATTAAAAAAAGATCTTTGTGCAAGGGTAGTTAACCTCCCAAAAAAATTGAAAAGCAATAATTTGGGTGTTCTATAGGGACATAAATTCATCACTATCCATTATCCCCCAAAAAATCAGACCGATCCCCACTTCGATAACTTTTTGTGATAGTTAAAACACATACTAATCGCCTCTAATTATTACCCTAGATATAGCAATTTAATATTTTTTTTGTGATAGATAACACATAGTTATATGAGTATTGACAAATCATTTAAATTGACTTACTTTAAACATGACCCTAGACTTTTTTTTTAAATGGCAATATATATCTGTAAAAGTTCAAATTTAATAGTAATGCATCATATTGTGTCTTGTAGTTATAAAAAATGTCATTATGCTACCTTAAACCCTTTCTCTAAGCTAAATTATATTCTTGAAATTTCACTCACACTTAATAAAAATTACTTAAAAGATATATGTTCCACTATAGTTAATGCATCTAAATACCATTTGCCCTAATGGAAGATACCTTTTAAGTATCCATTCCACTATAATTAGTACACCTAAATTCATCATCGAAACATTGAAAACTCAACTCAACTAAATTTACTTATTAATTAGACTTAAATGTGAAGAGGTTATGTTGTAGAAAGTAGACCAATGTTTAATTTGAAGAAATATATTATGTAGTTCTTTATCTTTTGTAACTTGATTAGTTTTGAATTCTTTGTCAAACAATTTGATGAATTAGATAAGAAAGTGTAGGAAGTGTTCATTTGTTGCAAATAAGTTGAAAGTCAACATTATTCACATGCATATGATGCAATCATGATCATATATGATCTTCCTCATATAGCCAGATCACCATCTTTGTCAAGTTTTGGCATTGATTTTTGGTTCATATATTGAACTTGAGCATTCTAATAGGATCACATTAAATTAGTATTATGAAGGTCTTAAATTTTAAATTGTAAAAATAAGCTTGTCATTTTCAAATCTGGATCTAATATTTTTATACAGATATATTTCCACAATGTTTTTTTATTAAAATATTATTTTAATGTTATTTTAAAATAATGTCATGCAAACCATGAACAATATCTAAAGTAATAAAAAAAATTGTTTACATTTTTTTGAATTAATAACAATGATGACAAGACCAAGTAACATAATTTATTCCATTTTTTTTTGGCTAAAAAAAATGAACATGTTGTGAGGCTATTTACAACCATGTGATTTTTTAGATTTGCCTCAACTCCAGGAGTGCAGTGCATTACAACTTCTAGCATAATAATTTTGGCATGCCCATCACAAATTTTATTGTGTTATAATAGATTTATTGTTATAAATCAATATTAACCTATACTGTAAAAACTTTAAAAGTTCTTTGATATTTTCTTAATCTATAAAGCAATATATTACAATATACAATTTGTGCATCTTCATCCTAAAGTACAGACTTTGTTACCCATTTTTTTACAAGTACGTATTTATGTAAAACATCTTTATTAGATAATTTTGTGTAAATATCATTTGTATATATCTCAGGTCACATCTATTTCTTCCTTTGTATTTTTGTGATGCCCATGCTATTTTGTAGAATTACCTTGAGAGCTTTAGATTTGTTAGAGTATATGTTCTTTTTTTTCAAATACTAAGCATATTGGGTGTGATTGTAAATTCTTGTTTCTCAAATCCAAACTATATTACTATTGAAAAAATCCAAACTATATAACGAATGAACAAATCTAAACTATATTACGTATGAGTAAATTATAACAACTAAAGTTACTCTTATTAATTTAATTACTTTAACAATAAATTCCAATTTTTACTAAACAAGTTTTAAATTTTTTTCACTATAAATATTTCTCTAAAAGTAAGTACTAGAGCCGATTCTTGTTATTAAGAGTTAAATTTTAAATTATAGAATCATGTTGTTATGTCTCAAAAATTTATCAACAAACTTTTATATATAAATTTTTAAACTAATTTATTTAAAATAAAAATTAAAACCTTAAAAATATAAATGATCTTTTTAAAAATTGACACAAGTTAAGTTTAATTTGTTAAAAAAAATAACAAACTTATTATAATTTTCTCTTATTTAAAGATAAATATGATCATAAATATTAAAAAATACTTATTTATTTTAAAATTTTATTTCTTTTAATTTTAAAAGAGAGTATTTAATATTGAATTTAATTATTTTTACAAATATTTGAGTATGAGAGAAAAACATTAAATAATTAGAATATATTATACAAACAAATAATATTATTAAATATAAACAATTTAAATTGTTAGAATATAATAATGATAATATTTTAAATAATATTATATTTATATTATATTATATCTATATTTATATTATTATATTTATATTTAAATATTAAAAATTGTTTTATTTATTAAATGATATATTAACGAACATGTTAAAATATTATGCAACCTTTAGATATAATATATATAATAATTATGAGTAATATATAATGATACAAAGCAAAAAATATTCCAAACATTGAAATCATCTATTTTTAAGTTTGAAATTCCAAAAACTTTGCCATATAACTCATGTGAAGTGGTTATTCATATATATATTCTAATGTTTCAACTTTAAGTCCTTTTTGTCAACATTTTTTCGAAAAGAAGATTAATTAGTATGATTGTTGCCAAAATTATTATAGTCTTTTGTCACTTGAATAAATTATATTTATAATTTTTATTTAACTACAAATAGACTAAACATAAATTTTTGGAGGATGATGAATATTCTACCATATCTTAATTTGGTTAGCTTACACTTATATGAGATGTCATATTTTAAGGCTTCACTTCTTACATTTGTAAGGAGAAAATTATTCCTCTCTAAAAAATACTTTTTAACTAAATAAAATTGGAATATAAATTAAATGTAATTGATAATTTCTATTTTAAAGTTAGAGTTATGGAGAATTTTATTTGTCATGAAAAATATCATTCTTATTTTATTTTTTAATTGAAAATATATTTAAAAAAAATTTAAAGGAAAGGCTTGGATTTACTTACATAATAGTTAAACCAATATATTATCATATACTCCATACTCTCCCTAATTGTGATGACTTTTTTATTTGAAATTATGAATTACACTAATTTTTAGCTTGAGGGTGATCATAGAAAAATAGACAAAATTAGTAGCCTTTCTAAATCTTGTATTTTTAATGTGAATTCTCTATTTAATGGAAATATTTATTAGAATATCCATTTTAAATGTTTTACAGGTAACGAATCCAATAATTGTTGATGGGTTTTAAGGAAATGCCTTATGTAAACCACACTTAAATTTGAAACTTCAAGTGCAATTCTTCAAATAATTCTTGAGTGTCTAATCGCACTAGTTCTTCATCTACTTTTTATTTGTTCATCGTGATCAAGCTTACCAACTTCTACACTATGTTTTTATATTGAAGAAAACAAGTCTTAAAAAAATGGATTTATCTTATTATTTGACAGAATCAATAGTTCCACAACTTGCAATAGACCTAATGTTTAGCAAAAGGATTTGTTATGAGACCTCAATATTTTAAATTTAAGTCATTTTAGTACAAATAAAAACATTACTCATTTACCTATACATTCCCATATATGTTTAAATGCACCATGTCAATAAAGCCCAATATTATGTGATAAACATGTGTTTTTTAATGGCTTGAACCATTATCTTCCACATATAATTCTTCTCTTTGAATCTAGCTTCATGGTTGGCTTATAAGGTTTCCCAAAGTATATATAATTATTGAGATATAACCTCGAACAAGTGCCCTATAAAAATGAAAATCATATCTAATTAGTGTAATTAAAAATTTAAATTTATGTGAAAAAATAAACACTTTCTTAAAGCACAAAGTAATCTAGCTAGAAAAATGAAATTTCCTTCTTGACATATTCTTCAAAATGTTACAATTAAATGTGAATATTATCCTTGATCTAAGGAGAGTAAAAGAAATAATGCTCTAGCATCTTGAACAATATGGGTCTTTAAATTTGACATTATGGGCCTTGGTTAAAATATAAGGGCAACCTTCATGTATAAGGTTTAGAGAGGCCCTTTTAATGTTAAGCACCCATAATATATATGAGTGTTAGAAACCTATTTAAAATTTTTACCTTAGTGTGAACATGAAAGAGTTAGTCTCTGATGACACAGCCTCATCCTTTAACACAAAGAGTTATTTCGTTATAAAGTTCCAAAGAAAATTGATATTTAAAACTCCTCATTTTCAAGGAAATTTAGCTATAATATCACATGTAAAGTTCACTTTAGAATCCTTAGGTTGAATCTCCTTTATGCACTTTTTGATTATGATGCACAAGCATGCCAATGAAGAATATTTGGCTCTTATGCAACAAAATTTTAAGGCATACCTCACTCTCAAGGCTTCTCATTCCAAATACCTTTTTCCTATCATTTCCCACAACATTTTACCTTATGTTTCAGTCACTAATGGAAAGAAAATAAATTGTGTCAAGCTAAACATAAGTTATATAATCACAAAAAATATATAAATGAAAACACCCATAATGAAGATGATCCATTTAAATATAGAAAGCATTTATGTTTACATAGAATATGTAGAATAAAATTGACCAATAATAAGATTTATGCATCTAATCTTTGACATACATTATTAATTAGTGATCACATGGAAAAACACACATGAAACACCATCGATATGTTGTTAGGATAAACAATCATTAAGTTATTTTAAAATTTAGTAAACAATAATGAACATGGTTAAATAACTCAAAATATTATATCCTGACTAAATACAATTCATGAACTACGATTTAAAATCATTCTACAGGTCAAACTACCTATTTGAACATTGTTTAAGGTGGATGGTGACCCACACGAATGGTGACCCAATAGCATCATACAATGAATTATGACTATTATGGGGCTATGGATTGACCAACACTTGATTGGTAATTAGATGATTAATTTTTTTACTACACAAGATATGCAAAGTGGCATGATTGAATACATCACACTCTCTTAATGTTGCATTTGGCTTGCTTTTGTTGGAAGTGTAGAAAGAGCAATTTAAAAATTAGTGTAGTAGACACCAGAGGGTGAACTTGTGATGATGTGGTGGAATGAAAAATCAAAGGTCTTATGGGAATTCACACTTCCTATGTTGAATAAATAAGAAATAATAAAGATGGATTGTGGGCAAGAGAAGGTTCAATTTATCTATGTAGAATCTACATCAAACCAACTTTTGGGTACATGAGTGGTATGTGTGTATGAATTAAATTCAAGAGAGTAAAATTCCAAAATAAGCTTGGAAAAGCAAGAAACATAAGTGGTGGCATAAGTGTAGTCAATAAATAGTGACATGTATGATCTTGATTTTGATCATGATAGATAATATGTAATCTTGACAACTCAAGGCTAAGGCTTTGAATTTCATCCCATTGGAAAAATGAGGAGCAAAACCAATTCAAAAATACAATAACATGAAAATCTTGTTTAAAAATCGAAAGCCATGTAAGTTAAAAATAATTAGATATGTTTTGTAATAATCATTTTTGAATTGGTGGTAGTCCCTATGCAATCATACCTCCAAACCAACACCATGAGGAAATATGAAGGTCAAATTGATTGATCAACACATAGTTTTAAGCCTCATCTTAGGAGTCACTGATAATAGATGGCCTCCCCGCCACATCCTATTTCTAGGACTCATATAATTTTTGATGATGAAACCCTTCACCTTAGAGTTTTTTCTCCACTCTTATATGTACGATAGTGATGTCGAGCCAATACACACTAAGATAATGTATGTGTCATTTTGGGTGATCATATAGTGCATTTATTTCCCTTAACATGCCACTAAATAATATTTAATGCACATTATAGGGAAAACACTACTCTCAAAACTCTAAAGCAAGAAATAACTTGAGTTTTTAGTAGGGGTAACCCTCAGCGAATTTTGAAATTTTCCATATTATCATAATTTTTATAACACAAAATAATAGATGTAAAGTAGACTTAAATTTAAGTAATATGATATCAAACATTTCCAAAAAGAAAATTCCAATACAAAACTAAACTAGCCCTCAAATAATTTACATTTAAACAATATGATATCGTACACTTCTAATTTTTTTTTGCAATACGAAAATAAACTAGCCTTCAAATAAATCAAATTATTTCCCTTCCCATAAAATAAATTGTAGAAAAAATAGATTTTTAAACAAAGAAATAAAAATGTTTTAATATTTTTTTGGCCTAAGGGTTAGTTTCCCTTACCTTGAGGATTACAAATTTGCCATCGATTTTCAAAATAACATTCTGAATTTGCAGTCAAAACAACCATAGATTTTTTTTCAAATGTATCTAATTGGACATAGTTGGCCTATAAAAAATAAAATAAAGAAGAGGGATTGTTTAAACTAAAAACCTCCTGATCTTTGTGAGTCTCTCACTCGTGGTTGATCAAAGAATGTCGGTGAGGCAAGATTTATCACCTTCATGCAGATCCTCGTTAACTCACCTTCATGTAGATCCTTGTTAACTCATTGGAAACTAAAAAGTCTTGAATGGGCTCAAACTTGAAACTGAATAGGTCATATTTGGTTGAAGCATGGAGTTTGGATGACAGGTAATATCCTTACTATGAGTGGCTGGCCATTCCTGAGCCACGAGTTAGAGATAGGAACACGTTGCATTTATTTACATAAGAAGATAAATCTGAGTGTCATCTTGGGTTTCACCTAATTTTAGACTCAATTTTCATAGTGGAAAACAGAACTGAACGTAATGTAACTTTGTGCACAATACTTACCTTTTTTGCAGGACTATGTGTCTGCCAACATTAATATTGTGAGATTCATTAAGATTTTTAAATCATACCTGACATTAATAATTACAATGAACATTGCCTTTTAACATTAAAAATAATTTAAAGATGACAAATATATATTTTTGGATTTAATAAATTTAATTTTTTTTAGAAAATGAGTTTCATCATTTGAATTCAATCAATAGACATCAAATAAATTAATTTATTCCTTATTTTTTATAAGATATATATTTCAAAGTTAATGTTTAAATTTAAAAATTTGAAAAAATATATTGTTTCTATTGGTTGCACATGTTTCAATGTAATATAATAGAGTTGTGATTACAATAAATACTTACACATCAAGTACTTATAAAGCCCCTAATACCATCACAAAAATATTCAACATCGATTAAGGACAACACTCTTAGATAAGTTATAATGGTTACTAAATAAGTTTTAGCTATTATAGGTTTTTAAGTTGTGGTCTAAAAAGAGATTAATACCTTCGACATCATGCCTAATTATACCCCTTCTTAATATTAAGATACAATTGAGAAGAATCAATATATAATATTGGATACAAATTTTAATTATAGTGAGACAAAGGAGGCTCATTAGGTACTATATATTCCAAAAGCTCAATAATCCTGCCCCCCCGCGCCCCCTCTCCCCCCCGCCCCCCAAAACACACACAATTTATTTTTGAGCAATCTCATTAAAATTGTTTATAAAAGCCTTCAACTCAATATAAATATATATGATTGGTTATAATTGGGTTAATCATACAGTGGTAATAATTGTGAGATGAATGTGATTTTGTAATTAGCTTTATCCCACATTGGAAATAATTGTGAGAATAGATTAAGTTACCAGGGATTACAAAACTCAAATCTTGATTTATTAGGCATTAAACAACTCAAAAGCTTTGTCAGTGGCAAAAGAGGCTATAAGATGAGAAGGATTATAATTGGGTTAATTCACATTAGTAATAATTGTGAGAAAAAGGATTATTTATTAAGTTTTCCACATTCCAAAAGCTTTGTTAATAAGGAAAGAGGTTAGAGTGTGAGAAATCCAAAATAGTGAATTACATTCACCATTCATCATCCTTATTAATAAATGTTTGTGTACATATGTGCCCTTTATGAGGTAAACAATGAATCATTTTTTCACCTTTTGATCGAATGTCCTTTTGTTGTTAAGGTATGGGGGTTTGTACTAGAAAGGTTCCACATTATATAGTGTAATCCCTCTTCTCTTTTGGAATCATGGCTTACTTGGTCAACACCATTTGTTATCCAATGACTAAAAAAAATTTGGCATTAGCATTCCCATACCTTCTATGGGGAATATGGAAAGAACATAACAACAAGGTTTTTAATCAAATCAAGAATTCTAGTAAAATAGTGGCCTATAGAATAATGAATTTTCTCATTGAGAATTATCAAATCATTAAATGGGAAAAAAAACCCTTTAGTCAATAAGAAATGGTTGTGGCAAAAAATTGGGATATTTTGTTAAAAAATACTAATGATATTGATCCTAAAGTTTTACTTAGAAGGTATATCAAATGGTTGGATCCTACACATGGTTGGGTAAAACTTAACTTCGATGGATCTTCAAAAAGGAAACTTGGATTGATAGGGGGGTAGAGTTTTGAGAGATGAACAAGGTCATTTGATGGAAGCTTATGAAGGAAGTATGGGCATTCAAACAAACCATTTGGTAGAGGCTCAATTGGATTTGTGGGGTGTAAGTTAGCTAAGGATCTATGATGCACCAAGATAGTTGTTGAGGGTGATTCTCTCAACATAGTCAATTGCCTAAGGAAAATAAATGATACAAGTTGGACTATTTATTTTATAATAGAAGAGATATTGTGTATTTCCAATACCTTTAATGAGATTTGTTTCTATCATATAAATAAGAAAGGAAACCAATTGGCAGACGCATTTACAAATAAAGGTGTAGTGGCACCGACCTTTAAGATTTGATCCAAAGGTGTTGACCTTCCTACCTATATAAATGGTATTATTTTTAAAGAGAGCTCCATTAGTTATTTTTGAGACTAAATGTAGGATAAGTATTATTTATTTTATCTTTGATTTCATGCTCTATCATTATAATAATTGCATTTGGGGAAGAGTCAATAATGACATTAATTTAAGTAATGATAATATGTGTGAATGTGATGACGTGCTACCATGGATTCTTATTCACATGTGTTGGAATGGTATTGTGAATCATGTGTGGGTTTATAATATATCTTCAATCATTTCCCATGCTAGAGGAGTTATTTATTTCTTTCATTCTTATAAAACTTGTGTTTGATTTAATACTCAAAAAATGGGAGGTGGTTTGAACAGGGTTGAATAATTATCAGTAGGGAAGATTAAGAACAATGTGTAGGTTTAGGAGATCCTATATACAGGTGGTATCAATAACTTCATAGAAATAATTAAGGGTTATGATGAGTTCATTTTAAATAAGTTTGCTTCAAGTTGAAAGGACCATGTGGTAAAATGTTAGGATGTGAAGTCACTAATCACAAATCAATATTCATATGCACTATTCATGGTCACTATTCTTGGTGATGTGGTCTACTTGTGATGTGGCTGGGTGGTGATTTGGCATGGCCCACAGTGGGCGATAGGGCCCATAGAGCATATTTCATGTGGAAAAGATGAGGATAGAGAAATGGGGCACATTTTTTCACTTAGTCACATGGGTTGGCTTTTGTGGATGAATGTGAGGACATGATGATAGTTGATCTCATGATTCCACTTAGGCATGTGATATGTGGCATAATTTGTCTATGGGATCCTTTTAGATGAGGTCAAAATTTGGGAATCTTTTGACTCATGTGAAATCACATGGGCGAGTGGGGGACAAGGATCACTATGCTAGATTGAGGTCACATGTGGAGTGGGGTATAACACTGTGGAGTGCACATGGAGTATTCAAGGGGGAATCATGATATGCCATTCAAAGGCTTGGCTTAGAACATGGGGGTACATGTTTCCCTATTCATGAATATTGTTCCCCACTATAGGATGGTGCATTCTCTCCTCTCTCTTATTAGTCTCTATATGTTGTAAATGTTATTAATAAGCATGAGCTTCCTCATTGTAATTCATCATGTTAAAGGATCCATGCAATCTTGAGATTTCATGCTTAGAGGTTGGATCCTATAGGCTAGGTTATGCTTGGATCACAACCTGAATGCTTCAGGTGGAAGCATTGAGTAATTTTTTGTTAGCATAGATGGAGTTTTTGGAGGAGCTTTTGTAGAAGAGAGTTGATGTTGAATTAATGAAGTTTGGAAGTTGCCATTTTGCCCATGTTTTTTCCTTTCACATTATAAGGTTTACACCTAATCTCTGTGTAATGTGTTTTCCTTTTGTCTCTATTCTTTTGTAGCTTGTTTTTTGCATTATTTACTTGCACATGTAGGATTTTTATTTCTAAACATATAGTATCATAGCTTTAGTTGTGAAGTTTTGATTTATAGAAATAAATAAATAATGTGTATATTGAGATTATCGAGGGCTTGATTGCTGAGGTGATGGGATTGAATATTGAGGATAATAAGTATATTAAATATAGCAAATACTACATGAAATATGTGTCCAAATTCTTACTCGAAGATGAATAACTAATTGAATATCAAGGGGGATATTTGTGTGAGGATTTTCCTTTTCCATATGATGTTACAGAACAGGTGATGAGGTGTGTCACTTTAGAGGGAAGATTAATGGTAGTGCACATCTATCATTTCCCCATTTTGAATTAATTTAGGAATTAAATTAATTCGAGCCTTCCTTTTTACATTTTTCATTCTATGGAGAATTATATTTTAGAGTTTCAAAGGGGAAAAAAGAAAGGTCCTTTACACCAAGCTATAATATTTATCATTTATAAATTATTTGATGCTCTTAATCCTACACTGTATGGACCTTCTATGAGGAAGGGTATCTATAGGATTTCTGAGTATAATTTAAATCTTAATAGCGTTCACATGAAAAAATTTTAGGAGGAAAAATCTATTAATTCATGTCAATAGTGTGGGAAACAAAGTCCCTCTCCTATTAGTAGGAAGAGCTACCTTTATTGAAAGCCAAAATAGGAAAGCAGGAAAAAATTACAAATAAACGAACATAAATCACAGGGGAATAATTTTGACCTGAAAGTATGAAAATGAGTTTTTAGAAAGGAAAATAGAGAGCGAGAGAGAAATAAGGGAGAATTTTAAGAAACAAACTTGTCAAGTTAGAAACCAAGACTAGACAAAAGTGTTGAGAAAAAACTTTGACTTTTGAAAGAGGAATATCTCTCTCATTTAATGGATTGAAAAGACATAATCATATCCTTAAGGATATGAAACATACTCAAAAATACTATTAAACTTTGATAACATAAACTAATAACCTTCTGTATTTTCTAATAGAACAACTAAGAAATTGTCTTTATTCCCATCGATATTTTCCCATGTGTTGGAAATGTAAATTACAACTCTAAATAGAAACTTTGTAATCTAATTTACTATTATCAATAGTTTGAAATTTATAACAATGGAAATGAAAATTAGATACGATGAATTAATTAAAAGACATAATTCAAAAGATATCACTAATACAAAGTTTAGAAACACCTTTTTGTATTGATTTTGAAGAGTAGAAAGACTACTCTCCTTTTACAATGCTTTACCAAAAAAATTATCTATTTTAAACCCTTATTATGAATCTCTAACTTGTATTTATAGGCTAAAATAGGTGGTTATGGTGAAAAACCACCTATTTTACCTTTTTACAAAATTGATAAAACACCAATGAGAAATTACAACTTGAAATGGTGCAAAAACTCTTTAAGCATTTAGCACCACTTGAGGAAAAAATTGGGGTTTTTGCACTACTTGCAAAAACACATCCTCAACTTGCACAACTTGAAAAATCAAATTGGAAAAATTAAAAAGACAATTTGTAGATTTACAATGTGCATTTACAAGGGGAAAAAGAGTGCAACAACACAATTTGAGTGCAAAGAAACAAGAGAAGAGAATGCAAAAACACTGAAAGCAATTCTTCATTCTTCTTCTTGTTGTATTGATGATTGTTCCCTTTCAAGAAGTTTTCAAATATCTAGATAAATACCTTGATCAAGTCTTCATTCAATCCATTTGTGTACTTGTAGGCAATGGTTGTTGAGTAATCTAACTCTTTCATTTCTTGAAGCTTGTCTCGGAGATTATTTATTTTCATATCCAAATTTTCTACATTCACTTGGCATTTGGATAAATTACAAAATTATTCATAACCAAATGCAGATTTAGGATTTATAATGTTTTGAATTCATTCTTTGAATTCTCCAATTATGGTTCCAATTGAAATAATATTTCCCTCTTGATCCTTGTCATTGACAAAATGACAATCTAACTTCTTAACTTCAGTGTTAATTTCCATCATTGTTTCACTTCCATGTGACCCTGAATAATTGAATTTATAAACACATTCTTGAAGGGACTAGATTCTAAATTTAGTGTCTTAAATGAATTCAATTTGATAGATAATTTCATCTTTATTGATTATTCCTTTTTCAACAAGATCAATAGAAGTAAATTTTGAGAATTCGACCAACCCAGGAATGATTTCCTCCCAATTTTTGGAAAAAAAATGAATGAGTGGGGGGGAATAAATATTCAAAACTTTTCAATCAATTATACTTAATAGATCATGAACCATTCAAACAAACATATAGATCTAGTAAGCATAAACAACTATTCACATAAGCGTGAAACACAAGAACACATCACATATTTGGGAAACCCTCAAGGGGAATAAAACCCACTAATATATACAAATTTACTACAGTATTATAATAATAAAACCAAATTTATTTAAGCATCAACTTCACATGGAGCACCAACCCCAACTAGCCAAGCACCCACTAGACTAAGCTTTAGCAAGCACCCAATTGCAAGGAGGTACCAACCTCATAGATGAATCAACACCAAATAATCCACATGATTTATTTGATCAACTTTATAAAACATTTTTTCTCATTAAATAGATGATGATCACTTTCTTTATCTCTTCACACTCTTTAACCCTGTCAAATTACCTTCTAGGCTTCTTTGCTCAACTAGGTCTCTTCAAGACTGACTAGATCATATGAACTTGATTTTAATACATATAACTCATTTTAGATATTCATGAAAGTTTATATACACCCATATTAAGGTATACAAGACCTATTTTTTTAATTCAATATTTTATTTCATTCTCTTCCTCTCTGCTTACTCAAATAGGCCTAAAATTGCCTTGAATATATACTATTCCTTGTTCATATATCACTTAGTCAGCCAAACACCCTTAAAATATTAGTTAAGACATAAAATAGGTCTTATTACATCTTTTGGACATGAATAAAATTATATTTGAGTCCCTTTTTGTCTCACATGACTCAATTAGGCCTCATTTCACTTTTAGGTCTCATGGAGACCTAATTGTATTAGGTCTATCTCTTAATGCCAAAACTTGATTATCTTAGGCCCAGATAGATTTTTAAAAAAAATTAAAACAATTAAATTAATTATTAATAGACCTATATTTACCTCCTCCATTATTGGTTAGACTTATGCCTTTCGTTCATACCATGAATCCTCTTTTAGGACAAACTGTCTTATTAGGCCTATGTGCTTCAAAAGTCTGTCTTGCAAAAGTGAAGTTAAAATATACTTAAGCCACTCAAATATGATAAAAAAAGTATACATAAAGAGTATAAATTACCTCAATGTCATTAATAAATTTATTATACACTTCCACTCAGGAGATAAGAGCTTAAGAACATCTCTGCAACTCACTCACTCAAAACTGCCAATTTACCTTAAAGACCAATCATGGTGACTCATACCTCCAACACCTATATAGACATTTTAAATGAATTATTATGCATGTATATGATCATATGGAATACCCAAACCATCTTAAAATATAAATATCATATGGTCTAATGGCAAATATTGGTCTTTTAGACCAATCTCATGACCTTATATTTCACTATCTTATCTGAACCAGACAAATCAACTTGTGAGCAACTTTTTCACCATATTCACTGACATGTAAAACTTATAAAAAACATTAAAATTTATTAAAATTATTTATCAATATCTCTATGCACTTGGTTTCATCATTTTATCATGAAAACACATTCCAATTCATCTTCTCACTGTTATTTGGGTTTTTCACTATTTACACCATTAGGCTTGTTAGCGACTGGCTAACTTGGAAGATTGGTTTATAAAACTTTAAGGGTGGAAAATATATATAAACCTTCATGGAAATATATTATGAGTATCTACCTTCTTCCTTCATCAAATTTTTTAACTATGTCTAATGCAACTTTTGACTTCTACAATAACTTCTTCAAAAACAAACCTGTAACTCAACATTTTCTCTCTCCTCTCTCTAAATAATACCACATAGAGGTACTTAGGATAGTAAAATAAAATATTCAATAACTTACCTAAGAAATTCAATCCATCTTGATCAATTTTAAGCAACATATTCAACATCAGGTATTTATTAGGGTTCTAAGAGGGTTTAAACCAATTTCCATTCTTAACAATCATTCATAAAGCATAACCCATCAATCCAAAAACTAATGCTTATAATTTTTATATATGACCCTTACCCATATACCATGAACTGATTAGTTTCCCATGAAAATTTTTAAATAGCTAATGAGCATAATAAAGTCCTCGAGTTGAGATCCCTTGATTTTAAGCGCTCGAGAGAGCTCCAAACAAGTTTGCATGCCTTATCCTTCAAACTTGAACCTAAAAATTCATGCACATGTCTAAAAAACATTTAATCACCCTTTTAAATTCTCACCTACTCACACTTTCCTTGGGAACCGATCTTGATACCCCATTAGACTACACTCTCTCTCTACACCATAGTCTTCATACCTTACTAGGCCTTGAACTGACCTTCATGCCTCTTTACATGCTCTCAACACCTCACTATCATGATAAACATCTCACTCTCATGACATACAACATATCTCATAGTTAAACACTACCATACATCCTTAACATGCCTTTACAACATATCATGACACCTCATTAGGCTAGGCAGGATCCCAGTACAGGTCAAGACAGAATGCCTTACCCTCAAAGACCCACATTACAACACTTTTGAAATATTATATTCCTAAATCACAAGTCCATACAATGCCAAAAAAAGTATCACTTGATTTAGCTCACTCACTTAACCATGCTACCTGCACATATCTTCTCACAAGGTCTAAACTCAGATTTCCAATACGCTTGATGCCTTGACCTGTTCCTTCCACGTCATGACCTTAAAAAAAAATCAAAAAATCAGATATTAGACATTACACCACACTTATATCATTGCACCATTCTCTTTCTAGTGATAACAATCTTCCACAACCTCATACAGACCTAAAACCACATGACCAAGCATCATATGACTTGACATCTCTCTTCCATGTACTTGAACACCTTTGACACCTTGACATGTGCCTTCATGCAACCTTAAGACATTAGTTGCCTTCAAATTATCTCTTGCCTTCTTCATCTTGTCACATGGCTTCCTATACAAAGATTAGTTGTCTTCAAACATCTTCCATGACCTGTACCTTCTATGCTCACCCACTTATGAAAATTCTCATCAATGCAACACTCTTATGTGCCTTGACATATCACATACTACCATATGTCCTTAGTCACCTTTGACATCAACCTTGATAGTACAATCTTGACATGATACATCTTTGACATCAATGACCATTATGCCTTTTCATGATGCATCCTTTTGACATTAATGACAACAACATGCCAACAAACTCCCCCTTTGTCATTGATGGTAAACAACTTCACAAATGAAATTACTTCAAAATGTTTTCCCATTTTCTCATTATCCCCCTTTTGACATGAATGAAAAATGGTCTTCTACAAAATTCCATATGATCCTTAGACCTAAATTTCAAAGAACATAATAGAGAAATGCTAACAAAAACTTACCTTAGGCTCATACTAGTTGTTGTAGACAAATTTTGGAACATTTGAACTGTACCTCAAGAAACCATGATTATTATCATTGTCTTGATACTTCATAACACAGAGCTATAAAGCTCCCCTTAACGCCATATTCTCCTCTTGAGTCATAATATGGAAACCCTTCTTAGAAACATCTCTAAATAGGCTACTTTTCCCATTCTGAACTTTCTCTCTTTCTGAGTTCTCTGCCCCTTTTGGTAACAGGATCATAGAGTTTATGAAGCATTATGCAAACATGCTCCCCCTTTGTTCTCATAGCTTGTGCTCACCATATGAGTCATAAGGAATCTAGACCTTTATTAACATCCTTCAAGCATCTCACATATACCAATTAAATATATTGGTTTCATTACACTTCTAGCTCTGTCAATAACATTCATCTTGTCTCTATGGTCATATTGGTCTTGCAGACCAATCCATATTCCATATGTCTTTAGACATAATCCTATGCTCAGAATTGCATTCCATGCCATGACTCCTTATGAACTAATCTCCAAAATCAATGCCAAAACTCCTTTCACCTTGTCATATACATACAAGTTATAGAGAAAACAACTTATATTTTGTAACACAAATAATCTGAAATCCTCTCAAGATGAGTTCTTCTTTGATGACAACCTCATGCTTCTACAGAAAGAAGAGTGTCTCCATGAGGCCTAATGGAGTCACCCCTTTCCATAGGGCTCTCAAAATTCTATGAACTCAATATATTCCTAGATCTTCAAACCACTTTCTTCATCTATCTTGCAATCATGAGACTGATAGTCCCTCCTTATAATCCATTTAGGCTTGATTGAAGCATTCAAATCATCCACCTTGTCATCCTTCTTCTCTTTGACTGCCTTGTCAACACATGAAAATAATAAGTGTTATTTACATTCTTTCACTTTTGATCCTTACTCTATCTTACCAAATAATCCATCCTGACCATTTGGCTCAGTATGATCAGTCTTGACTTTCTTTAGCTTCCATATCAATGTTTGACCCTTCTCATGTACTCTAGGAGCTCAATATACCTTGTTAAATCTTGAGGTCCTTCTAACTCTATTAGGATATAATTTTTCAATGTGTCCCATATTGTGACAACTATAGCAAACAACATTTATATACATAACTCTTTATTGATCACTCCTTATCCCATGGTCCCATGATAACTCATTCCTTCAAACCATTCTACAATCACTTGCTCTATGACCAAAGTTATGATAAGCAAAACAATAACCATTGAAATACCTCATTTCATTGGATTGCCTTATTCGTCTCTTCATGTTGGTATTTTTGACTTGTTGATGATGACTATGAGTCTCATATTTGACAGTTTCTACATAGTTATTTGAGGTCTGACTCTTCTTGTTCTCCTTTTGGTATTCTTTGAACCCAATACTTGTCTTATCATGTAGAGACCTTTGACTACTCAAAATATCACCAAGAAATTTAGTAATCTTCTCAAATATTTAATGTGTCTTCAACTTGACTGATGCCTGATCCAGTTCTACCTTCAAGGGCTCCATTTCCTAAACTTGATGCATTCTTCTTCCTTGGTCTTAAGATTTGTAGTGATAATTTCAATCTAAGTTTCCATCTATTTTATGATCTCCTCATGTTCATTGGTGTTGATGCTTAGTCTATATTTAAATAAATTGATTTTATCCTCATAACTCTTAACTAATGATCTTAGTTTCTAATTCTTCCTTCTTTGGAACTTTAACTCCTCTAGAGCACTCACCAATTCTGCCTCAAAGTTCTCTTCAGCCTCTTCTTCATTTGATTCTTCATCATCCATAAGGCCTTTAAATTTTGATCAACCATGACTATCTATTTTTATAGCCATGAATAAGGTTTCATTATTATCATCATCACTAGCATATATACTTGTGTCACATCAGATGATCTATTATTTTATTTAGTATAAAAACTTCTCTTATTATTGAATGACCCTTTCTTTCCTTCATACTTTCTAAAATATTTCTTTATTTTTTCAAGATTATAGACCTTATTATCATCACCATGATTTTCATCATGTTCTTCATCATGCTTAGTCTTATCCTTGTTAGGAAACTTAGATTCAAAGTGAACAATCTTACCATAATTAAAGCATTTGGATGGTAATTTGCCTTTATACTTACCTGAACCTCTCCCTAGTTTTATGACAAACATGACTTCTATCTTGTCATCATCAATGTATGTGTCATAATACATGGATTTATAACCTTGTGACTTATTATTAACTTTGAATACAACTTATTTCTTAGGGGGTCTTCCATCACTTATTCTCATTTCATAGGTAGTCAAGATGCCATGAAGCTCATCCATTTGTAGTGTGTTAAGATATTTGATCTCATCTACTACAAACACTTTTGAATCAAAATTATAAGTCAGGAATCTTAGTACCTTATTTAATACTTTTGATTCTTATAAATTCTCTCTTAGACCTCTGATGACATTTACCACTCATCTACTCTCAACATATAAGATGCAATGTTTTCATCCTCCTTCATTCTTAGACTTTCAAAATTGCGTACAGTCAGTATGCAACTTTACCAACTTAACTTTTGTGTCTCCTTCATAAATGGTCTAAATTTTTTTCCAAATTGATTTAGCTATATTATAATTCATGACCTTTACAAATTCTGCCTCTAAAAGACCACACAAAATGACATTTATTGCCTTAGAGTTGTTTTCATTTACCTTCTTGCCTGCTGCATTAGTTGGTGGTGTAGAATGTGGAGTGAAACCATCAAAAATAGATTTCCATATGTCATAACCCAAGGACATTAGATAGGTATTCATTCTAATTATCCAAAATTCATAGTTATTACCATTGAAAAGAGGAGCCTTATTGGTTGAGAAACTTCATTGTGCTTGTTGACTAGACATGTTTGTGCTTCAAAAATCTCTTTCAAGTTGTTAGGCTTGATTCAAAGGACCAGGTTATGATACCAATTATTTAAATCATAATGAATGAGAGGGGGGGGGGGGTGAATCAATTTTCAAAACCTTTCATTCAATTATACTTAAATAATCATGAACCATTCAAACAAACATATAGATCTTTTAAGCATAATCAACTATTTACATAAGCATGAAACACAAGAACACATCACATATGTGGGAAAACCTTAAGGGGAATAAAACCCACTGATCTCTAAAAATGGACTACAATCCTATAATAAAAAAACCAAATTTATTGAAGCACCAACTTCATATGGATCACCAACCCCAACTAGCCAAGCACCCATTGAACTAGGCTTTAACAAGTACTCACTTGCAAGGAGGCCCAAACCCCCTGGATGACTCAGAAAAAACTCAACCACCCAATTTATTTGATCACCTTTAGAACATATTTTTACTCACACAAAAAATTATTATCACCTTATTTATCTCTTCACACTCTTTAACCCTCTCAAACTGCCTTCTAGGCTTCTTCACTCAACTAGGTCTCTTTAAGACTAATTAGGTCATATGACCTTGATTTTCATACACAAAAATCATGTTATATATTCATGAAAATTTTTATACACCAATATTATGGTCTAAAATACCTAATTATATTATTCAATCTTCTATTTCATTTTATTCCTTTTTGATTACTCAAATAGGCCTAAAACTGCCTTGTATATATACCATTCCTTGTTCATATACCACTTAGTTAGCCACACACACTTAACATATTAGGTCAGACATATATTACATATGAATAAATATTTTTTACATGAATTAAATGATATTTGAGTCCCTTTTGGTCTGACATGACTCAATTAGGCCTCATTTCACTTTTAGGTCTCATGGAGACCTAATTGCATTAGGTATATCTCTTAAAGCCAAAAGTTGATTATATTGGGCCCAAATGGATTTATACAATGAATAAAAACCATTAAATTAATTATTAATAAACCTCTACTAACATCCTCCATTCTTGGTTATACTTTTCCCTTTCTCTCATACCATGAATCCTCTTTTACGACAAACTATGCTATTAGGCCTCTCTGCTTCAAAAGTCTGTCTTGCAAAAGTGAAGCTCAAATATACTTAATCCACTCAAATATGATATATATATATATATATATATATATATATATATATATATATATATATAGAGAGAGAGAGAGAGAGAGATAGAGAGTTTAAATTAAATCAATGTCATTACCAAATTCATTAAACGTTTCCACTCAGGAGATAAGAGCTCAAAAACATCTCTGTAACTCACTCACTCAGAACTGTCAATTTACCTTAAAGACTAGTCATGGTGAATTAGACCTCCAACACCTATATAGACACATTAAATGAATTATGATGCATGTAAATTATCATATTGTATATCAATACCATACTAAAATATAAATATCATATGGTCTAATGTCAAATATTGGTCTTTTAGACCAATCTCATGACCTTATATCTCATTATCTTATTTTAACTAGACAGATCGACTTGTGAGCAAATTTTTCACCATATTCACTAACCTCCAAAACATTAATTTTTTTTTAACATGTATTAAAATTATTAAAAAATATCTCTATGCACTTGGTTTCATCATTCTATCATGAAAACACATTCTAATTCATCTTCTCATTGTTGCTTGGGTTTTTCACTATTTACACCATTAGGCCTATTAGCGACTAGCTAACTTGGATGATCAGTTTAGCACAATTTAAGGGTATAATATCCATAAACCTTCATGGACATATAGTATGAGTCTCTACCTTCTTCCTCCATCCATTTTCTTACTATGTCCAACATAAATTTTGACTTCTATAACAACTTCTTTAGAAAAAAGCTTGTAACTCAACATTTTCTCTCTCCTCTCTCTAACCAATACCACCTAGAGGTACCTGGGAGAATCTAATATAAGATAATAGATTACCTAAGAAATTAAATCCATACTAATCACTTTTAATCAACATCTTCAACATCGGGTCTTTATTAGGGTTCTAAGAGTGTTTAAACTAGTTTCCATTCTTTATGATTGTTCATAAAGCATAACTCATCAATACAAAAACTAATGAATCTAATTTTGAGCTATGACCCTGACCCATTTATCATTAATTTCTTAGGTTCCCATGCAAATGTTTGTTGTGATAATGAGCACAATAAAATCTTTCTTAGGATGAGAACCCTTAATTTTGAGCACTCGAGAGACCTCCAAACAAATTTTCATGCCTTATCCTTCAAACTAGAACCTCAAAATTCATGAAAATGAATAAAAAAACTTGACTCACCTTTATAAATTCTCACATACTCACACTTTCCTTGAAAACTGATCTTGATACCCCATTAGGTTACACTCACTCTCTACACCATAATAATCATACCTTACTAGGCCTTGAACTGATCTTCATGCCTCTTTCCCTACTCTCAACACCTCACTTCCATGCTCAACATCGAACTCTCATGCCATAAAACCTCTTTCATGCTTAAACACTACCATACGTCCTTCACATTCCTTGATAATATATCATGATACCTCATTAGGCCAAGCAAAGTTCAAGTACAAATCAAGATAGAATTCCTTACCCTCAAATACCCACCTTAAAACACTTTTGAAAGATTATATACCTAAATCACATTTCCATACAATTAAAAACAAATTCTCACTTGACTGAGCTCACTCACTTCACCATGCTACCTACACATACATTTTCACAAGGTCTAGACTAAAGTTTCTAATGCACTTGATGCCTTGACCTATTTATTCCATGTCATGATTGTTGGGTGAATATTTTGTCGACCAGCTAACTGGTGAGCAAAATAGTTCCTATCACCATAGCATAGGGAGATTGGTCGGCCAAATGTGCAAGTTTACTACATCACTAGGGGACAAATCTCTCCTCTCATCAAGGGGAGGTTCCCTATAAATATTAGGGGGATATATACTATATATATAAGCTAAAAATAACACATCGGGGTAGGATACACCATCCATATCTCTTTTTTTAGAGATGATGTTCACAAATAGAGGAAAAAATCTTGGTGAAGACACTGAAGGCACTTTTCTTCTTTCAGAAGTGATCTTGCAGGTAACAACAAGAGTTCTTTTAGGTAGTGACAAGTAACTGGTAACCAAGGGTGCAATAACCAACAAAATAAAGTTTAGCATAAAGTCTCCACTTCAACTGCCCAAAGAGTGAGATACAAAGGATAATGGGGGCACAAATTCATCCCAGAATCCTCAACACAGAAACAAAAAATAAACACACACTAAAGACAACTATAACAGCATAATGTCTGAAAGTAACTGACTTCAAGACATCTTCCTGATTACTTTCACTAGTTCTGCTTGTTAGATAAAATAAACAAGAGAACATTTAGAAGATAGACATAAGGATAATATCCTAAAATGATACAAGCTATACATCACAAAGTCTACAAATCACTTGATTTCTCATTCAGATAAAATAATATGAACAACAATCTAAGCTCAAAGTCTCAGTAATGCCTTTCAATTTGGGCAGAGTTTTACTTCTGTTAATAGGAAGATCTCCCTAAAATAATAAAGGAGATTACAATATATAGCCACCAAGCAAGGCTTGGTGCTCTCTCCCATGGGACGGCCCATGCTACAGTCAACGCCTTCAATGTGCCTTTAGTTTTATCTGGAGGGACCATGCCTAGAACAATGCATTGCCTTAACTATGGCATGTCTATTCATCTAATATGTCTTTTCCTAAGTTTGGATCATCTGGTCTGTCCCCTTTGACGTCTGCACAGCTATCTATTTTGTCTTTACTCCAAAGGAGACTAATAGGCTGCACCTTCAATGTTTACAAGCTCAAAAATCTATTCTGCAGACTGTTCTAGCTACCAGAATAAATTCTACACAAATATTTTGGGCTTTTCCCTCTTTCTGATTTTGTCCTTTCTAGCTTTGTCTCTTCCTGGAATTTCATCTCCCAGGCTATCTTTTCAGCTAGTCACTTGGTTCTTCCTTCAAGTTTCACGCTTTATTTGAATTTCAACGGATATTCCCTTACTTTAAATTTGATGTCTGTGGGGCCGTCAATGGTTTCTAGCTACTTAAACCATGTTGAACCTTAAACCTTTGAACCCACTAAAATTACATTGGTTCATTGGTTCATCAGTTCATTCTGCCTCTTTTGTTCCATCACTTCCTAGTTCAATCGATTTTTCGCTCCTTGGTTGAACCACCTATTTGCTGCTTCTTTCCTTGACTGAGGCCGCCTTTGAACCTTTAAACCCATGAACCATTGAACTTTGAACTCATTCGGTTCAAGGTTCAATCAGTTCATTGGTCCATCCTTTGTCTGTCACTTCTTTGTTCTTTCTAAGCTCTTTGATCTTCATCACACTGGTTGAACCTTTGAACCTGTGAACTCATTGAGCCTTTTGGTTCAAGGTTCAACAGTTTAATCGGTTCATTATTTTTATTTGGCTAAGTCCTTTTGATTTTTTGAACCAAACGCATTGAACCATTTGGTCATTGAACCTGTTGAACCATTGAACCCAATGAACCTTTGAACTAAAGTGGTTCAATGGTTCAACGGTTCAATGGTTCAAGCCTTCTCTTTGATAAGTGTTTTGAAGCCGTTGAACCTTGAAATGATTGAAATTTGAACCTTGAAAAATGCGCTTAACTCTTGCTGATGATGTTGAACCTTTGAACCCATTGAACCAAAATGGTTCAAGGTTCAATGGTTCAATCCTTGCTTAGAAGCTTGCCAATGAACTCTTTTGGTTGAACCTTGTCGTTGAACCAACTTTGAAATCACCCAAGTGTTGAGAGCTTGCTTCTTTCCTATAGAGTCCATAGAAATAAACCTGTGAAGCCCGTAAAACTTGCCCTATAGAGTCCATAGATTAAAGCCTGTAGAGTCCGTAGAAATGAGCCTGTGGAGTCCATAGTTTTAAGCCTGTGGAGTCCATAGTTTTAAGCCTGTAGAGTCTAGAGATTTCTAAAAATCTTGAAGAATGGAGAATTAGAATGCATAGAACAATTTTTGAAAAGGGAAGAGACAATTTTGGTCTTGCAGGACCAAAATAGTTCAAATGTTGTCCCAAAAATGAGTGATATTTTTGGGGACAATAGCTGGCTTCAGTTGGGGAACTTCCTTCAGTTGAAAACTTGGAACAGCTGAGGGGAATAGAAACCAGAATCTCTAGTGCCTTGAAGTATGCCATTGGGCTATGGAGTCATGCTACCCAAAAAAAAGGCTCTAAAAAATGAAAATGAACAACACAAAGTAGAAACAAAGACTATACAGATATACATATGTATAGATGAACTTATCTGACACTTTCAGAATTAAAGTGCTTCAGATGCTACCCATTGTGAGACAATGAAAATGGTGTTCCATCCTGATAAACTAGTAGGAAACCCTTTTGTACCCAGAATTGGTGGTGGGTGAATGGATCTCTCCACTAGGAATCACATTTTCTGCATCTTCCTTTTTTTGGCTCTCACTTCTTGCTCCATGGCAGGACGTGGTCTTCAATTTGAAAACTATAACTCCTTGCTCTCTTGGCGAAGGGTTCCTTTTGCTAACTTTGGAGTATAACGGTATGGTCCACCATCATAGATTGTTGTTTAGCTAGTCCAGTCCAGCACACGCTTTGTTTGTCAACATCAAACTCCTAAAAAACTAATAGTTCAACATCTTCTTTGGTATGAAGGAGTTTGATCTCTTCATCTTAAGCAGTCTTCAATCTGAGCAACAGAGATTTTCATCTAGCTATGTTGTTGGTGTTGCTAAACTGCAACTTGTATGGAGGAAGAATATTTCCTTGAGTAGATATCAACACAATCCCAGCTCCAACATTAGTGGAAGAATTACTGCCATCAGATTCCAGGATCCAAACATCATCAAAAGCTGATCTTCTATCAGATTTCTCTTCATTAGAGATGGAAGATCCTTCATTTGTACTGCACCCTACCAATTCTTCTGATGTCTTGTTTGGATCAAATCCTGGATTGCTAGCTACGAGACTTTCATCAGCTAAGACATGAGCATCTTCTATGGTCAAGAAGTAATTACCCCTGCCTGAAGGCTCAAATAGAATTTGAGTTGTAGGGGCTGACGTTTGGATGACCACAATTTTTGCCTTAGATAGGTCCACACCTAGTTCTCCACCAATGTTTAACTGCTCAAGGTTGGCTTGTAGGAATTCAAATTTAGTCATTTGAATTTTGGATTTCTTGACATGATCAATTATGTCAAATGACTGAAATGGACTTGGAAGAGAGGATGGGAGTTCATCCTTTTGGTTTTTGGGAGGGGGAGGACTAGTCTGCAAATTTAAAGTAAAAGGTACATAAATGTTTGATGTACTTACCTTTTTGGAAATCACTAGGTCCTTTGACTGGAAAGGAAGAGGGGTTCTCTACTTAGCAATTGAAATTGTTGGTTGGGGTCGCTCCTCTATCTTTTCTTTGTCAACTTGTTGGGTTGACTGATTCTTGGACCGAGTGAATACGGCATATGACCCTTCTATTGCTTCACCTTCACTTCTGGGTTCATCCTGGTAATTCAGAAAACCAATGTGGGAGTCACCAGCTGATCCTTCTTGATCCTCCGTGAAGTGATCAGCGTCATTTTCTTTCTCAAACTCAGGTTGGAAAGAGAAAGCATGTTCTGTTTCTAGATATCCAACTGCTAAGTGGGTTAGAGGTGCTTCAAGGGCAAGGTTCCTCTGTAGGGAGGAAGATGATTTAACTATCCTTGATTCCTGGCAAGATGGCCTTGGTAGGATTGATTAGAGAATGTCCTCCTTGGTACATCTCTGTATGGAGCAGATGACATCCCTTACGCCATTTTCCTTTTCAAGGCTAGCAATTCATTTGCTGGCTTTTGTACCATTTGATCAGTGAAGGCTGAAGGTGGATACTTAGAAGATGAAGAGGATTTACCTCTATTAAGATCTCTCTTTATCTTTCCTGCCAAGATAAGGTCATCTTCTAGCTTAGTAGCCAAGTCCTTGAGCAACAATAAGGTCTATGTGTTTAGCCTGTCTCAGCAAGAAACTCACTTCATGCAACTGTGAGTTGATGAAGAAACTCTTGAGATTCTGAGGTGTCAGCTGGGTGATCATGGCAATCCTGTGCCTCAGCTTGTCGAACCCGGCAGTGAAGTCCCTCATAGGTTCATGGGGCTCCTTCTTCATCTGTGTGAGTTGGGCTAGCAAGGCATGTGCATCTTCTATAGGCTTGAACATTGCTTTGAACTTGGATTTAAGTGTGTCCTAGTTAGCCACTGATCCAGCTTGTAGATGGTAGAACCACTCTGCAGCAACACCTTGTAGGGTCTCCATAAAAAGCCTGACTGCCACATCTTCAAATTCCACCCATATCACACCACAGGCTATGTTGAAGGCTGTAATGTGTTCATCAGGGTGAACTCTCCCATCTCTAAAGAATTTAGGGAAGTTATTTCTTGAGCTGCATGGAAGTTCATGCAGAGATGGAGTCAAGTTGAGTGGGCCAAAATAGTTACCCTAGGGGCCTCAAACTGCCATGATTTAATTATGAAAAATAGGGATAAAAAATTTGGGTGGAGTGGCCAGATTGTAGAACAAAAATGGAAAAGAACTGGCCCTGCTTTAGCTTGAGGCTTGAGGCTTTAGACTGTGCACTCTTTTCCAATAGCTCTAGTTTTGTAGACCAGATAAAATAATGGAGATGGAAGAAAATGGTAAGGCTATAATGATAATGGTTAAGACACAGAATGGAGTCGCCAGAGTCTATATAATGGATAAGGGAAGGAACTGCTTCAATCTAAAACTTGAGGCTTCAGATTGCACATTCATCCCCAGCGGAGTCACCAAAAAATATTGGGTGAATATTTTGTCGACCAACTAACTGGTGAGCAAAATAGTTACTATCACCACAACATATGGAGATTGGTCGGCCAGATGTGCAGGTTTACTACATCACTAGGGGACAAATCTCTCCTCTCATCAAGGGGAGGTTCCCTATAAATATGAGGGGGCTATATACTATATATATAAGCTGAAAATAACACACAAGGGTAGGATACACCATCCATCTCTCTTTTTTCAGAGATGATGTTCACAAATAGAGGAGAAAATCCTGGTGAAGAAACTGAAGGCACTTCTCTTATTTTAGAAGTGATCTTGCAGGTAATAGTAGGAGTTCTTTCAGGGAGTGACAAGTAACTGGGAACCAAGGGTACAATAACTGATAGAATGAAGTGTAGCACAAAGTCTCCACTTCAGCTACCCAAATAATGAGATACAAAGGATAATGGGGGCACAAAGTCATCCCAGAATCCTCAACACAGAAACAAAAAATAAACACACACTGAAGACAACTATAACAACACAGAGTCTGAAAGTAACTGACTTTAGGACATCTCCTGATTACTTTCACTAGTTTTACTTGTTAGATCAAATAAACAAGAACACATTCAGAAGACAGACATAAGGACAATCTCCTAAAATGATACAAGCTATACAACACAAAGTCTGCAAAGCACTTACTTTCTCATTCAGATAAAATAATATGGACAACAATCTGAGCTCAAAGTCTCAATAATGCCTTTCAATTTGGGTAGAGTTTCACTTCTATTAACGGGAAGATCTCCCTCAAACAATAAAATAGATTATAATATATATCCACCAAGCAAGGCTTGGTTCTCTCTCTCATGGGACGGCCCATGTTGCAGTCAACACCTTCAATGCACCTTCTGTTCTGTCTAGAGGGACCATGCCTAGAATAGTGCATTGCCTTAACTATGGTGTGTCTATTCATATAATATGTCTTTTCCTAGGTCTGGATCATCTGGTCTATCCCCTCTGACATCTGCACAACTATCCATTTTGTCTTTACTCTAAAGGAGACTAACAGGTCGTGCCTTCAATGTTTGCAAGCTCAAAAATCTATTCTACAAACTGTTCCAGCTACCGAAATAACTTTTGCATAGATATTTCAGGATTTTCCCTCTTTTTGCTTTTGTCCTTTCCAGCTTTGTCTTTTCTAGCTTTGTCTCTTCTTGGAATTTCAACTCCTGGGCTATCTTTTCAGCCAGTCGCTTGGTTCTTCCTTCAAGTTTCGCAATTTATTTGAATTTCAATGAATATTCCCTTACTTTAAATTTGACATCTGCGAAGCCGTCAATGGTCGCTAATCGCTTTAACCATGTTAAACCTTAAACCTTTGAACCACTAAAAGTACATGGGTTCATTGGTTCATTAGTTCATTTTGTCTCTTTTGTTCCATCACTTCTTGGTTCAATCGCTTTCCCGCTCCTTGGTTAAACCATCCGTTGAACCACCTGTTTGCTGCTTCTTTCCTTGACTGAGGCCACGTTTGAACCTTTGAACCCATGAACCATTGAACTTTGAACTCTTTCGGTTCAAGGTTCAATCGATTCATTGGTTCATCCTTTGTCCATCACTTCCTTGTTCTTTCTAAGCTCTTTGATCTTCATCACACTAGTTGAACCTTTGAACCTGTGAACTCATTGAACCTTTTGGTTCAAGGTTCAACGATTCAATCAATTCATTCTTTTTATTTAGCTAAGTCCTTTTGATTTTTTTGAACCAAACACGTTGAACCATTTGGTCGTTGAACATGTTGAACCATTGAACCTGTTGAACCTTTGAACCAAAGTGGTTCAATGGTTCAATGGTTCAAGCCTTCTCTTTGATAAGTGTTTTGAAGCCGTTGAACCTTGAAGTGGTTAAACTTTGAACCTTGACAAATGCACTTAACTCTTGCTAATGGTGTTGAACCTTTGAACCCATTAAACCAAAATGGTTCAAGGTTCAACGGTTCAATGGTTCAATCCTTGCTTAGAAGCTTGCCGATGAACTCTTTTGGTTGAACCTTGTCGTTGAACCAACTTTGAAATCGCCTAAGTGTTGAGAGCTTGCTTATTTCCTGTAGAGTCTGTAGAAATCAACCTATGAAGTCCATAGAACTTGGCTTGTAGAGTCTGTATATTTTCTTCCTGAACCCTGCAGAGTCCATAGAAATGAGCCTGCAGAGTCTGTAGTTTTAAGCATGCGGAGTCTGTAGTTTTAAGCCTACAGAGTCCGTAGATTTTTGAAAAGATTGAAGAATGGAGAATTAGAATGCACAGAACAATTTTTTAAAAGGGAAGAGACAATTTTGGTCTTACAGGACCAAAATAGTTCATATGTTGTCCCAAAAATGAGTGATATTTTTTGGGACAACAATGATCTTAACAAAACATCAACCAATCAAATATAAAACATTACACCACACTCATATCACTACACCATTATATTTTTGATGCAACAATCTTCCACAACCTCATACAAACCTAAAACCACATGACCAAGCAACATATGACTTAACATCTCTCTTCCATGCACTTGAACACATTGACCTTTGCCTTCATGCAACCTTAAGACATTAGTTTCCTTCTAATTATCTTTTGAGTTCAAATGAATCTTGTCACATGTCTTCATATGAATATATTAGTCGTCTTCAAACATCTTCCATGACTTGTACCTTCCATGCTCACAACACTTATGATAACTCTCATCAATGCAACACTCTTATGTGCCTTGACATATCATATACTACCATATGTCCTTAGTCACCTTTAACATCAACCTTGATAGTAAAATCTTAACATGATACATCTTTGACATCAATGACCATTATGCCTTTGCATTATGCATCTTTTTGACATTAATGACAACATGCCAACACCAATTTTATTTCTCCAGAGTGCATCCATTTTATTTTATTGCTAATTCTTCATATTATGATTGAATTTCAAAGAACATTATATCTACGATGAGAATTGTTAAGGCCCCTTGATCAATAACTTTTTTAATCTAGTCTTTCAATATGTTACCCATTTGGCCTACCTCTCTCACTTTTTCTAGTGTCTCGACATGAAAACTTGATGAAATTATAGTTGAATTGGCATGATCAATCTATGTATTATTGAGTTCAATTATTCGACCTTCTCTTTCAATTCATATTTCATCACCTTATATCTATCCATTTTTCAAAGATGGTGCCAATCACCAACTGAACATCTCCTTTCATCCCTTCTCTGGTTGATTTTCCTAAATAAACCCTAGATACTTGGTAGTAATCAAACCTAATTTATGAATTATCCATTTCAACTATAGGAATATCCACTTCCACATAATTTTATCCCTTTTCATCTGTCACCATTCGTGAAACTGTCCTCACTTTATTTGGCCTCTTTGAGAAAGAAGTTGTCAAGGTTCAAAAATTTATCTCTTCAAGTTTAACAATTTTTGTCATTCTATTCACTATTGTAGACAACCAATTTGAAGTTGTCACGTTTGAGGAAGACAATGGGAGAAAAGTTTAAATAGGTGGAATAAGCCTGGCTACAGCTAAATAATGTGTTTTCTCAATTGAGGCACCTTGAAAAGATGCTTCAATTTGCTCTTGTGTATGGATTGTATCAAAAGGAATTCTTGGATAAGGAGCAATGGGAAACTTAGGATTCGAGGGAGAAGATAAAGAGATATGAGTAACCTATTGAAAAGGGAAAGTAGATGACAAAGGGAACATTGTATAATTTGAAGCTAAGAATTGATGAGTTGTGTTCTTTACCATATCTTGAGAAAATGGTAAACTATTAATTAGAACCTCTTCAGGAACTAAAATTTTAGGAGAAGAAGAAACATTTTCAGCTAACCTTTTTATTTTTAGCTTAATAGGCTTCCTTGGTTGAACATCTTATTGAGTAGCTTCAGGGTTATGCACCTTTTCTATCATTGGGGGTTTTCCACTAGGGCCTACCTCATTTGTCTTTTTTGGCTCATCCTATTGTTTATAGAAGCTACCAACTTCATCTTTGCCAAGAGGTGTAGGGGAATCAACATTCACAATATAAATTCCCTTGATTTTCAACCATATAAGAGTTATGTCAAGTATATCCCTTGTCCTACTTCTAAGATAAGTAGATTCCCTAATATCCCAATGTAATATGGGCAATAGCTTTGTCGTGATGCCCTCTTTTTCAAATATGGTGTCCAATATGACCTCATCATCTACCAACTATTTTGGCACTTTTATTATGCCAAATTTGATTATTTATCTCATGGTAAATCATGAATAGTCTCTGATTCTCACTAATTTCTTTTCATCACAATCCATCCAATAGTCTTTAAATATGGAACATGTTGAAACTATGATCCAATATTGTGTTTAATAAGAACCTTATTATCAAATGAAAACCTATTTTCATATGTCCTAAGGTTATAGTAAGACATGTATTGCTCAACTATCTTGGCCTTCACTAGTGAAGGGCAAGTATACTTGCCAATAGAGATTGGAAACTTAATCCCTGTTTTATATCATCTTGTCAGAAACTTATGTGTTCAATAAGTTGTCTCAGCAATTCCATCAATGCCTATTTATCACTAACATATTGTGGCAACATGTAAGGAACAACTTCACAAACATTGATTTTAAAATAACTTAATGTTGAGAATTGTATGAACCAAGCTCCCCATATTGCTATTTTTGTAGTGGCTGCAACTGATATTCTCATATTGAAGAGTCTTTTTTCAAACAACTAGATGATGAAATGAATAAAGCAATCATTAACTCTTTTGAAGTGACAAGCATTTTTCTTGAATATTATCTAGGGATAGAAGTCATACACCATTGCTTTCCCAAAATTTTCCACTTTATGCAATCCATCAAAATACCTTTGACTTGCTACATTGTAAACAAGATACAAAGTCATATAGAATTTTGACTTGTCTTATACCTCCATGAGTTCTTTGTGAATGGCATTGCTGATCAACTACCCCTAATTGATATATTGTTTATTTCTAAGGATGATATATATGAATATGTGCATCCATGTCTAAATTTTTTTTGCCATTTGATTTCCCATTATCCTATGCAACAATGTAATCATGTCACTTTTTTCATCTTTAAAATTTGATCTTGCAATATTTTCTGGAAGCCAAGTGGAGGAATGTTTAGGCTTACTCAACTTGAATTTATTGACATGTTTAGAACATGCTATAACATTATCATTTTAAAATATTTATGAGGAATCATAGGTTAGATTCACAAAGGCTTCATGATTTAGAAGGCAAAAAATGTTATCATTTTAATCAGGAGCAAAACTTACTACCAACTCCCCCTGGGGATTTCTTACCTCTCATGTCTTTGAGTTATAATTATTTACCACAATCAAAACTAACTCAAGAGATTGTAATGACATTGGGAATTTTTTTGCTTGTGTTAATCCACTATCATAAATGATTTGACCAAAATCCATCTTATGTACTGCATTCATTCTTTCCCAAAACTTATCCAAGTTGATGTGGCCTAGATCAATGTTAGCGATATTTCTAACATTGAACTCCAGTGGTGAATAAAGTGTCATACCTTAAAATTGGTACTTCATGATTTATTTGCCTTTACTCAGAAGCTCCTTTTCTAGAGTAGGAGACGAAGACATCAATTTGACAATAAAATTGACAAATTTGTGAAAAAGCTCATTATTTACAAAAAATGACAGAAATGCAAATTGAAGTATGTACTCACAAGTTGATTATGCAAATTAATTCAATGTATTTTTACCACTCCTTATATCAATTTCAATTTTGCTTTGACCAAATTATCTACTTGCAAATGCACCTGTAGAAAATTCCTTTGTGTACCTTAGTATGAACTTTTCTAGTCAATGGAAATGAATTGAATAAATTTTTCAAAAATAATTTATTTTTCAAATTTTTAAAATATTTCCCTATTCCTTATGATTTTTAAATTTCCATAATTTAAAAATCTCACATTTGTTTTTAAATCACCGCTCAACGTAGAGGAAACTTGTGACCATGCAATGAACTAATAATAATCAAAATTTTACCACAACCAATTCTATCCTCAGTTTTTACTAATTTGAAAAAAACAAAAATTTACCAAAAAACCCTATCAACCTTTTTAACATTCTCCTCAAAAATGAAATTGTATCAATTCAAAAACATGCAAATTGAAGATTTTCAAAAAATTTAAAATAAAAATTAACATGCTAACTTCCTCTCATTCATTTTTCCCTTTTTACTCAACTTTTCTCCTCAATTTTTTTTAACTTTCCACTCAACAACTTTTCTATTTATTTTTTATTTTCCACTCAACATCTTTTTTATTTATTTATTTTTTACTCAACCTTCCTACCTAGGCATACGACCTTCCATATAGTTGGTGTTGGAAGGAAAGAATCAAAGTTTTTTAAAAAAAATTGCTTAAGGCTGGCAAAATTGCAACAACATGGGGAAAATGATTTTTTTTTTTTAATTTTACCCAAACTGACCAATGTTGGGTCGCATGATTTGGTATGGTTGGGAAAATTGAAAAAAATGTTAATAAAACTAACCCTTTTTGCAGGTCATATAGCTTGCTAAAGCGCCCCTGTGTGTAAAAAAATTAAGAAAATAAATGCCAAATTGAACAATGGCGTAGGTCATATAGCTAGGGGAAAATAAAAAATAATTTGAATTCTGCCTATGGAAATTATACACCCTATTTGCATTGAGATTAAATGAATTAAATCTTGCTTATTTTGGGGGTTTGTACAACCAGAATGGCACTTTGGTTGGCAGAGGAAACTAAAAAAATATTCATCAAAATTTATACTAAAACCTGCGCTTTTCTTTTTTGGGTCCTTTAGGAGAAAACTCAATGTAGCGCCTAGCTCAGTCTTGGAAAATATTTTTAAATTTTTTTGTGAAATCGCATGACTAAAAGAAAATCTTTTTCTTTAATTTACTTCCCTTCTGTGAACTTGAGAAAATTTCTTCCTAGTAGTCACTGGCTAAAAAAGCAACTCTATTTGTATGATTGATGAAAAATATTTATGAGTTTGCATGTAGGCTTGAAAAAGAAGATTCAATTTGCAATGATAATTTGCACAAGAAAAATGCAATTTAAAAAGTGGAAGTTTGCATTAACACAAATTTTATAAATATAATTCGCATTTGCATAATTAGAGGAAGCATGATTTGCATTTGCATGACTTACAGAAATAGAATTTTGAGTTGCATAGAAAAGGGAAGTTTAAAACATTTTTACAATTTACATAAAATTTTGAAACATTTTTGTAAATTGTACGAAAACAAAAAAAATCATAATTTGTACGAGAACCAAAAACATTTTGCAATTTGCACGGGAACTAAAAACTTTTTTGCAATTTATATGAGAACCCAAAATGAAATTACAAATTGCACCAAAGTCGAAAAAGAATTTACGAATTACACAAAGATCGAAAAAGCTTTTGCAATTTGCACAACTTATGAAAAAGAAATGTGTGTTTTCACAACTCATAAAAAGTGAAATGATTTGTGCATATTACAAAGAATGCTAGCGATCTTTGCATAAAGGGTTTAAACGTGTTTTTAAACAATTCAGGAATAAAAGCAAAAAAATCATAAATTTTTAATTATTCAATTTTTGAGTAATTAATTAATTTTTTTTATTTTTTCAAGATTTTGACATTTTTGGGTGAAATTAAAAAAAAATTAACCATTTTTTTTAAAATTGATTTTCCACCAATTTTTCACTATTTTCAAAATCTATGACAACAACTGACTCCGATTGGGATTTTGAACTACAAGGAATGAAAAGAATTTGAATTCTATGTTTTTGTAGGCTAGCACTTTATCCATTGGGTAATAGAGTCTTCAGTAATAACTTTGATGGATTTGAAAAATATCTAAATTTTTTATCTTTGAGAAAGGGATGGGTCCTCAAGCCATCAAAAAGCTTTCACATGTCAAAGTGTATGTGAGGGTTAGATACTCATCCTATCCGGTGCTTTCACATATCTAAAAGCATAGTGTATGCGAGGGCATTTTTAGTTATGCATTCTAAAATAAACTAAAATGCAAAGAGAGAAGTATTTTTATTATACTTGTATATATAGATCCGACCAATTGACAGTGAGTTCACCCATCTCAATCATATGAGAAATGAACATGCATTGCTAGGCCAAATCATCTGTTCAATTGAAAATCTACATGCCTTGATCCGACCAACTGATAGCTAGTTTTTCCATCTCAATCATATGAGAAATGAACATGTGCTAATGGGCTAGATCCTTGTTCATTTGAAGAGATCCATGAAAAACCTATTCAATATATTACTCTTGTAAAAATTGTGATAACCATTGACGTTCCTAGATAAAGATCACAATAACAAAAGTGTGTAGGTAGGAAGACCAAATCATGAAAAAGGAGGGGAAATAGATAGACTATTGAATTTATTGAAAAAAAATGCACATACTAAATCAAAAACCAAAAAAGAAACACATCCAAAATTGTATTCACATATGTATAAAAGAGGGCCACTTGGTTCTTACTAGAAATAGTGTTTCAAATATTTTCCGTTGAAGGATAGTGACAAATGAGTTCCATCATGATATGCCAGGTAAAAATTTGTGTTACTGCAAAAGTGCCTAATCTTGAATGGCCCCATCCAAAGTGAATCAAACTTCCCATGACTCCCTTTCAGCTCTCTGTGACTATCCCAAAGCAAAACTAAATCTCTTACTTGGAATTCTCTTTTCTTAGCTTTTTTTTAAAAAGAACTTTGAAATGAGCCTGATATTTTGTTATCCTATCTACCACCTGTATCATTTTTTCTTCCAATTTTTATCAATAAAATATTCTCTTATCTCATGAGCTTTTAAAATTTGGATTTTCAACTACTCTAGACAATTATAGGGTAAGTAACTCAAGAGTCATAAGAATCATAACATCTATTCCATAAAAAAATTGGAATAGAGACATATCAATAACATTTTTTAGAGTTATATAATTTGCCCAAAGAGCATCATATACCTTTTTGTGCCAATTTTTTAAGTTCTCATCTATTATCTTATGCATACTTATAAACAAATTTTTGTTGTTGGTTCTAGCTTGACCATTACCTTGCAGATGATAGTTCAACAAATGAGACAGAGAAATGCCATATCCATGGCAAAATGCAATCATCTCTAAATAACGAAAGTTATATGCAATATCTGTAACAATTTTTTTGTGGAATTCCATATCGTACCAAGATATTTTCCTTGAAAAAGTTGCAAATGACTTCTAAAGTTATTTATTTTATAGGTATCACATCTACCCACTTGGTGAAGTAGTCCATTTTTGTGAGAATGTAAATATTACCAATACTCAAATGAGGGTTCAATGTCCAAATGAAATCTAGTCCCCATTGTTGAAAAGGTTCTTCAACTATTATTGGTTAAAGAGGAAGCAATTCTAACCTAGGTTTGCCTATACACTACTGACATGCCTCACACTTTCTCACCCATTCATATGAATCTTTGAAAAGAGTTAGCCAATAATAATGAGATCTGAGAATTTTATATGTTTTTTACCTTGCCAGAAAAGTGCCCTCCACAAGCCTTATCATGAAAATCTTGTAATGATTTTTTTTTATTCTTTATTTATGCACCTTAAGAAAAAACCATCAATGTTTTTCTTAAAAAGAGTGTCATCCTATATGATATACTTATTAACCTATAGTTTGACTATTATGCATTGTTTAGCATCTAAGTGTGAAAGACATTCTTCATACGTCAGGTAGAAAGCAATGTCTAAAAACCATTCATTAGTAGAATTGACAAACAATACTAAAGGAAGCTCTTGATCATTTTGTTCACCTAAAACTATCAAATATTTTGATTGAATATCTCTTTGTTCTGCCATGAGTTGACATAATCCTTTTCCTCAAACTACTTTTGTAGGTTTTATTTCTAGATCATATTCTTGCACTTTAGTTATCCAATTCCCTCATTTAGAATTGGGTTCTTGTTGAGTCAGAATAGATTTGACTATTGTACTTGATACCATTACCATAGAATGTGAATGCAATATGTAATATTTGAATTGCTTCACTAATTTCACTATTGTATAAGCATGTTTTTTCTAAGGAGAATATTTTAGTTCATAATCTTTGAGATTACAAATCATGAAGACAACTGAGTGTATATTTTGAAGCATAACAATAAATAATGAACTCTTTCTTAAAATCAGGACAAACTAATGTAGGAACACGAGAAATAACAATCTTTATCTTCTCAAATGCTTCTTTACCTTCAGGTTTCCAATTGAAAGAAGTTTTTCCTTTCATTATGTCTACAATATGTCTGGTGAACTCAATAAAATCAAGAACAAATATTCTCAAAAAGTTCACTTTCCCAAAGAAGGAATGTACTCCTAGTTTATTGGTAGGCAAGGAAAGTTTTTGAATCACTTGAACCATTTCTGTGTCAATCCTTACTCCTTATTTTAAAACAATATGACCTAGGATTTTAACTTCAGTCACTCCAAAGATAGATTTCTTAGGGTCGAGAAAAATTCCATGTAAATGACACTTTTCAAAAACTCTATCTAAATATGTGTAGTGATCTTCTCGCTTTTTTGAGAAAACTACTAGGTCATCTAGATACACCACAATGATTTATTTTTCATTTATTTGAATGCCAAATACATTACCCTCTAAAAGTTAGCTCCTTCATTAATCAACCTGAATGGAATTCATTTGTATGCAAAAGTGCCCCAAGGTGTTGTGAAAGTCATTTTATGTTGATCTTCCCTATTAACCTCAATTTTATTATATCTTGAGAAACCATCAAGTAACGAAAGCATTGCAGAACCTATTACCACTTAGATAACTTGATCCATGACTGGTAGTGGATAATTATCTTTCAGGGATGCTTGGTTAAGGTTCCTGAAATCAACACATATTTTGATTTCACCAATCTTCTTATGAATTGGTACTATGTTAGATACCCAAGTTGAATGGTGGATAGGGAAAATAATATGAGGATTAAACATATTTTGCACTTTGGTAAGAATTATTCTTGTGATTTTAGGACTATATTGTCTCAATTTCTATCTAAAAGGTTTTACATTAGGGTTTAGAAGAACTATATGTTGCATCTCTTTGGGATGAAAAGACTTAAGGTCTGCATATTAATACATGAGTATATCAATATACATATGGAGAAGGCTAAAACCTTTCATTTTTATTTAGGTGAGCAATAATTTCCAATGTTGACAAACCTAGGATGTTCCTCTAAACCAATGTTTAATGTTTCATAATCAATATAATCAAGATTCCCTTTTTGCATTTTACTTTTTACAAATCTATCATGTTTATCAAATAATTCTTCTAAAGAGATCAGGGCTTTAGGAATTTTATTTCCTTTTAACTTGATAACACCTTCTTCATCATGTTTGTCTGTGATTATCTCTTTTGATGTATGAACTAAATATTATCTATATAAGGAATCACTGCCTTCAAGGTAGTTTTTTTTGAAAATGTATGTTTTCTCAAGGAAAGAGATGATCTATTGATCATCATTGAAACTTGCCAATTATTTGCATTGTTTGGGATGCTTGGTTTGTATATTAGTTCAATCATGTATTTTTATGTATTAATATCTACATGGGGAATCATCAAAGAAGATGACACTACCAAAGCATTAGCTTTGGAGTTATGTTTTCTAGGAATTGTATTGATAGAGAAAACATCAAATATTCTAATTTTATCTTAGAATTTATTCCTATAATGTCTTAAACAATTATTTTTCAACTGGTATTGACCTTTTACTTATTTCAAAATGAGTTCAACATCACCCAAAATTTTCAAATTCTTGATTCCCATCTCTTCTATTACTTGCAAACTAGTAAAAGTGCCTTGTATTCAGCTGTATTGTTGGTATAGTCAAACTGTAACTTATAGGAAAATAGAAAAAATTATTTATATGGAGATATCAAAATTACTATTGTAATTGAACCTATTGATGAACAACTACCATCAAACTCCATTATCCAAACTTCATTTAGGTTTGATTTCATGATTTCTGGTAACTCTACATCTTTATCTATCATCAGGAGATAGTTATTGATTCATGTATCTTCATACAAAATATCAGTTCTAGGATCATCAACCTTTTAGACTATGTATTTTTTTTTCAATTTAGGTTTTAAACATTATTTGACTTCTTTGACTGGAATCATAGCATGCGACAAATCCATTTGGATTTCACCTCTCAATTCTTTGCAAAAATTTCTACCCAAAAAAATGCTATAAGCTGCTAGAATATATGTGACCAAAATATTAATTTTGATTTACTTTTATGGATAATATGCCAAAGCCACTTGTGCATCCTTAATCTATCTAATGAGAGGAAATTATTTCACCTTCATAAAATAACAACGTCCAAAGGTCTTCCTATAGGTTAGGCCAAGAGCATGAGTAACTTTGGCAAGCATGAAATTATATGAGGCTCTTGTATCAATAATAAAATTATTGACTTTACATCCCTTGAGGAATATGCAAATGTAAAAAGGGTCAAATTTATTAGATTTAGAAGTGGTTGTGGCCATAGAGTTAACTTGATTGGAAGCAACAGGGTTAGTTAGGATTCCCTTGAAATTGGTATTTTTAGAATTTAGATTTTTACCTTTTATGAAATTAATTAACCTATCCAACTACTCTGTATATGCTCTTAGCTATTCAGCTTGTGACATCTAAATCTTAGTCTTGTTGACATGATCAATTATGTCAAAAGTAAGTAAATTATCATAAGGGATTTGAATCGTTAGACTATTTTATATTTTGAGTTCTAATGAAAAATGCAAAGGATTGACTATTCATATCCCCAACACTCTCTTCACAGTCATCTTCATATGAATTATATTCTAGGAATGTGTTTATAGAGTCACCACTAGGATCTTCAATTTCACATTCTTGAAGTTCTGAATTTTTTGATTCATTTTTTTCTTTAACTTCTTTGTATTCAAATATTTTCTCTATTTCTAAAACTATATTCACCAGTGCATTAGTGTTTTGCTAAAGAGGAGCCTCAAGTATGAGTTTTGGTTAAGGAACTTGCAGTTTAAGATGATCTCTTTGAAAATGAATGTAGTTCCTTCTTGGAATATCTTGGTATGGAGTTGTAATGGCCTTCTGAGGTATTTGATTTTTGAGGGTTATTATATCATTAGCCATTTTTTTAAAGAGTTGTTTTGTTGAAGATTTTCCTAAAATTTGAACTTTATTCTTTGAAGGTTCTTTTTTAAGTTTTCTAGACATTATCATGTCATCTTTGATGTCAATAGCCAATTCTTAGGTTGTTTCCAAATCTTTTACCCTAACTCTTCTCAGATGATAAGTTATTTTAGATAACTAAGAGTTGATAAATAATAATTTTTTATTTTCATTTGTAGGTCATGCATTAGCTGGTATCTTATTTAACAACTTATTGAATTTGGTGACAAACTCTCTCATTGGCTCATAGACTTCTTTTTTCATTTGTGTGAGCTGAGAAAGTAAATCATGGGCATCTTAGGCTCATTTAAATATATTTTTAAATTTAGTTTTCATGGTATTTTAGTTACTAATAGATCCTAGAGTGAGAAGGTAAAACCTATCTGCAGCCCCATCATATAACATTTCAATGAATAGTCTAATGGCAACATCTTCATGCTCGATGCCTAAAATGCCACATGCAACATTGAATGTTGCAAGGTGTTCATTTAGATGTTTTTTCCCATCTCCATAAAATCTTGGAAAGTTATTTCTTGACCCTTTTGTAAGGCCATGTAATTATCCAAGAGCTAATGGACCAATCATATTTCCAAATGGTAATGCTATAGTTTGAAAAACTACTTGTAGGGGAATAATGGTACCTGATAAGACAAGAGCTCGACTTGTCAAATTTATTCTTTTAGGTTGCATGTTTTTCTTAGAGGTCAAGTGAATACTAATTGTCCTTTTGATCTTTCTCTAATGTTCAGGACTCAACTTGAAGCTATAATGTTTTTGTAATTTATAAAAAGGGTCAACTTCACCTTTTGACTTACTAGCTCTAGTGAATCTCTTTTATGCCAATTTGGAAGAAAGTTACTAGCATTGAGGCACAGGTTGAAGTTGAAGAGATCTCTAAACCATCCTTCTTTGTTGTATTCTATGTGAAACTAATGCTTCTATCCTTTGTGCTAAAACTACTCAATTTTTTTCTTCTTCTAAGATTCTAACTGCTCTATGAAAATATGAAAAACTCATCTTATTATCCCAAGTGAAAGTTCTCAAATCTAATGAAATATCCTCTTGAGTTTGCATTATCCAATCAATATTAGGTTAAAGAACTAGAGCTTGAGGTGCTTGAATTATCATGAGAAGATAGTCTAGTTTTAGAAAGTCTTTGATTAGCTATACGAACTGCTCTTTGTGTATGTCTCCTCATTTGTATTTTTGAGGCAATATCAAAATTTATCTAGGCAAAGGTAACATGAGTTTATTATATATTTATCTCTACCCTAACAACATCAAATTAAGCATTGCTTATTCTATTATCAAAATTGAACAATCAAAAATTTGAAACTAGATCTTCCTCTGAAGCTTCATCCTAATTCAAACCAAGTTGATGATTTGGACTCTAAAGGCCTGAAATGGTCATATGTAAGTTTACTAATTCGAGGATGATAGATGAACTCTATGAGCTTCCCTTCATACATGAATTATTTTTCCTCTTTCATCACATTCTATCTATTGATTTAGGATAGCTAGGATGACATAAAACTAAGTTACAGACATTTCATCAAAATCCCAAAATATTTGTCTGAGTTTTAGTGAAATATCTAACTAAGTATATTGTTTCAAGTCTAACATAGGCTATTGGAGTGGTCCTTAAGATGATGGAAAAGTCTTATAGACTAGTATAATATGGGTGGTATGAAAGTTACAAAAGCGTGCCCCATAATGGGCATCAAAAACTATTGACATGAAAATTTGTCAGGAGGATAAATTTATGACTTCACATCAACAATGTGGGGAACAAAGTCCTCTTATTAGTAGGTAGAGCTACCTTTATTTAAAGCCAAAATAGAAAAGCAAGAAAAATTTACAAATAAAAGAACATAACTCATAGGGTAGTACTTTTGACCTGAAAGTATGAAAAGGAGTTTTTAGAAAAGAATATATAGAGAGGGAGAGAGATAAGGGAGAATTTTAAGCAACAAACCCATCAAGTTAGAATCTAGGACTAACAAAAGTGTTGAGAGAAAATTTTGACTTTTGAAAAAGGAAAATTTATTTTATTCAATGGGTCAAAAAGACATAATAATATCCTTAAGAATATGAAATATACACTAAAAGACTATTTGACTCTGATAATAGAAACTAATAACCTTCTATATTTTCTAAAAGAAATAACTAAGAAATTGTCTCTATTCCCACCAAAATTTTGACATGTTGGAAATATAAATTACAACGCTAAATAAAAAATTTGTAATCTAATTTCCTATTTTAAACAATTTGAAATTTATACCAATGGTAATGAAAATCAGATATGATGAATAAAGCAAAATAAATAATTCAAAAAATATCACTAATGCAAAGTTTAGAAACACCTTTTTTGTATTGATTCTAAAGAGTAGAAAGATTGATTACTTTTACAATGCTTTGCCAAAGATTCTATTTATTTAAAACCATTATTATGAAACCCTAACTTGTATTTATAAGCTAAAATGGGTGGTTATGGTGTAAAACCACCTATTTTTCCTTTTTACAGAATTGTTAAAGCACCAATGAGAAATTATAACGTAAAATGGTGCAAAAACTCTTTAAGCATTTTAACACCACTTGAGAAAATAATTGGGGTTTTTGCATTACTTGAAAAAGTAAATCATCAACTTGCACAAATTGAAAAAATAAGTTGGAAAAATTACAAAGATAATTTGTATATTTATAATGCACATTTACAAGGGGAAAAAGAGTGAAAAAACATAAGTTAGGTGAAAAGAAACAAGAGAAGATAATGCAGAAACATGGAAAGCAATTCTTCATTATTCTTGTTACTGTATTGACTATTCTTTCCCTTTCAAGAAGTTATCAAATCTTTGGAGAAATACCCTGATCAAGTCTTCATCAGGTCCATCTATATACTTGTAGGAAAAGTCTACTGAGTAATCTAACTCTTTCATTTCCTAAAGCTTGCCTCAGAGACTGTTTATTTTCATATCCAAATTATCTACATTCACTTGGAATTTGGACAACTGATGAACTTATTCAGAGCCAAATGCAAATGTAGGATTGGCAATGTTCTGGATTCATTATTTGAATTCTCTAATTATGATTTCAATTGAAATCATATTTCCCTCTTCATCCTTGTCATTGACAAAATGTCAATCCAACTTCTTGATTTCAGTGTCAATTTTCATCATTGTGTCACTTAAAAGACACATTGCATCATCAAATTTTTGAACACATTCTTGATGGGACTAGTTTCTAAATTTAGTGGCCCAAATAAATTCAGTCTAATAGACATTTTCATCTTTATTGATTACTCCTTTTTTAACAACATCAACAGAAGAAAATTTTTAGAATTTGACCAATCCAAGAATAAGTTCCTCCCAATTTTGTTTCTCCTAAGCGTATCCCTTTCCTTTGTTACTAGTTATTCATATTGTGATTGAATTTCAAATAACATCATCGCTATGATGAGAATTGTTTAGGCCCCTTGATCAATAGATTTTTAAATCTAGTCTTTCACTACATTACCTATTTGGCCTACCTCTCTCACATTTTTTAGTGTCATGGCATGAAGACTTGATGAAATGATAGTTGGTTGAATTGCCACAATCAATCTATGTATTATTGAGATCAATTGTTCCACCTTCTCTTTTAGTTCATCTTTCATCACCTTATCTTTGTCCATTTTTTCAAAGATGGTGTCAATCTCCAACTGAACATCTCCTTTCATCCCTTCTCTAGTTAATTTTCCCAAATGAATCTGGGATACCTGGTAATATTCAACCCTAATTTTTGACTTATCCATTACAATTGCAGGAATAGCCACTTATGCATACTTTTTTCCCTTTTCATCTTTCACCATTCACAAAACTATCCTCACTTTTTTTGTCCTCTTTGAGAAGAAGTTGTCAAGGTTCCAAAACCTATCTCTTTAGGTTCAATATTTTTTCTCGTTCTCTTCACTACTGTCAACAACCAATCTAAATTTGTCCTATTTAATGAAGGCAATGGGACAAAATTTGAAATAGGTGGAATAAGCTTGGATATAGCTAAAGAAAGTGTTTTATCTATTGAGACACCTTAAAAAGATGTTTCAATTTGCTCTTATGTATTGATTGTATCTGAAAGAATTCTTGTAGAAGGAGTAATGGGCAACTCAAGATTTGAGGGAGAATATTAAGAGATATGAGTAACCTCTTACAAAGGTAAATTAGATGACAAAGGGAACACTGTATCATTTGAAACTAACAATTGTTGAGTTGTGTTATCTACCAATTCTTGAGAAAATGGAAAACTACCAATTGGAACCTCTTGAGGAACTAAAATTTTAGGAGAAGAAGAAACATTTTCACCTAACCTTTTTATTTATAGCTTGATAGTCTTATTTGGTTGAACATATTATTGAGTAGCTTCAGGTTCATGCACATTTTATATCATTATGGGTTTTTTACCAAGGCCTACCTCATATGTATTTTTTGAATGGTCTTGTTGCTTATAAAAGATACCAAATTCATCTTCACCAGGAGGTATAGGGAAATCAACATTTGTAATATCAATTCCCTTGATTTTCAACCATCTGAGAGTTCTATCAAGTATAACCCTTATCCTACTTCTGATAGAAGTAGATTGCCTTTTGTCCCAATATAGTATAGGCAATGGCTTTGTCATGATGCCCTCTTTTTCAAAGATGGGGCCTAATGTGACCTCATCATCTATAAGCTATTTTGGGACTTTCCTTATGCCAAATTTGATTTTTGGTCTCACGGTAAACTATGAATAGTCATTGATTCTCACTACTTTATTATCATCATAATCCATCCAATAGTCTTCAAAATGTGAAACATGTTGAAACAAATATCCAAGATTGTGTTTAATTAAACCCTTATTGTCAAATGAAAACCTACTTTCAAATGTATTGAGGTTATAGTGAGACATGTATTATTCAACTATCTTGGCTTTCACTAGTGAAGGGCAAGTATACCTGCCAATAGAGATTGTAAACTTGATCCCTATTTTATATTAGTTTGTCAAGAACTTTTGTGTTTCAACAAGTTATCTCATAGATTCCATCAATGCCCATTTATCATTGACATTTTGTGGGAGCATGTAAGGAGCAACTTCACAACCATTGATTCTCAAATAACTGAACGTTGAAACTGTATGAATTAAGCTCTCCATCTTGCTATTTTTGTAGTGGTCACAATTGATAATCTCATGTTTAAGAGTTCCTCTAAATAAAACAATCATTAACTCTTTTGAAGTGACAAGCATTTTCCTTAAATGCTAGCAAGGGATAAAAGTCATACACCATTGCTTTCCCAAAATCTCCCACTATATACAATCCATCAAAATACCTTTGAATTATTATAGAATAAACAAGATATGAAGTCATATATAATTTTAACATGTATTTTGCCTCCATGATCTGCTTGTGAATGAAATCATTGATCAACTTCCCCAAATTGATATATTATTTATTTCTAAGGATGATCTAGATGAATTTGTACATCCATGTCTGAAAATTATTTATCATTTTATTTGCCACTATCCTATACAATAATGTAATCATGTCACTTATCTCATCTTTGAAATATGATCTTGCAAGATTTTTTGTAAGCTATATTTTTTGGGAGGAATCAAGGGTTAGATACACAAAGGTTTCATAATCTGGAAGACAAAAAATGCTATCAATTTGATCAAGAGTAAAACTCACTACCAATTCCCCCTGGGAATCTCTTACCTTTCATGTCTCTGAGTTATAATTATTTACCACAATCAAAACTAACTCAGGAGACTGTAATGATATTAGGAATGTTTCCATCTATACCAATTCACTGTCACAAATGCTTTGACCAAAATCCATCTTATGTACTAAATTCATTCTTTCCTAAACACTGTCTAAGTTGATGTGACCTAGATCTATGTCAACAATATTTTTAACGTTAGACTCTGATGGCGAAGGAAGTATCACACATTGAAATTGGTATTTCATGATTTTTTTGCCGTTACTTAGAGTCTCTTTTTTTGGAGTAGGAGATGAAGACATTAATTTGACAATAAAATTAAAAATTTTAAAAATTTGTGGAAAAACTCTTTATTTACAAAAAATGACAAAAATACAAATTTAAGTATGTACTCACAAGTTGACTATGCAAATTACTCCAACATATTTTTAAAGCTTCTTATATGAATTTCAATTTCCCTTTGACCAAATTCTTCACTTGTAAATGCACCTAAATCTATTAATAATTCTTCTTAAAATAATTAATCACATCTCGCTCCAAATTCAAATTAATCAATTATGCACACTTTGAATTCTTATTTTAAATATAAAATATAAATTTTACACCTCCTCAAAACATCTTTCACCTTTTTCTCCCTCATCCCAACCAAACCCACAACTTTTTCAACCTTCTATGACTCATCTCTTGAGTTGTAAGGAAGTCTGACTTATTCCTGCTAACTCAACTAACCAATCCCATGCTTCTCTCAACCATTTAAAATGGTCTTCATTCTCATGGGTGAGGACTCATTATCCACTATTGATTATTTGGATCATTTAATAAATCTAAATAATCCTCCACTATTAGAGCCTCCTCTAAAAATCTATAAATAATTATGCTAATGAAGTTCTATTCATAAGTGATTCAAATCATACAAAACTCATTTTAAACCAAAATATTGCTCATTCTCCTTTGTATTGGAAGAGTGAGCACCATATTTTTGAAGAGCAAATCAAGTTTACTTCATAATAGAGAAAACTTGTATATTTAAAACATAAATTTTGTGTTTTCTTGCTTTTATTTGTTTGTTGCTCTATCTTAGGTTGAATTTACCTTAGATTAAGATTAGTTCATTTTATTAGCACTTCTAAATTTAGTTCACATATTTATAACATGCTCAATGGGATCTTTCCTCATCTTTTTCATCTTATAATCATCATATTTACATTTAGACAACATTTTCTTATTTGATTTTTGTTGTTTCTATTTGCATTTGTGTTTAATCTCATCTTTTTGAGTGCTAGTATAATTTATAAGTTGTTATCAAGAATTTTCTCTTTGGTTATGCACGCCCACTACGTAACAACAAATTCAAGAGCATAAATAGAAAAATTGTAGACCTTAACAATGAATTTGTTCAACTATATAACAAAATTGTTTTGTTAGTACTTATATGTTTTCTGCAAGTTCAACAATAAATTCATCATTCTCACTAGTGAATTCATCATTTTCAGCAGCAAAATCATCTTTTTTGGTAGTGAAATCATCATTCTCAGTAGCAAAATCATCATTATTGGTAATGGATTAGTCATTTATAATAGTGAGTTCATCTCTGTGGGTAATGAATTCATCATTTTAGGTAGTAAAATTGTTCTGTGAGCATGGGTTTGTTTATTTTCTATTTTATGTGTTGTCTTTTTTTTTATTGATTTTATCATAATTTTGCTTTCTTATCTTTTTATGTAACTATGATTTCGTTATAAATAGTGTTTTTTACTTTTGTTTCATTATTTTTACTTTTTCTATTGTAGGTTGCCTTGTTCTAAGCCTAAGTAAACATTCTGACAACTTGTTTGCAAAACACTTATGAAAAACAATTAGTAAAAAGGATAAACAAAAGGAGGCCATTTTTTTACTAATGTTTTCAATTTTACTTTCAAAAGTTTTGTTGTTAGTAATTACATCACATTTCATTTTAGCATTCTATTTATGATCATAAAAATTACATATGCTCTTCCCTTGGCATCAAATTGGCAATGACACCTGAGAATTAGAAACATTTTGATAATCTTATGTGTTATCTAATTAGTGCCCATGTATGTTCTTTCTTTAGCATCACATTGGTGACAATACTCAGAAATTAAAAATAGATACTTTCTATTTTTATTTTTTGGGGGGCTTTATTAATCATGGATTTCACCACCATATAGTAGGCCAAACCCCATTTATCGACAAGGTATATAAATCAAGATATAGTTATTTCAATTGCCTAAGCAGTTGTGTGTTTTAAACCCACTATGACATAAGGGTCTTTTATGCTCCAATACCTAGGGTTTTAACATCTACCTTGAAATATGATATTAACAATTTATAACACACTGAGACCCCTATAGCTATCTTGGGTACTTTGGGACAAGATCCAATAGTGTGTGTCCATTTTATATATTTTTTCCATGATTTTCCCCTAGATAATCTTGTTTAAACCTTAAGCCTAGGAAAACCTCTTTTGCCATTCAATTTTGGTGCATCGGTTAGCAGTTAGCATCAAGAAGCTACTTTCTACACACCCTTGAAACCAGACTCAGTGGGCCATGGGAATGTTAGAATCCTCCATGGTTAGTGCTTTAAAATATTAGGCTGCAATTGAGCATACGGATGAGTCAATGACTTCAAAAGGTCCAACAATTTTTCACGACCCTCAACCTAGTTTTTCACCTTTTATGTGCAAATTCTTGACTGTTTAAAATAGAAATTTTGTTTATTGTTTCTTTGTGTCTGCCACATGCTGAAAATCCTTGTTTGAACACTAGTTATTTTTAAGTTTAAATCACACCCTAAAATCAAATATTTATATCAAAAACTTAAAATAATTGGTTCAAGAATTCAAGTTTTCAATCAAATTTTTGGTTAGTATTATTAATTTAGAGCATCCTTTTTATTTTAGTCATTTTTACTTTTATTAATCATGTCTATTAATAAAAAAATGGCCATGTTAAATCCTCCCAATGTAATGGAAGAGCCTTTTATCAATGACCCCTTTCAATTCCTTGGTCAAGAACATTATGTAGAGATACATGAAATAACCAAGCATGAAGAAGATGGAGGAGGGGCTTACCAAGATGAGGGAAGTCTCAAATTTGTCTAACCTCCACCCTCCCTTGATGAGTATATCATTTCCAACAAAAATGAATTATTTATTCATGTTTTGGGTTTTGGAGTAAAGTTTACATTTGATTTTGATGTACATAATTTGCAATATCGAATTGCAAGCAAAGAGCCTTCATCTTCCAATCCCAATCAATAAATCTCATAAGGTTCTTCAGAGGTTAGAAATGATTTCATGCCTTCCTCATAACCTCATCCCCAAGTCTCTCAAGATAAAGGGATAATTATTTCATGTGAGGAGTCATCCCAAACTACCCATGGTTTTTCCACAAAATTCCATGCAACTCAAGAAAATAAAGAGATTATGAACTTTAAATTTCATCAATCAATCAATCCCTTTGGTAATCCCAATATTAAAGTAAATACAAATTTACCTTCACAGCACCATCCAAATAATCTGAGTTTGAATATACCTTCAAACTCATCAATCATGTACCCCACCAATCAAAACTTGAATCCTACTTCAAGTTTGCCCATCATGCAACAAAATCATCCAAATTTGAATATGGGTCTCCCATCTAATTCAATTTTAATCGATCAAAATTTGATTACACCAAAGTTGAGTATGCACCCAAATTTTCAAGGTTATAATGAAATTAATCTAAGTTTGAATCTTCATTCGAACTCATTAATCAATTCCAATTAGAGCTTCCAAAGCTCACCAATCTTATCCAATCAAAATCAAAGCTTGAATACCTATTCTAGCTTTCCCAATTGACCATAAAATCCTAATTTGAATGATGCTTCATGCACATTCAACATTTTAAATTTAAATCATAGTGTACTGAATTAGTTGTTACTTAGATCAATTTCATCTAATCAAAATCCCAATCCAAATCCAAATCCAAATCAATTTAACTCTCATCCAAGTCTTTCATTTGATTCTACCCCAAATCCCAACACCAATTCAAACCAAAAGCAAATGCACTCCAATGCCAACCTTAACTTTAAAAATCCAAACACAAATTCTAACTTAAAATATAACCAAAACCAAAATAACACAATCCAAAATCAAAACCAAACTAATTCAAACCTAGGTTTTAATCAGTTTAATTCAAAATACAACATGCTTCCACAACAAAATAATTCAAGTTTGTTTAACCAAATAGGTTTTGGTGAAAGCACTAATCCTAATCCCATGAAATACAACACTAAAACATCAAACAATCCAAGCTTTAACCCAAATCCAAATCAAACAAATTCAAACTTTAGACAAAACCCCAACCTTAGTATTAACCCAAACCCAAATAAAACCATTTTGGTTTTAACCCAAATTCAAATCAAACAAATTTTGGTTTCAATACAAATCAAAACCTTGGTTATAACCCCAATACCTTTTCACATCCTCAAAACATCAACTTCAACAATCAAACTCCAAATAATTTTAATCAACAAACTCCCCAAAACACAAATCAATTCACAAGTCAGCTACCTAATTCATTAAGTCAAATGGATCAACTATCCCCTTATCTCATGCAATAATTTCAAAATATAAAGGATAAAGTTCAAGGCTTGTAAGATGGCTCTTATAATTGGCAAAAACAATTTAAGTTGGAGGAAATTTTCTTATATCCCTATGATGTGAGTAAAATGACTACACCTTTTCCCAAATACTTTGAACTCCCAAAATTCGATAGGTATAAAGTTAAATGAGGTCCTAAGGAACATCTAACTAGCTTCTATCACACATGTGTAGACATTGCTTATAGTAACAAATTCAAGTTTCATTTATTTCCATGAAGTCTTGGGGCCAAGCCCTTGAATGGTTATCATGACTTTCGAAAGGATCTATCTTCACTTTTGAAGACTGACTTGAAAATTTTATCCAATATTTCTCTTACAATATTGAAAAAGACTTGACCACTTTAGACTTGCACAACACCAAACAACGAAATGATGAAACTTTTTCTTCCTTGTTCCAGAGATGGTGAGCAATGGCAAGTCATTTTACATGGTTATTTCCTAAAATAGAGTTAGTGGACATTTTTATGAACAACTTAAACTCAGATTTGGGACATCACTTATTACTTCTTTACCCAAGATAATTTGATTAGATTATTGAAAAGGGAATTTATGTAGAAATAACCTTGATTAATAGAGGTGTTATAAAAATATTTAAACCAGATAATAACAATTCATTGAAACCAATAGACAAACCAAAATTCTTTGCCAAAAATAAAAATCTTGTTGGAGATGGTGTAACCGATGTAAAATAGATTCAGAACCCATAGACACAAATATATAACCAATCAACTTGCAACATTATAATTCCTTGTGGGAAACTAAAACAAGAGAGACCTAGACATAAGTTCACTCAATTGGGTGACACTTACGAGAATTTTTTCTAAAAGTTGGCTCATGTGAACATGATTATATGGGAAAACATAAAACCCTTTGAAGAAAATGTTCCCAAAATTGATTGGTATAAAGAAGATGAATACTATGAATACCATTAGATTATAGGGCATTCAACAAATCAATGTATGTGCTTAAAACACTATGTTAAAGACCTCATTGATAGAGGTAACATAATAGTTTAAAACCTATCATCTAAATAATCCAATAACCAAAAATTAGGGATATACCAAGACCCATGCTCTAATCATGAGCAAGGTAAAGGTAAGCAAAAATAAGAACAACCAGAATCAAGTAATGTTAATCAAGCTATTCATCCATTTGATTCCATAATCAATAGTGTTGATATGGTGCATAGACATGTTAAAGTTATCACTTCACCAAAATATGAATGTGCCATCACCACAAGATGTGTAAATATTACCCTACTGAGTGCATCTCCCTCTAATGTTGAATGTAAATATAATATTATTGACCATCTTGAGAAAACACCAGTCAATATCTCAATTTTAGACCTCCTCAATACCTCCCTTATGTATAAAGATATTTTTTATAAAGTTCTCTAGGAGTCTAATGTCCATCAAAACATTAATCCTACAAAATTTCAAGCATTAATAGGTTATTTGGAAAAAAATAATCAAGTAACATTGGATCATTCTAATGTTTCTCCTTCAGATTCAAAAGATAACCTCCCATTGTATATAGAGATTACTATTTCTAGGCACAAAGTAAAAAGTATTATTATAGATAATGGTTCAGCCCTTAATCTATGTACACTAAAACTCATAAAACATCTCAAGTATCCAATAACAACATTAGAAGTAAATATCATTACCATAAAGCTGTACAATAATAATGAGCATTAGTCTATCATCATAATTGATCTTCCTTTGATGGTAGGGTTTGTCATTAAAGAAACTCTTGTTCATATTCTTGATCTTGATTTACCATACAATATACTCCTTGGACATCCATGGATTCATTTTATGAATGCCATCCTATCCATTCTTAACCAATGTTTAAAATTCTCCAATGCAGGAATGGAAGTAACTATACAAGGTGATCCTCATCCCTTCCAATATTGTAATCTATTGGAAGGTAAATATAAAAAATCAAACTATCTACCAATTATAGATGATAATTTTACCCCTATTGAGGATTATCATTCACTTGAAAACTATGTCAATCCTAAAAGTTTATTTTAAACACCTCCCCTTGGTGGTTGGATTAATACACTAACTCCCTCCATATCCATTGAAAAAACATTAACCAATGAAACATCTAACCAACCATCTAAAGAAGCTTCAAATCATCCATCCATTAGAGAAATATTCCAATAATCCTTCTATTGAGCAAACATCCAATGCACCATCCACCAACAAAGCATCCTCATCTACTTCTTCCCATTTTAAAATCATTAATCGAGGAATGAACGAGTACATCATTGATTTTTACACAAGCACAATACATGCAAATCCAAATGACTATGGCAAACCACACCATCTAAAGGATAAAAGAATGGTTAAGAAGCTTGGTCAAACAAAATTTATCTAGGGAGGCCTTCTTTCCAATGAACATATTGATGATTCAAATCCTTCTTGGATTTATTTTGATGAATTATCTATTTGATTTTCCACCAATAAGTATCTAGTTGAAAAAACCATCATGTGCAAAATAATGAACTATAAAGGCAAAGGTCTTGGCCTCCATGAACAAGGTGCCATTGAACCTATAACACTAAAAGAAAATGAGGTGAAGCACGGTCTAGGATTTAATACACTTAATGTGCATCTTAAACTTTCCCAAAGTGACTCTTCTAGTGCATCAGAAGATGATTCTTTAGACATTGAGGCAGGTTCTATAATTAGTCATTTTGAAGATCTAGCCCTTACCAACCTCTTCCATGAAAATGTTGTCCTAACGCTTGACCTTGAATATACATCTCTCATCCAATGGGACCAAATATCCACACCTAAACTAGATCATTTTTATAATGATGAAGCTATATCCAAATTCTTGAGAACAAGAGATCAAATTTTGATAAGTGGTCATAACAAAGGATTTCTAATACGACTCGCAGATTCAACATATTTTGGAGAACATAAATCATATCAGTTACCTCTCCACATCCAAAAAAGAAGAATTTGAGGAAGATTTTAATCTTCCTATACCACCCCTATATTATAAAGATGAATCAAGTCTACTTGTTGAATAAACCATTCTTGTAAACATCGGCACCGAAGCTAATCCTAAAATTATAAAACTTGCTATATCACTCAATCAAGAAGAAAGGGATATATTTACACTATTGCTTCATGATTTTTTTGATGTATTCACATGGTCTTATATAGATATACCAGGATTAGATCTAAAATTAGTAGTTCACCACCTTGTGGTGCATCTAGATGCAAAACCAGTAAAATAGAAGCTTTGTAAAATGTATCCCAAGATTGCATTATTGGTAAAGGAAGACATAAAGAATCAGTTGGTGGTTTGTTTCAACATCCTATTGACTAATCAGACTGGATATCAAACATCATACTAATTTTAAAGAATCCTAAAGGGATTAGAGTATGCACAAACTTTTGTGATATAAATAAAGCATGCCTGAAGGATGGTTTTTCATTGTCTAACATAGATATGATTATTGAATCAAATATAGGCCATGAGATGCTATCTTTAATGGATGTTTTTTCAGGATATAATTAGATTAAAATTTTTGTCGAAGATCAACTTAAAACAACATTTACGACTCCATGGGGGATATTATGTTATCAGGTGATGTCTTTTGCTTTAAAAAATGTTGGGGCTACATATTAGAGGGCAATGACTGTGATTTGTCATGTCATGCTTAATGATATTATGGAATAATATGTAGATGATATTTTGGCTAAGTCTAAATCTAGGAAAGATCACCCTCAGGGGCTTCACCGTATTTTTGATTGCATGAGAGAATAAAACATGAGGTTAAATCCAAAGAAATGCATGTTTAGTGTAACATCAAGAAATTTGTTAAGACTCATTATTTCATAATGTGGCATTGAAATTGATCCTTCAAAGGTTTTAACTATCATGTAAATGCCTCCACCTAAAAATCTTAAACAACTTATAATTCTACAAGGGAAAATACAGGCAATCAGAAGATTCATATCTTAGCTTGTAGACATATATCACCCATTCACCTTTTTGTTGAAAAAGGATACTCCTTTTACATCAATCGATAGTTATGAAAAGGAATTTAACAACATCAAGAAATATATTTCAAACCCACCAGTTTTGATACCACTTATTGGACGTAAACCCTTTTTGTTGTACATTTCAATTACTCAATATGTACTTGGAACATTATTAGCACAACATGATGATAATGGGAAAGAATGATTAGTCTAATACTTGAGTATAACATTTATATCTTATGAGATAAATTACTCTCAAATAGAAAAATATTGTTTGGTAGTTATTTTTGCTTCCCAAAAACTATGGCATTACGTGCTTAGCAATCAAACAAAAATCATTACCAAAATTGAATCTCTTAAATACCTCCTATCCAAAATTGCTCTAACATTCAAGATGGCTAAGTGGGTTATGCTTCTTAGTGAGTTTGATTTAGAGTATGATAACCTAAAAATAATCAAAGGACAAGTTATAGTATATGTATTGGCAGAATCACCACTCAATGGCAAAGTAGCTCTCATTACAAAATTCTCAAATGATGCAATCATGTCTATAGACGAATCCCTAGTATGGCAGATTTTATTTAATGGTTCCTTTAAAAATCATGGATTATGGGTAGGTATATTATTGGTAACACCTGATGGGGATTGCATTCCTAAAGCATTCCAAATTGAATTCCCTTGTACAAATAACATAGCAAAATATGAAGGTCTCATAGTAGACGTCATGATGGCAATTTAGTGGGGAATCTAACATCTCCTTATTTTTGGTGATTCCAAGCTTATCATCAATCAAGTCACTAATTAATTCCAATCATGTAATGATAAGCTAATCCTTTACAAGAGAATGGTGGATAGCTTAAAATCATCCTTTGAGTACATCCAATTCTAAAAAGTACCAAGAATAAATAATTAAGCAACAAATGTTATGGAAATAATTGGATCCCTACTATATTTTGGCACAAAACATAATAAATTTTTGGTTGAGTACTTAAGGATACCTGCTTATGATCCGCCCGATTCATAATTTTTTTTTGAGGTGGTTGGTACCACTTATCCATGGTACTCTGATATCTATACATACATTCCTAACCATACCATACCATCTAATTTATCATTTAACTAATGCAAATCCTTTATTCAATGTACATCTCGCTATATAATCCTTTCCAACACCCTATATCATTGGGGCTATGATGGAACCCTTCTATATTATTTAAATTTTGAAGAGTCTACTTTGGTAATTAGAGAAGTTCATGAGGGAATTTGTGGAGCACATTCAAGTGGTATGGTCCTTGCAAAAAGGCTTCTCTAAGTATGTTATTATTAGCCAACAATGGAATCTGATTCATGTGCCTATGTCAAAAAGTGTGTACCTTCTCAAAAACATGGAGATCTTATCCATAGTCCCTCACAAAATTTACAACATATCATGACACCTTGGCCATTTTCGACATGGGGGTTAGACCTCATTGGGAAAATAAATCCTAGTTATTCTGATGGACATAAGCATATTATAACCACAAATAAATATTTTACCAAGTGGATCAAGGTAATGCCACTTACCTATGTCACTGGAAAGCAAATTTACAAGTTTATCCTTAACCACATTATCTTCCACAATGGTAAATCCTTCAAAAATAAAGATGTTAAGACTCTTTGCCAAACTTACCATATCAAACATAGATGGTCCACCTCTTATTACCCACAAGGTAAGGGACAAGTTGAGGCAACAAACAAATATATTATGTGCATTCTTAAGAGAGTTGTCAATGAATTTAGTCATGGCTGGCATACTCAGTTATATCCCACCTTTTGGGTATACCACATTAGTATCCGCACACCCATGGGGGCATCCCCTTATTCTCTCATTTATGGTAATGAGTCTATTCTTCCCATAGAGGTTGAGATTTCATATTTACAAATATAATTAAAATAAATATTAGATTAAGAATCATACCAAATTTCACATCTGAGTGAACTCGACCTCTTGGATGAGAAATGACTCGATGCTTTAAACCATCTGCAAGTTTACATAATCACCTCTACCATAACTATAAAATGCAAATTAAAGCCAAGGAATTTTCAATTAGAGATCTTATTCTCAAGGAGAATCAATGAAACACTAATGTTGAGAGAGAGAAGGGAAATTTTGGGCCTAACCGGTTAGGTCCATACATTGTTATTGCTAAATATGAATAAGGAGCTTATAAACTAGCCACAAAAGATGGAGAGGAGCTTGATGAACCTATGAACATCATGGAACTTAAAAGATTTTATGCTTGAACTTATTTTATATGTTGTTATTGGTATATCCAAGGTCAAAAATCAAACATATATATATATATATATATAAGCAAAAATGTGTACATAGATCATCTAGATGTGAAAACCAGTTTACTGGTACTTTGGATAAGTACCATGGTGAAAACCAGGATTTTGGAACAATGTGTAAACCATTTTCTATAATTAATTTAGTTACTTGAAGGTATCACTTTTTAGTCATCCATTGTATATTCATAGGTTTATCATTTTGTCAATTGTTAGTCATTTATCCTATAACATGTTAAGTTCAGGGTTGTTACTCCTATATGTGAACCTACATTCTTGATCATGATAGTAGACAAATGTTATATTCTTTATTTAAAAAATCCAAATACTTAACCCAAAAAAAAACACAAATACATTAAAAAAACACCAATTTCAAACACATCTACCATTCTAAGTTATCTTTCACATCGTTTACTCCTTCTTGGGTGGGTTACTCATGCAACCTTTTTATCAAACATTAAAAATGCATAATCAATCATCTAATTTCTCATAACTTCCCATATTGGGAGAACTACATCTAGCCTGATATCCCCACATAGACTTTATCTAAGGAGGATTATGTAGGTAACGCTTATAGACATGGGGTCTCTAGGATTAGCTCGGCCACCATCTTCCCCATCATCCATTTCCTAAAACATGGATTTACTTATCCTTACGCTTCTCCCTTTATTGTTTGATACCTAGCCTCTCTCTTGGCTACAATTGTCTAGTCCTTGTTGAGATTGTCTTTGTTTACAACTTTTTGACTTTTTACACTCTTTGTTTGTTTTCATTGATTGTATTGTTTGTTTTCTATCTCTAACCATTCACTTCGTTATTTTTATTTTTATTTATCCTTAGCCATTCAGTTGGTTATTTCACTTTATTTTATCTCTATCCATTCTAGTGCTTATTTCCTTTACCTTGTCAAATATGATCATTTTTTTGTTTGACTTACTCTTTGTTTAAATTATGTGTCATTCTTGCTTAATATTATTGCATTGTCATTTTGTGTATGCTATAATCATTTAAATTACTTTTGTTTTCACATTTTTTTGTTACTTACTATTTTATGTGTGTTTAACAAAGGTTATTTTGTGAAATGAATAATAGTACGATTATGGTTTTACTATATCATAATGTACTTTGATTTTACATAATTTATTATTTATTTTTGTTTATATGCTTAAAAAATCAACATTCATCATGATTATTCAATATAATTGGTGGTAATGTGTTTTATGCTATATTAAAAATTAGGGTGTTCAAAGCTCAAATATTGTTAGAAATCCAATGCAAAGAATAGAAACAAAATAAATGCAACTTTGTCACATTCTACATCCATACACTTCACCGAATCATTACATAAGTCATACATCAATAATAAATATACTGAAAGAATCAAAACATGCTAGCATAAATCAAAATTCTATAAATATAACTAGTGCTACCATATATCCATACATCTATCAATCATGTATAAAATACATGTAACCCAATAAATAGTCCATACCACCTACTACAAAATCTCATTAATCATATATATATATATATATATATATATATATATATATATAATGTGTTTTTACAAAAGATACATCTCAAAATATGTATACATTGATGAATCAATCCATCCAATATACCATATGTATATTTCTCATCCTATCCCTTAGATAGAGTCTCTAGTATCTAGAACATCTCCTCACATCATGTTGTGCCTTATGGAGAACCCATCTCATGTTGTACATGTCCCACTGACCTCTCTGAATCCACCTACTGAATGAATCTAGTAGATGTCAATCATCTCCCAAAGTACTCCATAAAATACAATACCCTCTAAGCATGTGGCACAACCACCTCATATAAGCTCCTATAATATGTGGCTTGATCCATGTCCCTCATCACTTTGTCCAAGGTGGTTATCTACCCCTCTCCAACTAGTAATACTCTAGCCTCTGCAAGCTTAATCTGAGTTGTGTCCCTCTCCTACTTGTAGTAATGTGTCAATGCTTTATAATATGGCATCTTGATCTCTACATCATATGTAACAAATATTGTATCCATGCCATCCCCATCCATCCCATCTATAATACCCTGTAATCTATCCACCTCATATTATAATCTTCTAATCTATGTAGTTTGATCTCCTCTACCATCCACTACACCCTATAATTTGGTCACCTCCTAATGAAATCCATCAATATCTCTATCTTGAACCCTAATATCCTCTCAAAATCTATTAATTAGTGCATGTTCCTCCTTAAATATCAGAGCATGTGAAGAACTGGCCACATCCCCTCTATCTGATTGGGTGTCATGTGTTGCTCTCATAGTCACATCATGTCCTACTCCATCATCACTCTCTCTATCATCCTCATTTTCCACCTATATAACTAGAGTCTCCCCTCCAACCTCTACTCTATATCTAGGTCCATCCATATATAAACATCAATGTCAACTCCTGCCTCACACAAAATCTCAATATCCTCCATATCTATGATATGCACATCATACATTTGGTTAGTCTCCACGGAATCCTTTGAATCATGTTCATTCTTATCCTATACCTCCTATCACAACCCTCTTAATTTTGGATCCTAACCTATACCTCACAACTATATATTCAAGCTAGCAACCAACCTTTTCCTCCACATCCATGGTGGTACATATGGAATAGTCAATCTCAATGGTCTCTACCGATCCCACCAATAAATATACCCATCAACCACTACTACATCAATGATCTCTCTCTGATTGATCCATATAATAGTCTATAATTGTGTCTAGCTATGATTGATTATGGATGGATCAATGGTCATACCCCAATGTGGCCTCTCCTTCACTGATCGTACAAATACATGTAGCCTAGCTAGTATATGTTACTTCACACCAAACAATCTCATCACCCTATCTGGGTGATATCTCTCTTTGATATATCATGTCTCTTGATAATGTATCAAGGGATCATCATGTAGTCCATGTGAATATCATCATGTGGCCATTGAAACATAATCTCCCTGTAAGGTCTCCAAGTGATGTAGTCATCACCTAACTCATCAATAGCTCTCTTGTAAAAATTTAGATCACCCAAATATGGTATATGTGTTCTAATAATCACATGCCATCCATATGATAATGTATCATCATCAGACTATGTGCTCATATGTCCAACCAACCTCTCTGTCATAATGTGCTCTCAACACCAAACCTGAAGTAGAGTGGATAGGCCAATCTCTATCTGACCTGAATATACTAAATGATGTAAATCATGGTATAAATGTGATAACACACATGGACCCCATAAAAATATCTCACCCATATCCATCATGTATCCAATCACATCTAAAATACCAATAGGACATAGCCTCCCACTCTTGTCAGGTAGCAAAATGCCACTAACAATAGCCATGAGTACGATAGTCAGAGAATCCATCTCTAAACTAGTACAATAATCTACGTCAATATCACCTCTAACAACATAAATAAACCCATCACCAAAAATCTAGTATAATGTAATATCTTATGGACCCTATCCCCAATATACACATCTACCTCGTATCAGGATACCTAGAATCTGATACACATCCTCCAGTGTAATAGTCATATCCCCTGTAGACAAGTGAAATGTACTGGTCTCATTATACCATCTCTCTACAAGTGCTATCAATAGAGCTTTATCTACTCAAACCTCTGACATCTATGCAATATATGATAATCTACTTGCCTGTAGCATGTCAAACTCATATTCTGGAAGCTCACCATCTGCATCATAGTTATAGATCTCCGCTCTTGCATAACAAGCACTGGTAATATCTCTTGAAAATCATAAAATGTTAGCATTTAATTAATTTTACTTAGCATTCAAGTCAATATCATCCATACATTCTAAATACTTAAATAATATAGCAAAAAAAATCAAACAAACATTTTCACATTTTTCATATTTATCATTCTTCTTTCATTCCTATCAAATACAAATTCTCTCCTACATTCTACAAATTTATTTTTGACCCTTTCCCATAAAATTATTGTTACCTTGAATGAAATCGCTTCTCTAACCTACAATTTCATTGCCCCATTTAGTAATTTTGCTACTGCTAAACAAATAAATCATCTTTTCTACCTCAAATGATTTCGTTACCCAGTTTAGCAAAATTATTGTTTACCCCAATGAAATCGCTAATTTTAATTACAAAATCACCATTTTGATAACAACAATTTCATTTGTAATAAATTTAAGCCATAATTAATGCTAATAAATGCAAAAAAAATCAAAATTTAAATTCACTTATTGGAGGCCTGCTCCTCTCAAGTCTCTGAAATCTCCTCACTCACTCTACTCGGTGCTCATGGTTTGGAATGCGATCCATGTTTTCTCCCAAGTCTCAATGCAAAATTATCAAATCAATATTCTTATCAAATAACCTTAACAATCAAATTGCACAAATGCTTTTCTAATCCCCATTTGTTCTACTTATATTCTTTTATACTACCAAATATTACCCCCATCCCCTCATCTAATTCATTCTTCATCCATTTTTCAAAAATTTAGGGATACATTAAGTAAATTTATTTTCAAAATTTTGCAATTATCTATTTGCATAACATAAACACAATCATTTATAATTCAATATATTTTTTCTATTTTTAGATCTGCAGCTTATTATTATTGGGATATATATATTCCCACAACCGCTCAATTGACCCCTGCATCATTAGTAAAACATTAAGTATGAAATCTCTAAATGGTTAAAACTATTATTTTTTAAATCCCTACTCTAGTTTTAATTAACTAGGGGAAACCTTTTTACACAACCAAAATCTTGCAAGTTTGACATCGATTCTACAATAAGTCAATTTATCATTCTCCACTAATTTTGTCCATCTCCTCTTTTCATCAATTTTGAGCGTTTGTTTGTTTTCTTAGACAAACCCTTGAGGGGGCATCATCACACTAATTTTCATTAATTTAGGGCAAATTTTTCTTTCTTAATCATCAACACTCTACCTATTTTATTATTCTTCAAAATAGTATTGCTTTGCAACACTATTTTGAAGAGAGGCAAATGTAGACACCTAAATTTTATTTAGTATCGAAATGCACCTAAATCTTTTAATAATTTTTCTTAAAATAATTCATCATATTTCCCTCCAAATTCAAATAATTGAATAAGTTAAATAAGTCAATTATGTACACTTTAAATCCTTATTTTAAATATAAAATCTAGATTTTACACCTCAAAACATCTTCCACCATTTTCTCCATCATCCCAACCAAACCAACAACTTTCTCAACCTCCTATGACTCATCCCTTGAGTTGTCAAGAAGTTTGACATATTTCTATTGATTCAACTAACCAATCCCATGCTTCTCTCAACCATTTGAAATGGTCTTCATCCTCATGGGTGAGGACTCATTATCCACCATTGATTATTTGGATCATTTAATAATCCAAACAATCCTCCACCATTGGATCCTTCTTCAAAAATTTATAAATAAACTTGAAAACCTTCATTTTTAAGGATCAAAATCTAGAGTTATGCTAATGAAGTTCTATTCACAAGTGAATCAAAGCATACAAATATATTTTTGCACCAAAATGCTACCTATTCTTCTTTGCATTGGAAGAGTGAGCACCACATTTTCGAATAGCAAATCAAGTTTACATCATAATCGAGAAAGCTTACACATTTTAAGCATAAAGTTTGTCTTTTCCTGGTTTTCTTTGTTTGTTGCTCTATCTTAGGTTAAATTTAGCTTAGATTAAGATTAGTTCATTTTCTTAACACTTCTAAATTTAGTTCACACATAAAATTCCTCTATGTAGCTTATTACAAACTTTTTCAGTCAATAGAAATGAATTGGAGAAATAATAAAAATAATTTATTTTTCAATTTTTTAAAATATTTTCTTATTCCCTGTGATTTTTAAATTTTTGTAATTTAAATATCTCACAAAAAATATTTTTTTAAATCATTGCTTAGCGTAGAGGAAACTTGTGACCGTGTAATGAATTGAAACAATCAAAATTTTACCACTGCCAATTCTATCCCCAGTTTTTACCAGTTCGGGAAAAACAAAAATTTACCAAAAAAATTCCTTCAACCTTCTCAACATCCTTCTCAAATTTGAAACCATATAAATTAGAAAATGTGCAAATTGAAGATTTTCAAAATTTGCAAATAGCAATTAACATGCTAACTTCTTCTCATTAATTTTTCCCTTTTTACTCGGTTGTTCCCCTCAACTTTTTTTTTTAAAATTTCCACTCAATAGATTTTCTATTTATTTTTTATTTTCCACTTAATGTATTTTTTATTTATTTATTTTACGCAACCTTCCTACCTAGGCATACGACAATCAAATGATTGGGCATTGGAAGGAAAGAATCAAAGTTTTTTCAAATTTTTTAGCTTGAACTGGCAAAGGTGGGTCATACAACTTGTAATAGCATGGATAAAATCAATTTTTTTTGAAAATTTTTAACCAAATTAACCAAAGCTGGGCTATACAATTTGGTATGGCTAGGAAAATTGAAAAAAAAATTAATAAAACTAACCCTTTTTATAGGTTATACAACTTGTCGAAGTGCCCCTATGTGCAAAAAATTAATAAAATAAATCTCAAATTGAAGACGGCATAGTTCTTATGGCTAGGGGAAAAGAAAACCAATTTAAATTATGCCTAAGGAAATTATATAACCTGTATGTGCTGAGAATAACTGAATTAAATCATGCTTCCTTTTAGGGTTTGTACGACCATAATAGCACTTTGGTTGGTAGAGGAAACTAGAAAAATATTCATAAAAATTTACACTAAAACCTGTTCTTTTCTTCTTTGGTCCCTTCAGGAGAAAACTCAACTTAGAATCTAGCTCAGTCTTGGAAAATATTTTTAAAAATCTCTGTAAACTCGCACAACTTAAAAAAAAAAAATCTTCAATTTGCTTCCCTTCGGTATACTTGAGAAAATTTCTTCTCGATAGTCATTGGCTGAAGAAGCAACACTGTATTTGCATGATTGACAGAAAATATTTATGAGTTTGCTTGTAGGCTTGGAAAAAGTTTCAATTTGCAATGACAATTTACATAGGAAAAATGCAATTTATAAAGTGCAAGTTTGAATTCACATGACTTTTAGAAATGTAATTTGAATTTTCACGATTAGAGGAAGCATGATTTGCATTTATGTGATTTACAGAAATAGAATTTTGAGTTGCACAAAAAAGGGAAGTTTAAAATGTTTTTACAACTTACATGAAGTTTTAAAATATTTTTGCAAATTACGTGAAAATCATTTTTTTTTGCAATTTGCACCAAAACCAAAAATATTTTTGTAATTTACACGAAAACCAAAAACTTTTTCATAATTTTCTTGGGAACCCAAAACAAAATTATAAATTACACCAAAGTTGAAAAAGATTTTACAAATTACATGGAGACCAAAAATGTTTTTGCAATTTTCACAACTTATGAAAAAGGAATGTGTGTTTGCACAACTCATAAAAAGCAAATTGATTTTGCAAATTATAGGAAATATTAGTGACTTTTTGCACAGAAGGTTTTAACGTGTAATTAAATAATTCGAGAACAAAAGCAAAGAAGTCATAAATTTTTAATTAGTCAATTTTGAGTAGTTAATTTAAAAAATTGATTTTTCAAGATTTTGACATTTTTGGACGAAATTTTAAAAAATAGCCATTTTTTGTTAAAATTGATTTTTCCATCTATTTTTCATCATTTTCAAAATCTGTGACAACAAAAAGTAAAATAAAAAAGAATAAGGCCATCCATATTTCTGAGCCCATTGAAATTAAGCAAAATGAAGTGCAATATAATTTGGGGGGAAATGAGGAGACTGGGAACATTGGTGAAGGGGAAATGATGAATGGTCCTGGTATGGAGGCAAACATGTGTGACAAAGACCCTAAAACATTGGTGGATAATGTATATAAAATTTAGGAGGTTTTGGAGAGTCTACAACTTCTTAAATAAAGAGGTACAGGTTTTGATAATCTTAATAAGGAGAAAATTTTGCCCACAGATAGTGAGAAAATGCAACTGGATTTAGAGAGCCTAGCTGAAGATATCAAGAAGTAGGATAGGATTTCAAATAGTAAAGAGGAGGTAGACCTTCATAAATACTTTCTATGATGGTTTATGAAAGACCATTTCTATCTGAAAGAAACTATAAACAAAATGAATCAGAATGATGGAATTTTATGTACTAAGGTAGATTTAATAGATATGCATATGCAGTTCTAGATCTTGAAGGAAAAAATGGAAAATATGGAAAAAGAGAATGATAAGTTAAAATAAAATATTTTATTACTTGTGGATTTCACTAGGGTAACTATGCAAAACTATGTTCAAAGTATGGAAGGCCTCAGGGCTCTGGTTAAAAGGAAACATGAAGATCATCATAATGAGAATCAGGATAAAAAGAGGAAAGGCTCAGCTACAGAGAAAAAAGAACATTAGTTTGCTTAGGACATGGAGAACACCTTGAATAATCTCATGGATAATTGGCCAAAAGCATATGAGGCATGGAGACGTCCAGGATATTAGTTTTGAATTACTTTTTTTGTTGCTTTTTTGTTATTTTTGTGTTGTTTTCTTTGTTTTGGTGTCTTTAGCTTCTACTTTAGTAGGCATATGTTTGCTTTATAGTTTTTATACCAAGCTTGTGAGTTTTTTGTAAGGGTTGTGGTCCCTATTTAAAACCACACCTTACCATTTATTTTTAAAAATAAATGTTTATGTGGGTTCCCTTTCTTTGTGATCGTTACCAACAACACATGAGGAAAAATGTCATTTAGGTAATGACTTCTCATGGAGGTCATTTGGGTAATGACCAAGTTGATAATTGTGAGACAAGAGGAAAATTGTCATTTGGGTGACTAAAGTCATAATTATGAAACATGAGGAAAAATGTCATTTGGGTAATACCTATTTATAGAAGTCATTTGGGTAATGATTAAGGTGATAATTATGAGACAAAGATGATTTATTAAGCACTATAAAGCATAGACACTAACTTTATTGTGATTGTATGATAAAGTGGGTCCACTTGCCTTCTAATTATTACCAATAATAAATGTTTGGGTAAACACAAGTGAGATTAACCTTGCCTTGTGATTATTACCAATTATATATTCATTTGGGTAATGACTAAACCACACATGAGAATAATTTAAAATTTTTGCCAATGGGAAAGAGGCTAGAAAATGAGAAGCCCAAAGTATTCATCATATTAAAAAAATGTTTAAGGTGTTTATTCTTTAATTTGGGCTCCATTTTCTTATGATTATTACCAATAATAGACGAGGAATTTTATAAATCTCGATAATGACTATTAATGGAGTTAATTTGAGTAATGAATAAAACACTCACGAATACAAATTCCCCAAAAAATAAAATAATCCACATTTGTAAACCTTTAATGGATGCTTGAAATTGTGACATTTAATGTTTGGATAATATTTAATGTCAATAGCAATTGTGATGATTTAATTAATGTCTCTATTTAGTTTGATAGGAAAGGTTGAGAGGGTAAGAGATTAGCTTGTGTGTGTGTGAATATTATTATTATTATTTTATTATATAATATTTATATTGATTATTATTATGTTATAAATATACAATTTTGGTTTTAATTTTTTTTTAATATATAAACTTTCTCAAATAACATATTATAATTTAGTTGAAATAAAACACTATTGTTTTGGAAAATGATATATAAATAACTATCATACATGAAATTACAATGTCATACGTGAAAAATAAATAACTTATTATATGTTACAATAATATTGGAGGGATTGAAAATCATGTATAATGTAAAAAGCTATGACTATCAACTAGACCCTAGCAGTCATTGTGATCACTATCGATCATTATATTGCCATGATAATCACCTATCATGATCATCGTCTATTAGCTCATCGTATATGTTACATTCATAAAATGGTTGCCCATCCTAGTTGAGATCATCTTCTTCAAAGAGAGGACTATCGTCTATAATAGATTGGTCATTAACCTACATAGACTTCATATACTTAATAAATTAATTAAGGTTAAGATTTTCAAAATAGTTAATTACAATATTTTTCAAATAAATAGCTAGACACTCCTTTTATTATAAGTTAACAGTGACTAATGTATTACTAACAAAAACCCCTTAGAATGAGCCCACTTGCTGAGCACATTCATGTTCCATCAAAGGGATTTTAATTATTCTTGAACTTCCTTAGTGGACCTTAAGTTGTAGTATTTCTCCTACAATAAAATGTAAATGTTAAATTAAGTTCTCAATTAAAGTTTACAACGTAGATAGTATATTAAAATAAACTTATAATTTTACACACAACATGATCTACAATCATTTGGCCTAAACAATAAGTCACCACTTTTCTCTAAGTCAATTTAGTTTTGTGGGCCTTGTCTTAGCTACTTTAAATCCCTATGTTAATTTTAAAATTTATAAAAAAATCAATTAATCAATATAAACAAACCAAAATATTGGCATCCATGTTTTTGTTTTTTAAAATTTACCTGTATCCCATTTTATAGTATGTTTTTAAAAATCCGTACATAATTTGTCCCGAGAAGTTACATTTACTTCTATAATCTAGAGCCTTCAACTCTGTTCATACATATTTTCAAGTACATTTCCTACAATTTATTATTATTATTAATGATTAGATTGTACCTGTATTAATTTAAAAAATTATATCATCTACTAATGTGACCTTAACCACACATGCCTCCTCATCCTATTAATTGCAATTGTCACACATTTTCAATTATCTTTGTACGTACTAAAATCTAGTATTTGGTACTTGATAATGACAAGCTTGAGACATGTTTACCACACATAAATTGAGTGCACAAATAATTTCTTAATCTATCATTCTATCACACTTGCATGCTATCTTATGACTTTGATCATTTCATTATGTCGTTACACACCTACAAAAACCTCATTGTCTATTTCAACACTACTTAATATCACACATAGACATCTCTAGAATTTCAATTCACTCCTTGTGTATGCAGGTCAATTCTACCATATTTAGTCAGTATCACTAGTCCATATTGACCAAGTCTAGTTAGTACCAACCTACTCCCAACAATGATTAATTTTTAAAATTAAACCTTTCTTTAGGGTCAGTGCATTTTCCTAACATGTTAGCGTTGTGATAAATTACCCAATTGGACTCATATATATCCAAATCAAGGCCTCATTCAAAAGGATTTGGCACTTATCTAGTTCACATCTGTACACTATACACATTGAGTAAATATGTCATATTCTTCAAAAATTTCAAATCACTCACTAGGATTAGTCATAATCCAATTCTAAATCACTATAAAGCAAGTCAAAACAAGCTTTCTCAAGGATCAAAACCAAATCACTCTCTACATATATATAGTGAAGGATCATAATTGAATAATCACACTAGGTGGAAGAGCTACATGTGGATTTATTTCCATCCTTGGACTATTGGATAGTAGGTAGTAGTAAATCATCAAATGAGGGTGATTAGTATCACCTAGTCCCATTACACTTTCCATATTTTTCTAGGTTTCTAGCCCTCAGAAGTACACCTAGGGTTTCATGGCAAATGAGATTTATTCTTAAAGTTATGTGCATTATCAGTATTCAAGATCATAGATATAGAGCTTATAAATATAGGTTAAGGTGACCATATGGTCACAATACCTAATTTCCTCATAGGATAATGCCAACCAACATAGGTCAATATTGATTGGTGATACTGACCAAGATTGACAGAACTGACTCTACACAGACAGAGATATAGTTCCTAAACCAGATGAATCATAATTATACTTTAGTTCGATTTTCACTTCTAAAATATAGTCACAGTTAGAGAGTCAACCTAAAAAGCTAAGTACTCATCCCTTTATTGTACTTACTATATTAATCATATGCCACTTGTCATCTCATTGTAATCAATTTTAGTATTATACATTTTTCTTGATGTTATTTTTTCATTTAGTAATGAAATGTTATAAACATCAAATTATTGAAATATGATTTAGATATGAAAAATATACAAAATACAAATGCATAATACAATAATTTATATAATTTTAAATGAGCTATAAATAGGAAATTGACAAGCAAACATATAAACTAGATCAAACTAAATTAAAGCTAATTGTGTGGGTTGATTTTTGATGGAAATAGACTATAAATATCCCTAAATTATGGTACAAATGAGAAGAAAATTTCAAAATGTGTTAGATTAATGTCATATAAGGAGGGCAAGGCTGCATTATGGCCTTATTTGTTGATTGTGGCCATGTCTTGGTTGACTATATAATTGATTTTACTATGCAAGCACTTGCAGTTGTCTGAGAAGGTTTACTAATTGATTGTGTGTCCTAATTTACTATGTGAAAGAACTACAAAAGCAAAACATTATATCTTGAAAAATAAATCAAATAAAAATGTGGGAATAGATCAAGAGGAATATTTAAACTATCCTTAGAAAGTTCTGAGTAATCTGAGTGTTATCTACAAGCCAAAGAGGGCCTTAGGCCAATTTATTTATCTCTTATAGAGTAAGTGTGTGAATATTTATATTTTATATATGAATTCAATTATATATATTGACTTAAATACTTAAAAATTATTTCTCTTGACTTACAATAAATTGACTTAAAACTTGGCCTATCATTATTAGAATAAAAAATAATTGAAACTAAAAAGATTAGCACCCTTTTGCTCAATGTGGAATAGAATTACCAAGTGATTGATAGAATTTTTTGGAGAGGACTTGATGTGCTTATATAAAATAACCTTTACAATATTCCCATTAACCAACCTTACTAAAAGTGTGGGAGGTGTAATGTGAAATGTCTTGAATTTTAAAAGTTATCATTGGAGGGTGGGGGATAGGACCGCACTAAATAGACAAGGCCCTTTGATGTGATTATATGAATAACCCTTGGAATATTTATATTAGCCAACCTTGATAAAGTGTGGGAGAGTTAATGTGAAATGTTTCAAATTTTAAAAGTTATTGTTGGAGTGTGGGCGATGAGGTTGCACTAGTGGACATGTAACTCAGTTTTGTGTGGTCATGTCCTAGAAGGACAACGTCTATAAGGATTTTTATGACAAGAACTTGTAAGTAAAATCATGATACCTAAATGATGATTTTAAATTATTTTGAGGTAGTAAATGTAATAGTGAATTCTCCTATAGTGATGCAAGTTAATGGGATGATAAGTAGGCCAAATAAGTCAAAGATGTCAAGATTAAACATTATCTTGCACTCAATGATTAAATTTAAGTGTCTACATCCCCATAATTTTTAGTGATGAAGTGAAAATAAATTATTAGAGTAAAGGAGATACAAACCTAAGTATGTATACATACTTTGTCTTTTGATGTGAAGATTGATCATGTAATATGCATCGATGCAAAACCTGCATCAATGCCACCCATATTTAAAAATTGAAAATCTCAAACTCAAAATTTGAAATTCAAAAGGAGATAAAGGAAAGTATACACCTAAAAAGGTATGTAATATAATTGCTTTGAAACTTGAAAATGGAGAAGTGCATGCCCTCTTGTTGAGGCATTTGGATAAATGTTGAACCTATGGTGAATTGAGAGTGTTCAAGTCTCAATTTGGAAACGAGTGAAAGCCATTGAGTTATAAATATTGTAAACTATAACTCTTATAGAGTACTCTTGTAGAATAATTAAAGATGGATCCAAAAAATGTGGCTCACTAAATTGCACCAAGATGTTGAGTGTCACTAGACTCAAACATGGTAGGAAAAGAGGGTAGAACCATCAAAGGTGGTTCTCTAAAGTGCAACCATAGATGTTGAGTTTCATTAAAATCTAATGTGGCCCACATATAAAATGAGATGAATCACACTGCTGTAAATGAATGTAGATTCTATTTGAAACTTTTCAACAAGTGAAATTTGAAAACTACCATGTAGAAACATGAACATGAATGAATATCATGCCCCCTTTATTTATATTGAATTGATATTGAAAACCATTTTAATCTTGCAATTATTTTAAATTATTTAACCCTTTTTTTAAATAATGGTTTGTGGGAATATGTTATTCAAGAGTGATATAACCTATTCTTAAAAGCAGACCAATTACATAATTTGGTTTATGATATTCAATTTCAATGTTAAATTATGAAAATACTAAATATAAAAAATATAATGCTAAATAGTATTTTTATTGCACAATCACAAAGAATAAAAAATACTTAACTTATGTAATGATGTAGAGATGGATATGAGATGCATACGTGTAGAGATAGGTTGTTTAATGTGTAGGAAATAGTTGTCAGATTCTAGAAATATTCCTTTTGGCTGCTTGGACACTTATGTCACCTTGTGGACACCTGCGTCGATGATATTGTCTAAATCTTGACACAACTATTTTGTATGGAATATTTATTGTGTTAAGATGTGACCACCTGGGTCTTATTTGGTTTTCTATCACTTTTAATTTGATGTAATTGGATCTCATGCATAGGATTTTAATGATAGTTTGTATCTTAAACCCTAGGTCTCGAGCTTAGTTTAGGATACCTTATTATACACGGTGTCAAGTTGACCCCAAATACCCCTTCATCAATGAGCGATGCCTACATAGCCAATACTCAAAAGTGTTAGGAAACCTTGCTAAGTGCAAGGAGAAACCATAGGCAAATGGTAGCATTTAGTCATCTTATTAACTTCAAAATATCAACCTATCCAAAAAATCTTCCTCACAACACACTCCTCTTACAATTATTTCACACAAGAATTCAATTTATGCAAAGCTTTTCAACACACTAATTACAAGCTTATTTTGACAAGCTTATACAAACTCTCACAAGCTTCATACACTTGCACTCTTTCTACCAAGCTTATCCATTTCACGTATATGAGAGGGAGTATCATACATATATAGAATACAAAGGGAGAAAGAGATTTAAGATGAAAAAAAAGAGAGAGGGAGGAAAAATGAGCCACCTTCCATGTGGCCTAACTATTCATCAATAGTGAACATTGTCCCTCACATGTGTAAGGTCCAACATTACAAAGCATCTTCATGATGCACTTTGACCTTCTCCATGTGCTCCAAAATGGTATGCCCCACATTTCATGTGACTCAAAACTATAATAGTGATTTGTGTCCCCACTTTACCATGTGCATCCCCATGAGTCAAAATATTCCTCGACTTTTGACTTCGCATGCACATGCTTAAGGACAAATTACACCCCACAAGAACATGGGTGAATATGTGTGTTCCCCACATGCTTCCAAAGGTCACCCATCAATATATGGAGCCCATCTCTCTCTACTAATCTTTTAATCAATAAAAAATTCCATGTGTACCATGCCACATTAACAAAATGCCACCTCATAGGTACAATCACCACCAACTCACACTATCACCTCATTAGCACAATCATTGCCAACTCACCATTGTGAATAGTAATTACCACCCCATCACATGAATAGTGGCCATGAATAGCGATTCATGAATAGTGTCATGTGAATAATGAATTCACATCCTAAACATGTTCCCACTTGAATTCAATATACATAGGCTTTGCCACACCTACATATTATTCCATCTAGTTATCAACCATGCCCTTTGTTGCCATGACATAAACCCAATATAAGTTTTGTTACACTACTAAAACTTATATATCCTAATTGATTTTGTCAACATATTCTCCTTCACAAAAAATTGCAACACCTGAAATGATTCTTCACTTCTCCACACACAGACCAATCCTCTTATCAAGATTCTATCATGAATCGCTCACAACTCCCACTACTTAGGAATATCTTGTCTAGTGCTTGCCATGGCATCACAATACTTCCTACTCATGATGAAGTACATAGGACAATAACATGTCTTATCCTTCATTATAGGATGTTCTTAGAAATACAACTCACACTACAAGAAGTAGGGAACTTCCTTATTTTCTCATCTTTATGCATCTCCATCCATGGTTTGATCCCCACCTTCATCATGTCCTTATCATTAAGCCATCACACCAGTGATCATATTATGGCCTGAATCCAACATATCATCAACATAGATAGTAACAACCTCTTATAAACACTTTGGATTTCCATGAAGGTACTATTTTACTCCCATCCACATGTTTGTTTCAGCTCATATAGTCTTTAATCTACAAACCATCAACTCTTTACCACACCCTTATAGCCCTCTAGCTACTCTATCTCTTTTAAAGATATCACCATGTAATAATGAATTTTTTTCAACTCTAAACAAAAACCAATGCACGTATCACTCTTAATAGTAGTTAGGAAATAAGATGACATAGAAATCAATCCCAGACTTCTCCTCATAGCCACTAGCTATCAACAATGCCCAAACATGACATAAATGGACCAATCACAGCTCCAGGGAAGTCATTGCGTTACTTAGTGCATCAATGCACCTACCAAGTTTTTGAGCATCAAAAATGCATTTGAAATGCATCATGCTCTACTGCATGTCCAAACACATGACCTTCTCTTTTTGGGAACACTAGGTCTCACTTTGTCTTCTTCATCTTCTCTTTCCACTACTTCAAGAGGTAGAATTTTAAGTATCTATTGTACCTCCTCCTTTTCATGGATTTTATTATCATCTAAAACATATCAACTAACAACATGTGGTCAACAGGATACCACATCATACACCTGCTTCTTCTTTATTATCGAGAACTAAACTTGCTTGATTTCAAATCAAGTTTGGACTTTGACTTGTGCTTTAAACTTAACCCTCTTACAGGACTTACTTCCAACTAGCATCACATCAGCCCAAGTAATATCTGATGTTGCTAAATCTTCACATAGTAGATACAAGGAGCCATGAGATATTCCTTTTACCACCACTAGAGATCCTTTTGAAATTTTACATTTACCATTACCAAAGGTATAAGAATACCCTATCTCATTTATCCTCTTGATGGACATCAAATTCTTCTTCAACATGGGAACATGACACATATCCTTCAACATTCTGATTCTACCATCATGCATCATGATCCTTATATCCTTTATTCCTACATTCTCTTATGGATGATGATCACCCATACAGATAGACTCTACACTACATGGTTGGTAACCCGTGAACTAATCTTTATGTGGAGACATGTGAAAAAATGCACCTAAGTCCAACACCTAATAATTATCACTTAATCTACTACTATTGAGGGAAAAATCCTCATGTGTTGCCTCTTCTTCTTAATATATTGTGTTATCCTCATATGAAGGTGGATTCTAATTTCCATCCTTCTCCTCATTCTTCAAATGCCAAAAATCCTTCTGCAAGTGTCATGGCTTTCCATAATGCCAACACCTAGTCTTCCACTTAGGTCTTCTAGACTTTGATCTAGATGGTGATCTCCCTTATATGTTCTTCTCACTATATATCCTTGTCACATCCAAAGCTTCATTACTTGAGGATGCACCAAAATACATTCTTCTTATCTCCTCTCCAAGCAATGCAGTAACCACATCATAAAACTTAAGAATTATTGATGAGAATTACTGATGATCATTACCACATGATCCCAACTATCAGGGAGTGAACATAATAAGGTGATATCCTTGTCTTCATCCTCCATCAACACATTGATGGAGACTCTCTTGATGATAATAGTGTTGAACTCATTCAAGTGAGAATCAATGGATGAATTTTCCTTCATCCTCAAACTATACAACTACTTCTTCAGGAATACTTTGTTTGTTGATGAATTTCTCTGGTATAGGTTATTCAACTTCTCCCATAAATCTTATATGGTCTTCTCTTCATCAACATTAAAGAGCACATAATCAGCAAAATAAAGATGGATTGTATAAATGTCTTCCTATCCCTCTTGATCCAATGTTCATTTGTTATATTATTGGGTTTGCTTATAAGACCCTTCAAGGCTAAAGTTTGGTCATTATGTACCAAGAGATCCTCCACCTTCAACTTCCATAGGGAGAAATTTTTACCATCAAATTTCTCTACTTTAAATCAGGTTACTCCTCCTATCATTGTAGTAGCTCCCACTTGCACAAAGTTCCCTAACTACACATAAAACACTCACACAAGAGTTTTTCAAAGAGCCTAGCTCTAATACTAGATGTTAGGAAATAATATCTCAAATATCATGTGAAAGTAATAATAATGTAGAATAAACAATCTATAAAATCAATGACAAATAAGATAATACATTACACAAGTAAATTACCTGGAAACCTTGCTAAGTGCAAGGAAAAACCATGGGCAAATGGCAATGCCCAATCTTCTTATTAACTTTAGAATATCAACCTATCCAACAAAGCTTCCTCTTAACACACTCTTCTTACAATGATTTCACTAAAGCATTCAATCTATGAAAAACATTTCAACACAATAATTACAAACTTATTTTGACAAGCTTATACACACTCTCATAAGCTTCATACACTTGGACTCTTTATACCAAGCTTATCCACTTCACATACACGAGAGGGAGTATCACACATATATAGAATATAAAGGGATAAAGAGAGTTAAGATGATAAAACAAGAGAGAAAGGAAAAATGTGCCACCTTTCATGTGGCCTAACTATTCATTAATAGTGAACATTATCCCTCACATGTGCAAGTTCCAACATTACAGGGCATCTTCATGAGGCACTTTGACCTTCTTCATGTGTTCCAAAATGGTACACCCCACCTTGCATGTGCCAAAATAGAATAGTGATCCTTCTCCCCACTTTCCCATATGGATCCACATGAGTCAAAACATTCCTCAACTTTTGACTTCATATGCATATGCTTAAGGATAAATTGCACCCCACAAGCACATGGGTGAAGATATTTGTTCCCCACATGCTTCCAAAAGACACCCATCAAGATATGGCACACCATTTCTCTCTCTTAATATTTTAATCAATAAAATATTCCATGTGGACCATGTCACATCAATAAAATGCCACCTTATATGTATAGTCACTGCCAACTCACACTACCACCTCATCAACACAGTCACCATCAACTCATCATTATGAATAGTAACTACCACCTCATCACATGGATATTGGACATGAATAGTGACTTTTGAATAGTGAATTCACATACTAACACAAATAGGGCCTCACATTTATGTATTTATTCCTTAAGTGTGGCAATGTGTGTGTACAAGGGTGCAATATATTATATGACAATGCATGAAGTGATGAAGTTTGTAACTTGACAAATATGGATCATGGGTTGTTTTTTGAGTGCGTAAAATATGTAGTATGACTAATATTATGCTTGATATGTAAATAGTGATGAATAAGACATAATATGTTAGTTATGAAATTTATTGATTTAGCTTTTGTAAGTGTTTTCTTGGTAATTTCTAGATGTCCAAATGAATTGGATTTGACTTATATTTATACTAGCTCTTTTGAAATAATCCTCATGGAGGGGTTAATGACATTCTTAGGCTAACCCGTACACTTTAAAATATTTACAAATTTGAGTGTTTGTAAGGTAACGATACTTGTGTTGGAGTAAGGACAATAGCATTGACGTTATTGTCCTTCCTTGAATGCAAGTGTCTAGGATGGAGGAAAGTTGTTGAGGTTTTGTAGATTATTGTGATGAATGTATATCAAATTTTAGGCATTATATGGTTACATGTGATCTAAATTTATTTGAATAATTAGGGTTGGACTAATAATTATGTAATTAAATCCAATGAGGTAGCAACTGTGAGCCTTTTGACTATGAGGAAGGTCAAATTGAAGGGTAGAGCCATGAGATATATTTTTCAAGTGTACAAGACTAGTTTAACATATAAATTTAAATTTAAGCATCTACATTTGTCCCCAGTTTAACCTAGTAATGCATAAGGATGAAATTACTAGGTTAACGAAAATAAAGTGTATTGTGGTGTGTATAACACACCATGCCTTTACTTGACCCCACTTGAATTTGTTGTATGTGAATGATGTACAACTAAGATCATGTTAAATGTGTGATTAGTGCATATAATCATACAATTGAATAATTTTAAAATACTTAAAATAAAGAAAGTAAGGAAGGAGTACATGTGTATCGATGCCACCATGTTACCCTTTGTTATCTTGTCCTAGTAAAGATGCTTCCTAGATAAAGCATTAGAGAGAGGTTCATAACTAAACCTTGAAGATGTGGAGAGGAAAAATTGGAGTGTGATTATGCCCCCAATTTGGTATAAGGATGAATTGTGATAAGTCTATTGAGAACACAAAATCTCAATCACACAACTCAAGTATAACCAATCTAGCCAATTTAACCAATCTCACCCAAGTCAAATGGTGTAACCATATCAAATTAAAATAATAGAATCATAGTGAAAAGTCCATTGAGGGTGAAAAATATTGATCACACTTAATAAAAAAGAACCAATTATTTTATCAAATAAAATCTCAAACGTTTCATCTTGATAAGGTCAGTGCATACATGTATGTATAATTTTGAAAATGTATCTATAATTTGGTGCATGTGCACCTCAAAGGTATCAAGCTGAAGTATCTATCAAAATGCAACCTTTGATTTGTAACATTTATATAATGTGTCATTAATTTGAAAATATTTGTCCCAATTTATGCCTAATATATAGAATTTTATCCCAAATGTATATTTGAATCATGTAAACTATGTAAACTAAATAAAATTTTGTTCATTATGTCAACTAAATGTTGTTGGAGAGTTATCATGATGATGTCATGGTGATTTCATGGAGTTTTCCTCATGAATGGATGAAGTGCCTTGATATTCTATCTGATAATGATAAAGTGTGCAATGTGCTTGTTCTAGTGTGCTTTATGTATAATTGGTTGATCTTCAGTATTGACATGGATAGAAAGGATTAGGGTTGAGTATGGTTATTTGAGCATGAGTAAGGGGCCCTCTCAAAATTCAATAATGCTTTGAGATTTTGTGTGCACAAGTGGAATTCATCTAGTTTACCATAGTTTTCATCTAGACACTTTGGATCTAGTGGCAGAAAATTTGAGTAGGCAGTTTGATGATGTCACCATTACCATGTAGAAATGAGTCAAGGGGATTTGGTCATATGGTTGTGATCATAGAAGTCCCTAGTTGATATGCATTAGATCTCAAGTCATGCATCAAAGCACAGTCAAAGATATGAGGGTATAAAGTTAGCTTGTTAGTCAGAATTCATTGTTTTCCCATACATAGCCAAATTTACAATGTGGTCAGAAATAGTTGAGTAAGCATGTTGATGAGGTTAGCATTCACATGTGTGGAGGTGTTAGGACAAAATGATCATATGGGTTTGTTCATTTTTGTGCCTAGTTTATTTTTTCTAATTTTTAGATCATGTGATGTATCACATTAAAAGATATGCATATGAAAAGTTGGGCTCTTAGGCAATTTGACTATGTTTTCCCATAGCCAATTTTACAGTGTGGCAAGAAGAGTCGAATGAGAATTTTGATGGTGTTATATATTCCAAGTGTGAAGGTGTTAAGAGAAATTGGTCATATGGTTTTGTTTAGTTTTGAACATAGATGATTTATGCTAAATTTGAGATCATGTGATGAAGCATGGCAAAAGTTATGTAGGAGAAAAATTGGTCTTCTAGACATATTTTGGCATAGTTGGCTCTGTGACCAAAGTTTTTGAGAAGGCATTTTAATGTCATTATATCTCACACGCGTGAGGGTTCCAAGAGTAGTGTGTCACATGGTTAGATTATCCTATGTGAAGAGATCATCTAGTCCAAATTTAAGATCTTGCGAGTAAGTGTAGAAGAAGTCATTAAGGTGAAAAAATGGCTACTCAGGGTTATTGAAAGGGTCCCCATACTTAGTCATTTTTGAAAGTGTTAAATCTTGATCAAGGTCAATGGCATGCATTGCATCATGAAGTCAAGAAGTAGTGAGATGAGGATAAGTGCATGATGTTTAATGACTAAGCAAAGGTATAGGATAATGATCCAATGATGAGTGGGTGTTCGTACTATTTGATCAAATGGTGAGCATTGATCATTAAAGACTTGGTTGAACTGTAAAGATTGATAGAGCACATTGAGTCAACATTTCAAGGTTGCACAAGATGAGGTCAAAATAGCTAAGGTTTAACATTTGGTATTGCTAGACTATGCATTAAAATATAGATATGATCAATAGCACATATTTGATCTGAACAACAAGGACACAAGATGATTACACAGTGGTCAAAGTTTACCTATGACTGTTTAAATTTAAATATTTGAATTTAACATAAGAAAAACTAGAGCTTTGTATTTTGACCATATCTTTTAATAGAAGTAAAATTTGTTATTGTATTAAAAATTAAAGATGTAGAGGACTCTAAGGCACATCTGGCTATATAGATTAAAGATTTGAAAGTGAGTACAGTCAAAGATATTTAGCCTACAAGTTTACTATGTGTTTGTACTTCTTTTGCAAGTGACCCAAGAAGGATATCCAAACTTTTAATGATGTTGTTTCGATGTCTCATGATGAATTAGCTATTGGGGAGTGTTGTAGACTCCATAAGGATGTTCTCTGTGGATTTTAGAGGTGTGATAAATATATCTTGAGTATGAACAATGATTAAGAAGTTGATTGTATGTTTGGTAATGGTGTTCATGTGTGTAAGGTCTGTGTTTGAGTTGTTTGAGCATACAAAAAGGTGAGATAATTTGACTATGATCATTTCAAGATGTCTTAGGGGACATAAGGTGTAGACCCATGTATATGAAAGTGGTCTTATGTTATAATTCTACATGAGGGTGTGTTGAATGGGTGAATAGGTCTTCATGAGACATATAAGAGCTATAAGGGCCTTATTAAAAGGTGTAGTTGCTTAAGGTTGACCCATAGATTCTATGGCTGACCAATGAAGATTATATTGAGCCATATCTTCATGTGAAATATGTCTTAAGGTTTGAGGCATGCCTAATGGCTGACCAGGGTGGTGATTACCAAGATTGTTCTATAAATAGTGGAATCAAAGATGATGGGTTCTAAATTTGCAAGACTTGGATGAGGGAGCAAAATTATGGAGCCAAGTGAAGGAGATAACCTTTAAAAGATAAGTTATAGGTCAATGAGGACCAACAAAGAGTGAAAAGGATCATACATGTTATTTTGAGCAAGGTGTTGAAGATGATAACATAGGTCATTGGACCTAATAATCCTAGAAGAGGTAAAATGGGTGAGTATGCTCAAGAGGCTGTTTGAGAGAAATTTGAGACAGGCTTGTGTGTGTGAATTATGAAGTGAAGGAGGGGTAGAGTGACCTATGGATGAGTTGATGATTGTATCAATTTGAGGATAATTTTTATGACCTATTGGTCATAATTCTATTAGTAGAATAGTGCTCGTGTTTTTTGAATGTGAGCAAAGACAAGCTAAAGACTGTATGAGCTTAGTGGTTGATCTAAGAGGTAGATTAGAGTGTGGATAGTGTGTATGACCATTTGGTCATGTTGTTAATATGGTGACATAGTTTTTGATATGAAGGTAAAGTGTGATAAGTAATGGTCCATCATCAGGTGTTGTAAACATCAATTCAAAGGTGTAGTTGTTCATAGGTGTTGTTGTGGGTGCTCAACATCTAAGGTGGTTGTAGTCTCCTTGCAAGGTGAAACTTTCTAAAATTTCTATTTGTTATTGTAGATCAACTAGATAGGTGTGGCAGCACCTTGTGGGATTGGAGTCTCACTAAATAGGGATTGTAGTTCCTTGATCATTTGTAGATGGTCTAAATTGGATCTTGTTATTATAGGATAGTAGTCCAATTTTAGGTTCTGGTGGGTTTTATTCCCCAAGAGGGTTTCCCATGTATGTCATGTGTTATGTGCTTGATCTTTCAATGTCTTTATTATTCATTTCTATGAATGGTGTGTATGCATCATGAATGTATTTATTGTCTTATTAAGAGTTTAGAAGGATTTGAACTAAACTTTAATTATCTAGGCTCACTAATTCACCCCCCCCCTTAGTGATTGTACTTCTAATAATTGGTATCAGAGTGGGTCCTTTGGAGGAAGCCTAATAGCTTGAAGGTGATCTTAAGTAGGTATAAATATGGCTAAACAATTGAAGAAATAAAATCAATAGTAGAAGGATGTGATCAAGGCACTTGAAGAATAGATATGTACTTTGAAGAAAGATGTCAAAGAGGATGAGAATATTATCAATGATCTCAAGGTTCAATTAGTAGATGCCAAGACAAGTTTGTGTTAAAAATAAAAGAACATCATGTGTGATGAATAAGCTTTCCATAATAGTAGAGAAGATAACAAAGAAGAAGTTGATCTAGAAGCTAAGCTCATGAGTGCACTTGGTGAACTAAAGGAGCAGAAGAAGAAGAAGAATCATAAGTTGAGATCAATGGTCAAAAGTCTTGAAGAATAGATTAGTCATATTATAGAGAAATCATGTAGAATGATAGATGACATGGTTAAATAATCTAAGAGAGACAAGGAGACTATCCAAGTTATTAATATTCAGATGGAGGTTACATGTTCAAACAAGAAAACTAAAGTTGAACTTGATCAATTAAAGACTAATCTTGTTTCCCTAAAAGTTGAGTATGAAAAGGTCATAATAAAGATAAGCAACCCTGAAGAAGAATAGAATAAATTAGAATAATTCAAATAAGATGGAAACTAGATCAGCAATCTCAAGGATCAGTTAAGGGCAACTAATGTAAATCTAAAGATAAGAGAAGAAGAATGCAGACATCTTAAGACTCAGTTAGAAGAAGTAAATGTCAAAATGAGTTCAAGGCAAGGTGAGTATGATGAGATGAAAACTGAGATAAAATTGTTGAATAATGAGCATGAACAACTCATAGACAACTTGAACAAGCTAAAAAAGGAGCATGAGAATTTTAAATAAGTCAAGGAGATTGCAAACTTGAAAAGCAATGCAAGAAGGTCTGTTAGACAACCAAATGATTCAAGGTATGATAATTTATTCCATGGTCATTGTTATACATGTAATAAGTATGGTCATAAAGCTAAGGACTCTAAAAGGAATAAAGTTAAGAATGTGTCCTCATGGAGCCTGGGAAGAAGAAGCAATTGGTCTTGGACAAATCATAACTCAGATCAGTCAAGAGGTATGTTGAATGATGTTATTTTGTTTAGTTGTCATAAGAGCGGACATATTTCTAGATTCTATCCAAATGGTGTTAAGAGGTATTCAAATTATGTCAAAGGATATAAAACTTGTAGAAGGTTTGAGAAAGGACAAACTTAGGTATGGAAACCAAAGATTATCAATGCTAATAATACTAGTCATAGGATTGATAAGAAAGTTGCTCTAGAGGGCTATGTTTTAGATCAGTATAAACTCAAAGGTCAAGTACGTAAGATGGTTTCAAAAGATAGGTAGGGTCAATCTATGGTATGGAGACATGAGGCTATAAAGACAAAGAAGACTAACCCTGTTGAGTCCAAGAGTCTTGATGGATTATTTGCCAAGGTAGAAAAAGGATCATAAATAAAGGAGAATCAAGAGTTTCTATTGACAAATTTGAAGAAAAGAATGAAGTCAAGGATTTAGTTAAATTCAAGCAGGATTGCAAATCAGAGAAAGATATGGAGATATGGCAGTCCCCTAAGTTTTGGGACTTTTAGTCTCACTATGTCAAAGGGGTGTCTTTAACTAGGCTTCAAGGAAACACGTGTCAATTAGAGGAAGCTTGGTGGCTATTAGATATTGTTTGATGAGATGGTATGAAAACAAGGTGTGTTTGTGCATTCTTATATATATAATTGGAATAAAGAAACTTGTGAATAATCTTAGTGGTCCTATCTTGAGAAGGAGTTATCTTGTTGATCTTGGTTTGGATGTTCTAGTATAAAGTATTTGAAGACTTGTTGAAGATATCATGTCCCTGACGAAGCATGTAGTTAGGAGGAGATTTGTAATTGGTTAAGTCCTAAGATCAGAGGATTGAGTATTTGAATCTAAGTAAGAAGGTTTAGAGAAGCAAGTTTATGTGTTCAAGATGATAATGCTAATTAGAGAAGGTCTTTGGTTAATGAGAGCAACAAGTTCATATGTTTACTGTAGAGGTTTTTAAAGGAGCAAGGAGTTGTAGTGTAGGGTTAGAATGGGTGGTTTTAGGTGGCCTAATGAGTTTTATGTTTTGTCAAGAAATGTTTGTGCCTTTGTGATGTACTCCAGGTGATTTTGTGGTCTAAAGGTATCTTTTGTGCAAATTGAAGATTTTTTTAGTACTCTCAATTTTCTCAGTTTTTAGCTTAAGGGCAAGTAGGCCTCAAATGGGTTATGTAATTCTAAGTTCTCAAAGGTTTGAAGGCTTAAATCTTGGTCCAAAAGTGTGTGATGGGTGTCTCCAAATGTGCAAATAGTTTCAAAGGTGTGTGTTGACCAGAAGGAGGATTATCGACCCTATTTATTTTTGAGATTCTAGGGTTTTAAGATTTGATATAAAAATGGTTTATATTGTGAATTAAGGACTAAGGATTCTTAATATATTGAATGGTCCAAATGGGTGGTCAAATAAAGCTTCACAGAGAATTGAAGGTTTATAGTTCTCAAGTTATTCAACTTTTTGTTAATATAAAAGGTTAATTGGCTAGTAGGTTTGTGAAGGAATTATGTTATATAAGATGATATTGGTGATGAAAATTGGTGTGATTGAAGGGGAATATGAGAGTTATCTAAATATGGAGTTTCAGGTCTTGAAGATGTGTCTACTACAAATTGTGGGCTCTGTAAGTTTTAGGTAGGGCTACAAGGAGGTTAGACAGGCCTAGTTTGAATAAGATTGTTTTTTGCTCCATTTATTCAAAAGAGAAAGGTATGATTATTTCAAGGTATGTTCTCAGGGTCATTCAATTCAAGTTTCCTATTTTGTATAGTTTAGATGTAGAGTTAGTAGTCATGGAAGTGTCTTGAGAAAGAAGGTTGGTAAGCCTACGTGGTGGTTCTTCATGGTGTGCGGAGATCTGAAGTTGCTCAGAAGGCATAATTTCTTAGAGTTTTTAGGGGGAGTCCCTCTTAGATATTTATTTATGTGTTCCATCAGATTTTTATGGTTTTTCATGTTATTTATTCATTGGTTGTAGTGTTTGATTGAAAAGAGTGTTGGCATGGAGCAAAAGGATGTTGTCAAAGCAAGTTGAAGTAGGCTCAAGTTAAGGGGGAGTTTGTATCATCTTTCTAAGATGGTCCTTTCCTTTTTGTTAGTATTTTTAGGTCCTCAAGATTAGTGTGTGCCCATTTTGTCATAATGTCAAAGGGGGAGAACGTTCCTGTTGTAGGAGTGTTTTGAAGAGAGAGAAGATGAGCTAAATATTATTGTATATGATGGTTGTTGACATCAATGATAAAGGGGGATATTTTTAGAGATTTGTCATGATAATGTCATGGTTATGTCATGGAGTTTTTTTTATGAGTAGATGAAGTACATTTATATAATATGTGACAATGATAAAGTGTGCAATGTGCTTGCTCTAGTGTGTTTTATGTATGATTGGTTGATCTTTAGTATTGACATGGCTAGAAAGGATCAAGGTTGAGTATGGTGATTTAAGCATGAGAAAGAGGCCCTATAAAATGTAAATAATGCTTTGATACCTCTTGTGCATAATTGAAATTCTTTTGAATGATCATAGTTTTCATTTAGACACTTTAGGTCTAGTGATAGAAAATTTGAGTAGGTAGTTTGATGATGTCACCTTTGCCATGTGTAAACAAGTCAAGGGGAGTTAGTCATATGGTTTTGATCATAGTAGTCCATATTTTTTATCCACCAAATCTCAAGTCATGCATCAAATCAAGGTCAAATATATTGGGGTGCAAAGTTGGCTTCGTAGTCAAAATCATTATTTTCCCATACTTAGCCAAATTTGCAATGTGGGTAGAAAGAGCTGAGTAAGCATGTTGATGAGGTTAGCATTCACATGCGTGGAGGTGTCAAGATAAAATTATCATATGGGTTTGTTCATTTTTGTGCTTAGTTTATTTTTACTAATTTTTAGATCATGCAATGTAACACATCAAAAGATATACATATACAAAGTTGGGCTCCTAGATAGTTTGACTATGTTTTCCCATACTTAGCCAATTTTGTAGTGTGGTAAGAAGAGCTGAGTGAGTATTTTTATGGTGTTATATCTTGCACATGTGAAGGTGTCAAGAGAAATTTATCATATGGGTTTGTTCAATTTTGAGCATAGATGATTTGTGCTAAATTTGAGCTCATCTGTTGAAGCATGACAAAAGTTATGCAAGAACAAAGTTGGTCTTCTAGACATATTTGGCATAGTTGGCTTTGTGACAGAAGTTTTTGAGAAGTAATTTTAATGGTGTTGTATCTCACATGCATGAGGGTTCTAGGATTAGTGTTTTATATGGTTGGATTTTCCTATGTGATGTGATCATCTAATCTAAATTTGAGATCATGCGAGTAAGCACTGAAGAAGTTATTAAGGTAAAAAAAAGGTTATTCAAGCTTATTAAAAGGATCCCTATACGTATTCATTTTTGAAAGTGTTAAATATTGAACAAGATCAATAGTACGCATTACTCCAAGAAGTTAGGAAGTAGTGAAATAAGGACAGGTTCATTATGTTTAATTATTGAGCAAAGGTATAGGATAATGATCCAATGATGAGCAGGTATTCATATAGTTTGATCAAATGGTAAACATTGATCATTAAAGACATAGTTGATCCAAAAATATTGATAGAGCATGTTGAGTCAACATTTCAAGGCTACACAAGATGAGGTCAACATAACTAAGGTTTAATGTATAGCATTGGTAGACTATGCATTAAAATTTGGTTGTGATCAATGGTGCATATTTGATCTGAGTAGTGAGGACACAAGATGATTGCAAAGTCGTCAGAGTTTAACTATGACCATTTAAATTCAAGTATTTAAATTTAACATAGAAAAAACTAGAGCTCTATGTTTTGAACATATATTTCGATAGAAGTTGAATTTTCTATTATAGTAAAAAGTAAATATGTAGAGGACTCCAAGTTGAATCTAGATATATATATATATATATATATATATATATATATATATATATATATATATATATATATATATATATATATATATATATATATATATATATTTGAAGATCTAAAAGTGAGTACAATCAAATATATTGATCTTAGAAGTTGACTATGTGTTCGTACTTGTTCTACAAGTGACTTGAGAAGGATATTCTAACTTGTATAGATGTTGTTTCAATATCTCATGATGACTTAGCTATTGGGGAGTGTTGTAGACTCCATGAGGATGATTTTTGTGGATTTTAGAGGTGTGATCAATCTATCTTGAGTATGAACAATGCTTAATAAGTTAACTATATGTTTGATAATGGTGTCCCTATGTGTAAGGTTTATGTTTGAGTTGTTTGAGCATACATAGAGGTGAGTTAAGTTGGTTGTGATCATTTGAGGATGTCTTAGGGGACATAAGGTGTGGACCCAGATATATGAAAGTGGTCTTGTGTTATTGTTTTGCTCGAGGGTGTGCTAAATGGGTGAATAGGTCTTCATGAGACCTATAAGAGCTACAAGGGCCTTATTAAAAGGTGTAGCTATTTAAGGGTGGCCCATAGATGCTATGGATGACCTATGAAGATTTTATTAAGTTGTATCTTTATGTGAAAGATGTATTAAGGGTTAAGGCTTGCCTAATTTATAACCAAGGTGGTGATTATCAATATTGGTCTATAAATAGTGGAACCAAAGATGATGGGTTCTAGACTTATAAGCCTTGGATGAGGGAACAAGAGTATATAGCCAAGTGAAGGAGATAACCTTTGAAAGAGAAGGTACAGGTTAGTGAGGACCATTAGAGAGTGAAGGGGATTAGACATGCTAGTCTAAGCAAGGTGTTGAAGGTGATCACATAGGTCATTGGACCTAATAATCCTAGAAGAGGTAAAATGGATGAGTATGCTTAAGAGGTTGTTTGAGAGAGATTTGAGAGAGGCTTATGTGTGTGAATTAGGTAAAAAAAGGAGGGGTAGAGTTCCCTATGGATGAATTGATGAGCATATTAATTTGAAGACTATGTGTATGACCTATTGGTTATAATTATGCAGGTAGAATAGTGCTCTTGTTTTTTGAATGTGAGTGAAGACAAGTTGAAGACTATGTGAGCTTGGTGTTTGATCTGAGAGGTTGATTAGAGTGTGGACAGTGTGTATGACCATTTGGTCATGTTTTTAATATGGTGATAGAGTTGTTGCAATGAAGGTGAAGTGTGATAAGTAGAGGTCAATCATTAGGTGTTGTAGACATCAATTCAAAGGTGGAATTATTCATAGGTGTTTTTGTGGATGCTCAACATCTAAATTGGTTGTAACCTCCTTGCAAGGTGAAACTTGCTAAAAGGTCTAGTTTTTATTGCAACAACTAGATAGGTGTGACAACACTTTATGGTATTAGAGTCTCACTAAATAGGGATTATAGTTATTTGATCATTTATAGATGGTCTAAATTAGATCTTGTTATTATAGGATAGTAGTCCAATTACAGGTTCCGATGCGTTTTACTCCCCAAGAAGGTTTCCCACGAATGTCATGTGTTATGTACTTGATCTTGCATTGTCTTTCTTATTCATTGATATGAATGATGTGTATGCCTCATAAATGTATGTATTGTCTGATTAAAAGTTTGAAAATATTGGAATTAAAGTTATATTATCTGGGCTCATTGATATAAATTGCCCCCTCTCAATGATTGTACCTCTAATAAATGTATGTGGAGTAATGTATTATAAGACATTCCCCCACTTATATGCCCCCCTTTGAGGTGAGGGGATTAAAAAAGTGATAATCACCTTATCTCAAAAGGATAATACAACTATGTTGTATTTTTATGAATCATGTAGTAAATAAGTGTATAGTAGTGTCATGCCAAAGTAGATATAGTAATGAAGCTCACAATGTGCATACATAACAAGCCCTAAGATGTATGATAAGAATATGGTAACACCTACAAGATAACAAATTTGAAACATAAACAAGCATACACACAATAGTACTCAAATGTTACACAAAGAGAGGTCCTAAGATACCACAAACAAAGGGCATCTTCAAAGGCCATACAATCAAATGGAAGACGTGTAAATGTTTACACACTAAATAAACAAGCACCACTCGGGGTATTATGGCTTACAAGCAAAGGAACATTTTCAAAATGTTTCACAAGCAATACAAAGAAACAAATAAGAAGTACACTCAAGTAATTTAATGTAAAAAAATGAAGTAATGAGATATAAGCAACTAGCATAAGCATATCATACTAGTCCCTGCATGCATGTGTTAAGAATGTCATGTAGAATAGCATATCAAATATGTTGTGTAAAATAACAACATGAGTCAAGATGCCCTCAACATAGTGTATCACACTGGAAGAGGAAAGGTCCAACATTTGTATGCTTAAGATATCATGGGTCTAATTTATGCAGATATCACACTCAAGTACTTGTGAAACATATGTGTGTATAGAAATGATATGCTATATACTAATATAAATTGAATAACATAGGGAAAATCTAGAAAATATGAGAAATGCTAAATACTTTGGTATTTTTGAATTATTTGAATGTTTTTTGTATTTTCTAGAATATTTGATTTTTTGTATTTTTTTTAATTGGGAATATTTGAATATAAATTACATAATCTATATAATGATATCAAGATGAGGATGGGAATATATGAGGAGTGGTAAATGAATAAAATTTCCTAAAAAAATTGTGCCAAATGTGTGCTTAACAAAACTAGAAAGTGTATAATGTTACTTTGGTAAGTTTGTACTTGATATCTTTGCTTCATATGTATTTTCCTTTGTTGCCAGTAATCATGGTTTTCTAAATTTAGCATTATATTTAGTAAAAAATGGAATAATATGCAGTAAAATAGAGCATGATTTGGATCCAAGTGTGACATTACATTGGGAAAACAAAAAATGGATGCAGTAGCTTTACTCATGTGTTCCATCTCATATCCCATGGATGTAAAGAATTTTCAAGTACATATATTGATTTCACAAGTTGGGTCAATTATGCCTTGCTTTCCATATATGCAAGGGTTAATGATTTGGTGCTTTGAGGGTGATTTGTAATTGCTTCATATGAAGGCACACGTGTAATATTATCCTTTTGATGTATGTCTTATTTTTTTTGTAAACGTTTCTTTTGTACCCATTCTTGTTCTAAGTTTTTATTTTATTTTTCCATTTATGTATTTTCCTTAAAGATGTTTCCAATTATAGGTTATTTTTATTTTTCATTAAGAAATTGAATATGCATATTTGAATGATTTTCATGAGTATTACCAATATATCCCAAGCCTTGACAATCATTCTAATTAGTTATGGAGATATGATGAGAGATGCCTTGTGAATGTTTTCCCAATCATTAACAATGATAACAAAAATGTTGTAAAAAAATTTATGTCCAAAACCATATTTTTTTGAAATCTAAGTATCGTTTATGAGAGGTAGATTTGTATCATTTTCATCTTGATCACTTTATAACATTGCTTGGTCTAGCTTTACCTTTTGAATATTTTCTTGCTCTAATTTGTTAATTTACATCTATTTTTACTCTGAATTATCCTTTAGTAACCATATTATTTTTTCACTTGTATTTTAGGGTAAGTACTCATAATGTGAGTGGGTTTCTTGATTGATGTATCTATGATAGGATCGCCACTATCAAATGTACTATGTATTTTGTTCTGCAAAGGCAAAACAACAATTTGTATGGTGCCCATGCATTCTATGATATGCAAAATAATATTTTGACATTCTAAGAGGATGTATAAAAGGTAGTTGGATCAATTTTTTTCAATGAATTTCTCTTAAAATATCACTTGGACTCTTATTGGCCTTTTGTCCACTTTTTGAATCACTAGTTGTAGATGAATTCTCTTTTAAGTTCTTATTTTGATATGAAACCTTGTTGGGCACAACATTGCTAGATGAAGATGTAAAAACATGATTATCACTAGCCCATTGTAGACTCTATAGGTATGTAATATGATTTTGCAATAATGTGATCTTTTAAGCTAAAGCTATTTTTAAACTCTTCTATTAACTTGATCATGACAAAGATTTTATCTTTTGGGGTTTCATAAGCACAAAACCTAGGTGTTTTGGATTGATTATTCATACAAATACCATCTAGATAGGTATTGGGAGGTGGAGGGGTTTGAGGAAGCATAGTTACAATAAGATGGGCAACCTTACCCTTTGTAGTAGTGATAATATGGCCCTGGTTAGAGGGAAAGTAGTTATCACCCTCCTTAAGGTTAGAAGGAGGAAGAGGTTTCTTTTTATCCTTTTTAAATGTTTCAAAGACTAAGCTAAAAATAAGAAAGGATAAACATACAAATGCTAGAAAATACTCAAACATGATAGGCAATATTAGAACTAAATGCTTACTACAATTTAAAACCTTAAAAGGTGGAAAACTTTAACGAAATTTTAGTAAGATTTTCCAAAATAATAATGTAGCAAATTTAGGAGATTGGCTAGGTTTTCTAAAAATTTAGGAAAGTTTTTTAGGAAACATATACAATAAAAAAACCCATAAAATTATAGAAAAATAGGTATTCCTTATGCGTTGTATATCAAGATGTACTAAAAAAAAGTAAATTTAACCTTTTAAAAACCATGTACATAATTTTGACAAAGAAAAGGTTTTTTATTATATAAATACTAACATGAAAAACCTCTGAATAATTTTAAATTAATGTTTTATGAATCAAAAATAGGTTAAACAATGTGGAATGTTTCACAAGTAAAATCCTAGAATATTCCCAATAAATAATCAGTAATTGAAAAAACAAAGAATATATTTCTAAGATCTAAGAGAGGTTTTTGGATGAAATAAGAATTTTGATGAAGAGTCATCTTGAGGAATTCCAAGAGTCACCAAGTGAAGACAAAAGAGGGTATGGCACATTTTTTCATGAAGAGTCACCTTAAGAAATTTGAAAGGTCACCAAGATAAACACAAAAGAGGAAAAGATGCTTTTGCTTATGAAGGGTCACCATTTGACTTTTCAAATACAAAGATTCAAAGGATCATGCAAGTTTGGTACCATTTTCTATGAAGAGTGAAGAGTCACAAAGGGTGAATGCCAAAGGTCATTTGGAAAGCTATAAATAAAGGCTTGAGAAGCCATTTTTAATATGCAAGATAGTGCATGGTTTGTAGTTATTTTATATAAGAAAAGAGGAGAGAATAGAAAGAGATTTTGTAGAGTTCTATCATTTGTTGAGAAAGCAACATTGAGAGATAGTTATGTTTTATACACAAGAAGGGTTGGTGATACTGTGGGTTGGTGCTCCAGCAAGTTGGTGCTTATGAACTTTGTAATTTGAGTTGTTGTTCTTTCATATACTTGACATTATTCTACGTATTTTTTTCCACTTTAGATTTCCACGTAAAAATTTTGTCTCTCTCTCTCTCTCTCTCTCTCTCTCTCTCTCTCTCTCTCTCTCTCTCTCTCTCTCTCTCTCTCTCTCTCATGTGGTGCATATTATATTAGTTTTATTCTATATCTTAAATGTATGGTTAAATGGATTTTGATTAATTAAAAGATTTATAAGATATATGGTATACTAATTCACCCCCCCTCTCAGTATATCCCATGCTTAACCATTAGTATCAGAGCAGGTTCCTTTGAAAAAAGTTTTACAGCTTGAAGGTAGATCAGGGAAAGCAAGATGGTTGGATCACATGAAGGTTTTTTTATAAATAAGGCACCTTTGTTTGATGGGACAAATTATGATTTTTAGAACATAAGGATGAGGACTTATTTGATGTCTCTTGGATTTGACATTTACCAATCAGTTGTGGAGGAATATGAAGAGCCATAAACACTTGTGATTACTCTGATAGAAAAGAAGGCAAGTGAAAATAATGTTAAAGCTTTAAATATTATTTTATGTGGTTTATGTGAATTAGAATTTGTTAAAGTTATGTAATCAAAATATGCTCATGAGACTTGGGTAAAGCTTGAAAATATTAACAAAGGTGATGGAAAGGTTTATAAAGCTAAGCTCTAGACTTTCAGAAGATAGTTTGAAAGTTTGAAAATGGAAGAGGAAGAAAATATAGCGAGTTATATTTTGTAGGTTGATCAAATAGTTAATCATATTCAAGGCCTTATAGAAAATTTAGAAGAATCAACGGTGGTGCAAAAGGTTTTGAGATCTCTACCAATGAGATATGATGCAAAGGTTTTAGCAATCGAAGAGATGAAGGATCTAGCCAAACTAAAGATGGATGAACTACATGGTATTATTATGGCATATGAGATGTAGACCGAATAAAAGAAACCCTCAAAAATGGAAGCTACTATCAAGACATCAAAGAAAGACAAGGCTAAGATTCAAGAATCAAGTGACAGCTCTAGCGATGATGAAGATGATAATGGATCTCTTTTCACTCATAAGCCAAAAAAGGGCACAAGTAAATATCAAGAAAAAATATCTTTTAAATGTTTTAATTGTGGAAATATTGGACATTTTGTAGCTAAGTGCCTAGATAAGGGTAATGGTGATAATGAAGAAGGAAAGTCTACATACAAGAAGAATCTCAAAGGAAAATTCAATAAGGGAATCAAGAAAAAGAGTTTATATTCTAAATATCCTAGCTTAGTTTAAGATAGTGGAGTCAGTGATTCAGAAGAAGAGATTTTATTCATGGCCATACATGAAGATGCCTCCACAAGCAAAAGTATAGATGATCAAGAAGAAGAACAAGATGAAGTCAAAGTGAATCTAGAAAGAGAACTCATTTTTGCCTTATAAGAATTAAACGCTCTTGAAAATAAGAATCAAAGATTGAAGCTCCAAATCGAGAAAAATGAAAAAGAGTCAAAATAAATCATTGAAGATCTACAAGCACACATTGAAAAAACTAAAAAGATTGAAGAAGATCTAATAACTCAATTACAAAAAGTAAGTGAATAATGTGAAAGGTATGTTGTTGAAATTACCTCTTTAAAAGTAGATCTTGAGAAAACAAATAAAGTAATTAATGATAGAGAAACCAATGATTCAAAATTTAAAAATAGCAATAATATGTTGAATAAGATATTAGAAAGTCAAAGATCAATGTCAGATAAGACAGGTATCAGATTTGAAAAAGACAAAGGGGAGGCCACTACTTTCACAGAGAAGGTTAACAAAGAAAAATGAAAGAGCTATGTTGAAGCTCTTACAAAAGAGGAAATGAAAAGGGAAGAAGTTAAAAATATAGAGGACATCTCAAATAAAGAAGGCTAAAAAGAGTAGAACTACAAAAGGCAATCAGATTAGAGATACACAAATATGTTCTATTTTTATGGTTACTATTTTTATTGTAATGGATATGGTCATAATAAAATAGAATGTTGAAAACATGCTAACAATTTTAGAAATAAGGAGAAGGAAACTCATGCAGAGTGAAGCAGAAGCCATAACTCTTTTGCTCCTCTATCAGGATTTAATGGAGAAGCCACAATATGTTACAAGTATAATAACTTCAAACACATAACAAGGTACTATATAAGTGTATTTGAGTTAGTCAAGAAAGACCATAGTTTCAAGGTTCCATTCATCAAGAAGAAAGTTCAAATAGGTTCATGGCAGAAGAAACAACCTAAAAAGTATATGTTGGTCTAGACAGCTTTGCATGTAAGAAATGAAGAAAAGCTATGGTTCATTGAAGATGGATGTTCGAGGCACATGACAAGAGACAAGAGCAAGTTCATAACCCTAAATAAGATCAATGGTGGCACAGTGAAATTTGGAGACAATACTACTACCAAAATTATCAAAAAAGGTACACTAACTTTGGATAATGGTAAAAGTAAGACTGAAAATGTTCTATATGTAGAAGGTCTTAAGCATAATCTTTTGAGTTTAAGTCAAATGTGTGATCAGGGACATGCACTAAAGTTTTATGTAGAGGGTTGTGAAATTAGGAGAAAAGATTCAGATGTGTTAATTGAAGATGCTTAGAGGATAGGCAATAATTTGTATATGTTATCAGATATCAAAGGTCAAAAATGTTGTTTAAGTCAAGTTGAGGAAAGTTTTCTATGGCTCAGGAGAATGAGACACATAAATTTTGAGAATCTTGTCAACATTAGTAAAAATCAAGTAGTTAAATATCTTCCAAAGATTACAAAGCCCTCTAACATGTTTTGTGAACCTTGTCAGCATGGAAAGTAGGCCAGAAGATAGTTCAAGACAAAAGAATACTTGACTACTCAGATGTTGAGAGATTTTTCACACTAATCTGTGTGGACCTATGACAACTCAAAGTACTCAAGGTGAGAAATATTTCATGTTGCTTATTGATGATTTTACACGTATGACTTGGGTGATATTTTTGAATAAAAAATCATAAGCTTTCAGACATTTCAAATCATTCAAAGCTTTAGTTGAGAATGAAAGTGACTTAATAATTAAGTGCCTGAGATCAGATGAAGGAGGAGAATTCATGTCAGATCATTTTATTGAGTATTGTGAAGAATATGGGATAAAGTGACAAGACTCCCTATGAGCTATGGAAAGACAAACCAACTACAGTTGATTATTTTAGAATTTTTGATAGCAAATGCTTCATAAAGAGAACCGATGAAAAAGTTGGTGAGTTTGAATTTAAATCAGATGAAGGTATATTTTATGGATATTCTTGTAAAAGTAAAGCTTATAAATGTTATAACAAAATAAACAAGAAGATTGTTGAAAGTGCAAGTGTCAGGATAGATGAAGATGTAGAACAAAGAGACAGTGATCCAGTAGACACTCCAGAAATCATTAAAGAAGAATATTTTGAAGAATCAAATGAAGATGAGATGAAGGAAAAAAAGGACACCAAAACCCCATCTAAATATGTCCAAAGAAATCATAATGAAAGTGACATCATCGGGAACATAAATGAAGGAGTTCGCATCAAAAGAATGATAGTAAGTGAATATGAGCAAGTTAATTTCTCTTTGTTATCTAAAATTTAGCCTAGAACTTTTTCAAAAGCTAGACATGATGAGCATTGGGTTAAGGCAATGGATGAATAATTAAATCAAATAGAAAAGAATGATACTTGGGAATTAGTGCCTAGACCAAAAGATCATAATGTGATAGGAACAAAATGGGTATACAAAAATAAGTTGAATGAAAATGGTGAAGTTACCAGGATGAAATCAAGGTTAGTATGTAAAAGATATGCTTAGATTGAGGGAATAGATTTTGAAGAAATTTTTACATCAGTGGCAAGGCTATAGGTTATTAGAATGTTTCTTGCATATACAATGTTTAAAATTTTCAAATTGTTTTAGATGGATGTCAAGTCTGCCTTTCTAAATGGGAATCTAGACGAGGAGGTCTACATTGAGCACACTAAGGGATTTATTCTCTCAAATGATAGTAGCCATGTATGTAGATTGAAGAAATCACTGTATGGATTGAAACAAGCTCCTAGAGCTTGGTATGTAAGACTTGATAAGTACCTACAAGATCAAGGTTTCAAGCAAGGTTTTACTAACAGTAATATTTACATCAAAATAGAAGGTGAGCATCAATTGATTATTGTGGTATATGTTGACAACATAATTTTTAGAGAAAACATTAAAAAGATGACAATTAAAAATTTGATACTATGCAAAAAGAATTTGAGATGTCTTTCATTGGAGAATTGTCATTTTTCTTAGGGTTGTAAATATTTCAATCAAATAAAAGGATTTTCATATCTCAAAGTAAGTATGCCAAAATATATTGAAAAAAATTTGTTTTGAGGATTGTGCACCAGTTGGTACACCAATGAGTACAGAGAACAAGGTGAGTAATGATGAAGATTCACCTATTGTAGATCAATATTTGTATAGATCTATGATCGGTAGTCTTTTATAATTGATAGCATCGAGGCCAGACATCATGCATGTAATAGGCATGGTCACAAGATATCAGGCAACCCCAAAGGAGAGTCATGTTTAGTTGGTGAAGAGAATATTTAGATATGTCAAGGGGACATTGGATTATGGATTGTGGTATCCTACAGGCAAATATTTTACTTTGGTTGCTTATACAGATTTAGATTGGGTAGGTTGCTTGGATGACAGAAAGAGTACAAGTGGAGGAGATTTCTTCCTCGGTGATAGTTTAGTATCATGGTTAAGCAAAAAGTAGAATTTAGTATCACTTTCTATAGCTGAAGCAGAATATATTGTAGTGGTATTGTGTTGTACTCAAGTGCTTTGGATGAAGCAAACTTTAGAAGATATCAAGGTAAAATACGATGAACCTATTTCTATTTTTTGTGACAACACAAGTGCTATTAATATTTCTAAGAATCTAGTGATGCATTCAAGAACAAAACATATTCCTATCAAATATCACTTCTTGAGAGAGTAGGTTGTAGATCATTAGGTTAAGATGGAATATATCAGTACTATAGAATAGATTGTAGATATTTTCATAAAGGCACTACCAAAAGACACATTTTGATTATCTACAGGAGAAATTGAGAGTAATTTATTTTACTTCAAACCATTGAAGATTAGCATCAATTGAGGGGGAGCTAAGTGTTATCTCTAGGAAAGGCCCTTTGCCATTTATGTTAAAGGGGGAGAAGAACAAAAATAGGTACAAAAATAGGTATAAGGAACAAGTGCAAAAATAGGTACAGGGAATAGGTACAAGATGTTATAGCAAGGGGGAGTTACTGTATGTTTTTTAGATGGTAGTATGTGTAGGTTGACATGTGCAATATAGGTTTTAGGATATGGTAGTTTCAGTTTGAGGTTGCCATCAATGACAAAGGGGGAGATTATTGGAAATATTATCATTGATGTCAAAGGTCTAGCATTGGTGATAAAGGCCCCATAGCATTTATTGTCTAAAGGTGTTTTTAATGTTCATATTTTGGCTAAAATATGTTGATATTTATTTAATATTAACAAATATATTTTTGGTTGCATAAAAGTCAAAAGAGGGCCCGTAGACAAGTCAAAGAGTCATGGGGTGAAGACAAAAGAGGAATGGGATGCATTTTCCATGAATATTCATCTTGAAGAATTTCAAGAGTCACCAAGTGAAGACAAAAGAGGGTATGGCACATTTTTCCATGAAGAATCACCTTAATGAATTCAAAATGTCACCAAGATAAAGACAAAAGAGGAAAGGATGTTTTTGCTTATGAAGGGTCACCATATGACTTTTCAAATACAAGGATTCAAAGGGTCATGCAAGTTTGGTGCCATTTTCCATGAGGGGTGAAGAGTCACAAAGGGTGAATGCCAAAGGTCATTTGGAAAGCTATAAATAAAGGCTTGAGAAGCCATTTGTAATATGCAAGAGAGTTTATGGTTTGTAATTATTTTATATAAGAAAAGAGGAGAGAATATAAATAAATTTTCTAGCATTCTATCATTTGTTGAGAAAGCAACATTGAGAGATAGTTGTGTTTTATACACAAGAGGGGTTGGTGCTCCTGTGGGTTGGTGATCACAAATCTTTGCAAGGGGTTGGTGCTCATAAATAGTTGTTGTTTTGGTGCTTGGAAAAGGGGTTAGTGCTCATACAAGTTGGTGCATGCAAACTTTGTAATTTGAGTTGGTTCTCTTTCATATACTTGAGATTGTTCTCCATGGTTTTTTCCACTTTGAGTTTCCATGTAAAAATATGGTGTCTCTCTCTCTCTCTCTCTCTCTTGTGTGGTTCATATTATTTATTTATTTTTTGCATATCTTGAATATATGGTTAAGTGGAGTTTGATTAAGTAAAAGATTTATAAGATATATGATATATTGATTCACTCCCCCTCTCAGTATACCCTGCGCGTAACACTTCCTTCATGAAGAATTATAAAAGTTTAGATAAGAAAGAAAAGGTTCTACCAAAGATTGCAAGAAATAAAGTGTGATCACCAAGAATCTTTAAGAATATTTTTTGGATAGGGTAGTCAATCTGCCATGTAACAAAATACCAACCAAAAGGAGTAATGATCCACAAACCTGCAAAACAAGTAAGCTAACACCAATCTTTCAAGTTAAGTAATTAATATGTCAAAAATACAATTTACATATAGAATGTAATAAAAATAGATGTACAACTAGGAAAATTTGAGTAAAGATAACTTCTATCATAAAGTGCATAAACCTACATGAAAATAAAGACAAAATAATCAAAGCATATATCCTATGCAAAAATCAAGGAATGCAATAAAAAAGATGTAGTTAATCAAAATAGATACAAAGAAGATATGTCACTTGCAAAGATATTTTGTTTAAAGCATCAAAATAATTATTACAAGAAGACATATCAAAGTCTCTAGAAGATTCATTAGTTTTAAGAATCCAAACAATTTTATCTTTATAATTAGGAGATTTAATCATTTTCCAATAATGCAAAATGTTTTACATGGATTTACTATAAGATTTGCATGGGTGAAATTTCTAACATTTATATACACGATGCTCATATTTTCACAATGCGTACAAGGTTTAGTAGTTTTAATTAAATCATGAGTATTAGAAGCAGTATAATAAATAAAAATTGCATTATAAGTCCTTCGATGAGGAGGATAATAAGACTTAGGATAATCTTATAAACTTAAGAAGGACCCAAATTAAGGTTAATTCTCCAACAACAATGTTAAATAGTATTTTGATTGCACAATTATAAAGAAACAATACATAGCTTATACAATGATGCGCAGACAGATCTAAGATGTACGAGTGTAGAAATAGGTTGTCTGAAGTTTAAAAAATAGTCATCAAATTTTGGAAATATTATTTCTAGTTTCCTAGATAATTACATTGCCATGTGGACACTTGCATTGATGTTAATGTCTAAATCTGAAGCAACTACCATGTAAGGAATATTTATTGTGTCAAGATGCGATCACCTAGATCTTTATGGGTTTTTTTTTACCTTTCATCAGATGTATTTGGATCTTGTGCATAGGTTGACAATGACTATTTTTATCTCAAACCCTAGATCTCCACCTTAGGTTATGATACCTTGTTAAAAATGGATTAGTGGGCTTACGATGTTGAGTTGAACCTAAAGACCCCTCTATCTATGAGTGTTACCTACATAAAAAATATGCCAAAAAGGGCCTCAAAATTATGTATTTATCCCTTATGTGTGGGAATGTGTATGTATAAGGATGTAATATACTATAAAATAATGGATGTAGTGATCTATCTTGTACCTTGACAAATATGACTCATGGGTTATCTTTTGAGTGCTGCAAACCTATAGTATGACTGCTCCTATGTTTGAGATGTAAATATGGATGAATAAGAAAGAATAACTTAGTTGTGAAATTAGTTGATTTATCTTTTGTAAATGCTTGATTTATAATTGATATATATGCAAATTAATTGGCTTTGACTTATATTTATATTAGCTCTTTTGAAATAATCCTTATCGAAGGGTTAATGACATTCTTAGTCCAAGGCATACACTTCAAAATATTTGCAAATTTGGGTGTTTTTAAGGTAAGGACACTTACGTTGGATTAGGGATAATAGCATCAATGCTATTGTCTTGCCCTGAATGAAATAGTTTAGGATGGAGGAAAATTGTTGAGGTTATGTAGTTGATTATGACAAATGCATATTATATTTTAGGTGTTTTGTGTTATTGGTGATTTAGTAATAAAAATAATCAGGTTTGGATTAAAAAGTAAGTAATTAGACCCAGTGAGGTGGTGAGTATGAGCCTTTTGGTTATGAAAAAGGTCAAAATGAAGTGTAGAGCCTTGAGATATATTTATTAGGTGTACAAAACTAGTGTAACATATAAATCCATATTTAAGCATCTACATAAGCCTATAATTTGTAACTATATGAATGAGTGCACATGCATGTCACATGCCCCCATAATCAAAAAAATTTAAACCATGTTGTAATTCTCAAAACTATATAATGCCATAAATTTGAAATTTGTTACTCATGATGACTTGAATTTTCAAGACAAACCCACTGTGATGCCCCTTTTTTAGATGAGAGATGTAGCCAATAAGTTATTAATCTCAAAATATGTGAAAGATGTAATCATGTAGTATCATATGAACATTTGAGTTCTATTATATGCATTATAATGCATATGCAGTATGTGCATGATATGTATTATGGCATGAGATTAAAGTGAAAAATATAATTAATGCATGATATGAATCATGGCACCATAATAAAAATCAATGTCACATAATGTCACAAAATTTGAATAGAATGTCACACATAAGGCCCAAAGGCCACATACAAGGGACATGTGAATGTAACATAAAAATACGCAAGGCCAAGGATATGGTATGTTGATGTCATAAAGTAATAACATGTATATTTTTCACACATAAGACAAGGGCCACACATAATAATCAAGCAAGTCCTAACATATAATGAAGTAAAGTAGGAATGTAAAAATAAATACATACCAAATGAGACTTTTCTACATCGATCATATGTATCCATTTCATTGTTAGCAAATAACATATTCATATAACATAGTGTAAATTATGAGTGATTAGTAAAAAAATGTATTATATATATATAAACATGGGGGAGAGGTTTGGATAGATACAACATGTTGAAGTGTTAATAGAGAATGAAGAGATGCCCCCAAATTAACAAGGTTATTAGGTAAAAGGGAAGCTTGACATCAAATAACCATGTAGGAATATGCCCTATATCATACTCACATACCTCGTGAAAAATTAATTTATATTTAAAAATGAAATATGATATCTAATTAACATGAAATAAATAGTATATGAAAACAAGTAAGTTAACAACATTTTAAAATGCTTGTAGGTCCTGATTTTGTATTTTTTTATTTTTAATTTTTGACATATATGATTTTTTTGAAAGTTTGATTTTTTTTAAATATGTGAATTTTTGTGAATTTTTAAAATGATTGAAATTAAAACTCTTGAAAAATATCAAGAAATAAGGCTTTAAAAATAAAATGAAATGAGTGACTTGAACAATCATCAACAAGGTGCTAAAGCATAGTATGGTTTAATAAATGCAACCAATATACCCCCAATGTATGCATAAAGGAGTCACAATAGTGTAGCACAAGTGATTGATAAAGAGACTATATGCACACCCACAATGAGCAGGAGACTGTGCGTTAATGGTGAATGTAAGAGTATATAGACGTGATTATGTAAGTGCAATGAAATCCATAGCATGAAAAATATGCAATAGTAAACAAGTGGATTGCCATAAAGAATGAACATTGAAAGCATTGTAAGATAGTTATTTTGGATTGTTTGAATTGGTTTGAAAATCAAGAGGTAAATTTCCCAAAGTAAAGATAAATCTAAGATTTAGAAAAATGCTTGGAGTAAAATGAAAGAAGTTATGTACATAAATGTATTAGTAATTTAGCAAGAGATTCAGCCCAATCGATGGATTGGGATGAAGTAGGAGGTTGTGTCCAACCAAGGATCTCATCAAGAGAATGGAAATATGTATACCCAACTACATTATATGAATGAGTGACTTCCTATGAAGAATGAAGTGCCAATTGTAGATGACATTGAATCTAAATTTGAATCATTTATTGTAATATAACCATTTGAATCACTACTCATATACCCATGTAAACTTATACCCTCATGTGTAATAGGAGAAGATATAACAAACTATACATACAATGAAGCTCGTTGAGTAACATTTGGTACCTTTGGAGATGAAGACCACTTTCTAGGTACCACTTTCTACTTAAAAGAATGTATCATGTTCTTTGAAACTACCTAATTATGCCTAGGTGTAATTGTGTCATGCTCATAAGTATATGGAGAATCTAATTTTATAATATGCTTTTGAATATTTATATCATGCTATCGAATGGTTTTGTATATTGCATTACCATGTTGCTCAATTTATGTACCCTCCAAATGTTATGTGCAAGGAGTAAATATCATTGGATCCAAAGGATATTCATATTAGATTTATAGAATTTTGATCACTTGATTACCATGAATATATTTAAGATATCTATGTGATAGAGAAGGTTATCTAATCTTTTGTATCCATGGGTGTCTTAATAGCATATCAAATACCTTTATGCTTGGTAGAACTAACAATGGAGTGGACATTATGAGAGGTCCCACTTGTAAAGGTAGCATTATATGCCCAAGAGTGTCTTATGTGTGACCCTATTATTATTTAAAAACCCTAGAAGTATCATGTAAATCATGTTTTGTATAACCAAGAAAGTAGAGGAGTGTTATGGTAAATGCATTTTCGCTTGATCCATTGTCTATTATAAAACTATGTATGGATTATTTTTCAACATATTCTCAAATAAAGAATGCATGTCTATCTGAATCATAATCAAAAACTTCACTATCATCAAATGTAATCATAAGATGTGATGTTTGTTTGCTTTTCACTATACCAATGATTTTATCAAACAAATTATCATATGTGGAAGGAGGATGAGCATTATATGCACAATGTACTTTATAATTATCCTTGTTATTTGTTGCTTCATGATTTGGAAAAGAATTTTTGTACATTTTGAGCTTGGATTTTTCATTTCCTTGTGGTTTATCCTCTTTACTAGGTGTGTTAATATCAATAATATTCTCATCAATGAGATCTTAAATATTGTGCTTGATCATGAAACATCTATTTTTGGAATGTCCAATACATCAATGGCAGTCACAATATGCATTGCTATCAAAACTTTTTTATTGTGGTCTATACAAGTCCACTTCCATCAGTGGAGGAAAAATGATTAGATTTCATTCAAGCAGTTTCTACAATAATACATGAGGAGGTGATTCTAATCTTAAGAATTTCCTCCTTGGTGGAGCTTAGAGTTGAAGATTTTGTGTTGGTTGTGAAATAGAATTAACTGAAATCTTAGCTTCATATTTGTTTTCTTTAGGTTTGCTCTTATAGTTTGCTTTGCTTTAAAACTTGAAATTTGAAGTAGAAAGAGAATTATAAGTGTACTTGAGCTTGTTCAAACTAAGACATTTGACTTTACACTCTTTGACTGTATGACATAACTTATCAAAATATTTAAACTTATCAAACATAATTGGCTCTTAAAGTAGAGATAACAAAATTTGGGTGAAAATATTTTGGAGCTCATTATTATCCATTTGATTTGTCGTTTTTGCTTGCATAGTCTTGTATCTTAAAACATATCCATTGATTCTCTCATTAGACCCTTGATTGAGCTTTACAATTTGAGCATATGATAAATTTTCACCAATGTTGATATAAATTGTGTTAAAAACTAATTTTCCAAAATATTTAAAGACTTTACTGATTCAATAAGAAGATCATAAATCCATCTATGAGAAAATTCTTTAAGACTTTTTCTAAAGAGTTTTTTAAACAATTTGTCATTATCTATATAGTCTAGACAAACTACATGAAATGCATGCAAATATTGTTCAAGGTCAAATTTGCCCTCATGCAAAGGAAGCTTAGGATCCACAAAACTAATTGGTAATGGATAAGATGCAACTTATGGTTTCAAAGAGTTATTTATCAATAAACATCAGTCCATGGAAGGGCTAGTATGAGAAAGAGTTTGCTCAAGTTGAGATAGCTTGGATTATAAGGAAATAATTGTATGCTCAAGAGTAGTATTTTAAGAGATAAGTGGAGGAGTATAAGTAGCATGAATAATCATAGGCATGGATACTTGTTGGAAACCAAGTGATAATTCCAAACCAAGGGATGATATTATGGAAGTAACTACAGGTGTAGAAATGGGAATGGATGCACTAGTATAAGTGACAATATTAGAAGAGCTACTTTGAACATCTTTATATTGTTCATCTCTAGCAACATATAAGATGGATTCAACATTTTCTAGATGTTTATGAAGATATTTCATAAATTTCTATTCATCGATTTCACTAGACTTTTCTTAAGTATTGGTTATTGAAATGAGAGCCATAATGTGCCCTTCAAGAGGGTGTGAAGTAATAAATGGAAGATCCTTTGAAGTTGAAGATTTGATACAATGTATAATATATGCTTCTTCTTGTTCCCAAGTATTTTCAAAATTGACGAAATCTATTAGAGAAGAATAGTGATATGATATAGTAGAGCAACCATTGGAAATAAGAAGGCCATGAGATTAAACATTATTTAGTATAGCTTCTATGTTAATTTTACATTATATCCATGTAAAACATATGGAATAACATTTTTCAAATATATACAAGATGCGATAATTAATTGCATAATCCTATGCAACATATGAAAAAAATATTCCTTCATTGAACCCATTATGAATCAATAGATCTAATAATTATGAATACAATATAAGCAAAAATCAAGGTAAGAAGGGTAACCTAGGCAAGGGTTTGAATGATTGTGTGGACTCTCAAATAAAATTGCTTGTTCATATATTAGTGTTAGCTAAATATTTTAAATCGCTAAATAAATAAGATAAACTATGCTTGTATTCCAATATCTCATTCAGAGGGTACAGTGAGAGTAAATTTCTTGGGTGATACACTCCTCTCAAGTGCAACACAAATAAAATGGTTAAAAGACACTTTTTATGCTATAAACAAGGGGCCTTATGCATTTTTAATATACCATGGGGTGTGGGGAAACTAACATACATGTTTAATATTGTATAAAGGCTTGATTATTGGGATAGTACCCTTCACACCATGGTGTTTATAAAATAAATTATCGGTTAGCTTGTTTGACAGTCATTAAACAGTTTTAAAACTGCCAGAACATAGTTTCCAAAAATAAGCAAGAAGCAAATAAAAAATAAAGAGAAATAAAATCAAAAGTTTTTTATGTGTAGATATCAACAGATTTCAACCCAAGGCTAAAATAAAATATTTTAGTGTTATATGTTATTTAAGGTGATGAGATAATTTCTTAAGTATCAAATTAAATCCAAAGTAAAAAAAATCACTCACGGTGTCATATTTATATCCAAGGTCAAAGTTTATTTTCATTTAATATTAGGAATTTATATAAATTTGTATGAAAATTGTTGTCACTTGGATTTTCACCCCTTGATGAGATGCCTAGCTCTCCTAATCCAAGTGGCACAATGGAAACATCTCTCTTTCTATGGGTGACAATTTTGTTGAGATGAATCTCTAGAAGGGCAAGTTCCCTTGATGTAATCTTTCAAGCACTTTCTTGCTTATCAACCTTAGATGAAAAGAGTTAAGAAAAATAACTAAGAAATTTAGAAAAGGTGATGCACCAATAGTTTATTTCCTTCCATTGACTAAAATTTTACCACTCAGAGTCAAACAAGACTTCTTTTACACAAAACTCACAATTCATGTTGTATTGTCACATCAATGTTTCATAAGTTAGGTCCAAAAGGCATTTTGATGATTAAGAGGGTAATGAAGGACTACTTTATAGGGTAAAATAATTAACCACTTTTGAGACACCTATAAACTTAGAAAATAACACTAACAAAAACCTGCAATAGTTACTCTTCTGCACATTTGGTTAACAATCAAGGATAACATGCTAGAAAAGATAATCTTCTACTAGACAAGACCAACAAGATTACACTAAAACTCAATTGAATAGCATGTGAGTAGGAAAAATCACTTTTTTATTTCTTCAAGAGTCATTTAATTATAAATTTTTCCAAAGTTTCCCCATTAACCAATGGAGGCTACCCAAAAAATCCAAAAAAGTCCATATGTATAGCCTTCGAGAGATAAATAAGGCAAAGGAAGTACAAAGGTCAGTTGGACATGTGTAAATCTCAAAAAAGTGGTTAAAATTTATATGATTAAAAGGCATGAGTCAAACCATGCAATGTCAGGAGGTCTAATTGTCCATACAAGTCATGAAAACTATGAAAAGTGTCATAAAATTTCAAATCTTGGCTCAAAAATCTGCCTTCATCATTTGGAGTTGTTTGAACATCCCACCAATAACTAGGGATATGTTTGATTATGGGAATAATAGGTAATTCCTTCATTCATGTGATTCCATGCATTGGTTGCATTATTACACCTTTGGAAACTCCTAGAATGAAGCAATCACTATCTACAGTCTAAAAACTCCTTATTTCAGTCACCCCTCACACTTGGCCTAAATAATGTCTTTAAATTTCCATGAAAATACATGGGAGGGAATGAATTACACTTGGAAAGACCATCCATATCCTTAGATTTCTTAGGTAAACCTCAAAAATGCCCATACTTAGAGTTTTCACCCTTGTGTTCACTATGCCAACTTTGACTGGCTAAAAGTAAGAAAATTGTTTAAACACTTAGGAAATTTTATCAAGAATAAAATGAATTTTATGGGTTATAAAAACTCCTAAGCCTTTCCTTAAACTTTATTTCATCTTCAAATATTCTCTGGAACTTGTAAAACTCACAAAATGGTGAGAAAAACCTTATTTTACATGTTGTCTGTACAGGGCTGTACAACTCATTTGCATGGGTGATAGCCTAAGTGAGACTTCTCCAAGTTCTAATAAGTTTTATTTCCAAGCTATGTCTTTAGATTATCTTTCCAAGTTCATTTTCCCCATTGGATATTTGCTAAGGGTTAGCAAGGGTTTTTTATCATTTTTAGGTTTTAAGCTTTGTTCATATATAATACATGCTTAGGTTTCAAACCAATGTCACAAATTGGTTGTTAGGAACCTTCTCTAACTCTCCCTAACTCCTTTTACTTCCATGCAGATCCTTCAAGAAGATGTGAGCTTCAAAATTTGCCTCATCGAGCTTATTTCTCCATTTTGCATGAGTGTGAATGGTTTTGAGCTCAAAGATGACTATTATGATGTTTATATACATGTATAAAGTTATCACACCTATATAACAATTTTAAAAACATTCCTCAATCATATGTACAATTCATCAAGGTCTAGAAATGAAGATAGACCCCCAATTGTCTCTAAATCTCCTCTAGGCCTAATGGGCTTAACATACACCCTGCTAATTTGGACAATTTGGGATGATCCTTCATGATTTGGATGATTTATTTTGTATGTTAACATCTCATTAAAACTCAAAAATCCATCACATAGCCTCTCAAACAATCCTTTTAATCTTTTCCTCTCATTTGCTAATTAGGCCTAGAAAAAACCTGAATAGTTGGACTGTGTGCATGAACAATTAGGTCACCTTGAGGGGTTAGACATTTTTTGAGTGATAATAAGCATCCATACATCTTCCATACACATTACTTAATGTTCCTTGAAGATCCCAAAGCCTCATCTTAGGTCTTTTACTCATTTTGGCATCTTTTACTTGCCTTGCCAAAGTTCTGATTTTCATGACTAGCTGACCTTTGAGACAAAATAAAGAGGTATATCCCTCATCCCCATGGAAAATTGTATATTTTTTGAATTTTATTATGTCTTAATGAGGATATATACTAAATTAATTCAATTTATTCCATGTATTGGGTGTCTAACCATCTCCATTTCCCCAAAAAAGGGCTTTAAAAGGACTATTTTCTTGCATTTTTCTCAAACCCTCTTATGAATAACCTTTCTAAGTCAAAAAAATGTCTCTAAGTGGTTTAAAAAAATTTCCCATGTCAAATTAATTCTTATGAATCTTTTAACTCATTCAAACAACCCATTTCCTCTTGAATTCTCATACTTGCCTATTTGGCAAAAAGGCTTCCAAGATCATTGTATAAAATGTTGCCGCTTTGGCCAAGTGGAGAATGAAGATGATCATTTTGGTAGGATTTTTGGCTTGCATAAACACTTCAATACTTGTAATGAATCAGCATACATTAATTAGGGCCTCCACCTCTTCCTTAGGCAAGTTCGTGTTTCTACTTGGCTTGCACTTTTTTACCCCAAACTAAGTTTTTTGCCTATCTAGATTGAGACCCTTTTCTCTATTTATGTGCATCATAATAATTTCATTAGGTTTTTATTAATGTAATGAAGGTTCTCCTAAATTTTTTCAACACTCTGGTCCTTCAATGAACCTCTCACACTCCTTTCTTAGTCAAGATTGTGTCCCAATTCTTGATTGTAACTGTATACCCTAGCTGACTGAGACAACCTTGTTTGTTGACCCCCATTGTGGGTGTATGTGGCCCCATGATACCTTAGCATGGTGTAGATACTCTTCATAAATCAATATAAACATTTGAAAATATCTTATTCATTGAGCTTGCACACCTAGGCTTACATCATCACCTACATATCCTGTTGGTTGCCATGATTATAGGTGTTCATGCCTTATTTTGACCTTAGAACAATGTATATGGGCCATTCATGCCTTCTAGATTCAATAACACATTTTTTAACCATGTTTTCACTTTTTATGACCCTCACATTCCTACCTAGGTGATTGAACGTACAATATTTGATTATGACTATGATACAAGCTCTTTTACCTCTACCTCTAACCCTGTATTAGGTTGCTCTTTGTGTTGTTGGACTTGTTTATGATGTATTCATCATAACCATTGAATTATGTGAAGGTATTGGCAAGTTATAACATCTCCTTCACACTTGGGCTCACCTAACTAAGTTCTTTCTACTCACTCTTGTCTCAATCCTTCTTAGCTAGCTGTTGGTGTCATTTGACCTTATCCACTTGGTCATGGTGTCAATAGGCTCCTTAAAACCTCCTCTAAAATTAAAAAATGTGCATATCATCTTGAAATCACCTATGTGTTGACATTGTGGATTTCACCCTTGATAGAAGGTTGAGCTTCTTTCTTCCACGCGACACAATGGAGACTCCTCTCTTGCCTGCAGGTCTGGTAAAATTGAGGGGAGAATCTCTAGATAAGGGCTAGCTCCCTTTGATGCATCTCTAAGTTGTTCCAGTACTATTGCTAATATATATATATAAAGGGGGGGTTGAAAAGAGAGAAGGATTACTGAAAACATAACCTAAACTAAACGGTGATGCACCAAAAATGGTTGATCTACTTAGCTTGAACATACACTTTCCACCAAGAACAAGCTGATATACACTTCATTTGATATGAGAAATCCTTCTGCATCAATGAGTTATGGGTCCTCTAGAGATACAGGGAGGAAGAACTACCAGAGGTGTTCTAAGACAGACTATGGTAGCCTGTTCACATGTGCCTATACTCTGCTGTGGACACTTTTGGCTAATCTGCAAAAGAATAAATCACAATACACTAGACATGCTAGAATCATTCTGTGAAAGCATGAAGGAAAATGACTTAACACAAGACAAATCCATAGACATATGCAAAAGTGCAAGTTCAAATGGAGGCAAAAATGCTTCTTTTTTATTAAAGGTAAATTTTGATAGAGCTCTGCCTTACAAGCTGAGAGATCGATTCCTTTCTCTAATGAGAGTTTATAATATATATAGAGAGAGAGGTAGCAATGGCGCCCCTTTGGAAAAGACTTTGGTGCCTTTTTTACAAGTGGTCCATGTGCATTAAGAACATTAGGAAGAAGAAGCCAATGGAAGAACATGATGTGTCAACTGGTAGTTTTGACCTTTAGTGTTTAAAATATATTAAACATCATGTGTGAAATCATGGGCCGCATCGTTTGTCTACAAATAAGACCCCTTCTTCAAGACATTCACATGGTTGTCTACTCATTAATGCAAAATGAGGAAAAATAGGCTACATCATTCACTATTTACACTCCTTGATGACCACTTAACGGAGACTATTTCAACCGTTGGAATAACTCCTTGTGTCAACACCTTCTTTTGCCACCTAGACTATTCCTGTCTTTCATTGTTATTTTTGTCTCTTCCCGGCTTTATCTTTTTTTGGATTTGTGAGCACTCGAGGCTATCTTCTTAGTGGGTCACTGAGTTCACTTGCAGCCTCACCTTAAGCATTTCAAAATCAATGGCTATTTCATCACCTTAAATTTGTCATTTGCGCACCCATCACTGGGCATTTGAACCTCCAACGGCTAGTTCACCATGCTAGATTTTGATGTCTGCAGGCCCATCACTCCCCTTTGGCAATTTCTTCAGCTTTTTTTCCTTCAAATTTTTTTCCTTTGTCCTTTTTGTTCCTTCAAATTTTTCCTTTTGTCTGGGCATTTGTCTTTTAACCCTCTCGAAGGGAAGGTGTCCCTTCAGGACTCGAAGAAAGGTCCCTTTTTGCAGCCGAGAGTCCCCCACAAGGGCACTTGCCATTTGGGGTCCTTCAGTCAAGATTTCTTGGTCCTTAAATCCTTCAGACAAAATGTATGAAGGAATTCCTTCAGACATTTTTTTCGAAGGAAATTTTCCCTTCATATTTTGTCGATTATTTCATTTAGCGAGCTTTTCCTTCAGGCGAATTCCTTCGAACAAAATGTTTGAAGGAATTCCTTCAGATTTTTGTCTGAAAGAATTTGCCTTGTCATTTTGCCACAGAATTCTTATCGAATGATAATCTTTTTTGGTTCTTTGCCTTATGAATTTCTTCAGACAAAATGTCTGAAGGAATTCCTTCAGGCATTTTTCCCAAAGAAATTCAACCTTCATTCTTTTCCTTACGAAATTCCTTCAGACAGAAAGTTCGAAGGAATTTTTTGCCTTAGTCTTACCCTTTTCTGCCTTGTTCACTTTGCCTATTTTTTTCCCTTCGCAAGGGCACCTTTGGGTCTGGAACTACCCTCTACGGCTTGCTAGAATGGTTTAATTTGTGCTTGACTGCCCTCCACTAGGGTACCTGTCCTTCGAGCTCCAGAAAACCCTTTTAAACCTTCCAATTGAACCTGAATCGCTTGAACCTTCTGATTGAACTTGAATGATTGAACCAACCAATTGAACCAACAATGGTTCAACAGTTCAATGGTTCAACATTGTTAAGTTCAAAGTTCAAAGCTCTTGGAAAGATCATGTCGTTGAACCCCGACATTGAACCACTTTTTCCAACCTTAAGGAAAAGTGTCTTGAACATTTTTGGTCTCTTTCCTTGTGAATTTCTTCCAACAAAATATCTAAAGAATCTTTGTAAAAGCCTTGCATTCTTTGAACTGGTTCATCTTTTTGCTAAAAGACTTGTGCAAACCAAATTTGAACTGGCTCAAAATAGCAAGGGAAGAAGGAGACCGATTTTGTCCTGTAGGACCAAAATGGTCAATAAATTGTTGATTCCCAGGGGAAGCATGCCTGCTATGCTTAGAATCTAGTAGCCTTAAATTCCATTAGGCACAGAGTCAGAACACAGCTTGAAAAAGTTAGCAACAGCCTCGAGAGATCCAAGAATCAATCATGAAGCTTTTACCCTAAACACAAAGGAAAACACACACAACAAAGGCTAAAAAACACTACCTGTGCAAACAGCACTTAGGAAAAATAGGGAAAGAAAAAATGAAAGCAAATTACTTTGTATAGCTAATTACGTATATTTTCCTCCCTCCTAGATCAAAGGGAAAACTTTTGAAGTCTCCTTCATGGCAAGAAAACTTATGGTGCCAGACAAGTGGCTGAATGGAATGGAGACTTGGTGACTTGCTCTTCTTGTCTCCCACCTCGATTGGCTCATATCCAAATGAATTGGGGGAAAACATGCTCCCAACATATATGTATTCTTCTTGTTCTTGGAAGCTTTCCTCCTACTAGTTCTTCATGCTTATGTGTTTCACCAAGAAATCAATGGTTGCTAGCTTATCACCATAAGCCCTTTGATATGCATAGTCCCTTTGACATGCATCATGGTTTGACTCATTCCCTTCTGCTTCATTGAATACCCTATCAAACCAATCCTCTATGTCATCATGGATTTCTTGAAGAAGGGTGACTATTGTGATCTCTGAAATGAGATCACAAACTACTTGCTCATCCCACAGAACATCACCTTCTTGCTCTAAGCTCTCTTCTTCAAAGCTTTCCTCAAGATGGATAGGCCTCTCCTTTTCTTGCTCAAAAACTAGAGTCTCTAGTTGTTCAAAGACATCCTATGGATCCTCCTCCAACTCAAGTTCCATGGCATGGTCATCCTCCTCATCAAAGCAACAAGGAAGTTCATCAAACAAGGGAGGAGAGAGCTCACCATGCTTACTTTCCTCTTCATATTGTTGGAACATCTGCATGTATGCATGACTTGTGTCTTCTCCATTATTGATGATGTCTTCAAAGGGATCATCCATGATGGTTTCCTCCTCATTATCATCCATGAGAGCTTCTTGGGCAGCTGTAAATTGTATCATCTCTTCTTCAATTGCCTCCTGAAAAACAAGTTCCTCCTTGAGAAGGGATGAAGTGGAAGGCTGATGGTTAAACTCATGTGGAAGAGGAGGCAATCCTTGAGCTAGAATCGAATGATTCTCTTCCTTCCATTTGGCTAGCACCTCATCTATATCAGATGTGGCTCGATAGCTCTCTTGAAGGATTGTAGATGGGGTGTGTTCAAATGTAGGATCTTCTGCTTGATTTGAACTGTCTATCACACTTTGGCTGAGGAATCTCATTCTAGACTCCAACTCTGCAATTTTCTTGGCTATATTTTCTTGGAAGAGCCTTTTTTGGAGATCATAAGCATCAACATGAGTACGAGAAGCTTTATCTTCTTTGAGGCTCTGAGCTGGTTCATGGTATTCCCTCCTCCAAGTTGGAATCTTGGCATCATGTTGAGAGACTTGAGGAGGTTGAGGAAGACTAAGAAGAGACTGTTGATGTACAGGAAGAGTTTCTAGAAGAGAGATGTGATGGTTCATGGTATTCCCTTCAAAGGAGGATTCACAATCTAAGGAATTGAGAAGGTTCATTTCCATGGGAGGTTGCTCTAATACCTTTTGATGTTGGAAATTTAGGTGCAAGGGATTAATAGCAGGGGTGGTTACTGCATCAGATGAGCTAGAGTGAGCAAGTGCCATTTGGTAGAAAGGATTTGGTGCACAAGAGGGGGCTTTCTTTAGAATAGCAGGGGGTTGCTTTGGAATGGGAGAAGGCACACAAGGCTGACTGCCTTGAATAAATGGACTCTTCCATTTTGCTACTTCCTTCTTCATGGATTGCAAGGCCTGAGCTTGCCTAAACAAGCACTCCTCTTTGTACATAAGTTCTTGCAGGTATCTATCATGCTCCTCGAATCTATTTATCTCTGTCACTTGTTTCTTAAACTCCAGTGTTACTTCCTTTACATTAGGTGAAGGGCAACTAGGAGAGATGCTTGAGGTGATTCCATGAGCAACCTGAGCTTGATCAAAGTTATATGAAGGAAAACAAGGTCCATGCTTCTAAGCAATGGAATTATACATACCAAACTATGATTTCTTGATGGCACTAGAACTGCTTAACCAACTAATTCAACTTGGAGTTGCCATTGGTGTTGATGAAAAAACCTCCAAAGGTTGGTTGGTTGAAGAACACACCAAAATTCTTCAATTATTTGGATAAAAACTAGTTTGTCCCATCGGGCATGCCAAAAACTATTGACACTGTGGATTGCACCCTTGACAGAAGGCTGAGCTTTCATCTTCCACATGGCACAATGGAGACTCCTCTCTTGCATGTGGGTCTAGAAAAACTGAGGGGAGAATCTCTAGATAAGGGCTAGCTCCCTTTGATGCATCTCTGAGTTGTTCCAGTACTATTGCTAATATATATATATATATATATATATATATATATATATATATATATATATATATAAAGAGGGGGTTGAAAAGAGAGAAGGATTGCTGAAAACATAACCTAAACTAAACGGTGATGCACCAAAAATGGTTGATCTACTTATCTTGAACATACACTTTCCACTAAGAACAAGTTGATATACACTTCATTTGATATGAGAAATTCTTCTGCATCAGTGAGCTAGGGGTCCTCTAGAGATATAGGGAGGAAGAAATATTAGAGGTGTTCTAGGACACACTATGGCAGCCTATTCACATGTGCCTATACTCTATTGTGAACACTTTTGGCTAACCTGAAAAAGAAGAACTCACAATACACTAGACATGCTGGAATCATTCTGTGAAAGCATGAAGGAAAATGACTTAACATAAGACAAAGCCATAGACATATGCAAAGTGCAAGTTCGAATGGAGGCACTTCTTTTTTATTCAAGGTAAATTTCAGTAGAGCTCCACCTTACAAGCTGAGAGATCGATTCCTTTCTCTAATGAGAGTTTATAATATATATAGAGAGAGAGGAAGTAATGACGCCCCTTTGGAAAAGACTTTGGTGCCTTTTTTACAAGTGGCCCATGTGCATTGAGAACATCAAGAAGAGGAAGCCACTGGAAGAACATGATATGTCAACTGGCAGTTTTGACCTTTACTGTTTAAAATATATTAAATGTCATGTGTGAATCATGGGCCACATCGTTTATCTACAAACAAGACCCCTTCTTCAAGACATTCACATGGTTGTCTGCTCATTAATGTAAAATGAGGAAAATAGGCTGCATCATTCATTGTTTGCACTCCTTGATGACCACTTGGCAGAGACTATTTCAACCGCTAGAATAACTCCTTGTGTCAACACCTTCTTTTTCCACCCAGACTGTTCCCATCTTTCCTTGTTATTTTTATCTCTTCCTAGCTTTATCTTTTTCTGGCTTTGTGAGCACTTCAGGTTATCTTCTCGGTGGGTCACTGAGTTCACTTGTGGCCTGACCTTAAGCATTTCAAAATCAATGGCTATTTCATCGCCTTAAATTTAACGTTCGCATGCCCATCACTGGGCATTTGAACCTCCAACGGCTAGTTCGCCATGCTAGAATTTGACGTATGCGGGCCCATCACTCCCCTTTGGCAATTTCTTCAGCTTTCTTTCCTTTGGCTTTTTTTCCTTTGTCCTTTTTATTCCTTTAGATTTTTTATTTTGTCTGGGCCTTTGTCTTTTAACACTCCCGAAGGGAAGGTGTCCCTTCGTGGCTTAGAAAAAGGTCCCTTTTAGCAGTCGAGAGTCCCCCGCAGCGGCACTTTCCCTTCAGGGTCCTTCAGTCAGGTTTCATGGTCCTCAAATCTTTTGGACAAAAGGTCCAAAAGAATTCCTTCAGACATTTTGTCTTAAGGAAATCTTCCCTTCATATTTTGTTGATTGTTTCGTTCAGCGGGCTTTTCCTTCTAGCGAATTCCTTCGGATAAAATGTCCGAAGGAATTCCTTCAGACTTTTGTCTGAAAGAATTTGCCTTGTCATTTTGCTATGGAATTCTTCCCGAATGATAATCTTTTTTTTGGTTCTTTTCCTTATGAATTTCTTCGGATAAAATGTCTGAAGGAATTCCTTTGGGCATTTTTCCTAAAGAAATTTAACCTTCATTCTTTTCCTTACGAAACTCCTTCGAACAAAAAGTTCGAAGGAATTTTTTTGCCTTGGTCTTACCTTTTTCTACCTTGTTCACTTTTCCTATTTTCTGCCCTCCGCAAGGGCACCTTTGGGTCTAGAACTGTCCTCTGCAGCCTGCTAGAATGGTATAATTTGTGTCTGATTGCCCTCCGCAAGGGTACCTATCCTTCGGGCACTGAAAAACCCTTTTGAACCTTCCAATTGAACCTAAATCATTTGAACCTTCTGATTGAACCTGAATGATTGAACCAACCAATTGAACTAACAATAGTTCAACGGTTCAATGGTTCAACATTGTTAAGTTCAAAGTTTAAAGTTCAAAGCTCTTGGAAAGATCATGTTGTTGAACCCCGACGTTGAACCACTTTTTCCAACCTTAAGGAAAAGTGTTTTTAACATTTTTAGTCTCTTTCCTTGTGAATTTCTTCTGATAAAATGTCTGAAGAAGCTTTTTAAAATCCTTGCATTCTTTGAGCTAGTTCATATTTTTGCCGAAAGACTTGTTCAAACCAAATTTGAACTGGCTCAGAATAGCAGGGGAAGAAGGAGACTAATTTTGGCTTGTAGGACCAAAATGGTCAAAACTATGCTCTATTAGAAACCAAAATATGCCTTTCCCTAGGTTGAGATGCTTTCTTAATGACCCCTATTGTAGGTGCTTATTAAGGTCATATGTATGGACTGAGAGTGAGTGTGTGAGGTAAACACATGCAACTCATCTTCTCTTTTGGTGATATTGGGTCATAAAGTTCCTCTTATCTATTGGAATCATTTTAACATGATGTTAGGAATAATTTGAAACTTATAATGATAAAGGAATCCTTTTGAGCTTGAAATTGTAGAGATCATTGATTGCTCATAGTACATTTGAGGCCATCTTTGAGCTATTAAACAACCATCTTCCCTTAGATATCTGCCTTTCAAACCTTGTAGGGACCTTGTCCTATATAAGGGATACTAACAAAACTGATTAGGATGTACTCATATCTCTTGTGACCATGATACATGATGTTCACAAAAGCCTACAGTCCTCTATTTAGCACCTTTAGGGCAAAGGACCTGTATCAGTCTTTTGATCCCTTTTTAAGGTTTCTACCTCTTTACATATCAACCTATTCATTCTAAAGGTTTTCCATGATGTATTTTAACTCACCATGGCATTAATCAAGGTCCAAAATCACTTCATAAGGTTCATCTATCCCTCTGTGGTACCACTTGTAGGTGGTTATTGATTGTATACACGGGCAGTGAGTATGAAATCAAATAAAATGTGGATGAAAGGTTTTCAAAACAACTCAAAGTCCAATATTTCAAAAACACAACTTCCACCAAGTTAAAATTGAAACAATTTCCAATACTTTTCCTTTAACATGAAAAACCACTTGTACATATGAAAAAAAGAAAACAGAGTCATCAAGTGGTTGTTTGGCATGGCATATGAACATGTGATCAAAACTACACCTCCTTTAGCATACAAAAGGAACTTCATTCAACTTCTAAAGTTTTGGATAACCCACTACACCTCCATTATCACTTCATAGTCAGGATGAGAAACCTTATACATGAGGTTTCAAATGAAATTATGCAAGGAGTTGACCATGGAGGGAAACAAGCTAGTAAGTAATCTAAGAGGTGACATAATGAAGTTCAAACATGAAAGGAGATGGTCACATAACCCAAGGTATTATGTAACACTCTTTCCAATTTGAAAAAGACACCTACATGAAAGAGACACTCAACAATCCAAAGCACTCCAACTGAAACTACACATGATGACACCCCCTTGCATCATAAACCAATTTTGCTCATCCAAACATCATGAATCATGAATAAAAGAATGGATACCATATTAAAAGGAATCCAAAATCATTTTGAGCCAACATCACCAACTATTTTATATATATTTGGTATAAATGGAGAAAAACCTATAGGGTGCACCAAACAGCTAGTAAAAAAACATAGTCAACTTGTTAGAAATGATTCATAAAGAATAGATTACCAATATTAAAAATACATGTATTAAAATTAAGGTATTATATTTTAATATGATCTCATAAAATCATTTTTCTTGAAACTACTTGTACTTTTTGTACCAAGCAAAAACCTGAGGGTCACTTCAGTATGTCTAGAAAAGCAAAAAATGTGTAGAATAGTTTTGGAATAAAAATGACTATTTTAGATGTTAAAAAATAATATATATGAGTTTTTTAAATATTAATAGACCCTCCATGATCTACCCCATGTGGCACATTTCCCAAAAAATTGTACAAGTGTCATTTTATCTCTTTTTCAACTAATTTCTATAATTTTAGTTAGGGAACCTGAAACCTTCTGATGTTACTGACATATCTAACACTCATACTAACCTATTTTATGTTTTTCACAAAGTTAATACACCTATTCACCTTTTAAAATGTGTTATTTGTATTAATGACTCTTAAAATCACATAAAATGACCCCTAATGGACAAATTGACTAATGTAACTAAGACCAAGGCTAATATGACCTCAAATTACATCATATTACAAGTAATAATTTTCATTAAAATATATTATGACCCCTTGAAACATTTTAAATCAAAAAAATTTGCCTAGGGGTGCCCCAATTTGACCAAAAAGTCAAATTTGGTCAATAAATGATGACTCATAGGGTTAATATGCTTGTTGTACAAAGGACTAGTAGCCTTATCATGTCAGGTCCAATGGTGTTAATGGATTCTTGAAGACAAATAGCAATGAATTTTCCAAAAAATAAAAATAAGACAAACATACCACACCAATAAAGCAAGATACAAAACAAGGCAAGACAAAAGACAAAACTCATACATGTGCCTAAGCACTTAAGGAACACAATGAAAGCAAGAAATTATGTATAAAGAGAGAGGATAAAATTAGTAATAATGTTTGAGATATATCCCATTGACTGGGATATGAATCTCATCTCCATCCAACCTTGAGAGTTGGAAAGCATTGTGTTGCTTGCATTGTGTGATAATATATGGGCCACTTCACAAAGCATCAAACTTTGTGTGTCTTCCAGGTTTATCCCTATCTTCATCCAACTTTATAATAATATCTCCCTCTTTGAAAATTCTTGGCATGACCTTTTTATCAAAGTATCTCTTTGTTTAGGCTTGGTGAGCTCTCATAGTTTACATAGCTTGATCTCTTGTCTCCTCAAGCTCCATCAACTCACATAACCTAACTTTCACGATTTCATTCTCTATTAATTCCAAATGATAAGTAAGATCCACGGCTGGTAGTTCAAGTGAAATAGGCAATATAGCTTCTCTCTCATAGACAAGTGTGTATGGCTAATTTCCAATAGCTCTTTTTGGGGTGATCCTATCAGCCTAAAGGGTTGTCTTTAACTTTGAATGCCAAGTCCTTTGGTTCTCCTCCATTTTTCTCTTTATGATCCTTATAATATTCTTATTGGTGGACTTAGCTATTCCATTCCCTTGTGGATAGTATTTGGAGGAGGTGTTAAGATAGATTCCATGTTTCAAAGCCCATTCACTTGTCTTCAGTCTAAGAAAAGCCAATGCATTATCTAAATTTATTATTGAAGGAGGCCCAAAATTGGTTACTATACCTTTATATAAGTCTAGAACTAAGTTTCCATTTGCCTACTTGAGATCTACAACCTCTTCCCATCTTGTAAAGTGATCTGTAGCAGTCAACACCCACTTATGACTAGCACTAGAAGATGGATTTATTAGGCCTATGAAATCCAAACCCCATTGCATAAAGGGTGCATCAACTTGAATTGGATGAAAAGGAAAGGAATCAAGATTTTATTTACAATCAAATAGATAACATTTGGGGCAATTCCTTACCCAAGCATGGGTGTCTTTGAACAGTTTGGCCAAAAGTATCCAGCCCTCATAATCCTAGCAGTTGTGGTTCTTGGATCAAAGTGACCACCAACATGTCCATCATGAAACTTAAATAGTTTTTTATCAATCTGATCTGATTCTCTAAACCTCAATAACACATGTGAAAATTCCTTCCTAAACAATACTCCATCAACAAGTACATAAGGAATGGATTTCAATCTAAAGTACCTTCTTCTAGCTCTATCTAGGCCTTGTGGACACTCACCGGTTTGAAAAAATGGATCATATCTTGTGTCCAAATTATCATTAATGAAGTTGAAGCTATCATAGGGTCATCATGGAGTGCCAAAATAACCTCTTTTTACTCCTTCAAATCTGAATCAAGATCCACATATAACCCTTTCCCTATCACTAGCTTGGTTATCTTGATTTCCACATCATACTCCATCAGTTTTGTGATCCAACCAGCCCTCTTTTCATTAAAATATATACTCAAAATGAAGTATGTTACACTAGTATGAGGTACAAATATGTGTATCTTGTTATTAGCCAACATATGTTGAAACTTGTTTAGACTCCTAACAATTAAAAGTACTTGCTTCTCAACATAGGTGTATCTTACCTCATAGCCTTCCAAACCTTGACTAAATAAGGTAATAGGTTGATCCAAATTTTCCTCATTTGATTGAGTAAGCATGGTATATATTACCTCTTCATTTCCAAAGGTATACAAATTGAAATCCTTTGAGAAATTAGGACTTGCAAGAGTAGGAACTTGGGCAATGGCTTGTTTAATCTCCTCAAAAAATTTCTTCCTTATTATAGTCCAAGTGAACACTTCATCCTTCCTTAGCATATAGGTTAGAGGCTTGACAAGATTATAAAAATCAGGAATGAACCCCCTTATGAAATTAATTTTCATAAAGAAACTTTGAAAGCCTTTTTTCTGTTTGGGCAAAGATAATGCCAAGATGGCACTCACCCTTTCAGGATCAATGGATAAGCCCTTCTTGGAGACAATGTGTCCTAAGAGTCTATCTTCATGGATATCAAACACACATTTATTTGGGTTGAGAGATATTATAAACTCTCTACACCTCTCAAAAATATACCTTAGGTGATTCAAGTGATCCTTTGCATCCTCAGAGAAAAAAGTTACATCATCAAGATACACCAACACAATGTCATTTATTAGTCCTTGAAAATCCATATCCATTACATGTCGAAATGTAGCTCCAACATTAGACAATCTAAAAGGCATTTTCCCTAATCATATGTACCCCATTTAGTATTAAAGGTTATCTTATAGTGATCACTTTCCTTCAAAAAAAATTGTTTGAACCTGAAATACCCATCAAAGAGAGAAAAAATTTCACTACCTACCATAACTTGCAAATTTTGTTCCATGGAAGGGAGAGGATAATGATCCTTCAAATAAACTCTATTCAAGTCCCTAAAATCAACACATAGCCTAATTTTCCAATTCTTCTTCCTAACAAGAACCAATTTTGCCAAATAAGATGAATGTTTAATGGGGAAGATGATTTTGGACTCAGTCAACTTGGTGAGTTCTTTCTCCATGAGGGGCTCAATCTTAAGATTGATTGGCCTTTGTCTTTGTTTTATAGGCTTCGCATTTTCATATAGCTCTATGTTATGTTGATCTAAGTTTGGGTCAAAGCCTTTCAAGTCACTATATTCCCATGTAAATACATCAGAAAACTCCTTGCATAACGCAACAAAAGCATGCTTCTCTTCACTAGTAAATACCTTTACAAGTGCAAGCAACTTATCCTTGAAGATTTGTACTTTCTCATAGTTATATTGCTTGATATACATGCTTACCTTCTCTTTCTTTATTTGGTCATCATCATTGAATATGCTCTCAAGAATGAGTAGGCCTTTAGAAAGTTTGTTGAACTTCAATTGGAAAAATTTCCCTCCATATTGTTGTTATAATTTGGACTAATTCTTGGCAGAAAAATCAACCTCTTCTTGTATAAAAAGTGATATTTGTTGATCACTACCAAATGCCAATTAGTGACATTATCTAGTATGGAGAGTCTTAAAATTACCTTGAGATGTGGTTGATTCTTATCCTCTTTAATACCTTTTAAAACATCAAACTAAGCTCCAATTGTTGCCAACCTATCATCATGTTTATTGTCCTCTCTTGGGATGGATGTGATGTTGAAATCTTGAAAATCCTCCACAAGATCCAACACTCTATACTTGTAGGACTTAGCAAAGAGCTTTTAGTAAAATTTTGTCCTCTAACTTGGTTCACAGCAAGTTCACTGTCACCATACACTTGTAACTCTTTAATACCTCTTTTCCTAGCCCATTCAATGCCATGAATGAGGGCCTCATATTCTGCCACATTACAAGTGTAAGAGAAATTAAATCTGAAAGTGGAATAGTACCTTTACTTACAAGGAGAAACCAACATTGGTCCACCACCTGCCCCAATCTTTCTTCTTGACCCATCAAAGAAAAGATACCATAAACCATTTATATCTTCACTTGGCTTCATCAAATTTGGAATGAAATATTCCTCATGCATACAATACACCTCAAGGCCAGATTCCTCTATGAACTTGTAATGATCATGCTCATAATTCTCATCTCCCTATTCATCTAAGTACAAATCAGAAACTCCTTTAAGGGAAGATGTTGGAGATTGGTCTATGTGGAGTTCCTCTTCATCAATGATGGCATAGTTGACATTTGTCACTTTAGGTGTGTAAGGATCTAAGTGATCATGATGAATAGGTTCTGATTCAATCTTCACTTTAGTACCATACTTTTTTCTAAACACCATGTAGGACCAATTGATAACCAAGTATCCACATATCTTAGTTGTAAACTCTCTTGGTAAATAAAGAGCAAAGTATGGAGGTAAATCTGCCACAACCACATCATGAGGAATGGAAAAGGCAATACAATCATCTAGGATCAAATTCAAATCTTTAACTACCCCTAAATTCTAGGCTGGTGATCCATCCAATTGTAAGACTCCTTTACCCATTAGCCCATATTTGAGTCCTAGTTTATACATTATACACTTGGGCATAATTGAAGTACTAGCCCCACTATCTATGATGAAATTATGAACCAAGAAATAACCAATGATTAGAGATAGGTAGAGAGGAGAATTTTTTTCATTCTTCATCACTTGACCATCTATGGGTTGAGTTCCATTAACTAGGACAACATTTTCATTCCTAGATGAGCCAACTTGCTTACCTAATCCTTGTAATTATTTTTGAAGCATATCTTTTTTCCCTAGTATTGTCAAAGAATAGCATAATGATATGTTAATGTGTATATTCTTCATCTATTCCACAACATTAATGGAATAATTGCTCACCTTTGGGGGCTCCTTAGAAATACTAACTCCTTGTGATGTAGCTTGTGAAGGTGGATGAATAGGCGTTATCTTTACATTCTGAAACTTCTAACCTTTTTATGCTCTAGGAGTTGAATTTGACACACTCACCATTGGAGATGATGTGGGGACCAAAATAGTTCCTTGAGTTTCTCTTTGTTTCTCTTCAACAACCCTTTTCTTAGACCTAGTGTTAAAGGCAAAACACTAGTATTCATATTGCTTGGATTCCCCAACTGATTAATAACATAAAACTCTCCTTCCAAATGATTTATGAGGGTAGAATCAGATTATGGTTGACCATTTTCCATTCCACTTTGCATTGGTCCCTCAAATATTGTAACTTTGGAAGCTTGATTGCCTTGTATTGTCATGGTTTGATTGTGCATTTCATTTGCATAAGAAACTTGTTCTTGATTTTGATCAAAAGATGGATAGCATGGTTGTTCTTGAACCAAGTTATTTTGGGTGGGGACAAGAGCTTTAGAGGATGAGGTAACATTATTATTATATATTTTATAAGGACTAACATGGGTGATTTAACCTTGTCCTTGCATATTGATTTGAAAAGGGTGTCTATTAGTTTGCCCAAACTAATTGTAGGGTTAATATGGCCTATAACCTTGAGCTTGTGGCCTTCTGAGTGTAACCAACTCATTAGTGGCACTTTGGAGCAAGATTTTAACTTCATGTATCTCTTTTGAAGGGGAAATGGTATGCCTTTCTTGACTAGGCAAAGGAGCTAAAGTGGGCAATGCAACTTGGCTAGGAGGCTGGAAATCAGGGAATAGTTGCATTGGTGGCCTAAGATCAATCTTCCCCACTTGAACAAAATAATTCTTAGCATTGATGACTATCTCATAGGCATAAATGAGTGTATTCCCACCCATGGATTGGATCATCATAGCTACATCACTATTCAATGATTCTAGATAGTACAAGAATGCATAGTTTGGAGTAGTCTCATAAGCGTTGGGATCCTAACCCATGTTTTTTGAATTCTATTATTAAAATCTTGCATAAACTCTTGTGGTGCCCTCTTGATAGTGGTCAATTGATCAACTAGAGATAAATGATCACTCTTCTCTCCAAACCTCTTAGTCAATAGATCTCCTAATTCATCCCATAAACCAATAGAATTTTCAAGTAGAGTCTCATACCAATCTAAAGCTTTTCCTTTGAAAGACAATGCAAACAACCTAATAGCCACATTATCTTGAATGATATTATGGATATTATAGAAGTTTGTTATGTTTCTAATATGTTTAGTGGTAATAATAGGATCCTCTCCACTAAAATATAGAACAATCTTAAGGTTTGCTCTTGGAATTTGGTCATATTGGGCAAGATTCAAAGGAGATGATCTGGTGAAGGATACAAAAGGTTGGTTTCTATCCATCTTATAATGTGAAATTTTAGTATTAGGAGTTTAACTAAATAATAACTTAGACTTCTTAAACACCAACTCTCTTCAATAAGGATGAGTATTCACAAACCTAAACCTTTTGGCAGAATATGGAGCTAATTGCATAGACTCAAACAGTATACCTTTAGAAAAAGACCTAGTGGTCATCTTTGGCATGGAAATTAGGAACTGATTCACAACCAAAGAGTTTAAAACTTTGGTGGAGTTTTTAGGTACTGAATGTAGATGTTCATACACCTGTAATTATGCCAGGACCAACACCAATCTTGGATAATCTTTTAGAACTTAGAGTCCCACTGGGAATTCCAAAAAATATTGTCACTTGGATTTTTACCCCTTGAGGATATGCCTATCTCTCCTCATCCAATTGGCATAATTGAAACATCTCTCTTGCTATGGGTGATAATTTTGTTTAGATGAATCTCTAGAAGGTCTAGTTCCCTTGATGCAATATTTGATGTACTTTCCTGCTTATCAACCTTAGATGAAAAGAGTTAATAAAAAAAACTTAAAAATTTAAAAATTTTGATGTACCAATAGTGTATTTCCGCTCATTGACTGAAATTTTACCACTTAGAGTCAAACAAGACTTCTTTTACACAAAAATCACAATTCAAGTTACATTGTCACATCAATATTTCATAAGTTAGGTCCAAAATACATTTTTATGCTTAAGAGGGTAATGAAGGATTCCTTTATAAGATAAAATCATGAACCACTTATGAGACACCTATACACTTAGAAAAGAACACTAACAAATACCTGTAATAGTTGTTATTCTACACATTTAGTGAACAATAAAGGATAACATGCTATAAAAGATAATCTTCTACTAGACAAGACCAACAAGATTGTACTAACACTCAATTAAATAGAATATGAGTAGTAAAAATTGCTTGATTATTTCTCCAAGGGTCGTTCAAGTATAAATTTGGCCAAAGTTTCCCCACTAACAACAATGGCTAGCCAAAAAAGTCCATATTTATAGCCTTTAAGATATAAACAAGGCAAAGGAAGTCCAAAGGTCACTTGGACATGTGTCAATATCAAAAAAAGGGTTATAATTTTCATGAGAAAGAGGCATTATTTAAGCCATTAAATGTCAGGAGGTCTAATTATCCATACAAGTCAAGAAAATTTTGAAAAGTGATAAAATTCCTCATCCTGGATCAGAAAACTGTCTTCATCATTTGGAGTTATTTGAACATCCCACCAATGACTAGGGATATGTCTGATGATGGTAATAAGAGGTAAGGACTTCAATCATGCAATTCCATGCATTAGTTGCATTCTTACTCCTTTGGAAACTCTTGGAATGAACCTATCACTGTCTATAGTCTAAAAACTCCTTATTTCAGTCAACCCTCACACTTTGCCTCAAAAATGTCTTCAATTTTCCATGAAAATCCATGGGAGGGAGTTTATTACACTTTAAAATACCATCCATGGCCTTATACTACTTAGTTATACCTTAAAAAGGTGCATACTTAGAGTTTTTACCCTTGTGTTCATTATGCCAGTTTTGACTGGCTAAAAGTAAGACAATTGTTTAAACACTTATAAACTTTCATCAAGAATTAAATGACTTTGATGGGTTATAATAATTCCTAAGCCTTTCCAAAAACTTTATCGCATCCTCAGATCATCTCTAAAACTTGTAAAACACAAAAAAAATTGAGAAAAACCCTATTTTTCATGTTGTTCATATAGGGCCATACAACTCATTTTCATGGGTGAAATATTGAGTGAGCATTCTCGATGTTCCAATAGGTTCCCTTGCCAAACTATGTCTTTATATTATCTTTCCAAGTTCATTTTCCCCATTGGGTCTCTACCAAAGGTTAGCAAGGGTTTTTGATTAGTTTCAAGTCTTAAGCTTTGTTCATAAAGAAAACACATTCAAGTTTAAACCAATGCCACAAATTGGATTCTAGGGACATTCTCTAACTCTCCATAACTCCTTTTTCTCCCATGCAGATCCTTCAAGAAGATGTGAGCTTCAAAAGTTGCCTCATAAGGCTTGTTTCTCCATTTTGCATGAGTGTGAATGGTTTTGAGCTCAAAGGTGGATCTTCTTATATTTCTCTGCATTCCACAAGTTCTCATACCTATATCATGACTTCAAAAAAATTCTTCAATCATCTAGACAATTCATCAAGGTCTATAAATGAAGATAGACCTCCAATTGGCTCTAAGTCTCCTTTAAGCCTAATGGGCTTAGTATACACCCTGCTATTTTGGACCATTTGGGTTGATCCTTCATGCTTGGGATGATTTATTATGTATTTTAACATTTAATTAAAACTCACAAAGCCATCACATAGCCTCTCAAAAACCCCATTTCATCTTTTCCTCTCATTTGCCAATTAGGCCTAGAGAAAACTTATATAATTGGACTATGTGCATGAACAATTAGGTCACCCTCAGGTATTAGAGATTTTTTGAGTGTTCATCATCATCCATACATATTCCATACACATTACTTAATGTTCTTTTAAGATACCAAAGCCTCATCTTAGGTCTTTTACTCATTTTGGCATCTTTTACTTGCCTTGCCAAAGTTTTGATTTTCATGACTGGCTAACCTCTGAGATAAAATAGAGAGGTATATCCCTCATCCCCATGGAAATTGTATGTTTTTTGAGTTTTATTAGGTCCTAATGAGGTTTTTTACGGAAGGAATTCACTTGATTCCATGTATTGTGTGTCTAACCATCTCTATTTCCCCAAAAAAGGGCTTAAAAAGGCATATTTTCTTGCATTTTTCTCAAACCCTCTTATGAATAACCTTTCTAAGTCAAACCAATGTCTCTAGGTGGTTTCAATATTTTTCCTATGTCAAATTCATGCTTATGAATCTTTGAACTCATTTAAATAACCCATTTCCTCTTGAATTCTCATACTTGCCTATTCAGCAAAAAGGCTTCCAAGATCATTGTACAAAATGTTGCCCCTTTGGCCAAGTGGAGAATGAAGATGATCATTTTTGTAGGATTTTTGGATTGCATAAACACTTCAATACTTGTCATGAATCATTCTACCTTGATTATGGCCTCTACCTCTTCCTTAGACAAGTTCATGTTTCTACATGCCCTGCACTTTTTTACCCCAAACTAAGTTTTTTGCCTAACTGGATTGAGACCCTTTTTTCTATTTGTGTACATCATAATAATTCCATTAGGTTTTTCTTACTGTGATGAAGGTGCTCCTAAATATTTTCAACACTCTGGTCCTTCAATGAATCTCTCACACTCATTTCTTAGTCAGGACTGTGTCCCAATTCTTGACTATAACTGTATACCCTAGCTGACTAAGACAAACTTGTTTATTGACCCCTGTTATGGATGTATGTGGCCTCATGAGACCTTGGCATCGTGTAGATACTCTTCATAAAATAATAGAAACATTTGACAACCTCTTATTCATTGAGTTTGCTCACCTAGGCTTACATTATCACCTAGATATCATGTTGGCTGCCAACACAGTCATCTAGTTAACTATAGGTGTTTATGCCTTGTTTTGACATTGGAATAATGTATAGGGGTCATTCATGCCTTCTAGATTCACTAACACATGTTTTCACTTTTATGACCCTCACATTCCTACCTAGGTGATTGAAAGTATAATCTTTGACTATGACTATGATACAAGCTCTTTTACCCGTGCCTCTAACCCTGTTATAGGTTGCTCTTTGTGTTGTTGGACTTGTTTGTGTTGTATATAGGTATTTCATTAACCATGAGAACCATTGAACTATGGGAAGCTATTGTCAAGTTCTAACCTCTCCTTCACACTTAGGCTTACCTAACTGAGTTCTTTTTGCTCACTATTGTCTTAGTCCTTCTTAGCTAGTTGTAGGTGTCATTTGACCTTATGCACTTGGTCATGGTGTCAATAGGCTCCTTGAAACCTCCTCTAAAGTTAAAAACTATGCATATCATCTTGAAATCACCTATGCTTTTTTGGAAACCAAACCATGCCTTTCCTTGGGTTGAGATGCTTTTTTTAATAACCCCTATTGTAGGTGCTTACTAAGGTCATATGTACGGACTAAGAGTGAGTGTGTGAGGTAAACACATGCAACTCATCTTATCTTTTGGTGATATTGGTTCATAAAATTCCTCTTATCTATTAGAATCATTTGAACATGATGTTAGGGCTATGTTGCAACTTTGAATGACAAAGGTTTCCTTTTGAACTTGAAACTATAGACATCATTGGTTGTTCACAGTGCATTTGAGGCCATCTTTGAGCTCTTCAACAACCATCTTCCCTTGGATATTCTACCTTTAAAACCTTATAGGTACCTTTTCCTATATAAGGGATACTAAAAAAACTGATTAAGATGTATTCACAGCTCTTGTGACCATGATACATGTTGTTCACAAAAGCCTATAGTCCTCTATTTATCACCTTTAGGGAAAAGGACCTGTATCAATTTTTTGATCCCTTTTTCAGGTTTTTACTTATTTTCATATCAACCTATTCATTTTAATAGGTTTTCCATGATGTCTTTTAACTCACTATGGCCTTAATCAAGGTCCAAACACCTATTTCATCACTTCATAAGGGTCATCTATCCCTCTATGGTACCACCTATAGGTGGCTATTGACTGTATACATGGTAAGTGAGTATGAAATAAAGAAAAATGTGGATTGAGGGTATTCAAAAAAACTCAAAATCAAATCCCAATCTTTTAAAATCACAACTTCCACCAACGGAAACTTGAAACAAGTTTCAATACTTGTCCTTTAACATGAAAAACCACTTGTACATGTGAAAAAGCGCAGACAGAGGCATCAAGTTGCATTTTGGCATGGCATATGAGCATGTGATCAAAACTACATATCCTTTATAATACAAAATTAACTTCATTAAAATTCTAAATTTTTGGATAAGCCACTACAACTCCATTATCACTTCATAGTTAGGATGAGAAAGCTTATACATGAGGTTTCAACTGAAATTATGCAAGGAGCTAACCATGGAGGGAAACAAGCTAGTAAGCAATCTAAGAGGTGACATAATGAAGTTAAAACATGAAAGGATATGGTCACATGACCCAAAATATTATGAAACACTCTTTCCTAATTAAAAAAGACACCTACAGGAAAGAGACACTCAACAAACCAAAGCACTCCAATTGAAACTACACATGGTGACACCCCCTTGCATCATAAACCAATTATTCTCATCCAAAAATCATGAATAATGAAAAAAATAATGGATACCATCTTAAAATGAATCCAACATCCTCTGGAGCCAACATCACCAACTGGTCCATTCGAATTTGGTAGAAAAGGAGCAAAACCTATAGGGTGCACCAAATAGCTAATAAAAAGATAATCAACTTGTTAGCAATGATTCATAAAGAATAATTTACCAATATTCAAACTTCATATATTAACATGAATGTATTAGAGTTTAATATCATCTCCCAAAATCATTTTTCCTAAAACTTCTTTTACTTTCTATATCGAGCAAAAATCCTGAGGGTCACTTCAATCTATCTAGAAAAGTAAGAAATGTGCAAAATGGTTTTGGCATAAAAATGACCATTTAAAATCAAACCAAGCATATAGATGAGTTTTATAAATATTATGAGAACGCCTTTGATCTTCCCCATGTGTCACATTTCCCAAAAATCTGTATAAGTTCTATTTTATCTCTTTTTCAACTAATTTCTACAATTTCAGTTAGGGAACCTACAACCTTCTGATGTGACTGATATTTTTGACACTCTTACTAACCTCCTAGATGTTTTTCACAAAGGTAAGACACCTATGCACCTTCATAAACATGCCATTTGCATTAATGACTCTTAAACACACATAAAATGACCCCTAATGGACAAATTGACTAATGTAACTAAGACCAAGGCTAATATGACCTCAAATAACATCAGATGATAATTAATACATCCTATGACAATATATTAGGGCCCCTTAAAACATTTTAACTCAAAAAAAATTTCCTGGGGGTGCCCCAATTTGACCAAAAAGTCAAATTTGGTCAACAAAAACCTAGGACAAAAGTCAAGCAAACAACAAGTAGCGTTATAAAAAAATTATAGGTTCACTATAATGTTTAATGCTTTTTTTTATTTAACAATGTAGTCTAATAAATATCAAAATATTGAAATCATGTTTAGATATACAAAATATAAATGTAGAATAAAATAATTTATAGAATTTGAAATGAGTTATAAATAGTAAAATTGACAATTTGATATGTAAACCTAGCTCAATCTGAATTTATTCTAACTATTCAAGCTGATTGTTGATGGAAACTGATTGTAAGGACCCCTAAACTGTGTTGTATTTGAAAACATAATTTAAAATTATGCTACGAATTAGCTACACTAAGAGGACAAGGTTAAACTATGGCCTTGTCTATTGACTGCAATTGCATCCTAATTGACTGTGTAGTCGGTTTTTATGTGTGAGCAATTACAACTGTCTAAGAGGGTTTATTTATTGATTGTGTCCTAATTTACTGCACAAAATACTTGTAAAAAAAAACTTATATCCTAAATAATAAACCAAATAAGAATTGAGCAAGGGGAATAGTTGAGATATACTTAAAAAACCCAATGTAATATGAGTGTTACCCACATAACCCAAAATAACCTCATGTTAATGTAGTTATCCCTTTTAAATTAAGTGTGTGAATCTTGATATTTGTTATATGAATGCTACTAGATAGATTCACTAGAATACTTGACAATGAGTGCCCTTCACCTACAATTTAAAATGACTTTACACTTGGCCTATGATTTTTAGAATAAATCAAAATTTAAATTAGAAATATTAATGCCCTTGTGCTCAATGTGCAATGGAATTGCTAAGTAATTGCAATATATTTTTAGAGAGGCCTTGATGTGATTATATAGAATAACCTTTAGAATATTTTCATTAACTTCCCTTGATAAAAGTGTGGGAGGGATAATGTGAAATGTATCCAATTCCAAAAATTACAGTTAGAGTGTGAGGGACAAGGCTGCACTAGTGGACATGGCCATAACACCACCCTGTCCACCTAGTGCAATCCTATCCCAGATTGGTAGAGACTATTGGGATATGGTTGATAGGAAACTTATAGGGATGCCTATGTAGATAATATTTATGAATATATAGCACCTCAATCTTGTACACTTGAAAAATTTAGACCTTAATTATTCCTCTTAGTTTTGGACCTTTCCCACTTTCATAAGTCTTGCATATACTCCATTTTGTGCCCCTTGGATTGTCTCTTGGTCTGATCAGTCTTATGTTGATGACCCAGACCTTATATCTTGTCCAAAATTCTTAAAATATGTTTATTTTATGCCCATGTAAGTTTTAATCATGTACTTGCTTTCTAACTGCCAAGACATAAGTGTCAGTCCCAGACCCATGTGTCGATGCTATTATTCTACCCTGATGTAGTTGTCATGTTCCCTAGAGTCATCTAATTTATAAATTAAATGTATCCTAATGGTTAGCTTAAGTGATATAATATGAATTGTTTCTTGATAGGAGTATTATATATTCATAATCACTCCTCATTCATTCCTAATCTATCATTCATACCAAAGAGTATTCAATTGAGCAAAGCTTCCCTATTTATTCTTATTTCCATACTAGTCATAAGGACTACATGTATACATGTATGAAGTAATGAAGGACTAACCCAAGTGTTTGATTTTCCAAGTTACAGGCTATGCCACTATTATACTTGCTTTCCACATAGTACACCCCACTACACACACAAGCTAACACATTAGGTGATAACTACATCAATCTAAGGCCCTCTTTGGAGTAGTAGCTATGTAGGCAACACCTATTGATAGAGGAGTATTTGGGGTTAGATTGACATTGTGAACCCACTAACCCATTTTTTCCAAGGTCACTATGAAGATGAATAATTAGGGTTTTATAATTTATAAAGAGTGACAATCCATGACCTGAATCTAAATGCACTAAAGTGAAGGCAAAGACAAACCCATAAGTATCTAGGTGGTCACATCCTTTTCTAGTAGATATTCCATATAGACACCTACATTTGGTTCAGATAGTAGCATCAGTGCTAAAATCCAAGGCTGACATTAGTGTCTATAGCTCTAGAGGCACTCAATCCATATTTTGACGACTGTTCTAAAATATTCTTCCAGTCTACTTCCTCCCTATTATGAATATATAACTATGTTAGCATCATAACCAACTAAGTACATTATTTCTTTATCATTTCAATATCTAACATAGTTTTGCTTTCTATTTTGAGCTTATCTCAATTTAATAAATTCAACATATGTTGTCTTTGAGTTTAATATTTAATTGGCCTACTATAGATCTGATTATCACCTTTATACATTGTTATTTCTATATTTTTAACCCTATCTACCCAAGTGGGGTCCACATAAGATTTTGGATTAGACATTTGGTGAACCCAACCTTTGAGAACCAAACCTTAGGTGAATTAGGGTTTTTTTATTTTTCTGTTGTTGATCTAGATTACTATAAAATATGTGCAACATGGATGCATCTATCACCCATTTTGGGTTTTAATTTGTGATAGTCATTATGGTTTGCTACATTACTCACATTGTAAAATATATTAAGCAAATTCATGAGAATAATGAGAGGGTTTTAAAGTGGAGACAACACTTGATCTCTCTTCAAAATTCTTTTTGTAATGTTACAGAGCCAGTATCTAGATGCCAATGTGCATGCTCTCAACCATTTATTATAGCAAAATCTTATTTAAATGATAAATACCATCTTTCACCCATTATTCACCCACAGCTTATATTGGATTATGTTGTCCATGTTATTACTACTCAAAGAGGTAAGGTTGATCAACCCATTCCACTACCTGTTGATATCCAACAAGAGCCTCTTAAACCTAATATTGTAATAAAATCTATGGAATATGACATTATTGAGCAATTGAGCAATACACATTCTAAGATTCCAACCCTTGAGCTCCTAAAACAATATAATGTTTACAAGGATATCATGTATGATGCATTCTATGAGACACAAGTTTCAAGTGATATTAAGACTACTTATTCTATGAATATCATGAAAGATTTCAAGAACAATGCTAAGTTCATTACCTTTGATCCAATATATTTACCATCCAAATATATTATCGACCAAGAGTTTCCATTATTCATACAAGCAACCATGTAAAATAAGGGTATCAAATGGGTGCTCGTTGATAATGGATCAAGCCCAAATATTTGTGGCATAAACTTTCTAACCACCATGGGAGTTAACACCAATCTTCTTAAAAAATTAGTCATGCATATAAAGGGGTTTGATAATACACATAGCCCTCTACTTGGCCAAATTACTATGGATGTGACATTAGGGCCAAAAATGGTCCCAACTACATTTCAGGTGATGTTTCAGTCATTACATTATAATTTTATTTTGGTTAGACCTTGGATACATTTAATGGAATTAATTCCTTCTACACTTCATAGATGTGTAAAATTCATACATGATGGGACCTTATTGACTATGCAAGTCGATGATACACATTTCAAATTTTGTAAAATGATATATTCTGAAATATAGGGCATCCCTACAATGGTACCATCTAAATAATGCATTCCTCTTGATCATATACATACTTTTGAAATGGGTGAGTTAAGTACAATGACTTATTTATCTCCATAAGTAAATAAGGCACTAGCCATTGAGGTAAACATAAATATACATCAAGAGAAAGAGTAGTCATTAAGCAAACCAATGATACCAAAACCAAAAGAACCCACAAAATTTGAGCTTATGTTATTGGTAAACACTGAACAGACATATGGCCATGTTTCAGACTAGTATGATAGTGATGATGAAAACACTTATCAAATGATAAATACAAAAATACAAAAAATAAAATTTGATCCACTTGATCACCTTTCGCATAACCTATTCAAACCTATTCAGAAGATACCAAATTAAATCAAGATAAGGGTAAAGAGAAAATAGAAGGCAAACATGTAAATGCTTGTTATTCTATACATCCCTCTTGGTTGAAAACATTGAATCAACCTTATAAGGGATAAATGCAAATGCATTATGTGAACAATGTGGAGTCTTTTCAAAAAGATTCATAGTAGACTTTACAGATCATGACACAACAAGATACTCCAAAAACCATGTTATCTATGTTACTTAAACATAAAATGATTTCTTTACCTTCTACCAAACACAGATCACATAGTAGACTTCAACCTATAGAAGACAAGATACCATTTTGTAAATATCATCAGATCATTGGCCATAATACAAATTAATGTGAGGCATGGAAAAACCAAATTCAAAAAAATAAGAATGAAGGGAACATACAAATTATGTCTGAAAAATGGAAAAGACTACATATTTCCAATCTTTCAAAAGATAGCATTTTTACAAAGTGACCAAAGCATGAAGATATAACCATTTTTTAAAATATTGATGGGATCCATCACCCACATCTCAATATTGATGTAAACAATTGGAACACAACTTGCAACATTACCACATTACAAAAATTAAGACATAATATATATAAGTTATGTTATTCTCAAGTTTTTTCACAATCTCTTGGGTATATCATTTTACATGTTACATGTGACCCAAAGGTAGTGGACCTTACTATATGGATCATGGACCAAGAACCACACTTGAATTTACACCTTCGACAATAACGGCTGACTGATATGAAATCAATTGTTAGTATTAGTAAATAATGTATTATTTTTCAACATGATAGCAAAGAGGTTCATATATATAATGGATTGGAGGGATGGTTACCAACAATTGTTGGTAATTGATAGCACTCATGTAATATAAATAATTTTGGTAATCAAGGCCACCGTGTAATATCTTGTCTCCTAAATTTGAAACCAAATTGGATTAAATGGTTGAAAATATTACAAAATACCAAAAAATAAATTAACTCCAAAAATATTTTTAGTGTAAACATATTATATTGGCTCCTTGGCATCTATGTGTTAGTTTAGTGTTAATGGATGGCATATCAGTTACTTCTACATACACATGTGCTTCTCACTTCTATGTGAGTGTGATACAAACATATACAAATACATGATCTATTCCTATTTTGGATGTTGGGCCTTCCCTATACTCATGTCACATGGACATTGGGGGCATCTGCTTCTTTGATCTCAATACACACTGGTTATATCATTCTATGGTCTCTTCATTATCATGTTTGACCTCTTATGTACTTACATATGCCTTTATCCATGATTATATCTTATATTGGGTACTTGATATGTTAATCACTTGATATTTTTTGCTAACACATTTGATCCATGGGCTATTATGATATGTCCATGTTGGTTGCTTAGGCTTTCCTTTATGCAATTCCTTGAGTATCTTGCCTTGTTATTTGGCTTATTTGTTTGAGCATTTGTATATGCTCCTTTTTTTACAGCCCTAGTGCCTATGTGTGCTTTCTTTGAAATTTAAATATGTCATTACTAGTTATATGAACATTTGAATATGTCATTCTTACTTTTTTCCACATTTGAATAAGTCATGTCCCTTCAATTGTCTAGCATTTTTACATGCCCCTTATTTGCAGTCTCTTAGGACCATTGTATGTTGACTTGCTTTTGAGTAATCTTGTGTATATGTTTATTTTATTGTGGGGATTTTTATATTGCTATCTATACATTGCCATGATCTTTATCATGCATATTAGGTCTTCATGTGATCACATTGTTCTAAGCACTTCAATGATACATTTACCTATAAATATTCTTCTATATACTATATGGTTCCATTTAAAGATTATATAGTTGTCTTGTCTTTTTGAGGTGAGGTAACTATGAGTTTCTATTCTTCCCTCACCTCAAATGGAGGGGAAGTCATTGAGGGCATGTCATAGAGGCATGTTCTCCAAATTTGGCACAATTTTCAGATTTAGTGGGGGCATGTTTTGGAAGCATGTTCTCCACACCTATTCCATATTCAACACACCCATATTTAGTGGGGGCATGTTTTGGAAACATGTGCTTCACATTGACACTTCTATAAATTTTAATATTTATCCATATATAGTGGGGGCATGTTATGGTAGAATTCTACCCACACTTTTGCAAGATTCCAAATTGGCCAAAACACACAATTATATAATTCAGATTCATAGTTGTGGTAGAATTCTATACATTTATACCATTGTTATATATAATTTCAGTATGATGCATATCTAAGGTGCATATAATATGTAATTTATGCTTAATATTAAAAAATCCAAATCAATTTCAAATTTCAAAACTCTTTTATGGACTATCATCACCCACCAGGTTAGATTGTTACGAACTGTATTGAGCCAATATACTACAATAGTTGGTTCATTTTTGGTATGGTTGAGGTAATTAAATCACTCAATCTTACCAATTTTATAGGTTAGACTTGATTACATCATCCAAACTCACAAAATATATGATATGGGTTGACTTTGTTCACTCGTGCTCCCCAGGTTATAAGTATGATTGGATTACATGGTTGAGTCAAACTCAACTGCTGGAAGGTAACTCACCTTTTATCTAAGGTTGGGGGCATGGGCCTTCCAATCTCTCCCTAACCCCTTGGATATAAGTGTTGACCATTTTTGGTCTTACAGGCCAAAAATTGGGCTCCCTTCCTTCCCTACTATTTTGAGCAGTCAGTCATGTATCCACCTTTCTGCTACTGTGTTTTTCCCTTTTGTAATAGGCCTATTTTCTGAACCAAATGAATTCAGCTTTGTAGATGTTTTGAGTTGATCCAGAGGTTTATTTTTCTCTAGGTAGCTAGTTTTCACAAGCCTTTTCAGCAAGGGAATGGGCTAACTTCAAAGAGATATAAGTCTTTTACAAAGCTCTAAAGACAAAGTGCCCGAAGGGATTTCTTCGAACATTTTTGTCTGAAGAAATTCACAAGGAAAGAGATCAAAATTTAGAGGCACATTTCCTGAAAATTGGAAAAAGTGGTTCAACATCAGGGTTCAATGATATGAAATGAACTACACAGACTGACCAATAGTCACATGATCTTTCCAAGAGCTTTGAACTTAGAAATATTGAAATATTGAACCGTTGAACCATTATAGGTTCAAGCGGTAGGTTCAAGTAGTAGGTTCAACAATACATTAAATTCACAAAGGAATTTAGTGAACATGACTCCTTGCAGAACATAGAGTGTTGAACTATTGAACCGTTGAACCATTGAACTCCAAAAAGGGGCTCAGGTTCAATCAAAAGGTTCAAAGTCATAATTGAAAAAACCCAAAATGGCCTAAGCAATTCACAAAAAGGGAAATATAATTTCTTCGAATGGCACTTTGGTCGAGAAGGACCAAATCAAAAGTTTTGAAGGTGCATTCTAAGACCCAAAGGGCCCTCACAGAAGGCAGTGAGCAGATTCATCAAAGAGTGAAGGGCAAAGGATTTATTCAGACATTTCTTCTGAAGAAAATCAAGGGAAAATCCAAGGCACAATTCCTTTAGACAAAATGTCTGAAGGAATTCCTTCGGACATTTTATCCGAAGGAATTGAGAACCAAAGTAGCTCGAACGGCAGGTGCCCTTGCAGGGGACTCTTGGTGGACCAAGAAGAGACCTTTTCCAAGACAAAAGATACACCTTCCCTTCAAGAAGGATCAAATGCAAAATCCCAAAGGAATTGGAAAGCCAAATAAATTGCCAAAGGGGTGAGGATCCTGAAGACGTCAAATTCAGCATAGCAAACTAGCTGTTGGAGGTTCAAATGTCTGGTGATGGGCACGCAAATGTCAAATTTAAGGTGGTGAAATAGCCATTGGCTTTTGAATGGTGACGAGCCTATAGACATAAACTTTATGGTGATGTAATAGCCGTTGATTCTCAAATGTTTAAAAATGGGTCCACGCATGTTAAAAGTTAAAGAGAGCCTGAAAGAACTCATAAGTGAAAGTCACAAGTGAACTCAGCAACCCACTGAGAAAGGAGTCCAAAGAGCCAGAAAAGGATGAGAAGATAGCCCTGAGAGCTCAGATTGCCAGAAAAAGACAAAATATAACAAAGAAAGAGGGAACAAAATAGATAATCTAGAACATAGCCATGCACTCATATGACAACATTTGGAATGTTCCAAAGGATGCACCTAGCCAAGTGTAGGGGCAAATAAAATAGCCTAGATGGTAAAAGAAAGTGTCGACAGAGGAGTTATTCTAGTGGTTGAAACAGTCTCCACCAAGTGGTCATCAAAGAGCATAAATAATGAAAGCATAGCCTAATTTTTCCTTGTTTTACATTAATGAGCAGATAGTCATGTAAAACCCATGCTTTTGCAATGATTTTAATACAGGTTAGGTGCTAAAGTCTAGACTGGTGACATCTATAGCATGGTTATTTTAGGGCTTTCTAGAAGGATGACACCAACATGACCAATTTTTCTCCTCCCTAGGTGTTCAATGTAACATGGGCAATTTTTTTTAGAAGGCACCAAAGGCCTCTTTCTTTCTCTCTATATTGAAAACTCTCATTGGAGAAATATATCTCTCATTTTTTGTATGGCACAGCCCTGCCAAAATTTCACCTTGAATCAATAAGAAAGTGTTTTACCTCTATTTAACTAGTTATGCTTTTGAGTGTGTCTATGTATCAATTCTGTGTTTAGTTATTTTAGCTTGATGCTCTCACAAATTGACACTAACACACCTAGTGTAACCAAAGCACCAGTTCTGCAGGTTAACAGGAAGTGCTACATCTAGAGCATAGAGACAAAAAAGAGTAGCTATTAAATAGCGTGTTTTCTACAGCACCTGTGCTAAGTTACATTTCATGTGTGTCTTCATTAAGCCTCCCTTTTAAATCTCCTTATAGTCTGGTCTTTTTCCAGATAAAGTGTATGTTTGCCCCCTTTCTGGTTTGAAGTGTGAATAGCTGAGTAAATCAACATCATTTGGTGCATCACCACTTAGAGTAGTTTTCTATTCTAGTTATTTTTTGTCTCTTTTCACCCCCCCACCAATTATTAGCAGTAGGAAATCCAGGACCTCAGAGATGCATCAAAGAGAGCTAGCCTTTATCTAGAGATTCTCCCCCCAGTTTTGCCATACCCACCGCAAGAGGGGAGTCTCCATTGTGCCATGTGGAAGAGAGGAGCCAAGCCATCTCTTAAGGGTGCAATCCATAACGTCAACAATTTTTGGCATGCCCAGTGAGACCATTTTTAATTACTCAAAAAAGTTTTAGGATTGGTGCTAGTCTTGTTACAGCAAGAATGAACCACTAATCCAGCATCTGGAAACTCCATTTTAAAGAACATGAATCTCTGGTCAGAGATCAACCTGATATCCTATGCCTAAGGTCACTACATGATCTACTGCCAAAGGTGTCCCTTTTGAATTTATTGAACTACCATTAAACTCAACAAGGTGACTAAGATTTGCAAGGACCCATCCTAATACATCAAAGCATTTTCCTAGACCTGCTATAAAATATACTTATGCAAGAAGACCCCGGCAGAACCCTGTCATCACCATGGCTTTACCTTTTGTGGCCTTTCATGGTTAGAGCCCTTTAAACCTTCTACATTATGACCCAATCTTAGGGACATCCCTTAAGAGTGTTATTCCTTTCAATAGGGAGGGGCTTATTACTGCCATTGAGCACATCAAAAATATTGCCAACCTCTGTAATATTCATAATGTTACTGAAGAGAACATTGTTATCAGGTTGCTAGCATTGTCCTTTAAGGGTAAGGTTCTGGACTGGTATGGGACTTTGCCTATGAATTCAGTTAACATGGAATGAATTAGGCACTCTCTTAATGAATAGATTTGGGGAGAAGAGTGATCACCTCTCTCTTGCTGAGCAACTACCACCATGAAGAGAGCTCCACATGAATTTATGCAAGATTTTAATACCCAGTTTCAAAACACATGGGACAAAATCCCCATTTTGGTAAGATCGACCCCAATCTATGCCTTCCTCTATTATTTAAAAGCCTTGAATAGTGATATTGCTATCATGATATAGTCCATGAGAGGACAAGTGATGCCAGTTGCCTATGAAATAGCCATAGCCACTGAAAATTATCTGGTGCAAGTGGGAAAGACAACCCCTAGACCTCATATGCCGCTCTTCCCTGAATTGCCACCTCTAGTCTAGAATGTTGCACCCACCTTAGCACCTCTACCTAGAATAGAAAAGCTGACTGCTACTTCGCCCAATGACCTCCATGAAGTTAAGAGCTTGCTGTAAAATGTGACCAATGAACTAGTGGCTCTCAAGAGACAACAAGCTCAAAACTACTGACCAAATCAAGGATACCAGCAGTTCAAACAAGCAAATAGACTCCCTTTTCAAAATTATAATCAAGGAATGGGTCAGTTTACATAGGCTAGACCATACAAAGGGTATAATCCAGGTGCTCCTTCATCATCCAAAGTTCTTGTGCCCACTCAAAATAATTGGGTACAAGAACAACCAAATTGTTCACCCTTGGGATATGGTCAAGATCAGGCTGCTTATACAAATGAGATGTCAAGTCAATAAATGAATGTACAAGATAATCAAGCTACTTAATTCCCAAGTTTTGAGACATCAATACAACCTAACATGGGCAGCAATCAGGCTTAGTCCAATTCCACCCTCATGAATCACATGGAAGGTGAATTTTGTGTAGTCAACTATATGGGCAGTATGAATAATCAAGGTGATTATGTTGTAGCCAACAACATGTCCAAAAGAAGAGCTATGGAGGAAGCCCAAGAAGCTGCCCAAACATCCATAGCATATTCTTCATCACATGTGAACCAAAAATTTCCAAATTTTAGGCCACTAGTTACACCCTCAGCTCCTTGGCCTGCACCTTAGGCTGAAAGCAACCCCAAAGAAAATTGGAAAGGGAGAAACCCTATGATCAATGTGGTAGACCAGATGAAGAAGCTACACATGAATATCTTCTTATGGGATTCACTGGCAATACCAAGATAAAAGGACATACTCCAGAAGGAGTTGCATGAGCTATATCAACTATCTATCCCAATAAAAGCTGATAACATTTTGATCATAAATGGGCACCCCTCCACAGCAGGCCAAGTAAAGAAAGAAGAAAAGGTTCCCCCTTTATATCTATCCTTAGTCATAGGATATTTTTTAGTACACAACTACATTATTGATAGTGGGGCAAGCACCTCAGTAATTCCCAAATGCATAGTAGATAAGTTGGGACTCAAATACAAAGAAATGACCAAGGGAGTCCTGCAGCTAGATGGATCACCAGCTAAGATAGTAGGAGTGGTGAGAGGCTTGAACTTGATGCTCCATACCTGTCAACCTTTCTCAATTCCCCACGATGTGGTGGTGGTAGATATTCCTCCCTACTTTGCCATTTGCTTGTTTAGGGATTTCACATCCAAAATAGGTGGGTACCTAGCAGCAAACTGGTTTTACATGGTTTTTAGAACCAAATATGGGACTAAGGTCAAGATTGAGTCAGATCCAATCCATAGAGTTCATCTAGATCCATACTCAAAGTGGTGAACATTAGCTATGCCATTATTGATGAAGAAGATTTCCAAGTGGTTCAATCTCCACCTTCTACCTTTGAAGGAGTTACTAACCTGCTCTTAGATGAATGGAGAAGTGACAACTTTGAACATGACCCATACAAGTTCATAGAGGAGGTAGGCCTCATGATCTATTGCATGCATGAAGAGGGTATTTTTGTACCAAATTTGATGAAAGCAAACCAAGAGAGCTCGAGTTTATGGTAGCTTTTCTTTAATGGCTCAAGAAGAAAATTGGGAGCTGGCGGTGGAGTAGTATTAATTTCCCCTTCATAGGAGAAATACTTCTCAACTTTTAGGTTTCAGTTTTCTTGCACTTACAATGTTGCAGAGCATGAAGCTCTCATTCATGGTTTAGAGTGGGCAAGGAAAAGAGGAATCAAAGAGCTACATATTTTGGGGGACAGTGAGTTGATTGTAAATCAGGTGAGAGGCCAAAATTTGACAAATAATTCCTTGCTTAAGTCTTTCAAGCACAGGGTGTGGGAATTAGTGGAGAGTTTCCTTGCTTTTAATGTTACTTCCATTCCAAGAGAGCATAATAAACAAGTTGATAAACTAGCAAAAGTTGTTGCTCAGTTTGATGTCCCCAAAGAAATAGGTCGAGACAGCAGTCCATGTCATTTAAAAGTGGTAATTAGACCCTCTGTGCCTGATAATATCACCAACTGGTAGGTGTTTGATAGTGATCAATAAATAGTGCTCTTCTTACAAGAGGAGGCTAAGCTTGCCTCTAGAAATCAAGCTAAGCTATAGCAGCAGTATGGCAACCAAATTATTTAGCTGAAAAATAACAAAGTTCCCAAAGGCTTGGTCACTCTCAAAAGTATCTTCAACAAGGATGACCAATTGAAAAATGACAAAGTAAGAATCATAAAAAATAGATAAAACTACAAAAAGGTTGAGCTATTCAAGAATAGGTTGCTTGTACTTGGGACGGTATGTACAGATCATGAAAGGCATGCTTTCATCTTGTTGTGCTAGGAGTTTGTTGATATCTTCGCTTGGGAGTATAGTGACCTGAAGGGTTTTGACCCAAGTTTGGCCCAACACACTATTGATTTGGAGGAAGGTGCCAAGCCCATCAAACAAAAACAAATGCCTGTTAACCCAAAGATTGAGCCTCTCATGTGGAAGGAACTCACTAAGCTGATTGAGTCTAGAATCATATTTTTGATCAAACACTCTTCTTGGCTAGCCAATCTTGTCCCTATCCAAAAAAAGAATGGGGAGATCATATTATGTGTAGATTTCAAAGACCTCAATAGTGTCTCATTGAAGGACCACTATACTCTCCCAAGTATGAAGCAGATCCTCTAAATGGTGACAGGTAGTGAACATTTCTCCCTCTTAGATGGGTATTCAGGGTACAATTAGATTTTAGTGCAAGACTATGATCAATACAAGACAACTTTCACTAACAAGTGGGGGACGTTTACTTACCAAAAAATGCCATTTGGACTGTCCAATGCTGGTGCCACTTTTCAACAAGCCATGGACATGGCTTTTCAAGGCCTAATAAATAATATTGTATTGGTATATCTTAATGATGTGACAATATTTTCTAAGGAAGCAGGCCAACATATAAGACAACTTAGGCAAATCTTCGAGAGGTGTAAAGAGTTCAGTATTTCTCTCAACCCAAAGAAATGCATGTTCAATGTCCATGAAGGTAAACTCCTTGGCCATGTTGTTTTGAAAGAGGGCTTGACCATTGATCCAAAAAGAGTTCGCTCCATCCTAGAGATGTCCTTGCCTAAGCATAAGAAAGGTCTACAAAGCTTATTTAGCAAAATAAATTTCATCAAGAGATTTATCCCAAATTTTGTTGAGATAGTCAAGCCACTGACCTCCATGCTGAAGAAAGATGAGAAATTTGCATGGACAGCGCAAAGGAAGGATAGTTTTGAAGGGATCAAGTAGGCTATCAAACAGGCTCCTACCTTGATTAGTCCTGACTTCTCCAAAGATTTCAACCTCTACACCTTTATAAATGAAGAAGTAATCTCCGCTATGCTTACCCAAGTAAATGGTGAGAACCTTGAACAACCACTTGCAATTTTTAGCCAAGGTCTAGAAGGTTTTGAGATCAGGTATACATATGTGGACAAGCAAGTCCTTGCGATCATATGAAGCCTGAAGAAATTTAGACATATGTTGTCTAACAGCAGGGTTCATCTCATGGTGCCACATCCCAGTGTCAAAGATTTCTTGATCAGTCGTGATCTAAATGAAAAGAGAGTGGGATAGATCACCAAAGTAATGGAATAGACATGGAAATCAAAACCACCAAGTTAGTAAGGGGAAAATGCCTATGTGAACACCTTGTTGTAGACCTTAAATAACAGAAAGAGGACATTTTGATATTCTATGATGAAGCTACAGCAGAAGAACCAGTAGTCATGAAGGATTGGGCATCAGACATGAAACATTTCCTTCTCACTGGTGAGTGCTTGTATGGCCTTGATAGGACCAATAGAAGATATTTTAGACTCCAATCTCTCCCTTATTCTTGATTGGTGGGGTGTTATTTAGAAGAGATTTTTTGAGAGTACTATTGAGGTGCATAGACCCAGGTTAGGTCGACAGGGTGTTGTCCAAGTTCCATGATGGGCTAGCTAGTGGTCACATTAATCCTAAGCCTACAGTTGCAAGGATTATGAGAGCTGGTTACTTCTAGCCCACTCTATTCAAAGACACCCATGCCTAGGTATGAAAGTGCTAAAAGTGTGCTCTCTTTGATGGGAAATAATGGCTGGCTGCAATGCCTCTATAGCCTATTCAAGTAGAACAGCCATTCATGCAATGGGGCCTCGACTTCATAGGGATGATCAACTCTCCCTCCAGTGTTGGACACAAATGGGTCTTGACTGATATAGACTACTTCACGAGATGGGTAGAAGCTATTGCTTTGAAGGAGGCCAATGAAAGAGCAGTCCTAGATTTTTATGAAGGCCTGGTGACAAGGTTTGGATTCCCAGTTACCATCTTCTCAGATAATGCTTTAGCTTTCTTGGGGACCAAAATGACTGAGTGGGCATTGGGATATGGCATCTACCTTAGCACTTCTTCCAACTACTACCCACAAGGGAATGGGCTGGCTGATTCCACCATCAAGAATGTGATCAGAATCATCAGAAGGACAATGGAGGAGAATTAGAGAACTTGGCATGCCAAGTTGAAAATAGCCCTATGGGATGACAGGGTTACTCCAAAGAGGGTAGTTGGCAATTCACCATACACGCTTGTGTATGGAAGGGAAGCTAGACTTCTTATTTCACTTGAATTGCCAGCTTTGGATCTTTCTCACCAGTTATAATTAGAAGAATGCAATAGCATGGAGGTTAAGCTGTGTGAATTGATGGAACTTCAGGGGACAAGGGACCAAGCCATGGTTTCTATGACCCACCGTCAATAGCAAATGAAGAAGCACTTTGACAAGAAATCCTTGTCAAAAGGTTTATCTAAACGCGATATCATCTTAAAATGGGATGAGGACCGAACTAAGCTTAAAAAGTACACAAAGTTTGATGCCCTATGGAGTGGCCCATATGTCATCACTCAGTGCAAGCAGCATAATGCATTCTAACTCTTTAGGTTGGATGGTGAAGAACTGCATATCCCAATTAACAGGATATATCTTAAGCATTATCACTGAGCTTTCTCTCATCATGTATATATTTTCCTTATTTTTTCCTATTTTCCCCAAGTGTTGTAGTGTGTGTAGTTTTTTAGACTTTGTTGTGTGTGTTTTCCTTTGTGTTTAAGGTAAAGTTTTGTTGGTTCATAGGTTTTTTGAAGGCTGTTGCTAACTTTTTTCAAGCTATATTCTGACTCCGTGCCCAATGGACTTAGAGGCTATCAATTTTCCCAAGCATAGCAGGCATGCTTCCCTTGGGAATCACCAAATTTGTTGACCATTTTTGGTCCTATAGACCAAAAATTGGCTCCCTTCCTTCCCTACTCTCTTGAGAAGTCAGTCATGTATCCACCTTTTTGCTATTGTGCTTTTCCCCTTTGTAATAGGCCTATTTTCTGAACCAAATGACTTGAGCTTTGTAGATGTTTTGAGTTGATCCAGAGGTTTATTTCACTGTAGGTAGCTAGTTTTCACAAGCCTTTTTAGTAAGGGAATGGGCCAACTTCAAAGAGATATAAGTCTTTTACAAAGCTCTAAAGACAAAGTGCTCAGAGGGATTTATTCAGACATTTTTTTCCAAAGAAATTCACAAGGAAAGAGACCAAAATTTGGAGGCACATTTCCTAAAAATTAGAAAAAGTGGTTCAACATCAGGATTCAATGATATGAAATGAACTACACAGACTGACCAATAGTCACATGATCTTTCTGAGAGCTTTGAACTTAGAAATATTGAAATATTGAACCGTTGAACCATTGTAGGTTCAAGCGGTAGGTTCAAGTAGTAGGTTCAACAATACATTAAATTCACAAAGGAATTGAGTGAACATGACTCCTTACAGAACATAGAGTGTTGAACTATTGAACCGTTGAACCATTGAACTCCGAAAAGGGGTTCAGGTTCTATCAAAAGGTTCAAAGTCATAATTGAAAAAACCTAAAATGGCCTAAGCATTTCACAAAAAGGGCAAAAGAATTTCTTCGGAGGGCACTTTGGTCAGGAAGGACCAGATCAAAAATTTTAAAGGGGCATTCTAAGACCCAAAGGGCCCTCATGAAAGGTAGTGAGTAGATTCATCAAAGAGCGAAAGGCAAAGGATTTCTTTGGATATTTTGTCTGAAGAAATCAAGGGAAAATCCAAAGGCACAATTCCTTCAAACAAAATGTCCAAAGGAATTGAGAACTGAAGTAGCTCGAAGGGCAGGTGCCCTTGTAGGGGACTCTCGGTGGACCAAGAAGGGACCTTTTCCAAGATAGAAGGGACACCTTCCCTCCAAGAAGGATCAAATGCAAAAGCCTTAAGGAATTGGAAAGTCTAAGAAATTTCCAAAGGGGTAACGAGCCTAAAGACATCAAATTCAATGTAGCGAACTAGCTGTTGGAGGTTCAAATGTCTGGTGACAGGTGTGATAACGTCAAATTTAAGGTGGTGAAATAGTCATCGGCTTTCGAATGGTGATGAGCCTACAAATGTTAAATTTATGGTGATGGAATAGCCATTGATTCTCAAATGTTTAGAAATGGGCCCACGCATGTTAACAATTAAAGAGAGCCCAAAAGAACTCATAAGCGAAGGTTGTAAGTAAACTCAGTGACCCACTAAGAAAGGAGCCCAAGGAGCTAGCAAAGGATGAGAAGATAGTCTTGAGAGCTCAGATTGCCAGAAAGAGACAAAATATAGAAAGGAAAGAGGGAACAAAATAGAGAATCTAGAACATAACCACGCACTCATACAAAAACATTTGGAATGCTCCAAAAGACGCACCCAGCCAAGCATAGAGGCAAATAGAATAGCCCAAGTGGCAAAAGAAAGCATCAGTAGAGGAGTTATTCCAGTGGTTGAAATAGTCTCTCCCAAGTGGTCATCAAAGAGTGCAAATAGTGAAAGCATGGCCTATTTTTTCCTTATTTTACATTAATGAGTAAACAGTCATGTAAAACCCATGCTTTTGTAGTGATTTTAATATGGTTTAGGCATTAAAGTCCAAATTGGTGACATCTATAGCATTGTTATTTTAGGACTTTCTAGAAGGATGACACTAGCATGACCAATTTTTCTCCTCCTTAGGCATTCAATGCAACATGGGCAGCTTTTTTCAGAAGGCACCAAAGGCCTCTTTCTTTCTATATATATTCAAAACTCTCATTGGATAAATATATATTTCATTTTTTGTATGGCGCAGCCTTGCCAAAATTTCACCTTGAATCAATAAGAAAGTGTTCTCCCTCTATCTGACTGGTTATGATTTTGAGTGTGTCTGTGTATCAATTCTGTGTTTAGTTATTTTAGCTTGATGCTCTCACAAATTGACACCAACACACCTAGTGTAACCAAAGCACCAGTTCTCTAGGTTAATAGGAAGTGTTGCATCTCGAGCGCAGAGACAGAAAAGAGTAGCTATCAGACAGTGTGTTTTCTATAATGCTTATGGTAAGTTACATTTCTTGTGTGTCTTCATTAAGCCTCCCTTTCAAATATCCCTATAGTCTAGTCTTTTACTAGATAAAGTGTATGTTCACCCCTTTCTAGTTTGAAGTGTGAATTGTTAGGTTGTGGAGCTAAAAGCTTCACCAGGATGCAAATTGGAGGAGGTTGTTGAGTGCTAAATAAACCAACATCAACATGATCAACCGATGTCAGTCATATCCAATTACAGAGCAACCAACATCGGTCAGGAGTCGACTGACGTTGGTCATCTCCAGATAGACAGGGACCGACATCGGTCCCCTGTGCATTCTAGAACTGTTAGTTACACGAACAGTTAGTTTGTTAAACGACCAGTTTGCATGTAAAGGCTAATTTTAGTCTTGAGTTGCATTTTTAATTATTGTAATTAGGAAGTCTAATTATTGTTTGCATGAGATCTATATAATAGACTCATGGGGATGTATTGTAATCAAGGACAAGGAAGAGATCCTTCCAATTGTAAGATCAGGTTGATCTGCAGGTTGTGCAAGATCAGGGAGAAAATCTACATGGTAAGTAAGGTCATTTGATTTGCAGGTTGTGCAAGTTCAAGGGAGATCTACTTGGAGTACTTTGAGTACTTGTTTGACTGGTAGTATTGTTACTGACTGGTGGAGGTGAACAACAACTTTGTGTTTGAGTTGTTTGTTGTGACCATAATTGAGAGAGAGAACTCTTGAAGGAGAATTATTGTACGCCCTAGAGGTGTGGGATCCCTAGAGGTGTGGGAAGAAGAGTATGACTTCTTTATTGTATTTTCTTTCTGGATGAGTTGAATACAAGATTGTATGATCTCTCAAATTTTGTGTTATTTCTGATTTCTTGTTACCTGTTACTTCTGGTTAAATTATGTGTTTAGTTGCTTATACAAAAGTAATCAATTGTGCTCCTAGATCCTGACAAAGTGGTATCAAAGCTTTATGTTCTAGATCCTGACAAGTGGTATCAGAGTGAGGTTGCAGGTTCATCAAAATCTGGTTTAGAGTAGGTTTGTATTTTTTAATTATAGGTCACTCTTAGGGGTTTCTGATTGAGTGGGAGTAAAGCAATGGTAGAAGAAAGTAAGCTAAGAATGGAAAAATTCAATCGAAAGAATTATCAATTATGGAGGATGCAGATAGAAGATTATCTGTATCAGAAAGATCTATACTTACCATTGGGTGGGGTTGCATACAAGCGCACGGATATAAAAGATGAAGAATGGAATGTTCTTGATCAAAAGACTCTGGGATCTATAAGGTTGAGCCTGGCATCATCTGTGATTTCCAACTTATCACAGGCTAAGACAACGATAGAGTTAATGGAATCTTTGGCAAATTTATATGAAAAACCCTCGGCTTCGAATAAGGTATTTCTTATGAAGCAATTATTTAATTTGCAAATGCAGGAAGGTGGATCGGTACATAGTCATCTTAGTGATTTCCATGGATTAGTAAATCAGTTAGTTTCAGTCAATATAGTTTTTGATGAAGAAATTAAGGCTCTCTTAATCTTGTGCTCCTTACCTGAAAGTTGGGACAGTTTGGTAATGGCAGTTAGTAATACTGTGTCTGCTTCAAATATCTTGAAAGTGGATGATGTTGTTAGTGTAATCTTGAATGAATAAATTCGCAGGAAAAGCACAGGTGAATCATCAGGGAATGCTTTAAGTGTTGAAAGCAGGGGAAGGCAAAGAGAAAAGATCGAGAAAGCGAAATCAAGGTCAAAGAAAGGCAAGAGATCTAGATCCATGCACGACAAGAAAATCTACTGGAATTGTGGAAAGAAAGGGCATGTAAAGAAAGATTGTTGGTTGGTTGAAGATCAGCATGAAGGAAATGAAGAAGCAGATGTTGCAGATATTGTTACATAGGATGCTCTTGTATGTTCCTTAGATAAAGTGGAATCTTGGGTTTTAGATTCTGGTGCATCTTTCCATGCAACCCCAAATAGAGCATTTTTCCATGATTATGTCCAAGGAGACTTTGGAGAGATTTATTTAGGGGATGGTAAGCTTTGTCAAATGATTGGCAAAGGGAAAGTGCAGTTGAAATTACAGATGGAAAACACATGGGTGTTGAAGGAGGTCATGCATGTCCCAGTCCTAAAGCAGAATTTGATTTCTGTAGGAAAGTTGGGTGGTGAGGGATGCACAGTAACTCTCACAGCGGACTCTTGGAAAGTTACCAAGGGTGCACTTGTTTTAGTAAGAGGTAAGAAAGTAGGTACTATTTATCTATCTACTTGTATTACTGATTCTTCTTCTGGTTTATCTACTTCAGATGTAGATGTGAAGATGTGGCTTCGTAGGCTTGGTCACATGAATAAGAAGGGGATGCATGTTCTTGAGTCAAAAGGTAAGAGTTTAGATTCAGGAAGCATAGATCGAGATTTCTATAAGCAACAGAAGAAAGTGAGGTTTCTTGAAACTACTGCTATAAGAAAGGAATGAGTTTATTGCATAAAGAGGAAATCTAATGTTTTTGACAAGAACAGGAAAGCCTTGGTGTTTATGGAGAAGATGATGGATAGAGATCAGTGGAACGAGCTGAATAATTTTGAGCAGGGCAGTTTGGACAAGGTTATGATTCAAAGTAAGCTCGTGGGTAAAAAGTCATCACTCACAGGAAAACACAGTTACTGACGTAGGTCAGGTAGAACCAGTGTCGAACAGATAGGCATCGACATCGGTCATGTGCAGACCAGAGTCAGTGATGTCGGGCAGGTTGGTACTGACGTCGGTCAGGGAACTGACATTGACAGTCAGGTCAGTCACATGGAACCAACATCAGTCGGATGCAGACTGGGAGGTGACCGACATCGGTCACTGTCAGAATGGATTTTGGGTAGACAGCAAGCTGTTAAGGGGTCTCAAACACCCATGAGGAGGACTGAAAGGGTAAGTAAGCCTCAAATTCATTATTCTCATTCTTTATACTACTTGTTGCTCACTGATGGTCAAGAACCAGGAAGTTTTAAAGAAGCAGAGCAGGTAGAATCTAGGAAATAGTGGGAACATGGCATGAATTCTTTGGAAGAGAACCAAATGGGAGATTTGGTAGAGTTTCCAGTTGGAGAGAAAGCACTGAAAGATGAACGGATTCCCAGGTTAAAGAAGAGAGAGAATGGACACGTGAGATGGAAGGCCAGGGTATATGGTCTTGAGCAGGCTGCAGGACAATGGAGGTTTGATAGGTGTATGACAAAGCATGGCTTTAGTCAATGTCAATGTAACCATTGTGTTTACTTTACCAGGTTGGATAATATTAGCTACATTATCATGTTATTATATGTAGTGTGTATGCTTGTTGCAGGGTCACACATGCAGGGAGTTGCTGAGCTAAAGGTAAAGTTAGTTCAGAGGTGTGTCATGAAGAATTTGGAAGTAGTGAAATTCTTTGGCATGAGTATTTTTAGAGACAGAGAAGATCACAGGTTGATGTTGTCTCAAGATGATTGTGTGAATAAGGTAGTGCAGGATGCAGAACTGGCAAGCGCACCTATGGATGGACAGTTCATAGAACAGTGTCCCAATTCACATGATGAGGTTAAGTACATGTGTACTAGACCTGATATTGCCCAAGCAGTGGGAGTTTTCAGCGAGTTTGTGGCCAATTCGGGAAAGAAGCACTGGAAACTAGTTTAGTGGATTCTCAAGTATCTAAGAGGGACCAGCAGCAGGTTAACATGTTATGCAGGATCAGGCACTTCTCTACATGGGTATGTAGATTCAGATATGGCAGGTTACTTGGATGACAGGATTAGCACCACAAGTTGTGTGGTGGTTTGTCTTCAAGATTGAACTTAAAGAGGGATACAAGCTAGGAAACAAAATTAGAGGATGTACAGGTACAGGTACAAGTGTAGCTATTTATCTCCAAGTGGGATATTGTTAGGTTGTGGAGCTAAAAGCTTCACCAAGATGCAAATTAGAAGAGGTTGCTGAGTGCTAAAGAAAGTGACGTCGACATGATCAACCGATGTTCGTCATATCCAGTTACAGAGCAACTGACATCAGTCAGGAGTCGGCCGATGTCGGTCATCTCCAGATAGACAGGGATGGACATCGATCACCTGTGCATTCCAGAACTGTTAGTTACATGAACAGTTAGTTTGTTGAACGGCCAGTTTGCATGTAAAGGCTAATTTTAGTCTTGAGTTGCGTTTCTAATTATAAGAATTAGGAAGTCTAATTATTGTTTGCATGAGATCTATATAATAGACTCATGGGGCTGTATTGTAATCAAGGACAAGGAAGAGATCCTTCCAATTGTAAGATCAGGTTGATCTGCAGGTTGTGTAAGATCAGGGAGAAGATCTACATGGTAAGTAAGGTCATTTGATTTGCAGGTTTTGCAAGTTCAAGGGAGATCTACTTGGAGTACTTTGAGTACTTGTTTGATTGGCAGTATTGTTACTGACTGGTGGAGGTGAACAACAACTCTGTGTTTGAGTTGTTTGTTGTGATCGTAATTGAGAGAGAGAATTCTTGAAGGAGAATTATTGTACGCCCTAGAGGTGTGGGAGCCCTAGAGATGTGGGAAGAAGAGTGTGACTTCTTTATTGTATTTTCTTTCTGGATGAGTTGAATACAAGATTGTATTGTCTCTCAAATTCTGTGTTGATTTCTTGTTACTTGTTACTTCTGGTTAAATTTTGTGTTTAGTTGCTTATACAAAAGTAATCAATTGTGCTCCTAGATCCTGACATGAATAGCTGAGTAGATCAAAATCATTTGGTGCATCACCACTTAGAGTAGTTTTCTATTCTGGTTATTTCTTTTCTCTTTTCACCCCCCCCATTATTAACAGTAGGAAATCTAGGACCTCAGAGATGCATCAAAGGGAGCTAGCCCTTATCTAGAGATTTTCCCCCTAGTTTTGCCATACCCACAACAAGAGGGGAGTCTCCATTGTGCCGCGTGGAAGAGAGGAGCCGAGCCTTCTCTCAAGGGTGCAATCCACAATGTCAACAATATGCACTTTCAAATTTATATATTTGTCCTAATCTCAATTTTAGTGATTCATAATGAGACATCTTTCAAATTAAGTTGTTAATAGTCAAGGTGGTTGCATGATACACATATGCACTCTTAAACCTTGCTCTTTCAATTTCAATTTTTTAATTAATTTTAATTTTAGATTATATGCACTAATTATATACTGTAACATGATCTTGGTTGTAGGTCATTCACCACAAAATCACTTAACTTGGGTTCACGCAAAGGCAAAGTGTGTTATACACACCTAGGTATGCATTTGTTCTCATTTAAACCAAAAATTTCATTACTATATTAAAGAGGGGGAAATGTAGATGATATTTATGAATTCTATAACACCTTAATCTTGTACACTTGGAAAAATCAAACCTTGTCTATTCCTCTAAGTTTTGGACCTTTCCTAATTTCAAAATTCTCGTATCTACTTTATCTTGTGCCCCTTGACCTATATTTTGGTTTGACTGGTCTTATGTTGATGACCCACACCATCTATCTTGACCAGAATGCTTAAAATATGTTTATCTTATTCCCCTATAGATTCTAATCATGTACCTATTTTCTAATTGCCAGGACATAAACATCAATCCCAAACCCCTACGTTGACACTAGTGTCCTTCCATGACATAAGTGTCTAGTGACCTAAAGTCATCTAATGGTCAGCCTAAGTGATTTAATGTGAAATATTTCCTGATATGAGTGGTATATATTCACAATCATTCATCATTAATTCCTAACCTAACATTCATACCAAAGAGCATTCAATTGAGCAAAGCTTCCCAATTTATTCCTATTTCTATACCATTCATAGGGACTACACATCTATAAGTATGAAGTATCGAAGGAGCAACCCAAGTGCCTAAGCCAAGTTATAATCTAGGTCATTATTGTACTTGATTTTCCATATATTGCACCCTTATGCATACACAAGCTAACACATTAGGGGAGAACTACATCAGTTTGAGGCCCTCTTCAAAGTAGTGGCTATGTAGGTAATAACCATTGACAGAGGGGTCTTTGGGGTTAGCTCGACACTGTGAGCCCACTAACCCATTTTTCTTAAGGTCACTATGAAGATAAATAACTAGGGTTTTACAATTTCATAAGGAGTGACAGTCCATGACCTAGATCTAAATGCACTAGAATGAAGGTGAAGACAAACCCAAAAACATCCAAGTGGTTGCATCTTTTTCTAGTAGATATTCTGTATAGTACACCTTTATTCGGTTCAGATAGTAGCATAGACATTAGCATCCAAGGCTGATGCTAGTGTCTACGAATCTAGAGGTACTCAATCTAGAATTTGGCAATTATTCCAAAATCCTCTTATAGTCTACCTCCTGCATGTTTTAGATCTAAAACTGTGTTAGCATCATAACCATTTAAGTACATTATTTCTTTGCAATTTCCATATCTAGCATAGCTGTGCTTCCTATTTTTAGACTATCTCAATTTAATAAATTCAGCATATGTTGTATTTGAGTTTAGCATTTAATTGACCTACTATAGATCTGATTATCAACCTTGTGTATTGTCATTTATTTATTCTTAATCCTATCTACCCAAGCAGGATCCACATCAAATTTAGAGTTAAATAGTTTGAATGATGTTTTTAATGATTTTGAGGCTGCAAATGGAATAGCGAATGCTCCCATAGTGTTGTAAGTTAATAGAATGAAAAGTAGGCCAAGTAAGGTAAGGATATAAATATTAAATATTGTCAAGCACTTAATGATTAAATTTGAGTGACTACACATTTAAATGTATGCTTGCATGACATAGTTATCTATTTGAATTAATATGCATAGTTTTATTATATTAAGATTAGTCTTTGTTACATTAATCCAAATTTAGGTAAAACATATTGGTGAACCATACACGCTGATCAAACCATCCTTTCAAGGTTTCATAATTTTTATCCTAGGGTTTCAAATCTCATTTTTTTTAATTTCCATACATAAAAAATATTTTTCAATTTTTTTGTCTAAAGGTTTCATATTTGTTTTTTGACTTCCATACACAAATAATTTTTTCACCTTTGGCCCTAGCCTTCCATTAGGGTTTTCCTCTATTAGGGTTACTCCTTGATTTGTTGATATTTACATCAAAACAACTCTATTTTTCAAACACTCCAAGTTTTTTGCTAGTCATATTAAATGGATAAAAATCTTTTTGTGTTCACAAAAATATAATATGAATTTTTTGGAGTTTGTAATTTACTATTTTTAGTAAATTTAGCCTAGAGGATGAACAATGTATCTATTTTAAAGTTTTTTTTTTTAATTTTGTCTAGCTATTTATTTTATCAAAAACCTATTTTGGATTCTAAAAATACCTCATGAATTTCTTAGAATAGTCGGTTCTTTATTACCTCCATGTTTCTTTACTTATTTAGATTATGCCTTGTCTATACCTCATTAGCTTTGTTAAGGCATAATAAAGATAAAATAAATAACCAATAAAAAAACCCATCCATTCACCAATTATGGATTCTTTTATCTTTACTTCAACCTTTCCTCAAGGTGCTGACAACAACTTTCCATCTAAGGAGGTACATGATGTCACTATCCCAAGATTTAAGGTGACCCCTACTATAATATAAAATATGGCCATCTGAATGTTCCTCCTCATCCCCAACCAATTCCCACAAACACTCTTGATGACCTTTATAAGCATATTAAATAAGAAGTAATTTCTTGTGCTTGTGAATCTCTTCAAAATCAAAGTCACTATGAGAGCCTCCACTAAGGAGTCACAAAAGCAAAATCAATATTTCAGTTTAATGATCACAATTATTGAAATTAAGATCATATATACAAAGAATCAGAGCATGAAAGTTTAAATCATATATTTACATCTTTGTTCAAATATTTGGTGCCTAAAAATAATTCATCTCAAGATTGGAAGCCAAAATGGGATATATCTACAAATAGTGATTCAAAAAGTGTACAAAAAGCTAGTAAGAGTTTAATTGAGTTTCCAGGGGAAATGTTTTAAATAATTTGATTACATTGCATCATAGACATCTTCTAAGGAGATCAAAATTCTATTTTTCATATCACAGAATGCATAGACATCATACTAATAATTTTTGGGCTTTGAAGAACAAAATACAAAGTATCGGTGATAGTGGTGATCCTATACTATATAAATTAATCAAACTACCACATGGTTCAAGAACAACTTCAACAATCAAGCAATTTCATCTCTTAAGGAACAAGTGAAAAAATGAAAGGTTGCTAATGGAAAAATCAGAACAAGAAAGGTTATAAAAGGCAAAATTAGAGAAAGAAAGGTTACGAAAGGTAAAAGTAGAATAGGAAAGGTTACAAAAGGAGAAATTACAATTAAAAAGGTTATAAAAGGAACAATTAAATTAAGAAAGTCTAAAAAAGGAATAATTAAAATAAGAAAGGTTACAAAAGGCAAAATAAGAACAAGAAAGGTTATAAAAGTCAAAATCAAAACAAGAAAGATTACAAAGGGAACAAATAGAAAAAGAAAGACTACAAAGTGAACAAGAGGAAAAATAAAGGTTGAAAAACTTACAACAAATGAAGTTACATCAATAAAAGTTATTAAAAGAGTATGCACTAAAAGAGAAGTTGTAAAAACAAACTCATGATAAACAAGAAAACATATTTATGAAAGGGTTTCTCATGAAGGAAAATAAAAGGAAAAATATACTTACAAATTCTAATGTCACAAAGTGGTTTCAAAGGAGTGAACTACAAGTCCTTACTCATATTGAGAACCATTCGCACTCACATATATGAAAAGCAATGTACTAATGCCAAGGTTATGGACTACCAATAAAACATTTTTTGTATTATAGCCTTTAATTTATCTCTTGGATATTACCTTGAACACACAAATAAAACTATTGCCTTTACATTATGTATGGGATTAATCAAGTTGATAGTAATGTTTGCTTCAAAAGTGTGGTCTTACATTCAACATTTTTCTTGATAAATGTGCATACAAAGTGGTGCAGTATTATGGTTAAATTTAATAGGGACAAAAAATGATAAAAGCAAAGGTTGAAATTCATTGGATAATCAAAATATGATGTTACCATTTCACGAGAGGAGGTTTCTTTAGATAAAGTAAACAGAGCAAAAAATATTTCTTTAAATGATGATATAATAGAGGACTCAGAAGATGATAGACATGGAACTACACTTGGTTATATAGGCCATACATAAAGGCATCCCATCAACAAACTTATGGATTGGTATAAACTTAATCCACTGTCCATAGTCTCTTGGATTGGTCATCCATTTTATTATTATATTTTGACATACATGTGCTCATATGTGTTTGCATTGACCATTATTCTAACCCTTTATTTTATTTTATTTTGGACCCTACGTCTTGATTATTATCTTGAACTAAACATCTATAACACTTATCCTACCATGATTCTAATGCATATCCTTCATTTCTTCCATTCAGCTTACACAATTACATACACTTATATCTAGATATTACATGAGCACACTTTTATTTGCGTCTACTAGGGGCATACAAATACTTATATCCATATATGTTATTAAGTTATATTGTTGCAATTCACATATACATTGGGGGCATATTATTTTCTCTCACTTCCTCCACATAGCCATGATATCACAACTAGTGCACATGATGCCTTGATACATGTTGTAGATGGTTCAGATCCATCCCAATCCTCTATAATTGAACCCATTGCCATTTGATTTTATTTTTCCAAATCTCAAATATATATATATATATATATATATATATATATAATAAAAACATTCAGAATATTTGAAAAAAACAAAATCAAGCCCTAAGCATGAAATGATTGCTAGATTACAACATTTACATATGTTATTTATCACATATTACATATATGGCATATTATTTTCATACACATGAATTTCACGGTATATGAGTGTGATGCATAACATATATGTTACACATGGATATAAAAATGTTGAAATTTCATCTACCAGTGTCCATGTCAATATTGGGGGCATCTCGTTCCACATGCTTCATTATTCCAGGTTTAATCTTTCTATGACCTTTCTACCATGTAGAGTTACCTAGATTGCTTACACATGTCTCGCTAGTTACTCATATTTTACTTAATGCTACATAGATATGTTATTATACTATGATGTGATATTGATACCTTGGATGTTGTAGGCTATTCTTTACTTGTTTTATGTTTCATTGATTTTACTACTTTTAAGCATGATAGGCTACTTATTGATCGACTATTATGTCTAGACCCCAAGCCTTGCTTGATGCAACATCTTTTATGTCCTTTGTTTGTGACATATTTATGTCCCTTGTGTGTGTCCCTTGGCATTATTTATTATAATATATTTACCCCCATTATAAATGGCCCTTCACCTTACGTGTGACACTAATTGTTGAGCTTGTTGTGTTTATTGATCTTATGGGCATTGAGTGGTGTTATAATCCATATCATGCAATTTTACTATGTAGTCTTATTCAAGAATCTTATTACTATGTGCTTCATTAATACATCTATCTAGACATAAGTTTTGTATTACATGCATTATATATGTTACATACTTGTCTTGATTGACATATACATTCCTTGATGACACATTTTCTATGTGTTCACATGACATTATTTGATGTTATATTTATGCATGGCATGATACAATTAACTCTTACTTTGAGATAAGTGACTTAACCGATACATCCCTCATCTCAGAAAGAGGGAATTACAATGGGTTTATCGTATAGACATAATCCTCCACGTACATAAAATCATCTAAGAGTACTTATTTTAGAGAATCATAATAGTTCAGATATTAGATGGTTTAGTTTCATGACAAATATTAACACATCAATACAAATTATGGGGTCATATGCAATGCATATACACTCACTTTATAGAGATTTGAGTACAAAATCTTACACACTTAGGTGCATATGCATGGGCACATATGTATAATTTATAGGTATCCACACATGCATACTTTTGAGATACAAGTTCTCAAATTCAACAAATAAATGCATTAGTCAGTATAGATTTAGGGGTTACATAGTAGTTCATGCACAAATACACTAACACAATTTATAGTTAAATGGCAAATGGTTGTCATTCCATTTCACACTTGTCAGATATGCAATTATAATGGGGGTACTAATATTTTTAATTATATTTTGATTGTACATTTTATTCTACATTGATTGAAACTATACAATCAAACTTATGTTCATGATGGGGGCATGAAAATTGTCCATTCCCTTTCAATCATATATTTATGCTCTTACAAGGAGAAGCTTGAGCAAAGCTATATGATTGAATCTATAAGCCATCTATAGTGGTTGATTTAATTTATTTGAGTGAACCTAGCTTGATGGTTCTTTATTTACTTGTGTAGTTATTTGGGTTAGTACATTGTATACTTATCCTCGCATTCATGAGGGTTGGGACATGTTGTCTTCCCAACCCAAGAGCCTACATAGTTACACAAATTGTGAGAAACAATCCCCCTAACTCTCCATGTGCTTCAATAAGGAAGCACAAGTTTATTTAATGCTTCAAAAAGGAAACATCATCTCCATTAAGTTACAAGGGAAACATGATTTTAACCAACACATATGTGTACTCTTACATTTTCTCTTTAAATTTTAAAAAATAAAAAAATGATTTTAGATAAAAATTGTCAATCGATGGACATTGACTCCACATTATTGCAAGTTTTTCTATTGAGTGACTTGTATACTTGGAGCTTCATACCAAAGGCAAAGTGTGTTGTACACACTAATGTATATATTATCATTTTACTCTAGAAATTCATTACTAAAATAAAATGGGTTATTTTTTAATACCAAAATCTAGTATTTGGTATTGATAATGATAAACTTGACACACATTTACCATGAATGACTTGAGCATGCAAATAAGGTCCTAATCTACCATTTTCTCACACTTTCATGTTATCGTGTGAGTTGTACTCTTTTAGTTCTTATATTACACACCTAAAATAGCCTCACTATCTATTTTAAAATTTCTCAATATCATATATAAACATCTTCAAACTTTTAGTTCAATCTATGTGTATGCAAGTTCATTTTGATAGATTTAATAAGTATTGCCAGCTGATACTAACCTGATTTGGTTAGTACCGACTGGATCACAATAATGAATACTTTTTAAATTCAAACTTTTCCTTAGGGTCAATCCATTTGCCTAGTGTGTCAATGGCATGAGAAATTACCTAATTGGATTCATATATAAATAAACCAAGACCTTATTCAAAAGGGACTTGGCACTTATTTGGTATACATATATCCACTACTTCACATTGATAAAATATACCCTATTTTTAATAAATTACAAATCAATCATTAGGAGTAATCATAAGCTAAGTGTGGATCACTCTCAAGCCAAGTCAAATCAAGCATTGTCAAGGATCAAAGTTAAATAATTAGTTGTATACAGATAGCAAAGGAGTATAATTACACAATCAAACGAGGTGGAAAAACTACATGTGACTTTATTTCCCTCCTTAGATTATTAGATATGTAAGAAACTATCTATCATTAAATGGGGACAATTGGGGTCAGCTCGACCCATTACACTTCCCTTACTTTTTTAGGTTTATATCCCTCACAAGCACACCTAGGATTCCAAGGGAAAGGAGACTAATTTTGGTAGTTGCATGCATCATCTGAGTTTAAGAGTGTAGATGCATAGTTTACAAAGATAGGTGAAGGTGAAAATATGGTCATAGTCCCTCATTTCCTCATAAGTTAGAACTAACCAATATAGTTAAGTATCGACCAATGATACTAACCCAAATGGATGAAACCAACCCTATGTAGACTGAGATCTTATTCCTGAAAGAGATAAATCAATTCCCACTTTATCCTTATTTCCACTTTCAAGATACAATTATATTCAAACAGTCAACCTAAAAATTTAAGTATTGATCCCTTTGTTGTACTTATTAAACTTAGCATATGCCACTTGTCAAATCATTATAAGCAATTTCAATATTTCAAAATCATATGTATACTTGAATGCCATATTTTTCTATCTGAATTATTACACATAATTTAATCCTATTAGTATTAGTATTGATTGCATTGATCCAAATTAGGGAAAAACAATCTTTACATTATAGTAGGATTTGTTGAACTCTCTTTGAATTGTATTAATTAACCAGGTTTTATACTTAACTGACATTTTATTGAATTCTTGATGGCAATTTTGTTGAAAAAATACATTCATTTTGAAATTATTCTTTTTATAAAGTACCTATAACAAACTAAAATATTATATTTTTTTTGAAACATTAAAATTTACCTGAAAATATAAATGAAATCGAGTAATTTATATTATTATACAAGATTTATAATAATACATTTACTTTCCCCAAACATCTTATAAAATTTGCAGATGATCTTTTGCATATAAATTGACTTTAAGAGGTCCCAACACTCAATGTCTATATTCATCTATAGTGAGATGAGATGAAGATCGTTATCATACTCAGGTGGAGGCACATCAACGTCATCCCACCTCAACCCTCAAGGGATAATCTTGCCAAGGCTACTAGGGGCCTCTGGTTGGCTCGGATTATGAGCATGAGAATGAGGAGGAGGTTAAGATGAAGGCACAAAATATTACTTGTAATTAAAAATTAAGGTTAAAAACCAAAAAAATTAAAAATCGTTAAATTTAAAAAAATATTATTAAAATGATTTTTTTACCTCTATCGATCCCTTGAAGTGATCGATGGTCAATGGGTCACATTGTGCTACTCCATCTCAGCATTACATAATTCCATATATGTAATAGACTTATCATCAAAACCGAATAATTTATATTAAAAAATATAAATGGTATAAAGTAATAAATAAAAATAAAATAAATTGTTATACCTAAAAACTAGTGTTATAACCCTTTTAGACCATCAACACATTTTAGAGGTAAGTTACTCCTCAACATGTGAACAACTAAAGAGGTTTTGAGGGGTACAAAACTCCTCCTCTATATCTCGACATGTAATTTCCAACAAGGCTATGAGGGGGTGTATAACTCCTCATTTATATCTTTTTTTATAGTTTTGCAAACATCATAGCCACCAAAACAACATTATTAAATGCCCAGTGAAAAATATGTATAAATTACTCCATATTGGAGAATTTATTTAATGGTGAAAGAGCCAAAGGCTCAGATGTACACATCATAATTATTGGTCAATCAACTTCCATTTCTTTATTCATAGATAGAGATTACATTATATAGATATATGCACTCCTTCATCCTAGGAGTCAAACTTCATCTTGAATCCCCTAAATCTCTCAATCTATCTCTTCGAGTAACTCACAAACCTATATCTTACAAACTCTCACCTTATTCTCTCTCACAATCATATCTACATCAGTTGCATTATTAACTCACTTATAGTTTTATTATTCTCACATAATATTATAATAACAAAACTAATATTCAATGTGGATCACTAAACTAATATTTCTAACATTCCCCCTTAGTACAAACGTGGAGAGAGGAACTAAAGATCCCTAAATTGTATCCCCCCCCCATAATTTTAACTCGTGGATGTCAAGTTCACTCAAGAATGCATCCATCACATTGAATAAGGGTTTAAAATATCTTGTTTTAAAAATATATTTTTTAACATGGTTTGAATCCCATCGGCATTATTTTTGGTGGACATGTATATCATTAATCCCACATTTGGGAGGTGGGAGACATGTTTATTTTTTAAATACCACAAAATTTATGGTAACCAATGCTAAGTAATTGGAATTAGCTTGCATTTCATGGGTTTTTAATATCTTTGATGGTTTATATAATATAAATAGCTTCAGATGAAAATATTTTATTAACATAGGCTAATTTGAAACTTTTGACATATACACAACTAATTTATTGTCATAAACAATGGAATTAAAATGACTCACACTACTTTATTTCATAAATGACAAAACTTAGACTATTCTATTAAATTAACACTAAACATAAAATATATCATAAAGAGCCAAAAGTGTAAAAACTCTTAACAACAATTGATTTAGACTCAATATTAAAAGACTTGTTTAGAAAATGAATCTAACATTAACATAATACTAAATGAATTTTAAAAAACTACTAAAAACTAAAAAAATAACTTAACATTATCAAAACAAAATATCTATTAAGAAAGGCATTTATAGTGTCATAAAGGGAGGCATGTGTATTAATCATGAACACCATATCATTTTGGATAAACCTTGGAGTATAGTAGTATTAAAACTAAAGGGATTGAGTAGGTTTGACTTCAAGCACAGGATTTTTAGTCCATGATGGAGGCTAGATTATTACTTGGATTAGTTTTCATTATGCCCATATACATTTTCCATCCTATTGTGTTATTACTAGCTTACATGGTTAAACCATATTTTAACCAAATTAAAATAAAATATATATACAATCATTAAATTATATCTAATCCAAGTAATAATCTATTTCCAATTATTTAATGTATCTGGAAAACTTTTGTTTTATTAATATAATTATTAACATAGGCTAATTTGAAACTTTTGACATATACACAACTAATTTATTGTCATAAACAATGGAATTAAAATGACTCACACTACTTTATTTCATAATTGACAAAACTTAGACTATTCTATTAAATTAACACTAAACATAAAATATATCATAAAGAGCCAAAAGCGTAAAAACTCTTAACAACAATTGATTTAGACTCAATATTAAAAGACTTGTTTAGAAAATGAATCTAACATTAACATAATACTAAATGAATTTTAAAAAACTACTAAAAACTAAAAAAATAACTTAACATTATCAAAATAAAATACAAACTAAACTTAAAACTATAAAAAATAAACAAAATGTTAAACTAAACCTAACACACTGAAAACTAAAACCATAGACTTTGAAATGGTGGGCAATGTGGAGAAAACGAGGTAGTTTAGAATCTCAAAAGAAGCAAAATTGTGGTCTTGTAGTGAATACAAGGTCATTTGAAAGGTGAAGGTGAGACAGTGTGGAGAGTGGCAACCTAGATGCATAGCACTGTGTCATAAGTTTATGTAGTACTATAATGAGCTTAGGCAGAATATTTAATACCAAACATAGTTGTTGACCAATGATGGTGCGAATAAAAACACACCATATGAGATGTGATCCAAACGAGAGAACATTAACAGGAAGTTATACATGGATCCAAATTTACAGTAAAGAAGGAAGATCACAAAGTCTACTTCGAGGGATGAAATGAGACAAAGAGGAGGGAGTGGAGTCGACTATTGCAAGTTGAGGTTATTATATGGTCTCTGAGTACATAGTCTAATGCATAATCGATTAGAGCCTGTGGATTGATAGAGGAATGCAAAGAGACTTGCTAAAGGTGCCAAGTTGTAAGAGATCTATAAGACAACTATCATATTTGAGAATATTAATCATTATGAACTTCATTCTTCTCTCTAAGGTTCAATGCAAAGAAACACAAATGGAGGATGCTAGATCCACAATTGAGATAGATCTAAATGAAAGTAAAGTCAACATTATGGATCCTAATTTAAGTTGAGGTCTACATTGGGTCTCAACGTAGTAGGGAGCTCACTCATCATATCACTATTAAGAGTGTACGAGAGACTGATCTGCTGAGGTGGAACTAGCTCATGTGTTGAGTTGTTGCATTAGGGGGCCGAACTTAGTAGAGGTGAGATGGTTGGACTGATTTGAGACCGAAACTAGTGCATGAGGTAGTTTTGTAATGGAAAACTAGATCTAAAACAAGGGGTCACCGTGAATTCTCTCATCAAACCCTTCACATGAAGAGTTTCCCCCAGGTTGATCTTGTGGTTGCACTCCTTAGACTGATTTTTCTTTCTTGTTATTCTTCAGCTTCATTTTAATTTTACATAAACCTAAAACATAACTAGTCAACCAAAAAAATTACAATCTATATATATATATATATATGGTATGCAAATAGTAGATAAAATGGAATGAAAACTACAAATAGTGTACACAACATGGAAGAAGATATGAGAATGCAGGTAGATGGTGTATGTTAGTAATTATGCATGTGGTCTGCATTGCATATTATTGATAGGATGCAAGCATGGTGGATGGACAAAAATGGTATTTATGCATGGACTACACTACATAACCACTAAACAATTTTGATGAAAAAATAATTACATGGAAGGCAAACAGAGAGTTCCAAGGGAACTTAATCTGATACTACATATATAAAATACCCCATATTGGAGAATTTATTTAATGGTGAAAGAGATAAAGGCTCGAATGTGCACAATATAATAATTGGTTAATCAAATTTTATTTATTTATTCATAGATAAATATTGCATTATATAGGTACTTGCACTCCATCCTAGGATCCAAACTTCATCTTGAATCCCATAAATCTCTCAATATATCTCCTAAAATAACTCACAAACCTATCTCCTACAAAGTCTCACCTTATTCTCTGTCATAATCCTATCTACTTGAGATGCATTATCAACTCACTTAAAATTTTATTATGCTCACACAATATTATAATAACTAAAGTAATATTCAATTTGAAGCGCTAAACTAATATTCCTAAGAAAATAATCAGCATGGGTCATAAGATTACAGTGTTTGACATCCTTAATATTATAAAGAATTTATTTGTAAATTATTTATTTATAATATGATTTATTATAGGTTTTTTGCCTCAGATATCTTCCAAACTTTTTTATTAGGTTTTTGTTAGGTTTTGTCTACAAATTTCTCCCAAACTTGTTTGCATACAATTTTTGTTAGGGTTTTAGTTTTGGGTGTTTTCCCTGTGTTAATACAAATGTTGTTTTTGTTTTTAGCAACGCATTTTAATTTATATTTTGAATCAAAAATTAAAATAAATATAGCTGCAAAAAATAATTATAATATAATCTATACGTCTTTCTTTTAATTTTTGGGGGGTTCTTCATAATCACCTTCTTTTCACATTCGACCATGTTGATTTGCTTGATATATGTAACCATTGTCTCCATAACTCTCTTCTTGAAAAATCATTTCCATCTTCTTCTAAAACTGCTCTTATCCTTTCTCTATGGATGAAATGCCACCTCCTCTAAATTTTGACACATTTATAATGTAAAATGTGACCTCTTCTCCATTTCTTTTGCCTACATATCAAGTTGATAGCCAACATGTCATTCTCTTTATTGTTAAATGTGACCTCTTCTCAATTTTTTTCCCCTCCGTGTCAAGTTGATAATCACCATGTCATGTTATGTCCAAGAAATAACAAAATAATAATGATGGGAAAGATCATTGGGCCCTCCCCATTTTTGGGGCAAATTGTGTTTTGTTTGCTTAGTGTATTTTTATTTTATTTTTTTAACGATTAAAAATATTAGGTTAATTTAAATATATTTACAAAATTAGGAAATTTTGAGGAAATTAGAAAAATTAAGGGAATTTGGTGAATTTAGAGAAATTGATAAAATTTGAAGAAAATAGAAAAATTATGAGAAATTAGGTAAAATTAAGAAATATGGGTAATTTGGGAAAATTAGGAAAATTAAGGGAAATTGGGAAAGTGGGTAATTAGGGGAAATTGGGTGAATTGGTGGAATTTTTAGAAATTGGGAAAAATAGAAAATGGAAAAAAAATAGGGAAATTAGAGGAATTTTGACGAATTTGAAAAATTAGTAATGGAATCAAGGTAATTTGGGGGAAATGGATAAATTAGTAACAAAATTAAGGTGATTTAAGGTAATTAAAGAAATTAAATTACTATCTAGGTAATTGGAAAAAAAAATGTTATATAAATAAAATTAAAATCATTAATACAACATTTTTACAAAATTACCGTACGAACTTCAATTACTCATACAACACTACCAACATAATCTTCATCTGATTGAGGCAAATATGGTTATATCCCTTACTATTTTTATTCAATAAATTTAACCTATAATTTTCCTACTCTAAGACAACAATCGATAATAGATTTTTGATATAAATTGGTTGAGGATGCGATGTCGGTCGACCTCAATATGAATATCTCAGAGGGAGATTAGATGTTTTAACGGGGTCATTTGATGTTCTAGTTGATCTTTTATGTGTTTTTCACTGTATAAGAAGTTGTCGACATACAAGTGGTGGTGATGGTATGGGTGATGAAAATAAAATTTGGATGTCATTATCATCATCATGAATAGGAAGATATGATGTGCCACAGAGGAAACATTTCTTCAAAATTTTCCTAAATTTCATCTTGTTCATCCTTTTTATGAAAAATAATTATGTTGTGAAATGAATTTCATTTTGAATACTAAGACAATTCAATTGCAATGTTCATACATTGTAAAATTATAATTAAATATATTTAAATGTTTTTGAAGAAAACACTAGAAATAAAAAAATTATATACAAAATACATTGAAATCAACCACTATAGAAAATTTAATATATTCATACAAAAAACATCATTACTAATCAATGTGAGGTACACTTGTTGTTCCTCAAAAATGTTGGATTTCTCCCTTTGAATAGATAATCAATCAAAAGTTAATCACCATCATTTATATTGAGCAGTGTTTCCACTATGACTTAATGAGGTTAACTTTGAGGCATATCATCCTATTTGTCATTATCACGGTCCATGTATTGTAAATTGGGAGAAGATAAACATTTTTAGACATGTGCATTATTAATGAAACCCATAATTTTTTTAAATGGATTGGGATGACCATCAATGTACATACGATCGTACATTATGTGGGTATTTTGTGGGTTAGAATAGTTATTACATTGAACTCATAACATATTTAGACATAATAAATTTGAACCTAACAAAATTTTCTAATTTGCAAATCTATACGTTGGATCTTAAGAAATCAATATTGGGATGCTTGATTGAAGCGGAGTAGCAAACCTAACATTGATTTTTGTCAAAGTGAAGAGGCCAATACTTGCATCTGGTATAATTTATGATGGATGTATCATATAACTTATCCTCCAAAATGAAAATATTTGATAAGGCAGTTGTAGTGGCTTATCAATTGGCCATGCCCCATAATATTTCCAATTGTGAAGATTAAACTTATATATGCAAAATAGCCTATCAAGATGTTCCCGATCACCTTCAAACTCTTCATCATAACCTTTAATCTCAACCCTCTCCTTATCTTCAAGCAATGTATTCAAAAGTGATGGGATCTAGTTACTTCAATCTGTATAACTACTTTGGACATCTTCTTCAATGTATTTTCCCTTGCCCTTATCATCATACATTTTTTAACTATCCTCAAAGTCCATTGTAATAGATAACACTGGCGAGGAATAAGAAGTTGATATATCTAAACTGACATATCCATAAAAAAAATTAAAAAATAAATAAATTTATAGAATAATATGGAAAAAAATAAACTATCCATATCATAATTGACCTTAGTAGGTTAATGCCATAAGTAGAAAATCAAAATAATGTTAACTAACTATTATTAACAAATATTAAAAGATGAAAAACAAATAATATTATTAACAAATATTTTTTAAAAATGATTTTTTTAACTAACTACTTACAATTTATTTATTTTTAACTACGAAAATAAATAAATAAGCGTACATGCTTCTTTGGTGACAATGACACCTAATTCATTCTCCATTCTCTCTCACCTCATTCTTTTGTTCTCCTATTGGAAATAAGTTATAATAGTGTAAAATTAGGAGTCGTATAGAATAAAAACTCAAAATTAACTCGACATGGTTCCCTTGTTGTTTTATATTATTTTGGATTTAGTGATCTAAATAAGTATACGACTATTAAAATTTGGATTGAATGAGATATAACATAAATTATGTAGATTTGTGTCATATCTTAATTTCTCTCTAAGTTGAATAACCTGTTTGATTCATGGATTCTTATGGTTGATTAGTGGATGAACTAATATTTGATTAAGAATTATGTCATATGTTGATTATGGTAAATTATGTGATGCTTAATTTACATGATTAGTTTGTTATGAGTTAGCAGAACTTTTATATTCTCTACATTGTGATCATATTTGTTAATTATATCACATTATTTTATGGATATAATGATGTTTTGGGCTAACTACCTTCATTATTGTGAGGTGGATGCAGGACATATTCTTCCCTCAGAGTGTGATGGGGGGAGATCATCATCGGAGAGGGTGGTTTAGATGGAGATGTTGGGGGACGATAGAGAACGAACCCCAAAACCCTTGCACACACCACATACTATATCATGTTTCATAATTAATTGTTTGAGATAGATAGTGTAGCATGTTTTATGTTACTTTTCCTTAAGGTGATTATTAATATGATTTCTAGTGTGATCTTGATTTGTTGTTGATGATCGTGTTGATTTCTTTGAGTGATTTCACTAATTTTATGGTCATACATAGCTTATCTTGTATGATCTAATTATTTAGTTTAATGAGTGAATTTGTATATGTTTTGACTTATCTTACTGTCTTATTGGATATGGATGTGTATTATAATGTCATGATATTATGTATGTATTAATAAGTATAGATGGATTCCATTATTGTTATTTTCTCTATAAGATTTACGTTATAATAATTAAAGATTATTATTATAATATTAAGTATATCCTAATGTCAAAAGATATCGATAACATTGTTTTAAATATCATTGTATTTGATATAATGTTTGACCAAAGGTTTATTATTCATAATACATTAGACATTGAATATATTGTTAAATGATTTAGGGAAATCTTTGTGTTAGCATAATGTTTGTGGATGACTTGGTAACGTTAAACTATATTAACGTAAACATATTATCATGTTATGTAGTCAATATTCTATATATTCGATAGTCAACTTTGTATGGAAATATAATGATTATTGACTATTCGATATTCGACTTTCATGAAATAAACATAGTTTATTATGATTATTGTTTATTTGGTTTAGTTGGTTGATTTTGGGAAGTCGATGAGGGAATCATGTAAGTCAATAGCTTCTAAATATTATTGAGATTATAATATGATTATTTTGGAAGTCTTGAGATGATTAGGGTTTTGATTCACCCATTAACTCTGAGTTAACCATCATTTTACAAAAATCATGGAGTTTTGTTGTGGCTACATGGTGGTGAATTATAGCATACAGGGAGTTCTGTTGAGCTATTTTTGTATGCATATTTTTGAATCAGTGAAGTTAGTCATTAATGGTAGAGAAGAAGATGGCGAGTAGGATAATGGAGAATAATAAAAAGAAAAGAGTGAGGGATGTGAGGCACAGATACATCATGACACATGGCATATAAGGAGTAGGAGACAGAAGGAGAAGAAGGGAGAATGAGTGGAGGAAAAGAGTAATTTGGATTCTTTGGAATTCATATATTCACAAGTTGGTTTTGTAATGTGTGTGAAATTTTGAATGGTTTCTTGAATTGATATGGTTAATGGGTTATCATTGTTTGAAACATTGAATAAACAAGTTGTATGTAGGGCCATGTGGAAGGATTGACCTCCACAAAACCCTATATCCAACCCAGAATAACTTGAGGGGATTAGGTAGAGCCATATAAATTTTCATGGGTGTTAAGAAGCTTTGTCCTAAACTCCTCTTTCAATTTAAATATCATTATTCAGTCATGAAAGATTATTCTTGATGGGTATATATATGATATGGCTCAAGCTAGTTATTTTGAACCAATTTGTTATATATTCATTAAGGTATTTAAAAATATAGAATAAAAATTTGGATTGTATAAGGGCTCGACTGTGTAAACCTATTTGGATTTTTGGGTATAAAAATATGGGTTCTTTATACAAATAGTCTGTGTAGATATATATACACACGTGTGTGCACACACACACACAGATATATGTATGTATATATGTATATACTTAGATTGGACTGATAATATATATATATATATGTATGTATGTATGAATGTATATATGTATATACTTAGATTGGACTGATAATATATATATATATACACACACACACACACATATATATATATACTGGTATTTTTGAAACTTAGGGCTTTTGAAGGAAATTGTATGAGTTATAAATAACCATCTATAGGATACAATATAAATGAATTCAAAGTGTTGATTTTGAAAGGATTTTAATGCTTTGATTTTGAGAACAAATTATGTTCATTTTATAAACTCAGATCATAGTATTTGTTATGGACTCTATTATGAATTTAGTAACTATTGATATTTTTGTCCCAAAAATGTCAAAATATCTAGTACCCTAAGGGGACCCATTAACTTTTTAGAAAAATGCCTTAAAATGACCTAGGACACTCATTTCCCAAAGCTCAACGGAAATTAGAGGTCTAGGTGTAATTTGCAACTTGCAAACTTTCAAATTGAATCCATACCTTTGTTTCCCACTTTACTCATAACTAACAGAAACTAGAGGTTGGAATGCAATTTGCAACTTGCAAACTTTAAATTATTTCCCAACCTCTGCTTCTCGCATAACTCATGCCCATCGAAAATTGGAACCCCACTTGCATTTATAACTTACAATGTTGATATTTTTGTCCCAAAAATGTCAATATATCTAGTACCCTAAGGGAGACCCATTATTTTTTTATAAAAATGCCTTAAAATGACCCAAGACACTCATTTCCCAAAGCTTGATATAAATTGGAGATCTGAGTGTAATTTGCAACTTTCAAACTTTCAAATTACATCCAGACCTCTGCTTCCCACTTTACTCATAGCTAACAGAAACTAGAGATTGTAATGCAATTTGTAACTTGCAAACTTGTGAATTATTTCCCAACCTTCACTTGCCACACAACTCACACCCATTAGAAATTGGAACCCTACTTGTAATTTATAACTTTCAAAGTTGTAAATTACAAATAGAGTTATGCTTCCTGCCACACATATACCCCATGAAAACCAAAGATTGAAATGCAATTTGTAAATTGCAAACTTGCAAAATGCTTTCCAACCTTCGCTTTCCATGCATCACTCTAACTACAAACTAAAACTCTGATTGCAATTTTCAACTTGTAAAGTTACAAATTACAACTTGAGTCCTGCTTCCCACCAACTACCCTTCCTACAGAAACTAGAACTTTGGTTGTAATTTACAACTTGAAAAGTTGTAAATTATGCCTTGAGTTCTGCCTTTCTATTTTCAAAGAACCAAGATACCCTACATAAAGAAAGGGTCAAAGTGCAAGTCATAAATTTGAAAAATTACAAAGTTGCTCCCAGACTTCAAATTTTCAAACCTCCCACCAACCACTAACCTAGGGGAATTTAATGTAGAGGTTATATATAAATCTAAATATGGTTAATTATAATTCATTATTAATTTGTAAATATCAAGATTCGAGCTCTAGAACTAAGCCATGACCCTGCTAATGATCTCGAACCATGCCACCACACAACCTCAAGCCATGATGCAATTGAACCCCCTACACAGTATTCCTACTATCCTCATGTATTTTCAAGCTATATTTTCTCTTAGTTGAGCTTGCTTAAGTTGTTTTCATTTTCTTGCACTTTGATAGTGGATCTAGTTGTAATTTTAGGGTTTTATTTCCTTTGTTTGGCATCATTAGGGTTTAAGTTTGTTCAATTAGTAGTGTCTCCAAATCATCTGGATATCCATTGTCTGATATCCAACTTCTCATGGAATCCTTCCAAATGTTTTCTATCTATTAAGAAACCTAGGGTTTTAATCAAAACTAGTCAAATATTCCTTTGAGGATTCCATGCATAGTTCCTGCAGACTCTTCACTAGCTATAACAATTCCAAAACCCATGGAATTTCCACCTACATCTACAACCTGATAACTCCATAAAAAATCCTAGTGCACCTTGCAACTCTAAATCCCATCAGGGATCTTACTTGCATTTGCAAACCTAAAACATGTTGGAGTTTTTATCAAACATTACAAGTGTGTTTTGCAACCACTATTTCCACCAGACATTTTCCCTGCAAGAGCAACCCCAATATTCATCGAAGCTTTCACCTATGTTTTTCACCCTTAAATCCTACCAACTCTATAGTTGGTTTTTCCTTAGAAAATTCCCCATACTCCATGTCTGGAAAAGAGAAGAAATTCAAATCCAAGGGACCTAATGTCCCACTCATCTTGGAATCCAACATAAATAATATAATAGACATAGAAATAGTTCATATTGACCTAGGTGATTTCTGGACTAGGATGACTGTTAAATTAAAAAATGACTAGATTTAGAGCATTTATGACTATGGATTGCCTCAAGCAACAACTTTATCCTTATCCCTGTAGAATCCTGAGCTGATGTTCACATTGGCAAATCACTATGATGTAGAGAAGAGAGAAGTATTAAATGACAAGAGAGAAAGGATTTTGAACCTAGACCCCAACTTCATAGACTCGGTGTTCCTGATACCTGAATATGAGAGTTATCTTGATATAACTCCTAAATAATTAGAGAATTTTTATCAAGATAATAACACTAGATGTCAAAGGATAATCAATAAACAATGGCTAAAATTCCCTACGCCTATATCCACAAGACTACCCAAAACACTGATAAGGATTGATTTTAAGGATGAAGTGAGCAATTTAGTCATGCTCTTACATAGGGTTATTGGAAACCTCAATGCCAAGAACTTTTAGGACTGGATGTACCAATACATATGGGTAATTCATCAAAAGAAGTAGTACATCCACTAGGCATAACTGATAAGTGTCTCCATCCACAAGCAGTTGATGGAAGTCCATAATATAGGGAAGTTCTATATGATTTCTTATATAGTCTACATATTATCCAAGGGGAGAGCCTTCCCAAGATTGAATATAGTAGCTGACCAAGAAAACAAGGATTTAAATTATTACCCTAACCTTGCTCTCAAGGCAAGTAGGCAACACTTCAGAAGGGTAAATGATGCATTCATACATTACATCATGGTCATGTTTGATAAAGATTTGGAAAAGAAGAGATTCTCTAATGTTGCTACTTCAGAGATCACAAATTAGAGACTCCATTTCATTTAATTCCCCACATACTCGTACATCAAAGTACAGGGATTCAGTGGTTATCCTTACACCTTCCCAAGGTATGTAACTGACAAATGGGCTTTAATGGAACTTATGAGGCAACTTTTGGAGACTCCCAATTTTTTATCCAGCAAACACAAGGCAAGAATTCATTTACTCATTAATATGGGGAGGTATTCATTCCCTTCCTTATCTAAATCCAAGTGTGTAAATGCTGAAATGAATGAGATGACATTAAGGGCTCTGGAGGCAAGGCCATTTTAACAATATATTCTCATGTTCCCTACTATGAATACTACTAAGAGGACCTATAAGGTGAAGAAGAAGTAATACTGAAGGATTATTCCAAGATGGCCCTGGACTAGATCAAGGCTTTTAACATGGCACCAGTCTTCATGGACTTGGTTGATGATAAATCCCTAGTAGACAAGATCTACTATGATAACAAAATATTTGCTCAGCCCCTTCCAGTAGTAAGGTGGTCCATTCCTGAGTCCTTCTCATTAATGGATAGAACCACCAATGTAATAAATAAAACAATCAATTGGCTTAGAAGTAAAGGGGTCAAGGTGACCAAGGAAATAATGAGTATCAGTGAGAAGCTAAGAGAGCTCAAGGAGAAGTGAATGCCACCAACTACAAAAGGTTGAAACAGCGGAACCCTCACAAAATAGGCAAATAGGCCAGTAGTATCTCATAATAGAAATAAAAAGTCAAAGGCTAAGAGAGGACAATCTAGTAGCCAAAGAGTAGCATTGGATCAATCTATAGTAATTGTATCTAAAGATATAGTTGTTATTAAAGCACCAATAGTTTCTACTCCTATCTCAATCATAGTTTCTACTCTTATCTCTGTTATAGTTTCTCCTCCTATGTCTGTCATTCTATCAACATCAGCACCTCCTCCTCCCATCTCCACTTCACCATCACCTCAAGAAATTTCCCCCTCTATTTCCACCAGCTCACCTATGTCAGTAAGTCCATTTCCAATAGTTTAGTCAACTCAATCGAACACTCAGGTTTCACTTCCACTCCCCTCTTCCAAAATTCTTGCCTCTTCCAGAATTCCTGCCTCTTCCACAATCTCACTCCCTTCATCTATTATTCCTTCCATCTCATCCCTAATCACTACCACCACCATGTTAATCACTAACACCACACAATAGTATATAGTTATAGATTCAGTCATATTGACTACAATCTTGCTAGGCATCCCAACCACTAGGATAACTACTGCTTCATTTTCATCTCCCATCACCTTTCCCATTTTATCAACCCTGAGTGTCCCCAAAACTTTGATTGATTCATTCATGGATCCATATTCCACACTCCTACAGGTTCCCCTATTTTAACTCCCTGTGCCTTCCCCTATATTAGTGTCACTTCCATCTCCTACACCTTTGGTAGGCACATCCATTTCCACTACATCCATTCCTCTCATTTCCATAATAACCCTAACCCTCACAAAGGAGAGACAAAGAAAATCATTGATACAAATATGAAAACTCAACCCACATATGGGGAAGATATTGCCAAAATATTACTTAAATATTTTGTGTTCATAACAATAACAGACACAACACTTGTCACCATAACCACCAATACATCAACTTCAATTGTAGATTCATGATTGGTAGTGCTTGGAAAATAAGATGCCACTCCAAGTTGGCTAGTATAATCAATGGGGAAGAAATGGAAGTAGATGGTGTCCCTGAGCATTTTAGATTTTGGCCTTATGGCGGCATTTAAAAAATCAAAGGCGATTCCCAGAACCATATCAAGAATACTATATGATTCAATAGGGGAGAAGTATGTAGAGATTGTAGTCCCCCCACCAAACAAAAAAAAAAGATCTATTGGTGGGGGATTACCAAATATCAAAGGTTCACCTTGGTCATCCTACAATAAATGGATTGCAACATCATGTTCAATCCAACATTAACTCTCTTTTTGAGAAAATGGATAGTGACAAGGTCATAAAGGATGAAGTGAAGAATAATGTTGAATAATTGATGAATGCACTAAAGAATTTCATTGAGCCCACTACCAAACCAACATAATCTATTACTCAGATCTTTGACCAAAAAACACTTGATGTAGTAATAGAGATTGGCAGCATGTGAAGGGATACAAAGGACTGGGTAGAGGATCTCATTTCAAAGGGAAACAAAGTTATTGAATTAGTAATAGATTAATGCAAATCTCTAAAGGATGGATACGCAACTTTAAATGACCAAATAAGTAAATAGCAGTAAGAGATAGAAAGGTTGAACCTATTCTACCCTAAGTTAATAGTTGTGGACACAATTGAAACTGATGACCTTCATTGCAGAAAAGATACTGAAAAATGATGCAGAGCATGAGGAATTGGATAGAGTAGCTCAGTTCAGAATAAGAATACTCACAAAAAGTATTAATAAATATAAGGTTACACATGACAAGGTCATAGATATGCTCTTTGACATTCAAGATTTGTTGAATAAATTATCATGTTAAGAAATAAATCACCAAGACCAAAAAAATTTAGCACAAGAAGTTCAGTAAAATTTCAAAGGAGTTGTTGAGAGAGATTCAGCATGAGACACAACATTCAACTTGAGCTCCATCCGTAATTTTATCAAGTACCATAATACACTGGATCAAATGTGGAAAGAGACTCAAGTATACAGGGCTACACGAAGGGAACTCTCTGACACAATTATAAAATGTGAAATAATATACTCTTTTAGTCCCGATGAAGATCATATCCTAGAGATCTTCAAGATTTTTCATGCATATATTGAAAAGACACAGGAAAAGAAGGACAAAGAGTCTTTGGAGGTTTTGGTTGTAGATTAATTATTTCCATCAAATATATTTTGTATATGTTATTTCCTATGTGTAAAAATATTGTAAAGTTATAGATTGTAAATTACAACTATCATTTTGACAGCGCTTTTGAGAAAGATCCACTTGTAATTTCCATGTTCCTTTTTGACAGGTTGAAAGTTGTAAAAAGTAAACTTGTAAATTGCACTTTCCTTTTCTGACAAGTCTGAGTTGCTTAACTACAAAAATCTATGTTGTAAATTACATTTCTAGTTTTATCAAGATTGGATGACTTAAAATTTTGTAAAAGTCCCAATTGAAAATTACAAATTAGGTTTTGAAAAAATAACCTAAAGTTATCTACAAGCTATCTATTATTCTAAGTATGAGTTCATTTCTTGGTGCCTCATTGCATGGAGAAGCTACAATAAATAAATCGAAGAAGATGAAGGCATTGCATGAAGATTCAACAAGTTCTCCCACACCTACAACAATTTTTTGGAACGTTCAGTAGTTGCATGTTCTTTTCCAACCATTCACTTTGCTAAGGACACCATTCCAACTAAAGATCACACCCCCTCTGCATGGATTTTTTAGATTTTACATGCTTTTGAACTAGGCATGGAGTTTTTATTAACTACATCTCTTCCAAGAGTTTTCTTTTTGTATAAATATGGGTACTATGGTGTAGCCCATTTATCTTTTTACTGTTGGAGAAATTATTCTACATTTTGAATAAGTTATCAACATGTTGTAATCTAGAGAATGAGAATAGATTGAAGATTTACCTTTCTTGTCTATTGCTATGTTGTGTATGCAAGGTTATTTATCAAATTTGTGGATGCTTTTATTCTTATTTTAGTCACAGAATTTTATTTTTGGTATTAGTTTACCCTTTTGAAAGATTGTTTGATAAAAAATAAATACTCTTATACCTTGTATGAGAAATACCCAATATTACCTTTGGTTTCACATTTGCATGAGTTTGTGCTCCAATAAATTTCAATATATTTATTGTTTTGTTATGTTCATTCAAAGAAAGCATTACAATCCACTAAAATATTTGGTGTAATCACCATTTCCAATTTTGCAATTTCATTTCTAAAACTCTTCTCTTAGTCAAACCCTAGTTTAGAAACAAGATCACTAAGAAGCAAAATTTACACATGAGCTGGTAGTTTATCAGTTGCATCAAATTTAGTAAAAAGAAGTTGGCCTTCTCTGTACATTCACTTCAATTTTCCAAGGTCTTACATCTTGGAGGTGATCCCATTATATCATTAGATTTTTGCACAATGAGCTACAACACAAAGATGGGTGCAAAATCTATGTGATAATAATAACCTACATATTTACTTATATGTGGATATCATAACAAAATGGTTTAAGCCATAACATATAAACTTGGGTGCGAGTAGATGAATGAACAAACTTTTGTTAATGAACTCGTCTCTATACAAAAGATATTTACATGAAGGTTAAATAAATATATGGCAGAGTTATGATTTTAGTTGAATTTATAATATTTGAAATACACAATTATTTAGCTTGACTATGTATTATGATTACATTTATGGATTGGACTTTGATTTGATTAAGAGTTTGCATAGTGGGTAACATGATCGGGTATGCATTTTTATGTTATTGTACATGGAGAGGTTTGTATGGTCAATTCTATGTTGTGATAACAAAAGACCCAAATTGGGCATAGTCGACTGAGTGTGTCTTCATTATATGCCTTTAATCTAAATATGAATTTGAATCGATAGATTTTGGAAATTTTATTAAATAGATTTGGTGGATGAATGATTGGTTGTGTATGATTATCAAAATTTTGTCTGTTTTAATTAACAAGCACAATGGGACTTAACCAGTTTTAAAAAAAGGGTTATGGGGCCTTTGTTTGTTACCTGGATGTATACTTAGTGTATATAATATACTCTAAGACTAATGATAGTGGATGTCATCTTAAGAGTATACTATATAAAATGAAGTATTTATACCATATTAAATTCATACTTATGAATTCTAAAAATATACATATAAATGGTATAAGTTATACATTTTTTGACTATGTAATCAATTGGGAAAAGAGTATACCATCCATATATATATATATACATTGACATATACAGTTGTGTTATGTATAAAAATATTAAAATCATAACAGTGTATAAATGGATTCTTGTATATATCTTAATGTTGATTAAAGCATTAAATAAAGTATTTATGAGTTCAAATACATAACATATTAATATGTTTGGATTGACTTTTATTTATATGTGGAATATAAATATATATATAAGTTTGTGTTGTAATGTTTATTTCTAGGATGAAATAGCATTATAAGTTACTTTGTAATTTGGTTAACTGGTAGTTTTGTTGTGATCAAACCTAGATGGTATGTTTAGGACTATTTTGACTCTGTTTATTATTTGTAATAAACTAGATGTATGGATTCATTTCATTTCATTTGACGGACTAAATGATTGTATGTGATATTTTTGTACTTAGCATAATTTTAATTAGCTAAACAAAAATATTTTGAATTAATCTATTAGTTTTTATATTATTATATATTTTTATCAAATCTCACATTCATGACATTAAATAAGTAAAGGATGGATTCCACTAGCTTAATTAGAGCTATCAATGCAAGATGAGGTGTAATCTGATTGAGCGGTGTGTATGAAATTGACTAATCCCAGAGATCATTAATTATTAAAAACTTTGGCCAAAGTATTTTTTTAGTTAAACACTGTCACTTCATATGTTGATATAGTTTTCATATTTATGCGATATCATATTAGAACAGATTTTTTTATGATATACATTATGTATTAGTTATCTTCAACACATGGGTTCTAGTTTGATACTCTCGATTCTTGCACCATCATTATCTACCCATCTGTGAAGGAAGGGCAATCCCCTTATTTGGGAGATAGAGTGGGGGATCTATAATCCATGGTTGGTGTGAAAAAGTGCTTGGATGATGCTCTACCTCTCAGCTAGAGTATTATATTAAGGACTACACTTGAGATTATATATTGATACTTGAGTCATGGAGACTCTTCTTCGTGAATCTTTGTATCATGTTTTATCATTTGAGATATTATTATGTATTTCTAAAAATTGTAACATGTATACATTATACTTATACAACAGTGGTTGTAATGTTGTATCAGTCGTGGTTGAATTTCTACTATTTCATTTATGATTAGATGCAGTATTTATTGTTGTTAAGATTTGTTCTTGATTGTTATATATGTTCAAGGCGATCTTTAGCTAAGTGGATTAGTTATAAACCTATTGGTTAACTAAATGAATACAGTTAGTTAATAATCACTAATTAGATTTCTTGTAGTGAAATCTATATGATGAATATGTGTATTAATTTTAGAAAAATATTATATTTTGGTAAAATCAAATGGGTTTGTTATAATTTGAATGCTAACAAATGAATAATTATGATTATTAAATATAGAAACAATAAAAATATATGGTACTTATCAAATTTCCATTATGTTTTACTCATTATTTGTGCACAATTATCATGAAAGGTTTGAAATGGCTTTGTGGTTGCTCGACTTAGGAAACAAAGTATCAAAATCTACCATGACATTATCGACAAAAGCTTAGAAACCTATGGCACTTGGATATGTCTAGTATCCACCAAAATAATCCTTGTGTAATTTGTTAGTCTATTCTACCATAGATAGTTGCATTTGTCTATCATTATGATTTATGTGTGATTTCTAATCTTCGATCTTATGTGCAGATTGTGATTTTATCCTCCTTTGCCTTGAAACTATAATTCCACTTTTAACAATTGAATGACCTATAAAAATGGGTTAAAAAGATGGTTTGGACAAACCTAACCGCACCCTTCTGACTGCTTAAGCATTGCTTACATTTCAATACTCTAAAGAGGGATAAAATTGCATTTTGTTCTCTCATCTATGTATATGTGTGCTCAATAGTGTTCAATTAACATACAATGCATAAATTTGGCTTTTAACACTTGATAACATACAACTTTGACTTGAAATTAGTGTCTAAAATTGGCCTTTTGGATTGTTACTTTAAGGGTTTTTTAATTTGGATGTTTTTTATACTACCTCGAGGGTGTGCAAATGTATTTATCAATGTGCAAGTGGTTTTCAAGTAATGACCAAGTGAATAATATATTAGGCTTGTCTTGTATATATATAGGACTATTTTGGTAATTTTCCGACATTAACAATAATTAAAATTATGTAGGTGGATCCAAGTGAGGGATTGGATTTTGAAAAAAAATGTTTGATAAATTGAGGATGCTTTTGGTAAAGGTGGACACTGATTGTAACTAGTAGCATCTGATTATTGTTAGCATTTTCTAAGAATTAAGAGATAATTATTTGAAGTTTGGATACAATATGCTTAGGACAAGAGAGAAATATGGCACAAACTAGGAAGATAATGTATATGAAGGATGGTAAATTGAGTTGGTCAAGTCAATAGACAAGTAGAAAGATGTGCAAGAGTCATGTAGGTACACACAAGTCATGTATTTCAAATATAGGTCAAAACTAATATTTCCAAGTGTCTAATACCAAATGTATATGTCCACAAATGCCTCCATTTTAGTCTAGTATTGAAAAATGCTATATTAAAGGGACAAAAGAAAACAATTTGGTACCCAAATATAATCCCACTTAATATCAATGGGAATTCCCTAAATATCTAGTTTGTTCCATATAAAAACTTGCAAGGAAACATGTACAAATCAAGGTCCACTTGTGATAGAAAATCTGAAATAATCTAGATCGTTAAAATATTTGAATTTGAAAAGGCAAGTAATGAATAAATATATGAATATATGAACCAGGCTGCCTCCTTTTGAACTCATTAGGAGAATGGGGTGATTATACCCTAAGGAGATGCCACAATTAAAACCATTTATTGAGAAGAATATGTGTCAACCTTAATTATAGACTAAGAATTTTTAGCATTTGAGCAACACATAAACCTTGGTTGTGATACTCAAAACATCATCATGACTATTCTAGTGGAACCTTTTACTAGATTCATATGTAAAATGTGGAGCGCCATACTAGGCTCGCATGTAAAAGGTGGAACCTCACATCATGTTTGCATGTAAATATGAAAACTATGAATCAACTATTGTAAACACATTTTATATTCAAAGTTATTATGTAGTACCATCATTCCCATCATAAAAATAAAAATGCATGCATGAACAACATCCATACCATGTGATATGATCCATCTATACCTCAATATGATATAAACTTCCATAATCTACATGTCATGTCCTTCAATATGATAAAATTTATAACCTACCCAATATGACCCATGTAACTTGATAATTTTTTTTAATCTAATCCATTTAACCTGATAAATATATTTAATATAATCCATGTAATATGTCCACCATGTCATAGAATTTTTCAACTATCAGTTGTGATCTTGAAAAATGCCACACATATGCTTCACATATTTGTAAATATGTTAGTCTATCCCAATATGAATCATAATATGTAATAATTTGTTTCATAAACTATTCCAATCCATCTCATAATATGAATTTTCTATCTATAAAGGTCTGTATCTATAAGACAAGCCCACTATTGTGACTATTTTGAGGTGAGGGATGAACCTATGAATCACTCATCTTAAAATAAAATATTTATATGCATCTTGTTATTTAATAATATGTAAGCATGTAAATCACACATGCTAATGTGATTAGATATTGTTATCATATAAAGATTTTATCTTTCATACACATATGAATCATGTAACCTAAGTAATATAAGTGTCATGTCAATTAGATATAATGATTAGGCACATACTAATAATCATCACAGTTATAAGCACTTAGTTTCAAACCACACAAAAGATGAAAGATAGGAATCATGACATTGCACACAATTAGAAGAATGTGTGATAGCAATCACAACACTACAAACACAAAAAGCATTGCATAAGCACACACATATCCACACAATGTCATGATCATGACACACTCAAGTATCTAAGACAAGACATGACTCCAATCTAACTATTATAGCTTGGAATTTCACCCTTATGAGAGAGTTATTTAGAATATCTCACTTCTAACTACAAGCATGGGAACAACCTCAGGATGTGGGTATCCTATAGTGAGGTTGAACCTCTAGGCTTTTTAATGAGGATAGTTCCTCAGATGCTTCACTTTAGCTCCATGATTCCCACACTAAAATATACTAATGGTTAAGGAAAAAGGGGGTAGGAGGATTACTAAAAATAAATATAAGCTAATGGAGGTGATGCACCAAAAATAAGTGATCCACTTGGTCTGGGAAAAGAGCCAACTACTAATGTACCCAAACAAGACACAGACTATTCTAGTTCTATCTCAAGGCCATAGGCATAGAGCTTTTGCATGGATGTTGAAGGGAAGCCATGCAATTTGAAGAATAACAAAAATAGGTCTACGAGAGACACTGTGAACTTGTAACACTTCTAAGAGAGCTCGACACATAGACACTTCATGCAATACTACATAAAACTGAAAGGATCAAATGCAAGGTGATAAAAAAATTGTAGGTGATGAATGACAATCATACATTCTGTAAATGAAACCAAATATGCACACTTTTTTAAACTAGAAATAGAAAAGTCTTCTTTGTATTGCTTCAAAAGAGTCGTTTACAAAGTGATTTTTGTAGAGTAATTCTATCGTTAATCCAAGGATGATTTACTTGGATCCAAGGCCTCTATTTATATATAAAAGGGGGGAGAGAAGGGGAAGAAAGAAGAAGTCACTGATGGTTGAAACTCTGATGTTGTACTTTCTTGTTATCCCTAAATGTGTCACTTAGGATCACTAAATATTCCTCTCGAGCCCCTCCCATTTTTAAGTTTTTCCTTGGCACATCTAAGAAGCCCTGTTGTGAGCAACTGGAATGTCTCTTCTTGGCATGACATATTTAATCTTTGCCTTCAAGATTGATGTGGCTTCTTTCTCTTTACGTGCCCTCTTGAAATGATGTGGGTCTCCATGTGTAATGGTGATTATGGGGAATGAACTATGGTGGATAAGAACCTTTATAATTTCTAGCTACCAAATACTTAGACTCTCTCATGCTCATTGGCCATCTTTGTGCCACTTGTCCTTTAGTGATTGCCCCTTTTTGCTCCAGCTTACGCCATGTGGTAGTCTTTTATTTGTTGCATCATGATTCTCACATTGTTTAACCAAGCTTAATTCAAGCACTTGAAGAATTATGATTTACACTATGCAAAGTAATTCAAGTTCTTTGATCTCTTCAACTTTAGAGTTTCTTAGATCCTTTACTTATAAAGCCTTTTAATAAAGGACTTAAAGAAATCCGATTTAATCTATGCAAAGTAATTTGGGTTCTCTACGCTTACTTACTTTTAACTTGTCCATCTTAAAGTCTTCTCACTTTGTTGTTTCCAAGATTTAAGACTTTAGGCTTTTCAAACCCAATTACTTCCAATAGATAGTCACTTATCCTAATTTTTACATCCATTGGCCCATCATTTCCTTTGGACACTTGGACTCAAGTTTCCTTCTGCTCAGGGCTTTTCTCTATGGCTCCTTCTTTTAGGCAAATCTCCCAAAGGAATTTCTTCAAACAATTTGTTATAAGGAATTCCTTTGGACTTTTTGTCTGTGTCTATCTTCAAAAATTTGCTTTGACTCTTTCTCGAAGGAATTCCTTCAGAATTTTTCCCTTGGACTTCTTGTCAGGGACTTTTTTGAAGGGTTAGACACCCTTCAGGCTTTTGAAAATGGTCCTTTCCTTTGAGAATTTCCTTATTTTTTGCCAAAGAAAGTGCCCTTCAATGTTTGAAAAAGGTCCTTTCGAAGGGAAAGATACCCTTCGAGAAACTTGCAATGGTCCACTTTTGAGAAGTGCCCTTCAAAAATTTGAAAGTGACCTTCAAAAAAGTTGACTGGTCTTTCAGAAATGTTGAAAAGATCCCTTTTGCACTAAAAAGTCACTTCGACATTTTGAAAATGCCCTTCAAATTTTTGAAGTGGACTTGTCCCTTAAAGAACCCGAGAAGCACTATTTTTTGAGACTGAATCAAGTTTGTCAATCCCTTTTACTTATTTGGGGATTCTAATTGCTCATAATTTATAAAGTAATCAAGTAGTGCTCCTTGGAGAACTTGAAATACACTGTCCATGAGTAATTCAAGTTCATAAACCCAAATTACTTTTACTTATTAAACATTTAGAAGTCAAGCATTGTTGGAAACCCAATTTGCACTGTGCCCTCATAAACCTGAAGTTATCACTGCTAGAAAATTTGAAGTCCTCCCAAAGACTTACCATTTTCTTGCTTGAAAGCTCCCTTTTCATACTAAGGCAAATTTTGATATGTGGGCCAAAAATGGCCAACATTTATGATGACTTGCAGGGAAGCATGCCTGCTATGCTTGAGAACCCAACACATTTACTTCAATCGATCCATGGGGCATGGACTCACTACTTTTGTACAAAGTTGGCTCTATCTAGAAAGTTCCCTTGAAGCAATAAGAACAACCAAAAAGAAACAAATTGTGCCCATGGAACTTAGGGAAGGGAAAACACATAATTGAAATGGATGTGCACAAGGCACTGAGAAGAAAACATGAAAAAGTAGACAAAAGGTACAATATATACAATTACTACAAACTCATTTAATAGCAAGTATTTTGATGAATCCCATTGACTGGGATGGGTAATACCTCCCCATCTAGTTGGGCAAGTTGAAAATCATTATGTTGTTTGCATTAATTGATCACATAATGGCCACTCTACAAGTTGTAAAACTTGGTATGGTTGCCTGGTTTGGCCTTTTTTGAATCTCATTTAAGAACCAGGTCTCCCTCATTGAAAGTCTTTGCTATAGCTCTCTTTTCAAAAGATTTTTTCACCTGAGCTTTATTGGGTGAATATTTTGTTAACAATAAAATGATAACAAAATGGTGATTTCAACCATAGTATGATTAGATAAATCTCTCCTCTAAGCAAGGGGAGGCTCCCTTTTATTGTTAACTAACACAACACTTAATTATTTACACTTATTTATAATAATTTTTGTTAGGTTATGGAGCTAAAAGCTTCACCAGGATGCGAACAAGAAGGGTTGCTGAAGTGTCACAGACACCGGCGTCGGTCAGGCCAATCGACGTCGGTCAGGGGGAGACAGGAAGTTGCCGACATTGGTCAGGATTGGCCGACATCGGTCATATCCAGGCAGACAGGGACCGACGTCGATCGCCTGTGAGGTTCTAAAACTGCAAGTTGACGAATAGTTTGTTAATGAACCAGTTGTTTGCATGTTAAGAGGCTAATTTTAGTCTTGAGTTGCATGTCTAATTATTGTAATTAAAGTCTAATTATTGTATGCATGAGATCTATATAATAGACTCATGGGCTATATTGTAAAATTGTACTAGAGTGAGAGATCAAAGATTAGCTTCTTCAGAAGAGAGAGAGCAAGAGTGCTAGATAGCCAAGAGGGCTTGTAGAAGAGAGCAGGGATTAGCTTCTCCTAGTTCCAAAGGGGTGCTGAGTGTGTATGATCAGATAGAGTTGCAGCTTGTGCAAGTTCTGGTAGAAGATCCACCGGGGTACTGGTTGAAGAATCATAAGGACTTGGTGAGGCAAGGACAAGGGTTCTACAGGGTGTAGAGATATCTACATGGTAAGTAAGGTCTGTTGATGTGTAGGGTGTTGCAGGTTCAAGGGAGATCTACTTGGAGTATGGTTGTGTACTTGGTGTATTGGCAGCGTTGTTACTGACTGGTGGAGGTGAACAACAACTTTGTGTTTGAGTTGATTGTTGTGACCGTAATTGAGAGAGTGAAGTGTTGAAGGAGAATTACAGGTGAACCCTATAAGTGTGGGAGCTCTAGAGGTGTGGGAAGAAGAAGTGTGGCATCTTCTTTATTGTATTTTCTTCTGATTGAGTATTAATACAATTGGGTATTGTCTCTCATATTTTGTGTTGTTTCATATTTTCTAGTTACTTATCATTCTGGTTAAATTTCGTGTTTAGTTGCTAATACAAAGGTAATCAAGTGTGCCCTTAGTGGGCAGTAGTTCCTGGCAAAGTGGTATCAGAGCAGTTTGTTGTTCTAGATTACCTGACAATTTTATCATAGTGGGTGTTATAATGTCATCCAATTCTCTTTTTTCAAAATTGATGCTCAATCGCAAACTTCCTTACGTTCTTTGTGATATACTTTTAAAATCTAAAATCATTTTATGAACCAAATATTGTTGATATTCAAATTTGTTAGTCAAAGATTAACAAGAACAATACCAACAGAGTGAACTTAAGAGATAGAATAAAGTGCAGCCCAAAGTCTTTACCTTATTTCCAACAAAGATTAAAATTGTCTAAGTTGAATAAATGATAGCCCAAAGTCTCCTCAACAATTCACTTTGAATGAGAACAAAAATCCAGTAACTAAAAGGTAGCTCAAAGATCCAAAATCAGCATACTGGCACCTTTTGACTTATAGAAATTCACATCGTGTTTTACTTAATTACACAAGAAAATGTAATGGAAAAGACATAAGAACATCTCCAATACAACACAAATTTATTTCAACTTAAACATTGAAAGTTCACTTTCTTTCTCATATATTGATTGACAAAATATTTACAATTTGAATTCAAAGTTTCAATATTGCTTAACAATTTTGGCAGCACTTCGCTTCTATAGCAATTGGTCCCCCATTTTATAAAGAGCATCCTCCTATTTATAGAGAGGAGCTATGAACAAAAATAGGAAATACATAAATACATTGACATAGTCTTATTTAACTTAGGACTGTGTACTTTTCCTACGTGTAAAATGCAACAAACAAAACTACACATGAAAATTTACAAATATAGATTAAGTGTCCTTAGACACAAGAATGTCTTCCTTTTTATTTTTTTCTAGAAACTCCTTATATTTTTTCAAAATAGCTTGAACCTCATTGTTATCTGGGTTGGATGTACTCTTGGATATAACAAGTACCCTTGTAACTGAATCTTCTAAGCTAATTGGGAGATCCTTGCTCTTGTCCATGATTCTTTATAGTTTATTGAAGATGACCTAAAGTTCAATCAATTCATCGATGGATTCTAGCATGAAATTACCTGTCTTAGCCTTTTCTTGGAGCAATGATGTAAATTCTTGAGTAACAATCTCCATAAGAAGAATTTCTTGAGAATCATTACTGACTTGACAGGGGAGTTTTCCAACTCTTTCTATAAGATCAAATATCTTATTATCACACATATCTTCAGCCTTTTCTAGATCTTTTATCAAATTTTCAAGAACCTTTCTTCTGTTCTTCATGTCCTCTCTATATTCAATAAACATTTTCCTATTTGGAATGATCTTCTATTTAACCAATAGCTCCAATTTGAATTGGTGAAGTTGAGTCCATGTATCAATATATTTTTCAGTCAACTCCAAATCTTGAGTGAGTGCCTTAATTTTTTACTGAATTTATATTTTTACTTCACTCAAGTTCTTTAAAAATTCAATAGTAGAATGCAACATTTGAGGACCTTGTGTTTTTAACCTTTCAACGCAAGCATTAACTGCATGACCCTGAGACCCAATTTTTTCTACAAGTTGCATAGCTCCTTCAGTATTTTCATGCACAACATGATCAATGGACTCAGAGGATTGAGTGATTTTTAGTAAAACAAAAGTTAGTTGTTTCACTTGTATCTTGAGTTGATATTTGATTTTCTTATCTTTATCATATCTTTCAATCAAAGAAGCAATCATTGCTTGCAAATCTTCCTTTGCACCTTCATGAGTTTGTTTCTTGAGATCTATTCATCCTACTGCATATTCAGATGCTTGAATATCTTCAATATTCTTATCTTCAAGAGGGACTGCAACTTCAACATACTTATGCCCAGATTCAAAAATTATCCTTGACATAGTTCTGGCCTTCTTTGTCATCTTGGACTTTACTGCGATGAGTTGATTAAGATCAAAATCATTGGGTGAAACAACATATTTCTTCCTTTTAGGTGTTTGGGAAATTAACCATGGGGGAAGAGGAGATGGATCTCCTTGAGTAGAAGAAACCAAAGATTGTGATGTTTATGTAGGGACAATGGTTTGTGAAGTGGGTGGAATGGAAAGTGGAATGACAGAGGTATCTGATAGTGGAGTTGACACTGATGGAATGATGGTTATTATTGGTGGGGTTTGGGTTGGCATGAAAGTTACTTTCGAGTCTGATAATTTTTTGGATACTGGGGTGACAGGAACTTGAGTCATCACTTTAATAGAAGATGTGGAAATGAATTTTTCCATATCTTGTTGGATGAAGTATAGATTAGTCAGGGATCCTAATGAATTTGTAGTACTAGGTAGATTGGACAAAGAATCAAAATCTTGATCCAGAGTGCCTTAGGAAGGGACTTGAAAAAGTGTGGCACTAGGAGGATAAGGTGGAGCTGAGATAATAGTTTGAGCAAAAATAGAGACAATTGGTACATATATATTAATAAAAGGAATTTCAAAGAATACCACCTGGGAAACTATCAGTTGAGAGACCTCGACTACAAGAACTTATGATTGTGTGGATTCAACTTATGGAGACTGTTGAGCCAAAGGTTGTAAAATTATTGATTGAGGAGGAACTACTACCTCACTCACACTTGATTTTTCTTATGTCTCTATTTGCACACTTTCTTCAACACTGGATTCTTTTTTCCTTATGTTTTTAACCTTTCAATCCAAGCATTAACTACATGACCCTGAGATCCTTGAATAGCTCTTTCAATATTTTCATGCACAACATGATCAATGGACACAGAGGATTGAGTGATTTTTAGTAAAATAGAAGTCAGTTGTTTCACTTGTATCTTGAGTTGATCTTTGATTTTCTTATCTTTATCATATCTTTCAATCAAAGAATCCATCTTTGCTTGAAAATATTCCTTTGCACCTTCATGAGTTTGTTTCCCAAGATCTATGCATCCTACTACATATTCAGATGCTTGAATATCTTAAATGTTCTTGTCTTCAGAAGGGACTACAACTTCAACATACTTATGCCTAGATTCAAAAATTATCCTTGACATAGTTTTGGCCTTGTTTGTCATCTTGGGATTTGCTGGGATGAGTTGACTAAGATCAAAATCATCAGGTGAAACAACTTGTTTCTTCTTTTTAGGTGTTTGGGAAATTAACCATGGGGGAAGAGGAGATGAATCTCCTTGAGCAGAAGAAACCAAAGATTGTGATGTTTGTAGAGGGACAATGGTTTCTGAAGTGGGTGGAATGGAAAGTGGAATTACAGAGGTATTTGATAGTGGAGTTGACACTGATGGCATAGTGTTTATTATTGGTGGGGTTTGGGTTGGCATGAAAGTTACTTTCGGGTCTGACAATTTTTTGGATATTGAGGTGACATGAGCTTGAGTCGTCACTTTAATAGAATATTTAGACATGAATTTGTTCATATCTTGTTAGGTGAAGTATAGATTAGTCAAGGATCCCAATGACTTTGTAGGATTAGGTAGATTGGACAAAGATTTGAAAACTTGATCCAGAGTGCCTTGGGAAGGGACTTGAAAAAGCAAGGCACTAGGAGGAGAAGGTGGAGCTGAGAGAACAGTTTGAGTATAAATAGTGAAAATTGGTATAGATATACTAATAAAAGGAATTACAAATATTTCCACCTAGGAAACTATTGATTGAGAGACCTCGACTGTAGGAACTTCTTATTGTGTGGATTCAACTTGTGGAGACTGCTGAGCTGGAGGTTGTACAACTGTTGATTAAGGAGGAACTGCAACTTCACCCATACTTTGTTTTTTTTGTGTCCCTATTTGCACACTTTCTTCAACACTAGCTTCTTTTTTCTTTTTTCCTTTAATTACAAATACAAATCTTGGTTTCTAAGTACACGTGGAGGCCTCTTCTTTATTTTTCATCCTCAATTCCTCATGTTTTCTTGCAATATCTTCATCATATTCTTCTTCTAACCCTATCTTGATTTATTTTAATTTAATACCTTTAGATTCCAACCATGCATTAGTTCTTTCAAGGATGGGTTGAAATCTCTCTCTAATTGATGTGCATTCTTTTATAGACCATTGGATTGAAGCAATAGGAGTAGAAGCAACTTGATTTCCTTCATATGAAGGATCCAATATATTCTCATCATCGGAGAGGTCAACTGGAATATTGGCTCATTGCAGCTCTTGAATTTGGTTAGCAATAAGATCATTGTAATCAAGTCTCCTTACTTCCTCTTTAATTCTGTATTCTACCCAAATATCCTCAATCTTGTGCACATGAACATAATTGTCTTTCAGCTTTTCCTTCATCATTCTATAATCAAAATATCTTCTACTTTTATACATTTTAAGGTTGATCCATTCCATTTCAATTTCCATTATCTTAGCCTTGGGAGTAGTTGAAATGGTATACCAGCGAATGCTTATAATAAACATGATTCCTCTTTTATGTGCATTTGATTGCTTCGTTTGTATGATCATCATTTGTCTGCACATCTCCATTAGAATCAATTTATCACTTGGGTATTTAGGTAGCATGTAATGTTGTTCATTAAACCCACCTACCCTGATGTAGGTGAAAGTTGGGAACTGAAGGAAAATGCAACCAATTATGTTCACTATTCCCCATGCCTAATTTAAAACCCTTTTCTTCTCCAATTCTTGTTCAAAAATACAAATGAATTGGTAGAAGAATGCATCATTAACTCTTCTGAAATGTTTGATACCTTCCTTGAGGGTCAACTATGGATAATACTCATAAACATGAACTTTCTTCCTTTCACCAACACTGGTTAGTCCTGGGAATACCCTCATGGAAGCTATGACATATACTAGATAGGAAGTCATATAGAATTTAAGAGAAGATCCTACTTCAGAAAGCTGGTGACATATGGCATCACTTATCTGACTTCCCCAATAAATCCTCTACTTATTATTTTTGATGATAAAAATGTAGTGATACATCCATTCTTAAAAGATATTGGATGTAGGAAGACCTTTGACCCTACTTAAGAGAGTGATTAAATCTCCTATTTCCTCCATAAATTCACTTCGATAAAAGCTCTTTGACCATCTTACAATTGTATGCCTTGGTGTCCTCAACCAATTGGCATTAATGTGCCTCTTGCATTTCTCAAGATTCTTATCATAGTATTCTTGGGCTATTATCACACTTATATCTAAATATTCTTCAATGTCTGAAAGATGAAAAACTTTATCAAAATATTCTGCATCCAGTCTAATTTTTACTTTTCCACTAGCATCTTTGACCAATATAGTTTCCTTATCAAAGTGGGAAGTAACTATTAAGATGAACTCTGGATCTTGAGCTGACATAGGAAATGTAGCTGCTAGATGTATCTCACTGTTAATAATGGGCTGCATATGTGGGGCAATAGGGTCTCTACCTAACCTTTTAAAGAATTCAACCATGTCAACATGACCAATTTTAGTATCCCCAATCTGATCTACATTAGAATCAACTGTAGATGCTAGAAATATCCCTTGAAATTTATACTTCATGATTCTCTTAGCTAGGGAATCTTCTGACATTGGTCAGGTATTTGCAAAAAAGAATTTTGAGTTTTTCAGAGTTAGCATTTTTTCTCATTTTTGGGAAAAAATGTAGTTTAGAGAAAATTCTTTGAACTACACCAAAAATGGGGATAACACGCACTTCAGATAATTTTCTCTGAAGTACACCAAACTACGTGCACTTTAGAGAAATTTTTTTGAAGTACATCGAGAAGGTGAACAATTGTGTACTTATGAGAATTTTCTTTGAAGTGCACATGAATGATGAAAAGGTTACGAAAAATGTCCCTTGCTGTTTTTCAGAGATAATTCTTTGAAATGAACTGAGAGAGTTAGGGTTTGAGGGGAAAATTAAAAACTTAAAAGAAGAAAGAAAAAGGAACAAAATTAACAAAAAATAACAAGAGTCAAAAAAATTACCTGGGATGTCACGAGAATATATGACAATGAAGAACCCTAGGGCATGAAGAACATTAAATCAAAGAAAATGGGAAGTGCAGTCAAGCTCAAAAATGGTGACAAAGGACATATTCATGCTTAAAAATGGCAAAGACAAATGGTAAAAATAAATTTACATGGGTTGTATATATATATATATATATATATATATATATATGAGGGGTAATTAATGTGAAAATAATTACCGACATAGTGGTGGGCCCAGGTGCAGGAATGGAGAAATACTTCAAAATTGCACGTGCAAAGTCAGAGAAAAATAGTGCTACTACACCAAAAAAATAGACTAAGTACAACGTCAGACAATTTCTCTGCTAGTACACACAATAGTGCAATTAAAAAAAAATCTCCGATTTGCACCAAACTTAGAAAAGTGTAGTTCAGAGAAAATTCTCTGACCTACACCAAAGAAACTTCCCTTAAAAACTTTTTTGAAAGGAAAAATAAACACAAAGAGGCAATTATTAGCCTCATTTTGCATGCTTAGAGCTCATGGGCTATGAAATGGACAAGTTTTATAGGGGTTATCCCATGAATTTAACTTGCTAAATTCAAGGACAACAACTGGCTCTGACCAGGGAATTCCCTTTAAGTATTATTTGAAACACTTGAAGGAAAGAGAATCTCATAACTCTAAGTGCCTTTCTCCATTCAGCCATGTAGTTAAGAAACAAACTAGACCAAAACAAAAATAAATAAGGATGTACAGATATTTATAAAATATACAAACTTATCTGAAACCTCACTGAATGAAAAGCTTCACATGTTGCCCACTATAGGACAGTGGTAATGGTGTGCCATCCAAGTATGCCAAGAATAAACTATGTTCTCCATTGAATTTTTGAATGAGAAAAGGACCCTTCCATAAAGAATCAAATTTTCCATGCATTCATTTTGGCTCTCTTCTTTTGTCCCACAAAAGGACTAGATCCCCAATTCAGAATTCTCATGATTTAGATTTTTGTCAAAAAGTTCCTTGGCATGACCTTGATGTTCTACAATACGATCGACTACCTTTGTACGTTGTTCCTCTATCTCGATAAGGTACATAATACACTTGTCTAAGGAGTTTTCAAATGTTTCATCTTCAATTGCCTTAGTTAATTTGAGAGCTGGTAATTCTAATGTCATTGGTATTTATGCATTCAATCCATAAAAAAGTTGAAAAGGAGACATACCAATCACTCATTTGGGAGTAATACGATCAGCCCACAATGCATCGTATAACACTTTATGCCAAGTTATCTGATTATCTTCTACCAGCTTCCTGATGATAGCTACCAATTTCTTGTTACTCGACTCAGCTTGACCATTCCCTTGAGGAAAATAGTTAGAAGAATGAGACAAAATAATCCCATATTCAAAGTAAAATTGAGTCATCTCATGGGATGTGAAACAAGCAGCATTATCAGTTACAACTTTATTTGGCACACCAAACCTTGTAATGATATTCTCTTTGAGGAAATTGCAAACAACCTTTGAAGTGGCGTGTTTGGTTGGAATTACTTCCACCCACTTGGTGAAATAATCTATAGTCGTGAAAACATAACTATGACCAACGCTTGACAATAGGTTCATTGCACCAATGAAATCAATACCCCATTGTTGAAAAGGTTCTTCAATGACTACTAGCTTGAGAGGCAAGGCTGATAACTTAGGTTTCCCCACAAACTATTGGCACTTTTCGCATTTATACACCCATGCATATGCATCTTGAAAAAGTGTTGGCCAATGATATCTATCCCGTAAGATCTTGTGAGTTATGATCGGGGTTCAAAAGTCTCCTCCACATTCTAAATCATGAAAATATTCCAACAACTTTCCTTATTGGGCCTTATCAACACATCTTAAAAAGATTCCATCAATGTTCCGTTTGTATAAACCGTTAGCCTAAAGGATGAAATTTTTAGCCTTGAGCCTAATTGTCCTCTTCTCTTTATGGGAAAAATGCTCTGGACATTCTCCATATGTGAGGAAATAAGCAATATCAGAACACCATTCATCCATAGTACTTACAAACAAGACTATGGGTAGTTCTTCCGTATCTCTTTTATTATTGAGTGTTTCTTTTGAATTGGTCTCTGCCATGAGTTGACACAAACCTTTTCCATGCACAAGTTTGGTAGGCTTGATCTCCATATCATATTCTTCAATTTTAACAATCCAATTACCGCTTTTGCCTCCAAAATCTTGTTGAGTCAAAATATTTTGCCTCCAAACTCTTGTTGAGTCAAAATAGATTTAACAGTAGAATCTGGTACTAATGTAATGGTATGAGAATTGAGGATGTAGTACCTAAAATGCTTGACTACTTTCACCACCGCATATGCATGTTTTTCCATGGATGAGTACTTAAGCTCATGAGCCTTTAATGGGCAACTCATGAATGCTATTCAATCCCCTTTTGATTTGGTTGTACCAAGATTGTGGATAAGGTATGCTCAGGGCAAACTAGGATAGGAGCAAGTGCAATGGCTTCCTTAATCTCATGAAAAGCACTTCTTCCTTCCACATTCCAACAAAAATTTGATTTTCCTTTCATAATATCAACAATGTGGCAAGTCTTTTCAAAAAAATCAAGAACAAATCTTCACAAAAAATTAACCTTCCCAAAGAAAGAATGCACTCCTTTCTTACTTGATGACAAAGTAAGATTTTGAATTGACTCAACCCGATTCAGATCAATTTTGATTCCTTCCTTGGATACAATATGTCCAAGGAGCTTTCCTTCTATAACCCCAAATATAGTCTTCTTGGGATTAAAAGATATCCCATGTTCACAACATCTTTCAGGTACTCGCTGCAAATGGTCACAATGATCTTTATGCTTTTTTGATAAAATGGTTAGATCATTAAGGTAGACTATAATGAACTTATTGATTATATCTCAAAAATCCAAATCTATAGCCCTCTGGAAAGTAGCATTAGCATTGATTAATCCAAAAGGCATTCTGCAATATGCAAAAGTACCCCATAGAGTAGTGAAGGTTCTCTTATGTTGATCTTCATCACAAACCTCCACTTGATTGTATCTTGAGAAACCATTAAGCATAGACAACATCTTAGAACTAGTCATAGTTTTCAATAGTTGATCTATTGCTGGTAATGGGTAACTGTCCTTAAGTGATGATTCAAAATTTGGAAGTCAACATAAATACATATCTGTCCATTCTTTTTCTTTACAGGAATAATATTTTCTATCCATGTGGAGTGATGTATGGGAAAGATAATGCGAGCATTCAACATCTTTTGAATTTTAGTAAGGATAGTACCTGATATTTTGGGATTATACTGCCATTATTTTTGCTTATGAGGTTGAGATCCTGGCTTGAGAAGAATATCATGTTGCACTTCCTTAGGTCAAAAATATTTTAAATCAGCATATGAATATGATAATACATCAATGTACTGACGTAAAAGAGTCACCAACTTTTCTCTTTCCTCTAATGAGCAACATTTCCCAATATTTATCATTTTGGGATCACTTTTTGTTCCTATATTAACTTGCTTAATTTTTGCAGATGAATCAAATTTTGATTGTTGACGTTTGATGAATTGATCATGCTTATCAAAAAGTATTTACAAAGATACCAACCCTTTGGGAATCTTATTCCCTTTTAGCTGCAAGACTTCTTCACCATTTTCCTTATTAACTTTAGAAATTGATTCTTGAAGAGTGAAATCACTTCCTTCAAAATTCAACTCACTGAAATTTTTTACCTTCTCTAGGAATGAGATGACTTGCTCATCATTATTAAAAACCTCCCAATGATTAACACTGTTAGGAACACTGGATCAAAAAACCAACTCAATGGTATACTTGTTTCCTTGAAAATATTTGTGAGGAATCAGGAGAGTGGTTGAAATGACCAATGAATCAACTCTATCATTGTATTCATTTGGAACTACTGATATATTGAATGCATCAAAACTTTCCATGCAATCCTAAACTCTATTGTGGTAATACCTTAGTCTTTCATTCTTTGTTTGATATAAGTTCTTGACTTGACAAATGATTAGCTCAGCATCACCTTGGCCATGAAGATTTTTGATTCCTTTCTTTCGTGCAACTTCCATTCCTAACAGCAAGGCCTCATACTCAAAAGTATTATTAGTATTATCAAATTGTAATTTGAAAGAGAAAGGAAAAAAATTTCCTTTTGGTGAAATGAGAACTATTCCAGCTCCAGATCCAGTTGATGAACAACTGCCGTCAAATTCCAAAGTCCAAACATCATTTGAAATATCAACCTTAATAGTGTCAAAATTCAAAATCTCCTCATTTGAAGAGGGAAACTCTTCTATTTTTTGATCTTTTTCTGAAATATCATTTGAAGATATTGGATCTTCATCTGTAGTCAATAAATGTGTGCCCATTCCTAAGGTTTTAAAGAGGATCAAAGCTTTTGGGTCTTCTATCTTTGTTACAGTATACTTCACTTGATTTTCTGGGTGAAGTTTCTGTATAACACCCTTAACATGTATCTTATCCTTAGACCAATCCATATTTATTTCTCCTCCAACATCTTTGCAAAATCTACGTCCCAACAGAACTCCATATGAGGCGAGAACGTCAACCACTAGAACTGTCATTTTGATCTTTTTCTCTAGAAACACAGCGAATGCAAATTGTGCATCCTTGAATTGGCCTATAAGAGGTACTTATTTGGTTTTCATTGAGAAGCAATGACCAAAAGTCTTTGTCAAGGTTAACCCCAAGGTAGTGCCCACCTTGGTAGGCATCACATTATCAGAAGCACCCAAATCAATAACACAATTACTGAGCTTATAACCATTGACAAACAAGGAAATATATAAAGGTTCTATTTTTCAAGAATTAGGTGTAGGAGTTACAACCAATTTATTTTGCTTTGATTTTGGCTTAGGGTCAATTGGTACATTCTTAGTTGTAGTATGATTAGAATTTATCCCTTTGCTTTTTACAAATTTTGCCAATCTTTCAAATTGATCAGGGTTTAATTAGAGGTAGTCTGCCTCTGACATTTGGATTTTAGTCTTCTTGGCATGATCAATGATATCAAAATTTGGATATAGGGTAGTCGAGGAAGACAAAACATTTTCATTTTCAAGTTTCAAGTTTTGGGCACTGGATCTAGATGTTGAAGGAGAAGAGGTAGAATTATGAGGAGTACTTACCTGTTTATCCACCGCCCTATCCTTTGGTTGAACTGGCAAAGGAGTTCCTCTTTTGGAATTTGTAACCTCCTTTCATGGTTCATCCTTGGATTTTGTTTTATCAACATTTTATTTTTAATTTGGTTGATTTTGAGCATTGGTGAAGATGGCATAAGACTCGCCATGTGTATCTTCCTTTTGTTCAACTACTTCTTCAAAGTTCAGAAACTTGACATTAGAGTCACCAACTTCTCCTTCATTTTCAGTGAAAGGAGTAGCATCTTCTTTTGGAACATATTCCAATTCTAGAGCATCATCATTTTCAAGTTCCAACCAATTGACTACTACATCATCCAGAGGTGTCTCTAATGCAAGCCTTGCCTTGTGTAGGAGGAAGCTTATTTAGATTTTGATTCCTAGCAACATTGTCAAAATAGTTTGGATATGTTCTCCTATGAACATCTTTGTATGAAGGAAAATGCATGCTTTAAGACATTTGTTTTTTAAGTTCAAGCAATTCATTTGCTAACTTTTAAATCATAGGATCCATGGTGTTAGCAAAAGATAAAGTTGGGGAAGATTGTCCTCTAGGCTTGATTGAATTATTTCTCACCTTTTTACTAAGATTAAATCATCTTCTACTTCAGTGGCTAAACATTAATTAGCATCAATATTAGCTAGATTTGGTCTTCATAAAATAAAACTCACTTCTGGTAGTTGAGAATTGGTGAAGAAGCACTTCAAATTCTCAAGTGTAGGTTGAACAACCATCGAAATCCTATTCCTCAACTTATTAAACTTTGCCACAAATTCACGCATAGGCTCATGTGATTCCTTATTCATTTGTGTAAGCTGAGCCAACAAGACATGAGCTTCTTCTGCAGGCTTGAACCTTGCCTCAAACTTAGTCTTGTGCATAGCTGAATTAGTGATAGTACCAGTTGCAAGATGATAGAACCAATCAGTAGCAATGCCTCAGAGTGTTTCTACAAATAACCTTATAGAAAAATCTTCATGTTCCACTCCAAGAACTCCACATGCAATGTAGAATGTAATAATATGTTCATTTGGATGTTGTTTTCCATCACCATAAAACTTGGAAAAAAAAATTGTGAGCCACAAGGTAGTTCATGAGATGGTAGTGCCAAATTCAAGGGACTAAAACCAGTCCCCCATGGACCTCGAACTACCATTCTTTGTGGATTATATGGAGGTATTACAAACTTTTGCAAAGGAAAATTAGGAAAAACTCTACGAATGTTGGAAACTTCTCCTGATATAGGAGTGTTGATGCAGTGGATTGCACCCTCGACAGGAGGCTGAGCTCCTGCCTTCCACACGCAATAATGGAAACTCCCCTCTTGCCTGTGGGTATGATAAAACTAGGGGGAGAGTCTCTACATAAGGGCTAGCTCCCTTTTATGTATCTCTTAGGTCTTAGATTTCTTACTGCTAACAAATAAATGAAAAAGGGGGGGGGGGGTTGAAAAGGGAGAGGAATGCTTAAAATAGAACCTAAACCTAAACTAAAAGGTGATACACCAAAAAAGTTGATATACTTAGCTCAAACATACGCTTTTCACCAAGAAGAAGCTGGCATACACTTCATTTGATATGGGAAAATCTTTTGTATCAATGAGTCAAGGGTCTGTGGAGATACAGGGAGGAAGAACTACAAGAGGTATTCTGAGACACTCTATGGCAGCCTGTTCACATGCACCTATATTCTTGCTGGAGACACTTCTGGTAGACCTGCAGAAGAAGAAACCTCATTATGCACTAGACATGCTAAATTTTTTCTGTGAAAGCATAAAATAAAATGACTTAACACAAAATGAAAACATAGACATATGCGTGAGTGCGAGTTCAAATAGAGGTAAAAGATTGCTAAGTCTTGATTCAAGGTAAAATTCGGCAGAGTTCTGCCTCACAAACCCAGATATTTTTTTAGGCAGAGCTTTGTCTTACAGGCTAAGAGATCTTTTTCTCAAATGAGAAGTTTATAATATATAGAGAGAGAAGAAGTAAAGGCGCACCTTTGGAAAATACTTTTGGTGCCCTTTGACAAGCTGGCCCATGTGCGTTGAGAGCATTGGGAAGAGGAAGTCGCTTCATAGATAATGTTGTGTCGGCTCTTGCTTTGACTTTGGCATTCAAACATTAATGTGAAAGCATGGGTCATGCCTCTTTTCTCCAAATAGACTACTTCCTTCAGATATTCACGTGGTTTGTCTACTTATAAATGCAAAGTGGAGAAAATAAGGCGCGTTGTTCACTATTCACACCCCTTGATGACAACTTGGCAGGCACTGTTCCAACCACTGGAAATAACTCCTTCCCCTTTGCCACCTGGGCTGTTTTGTCCATTTCTACACTTTATCTCTTCCTGGTTTTGTCTTCTCTGTCTCCTTCGGCCCTCGGGGCAATCTTCGTGGTGGGTCGCTGAGTTCCTTGCGCTCTTATTTAAGCTTTTCAAAATTAATGGCTATTTCACTTCCTTAAATTTGACATCTGTACACCTGTCACTGGGCGATGAACTTCCAACATCTAGTTCATCGTGCTTGATTTTGATGTCTTTGAGCCCGTCACCCCTTGGAATTTATTCAGCCTTTTCCATTCCTTCAGCTTTTCTCTGATCAGGCTTTTGTTTCGGCCATTTTCCCCTTAGATAAAATGTCTGCAAGAATTGTCTCGCTCTTTGCCTTTAACCCTTAGAATTTCTTCAGTTTTTTTCCTGCGACTTTTCCCAAATTTCTTTAGACTTTTTATCCGAAGGAATTGCCTCGAACAAAAGTCCGAAAGAAATCGCTTCTTGTTTTTTTGCCTTGGTCTTGTTTATTTCCGTAGAATTTTTTTCAAAGGATTTCTTTAGACAAAATGTCTGAAGGAATTCCTTCAGACATTTTGTCTGAAGAAATTCTTGTCCTTTGCCTTGTAAAATTTTTTAAAGAAAACTTAACTTTTCGGCTTTCTCCCTGACCCCTTTGCAAATGTTCCCTGCCCTTCACAAGGGCATTGGTCCTTCAAGAGACTCTCTTGAACCTTTTGGTTGAACCCTTTGACTTGAACCATCCAATTGAACCAAGCTAATGAACCATTTGATTGAACCTCGCCATTGAACTTTGCCATTGAACCAAAGCATTGAACTGACCCATTGAATCAACTGCTTGAACCAAGCACTTGAACTCAGAATGGTCCATTTTGCACCTAAGTGTTAGAAACCTATTTCTTGCTTGCAGAGTCCGTAGAATTTTCCTGTAGAGTCTGTACAAATAGGCCTACAAAGTCCATATAAATGCCTGCAGAGTCTATAGAAACTTTCTGCAGAGTCCGTAGAAACTTCCTGAAGAGTCCGTAAAAACTTTTCAAGACTTGTGCAAAATCAAAAAATGAACTAGCTCAGAACAACAGGGAGAGAAGGGGACAGATTTTGGCCTGTTGGACCAAAAATGGTCAACAAGGAGATCTTTTATTTATAGGTGGAAAACTTCTTGTATGCTGAAGAGGTGACCTTACACGTGGTGACAAAAGATCAAAGATATTTTCTTGTAATAACTCAAATATTGGATCAATGAGTCCCGCTGCCCTTCTACCACGAGTGTAGCTTTGTTCCATCAAAATGTGAAAGTACTCAGAAAGAAAAGAGATTAACTACAACAAAATAGTAGCAAGCAATAAGGTGTTGGTCTTATATGAACCAAGTGAGTGTAGAACTCAGTCGAATGTCCGTTTCCCTATCGGAGTCACCAAAAACTATTGGGTGAATATTTTGTTAACAATAGAATGATAAAAAAATGGTGATTTCAGCCATAGTATGATGAGATAAATCTCTCTTCTAAGCAAGGGGAGGCTCCCTTTTACTGTTAACTAACACAACACTTAATTATTTACACTTATTTACAATAATTTTATCATAGTGGGTGTTGTCATATCATCTAACTCTCTTTTTTTAGAATTAATTCTCAATCACAAACTTCCTTACATTCTTTATGATATATTTTTAAAATCTAAAATCATTTTATGAACCAAATATTGTTGATATTCAGATTTGTTAGTCAAAGATTAACAAGAACAATACCAACAAAGCGAACTTAAGAGATAGAATAAAGTGCAACCCAAAGTCTTCACCTTATTTCCAACAAAGATTAAAATTATCTAAGTTAAATAACTAGCAACCCAAAGTCTCCTCAGCAATTCACTTTCAATGAGAACAAAAATCCAGTAACTAAAAGGTAGCTCAAAGACTCCAAAATCAGCTTACTGGCACCTTCTGACTTATAAAAATTCACACCACATTTCAATTAATTACACAAGAAAATGTAATGGAAAAGACATAAGAACATCTCCAATACAACACAAATTTATTTCAACTCAAATATTGAAAGTTCACTTTCTTTCTCATATATTGATTGACAAAAGATTTACAATTTGAATTCAAAGTTTCAATATTGCTTAACAATTTTGGCAGCGCTTCGCTTCTATAGCAATTGGTCCCCCATTTTACAAAGAGCATCCTTCTATTTATAGAGAGAAGCTATGAACAAAAATAGAAAATACATAAATACATTGACTTATTCTTTGACATAGTCCTATTTGACTTAGGATTGTGTACTTTTCTTATTTGCAAAATGCACCAAACAAAACTGCACATGAAAATTTACTCTTCATATTTCTTTAAAATAGCTTAGACTTCATTGTTATTTGGGTCGAATGTACTCTTGGATACAACAAGTACCCTTGTAACTGAATCTTCTAAGCTAGCTGGGAGATCCTTACTCTTGTCAATGATTCTTTGTAGTTTATTGAAGATGACCTGAAATTCAATCAATTCATTGATGGAGTCTAGCATGAAAGTACCTATCTCAGCATGTGCTTGGAGCAATGAAGTAAATTCTTTAGTAACAACCCCCATAAGAAGAATTTCTTGAGAATCATTCCTGACTTGACAGGGGAGTTTTATAACTCTTTCTATAAGATCAAATATCTTATTATCGCACATATCTTCAGCCTCTTCTAGATCTTTAATCAGATTTTCAAGAACCTTTCTTCTGTTCTTAATGTCCTCTCTATATTCAATAATCATATTCTTATTTGGAATGATCTTCTGTTCAACCAATAGCTCTAATTTGAATTGGTGAAGTTGAGTCCATGTATCAATATCTTTTTCAGTCAACTCCAAATCTTGAGCGAGTGCCTTAATTATTCATTGAATTTCTATTTTTACTTCACTCAAGTTCTTTAAAAATTCAATAGTAGAATGCAACATTTGAGTACCTTGTGTTTTTAACCTTTCAACCCAGACATTAACTGCATGACCCTAAGACCCAATTTTTTCTACAAGTTGAATAACTTCTTCAGTATTTTCACGTACAACATGATCAATGGACTCAAAGGATTGAGTGATTTTCAGTAAAATAAAAGTCAGCTGTTTCACTTGTATCTTGAGTTGATATTTGATTTTCTTATCTTTATCATATCTTTCAATCAAAGAAGCCATCGTTGCTTGAAAATCTTCCTTTGCACCTTCATGAGTTTATTTCCTGAGATCTATGTATCCTACTGCATATTCAAATGCTTGAATATCTTCAATGTTCTTGTCTTCAGGAGGGACTGCAACTTCAACATACTTATGCTCAAATTCAAAAATTATCCTTGACATAGTTCTGGCCTTCTTTGTCATCTTGGGCTTTACTGGGATGAGTTGACTAAGATCAAAATCATTAGGTGAAACACCCTATTTCTTCCTTTTAGGTGTTTGGGAAATTAACCATGGGGGAAGAGGAGATGAATCTCTTTGAGCATAAGAAACCAAATATTATGATATTTGTGGAGGGACAATGGTTTGTGAAGTGGGTGAAATGGAAAGTGTAATGACAGAGGTATCTGATAGTGGAGTTGACACTGATGGAATGATGGTTATTATTGGTGGGGTTTGGGTTGGCATGAAAGTTACTTTCGAGTCTAACAATTTTTTGGATACTGGGGTGACAAGAGCTTGAGTCGTCACTTTAACAAAAGATGTGGACATGAATTTGTCCATATCTTGTTGGGTGAATTATAGATTAGTCAGGGATCCCAATGACTTTGTAGGACTAGGTAGATTGGACAAAGAATCAAAATCTTGATCCAGAGTGCCTTCGGAAGGGACTTGAAAAAGTATGGCACTAGCAGGAGAAGGTGGAGCTAAGATAAAAGTTTGAGCAAAAATAGAGATAATTGGTACAGGTGTATTAATCAAAGGAATTGCAAAGAATGCCACCTAAGAAATTGTCGGTTGAGAGACCTCAACTGCAAGAACTTTTGATTGTGTGGATTCAACTTATGGAGACTACTGAGTTGAAGGTTGTACAACTATTGATTGAGGAGGAACTACAACTTCACTCACACTTGGTTTTTATTGTGTCTCTATTTGCACACTTTCTTCAACACTGGCTTCTTTTTTCTTTTTTCCTTTACTTACAAATACAAATCTTGGTTTCTAAGTAGACGTGGAGGCCTCTTCTTTATTTTTCATCCTCAATTTCTCATGATTCCTTGTAGTATCTTCATCATATTCTTCTTCTGACACTATCTTGAAATATTTTAATTTAATACCTTTAGACTCCAACCAGGCATTAGTTCTTGTAGGGATGGGTTGAAATCTCTCTCTAATTGATGTGCAATCTTTTATAGACCATTGGATTGAAGGAACAAGAGTAGAAGCAACTTTATTTCCTTCATATGAAGGATCCAATATATTCTCATCATTAGAGAGGTGAATTGGAATGTTGGCTAATTGTAGCTCTTGAATTTGGTTAGTAGTAAGATGATTGTAATCAAGTCGCCTTACATATTCTTCAATTCTGCATTCTGCCTAAATAGCCTCAATCTTGTGCACATGAACATAATTGCCTCTTAGCTTTTCCTTCATCATTCTATAACCAAAATCTTTTCTACTTTTATACCTTTTAAGGGTGATCCATTGCATTTCAATTTCCATTGTCTTAGCCTTCAGAGTAGTTAAAATGGTATACCAGCCAATGCTTATAGGAAACATGATTCCTCTTTTATGTGCATTTGATTGATTCTTGTGTATGATCATCATTTGTCTGCACATCTCCATTAAAATCAATTTATCATTTAGGTATTTAGGTGGCATGTAATGTTGTTCATTAAATCGACCTACCATGATGTAGGTGAAAGTTGGAAACTAATGGAAAATGCAACCAATTATGTTCATTGTTGCATGTGCCTGATCTGAAACCCTCTTCTTCTCTAATTCTTGTTCAAAAATACAAATGAATTGGTAGAAGAACACATCATTAACTCTTATAAAATGTTTGATACCTTCCTTGAGGGTTAACTATGGATAATACTCATAAACAGGAACTTTCTTCCTTTCATCAACACTAGTCAGTCTTGGGAATACCCTCATGCAAGTTGTGTCAGATAGTAGATAGGAAGTCATATAGAATTTAAGAGAATTTCCTACTTCATAAAGTTGTTGACATATGGCATCACTTATCTGACTTCCCCAATAAATCCTCTATTTATTCTTCTTGATGATAAAAATGTAGTGATACATCCATTCTTGAAAGATATTGGATGTAGGAAGACCTTTGACCCTACTTAGGAGAGTGATTAAATCTCATATTTCCTCCATAAATTCACTTCGATAAAATCTGTTTGGCCATCTTGCAATTGTATGCCTTCGTGTCCTCAGCTAATTTGCATTAATGTGTCTCTTGGATTCATGTCATAGTATTCTTACGTTGTTTTCATACTTTAATGAATATTCTTCAATGTCTGAAAGTTGAAAAACTTTATCAAAATATTGTGCACCTAGTCTAATTGCTACTTTTCCATTGGTATCCTTAATTGATTTAGTTTCCTTGTCAAAGTGAGCAACAACTGTTAAGATAAACTCTGGATCTTGAGCTGACATAGGAAATGCAGTTGCTACATGTATCTCACTGTTAAGAATAGGCTACATATGTGGGGCAATATGGTCTCTGCCCAACCTTTGTAAGAATTTGGCCATGTCAACATGACCAATTTTAGTATCTCTAATCTGAGCTACATTAGAATCAACTGTAGATGCTAGAAATACCCCTTGAAATTTATACTTCATGATTCTCTTAGTTGGGGAATCTTCTGACATTGATCAAGTATCTGCAAAAAAAATAATTGATTTCTTCAGAGTTAGCATTTTTTATTTTGGGGAAAAAGTGTAGTTCAGAGAAAATTCTCTGAACTGCATTGGGTGTTGGTTTTGGTGTAGTTTGGAGAAAATTCTATGAACTGCACCAAAAATGGGGATAACATGCACTTCGATGAATTTTCTCCAAAGTGCACCAAACTACATGCACTTCGGAGAAAAATCTCTGAAGTGCATCGAGAAGGTGAACAATCATGTACTTCAAAGAATTTTCTCTAAAGTGAACGTGAATGATGAAAAGGTTACAAAAAATGTCCCTTGGTGTTTTTCAAAGAAAATTCTCTGAAATGAATCAAGAGAGTTAGGGTTTGAGGGAAAAATGAACAACTTAAAAGAAGAAATAAAGAAGAAAGAAAAAGGAACAAAATTAACAAAAAACAATAAGAGATGATAAAATTACCTGAGATGTCATGAGAATGGATGACAATGAAGAACCCTAAGGCATGAAGAATAGCAAATTAAGGAAAATGATAAGTGCAGTCATGCTTGAAAATGATGACAAAGGACGTATTCATGATTAAAAATGGTGAAGACAAATGGTAAAAATGAATTTACATGGGTTAAATATATATATATATATATGAGGGGTAATAAATGCAAAATTAATTACCAATGCAATAGTGGGCTCGGGTACAGGAGCAGAGAAAAACTCTGAAGTTACATATGCAAAGTTGGATAAAAATAGCGCTACTGCACCAAAAAAATAGACTAAGTGCAATGTTAGATAATTTCTTCGTTGGTGCACACAATAGTGTAGTTTAAAAAAAATTCTCTAATTTACACCAGATTAGGAAAAGTGTAGTTCAGAGAAAATTCTACGAATTTCACCAAAGAAACTTCCCTCAAAAACTTTTTTGAAAGGAAAAACAAACACAAACAGGCAATGATTAGCCTCATTTTACGTGCTCAGAGCTCATGCGCTATGAAACAAACAAGTTTCATAGGGGTTATCCCATAAATTGAGCCTGCTAAATTCAAAGATAACAATCTTGATGTGCCTCCAGCGTCTTCATTGCAAGGTCCCTTGTCTCCTCAAGCTCCATGAGTTATACCAATCTCACATTCATGGGTTCATCTTCTAGTAGCTCTAGTTGATGGGCTAGTTTTAATGTAGGTAGCTCAAGAGAAATGGGCAGCTTGGCCTCTCTTCCATATACTAGAACATATGGAGAATTATCAATAATAGCTTTAGGAGTTACCCTATCAACCCACAAGGCTATCTTTAGTTTGGTGTGCCACACTATCTAGTTCTCCTCCATAGTCTTGATAATCCTCAACGAATTTTTATTTGTGGAATCAGCCAACACGTTGCCTTAAGGATAATAGTTTGAGGAAGTGTTCAGGTAGATGGCTATTTTGAGAGCCCATTCACTTATTTTGAAACCAAGGAAAGCCAAAGCATTATTAGACATGATAGTGGATGGAAAACCAAACCTGATCACAATGTTGTCATATAAATGCAAGACTGCACTTTCGTTGGCTTCCTTCAATGCAATGGCTTCCACCCACCTGGTGAAGTAATCAGTTGTAGTAAGCACCCACTTATGCCCTGCACTTGATGCGGGGTTGATCACACCAATAAAATCTAAACCCCACTGCATGAATGATTGCTTTACTTGAATCAAGTTGAGAGGAAAAGCTGCTAACCTTTGCTTACCCATGAAGAGAGCACATTCTTGACACTTCTTCACCCATGCCTAAGTGTCCTTGAACAGGTTGGGCCAGTAGTAACTATCCCTCATGATCTTTACTGTAGTAGTCCTTGGAGCAAAATGACCTCCTATAGGCCCATCATGGAAATGCTCCAAAAGCTTGGCTATTTGATCATCACCTATGCACCTCAGGAGCACTCTATTGAGGTCTTTTCTAAACAAAACACCATTAATTAAAGCATAAGGTATAGATTGAAGTCTAAAATACCTTCTTTTTACTTTGTCCATACCTTGAGGGCACTCACCTATTAGCAAAAAGTACATCATATCATGGAGCCAACTAGTGTGAGCTAGAGGTGCATCTACTTGTATGTTATCTTGTGTTACCAAGATGACCTCTTTGTCTTCATGAAGGTCATCAACTGTATGTTCACATAAGCCTTTACCTCTTACTAGCTTAGTGACCTTGATCTCCACGTCATACTCCATGACTTTAGTAATCCAACCAGCTCTTTTTTTGCTTAAATCCTTGTTAAAAAGGAAGTCTTTTACTCAAGGATGAGACACTATAAGGTGGATTTTACTATTGGATAACATTAACCTAAACTTCTTGAGGCTCCTTACTATTGCAAGGACTTGCTTTTCTACAGAGGTATACCACACCTCATACTCTTCAAGCCCCTGACTGAAAAATGCTAATGGCTGCTCAAGTCCTTCACCATTTATTTGCATCAGCATAATTGATATATTATCAATGTTGGCAAAATCATATAGTATGAAATCCCTTGAGAAATCAGGATTCATAAGTGTGAGTGCTTGAGCGATGGCTTGTTTGATAGCCTTAAATACTGACTACACTTGGTTCTTTTTCAGCATAGCAATGATGGGTTTGACCAAACTTGCAAAACTGGGGATAAATATTCTCATGAAGTTCATCTTTCCAAGGAAACTTTGGAATCCCTTCTTATGTTTAGACAAGGATAAGGCCAAGATGGTACTTATTCTCTCAGGATCAATAGACAACCCTTCCTTTGAGATGATGTGCCCCAGCAACTTGCCTTTATGCACAAAAAACACACACTTCTTGGGGTTTAATGAAATCTCATAATCTATACACCTTTGAAAAATCATCCTCAGGTGGTCCATATGCTCGTTGGCATTCTTGGAGAAAACTGCAATGTCATCCAAGTATACTAGCACCATTTAGTTTAGTAGCCCCTAGAAATCCATATCCATGGCTCTTTAGAAACATGCACCAACATTTGATAGACCAAAGGGCATCTTTTGCTACGCATATGTGCCCCATTTGGTGGTGAAGGTAGTCTTGTATCAATCTTTATCTTTTACCTAGACTTGGTTGTAGCCAAAAAATCCATCCAATAGAGAGAAGCGTTCTGATCGTGTAACTACTTGGAGAAGTTATTTCATGGATGGCAAAGGGTAGTGATCTTTTAAGGAGACTTTGTTCAAATCTTTGAAGTCCAAACAAAGCCTAATCTCCCCACCCTTTTTTCTTATAGGCATCAGGTTGGCTACCTATGCTGAGTGTTTGATGGGAAAGATGATCTTGGACTTTATCGATTTGGTTAACTCTTTCCTCATGAGCTCTTCTATCTTGGGGTTGACCAGCCTTTACTTCTGCCTTGCGTTCTTAGCATTGGCCTCCAAATCTATGGTATGCTGAGCTAACTTAGGATCAAAACCCTTTAGGTCATTATATTCTTAAGCAAAAATGTCTGCATACTCTTGGTAAAGTGCTATGAAAATGTGCCTTTTGGCCTTGTAGCTTACCTTCTCAAGCTTAAGAAGTTTGTCTTTAAATATGAGGACTCTCTCATAGTTCTCTTCGTTAGTAGACATTACTGCCTTTTCTTTCCTCATATGGCCTCCTTCATGAAAAAGGCCCTAAAGTGTAACCAACCCCTTAGGAAGTTTGTTCGACTTTAGCTAAATAGTCTGATCCTCACATTGATGCTGCAATTTAGCTTGGTTGGAGGAGAACTCAACTTCTTGCTACAAGAAGTAAGCAATTTGTTTGTCACTCTCAAAAACTTTCCAGTGGGATTCATTATCTGACACTGATGCCCTCACCACCACCTTGACAAATGACTAAACCTTAGTTTCCTTCAGCTCACTTGGAATGTCAAACTCAGCTCCCATGGCTACTAGCCTGTTAGCATGTTGGTTCTGATTTTTTGGGATAACTTGAATGTCAAAGGCCTCAAAATCTTCAATCAGGTCCCTCACTATATTTTTGTAAAACCTTATCAAAGGGTTTTTTGTGATGTTCAAGCCTCTAACTTGGTTAACTGTGAGCTCGTTGTCCCCATAATCTTGCAGCAGTTTGATTCCTCTTTTGGTGGCCCATTGAAGGCCACAGATCAAGCCTTCATATTTTGTTGCATTTGAAGAGTAACTAAAATGGAACTTGTAGGAAGAGAAAAGCTTATTACTTGAGGGTGAAATCAAACTTTCCCTAGCACCTATAATGTTTTTGCCCCTTGAGCCATCAAAGAACAACTTCCATAAACCATTGGGGTCTTCTTTAGGTCCAGTGAGGGAAGGCACATGTTGATTCTCTTCATGTAATAGATAGACACCCATGTCTCTTTCATCAACACCTTCTAAAGGGTTGAAAAATTAGTTATCTCCCCATAGCTCATCCAAGAACAAGTCTAAAAATTCTTCAATTTAAGTGTTCAGCTCCCGACCAATTATAAACTCATCCTCATCAAGGATGGTATAATTAAGGTTTATGTTATCTAGCAAATGGGATTTAATGTGTAATTGTGTCATGGGTTCAACATTGATTGAGACCTTAGTCCTATACCTTGTTATGAACACCATGTAAGACCAATCTGTTGTAAGGTAGCCCCCAATCTTGGCTGTGGACTCCCTAGAAAGACACAATGCAAAGTGAGGAGTGACATCCAAGATCAACATGTCTTGCACCATGGACATCCTAGGACAAACATGCAAGGTTAGGCTCAAATTCTTGATGCTACCTAATGGCTTTGTGGAAGAACCATCAAGCTACAAGACTCCCTTGGTGCACAACTCATACTCGAGGTTTAGCTGGTCAACAATAGACTTTGGCATGACTGAGGTGTTGGCCCCACTATCTACCAAGTAGTTGTGTATCAAGGAATTGCTAATGATTAATGAGATGTAGAATAGGGGGGCTTGGTCACACCACTTGACTTTTCTCCCAAAGGACTCTTGGATGCATTAGTGAAGACTTCAGTTTCCTTGATTGGTTGCTTACTTGCAACTATAGAAACACTCATCTTGGACAAACCTTCCTAAAGAATGTCTACTTGGTTGGGCATGGAAAGCATGTCCCACATTGGTACACTGACACTAGATTTATTTATTTACTCCAAAATGTTAATTGTCATACCCCTAACCTTTGCCTAGTTTTTGGGAGTAACCGCTGCTAGCTTTATCAATGAAGGAGCGGTGTCAAGAGGTTCTTTGAAAGCTTCCTATTTGTCACCCATATTCATTCTCTTGAACCTTGTGTTTGATGAGACTAGGACGTAAGCCAAACTGGGGGTGGCCTGCTGATTGGACGCATAACACTCCTCCTGTTCACTGATGACTATTATGGCATCCAACTAGTTTGGCACTTGATTCGAGCCTTGTTCTTGTGAAGGTTGCTCCTACTTTGTCATTATGGGCATCTCCATGCTTTGGGTCATAAGAGCTTGGCTATACCCATAAACAACCTGTTGCCATTGATCATTGAATACCTAGTTGGAGCTATTAGTTAGGATAATGGATTATCCAAAAGAATGATTCCAAGTCCTTATCCCTTCAGCCTCCTGAGCCACATTATTCTGAACAGGGACTAAGGAATCGAAAGGGCCTACAACATTTGGATTATAATTATGTTATCTAGCATAGTTACGCTGCCCCTATCCTTGGAAATTTTCTTTGTGGGATGGCCTATTTGCTTGACAAGGTTGCTGTTGAGGCTGGTATGGAGCTTGATAAGGCTTGTTGTAAGCTTGCCTCTTGACATTGACCACATCATTCTCCAAGGATTGAAGCATGCTTTTCAATTCCAAGTAATTCTTATGCTCTTCGGAGTCATTGGATCCACTAGTAGAGGCCTTCTCTAGCTTAGGTGAAGGCACAACAACAATTGTTAGCATTGGAAGTATAACATCAAGTGGAGGAATGACTGCAAGAGGTGGTCTAATCTCTACAAAAAGAGGCATTGGGGGTCTGAGAGTAAGCTTGCCAGCTTGAACTAGGCAATTTTTTACCTTGATGGCCACCTCGCATGCATCTGGCAGTATGTGTCCTCTCATAGATTGAATCATTACATCTATGTCACTGTTGAGAGACTTCAAGTAATACAAGAAAGCAAAGTTCATAGATGGTCCAAAAACAACTAAAATTATATTCCACGCCTTCTAAAATCTCATATTGAAGTCTTGCATGACTTCATGAGGAGCTCTCTTGATTGTGGTCAACTACTCTGTAAGTGATAGATGATCACTCTTATCTGCAAACTTTTTACATAAGGCTTTTCCCAGCTCATCCCATGAGTGGATGGAATTTAGAGCTAGGCCCCTATACCAGTCTAATGCATTTCCTTTGAAAGATTCAGTGAATATCCTAACAACCACATTTTCCACTATGATATTGTGAATGTTATAGCAGTTGGCTATGTCCGTTATGTGTTCAGTAGGAGTTATAACTTGGTCTCTTGTGTAATAAGGAACACTTTTGAGAGTTGCTACTGGCATAGGATCATGCTGTGGTAAGTTCAAAGGGATTTTCCTATTGATGCCCATAAAAGCTCTTTGGGGAATCATAGCAGCAAGAAAGGATGACAAGGATCTTCTTGCATAGGTATACCTTATGACTAGTTTAGGAAAGTAGCTTCTTACGTAAGGGTGAGTATGGGTGAACCTTAACCTTCTTGTTGAGTTTAAAGATAATTCAACAAAATCAAAAGGAATACCTACAGAAGTTGATCTTGTAGTCACCTTTGGCATGAAAGATAGCTACTGCTCTACCACCAGATAGCTATGTGTTCTTTGAAGTCGCTAAATGTTGAAGGATGAATACTACCACTACTACAAAAATGATCAAAACAACGTCAAATTTGATCAATATTTTATAAAAAATGAAAATAAAATGGTAAAGATCCCACTGAGTGTGCCAGAACTATTACAGTTTGGAATGACACCCTTGTGAGAGAGTTCTTCAGGCTCTCTCACTTCCAGCTACAAGCATGGGAATAACCTCAGGATGTGGGTATCCTATGGTGAGGTTGAACCTCTAGGCTTTTTAATGAGGCTAGTTCCTTAGGTGCTTCACTTTAGCTCCTTGATTCCCACATTAAAATCTACTAATGGCTAAGAAAAAAGGGGGTAGGAGGATGACTGAAAAGAAATATAAGCTAAGGGAGGTGATGCACTAAAAAGAAGTGATCTACTTGGTCTGGGAAAAGAGCCAACTACTAATGAACCCAAACAAGACATAGATTATTCTATCTCAAGGCCATAGGCATGGAGCTTTTGCATAGAGGTTGAAGGGAAGCCTTGTGCTTTGAAGGTTAACAAAAATAGGTCTACGAAAGACACTATAAACTGGTAACACTTCAAAGAGAGCTTGACACACAGACACTTCACATAATCTTGCACAAAACTAAAAGGATCAAAAGCAAGGTGATAGAAAAATTGTAGGTGATGAATGACAATCATACATTCTGCAAATGAAACCAAATGTGCACACTTATTTTAACTAGAAACAAAAAAGTCTTCCTTGTATTGCTTCAAAAGAGTCTTTTACAAAGTGATTTTTGTAGAGTAATTATTACCAATCCGAGGATGATTTGCTTGGCTCGAAGGCCTCTATTTATATAGAAAAGGGGGGAGAGAAAAGGGGAAGAAATAAGAAGTCACTGATGGCTAGAACTCTGATGTTGTACTTCCTTGTTGTCCCTAAATGAGCCACTCAAGATCACTAAACAATCCTCTCGAGCCCCTTCCATCTTTAAGTTTTTTTCTTTAGCACATCTAAGAAGCCATGTTGTGAGCAGCTGGAATGTCTCTTCTTGGCATGATACATTTAATCTTTTTCTTCAAGATTGACATGGCTTCCTTCTCTTTACATGCTCTGTTGAAAGGATGCGGGTTTCCATGTGTTTCAGACATGCTGCATTTAAGTATCAAATGACGATTGTAGGGAGTGAACTATGGCAGATGAGAGCCTTTATAATTTCCAGCTACTAGTCGCTTGGACTCTTTTGTGTTCATTAGTCATATTTGTGCCACTTGTCCTTTACTGATTGCTCCTTTCTACTCCAACTTACGTCACGTGGCAACCTTTCATTTATTGCATCATGATTCTCATGTTGCTATACCAAGCTTTATTCAAGCACTTAAAGAATCTTGATTTACTCTATACAAAGTAATTCAGGTTCTTTGATCTCTCCAACTTTAGAGTTTCCTAGATTCTTTACTTATAAATCTTTTTAAGTAAAGGATTGGAGAAACCCGATTTACTCTATGTAGAGTAATTCAGGTTCTCTAAGCTTACTTACTTCGGACTTGTCCATCTTGAAGTCTTCTCACTTTGTTGTTTCCAAGACTTAAGACTTCAATGTTTTCAAACCTGATTACTTCCAATGGCTAGTCGCTTATCCTGATTTTGACATCCATTGGCTCATCATTTCCTTTGGACACATGGTCTCAGGGTTCCTTCTTCTTAGGCCTTTTCTCTGTAGCTCCTACTTCTTTCAGGCAAATCTCCCAAGGTATTTTCTTTGGATAATTTGTTTGAAGGAATTCCTTCAGACTTTTTATCCGTGTCTATCTTCAAAAATTTGCTTTGGCTCTTTCTCGAAGGAATTCCTTCAAATTTTTTTTCCTTGGGCTTCTTGTCAAGGACTTTCCCGAAGGGCAAGACACCCTTCGAGATTTTTAAAATAGTCCTTTTCTTTGAGAATTACCCTATTTTTTATCGAATAAAGTGCCCTTCGACATTTTAAAAAGGTCCTTTCGAAGGGAAAGATACCCTTCGAAAAACTTGCAATGGTCCACTTTTGAGAAAAAAACACCCCTCAAAAATTTGAAAGTGACCTTTGGAAAAGTTGACTGGTCTTTCAAAAATGTTGAAAAGATCCCTTTTGCCCTAAAAAGGTCCTTTGACATTTTGAAAATACCCTTTGGATTTTTGAAGTGGACTTGTCCCTTGAAGAACCCGAGAAGCACTATTTTTCGAGACCAAATCAGGTTTATCAAGCTCTTTTACCTATTTCAGGCTTTTGATTGCTCATAACTTATGAAGTAATCAAGTAGTGCTCCTTGAAGAACCTAAAATACACTGTCCATGAGGAATTCAAGTTCGTAAACCTGAATTACTTCTACTTATTAAACATTTAGAAGTCAAGCATTGTTGGAAACCCGAATTGCACTGTGCCATCAGAAACCCAAAGTTGTCACTACTAGAAAACCCAAAGTCCTCCCAAAGACTTGCCATTTTCTTCCCTAAAATCTCCCTTTTCATACTTAAGCAAATTTTGATATGTGGGCCATAAATGGCCAACACTAACATGGACGTAACAGGGCCATGACATGGACTAGAAGATCCTTGACACAAATAATGCATGACATGACAACACATAATCAATACATTCATAGAAACACAAAAGATAACAATCAATGTAATACACATAAATGAACACACAACATAATAACCCTCATAGTCACTCATAGATCACATAATGTAATGCTCACACGTAGAACATGAAATGTAACACACAATAATCATTGCATGATATAATACACAATCAATGAACACACTATGTAACACACAACAACATCAACACAGAATAAATAATGTAACACATAGTCATCATCACATAATGTAATACACAATCAATGATCACACTATGTAAAAAACACCATCATCAAACATACATATAATGAGTAAGGCAAATTTACACAATCAATCCATGTCATCCTCACACATAATAAAGTATAATACTCATAAAATGTCATAACCTAAAGAGTATATGAGAGATTAAATCATGTATAAACACTCTAAGTAGCTCTATATGATCAATGGAGTGTCATAAAAAGATAAAAATTGGTGAGATGTACCAAGATGCCCTCTATGAAGGCATGCCCCACAATGTAGAAAGGTAGCTCCTGAGCGTAAGGAATGTCCCACATTTGAATGTCCATGTATCATATATAACTTATATGTCTAACATCTAAATCATGCATATTGTGAAAGGCATGTGCATAGAAAATGGATATGTAATCTACTATGTATATGATAAATAACACAAGTAAATCATGTAACTAACAAATCATGTCATGCATATGTTTTTATTTTTATTTTTTTAATATATATATATATATATATATATTTTGGTATTTTTGTATTTTATTTTTTATTTTTTGTATTTTTGAATTTGAAATATGTTCATGCTAACCAATGATCCCATCAATGGAATGCTTGCGTATAGATTGATCAGTGTGATTTTCATATGCCATGGGAGATGAGTAACATGTATACCATCCATCCATTTTTATATTATAAATGCTTGCTTAATTGGAAGCTCTTGAATTACAACAATAATTTGACTTCCTTCTTCACTATAATTTTATAAAGATATATCACTATTAGACCAATCTTCCTCATCCTCATTTTCAACATAGTAATATCTTGATTGTAGAATTATTTTATTTCCTTTATTTGCAGAATCATGATCATAATTCACATAAGCACCCTCATTATCCATCGAACTAAGATTATATACATCTATATTTGTCCATTAATTTATATAATCACAAGGCATCGTACCAAATGGTGAAATTGATGTATTGGATTTTCTTTTCTTTTCCATGCATTTACACCATCAATATCATGCACCTTAGCTGCGACCATAAAATAATTAAATATCATTCCTCAGCACTAGTCAAAGGAAAGGTTTCCACTTTTTGTTCTTTCTCTAAAGATGTTGCAACCCTTGAAGTATAAATAATTTCACCTCCAAGGATAAATATAACATGATCACAATTTTTATCAAGTGTTGCACCCATTGCACTTATCCATGATTTTCCTAGCATAAAATTGTATTGAGCCCAATTAAAGCTAAGGTGGAATATAACAGACCACGCTTTGAGAGAAATAGTGTTGGTCCACTCAATTGATTTGATACATACTTTGGCTAAAGTAATCTTATTCAACTATTCATTGTAATATGCAAGAGAAGTAAAATGTGACATTCTACATACATTAATTTCACAAGTATTACTAACCACAACATTATTGGATTGCTTACCATTTATGTGAGGGCTAACAATCAAAGGCTCTAAAAATGAAGGAGGATTTGTAATTGCCCCATTAAAAACCATGCTTGCAACATCAATCTTCTTAGGTACATATTACTTTTGAATTTCCTTCTTAGGAATGCTTTAATTTTTAGATACCTCTTTTTTAATACAACAATGCCACTCTAGCGCAATTTGCGTTGAATCGACGCATAAATGTAGCATTGAAATTGCACTTTAAATGTAGCATCGTTATTGTGACACATTTGTGCTAAGCTTACACTGTTGTTGAATTTCATGGGAAAAAATAAAAAAACATTAGTGATACAAATCCAACCCAATTTACTGTGCCATTCCCCCCAAAAATAGTAGTGATATGACCTAGATTCTAGAGATTTTTCCATTTGGTAGGGTTAACAAGAGTCATAAATAAGAGATTTCACCACGTGGCTAGGTTAATATGACTCTCAACAGTTTAATATTTTTCAAAGATAGAAACACACTTTACATACCACTAGGTGTATTCATTCCTTACTTTTCATCTATAGTTATTTGTTTCACCAATTATTTTATTATCAATTTATACAGACATTGATCTACTTATAAATATTCAGTTTGCTTGTACATACACTAGAATTTTGCATATCTGAGTTAGGACACATGAGAATTAACAATCATTCAGGAGCCCTCATTGGTAGTGAAGATGGTCATACTTATAATAAGGAGATATGGTTTTTCTATTTTGAAGGTTGTAGGACCCAGACTCTAATATAAAATAATCTCTCACCTTTTGAATTTCAAATAAATTTCATATTTGGTATTAAATTTGTGCATAAATTACAAGTTTAGGTTGTAACTTCTTCATCAAACCCTCCCAAGTTCATTATTTTATTTTACTATAATGTATAGGCACACACACAAAAAACAAAGTGAGGAATTATGTAGTCACTTAATTTTGGTACGAGCTTGTAATTACAATATTATTGCTATGTTTTTTTGTGTATGGATCATTGGTTTAGATTAGGCTGTTATTAGCATTTTTTTCTTTGTGTTAGGCCTTGTATAACCTTCCCTTATCATCATTCACTCATGAACACCTTCAATTTTATCATTTGTTTACTAGAGGATACATTTGTATGCTCCTGCAAACCTTTAGATATATGTTTTGAGGGTTTTGGTCACCTTGATTGGTATCAAAACATTCTGACACTAGTTTAATCACTGTTGGATTGTTTCAATATCAATTGTGTTGGGCATGGGTCCCTTTGGCCCATTTCTTTTGTTACACCATGTTTTGTTGTGTGTTGATTGTCGCCTTTCCCACTTTCAAAATGTTGGCTTGCGTGCCAATAAGGTCTTAATTTGAAATTGAGAAGTCTATATACACACAAGCACCCTAATATATTTAACATATCACACTATCACATCATATGATCACACAATTACAAAGATCACATCTAAGGATTTCTTAAAATATGGTTTTTATAGATTAGGTATTGTTGCAAACTTATACCAAAAAAGGGACTAGTGAAAGAACATATAAAATCAACTACTTGCTTGCATCTTATACATAAGGATAATGATTGGGATATTCATACACATCAAATTGCTTGATCATTTACATTAGTGTTAACTGCCAAGTTTTCATCAAACAAGGGTTTGATTGATTTAGATCCCTTAAAAAAAATCAAATTTTAAAGTCTTTGCAAGGTCTCTTAGAGTGGATTAGGGCTTGAACAAAAGAGTTCAAATTCTAGCAGTTTCACACATCTAGTCACTAATCTAGGAGAGGTTTTTAAGGAATAGATATTGGTGAAGGGATTTGCAGAATTTCAGATCGATTTGACATATTATACCATTTTTTCAAGATCATGTTACCACTATCAAGATAAGGAACCACCATCAGAGTAGTTTGATATTGGTCTATCTCTATTAGAACAATTTGATTGTGTTCATACCAAATCCATGTTATCTTTTTTTTATTCTCTTTTGCACTATTTCCGGAATATATTTCTCAATATTTTCAATCAATGTCAGAGTTCAAGTAAGTCAAAGATCATGGATTTATCTATAAACTTCCTTTATCAATTTATCATGTTTTAAGGCTCTTCCTTTCATTTCCACTTCAAGGGTATTTCAAATATTTATTTAATGTTTTAACTATATTTAGGTCATATTTGGTTTGTGCCTTATTTTATGGTTTAATGTAGTGTTGTTTAAAATTAAGTCAACTTTACCTTAAAATGCTTACCAAAATATCATGCTCATTAATAATTTGATTCACAACAAAATCTGAAAAATCCTTTGAATTTTTAATGAATGAAGAGATCTTACCCACAAGTCGTTGAAGTTTCGACCAAATATGCTGAGAGAAGAGTAGTTAGAGAATTGTCGCTTTCAATAATCAATTTAAGAGGTGCCCCAACCATAAGAGTTATATTATCATTTTTTTCAAGATTATATTCTTATGTGTTTTATGTCATCTCAAGATGACTTCCATGAGTAGTCATTACCTTAATGACATTTTTACTCATGTATTTTTGGTAATAATCATGAGGTATGTGGACCCACTTAGCATACAAACATGTTAAATATTTTTTAGTGTGGGGAATGGTGAATATAATCTATCACTTTGGGCTTCTCACCATCTAACCTCTCTCCCTATTGGCAAGGCTTTTGGAACATGTAGTACCTTATAAGTTATTAGTTAAGAGTTCTCAACCAAATCGTCAACCCCATGGTACCAATGCCTCTTTATTCACACAAAATATGAGAATCATTGCATATGTACATGCCATTGTTACTTGTGAATGGAACCATTGTCAAAAAATAATAATACAACCAAATTTGACATATTTTTGTTATGAAATTATTTTTCATTTATGGAAAGAAAGGACCCATGATATCTTTAACCTTATTTAGCTATTGACAGTGGTTTTTCCATCACTAATAACGTACAAGTTATTTATAATGTAATGTTTCAAATACAAGTGCAAGTTGAGAAGGTTCGTTTAGAGGTGGAACATTTGCAGTGTCTTTTGGACCATTTGGGGAATGTCCTATGTGTTGTTAGCAAGGCCCCCCCTGATTCTCCCCATTAATGGTCTCCCTCTTAAGGACATGGGTCTGGGGGTCGAGGCATACATTACTTTAAGAGTAGGCAACAAAGTCTTTCATTGTATTCTTAGTGTCCTTCGCCGAACCACAATAATAAAGGTGGTGGTAGGGTTGGTAATGCCTTCTTAGACACCAATAGGTGGATAACTCAGTTGTAAGGAGAGTTTCCACATTTGATTCTTACAATTTCCTTGATTAAATAAAAAAAAAAAATGACAAAAACAGAACAATCAATAACAATTAAGTAAAAGCTAATACCTAGTACAACAAATCCACCTACTAAAAATGACTAAAATGACAAGATAAATAATCCTCTACTAATAATCCTTCATGATTTTATATTATGATTTTAAATATCTCATAAACTTTATATCATGTTACTCAAGATGCTATACCTTAACTATTTTTATTAGATATCTAGATTGATTTGCTCTCTATTCTCAATCCGCCATATTCCCATTCCACTATTTATAAAAATAAATAGAAGACGCTTTTCAGGCAACCGAACAAAATAAAATAATATTATATAAATAACCCCATTTAAGTAATTCTTAAATAGGAATGTATTTGAGGTCACCTTCCTCAAAACGATATAAACGCTTTAAATTTGTATAAATTATACAAAAATAGGTATATACTCGACGAGATTTACAATCGAAGAAAAGCGAAGGCACAGTGGCACTTCCTCTTAAGACACTTGTTGACACCGAAAAATCCACCGCATGTACTCCAACTCTCATCAATTTGACCGCAATTTACTGGTTTTATTGTTAAGCTGATTTGAATTATCGGTTTTTTTCCGTCAAATTTCGTGCGGAATGATGGATTTTGGAGAATTTACGAGCATGTTGTGCTGATTGATCTGAAAATGAACACAAATACGAAGACGGGGCCTCCAACTTTCAAGCTTGTCCTTTTGGGTGACGGTTTGTATTCATTCCTTTTCATTTGCCTTTTCAAATTTATGCTATTTAACTGTGTTGGGGTCGACTCCCATTGCCGGTTAGTTGAGAATTTAGTTCCTGTGAATCATTTGCAAAATTTACCCTTCTAATGGAAGAAAAAATATATTTGAGTCCGGCGATTTTGAATTTCACGAAAATCGTTATTAAACTGTCAGATAGTGAATTGTTGGGAATTTGCAAGAAAATTTAGCTAGAATTAATGAATCGCAAGAATGTATGATACCCTAGAATTTCTATTTGGTGAATTTCGGCATTTGGTTGTGGTTTTTCATATGTTGGGGTAATTTTTTTCTCAATTTTTTGTTGTAAAAGTGAATTTTATTGTATTTGGAAACTGAACATTACACCGCTTTACAAAAAATAAATTTACCTAAAAAAATTACAAAAAATAAATTTACCTAGGGTAGAGGGGGAATTCAGCTCTCTATGGCCATGGTCTAGTGGTAAGGCCGAGTGATTTGAATTTTCTGATATTATGATCCACGTTCGAGCACAGTTGGAAACGTTCTTATTTGGTCAGATAGAAAACTTTGGATGAAGCTTCTAAGCGTAACGGCCTAACGGTGATAAGCGTGATCTAAGCATAACGGCTCCTTCCACTGTCATAGTTTTGATACGCGGACCCTGCTTGGCCTTGCAGGCCCATTTTGGACTTGGGCTCAAACTGCATGAAGACAATCAGAAGAATCTCACCAAGACTCTGCAAATTAAATAGGGAAAAACTCATTCAATGTCGCATGAAAAGTGACCAAAACCACCCAACAAAGGGTCCTCTAGGCTGCAAATATTATTTTTCTCTTGTGCATGCTACATAACAGATATGTATATGTGGAAAATGAAACAGGGAGGGAAATTTTGCAGCTTTGTGAGTTTTTTCTGCTTTATTTTGATGTAATTTTTGGTTTAGTGGTGAGTCCTCTGGATTTGCCAGGGTTCACTTGGTGTGTTTGTGGAGACATGTGCAGTCTCAAAACTATGCTTCATGCATTCATTGATGGCCGGTGAATGTTAAAAATTATAGAGCTAAACAGAGATAAAGGTCAGGAAAAAAGAACACGGCTCAACTAGGCATAGGGTCCAGCTGTTTAAATTTAAATGATGACAATTTACCGATGGTCATTGATGAGTTGAGATAAATTTTAGTGTAGTGCAGGCGAAAACGGAATGCAGGGCCTATCAGAGTATGGTTACTTGTTTAGGATATTGTTTCCATGGGTGTCTAGTTTTAAAATAAATTCCACAAACTCTGTTTGATTGTCTTGAATTAAGGTTCCTTATACTAGGTTCTGAAAGCAAATCTCTGTATAATCTACCTAATATTATTGTACAATGGCCGAGTTAAAAGGAAATGTTTTCATCTTCTGTTTGATACAAGTCCCACCTTGCACATTCTTTGTTCCCAAGGTGTCTTTGGCCGTCCATCCACTGGTTTTACATCACAGTTTGTGTAAGTTAGTTCTTAGATTTATGATCATGATTTTCTTTTCAAGGTTGGTTACCACATGCAGGTAGGTGGGATGCTCTAGTGACAATAGAAAGATACTGGCCATCTCATTCATGATGCTGTAAAGTTGAGCAAAATTAATAATTCTATTAAATGAAGCATTTGGTGGTCTTCTTTAAGAATTGGAGTGGTGGCTACTTTAATTTAATGTGTGAAAGCCCTCCTTAGCATAGTATATTTTGGTATACAGGGTTTTTCCAACAACATCATCTAGTTATGAAGCTTGTCCCATTTTTCCTTCACTTCAGTTTCTCTTACTCTTCAAGAAATTATTGAGAAGACTTAGAGATAAATCAGCCTGACAATCAATCTTCGCAATTAACAGAAAAAATGTGTACTCTACCTTCTTCAGCAACTAAGTGTTTGTAAACTTGCGTTTTATTATAATTTTATTCTAGGAATTGTTACAAGTAAGGACCTCAAGACATACCTTGAAGAGGAAGAAAAATACAGTGAAAATATTTAAGAGGTTGTCTTGCTGCAGCCCATTACAGAAAGTGGGAAGTTATGAAGCAACACAAATGCTTAATGTTTCATGTTATTTCTCTGTAGTCATCTCTGTTGTAAGTGTTTAATTTTAATTCACGGTGCACAGATCTGCCCTTAAAGTGAATAAAATCTCAGTTAAACACATCTCAAAACAGCATACTGTTAGACTCAGAAATCTGGACTGAAAATTCTCAAGTGCAGACACCATATTTAGTCGAAAAATTCAAGATAGTGGACAGTGTAAACTAAATCTGCATAAAAAACAGTGTTGTAAAGCAAACAGATACCTCACTCAAACACACATCAACTCTCTATATTACTTAGAAAGAATGAATCACAAAATTCTGCACCTAACTGAATGAATCACTCATCCACTCTGCCTTGCTTTTATAGATGAAGAAGGCTGGAGTTACAATATATTTGGCCTGTCTAATAATAATAGCAACTCTAAATCTGAAACTACTACTCTAAATTTAGCGTGTCCAATAATGACAGCTACTTTAAATTTAGCATGTCCAATATTAGCACTAGATGCCTATTAAACTTCTGTTCTGAATTTGCTGAGTGTGCCATGCTGAGGAGAACAACAACTGAGCAATCACAGGTAAAATTGTAACACTCCCTCTTTGCAAGGAAGGTGTTCTCTACCAAGCCGAGTCTTTCCCTCAACATCTCAAACTCCCCCTTAGCCAGGGGCTTTGTCAAAATAACTGCCAACTGCAAATCTGAAGGAACTTACTCAAGGATTTCTGCTCCCTTTTGAACTTTGTCTTGAGAAAGTGGTCCAGAATATCAATGTGCTTGTAGCGACCATGAAACATTGGATTCTCAGACAGCTTGACGCAACTCTGATTGTCACAATAGATAATTGTAGGGTCCAACATTGCGTTGGTCAATTCTGCCATTAACTTGCGAAGCCATATGGTCTGACAACTAGCAGATGAGGCTGTCATATACTATGCCTCTTCTGAACTGGGTGCAACTGATGATTGCTTCCTGCTGAACTAGGAAATCATACATGTGCCCAAGCTGAAACAAAATCCCAAAGTGCTCTTCCTTGTACTTGCATCTTCTGCCCAATCAGGATCAACAAAACCATGCAGCACAAAGTCACCATCTCTCACATACCTCATGCCGTAATGAATTGTGGCCTTCAAGTATCGGAGCACATACTTTGCAGCCTTCCAATGAATGTGCCTCAGTTTAACCATGAACTGGGTCAAGATATTTACTGCAAAGCAAATATTTGGCCTGGTATTCACACGATACATAAGAGAACCAGTCAATTACCTATATAAAGAAGGATCTACCAAATTTGTTTTCTGAATCAGTAGACAACTTCAGATTTGGAACCATAGGAGTGGCCAAGGGTTAACAATCCAGCATCTGAATTTTTTTCAGAATCTCCACATTGTACTTCCTTTGTCCAAGGAAAACCTTACCTTGCCAAATCCCTAGATCTAGGAAATAATGCATAAGGCCAATGTCCTTCACGTCAATTTTGCATGCCAAATTATCCTTGCACCATGCAATGCTCTTCCCATAGATATTTGTAATGATCAAATCATATATTTATAGGACCAAAACAAGCAGATCAGGTTTATCATACAAACAATAAAGATTAGGATTTGTAGAAGTTTTGGTGAATCCCAATTTCAACAAGGAGTCATCAATCCATGTGTACCAAGCACGTGGTTGCTGCTTTAGCCCATAAAGGGCTTTCTTTAACCTGAACACATGGGTATCTCGCCCACTCACCTCAAAACTCCTTGGTTGACTAATGTGTTCTTCTTCAATCTGACCATTCAGAAAAACAGTCTTTACATCCATCTGGTATAAAGGCCAACTAAAAATTGATGCCATAGACATGATAGTCTTGATAGAAGTATACTTGGAAACTGGAGCGAAGGTCTTGTCAATAGTCAACTCCCTCTCTCTGGGAGAATCCTCTTGCTACAAATTTGGCTGTGAGCTTCTCAATGCTTCCATCAGCCACATGCTTGATCTTGTACATCCACCTGGAATCAGTTACTAATTTCCCCATTGGCCTTAGTACAATCTCTCAGACATCATTCTTCATGTTGGAGTTATACTTCCCTATCATGGCATCTAGCCATAATGGCTCAATCACAACCTCCTCATAATTGGAAAGCTTTGCATCTGTAATATAAGATATCAGTGCAACATAAGTGGGAAGTTTCTCAGGGAGATGAATCACTCGGAAAGAATATTTTGGCTCTCCTCCTTGCTCCTGTGCCTCATGCAATGTTTGGGTAAGCCACTTAGGTTTCCTGGCTGAATTTGACGGTAAAGTGGCATCTGTTCCTTCATTGGAACCTCACTGGTCTAAATCTGATTTTGCTGTAATATGCAAAACAATGCTTGTGACAACAATACTTTCTCCCTCCTTAGCTTCTCGAGGAGGCTCTTGAGAATTAGAGGACCATGCATCCTCATCAAATTTCACATCTCGTGATCCAAGAGTATTTGAGCCTTTGATTGCCTTTGGTATAACAACATTGCTCTATGCCATGTGCCGAGTTCGCCAACAACTTTGGGATGAACCAACAACTTTAGGATCATCCCAAGCACATGTGGTCATACCGCGAAGTCGTAACTCCACAGTGGCATTAAAAGAAGATGACCAAACAATTGTTAGTTATGAAGCGGTTGTTCCTAACTATTGTAATGATCCAATCGACTCTTCGTCTTCCACACTTGTATATTAGTGTACTCTTCCATTCTTTATACAAGTTAGTCGGGGATTAGTCTAAGAAGAGATAAACTAGGAAGTCCGATCAAACATCACAATAACATCCAATCTCTTAGATCATTGTACAAAACTCTTGCATAATATAGCTTTTTAACTTATGGTTCCAATCCGGTGTCCATTATTTCTTCGTGCCTCCTTCCTTGTATCATTGTACTCTGATATATCCTTCAGCCTCTATCATTGCATATATGCTTCTACAATAGCCCATTTAATCTGTAAAGTGTGATTGTCCACCGGGTTCCTCTTGGGCTCCGAATTACTTGTATCAGAGCATACACACTTCATATCATCTCACAGTGGTATCTAAGTTGTATTTGAAATCTTTCTTTGTTTGTATGCCCACTCATACGAGCTTTGATTAGAGGAAGTTAGGACCCAAAATTGTGACTCTTCATCATACCTTCCTTCATGTCTAGAGATGGCAGACATAATGCCTTTAGAGATGTCGACTTGAAAAATGTTATAGAAAATGATAGAGGATGCGTTGCAAAGGAAACAAGATGAATTAGAAGAATGCCATGCATGTGATCGAGTGAGAATTGCTGATCATTTCAGTCAACTTCTTAAGCATTTTCACACTTTTTATTACCAATCTCATTCCCAATGACCTTTCGGTGGTCACACATCATACAAGGTACAAGTAAATCTAGATATCCCTATGTTTGAAGGAAAAATATATGCAAATGCCTTACATAATTGGCTAAATCTTATTTGTCCATACTATGCGATAAATTGTTTCTGAGAAATAAAATACAACCTTTGCTCTTCAAAAAGTTTATTCATAAAGAAATGGTGGGATAACTATTGCACTGCACACGAAAATGATGACTTAGGCACTTTTGTAGATACTTGGAATGGTTTCCTAGAAGCACTCAAAGCGACCTACTACCCTATTGGAAACTATGATGATTAGTACATCAAGTTCTCATAGTTGCGCCAACGCTGTGATCAATTTGCTCATGAATACACACAAATCTTTCACACTTTGGTTTCCAAATTGAATGTTTCAAAATCTGAAGAATATCTCATTTTGAAGTATAGGTCAGGCTTGAGACGATATATTCAATCTGATATGGATTTCCTCCATAATAGATTTGCTTGCAAATTTGAAGCAAAAGCTAAGCAGAAATCTAAGAAAGAAGATTCCAGGTCTTAGGACAAAGCATAGTCTAAACATTCCAAGTCTGGAATTAAGTAGAATCCTAAACAAGGGAATGGCCCTTCGTGCCATCCTCAAAAAAAGTACACACCGTTAAATGATCAAAATAAGCAGCCCAAGATTGGCAAGTGGTGTTCAACTCACAACTCGAACAGTCATGCTAACGAAGAGTGTTGCATTAGGAAAAACTCTACTTGCACAATTCAAGGTAGTGGGTGCTAACACTGTGGCACTGAACAGAGGTAAGTAGATCATGGACTCTGAACCTAGTGCTATGGTGGGTATTGCAAATATTGCTTCTTTCTATTGTGAAGATTCAGAGGAAGAAGAATTATTGTTCCATTCCCAAATTGGAACAATGGTCAACCAATACACTTCATCGTTGACAATGGAAGTTGGAAGAACTTGAATTCTCCTAAAGTAGTTTGCAAATTGAACTTGCTACAAATGCCTCACCCACAACCATACTCCATTGGATGGTTTAGTTTGGGCTCAAAAAAATGTGTCACTTAGTGGTGTAACCTGGTTTACAAAATCAATCATTTTCAAGATGCAATGCTTTGAGACATCGCACCATTAGAGGTATGTGATGTTTTACTTGGGCAACCATATCTTTATCATCGACATGTGGTATATGAAGCAAATCCTAGAAATGTTGTTGTAGATGTTGGTGATATGAGATACTACATACGGGAAGTAGTTCCTAAGCTTTCACTCACTAGTGCCAAGTAATGCAAGAAGATAGTTTTAGTAAGAAGTTTGTACTCTTGATGATGAGACTTGAATGTAATAAAATCCTTGCAACACAAACACATACCGTAATTCTTTTAGCGGATGTGTTGTTGAACACTGTGCCGGAAGAACACAAGGATATATTTTAGCCATCTAAAGATGTGCCTACACATTGTGCGATAAAGCACACTATTGATGTCAGGGCAAGAATAATGGGATGAAAAGAAACGTGCATTTGGTACAAACCAAAGTTATTTGCATTAAATGAATGAAGAGAGATTACAATATTTTAAGCCAAACATATGAGTATTCACTTCACCTTCCAAGAATATTCAACTTCTTATGTAGACTCTCTATCTACCACTACAAGACAAAAACTTTCTTACAATTACTCTTAGGATTATCAATATTATGTACAATAATATTACATCCCCCCTTAATATGTAGGGGTTATTGTGAGACCAAGTATGCCTTTGAACTTTACAAAAAATTCTCTTCCAAGTGTTTTTGTCAAGATGTCTGCTGGTTTCTTTGTAGTAGGACAATGTAGCAATTTTACATTGCCATCTTTCATATAATGTCGAATCAGATGAAATTTGGTGTTGATGTGCTTGGTTCGGTCGTGAAAGATTGAATTCTTTGCCATTTGAATTGCAGAGGTGTTGTCAACCACGAGTGGTGTTGACAACACGTGTTGTTCCTGCAAATATGAAAGAGCCCTTTTGAGCCACAATATTTCTTTGGTTGCCTCTGAAGTTGCCATGTATTCTGCTTCTATGAAGAAATTGTTGGCACAGATTGCTTCTTTTGTTCCCAAATTCATTAAAAACCTTGAAGTAGATTTTTACGAGCATAGTCAGAATTAGATTATTCGACTAGTTTGAAGTTTCTTACTTTGAAGTATTTGAACCCAAAACTATGTGTTCCTTTTAGATATCAAAGGACTCTTTTTGCATTACCTATCTAATTTTTCTACGTGGTTGCATGAATTGAGAAAGAATACCAACATCGTAAGAATATCTGGTATAGTTTTGGTCATATAGATCAGATTTTTAATGAGTTGTCTATATTTAGTAGCATCTACTAAATTTGTGGCATCCTTTGATATCAATTTCGTATTTTGTTCTATGGACGTACTAAGAGGCTTACAATCTGTCATTCCAAATTTTCTTAGAATTTCATCAATATATTTTTGTTGAGTGATGAAAATATAGTTTGATTTTTTGAATCACTTCAATACCCAAATAATAATGAAGATAAACCCAAATCTGTTATTTCAAAGATTTTTATCAACTATGATATGATTTGTATAGTGTATCTCTCATTATTTCCTTGATGAGTAGAAATTCAACTATTTTGTCTACTGTTTTGACAAAAAAAGTTACGTCTTCAAACTCAAAATGTTTGAAATTCATGTTTAGGAGGTGTTAAGTGAGTTTTTCGTACCATGCTCTTGGGGTTTGTTTCAAACCATGTAGTGATTTTTCTACCTTGCACACTTTGTGCTCTTGATTGTCTATTGCAAAATCTTTGGGCTGAGTCCTTTACACTATTTCATTGAGATCACCATTCAAAAATGTAGTTTTTATAGCCATTTGGTGAACTTTCTTTCTGTTGTGAGCTGCCAAAGCCAACATAGTTAAAATGGCAGTCCATTTTGCAATTGTTGCAAAGGTTTCATTGTAGTCTATTCTTTTTTGAGCAAATCCTTTCGTGACAAGCCTTGCTCTGTGTTTATCAAGTGAGTCATCTGATTTGTAATTGTTTTAAATGACCCACTTACAACTAATGGGTCTATAGTTGATTGGAGAATCAACCATTTTTCAAGTTCTATTTTTGACCAGTGCACCATACTTACTTTTCAATGTTTTTCTCCATGCATCAAGCTTTCTAGCTTGTTTGAAGGAAGTGGGTTCAGATTCAAAAGCAACATTGACTTCTTATTCCAGAGGGTTTTCCAAGGTAAGCTTTTCTATTTTATCTTGAATTTCATCTAAGAACTTGTTTGATTGTTGTGCAACTGTATGTGCACTTCTAGTGCCTGTTTTTCTAACTTCATTAGGTTTGACATCTTTCAATGTTTGTTTGGCCCATTTTGGTATCTTTTTCTAAGTATCTTGCAAAATCACTGGTGTCTCATTTTCTTGATTTGAAACTCATTTATTTTCTGACAATGGACTATCTCCTGATGAAGTTTAATATTTTTCTAGAGGGGGAGTGTTGTTTTCAATTACAAGAGTCAATAGAGATTCAACTATTTACCAATTACAGGGTCGCCTTTCATTGTTTGGAACCTCCACATCCTCCTTGAAAACATCAAATTTAGCATATTTTTCAAGTCGATTCAATCGTCAACTGATGCTTGTTGTGTCCTTTGCTCTTTTACAAAAGACATCTCTTTTGACGAGATTTTTTTTGCTATTTTTACAGTTTCACAAAAGACATCTCTTGCAATGAGAAAATTCTTGTTTTCATCAAATGCTCTGTATTCCTTCGAGGATTTTGAGAATCCCAAAAGCATATATTTACAACTCCTGTGTTCTAGTTTGTTTATTTTCTCCTTGGGAATCAATGCGTAGCATGTGGATTAAAAAATCCAAAGATGTTACATTGAAGGGAGATGACCATGCCAAACTTCATATGGAGTCTTCATTTGTAGGGTTGCTAATGGTGACCTGTTGCAGAGATACTCTGTTGTTTGAGTTGCTTCTGCCCAGAAATACAGATTTACCCCTTTGAAGTACATCATTGCCCAAATTATGTTCATCGCAATTTTTTTCATCCGCTCAACTACTCCATTTTATTGAGGTGTGTAAGGGACTGTGAGATGATGTTTGATTCCATTATGCTTGAGATAGGTTACAAATACATTTGATGTGAATTCATCACCATTATTAGTCCCGAGTGCCCCATTGCAAGATTGGTCTTCATTTTCAACCATTGTATGAAACTTTTGAAAAGTTTCGAAGGCTTCTGATTTTTTCTTCATAAAGTGTATCCAAGTCATTTTGTTGTAATGATCAACAAACAACATGAAGAAAAGTTTTGAAGGCTTCTGATTTTTTTCTTCATAAAGTGTATCCAAGTCATTTTGTTGTAATGATCAACAAACAACACGAGCTACTTGTAATCACCAACGGAAAGAACTGGCAAAGAACACAAAGCAGAGTGAACGAATTGCAATTTCCTGCCATCTTTCCATTTTGACTTTTGAAACGGTTCCCTTTCGTGTTTGGCCAATATGTTGGCTTCAGACTTTTCAATGTTTTTGGGTAGTGTCGACAGGCCTACGACATTTTTTGCATTGTGTGATTGCTGTCATATTGTGTGTGCCCAAATCTGGCATGCTAGAGCAGACTTGCTGGCATTCCTTCTTCAACGAGATGAGCAAAATTTCTTGGCATTGAGTGCTCACCCTTGAGTTTTAACAATTTGCCTTCTTCACATCTAGTTATAACAACTGTGTTATCACATTTCCTTGTGACCTTCACATCTCCATCATTCAATAGAATTGGTGCAAACACAAAGAGGGTAACCAATTAAGGTCAGCCTTTATCTCTGTGATGCATGGTTAGACATTCAATCTTGTGACATGCACATGAGCACACTCTATGGACTTGAACTCATGCACACATCTTCATTGAAATCATATTCAAAAATTTACAAATGAATGCACACTCCCTCACTCTCACCTACACACTTGCCTCTATGGGCTTCTTACATTACATGGAGATAATTTCGACCCACATACAGTCCATCGACAATTCGGTATTCTGCTTGCCTTTCTTCTTTGCATTTCGCTCAGAAAACTGTTTAGCTACAACCAATTCGCCTTTTGTCAGTCAAACATTTGCCCCTGTTCTTGTTCATTTTTCTGACTTGAAAATGAATATCTTCCTCATCCATTTTCTTCTTTCCCCGCCTCTTTGAATTCTCTCTTCCCCCAACTGAAGAAACGTCCCCTCTTTACGAAAACACCTTGGGTCATAACATTTCCGCCACATTTACATTCATACAAATCTTCCTTATGTCATAACATACATGCTACATGGACATTCATAAAAATCTACAAACATAAATGTGTGCACTAACGTACCTACAAATAAATGTGTGCAAACTCATGAACTAATTTGGTCTTTGTGTAACCATGCCAAAACAACAAATAAACGGAAAAAATCACACAAATACACAAGCTTTTCTTTGGTTGATGCAAGATTGCACGAACCCTTAGATGCTCCTGCATCAAGAATGGAGTGGCTTTGTTGTCAAATGAGCCAAGACACAACAAGTTTCTTTTCAACAGAGGAGGGTATAGTACATTTCAGAGAATGAAGTTTGGAAGCTTTGGTGACTTGAGTCAAATAGAACCTTTGCCTTGAGGTCGCAAACTTGTTTTATCTGCCAAGTATACTGGACCACAATTTTCTTTATGAAACTCCTCAAAGAAGTCCCTTCGGAAAGTCATATGTTGCGTGGCACTAGTGTCAAGAACCCAAGCATCATCCCTGGTTGAACTCTTTAAGGCATTATTTGATTCGTCAGAGATGGAACACACACATTCACTAGAAAACTGAATTGAGTCTGGGTTTTATTTATTTATTTTTTTTGCTTTTTATTTTTTGTAGGCTTCAATTTTGTTCCATGCTATTTTGCATTCATGGGTCTCATGACTCCCTTTCATTTCACAATGTTTGCAAAACAAATGTTATTTGTCATTTTGATTTTCTTGATGTTGACCATAGTTTAAAAACTCGTACTCGGCAATTACTCGACAACCCAAAATTTTGACCCATTCTCGGGACTCGACAATTACTTGACAATTTTATCGCTACTTTAAAAAATATATAACTTCATAAAATGAACTGATAGGCAGCAATATATATAATAAAATCACTATTTTATGACCTTTATACATAGTTCAAAACTTCAAAGGTTATCAAGAGTCATAAATTTCTTTTATTCCTAATAGACGAGTAACTCATAGATTGTTAGCTCTATATTTTATTGTTAGCAGCACTAAAATAGTCATAAATTTATTTTATTGTTAGCAACCACTAAAATAGTCATAAATTTATTTTATTGCTGACTATATCGTGACTATATAAAATAGTCTTATGCCATATGTCTTATGTCTGTAAAATTGCGATGTTTATAAAATAGTTTTAACTTCAAAGTTCAAATAGATTTGTAGCATTTTGAAGCCCTAACATTGAAAGTCTGAAAACATTTCGAAGCCCTAACACTGAAAGCATTGAGTTGTGAGTCGAATCCTGTGGGCAGTGGTTTATATTTGCAGTTACATAGCGGGCTTGAGCTTAAACGCTGACGAAATGTTACACAGGGTTACAATTACATCGAATCATACAACTTGTCGTGCAGTTGCTGGTCGAGGCTGTTGTTGAGCCTTATACAACTTGTCATGTAGTTTGCAGTCATTGTTCAAGGCTAACACAATAACACAGCGTACAGGTTTTGCTTTGAAACACGAAATGCTTGCTCGAGCCTTGTCACTCACTGTTCGCTCATTGTTGCTCGTCGAGTCAACACAATTCACTCACTGTTCAAACTTTCAAGCTCATGAGTCACATTTCACTAAACGATGACCAAACCCTGCGAAATGACGATCGAACAACATGGCAATGGCAGACGCACACACGGGCAAAAATCATGATGAAAAGGAATGAAAATGATGAGTTTTTTTAAAACTTTAGTTATGTTGACATTATTCATGAGTTAGGGCTGAGTAATGCCCTAAAACCCACGGTTAACCAGAGTTAATTACTTGAAGTTAGCCATGGGTTTTAGAGCACTACTCAACTCGTAGTTAGTACTGTGTTTATTGGTTTGGCCCCTAAAAACAATTTCTTGCGGGTTTCGGATATTTACCAACGGGTTTTTGAAATATTACGAGCCAATTTTTTTTCAAATTTCCAATTACAATCAGCAGAGCAATACACAGTTGTTAGGGTTAGCCTTAAACCAAAACGATCCTGAAGCAACTCTAACCAGAATGTACACCAGGATTTCGAGGAGGGCAAGGTGTGAGCATTGGTCAGAGGATCTGAATGCAGAAACAGAGCTGGAAGGAACTCTAACCAAGAATGGCACCGATGATGGCGAGCATATGGTCATAGGATCTTCTACTACTACAAGTACTGAAAAGAAACTCAACACCAAGTATGTGCTACTCAATCCAGTATGGAGTTGAGGCGACCATATGGCAGAGTGCTACGAATTACAATGCTAAAGAAACTCAACACCAAGTATGTGCTACCCAATCCAGTATGGAGTTGAGGCGACCATATGGCAGAGTGCTACGAATTACAATACTATGAAGGGAAATAAGCAAGAATGCTGAAATACTCGACGTCAAGAATGTGCTTTCCAACCCGAGACGAAATAGGAGCTACCATATGACGGAGATATATAGTATTACAATGCAGTTTTAGAGTATAAGATAAGCATTACAAATCATGATTAAGCAAGATTAAAGAACCGCTGTCAGTACTACTGTCAGCGTACAATATGATAGAGAATTCGCCTGTCAAGAGCATAGAGTTAGAACAATTCAACGAGTATTTAAATAAAGAATTCTCCTTGATTAATGGAAATACCGAGACTGCTTTCTTATCTCAAAAAACAGAGTCAAGATTTTGATCTGTTCTGATTTGCACCTTTAAATGTAAAACCAGCACCCTGAGATCACACTAAAATGGACATATCTCTCACACAATTCATCCAATTGACGTGAAACGAAAAGCAAAAGACCCTAATGATGAAGGCGCTCAAGATTGGAACACAAAACAGACCCAAAAGTTTCTATTTAGTTTATGCACGAATCCCAATGCAAACACAGATGGTACAAGCCAGCAATAGGGGCGATTTGCCTTTAAAAATCACAGCGTTTATTAAAAATTCTACAACTTACAGAAAAGGTTCGTCCTTCACATACAGAGAGATATAGACTACCCATAATGAATTTTTGTCTTTTTTGACTTATGAATAAAAACACAATCTGCTATGAGGAATATGAATTCCTGAATCTCTCTAATATGCATAAACTGATCTATAAAACCACACACTGACTACAATGCACAAATCCCACTACAAAACAATCAAACTACACTATCTCACCACTAGTTGCTATCTTTCAAGCGAGAAGCAATGCCAAGCTAGGAGGCTTTCATTCCTCGAAGCAATCCCAAAGCCAATCTGGGAACATAACATTCCTGTAGCTAAAAGATGATCCAAATGAGGACCAATGGCTTCCTTTTATAATTTCCGGTTGACCCTTCTAGAAACCCTAATCCTCCAATAGATGGCATCCCACTTTCCCAAGCAAAATTTTGACTTTATATTATAAACTTTATTTCCTCCTTGAAGTTGGCGCCCAACTTAAGCTTGGATTAAATCTTTAATAAGAATTATAATTAATTCCTTCAATGAGGCGCCCACCCCATAAAGAACATCTTTTAAAACAACTTAAAGTGAAGTAGCTAGGCCAAGGGGAAAGTCAATGTTAAAATATAACATTAAAACATGATTTAATTAAAATAATTCGACTTATCTCTCCATTTGTGCCCCAAAGCCCAAAAATGAGTAAGCCAACTGATCAGACTGAAATGGAAAGCCAACCGTGCCGAAACCAACATGACCACTGCCAGAAATAGAATTTACTAAAAATAGTAAATTCCTGAAGATGCTCAGAATGCCAAGAAGAACATATCACGCGAAGCTCTCTGGAAACTTAGAAAGAATCCGCCATTGAATCAACCAACCTCAAGCAATAGCATCCTTCAAAACAAGAAACCCTAATTTTACCTTCCGAGTAGCCTACGGGTCTCAGGAATAGGCCAACGGTCACTGGAAAGATCATGCTCGAGAAGGGGACATTACAGTTTTAATACAAAGATGGCTATTGTTTTTTTCGGATTTGTTGCCTTGCCCCACCCTTTGTTTTTCCCTTTGTCTCTATCATTTCTTGCATTCTTGGAAAATTGCCCTTTTGATTAGCATAGCAAAGATTTTTTTGTGTGGACTCAATTTTTCTTCCAAAGGCTTTTTTCTCTTTCAGCCATCTTCTGAACTAGTTGATCAAAGGTGAGAGCCTCAAACAGATTGCTTGCTTGCAAAAACTCCAAGCAGGTTGAGTATGTAGGGAGGAGCCTTTATGAAGGCGGTCATATACACATCAATTTTTACACCAACAACATCAACATCATGTTTGATAGCATGGATCTTAGAAGCCAAACTCATGACATCACAATTTTTCAACTCAATATCGAACAATTTCAATTGCAACTGTATGAACTCCAATTCTGAGTGAGAATCATACAGGCCCTTCAATTTGTAAAATGCTTCCCAATGAGTGTTGCATCCTATATGTGATGAAAAACCTCGGCACCGAGTGAGGCTTGCATCAAGGTTAATGCTTTTGAATTCTTTTGCTTCCAGTATGGTAGCTCCTTTGCTTCTTTAGGTTCAACAGGTTGTTCATCCTCGTCACAGATGTTGAATTAGAAGTCATTGAAGATGAGTATATTTTCCACCTATCTTGACCATTCTAACTAGGTATCTTTTCTGGTTAGTGTTGTGCCAACAATAGTTTTCATTGAATGCATGTTTGTTGTATAAGGAGATGAAATGGTTCCTTATTGCTCCAAAAAGGTTCTATTTTTTATATACCACTCGATTGATATGCCAAACCTCTCTAAATGCTTGCCCTTCTTATATACTTGGTAGTATGTGGAAGAAGCTCGTCCTTTCTATATACTCAACAAGTATATGAAAGAGACATTAAAGCACATGAGAGTAGAATGGTATGTAGTTCTTAGGTAGTGAATGCCCTGAGGATGTCATTCATCATTCACCTGAATGTTGCAGGTGCGTTACTTACGATGAAGGGCATATAACCAACCACTCAAACAAACCTTCATTGGCTTTGTATATTGATGCATAAGGAGTTCATGTGGACCTAGCCAAGTTTTGCGTCATCTAGGAATAGCCTACACCAATTAATCTCATAGAGCTTCGCAACTTCTTGGGATTAACAAATTTCTACAAGAAATTCGTCCTTGGATTTTTTCATTTGACTTGGACTCTGAACCAAGTTTCAAAGGTGGCGCTTATCAAACTTCATCTGGGCAGCCACACAATAGAAAACATTCGAAGAATTGAATTTCTATTAGAAGAGACCAATGCATCTAATTATGCACTTGGAGTAGTCCTCACTCAGCATGGTTCTCTAGTTTATTGTTATAGTGAAAGATTCATCGCTCCTTTAAGAAACTATCCCACATATGACTGTGAGCTTCATGCCATTGTCTAGGCATGTAAGTATTAGAAGCATTTATTGGGAAAAGAGATTGCGATCCACAAAGATCACATGCTTCTTCAATTCTTGTAGACACAAACAAGCTGCAATAGGAACGACATTAGAAATGATCTTATTTTCAGCAGTTTTATTTGAACACCAAGCATAAGAAGGGAAATGCCAACCTAGTAGTAGATTGTTTGAGTCGACTTTTGGTTCAAGCTCTCTTCACTATGCTTGACACATGTGGCCATGAGAATAACATTTAGTCATAATTGTATTTATCTGATTCAGACTTTACAAAAATATATCAAGACTTGCATAGCGATAATTCAATTCCAAATTTCTACTTGCAAAATGGACTTCTATATCATCTTGGACACTTATGTGTACCGCACCAGGTAGAGAGACAAAAACTAATATTGGAGGCTCATTTTAGCAAGGTTGTAGGACACTTTGGAGTTGAAAAGACCTTCGTAATATTACATAAATATTTCTTTTGGCCACACCTCAGATCAAATGTTTCCAAATACATCAAGTCTTGTATTGCATGTGCAATTGCCAAACCGGTCAACAAAAAGCAAGGTATGTACTCACCTTTGCAAGTTCCATCGAAATTGTGGGAATCCGTTTCCATGGATTTTCTCTCAAGCTGCCCTACTATTAATCATGGTAATGATTGTGTTTATGTAGTAGTTGATATCAAAGATGGCCATTCCCACACCTTGTAAGAAATCAATCTCAGCTCGAGAAACAACTCAACTTTTCCAGCATGTTTGGATCCACTCTGGATTACCGAAAACTATCATCTTTGATAGTGATGCAAGACTCTTGAGCAATTTTTGGAAACGACTTTGGTTTATGTTGAACACAAAGTTGAACAAGTCTGCCGCATTCCATCCTCAGATTGATGGATAGGTGGAAGTGGTAAATAGGATGATCTTGCATCTTCTATGAATGTACAATTCAAGGAAGCAACAAACATGGGAAGAAAGACTTCCTTTCATTCAACACAACTACAACAAAGCTATGCACATCTCTACTTCACACAACCCATTTCAGGTATGATTGGGTTTCCAACCTATGGCACCCATTGATGTCATCATCAACACCTTTAGCTTAGAAGGAAGTCGACAAAGTTGTTAAGTTCATTCAAGACATTCAACATTAGCTGCAGGCCATTTTGTAGAAGGCGCATGCTAAGTATGAGTGCCATGATCTACATCAAACATTGCAAACCTTTCAAGTTGGTGATCGAGTATGGCTCTATTTGCAAAAGGGAAGATTGACATGACCTTAACACAAGCTTCATCCACTTCGGTATGGGCCCCACACCATCACCAAGGAAGTTGGAGATAACACTTTCGAGCTTAATCTTCCCTTGATGCCAGGGATAAACGTATGTGCCACAACATTCCTCTCTTTTGGTTGTGAGACTAGTTTTTTCACAGTGTAATATTAAATAGGGTTCTTCTAGAATCAATTGCGTAACAAAGTTATTTTCCCAATTGATTCTAGAAGAACCCTATATATACATCCCACTATTTCAGATTGTCAAAGTAGGTCAAGTACCTTTTTAGGGGAAATCGTTTATAGAAGTGTAGGTTGCCAACCTTTTTTGCTGTAACTGCACACAATGTGGACCATTGCTCTTGAAGGAGAGGCGACTATCCAAGAGGATCCGAGTCTTCGATTGTCTTGTGGTGTGACGACATTGCTTAGTGTCATGTGCCGACTTCACCAACAACTTTAGGATCATCCCAAACACATGCGTTCCTACCACGAAGTCTGAACTCCTCTTCTTTTTGATGCCACACAACTTTGACAGTGTCAGTATTGCTATGCGCAACTCTTTAGTGGCATTACTAAAAGATGTAAAAACAATGATTAGTTACGAAGCGTTTGTTTCTAATTATCTTAACGGTCCAACTGACTTTTGGTCTTCACACTTGTATATTGGTGTACACTTTCATTTTTCGTAGAAGTAAGTCGGTGATTAGTCTAAGTAGAGATGGACTAGGAAGTAGTGATCAGACATCACAATAACATCTGATCTCTCAGATCATTGTACAAAACTATTGCTCAATATAACTTTGCAACTTATAGGTCTAATCTAGTGTCCATTGTTTTTCTTTACTCCTTCCTTTTCTCATTGTACTTTGATATATTCTCTGGCAGCTGGCCTTTAACATTGCATATACGTTTGCATAATAACTCATTTAATCTGTTAAGTGTGGTTGTCTACTGAGTTCCTCCCCTGCCCCAAATCATCTTGCTCACCACTATTTTCCTCTATGCCGGAATGTAAATCCAATAAGCCTTGAATGTAACAAAAATATATACCCTTGATGCTTGAGTGCTCAAATGTAGTCCTATTCTCATCTGCTACATTAATATAAACATGACACCCAAAAACACCAAAATGTGATACCCGAGGCTTTTCACTCATGAAATATTCTTCTGGTTTCTTTTCCTTCAAAACTTGTGAGGACAACTGTTCAGAATGTAGACCGTTGTATAACAGGCCTCTACTGATAGGCACATGGGCAAAGCCATGTCGTGGATCAACAACTCAAAAGTGGGTTGTCTCAATGATGGCCCCGTTCTTCCTTTCTGCAATCCAATTCTGCTGCAGGTTGTACGGTGTCAACTCCCTCATGATCCCTGCTTATTTTCAAAATGCATCAAAGTCCTTGGGAGGTGTTCTCTTTTCCATTGTCATATCTCAACACGTTGATCTTCCTGCCTGTCTGATTCTCAACTAAGGCCTTGAACTAACTTAGAGGACACTTGATCCTTAGTGTTCATAAAATAAATGCAGTTTTTTCTAGAAGAATCATCAATGAAAGAGACATAATGCAGATTACCTGTCGAAGAGGTTAAAGTCATCGGTCTACATGTCTGAATGAATCATATCAACAATCTTTCTTGATCTGTGCTCATTGCTTGGGAAAGCAGTCTTGGCATGTTTGCTGAATACACAATCCTTGCACACTCTTATCTTTTCAATCTTGAAGTACGACAATCCCTACACCATGTCCTTCAAGATACATAGTGCTCTATAGTGTAGATGACCCAATCGCTTGTGCCATATATCACACAGATTGTCACTGTCATGCTGCAAACCACCATGCTTTACTGGATCAGCAAGAAACCTGCATAGGAAACCTTCTCGCACACCTACGTTACCGGATTCGCCCCTAGCAGGCCCTGGGAGCGCGGGGATACGGCGGTCCGGTACGGGAGCGCGGGGATCCGCGGGGGATACGGCCAGGGTACGGCGTGCCCCCTGCGGATACGGCCGGATACGTCCATGGACGTACCCGGCCGTATTCGCAGGGGACACGCCGAACCCTCGCTGTATCCCGGCGTATCGGCCAAATAAAATACTATTTTTTAAATTTTTTTCACTGTGGTTTGGATAGGCTGGATACTCCGCGACTTGCGACCTCGGTGCCTCCCCGCGACCTGCTATCTGCGGCCTGCGCGCCTGCGCGAACCCTTGCGGGCCTAAGGTATTTTAAATTTTTCAATGTTTTATTTGTTTTTAAAATTTTACATTTCATTTTTAAGTTTTTTTCTTTTCTTTTGAAAATTAAGTTATAGTTTATGTTTATTTTTTTAATTTTTATTTATTTATTTTAACGTTTTAATTTTTATTATAATATTATTACATTAAATACTTAATTATATTAAGTATTAAATTTTAATATTAATTTTTAAATTATTAATTAGTTTAAAATTTTAATTTTTAAATATAAAGTATATACTATTAAATTTTAAATTATTCATTAGTTTAAATTTTTCAATATATAGTATTAAATTTTAAATTATTAAATATTAATTAGTTTAAAAATTTAAAATTTATATTTATAATTAAATTATATTTATATTATGATATTTGGCATTGAATTATGAGTATATATTTTGTGGTTATATAACTTATTTGAAGTTATTTTGTTTCCTCTATGCATATTATGTGGTTAATTTTGCTTATATGGCTATATTTTTATATTTTTAATTTTTTATATATATTTTTGTACGGCCGTATCCAGCCGTATCCAAACCACAAAAAAAAAAATCGACGTATCCCTGTATCCGATACTCGTACCCGTATCCGTACCCGTATCCATATCGGCAACTTAGTCGCACACCTTTGGCTAAAAGTTGTCCATGCTCATGGCTGCCATCTCTGATAATAACTTGTTGAACATCAAACTTGGGCACACACCTAAGATCTGTCATGGCTGACATTGATAGAAGATTCTTCATTAAAATTAAGAACTTACATGACTTCATCAATCTCAAGAACATCCCTTGATGGCATGCGCAAGGAGACAAAGCCCGTTCTTGCAATTGGATACGTGGCATCATTGTGCAACTCCACCTATATGTCGACCTCTTGTTCTTGAATTCTACTAAAAGCCTTCTTGTTGAAGATCATGCGTCTAGATGCTCCACTGTCCACTTACCATCCTACACCAGAGATGGTGTTAGTGGAAAGGCACGACACCATGGAGAAGGCTGTCTCAAGCTTGGATGATAACTCACTCATCCACTTCGGTGGAAGCTTCTACACTTCCTGAAAATTTCTTCTGTTGCTACTGTTTGCCCTTCCCATTCGTTTTCTCAGGACGCTAAGATGCATAGTGGCCGATCTTGTGGCACTTGAAGCACTTCAGTTGACTTAAATCTTTCTTACCCTGGTTTGAAGAACCCAAATCTTCCTTCTTCCCCTTTTGACCCTTGCTGGGTCCTCCTTTCTTACCTCCTTTCCTCACCTTCTCAATGAGGGCTCGGTTATGGATCTCAGCGTCTCTGGTGACAATAGTCTCTCGCCTTGTCTCCTCTTGGACAAAGACATCCCACAATTTCAAAAAAGTGGGCATGTTCTCCAAAGCACTCACACACTACACAAAGTGTTGCCAAGGTGATGAGAATCCATTTAGAGCCATGGGAACTAGCTCTTCATCCTCAAACTTCATACCTATAGCTGCGAGCTGATCTCTCAACTCACTGATCTTCATCAAATAGCTCGCCATAGTATTAGTGTCGCTCATGCGTGTGCTAGAGTGCTTGTTCTTCAAAAGCATCTTGCGGGATAAGTTCACAATCTGACACACAGTGATCAAGGTATCATACATCTCCTTAGCCATCTTATTCTATGTGATGTGAGGGATCAAGTGGCCCTTTACACAATCAAGGACGATTCTGTTTGTTTTGGCCGCCTTCTGATTGTGCTTGGTCAATTGTACGGGATCTATAAGAGCTGTAACTTTCTTCTCAACAAAACCCTGAAGATCAACCTCCTCCAACAACATCTGTAGTCAATACTTCCATGGTGTGAAATTGGAAGTGCCTTTTAACCTGTCACACTTTCTGAGACTGATAGTAGTCATCCTGCAGCTTCTACAACACACTTCAACAACCAAATAAGTCTGAAATCAAATCAAAACAGCACCTTCACAGGTCCAAGCGCCTATCACAGGCACAGATCAACTTCAATCATTGAAGCTAGGGCCATCCCACTCACTGAGATCCTCTGACAGCTTCCTCTCACAGGTAGCAACCCACTCCATATACGAATTTAGAGGATCTCAGATGCACTGCACTGATACCATGTTAAATTTTAGTGCACGGTACGCAGATCTGCACTTACAGTGAACAAACTCTTAACTCTAAGTTGCCGATACGGATACGGGTACGAGTATCAGATACAGGGATACGTCGATTTTTTTTTTTGTGGTTTGGATACGGCTGGATACGGCCGTACAAAAATATATATAAAAAATTAAAAATATAAAAATATAGCCATATAAGCAAAATTAACCACATAATATGCATAGAGGAAACAAAATAACTTCAAATAAGTTATATAACCACAAAATATATACTCATAATTCAATGTCAAATATCATAATATAAATATAATATAATTATAAATATAAATTTTAAATTTTTAAACTAATTAATATTTAATAATTTAAAATTTAATACTATATATTGAAAAATTTAAACTAATGAATAATTTAAAATTTAATAGTATATACTTTATATTTAAAAATTAAAATTTTAAACTAATTAATAATTTAAAAAATTAAAATTAAAATTTAATACTTAATATAATTAAGTATTTAATGTAATAATATTATAATAAAAATTAAAACGTTAAAATAAATAAATAAAAATTAAAACGTTAAAATAAATAAATAAAAATTAAAAAAATAAACATAAACTATAACTTAATTTTCAAAAGAAAAGAAAAAAACTTAAAAATGAAATGTAAAATTTTAAAAACAAATAAAACATTGAAAAATTTAAAATACCTCAGGCCCGCAAGGGTTCGCGCAGGCGAGCAGGCGCGGAGGCGCGCAGGGACGAGGGCGCGGAGGCGCGCAGGCCGCAGATCGCAGGTCGCGGGGAGGCGCCGAGGTCGCAAGTCGCGGGGAGGCGCCGAGGTCGCAAGTCGCGGAGTATCCAGCCGTATCCAAACCACAGTGAAAAAAATAAAAAAAATAGTATTTTATTTGGCCGATACGCCGGGATACAGCCAGGGTTGGGCGTGTCCCCTGCGGATACGGCCGGGTACGTCCATGGACGTATCCGGCCGTATCCACAGGGGGCATGCCGTACCCTGGCCGTATCCCCGCGGATCCCCGCGCTCCCGTACCGGACCGCCGTATCCCCGCGCTCCCAGGGCCTGCTAGGGGCGAATCCGGTAATGTAGTGACTTAACTAAACACCTCTCAAAACAGCGTTCTATTAGACTCAGAATCTGGACTGAAAGGTCACAAATTCAGACACAACATTTAATCGAAAAAAGACAGTGGACCATGTAAACTAATTCTGCATAAAAACGGTGATGTAAAGCAAATAGATTCCTCACTCAAACACACATCAATTTTGTATATTACTAAAAAAGAAAGAATTACAAAATACTGCACCTAACTGAATGAATCACTCACCCACTCTGTTGCTTTTATAGATGGAGGAGGCTTGAGTTACAATATATTCAAATAGTCTTATAATAACAGCAAGTCTAAATCTGAAAATAATGTCTAATAATACCAGTAACTCTAAATTTAGCATGTGATTAAGATTATGTGATGCAGTGATTGGTTTATCGTTGAACCGTTTAAATTTTATCTGCAGAAGAAATGCAAGGTCCTACAATAGAAATTAGTTGCTGTGGGGTAAGCTTATGTTCTCCAAATGATCGCCTTCAATTATTCCATTCTTTCTGTTTGAGGACCACTTTTGTGACTTGAACCTTGCCTGTCATAATATAGATTCTGCCCATGCTCCACCAAGTTTAGGTGACCAGGGGAGGGGTGTCAAGGATGTTTGGAGACATCCTCAAAAATTTAGGTGATATAGGGATTATAAAAAAATAGAAAGTTTTAATTATTGATTTGAGTGCCACTATAATCATTTAACAGCTCAATTTTTCAACAGAGGTACGCGGATTTGTGTAGGAAAATAATAGCCAGAGTTTTCTATCCTTTCTGTCTCTATGTATCCTCATTCCAAGAATCTAGTTTGCACTTCCTAAGTCCTTCATTTCAAACTCCCTAGCTAACTGAGCTTTTAACCTGGTAAATCCTGTGCTTGTTGGGACCTGCTACCAACATATCATCAACATATAAAAGTAAGATTATGAAGCTGCCATCTTCATACCTCTGAAAGTAGGCACAATGATCAGCGTCACATCTACTAAATCCCAAGCTCATCATGAAGGAATCAAACCGTGTGTACCAACAACTTGGCGCCTGTTTTAAACTATACAACGATTTTGTTCAACCTGCAAACAAGATTCTCCTTGTCTTTCTCCTCAAAACTTTTTGGTTGTTTCATATAAATTCCTTCAGAAAGATCACCATGCAAGAAGGCTTTTTTAACATCTAATTGTTCCAATTCTAAATGAAGGCTAGCAACAAGAGCTAGAATAACTCTAATAGTACTAAGCCTTACTACAGGGAAAAAAATTTCATTAAAATCGATACTAGATTTCTGTGCATACCCTTTGGCCACCAGCTGAGCTTTATACCGCTCTACATTGTCATTAATATCCTTTTTCAGTTTGAAGACCCACATGTTTCCTATAGCCTTTTGCCCCATAGGCAATGGTACAAGCTCCCACGTCTTATTCTTGTTTAGAGCTTCCATTTCTTCCTCCATGGCAGCTCTCCATTTATTGGCATCTTCAGCTTCACATGCCTCTTGAAATGAGCTAGGCTCACCAACATCAGTAACTAATGCAAAAACTGAATTACAAGTAGGAGAGTACCTTTTTGGTGGTTTTGAAACTCTTGTGGAACTTCGCACAAAGTGTGATGTATCACCCTGTGGCTCATTTGGTTGCTGTTCATCTTCTTCATTTACTTGATTTTGAATATACTCTTGTTGGTTTTCATTTACAGGTTGCTGATTTTCATCTTGCACCTCCCTCTCAGCATCATATGTTTCCACCTCTACAGGAATAGTTTCAAAACTTAATTGTTCTTTACTTCTTTGCAGCGAATCTTCCTTAAATTTAACATCTCGGCTAATATCTACTTTGCAGGCAGCAATATCCCACAACTTGTACCCCACTGTTCCTTCAACATAGCCAAGAAAAATACACTTTACGGACCTTATGTCCAACTTACTCCTTTTCTCCTTTGGAATGTGTACAAAAACTTTAGAACCAAAAACACGAAGATAGGAATAATCAACAGGTTTCCCTGTCCATACCTCTTCAGGAATTTTAAGATCAAGAGCCGTAGTAGGTGATCTGTTAATTAGAAAACAAGCTGTGCTGACAGCTTCACCCCAAAATTTTTGCTCTAGTCCAGTAGTGCTTAGCATGCATCTAGCATGCTTCATAATTGTACGGTTCATCCTTTCTGCAACACCATTCTGCTGTGGTGTTCTAGGAACTGTCAACTGCGTTGCTATGCCATGCTCACTACAAAAATTGTTAAATTCCTTTGAACAAAATTCCCCTCCATTATCTGTTCCAAGACATTTTATAGTTTTGTTTCTCTAATTTTCTACCAGAGCTTTAAACTTTTTGAAACAAGAAAAAACCTCAGACTTCTTTTTCAAAAGGTAAATCCACGCCTTATAGGAACAATCATCTATAAATGACACAAAATATGATGAACCCCCTAAGGATGTTATAGGTGCTTGCCAGGTATCTGAATGAATTAATTCAAGGAGTTCTTTACTTTTAGTAATGCTTTTAGAGAAATGCAGCCTATGTTGTTTACCATATAGACAATGCTCACAAAAATTAAGATCTAAAGATTTTGCACCTAGGAGAAGGTTCCTATCAAGTAGTACCTTGAGTCCACGCTCACTCATATGGCCTAACCTTTGATGCGAGGTAGTCATAAACTCTGTTTTCGCATTAGATGCCACTGCAGCCTCTCCAGTACAGGTATTTCTGATCAGCGTGTAGAGATTGCCCATCTTCTCTCCTTTTAACATCACCAAAACTCCCTTTGTTACTTTCAGGTTACTTTTTTCTCCATTGAACCTGTAACCCAATTCATCAAATGCTCCAAGCGACAGAAGATTTTTCTTCAAGCCTGGCACATGTCTTACATTTTGAACAGTCCTCACTGCTCCATCAAACATTTTGATTCTTACTTCTCCCACTCCAATAGCCCTGCACGGATCATCATTTTCCATATATACCACACCTCCATCACATGACCGATAAGAAGAAAACCAGTTCCTATGAGGAGTTATGCGGAATGAGGCTCTTGAGTCAATAAGCCATACATCCTGTAACTGACCTCTGTTATTTGCTGACAAAACCTCTCCATCTAATGATGCTTCGACTTCTACTGTATTTGCCTCAGATGGATGTGGGCCTGTATTTTCCCTGCTTACCTTAACCCAACAATCCTTTTTAACATGACCCGTTTTGCCACAATTCTAGCACTTAACTTCTTTCCGCCTCTTGGATTTCGATTTGGACTGTCCATGCTTAGATTTCCCCTTTTCCGTAGGTCTACGTCTTGCAACCAAGGCATCACTGGAAGATCCCTGGGATGTCTTCCGCCTGGATTATTCAGAAATCGTTGCGGCTACCACATTGTCAAAGGATAGCTTTCCTTGCGGTTCTGAGTTACCAAGTGCCATGACAAGTTGATCCCAAGAATCAGGCAGAGAGCACAGTAAAATGGCCGCTTGATCTTCTTCAATCTTCACCTCCACTGAAGCCATCTTGTTAATCAGTGTGTTAAACTTGTTCAGATGATCTGCGATTGAGGAACCATCCTGCATCCTTGGATTATACAACTATCGTCGTAAAAGAATCTTGTTTGCCAGCGACTTGGTCTCATACAAATTTTCAAGCTTTTCCCATAAGCTTTGTGTGAATTTCTCCTCTGAAACATTAAAAAGAACCGAATTTGCCAAAGATAACTGGATCGTGGTCCTGGTTAGGGCATCCTTTTCATCCCAATTCTCCTAACTCATGGCTGAAGGTTTTGACGCTTCCCCTTTTAGAGATAGGGCGCATCCATCCTTTACCAACAAAGCTTGAACCTTCAGCTTCCATAGAGCGAAACTAGAACCGTCAAATTTATGGACCTTGTATCTTGTAACCGTGCCTTTTGTCATCTTCGTTTTTCACAAGAACCCTCTTCACAACAACTAGGCTCTGATACCAGCTGCAGGAAAATAACATGCAAAGAGAAATAATCACATTAAAATGAAAATAGATTCAAGACACACAGATATTACGTGGAAAAACTTGGCAAATCACCAAGTAAAAAACCACAGGAAAAGATCTTTAGAATTTTATTATCAAGGAATTAATCTGCAATTACAATAATTGGCAGTCGCCACACACAAGATCAGAAATCCATACAATGAGTACTACTCAAATGAATAATTTACAATTCATGGGTTCCTTATATGGGAAAAAATACATAGTACAAAACCACGTTAGTACGAGCCCGCGTGTACTACAATCTGCGTGTAGTACAAATCCACGTGTAGTACAAAATGCGTGTACTAACTCCTTGAAAACGTGTTGTATGGAATTTGTACCATGCTTGGGTTAATCGTCCAACCTGCCAGCTTGGTTGCCACCTGCTCATTCAAATGTTGACTTCACATATCAACAATTTGAGCTCATGAAGAGATGCATCTGTACATGTGTATTTTTCACCTTTGCACTTTTTTCTGGCTAAATTTTTCAAGGACTTGTTTGTGTAGAGCACATTACATTTCATTGATTTTAGCTATTTCATAAACTCATTCTAGGAAAATAACAAGTTTCATCATTAACAACCATTTATATGTGTCGCCCATGCTAAAAGGATTGGAATGTTTGCGTTAAAGAGTTAAAAGTTTTCATATATATGAAGAGTATAAGTTTATTTCATTGAGCCAGTAAATTCTTCAAGTTTTTGGTTACAAAAATTAATAAAGTTGTTCATTTCCACCCCCCAAATTCTGGGAAATATAGAGATTATAAGAAAATAGTAAGTTGCAATGAATGATAAATTAGAGATTTGAGTGCACTATAATTACTGGAGGGTGCAATTTTTCAACAGATGTCGTAATCATGCCTAAATATTATGTTCTGCTGCATGTTCGATTTTTTGACACGATTTCTTGTAAATTTCTTCTATGTTGGCAGCTTCATGAATATCTTCATTACTATGATCCTCTTTTTCAATTTGACTTGCTATTTATCTGTCTATTTTTTTCCATTTGTAGTACTTGAGTGTCTTAACTTTAATATATCCATTCTGTTCATAGGTTCACATTTGCATTTGATTCTTGTGTAAATGGTTTTTTGTATTTGTGATTTTATTGCAGATGCGTGTAATAAAACTTGTATAAAAATAATCTAGCTGTCGTTTTCTGCAGGTAGAGTTGGAAAAACATCCCTTGTCTTGCGATATGTAAATAATGTCTTCTCTGACTCGCAAATGGCAACAATACAAGCTTCTTACCTTACAAAGCGTCTCAATATCAATGGAACAGTTGTGACGCTATCCATTTGGGTGAGTGTTCTAACTTCTAGATCTGGAAATCTTACAAGATCGTTCAATGGGTTCTTAATTTGCAGTGACATGTTATGATCTTAAGATCAGCGGTTTATATTTGTTTCTACCTGGAGGGAGACTCTTTGAATGTTTTTCTATGTCAACAATTTCTAGACAAGTTGAAGATTATCCCGTAATATATATAATATGTTCATGAAATGCATGTTTACATCTAAATTAAAGAGTAGGATAGAGAGTGTCGATTAATCCACTTTAGACAGTGGAACGTATGGTTTGTCTTAAACAATAGAATAATTGATCTCTGCAGATTAACTTTTTTTAATCCTTGATTTCAAAGTTTTTCTTAATGAGTAGTTAACACTCATGCTTACACTTTTTGGACAAAGGTTTTGAGTGTTAAACTTGTATTTGCTATTGTAAACAGGATACAGCAGGACAAGAGCGGTTTCATGCTTTGGGTCCTATTTACTATCGAGATGCAGATGGTAAGTATTTTTTTTTAATGTACTTCTGTGTTTTTGGGACTGCTTGTTTTTGAATTTTTAATAATCGACAAGGTTTACATTTTGTGCATTACCTTGATCATTGTGCTTTATATTGTTTACGTCCAATTGCATTTTAGTCTTGAGTTGAATCCATGTGATTGCTTAATCAATATCTTATATGTTGGGGAAGTGCAGCGGCACTGTTGGTATATGACATCATGGATAAAGATAGCTTCACTCGAGTCAGGAACTGGGTGAAAGAACTTCGCCAAATGGCCTCCAAGAACATTATATTAGCAATTGCTGCAAATAAGAGCGACTTAGTGAGGTCACAAAAAATTGCTTTACAAGAGGCAGAAAGGTATGACTCACATTTTGTCATTTTTCTCATTTCATAGAAGAATGTGAAGGCACTTTGAGAAGATGCAGTTATGAAGAAAATTGTGACACTAAAGAATCAACATTTGAAACAAGAAAAAAGATTAAGAAATTTAGGTTAGTTATCATTGACTTCTACTCACCAGTGGAGTAGAACGATCAATTATTTACAAAGCAATGTTTCTTGTAATTTATATTTTTTCTATTAAACTTGAGACTTTTGTCTTAGATTAATTCGGAAGAATCAATGGTCAGCATGGTAGTATGTAATATATGCTCTCTATGGATGGCCTCACTTTGGAATCTGAAGGTTGTGATAGCCAATGCTGTTGAAAATTGTTCAGAAGATACATATAATTCTCGTGGGAAAGATCCTTGAATTGACACTTTGGACCATAATTCCACAATCGTGAATCGTCAATATAGATCTTAGGTTGTAGATGATAACACTGAAAATTGGACTTTAGAGGTTTAACATGTAAAGGAAAAAATGATTTCTGAAGGATATAGATCCCAGTCGTGCAGATCACCTCATTTCATTGAGTGTAGAAAAACCATATCATATTCAAGCAGCCACACATTAGCAGGAGCATACCTGGAAGAATTGTGCTAAACAATACATACTATTCGAATAGGGTTGTAGTTTTAAGTAAATGTCTATTTACTGCTTCCATGATGTTGGTAAGGAGCGAGATTGATTATGCAGGTTTTCTTCTATTGAGATCTGTAGACGGTCATTACCCAATGCACATGCATCGCATGAGTAACATGCCATTTGTCAAGAGTTGTTCTTGAGTGACTTAATATGCGGATGTTAGCCATGGTCAAGACTCCAGCTTAAGGATTGTCTGGTCTTGTATGCAAAGGGGTAGCATACTTCGTATGCTTATAGTATTGGTTTCTTTTGCTTCCTGGCTTAAATATGGCAGGGACTAATTCTGCATGGTTAACGCTCTTCTTCCTGGAATAAGATTTTTATAAATACAAAACAACTTCCTAATTGTATTTGTGTTTCACTACCTCCTATTGTTAAGGTACTCGTTGACACATACATACGTGTTACTTTTCTAAAACCAGCCTTGCGATTGCACTTTTATTTCCTACACAAATTTGTCTGTTCTGCAAAATAAAACTATAATATTAAAGAAATAGGTTTGATGGGCCTTTGATTGTCTATTCAGAAAATTTACCCCAAAGGATTTAAAAAATCTCATTTACCCCAAAGGATTTAAAAAATCTCAAAACCTGTTAGAGCTGATGTTGGATTCGGTACTCAAATTGGAAGAGAAATTGATGCCTCTGCTGTCATTGTATGGCCCTATCTTTTGTGTGCTCTTAAACTTTCATATTTTATTTTTCTGTTTGAAAGCTTCTATGTCAAGGTCGCTGGATCTATCTCCCAAGCTGGCTGAATTTGCATCTTCTGTAGATCAGGTCGGGGAATTTGTCACAGTCTGTCTCAGAGCTTCATATGAGGTGGATCTTGATATGGTGTTGGACCTGGTAGGGCTAATTCTGCAGCTGGTCCGTGGGCCAAGGCTGCAGCCAAATATGGCTATATAAAAGACAGAAAAAAATAACTTTGCCAACCTCGGAGGTTTTTTTGAAAATTCTGAAAAGCATCACGGATAAATGCCAGACATGACTTTGAACATTCTGCCATTGAAAACGCTTCCAAAGTTGAGAATAAAACTATGATTTTAGATGATCTGCAATGAAGCTTGACCTGCATGATCTGCCCTTCATTCCTGAAGAAAACAAATTTATTCCATGTTAAGGAGATATGCAGCTGGAAAGAGGATACAATTGCACAATGAAAACGAATCAAATTTTCTTGATACACAATGTGCATGCTTGGACTTAGTGCATCTAACTGCAGGTGCATAGGTAGATATAGATACACAGAAATTAGAGTCATAGATATAGGCAGAGAGAGCGACCATAATATTACATATATACTTCTCTATTTTTTAAGCATAAAACATAACTCTAGATCTCTTAAATATATCAATACTAAAGTCAAAACTATCAATACTTCTATTTCTGTGGTTGCATGTGTGCCTTTAGTATATCTTTAGAGTGGTTTTCATTTTGCGGAAACTAATACCTTCTTTAATTAAAAGAATTAGTGGATTTGATCAAATGGATGTCCGTGGAAACCGATAAGACTATTGCTCATAAACACTGCCTAACTGCAGGGGAAATTCTCACGGGAAAAATTGTGTACAATAATTATATCAGTCACAAGGCAAAAAAAAAAAAAAAAAATTATATCTTGTGACTGGATCCTTACTAGAAGCCACATGCTCATCCCAAATATCCATAGTCTGCTTATAATCAAAGAACAAACTTTGGCCCATAGTGGGTAGACTAAAGTCAAATTCAGTATTAATCAAGAAAAATATTTCTGTGCATTCTTGTCTTCTGGAGGCGGAATTCCCCTTGTAGACAGAACTCCTTTGTATTGCTCCACAGACACCGGTATTGCTTTGATCCATATCCAACAGGCGTGGAGGGGAGGGTGTGGGGGTGAGTGCCAAGTACTTGCATATGATAGTGGCTCACTTTTCCAGTAATCCAAAAAACCTGCTTACTGTAAGACACCAATTTGCTTGGCTTTCTGAGAGGGTGTCAGGTAGTGGGGTGTATCTTCTTGGAACCTGGTGGCTCTGCTACATGACTGGCAAAGTTCTTACTGGAAGAGACCTATCTTCTTGCCTTACTGGGAGGACCTCAGGTAGCAGAGTGTTTTTTTCTGGAGCTGTCACCTCTGCTTGCACTGCAGATTTAATAGTAACCTCGTCTATGCTGTTGAGGATGATGAGTTTCTCTTTTGGGAGTGCACGGGGAATACCCCCACTGGTTCCAAAGCTCTAACAGGTGGTTTAATTCCAGATGTGTGCTTTATCTGCCTGGACTCAAATCTGTAAGAAGTGGGTGCAAATAACTCCGTCTGAAATGAAATATCGAAATGAACATTCTGGGTTAGCCTTGTTAAACGCCATACTAATATGATTCTCTCATATATTAAACATAATATAATTCCAACTCTCGTAATTTCTCCCCAAGAATGCAAGGTTTAGACCATGATTTAGTGTTCCCTAGTACTGTAGCAGGCCAACCCAACTTGCATTCTAATAGAGGTTTGATAAGGCTCCTAAGCAAGGCCTAGGTAGAATTGCTAGAGTGAAAAATTAGACATGTACAGAACATATTCTTCTCTATCACAGACTGGGTATTGGGGTTGATTGCTTCCCACTTTGTGTAGTCTTCTTGATGGATGAGGGACTAGGCAAAAAAGACCTTATTATTTTCTAGTTCTATAGAAACCCCAATCCATTAGACCACTTGGGAGGAAGGGGCTGTGCATTCCCGTCTTTGATTTTGTTTTCAATACAGATAAAACGTTGGGTTGCTCGGAAGGACATAAAAGGTATGGCCCTATGGGGAACTTCTAGGTCCAATCCCTCTGCTGAGTGGCATGTGTCTGAATCGCTATCTTAGAGAAGACGGCATCAGGCATGTGATTACAGTCCTGTTTTCGAAGAATTCAATTTTAAAAATTGTAACCTAAATCTTTGTTTTAACACTTGTAAGTGCAGGACATCGTGCTTTTTCATAATCATTAAATCATATGAATCAGCCAAAGTTCGTAAACCTTTTTTGTTTAGCCGTTTGGCTTCAAGTCACGCATCAATGTCAACCATTTACTCTGATTATCATAAAAACCCCTCTTTTGCTTATGTTGGGCCCCTGTTGTCTCACTGTTTTTACACTTTCTACTTCTGACCCCTCTTTCACATCCAATTTGTACTAGGAGGCACTGTAGACTCAAGGTCTTGTATCTCGATCTTTAAGTGAGGATAATCTTTATTTCTGCGAATTGTGATCTCTCTCATAACACTTTAAAAATTAAATGCATATTCATGGAAAGCACGTTTTCCACTTTGTATTAAAAAGTCATTTATAGTATTATGAACATAGGCAAATCTGAACTGAAATTGATAAAATTCAACAGAAATCTGCCTATAAAATTTCAAAATAAAAATTTATGAGATGTGGAGGGAAATAGTTTTAAGTAATTTTTTTTCTTAATGCAAACAGCAAAATTCTGCTCTGATTACAACCAATAAACATAACATCCCAAGCTTGCAGGTGAGCCCCTCCCAATTTTGAAAACAGCCAATTTTCAATTAAGTGCAGAATTACACAATTTCATTCCAAATAATCATGTCCTTATTAAAATATGTATTACCATATTTATAGGCAAGGAAAACATTCTCTAAAAATAACTAACCTTTGCTTTATCACGAAGCAATCTAAAAATAACTAACCTTTACTTGATCACAAAGCAATCTATAAATTCCTATAACAAATCTATTTAAAGCCTTTGCCTAGCTTTATTTGTTCTAATTTCCTAAATAGACTAAACCTTTTATCTCTTAAAAATGAAACTGGATAAAGTGGAACAAAATCTATCTTATATCATGCAAAGTTATCCTTTTGTGCCTGACGTATTCTATATTTATAACATGCAGACTTATCCTTTATTCTCTATGCAAGAATATTTTCACTAATATGCTTTACTCTTTCCTGGATGGATGTCAATCTCTATTGGAAAAATGGACCATTACATCTAAAGATGTAAAGGCACCAATATATTACATTGAACTGATATATTACATGGCAGAGGACCAGATCTAATCTGATCTGATGATTAAGATGCACCAAAGAGGTCTTATTTATAGATGTAATGGATATCTAGAGAATTCCGTAACAGTCATAGAAGAAAGTTCTAGATAGGATTATATTATATAAAGAGATGATTCCTTTGCCTTCTCTCTCTGTCTGGAGGCCATTTATCTTCAAGACAGAAACTAAAGCTTGAAACCAGGTAGGATTGCAGCTGGTACGATGTGTCCTCCATCTACCTGTCCAATTACATGGCAAAGAATGATAGCAGGTCTTGGCTCATCAATTTCCATAGTACAGTCCTTGCTTCTCTCGAGTGTCCTTTCAGTTTTCTTCAATAAATGTTTCAGAAGAGGCTCATTGTCTATGTCATCTTCAACTACCTCCCTTGCTGGAGTCTCATCAACCTTTACAGGGTTATTATATGCCTCGGTTATCTTTCCCTTAGACAGTCTCTTGTTTGGAGATCTTACTAGTTTGGTTATAGGTGGCTTATCATCTAATTGTCTTTTAACTTTACTACTGGTAGTCTGGTACAATATTATCATCCTTATCCCTGCAATACGCTGCAATATCAGATTCCTTAACAGACTCATTACACTCTTTAGCCACCTTTCTTTTCTGTTGTTTCATGTTCTGAGATTTCAATAAACTTTTCATGATCCAAGTCATCTTCATCTTCATCTCCCACTCCTGCTGAATTGTCTACATACTTAACACTGGCATGCTCAACAATTTCAGTTTTCTGTTTTTTAAAGGTGACCTTGAGGCCAAGCAACTTGTTGTCCTGTATTTTGGCACGGACATAGTGATGGGTTAAAAACCCTCCCATTTTAGTCTAAATTACAGATCTAAACGTGGTACGAGTTACGTACGTACAACTATATAAGGCTTGGAAATACTTACAAACATAACAGAAACCTAAGCTAATTGGTGGATATTGGAAATGAAATGGGAAAAAAACAATTTTATCCTTTTATGAATCTTACGGGGAGAGAGAGATTTTAATGATGGGTATTCTAACTCGAAGGAGCATAAACATTTCTGCATAAATAAACTGCTTAAATCAAAGATAACTATAGTCCACATTTACAATAAACAGTGCAAGGAATAAAGTTAGTCATTAAACTTTGTTTCCAAATAACACATGTTAAGATAGAATAGAAGCCAACAACTAATGAAGCTTTGGAATTGTTAAAAAATTCTCACACCTGGCTCAATAATTCTTAGTTCATTATTTTAAGGATTAAAGCTTTATTTGCTAAGCTTAAATAACTCTCTTTATGTTTTAGAGCTATAGTTCATTTAATCAGTGGGCTCACCACACTTATTTATATAGAAGCTTATTTAAAAGAAGGAGCCCATGTATTTTACACGGAAAGCTAGATAAAAGGAAAAGTTACAGGCACAATATTTATTGAAAAGATCATATAGACTAGCTAGCTTTTTAAAAAGCCACGTTTTAATAAAGTGAGCTAGCAAAAAGCTACAGATAGTAAAATTGCCTACCCAAAGCTATATTTGAATATTTAAAAGAACAAAGTGGAAGCTAAAGTCAAACTCTCTAGCAAAGTACAAGCATGGGCATCACAGGCAAATTGAGGAAAATTTCCTGAGCCACTAAAAATGAAAGAGAGCTGGGCAGCATGGATAAAATTATAACTTTCCAATTAATCCGTCATCTACTTCTAGCAGCTGAGATTCCCCGCCTCCCCCAGCCCTCTTTTATATATGTGATTTGCTGATTTCTACGTTGTTTAGATACGGGTACGGGTACGATTCGGGTACGCGGGTACGTCATTTTTCAAAAACCTTGATTTGGATACGTCGTGGGTACGTCTCTCTCTATATATATATATATATATATATATATATATATATATATATATATATGCATATTACTCAATTTTTTTGTAAAACACTTGAAAATAGTAAATACATAGTGTTTGTTCATTGCTTCAAAATTTTAATACGATTACAAATTAATACGATTACAAATTTTAACATTATAATTTGTAGAAAATTTAAATTAAAAATTTAAATTAAATAAATAAATTTAAAATTAAAAATATTAAAAATAAAATTTAAAAACTACTTAAGTTGTAAACTGTAAATTTAAAATAAATTATAAATTAGAATATTAAAAATTTAAAAATGTAAAAACTAAAAACTAAATAGTATTTAATTTAAATTTTTAATATTATTTAAATTTTTAATATTATATTTTGTTTTATTTTTAATAGTTATATTGAATATTTATTATTCTATAGTTAAACTGAAAATTTTAAAATTAATTTATTAAATATTAAATACAAATTTAAATAAATTTCTAGTTTATATTGAATATTCTATAGTTAAACTGAAAATTTTAAAATTAATTTATTAAATATTATATACAAATTTAAACAATTTGTAAATTTTAAAATTAATTTATTAAATATTAAATACAAATTTAAAAAAAAATTTAGTTTTAAAACTAAATACTAAATACTAAATAATAAATGAAAAAAATAAAAATTAACATACCTGGTCTGGTCTTGGAGCGCGGCTTCACTCCACGTTGTCCTCCCCTGCAGGCCGCAAACTACCACTCCACGCTGTCTTCTTCGCGGCACACAGTCCTCTATCCGCGACGCTGTCTTCCGCGGCACTGGCAGACAGTTCTCTTCACGACGCTGTCTTCCGACTTCCGCGGCACAAATGATCGCGATTTTTTTTTGTGTGTTTTGCAGAAGGGACGCAGGGGTTTTATAATTCTCCACGTTTTCGATTTTCGCGTTTAGGGTTTTTAACGCATTTAGGGTTTTTTTTTGGCGCGTTTTCGTTTTTTTTTTATTTTTTTCTGCGGCAGTCGCCGGGAAATGTCGGGGACGCCCCGGAGGCGCCCCGGGTACGCTCGGAGTCGTCCCGGAGACGCCCGCCGGCGGGCGCCTCCGGGACGCCTCCGGGTGTCCCCGGGACGTCCCCGTGCCGGAGGCGCCTCCGAACAGGAGGCGTCGCCCTGGGGGGCGTACCCCTGCAACACAGGCTGATTTGAGCAAAGACTTGATTTTATGGACTTGATAAGTCCTTGTATTCTCATTATTCAAATCTAATGCCTTTGCTGTTCATTTTATGTAAGATTTGTTTTGAGCCTCTTACTATGACAACATGCAATTTGTGTGTATATTCTTGCAATTAAAAAAAATAGTTGTGATTGCAAGTGTTCATCCCTCTACTTTCTTCTTGTTTCTCTAATCTCATTTCCATATTCAGATTAGATCTCACCCCTTTGGTTATGTTGCATTACTCCATGCTCACTTTCCTTCTTGCATATATAAGCAGTTCTATGCTTGTTTAGATAGGGAGTCTATTTATTTTTATTTTGGTGCATCACCATTTTATTTCATGTTTCTTTCCTCCCTTTTCCCCAACAAATTTTATTTTATGTTGTTAGTTTAGATAGATTAGTATTAAGATAGGAAATAAGAGTTGGCTCTGGGGACTCTTGCAAGATCAGTCGCACACTGGCAAGAGTTCCCGTGTTGCGACTATTGTACGGGTGCAACCAATCAGACACAATGGACCATTAATAGTTTTTGGTATGTCTGGTGGAACAAGGATTTGATTTTAATATTTAGAATCTTATGCAAAACCTTCTGATTCATATCAAAATATAGATTTTGGTGGAAATTTTAGATTTTAATTTTTTTGAAACAAACATAATCACCTGGCAATTCTGCTGGTGAAAGGAACCCGTATTCAAAGAAGAGCAGACCTTGCCTTCACATTCTTCTAAAAAAACTTCTTCTTCAACATTTACTTTACAACTGTAATGAAATCAAGACTCTCATGGCCAACCTAAGAACCCTTCCCTTTGTGTCATGAAAATTTGGGAGCCCACTACATTTGTAGCAATGGAATTCCATCCCCAAATTAACTTTAAAAGGCCTCCCAACACTCATTGGAGATGGTTCCAAAACTCCCATAGAGCATATTAAATGTGGCAAATCTCTGCATAATCCAAAATATCTCAGAGTTAGATTTGGCTCCTAGGCTTCTTCTTTATTCTTTCAGAGGAAATGCCTTAGATTGGTTCCAATGTTTGGTTTCTCAGTCCTTATCTAGTTGGGACGAGCTTGGTGGAACATTGTATAAGCAATTCAAAGACGATGTAGATGTGCTTGCTTTCATTTAGCAATTGGCTACAATTAAGAGGGCTGTTATGGAGCACATGGTGGATTTAAACCTTAGATTGAGAGGACTTGGAAAAGGATTCCTGTTGAATTCAGGCCCCCTGCCAAGTACATATTTTTTGTACTATCTAAGAGCCTTGCATTTTGATATTGCTGTCATGATACAAGCCTTAGGTGGGACAACACTACTAGAGGCATATCCATTTGTTGTTACAACTAGGAGAAATCTTGTACAGGCTTGTATTCTTGCTCCAATATCTTTAGCCCCCCCGTTTTCCTCATATTAATGATGTGCTACACTATTCCTAAAGTTCTACCATACAAATCCTAAGCTCACCTCAATCATCCCAAGATCAATCCATGATTGAGATTAAAAGCTTGTTCACACAAGTTTCACATGAGGTTTTGGCTTTCAAGTATCATTTAGCCATCCAAAAGAGCCAAGAACAACTAGCTATCCTAAGTGCTCCAATGTATTATCTCCAACCCCCAAAATTGCACCAATCCTCTCAGTCTTGCCTAAAACAAGAAAGAGAGGCTTCATGCAGTTTGAAAAGCCTTCCAACAATCTTCAAGGTTAAGGCTAAAGATATAATGGCAGATGACTATCTTTTTTGCCATTATAGTGAAGAGGAGCATAGTGAGCAAGAATAATTGTTTGAGGATGTTGGGAGGATAGACCATGCATATTCCAAGAAGGAGCTAAGTGAAGAAGAAAAAGACTTGGAGGAGTTCTTGGCTGCAACAAAGAGTGGTTATGAAGATAAAGGGTTGCCTCCTTTTGAAGAACTCAAATGGTTGAAGATACTTGAAGAATCAACGGAGATTGAAAGTGATAATTCAGTCAAAGGGCCACATTCTGATTTTCATGCAGAGGAGGATATTCTTGAAGAAAATATATTTGGTCCAGAGCACGAGTCTTTTTTAGAGGAAACTATTGAAAAGGCATGCTCTATTTCAAGAAAATATGAAAGGGAAGATTTGGGAACAAAATGTCCTAAGGAGTATTCATCCCCAATTAATATTTCTACATCTTCTCTTGATGAGTTTGATCTTTCTGACTATGCCATGAATCTCTGTTTTCTTTTGAAGAGGATCATTGTGTAGGTACTAACACGGCTCATAATGAAGAGGAACCACTCTTTGAGAAAATTGTAGAAGCTTTTGTGTGAAGAATGGGTGTCCTATAAGGTTTCAGGGTCTCTTGGATTCTAAAGAACAAAACGAGTTAGAGTCAGATATTCCTAAGATCATTGAGTGTGCACAAAAACACAAGGATGAAGTTTTCAGTGATCAAGAGCCAACACAGACATTCATCTCAGAAAAGGAAGAGCAACATCTTTTTATATAAGGGGAGGATTGAAGGTCTAATTTTTTCTTGTTCTTCTTCGTTGTCATTGTTGGAGTTTTAAGCTTTAATTTTATGGCAACTTATAAATAAAAGGGACGCTATTTCTCTATTTCCGTGAATACATTTGTTTAAACCAGCCTCCACCATAGAGTAGGATTTCCCTTTCCAGTACAATAAGGTGCTTCTTGCATTATCCTACATATTTGATTTGAAATACGTATGTGCTCTTTTCTTCTGTAAATAATTTTGGGGCAGTTTTTAGAGCAGAGCAGCTTTGAAAATAAGTTAGATGAGTGAAAGTTTTCAGGCTCAACATTCAATCTAGTATATCTTCATAAGAGTTGCCAAATTTCAGAGCATCTAGAGGTCAAACAAGGAAAAATTAAATAGCTGCAGGTCATTGGGTTCATATGTGAAAAGGTGCAGGCTTGGAATTATGGCATTGTCAAATTTGAATAGCTTTTCAAAGGGACCATCGGAGCTGGAATTAAAAGCTCATATCTATAGAGCTACAATGGAGGATTAGCTTGGTGAAATTCCAGAGTGACGAAGCTTAAAATAAAGGAAATTTTAATATTTGCAGGGTCCACGATTCGAGCTTTATTTAATCTGAAGGCCAGCAAGAAAAACCAAGAATTGCAAAACCGAACAGCTTAGAGGAGAAATTTGGGCTAGAAGTAAAAGCTTAGATCTTTAGAGTTATGTTGAAGTATCATTCTGGTCAATTTGCAGAGCCACGAAGGTAAAAATGAGTTAGAAATTAATGGGTGGAGATGCTCATTCCTGTGAGGAAAAATCCTTCAGACAACTAAGTTTTCTTCTTTTAAAAGTCTCGAGTCTCCTCAAAGCCTTTGATCTTCTTTAGATCGAATGGTATGAGTTGTTTTTGAACAGCTTGATGATGTCATTGGAGAAAAACCTTTCATGCCATTGGATTGGATTAGAGCATATCCAACTGTCAGATCTGCTAGGAGCTATTCTAAAAATTATCGCCATTGGCTGAGGAAGAAAAGCAGAGCCCACACATTTTATTCATTTTTCTGCTTTTCTAAAGATAAAAATTTACTAAGGAGAGATCTCCAGCAGTTGATTTACCTTTAAGTTCAATGACATGAGCTACTTTGAAAAGTCAAATGAGAGGGGGCAGCTTTGAGCTATTTTGATGAAGGTAGGGGCATCTCCAACCATTAGATATGTAGTAAAGAGAAGCAATGCCATTGGTTGAGGAAGAGAGGTGGAGCCCACACAATTATCCATTCACACGCTTTTGTAAAGGTAAAAATTGGCCAAGGTAAAACTAGAAAAACACTTAGAATTCCCTCACAACGACAAATTTGTTGAAGATCCAATGGTGTGAGCTGGTTAGAAAATTCAAGATAACATCATCACCTAGAAACCCCTCATGTTGTCAGATTAAAGGAAAAGCTCTCACACCATCAGATCTATTGCATAGAGGAAATATAAAGCTAAGCTAAATGACTTAAGGCTTTATAAAATTCATGAACTGAGTGGGAAAGTCAAAAGATAGATGGTAGGCGTGAGCTATTTTGATGAAAACAAGATCATCTCCAGCCATCGGATCCTCTTTTAAAATGTTTAAAGTTATAAAGGTGATAAAAGATTTGAATGAAGGGCCCTACTGAATTATTTTGAAAGCTCAAAAGCTCCCTCCATATGTCAAATCAAAATGAAAGATCTCCATCTGTTGATCTTCAAAGGATTAGAGCATAAAGGTAAGAAATGAGCCCCTCATGTCGCTGATCTTCTTAAAATCCAATGGCATGAGCTGTTTTGAAAATTCAAGAGTCACCTCAAAGTCGTTGATCTTTTTGAGATCCAAAGGTGTGAGCTATTTTAGGAAAGCTTGTTGATGTCACATTTGAGAGATGCCTTGTGCTGTTAGATTAAGATTTATTGCATCAATGTCCAGTCGTTCATTGAAAAAGAGGTTTGCAGTCAATAGTTAATGCAATTAATTGGCTCTTAGCTTGGAAGAATTATGAATTTTAAATTGCTGAGGAAAAATATTAGGAAATAATGAGCTCGAGTTGCTGCAGAGCCTGAGCTACAAATGACATCAAAATGTTGTGAAATTCAATGTTTTCAGAGCAATTTAGAGATGGTGAAAATTCAAAGCAAATGTTTGCACAAGAAGAAATTCAGAGGTTGTGGAAGAAGCAATTTGCGTTGTCCCGGGACCCTACAAGGGGCTACTGCCCCCAAACCCCTGCTTCCAAATTCTAGAGCCAAAAAATAAAATGATGGGGAAACCGCATTGGATCAAACATGCTTTTTCTTGACTCCTTGCCCAATGGATAAAGACAATTCTGAGATCAACGCTTAGTAGGCAAGCTTCCTTTGAGAGTCATCAAAATGACAAAATGAATAAATTCATTAATTCTTGGCTTCACTATTTAAGTATTAAATCTTTTTTTCTAGGCTTAAATAGGTCTCGTTATGTTTTAGAGCTATAGCCTTATTTAATTAAGATACTCAGCCCTCTTATTTAAATAGAAGCTTATTTAAAAAAAGGATCCCATGTCTTTAAAGATGAAAGCTAGATAAAAAGAAAAGCTACGAGTGCAATATTTAGTTAAAAGCTTTATCTTTCATTTAAAAGAAGAGCATATAAGCTTACTAGCTTTTATAAAAGCTATATTTTAATGAAGTGAGCTAAAGAAAAGCTATGGATTATAAAATTGCCCACTCAAAGCTATATTTGAATATTTAAAAGCACAAATGGGAAAGGGGAAGCTAAAGTCAAACTCTATAGCAAAATACAAGCATAGGCAAATTGGGGAAGATTTCTGGAGCGACTAAAAATGAAAGAGAGCTAGGTAGCATGGACAAAATATGAACTTTTTCCAATTAATTCCTCAACTACTTCTGGCAGTGGGCATTTGATATTTTATTTCTTCTTCCCCCATGTCTTCTATATATGTACTTTGCTCGTTTGAGCTAAGTGTTGATATCTTGGACTTGTTAAGCTCTTCTATTCTCAGAGTTCAGATCTAAAGCTTCTACTGTTCATTTTATGTAAGATTTGTTTCAAGCCGCTTATTGTAACAAAATACAATGTGCATGTATATTCTTGCAATTGATAAAAGTAGTTGTGATTGTAAGTGCTCATCTCTCTACTTTTTTCTTGTTTTTCTAATCTCATTTCCATATTCAGATTAGATCTCATCCATTTGGTTTTGTTGCTTTACTCTGTGCTCACTTTCCTTCTTGCATATATAAATAGCTTTGTGTTTGTTCAGATAGGGAGTCGATCCATTTCCTTTCTGGTGCATCACCATTTTATTTCATGTTTCTTTCTTATTTATTCCCCAACAAATTTTATTTCATGTTGTTAGTTTAGTTAGATGAGCATTAGGATAGGAAACAAAACAAACTAGCTCTGGAGTCTCTATTGCAAAATTAGTGCTACATTGGCAAGAGTTCCCATGTTGTGACTGTTGTGTGGGTGAAACCAATCGGACACAATGGACCATAAACAAGTACTGTTTATGTTAACAACATTAGTTCGAGTATACAAAAATTAATAAACTTCTTCAAATTAACAACAAAATGAAAGATATAGCACAACATCTTTATAGTCATAACTCAAATTAATGTTACACCACATAGACAACGATTTGCTAAGAAGAAACTGTAATATTATTTTAATATAATAATGTTAATCCTAGGAGTAATTGTAGGAGAGCTTTGGTCTTGTAGTGGTAGATAGATAGTCTTTGTAGGAAGGTCAAGAGTCTTCTTAAAATTTGAAATGAATAATCACATATTAGGCTATAAATATTGTAATGTTTCATTCATTCATTAATGCAACAACTTTGGTTTGTATCAATTTCCATTATTTTATTTGTCATCCATTCCTGCCCTGACATTGGTATTAGAGCGCAGGCTTCTTTAATTGATTTTTTCCTCCATTTTTCCTCTTTGCTGCATATCCCACTTTTAGCCAATCAAAAATATTCAAAATCAGTCTTTTATTGTTCATGACTGCATTGTAGCTAGTTTACGAGGTGTTTTAGTCATTTAAGTGCTGATTACATCTCTATGGCATCCTGATTTGCTGATATAATGCTGTAGTAAGGCGTATTTGCTCAGTTTCTGACTTGCATGAGGGCGTTTGATATCCAAAGACCAGAGTACCGCTGAAAGGAGTTTTTTGCTGTCATAGGACTGCGCACTTATCAGTCTAACTGGTTGTCAATTAATATCAAGGCATTTTACTCTCTAGTAAGGCATTTCAGCTGTTCAAACATTGTTTGGTGCCTTACCAGTTCCTTTGGCTATGTATGAGCTGGTTGGCATGGCAAAATATGTCAGTTTTCTAACTAAAATGCCAATCTAATTAGTGTATTATCTGCTATTGGCCTGCGTGGCTGTTCATTTCCTGTACTGGCTGTGTACCAATTACTCTAAGACCTGCATGGTGCCCTTTATCAGTGTGTGGCAGCATTGGGAACTGACTGTACTGTTTATTTTGCTTTGTATGTTGTTCAAAACAAACATGGAGGGGTGTGTATAGCTCAAACCAAGGTGTTTCACTATTCCACCTTCCACATGGCATCAAAGAGAAAAAAAAGCCTTTAAAGCATAGTTCTAAATCTCCTCGAAATCTCAACAAATCTCGTGAGATGACTGCAGAACGAGAAACGATAGGGTGTATCGCAAGATGAGTTCCTTCAATTACTCGGCAGGATTGACCGTGTTAACTCTATATATTGTGGTTTGGTAAGCGTTATTAATTTCTCATGTCATATAACTTAAATTAATAGAAAATATAATTATGACATTCTCTACATTCATTTCTCATGTCATTTAACAATGTTTTACATTTAATTTAAGTTAATGTTATGAATTTATATGTTTTTTAAAGTAGAGATAAAGTTGCCGAGATTCGAGTCCCGGTTCAAAATTTGCCCGGCCAAGAATGAGATTTTGAACTATACTTTAAAGGCTTAGACAAGTTTCTTTTTTTTCTTTTATGCTTTTTCAAGTAAAAGCATTTAATGGAGGAATTTCAAGCGTTTTAAACATTTGAATTGCTTATAGTCTCATTTTGGAGGATATTCCCTATGAAATTAAGGGAAATTTTTAATTTTGCAAATAAGCAATCATTTTCTATTTGCAAAACATGAGAAACCAATAAAATTGTGCAAACAAAAACAAATTCGTAGTGTTTAGTATCAATAGTAGTTCTGGTTCGCGTTTACAAGTCATGTTGTTGTGATCGAACTGTTGCACTTATAACCTAATATAGCTGCAACATTGACATTTGTGCAATCGTCCCTATAAACCACCTGGGAGAAATAAGAAAAAAATTCATTTATTCCATTCTCTTCGTTACCCATTTGCGACTATCACTAGATGTAAATCCTAAAAATGAGCATGAATACTCTGACTATATAGGGTTATCACGCTCACGCACAAGAAATTTTCGTTAAGTGGATGTCATAAATAAAACAAATCCTTTTTACGTACTACCTAGGTACAACGTACCATTATACTCGTACTTTTTTTTTCTCATATACTATTGGGTATATAGAAATGATAAACTTTTTCCATGTATCGACGGGTATATAGGAAGGGCGAGCATATAGAGAGGTTTGATATATTGGTTGGGTGGTGTTAGCAACCCAAGTTGCACTATCTGAAAGAGATTGCTCACTTCTGCTTCAAATCTGGACTAACATGGGATTGGTATAAAGGTTGTGGGTTACCTATAGCTAAACCAAACTTCTAGCTTATGGGGCTAGCTCCCCTAATATATCAACTCTGAACTCTTCTTCTAAAACCTATTTCTATTGGGGTCAAAAGAGATAGAATGACAACTTAAAAGGAAAATTTACACTAGGGACGGTGATGCACCAATTCTTCAATGATCCTCTCTTAACATTATTCTTAAGCACACTTGTGAATCAAAATGGAAATTATTTATTAGCTCGGCTTCTTAACACAGTCCTAAACATGAGTATTGCATGTGGAGGTTAGATAAAAGGTTTGCAACTTGAAGGTAAAAGAATGGAGGTCTATATAAGACACTAAAAACTCACTCTTCAACACAACTTCTACCTTTTAACACTTCATATGACTTGTAGAGGATGACAACACAACATTAGGTGAAGGAGAGGACCTGCAAAGGAAGTTGAATCTCATATTTTTCTACAAGTCAACAATCAAAACACACACTAATACCAATGAAGAAGTCTGCAACAATCTTTTCTTATTAATTCAAGGTACAAGATACAATTTCAGCAGAGTCCTGTTATACCAGCCTGAGGGATACCAAAAATAGGCCTTCCAAAATAAATAGTACATAGAGAGAAAAAGAGGGAGAGTGGCGTAGAAATCCTTGAAGAAGTCAAAAGACCATAACTTATTCCACATGACAATTACAACAGTCTTCCATGCATTGAAGTGCCTTCAAAGAGTTTCTTTATGATGGTAAAAGTCTATTTTTAGTAACATTTGACCCATGAAAGGTCTATGCACGCCATCTTCAATCAATTCTCTCTTTTTTATTTGTTACAAACATTGAATAGACATGAACAACCAACTTCCATGTAGCATAAACGACTACCTCTTCTTATGTGTTGACTATATCCATAGAATCACCAAAAAAACCTCATAAATGCTCATGAATATGGAACTTGCTTGCTTCAAGGGACAATTATGGATGTTTCTAGATGTTTCATTAACCACATATAGTCTCTCTACGCCCACGAGATCCTCCATCTGCAACCTTACTCTTGTTTGAACAATTAGGCCATCTTGACTAGGTTCACAGACTGGCTGATTAGTGAAGGCTGGTAGAGGTGCTTCCAAGCAAATAGATGAACATCTCATGATTTGAGGAAGTGATACAAGTCTCAGACAAACACTTCCAATGATTTGCAACTTCTTAAACTGCCTTGTACCTTGTTTTCTGTCCTTTTCTTTGAAAAAGTACTGTTTTCTGTTAGGTTCGTACACCATCCATACAACAAAGTTCCATGCCTAGGGTCCCTTCTGAGTGTGCAACATGAATTAGGCCTTTGTCAAGTGATTTCCATTTGTTTGAATGCCTTTTCCCTCAAATCTCTTCAGTCAGGTTCTTGTTAGGGTTTTAGAGAGGTTTAAGAGTACCCAGAACTTTTAACAATGATTCATAGAGTTTAGGGGCTAAATCTTTGAACTAATCCCACAAAACTCTAGTAGACTAAGCCCTATATCTCTCCTAAAGTGCCCAGCCTCCCATGTAGAAGCTCCGTACAATAGTGAGCATGTGAAGTTACCTCTCGGGGAAGAAACATGCTTTTTGAGCAGCTTTTAGGTGTCTTAAGACCAATTATAGCATCTCCCCTATAGTTCAGATTTGATGTACACTTCTCCAAGAACTTGAAAATGTTGTTCATGGAGTTTTGAGGTGTCTTTATGATCTCATCTTGCCTTTTGCTCCATCTTCTAGAGGACACTCTTCAATGAGGACACTAGACAAGCATATGCATTTGTAGGGTTTTGTAAAGTTTTAGCTTTACCCTGAGTTGTTAGGCTCTCATTCACTGTCTTTAACATGAAGATCATCCCTAAAGTCCCTTGGAGTAACAATGTTGTCTTGAATAAGCCATTTGCCTTCTACCTACCTGCATACAGTCTTTTCTCTGAACACCCAGGTCTTTTCTGAAATTCATTATATATGCAAATACCCTTCAATTCCTTGCTCACAGTTTTAAATTAGCCTTCTCAGGCCTAATCCGTACAACATGACCTTTGCACATGCCAACCGACAGGTTCTTGTGATGCTTAGGAGAACTAGGAAGACCATATAGATCCTTTCATGGCTCAATCATTTTATCTAGATGCATTTTGAAACATCTTTCCTTCATCGAGTACCTTTCAGGGTTTTAACAAGGGGTTTGGAGGTCCACCATCTTAACGATGGTTCATATAGTACGGACCTCCAAACCAAAACTTCATGTCATGGATCTTAAGTCCCTTGACCCCTTCAACTTTCTTGATCAGCTTGAGTTCCCATGCAAAAGGTGTGTTAATATGAACGTAGGGAAGTGTGCTTCGATTGACTGTCCAGATTGTGTAAGCCAATGGAAGGTTTAAGGGCCAAATTGATAAGTTTATTGCATCACCCTAATTCCAACACTTCCCTTAGGATTTGCATTGACTCTCCACACCATTCTTATGGCCATTAATGTACAATGAGGACTTGGATATGTCTCAACATGGTGGCAGGGTTTCTTAACAGGGTTAAGGTTTGTCTTCTTTAGCTAGCCCTCAAGGGCATCTGACTTGAAAGTTGAGTGTTATTTATCTCAGAGAGCATATGAGGACTTACCATCACTTTTTCTTTCCTCACAAACCTCTTTATGAAGTATAAGCTTCCTGTCTTGTTCTCAAACCTCCAAATAGTTCACCTAGTCTCATCACTGACTACTAACTGTCTGAACTAGCTCTGAGACAAAACAATGCATGTCTCCTCTGATTGTCTAACCGTTAGAATAACATGAACATCTTAACCTACTTACAATGATCATTTGTACCAAATTTGAGAACCTGATCATCCCTGTAGAGGTTTCAAAACCACAAATTTCCCCAAGACTGGCTATATGCGTTGACTTTGTGAAAGTATAGACTGGTTGTGTATGAGGTTTTGAATCTCCTCTTTACAATCCTCCACACCATATTCTTTGGCCTCAACATGATTTTATGGACTATATGGCTTGTCTGAGATAGACCTCAGTGTCTCCATTATCTCATACTTGCCGTCCCTTTAGGCTTAAATGCCTATCTTGAGTTTGTAGTCTATGTATGCCCTTAGAGAGTCAGTTGACTGTGCTTAGGAGTTTTGAGACTTCATCTACTACACTAGCAACTTTTCCAATGCTTTTGAATCTTTTGAAATTTTCAATAAGGCTCTAAACACTTTCAAACACCTCCGTTCTTCACTGTATTGTATCTTAGTTCACACCTTGTATTACATGGCTGTAGGTGCTTATTAAGGTACCTAGACTACATTTTGTGTGTTTGAACCTTACTTGACTCCATCAGTAACCTCTTGAATAGTCTTTGAACTTAGATAAAGTCTTCCATTAGGTTCAGAGCACCTCTCACATAAGTCTGTATCTTCATTAGGTTTATGACTTTCTGAAAAGATTGCACCTTGACTGCTGACTGTATGTAACTCTCAAGTCGTGACTGTGAGTTCACTTTAGAGATTATGACTGTATCCTTTGGGTTGAAACTCACTCTTATACCATTAGCCCTCAAAACTGATTTTGAACCTATAGATGTTCACAATAATTTCAAGTATCTTTCAAACATACTTGGTCACTTCATTAGCTCAAGATCAGTCTATCCTCCCTTACAACTTGTAGGTGATGATTTGCTCCTTTAGTAGTGTTTAAGGCTGTATAACACATCTTCAAGACCATGATGGTTCTTAACAACCTTGAGGAGCACCAAAGGCTTGGATTCATGATATGGATGTGTAGTAGTGACATGTGTGTATGATGATAATGGGATATATGCAAACTGAGAATGGAAAAGTGCCCTTCGGCATCTTTGAAAGGGTTCATATACCCTTCGGACTTTTCGACTTACCCTTCGACTTTCTTCAAAGTATCCTTCGGCCTTCTTCAAAGGGTTCACATACCTTTTGGCTTTCTTCAAAGTGTCCTTCGGCCTTCTTCAAAGGGTTCACATACCCTTTGGCTTTCTTCAAAGTGTACTTCGGCCTTCTTCAAAGTGTCCTTCGGTTTTTTGAATGTACTCTTCGGATTTTTGTTAAGGGACAGCTTTCCGAAAAGGACTTGACAATTTTTTCGAAAGAATTGTTCTTGCCACTTTTTTCGAAAGAATTCCTCCAAAGGAATTTTTCAAAGCTATTTCGGTTTTTCCATCCTTCTTGACTTATGTACGTACGAGAAGTAGAGCCACTCAGAAATCCCGATTGCTTCTTTTAGACCCTTTCGGGTTTTTGACATTGCTTGACTTATCAACTTGAAAGAAGTAGTCCCTCTTCAAAAACCCGATTACTTCGTCTAGACCTTTTCGTGTTTTTACTTCTACTTAGCTTATCAACATAAAGAAGTAACATGTGTGCAAATCCCCGATCACCTCTTCGTTGGACCCTTTTGGGTTTCCCACATTGCTTAGCTTATAATCATAAGAGAAGTAAGATGCTCCCAAAACCCCGATTACTTCTTCTCTAGACCATTTCAGACTTTGTACTTTGCTTAGCTTATAATCACAAGAGAAGTAAGATGCTCCTGAGACCCCGATTACTTCTTCTCTAGACCATTTCGGACTTTTCACTTCGCTTAGCTTATAATCACAAGAGAAGTAAAGCACTTGCAAATCCTCGATCACTTCTTCGCTAGACCAATTCGAACTTTTCCCATTGCTTGGCTTGACTTGTTCGGACTTTTCACCCAACTTCACTTGACAAGATTGTGAAGTAAAGGCATTGGAGAAATCCGATTAACACTGCAAGTTTTTTCAACTCATCCTTTGGCATTAATGCAGAATAACCCCTGCTTTCTTTGACATCAATAACTATTTTCAACAATCTCCCCCTTTGTTATTGATGGCAAAACATTATCAGAGTGCCTTAACTCTTCTTATCTTCATTCTGCTTGCTCCTCCTTTCATTCTGCTTCTTTCTCTCCCTTTGACATTAATGACAAAGAGTCCTTGCCATAACATTCACTGTTAGCTTGGCTGTTTTGATCCTTGGACCTAGCTGGTTAGAGCACTTTGTATAGACAGGCATAATAAGCTAGACCCATATACCTTTATCATCAAATTGCAAAAGAACTGCAGTTTTCTCACCAAACTGCCTTTTTTCTTAATCTAGAAGTTAATAATGTTCCTTAAATACTCCCTCTGGATTCAGGCCCTATCACTAAAAATTAGTGATGTGGTGTGGGAGCCAGTACTTCCAACTTCTCTCTCAGATATTCAAATTGCTCTTTGGAAAGAGGCTTGGTAAATATGTCTGCAATTTCATCTTTTGTTGGAACATACTCAATTTTGACCTCTTAATCTGCAACCTTTTCTTTCAGAAAGTGATATTTGATTGATATATGCTTGGTTCTGGAGTGCATCACTGGATTCTTGGATATGTTTATGGCACTTGAGTTATCGCAGAAGATAGAGATAGGTTTTTTGTACTCTACTTTGATATCTCTGAGAGTTTGCTTCATCTATAAGACTTGGGTGCAACATGTTGCTGCAACATACTCTGATTCTGTTGTAGAAAGTGTAACTGATTCTTGTTTTTTGCTCAGCGATGACACAAGTTTGTTTCCAAGGAAGAATGCACCACCACTAATGCTTCTCCTGTCATCCACACTTCCTACCTAGTCAGCATCTACATATGCAATCAACATGAAATCTTCACTTGCAGGGTACCACAGACCATAGTCAACTGTGCTTTTGATGTATCAGAAGATTCTTTTCACAACATTTACATGTGATTCCTTGGACGCTGCTTAAAATCTTGCAACCATGCACACGGCCTGCATGATATCCGGTCTTGATGTTGTTAAGTATAGCAAGCTGCCTATCATTGATCTATACAATGTATTGTTCACATCAGGGGACCCATCTTCTTTGCTCAACTTGCATCTAGTTATCATAGGAGTACTAACTGGTTTGCTGTCCTCCATGCTGAATTTTTTGAGCATCTCCTTCACATACTTGGTTTGAGATATGAATATCCCATCAATGGTTTGTGAAATTTGTAGTCCAACAAAGAAAGATTTCTCCCAGCGTAGACATTTCAAATTCAGTTTGCATTTGTGTGGCAAATTCTTTGCACATGTTACTATTGCCACCTCCAAAGATAATATCATCTACATAGACAACAATAATTAGCATATGCTCACCTTCTGATTTAAAGTACAAATTGTTGTCTGTACACTTTTTTAAATCCTTGTCGTTGCAGGGATTGATCCAATCGTGAATACCATGCTCTAAGTACCTGTTTTAAACCATACCAAGCTTTCTTTAGTCTACACATAATCTTTTTTTGCTAATTGAAATCTTTTTGGTTCAATGTAGACTTCATTTTCTAAGTTTTCATTTAGGAATGCTGACTTCACATCCATTTGATATACCTTGAACTTCTTGTGAACAGAGAATGCCAAGAACATTCTTATCGCCTCCAGTCTTGCCACTGGAGCAAATGTCTCTTCAAAATCTATGCCTTCTACTTGTGCATATCCCTTGCATACTAATCTTGCTTTGTTCCTTACAACAGCTCCATCTTCATTGAGTTTGTTCATATAAACCCATTTTGTTCTTATTACGTTTTTGTTTGAAGGTCTAGGAACTAATTCTAAAGTTTTATTCTTTTCTATTTGATTCAGTTCTTCCTCCATGGCTTTCAACCAATTTTTATCCATGCTGGCTTCATTAAAGGTCTTCGGCTCAATTTTTGAAAATAGAGCAAAATTCACTTGCTTCTTGTTCTTACAGCTCTTCTCCTAGTTTGAACACCCTCATTTTGTTCCTATTACGTTTTTGTTTGAAGGTCTAGGAACTAATACCCAAGTTTTATTTTTTTCCTATTTGATTCAGTTCTTCCTCCATGGATTTCAACCAATTTTCATTCATGTTGGCTTCATTAAAGGTCTTCGGCTCAATTTCTGAAAATAAAGCAAAATTCACTTGCTCTTTGTTCATTACAGCGCTTATCTTAGTCTGAACACCTTCATTTTTGTTGCCAATTATCTACTCCTTGGGATTTTCGTTATGAACAAACTTTGCAAGTGCCCTTTCACTCTTTTCTTCCTCTTCTTCATTTTCTTCTACTTCATTTTCTGCTTCTTCTAATTCCTCAATTCTGATCTCGTTAGTCTCAACTTGTTTGAATACTTCTTCTACCTTGACGTTAATACTTTCAATTATTTTGTGCAGCGTTTTGTTGTAACATACATAGGCTTTACTCTGAGTGGAGTAACCAAGAAAGATTCCGTCATCGCATCTTGACTCAACACTGCCTAGTTTGCTCTCCTTTCTTCTGATATAACACTTGCTTCCAAACACTCTGAAGTATATGGCATTTTGTCGCTTTTCACCCTCACGTGTACTCTATTCAGAATGTACACTGTTGTTTGAACTGCTTCTCTCCAATATCCATCAGAAAGTTTAGCTTCCTTCAGCGTTGTTCTGGCCATCTCCTTGACAGTGTTATTTTTTTCTCAACAACTCCATTTTGCTGAGGAGTTCTTGCAGTGGAGTAGTGCCTTTTAATCCCATGTTTCTCACAGTTTTCTACGAATTCATTTGAAGTGAATTCTCCACCTTTGTCAGATCTCAAACATTTGATTTTTCTTCCCATTTCATTTTCAACCATGGCTCTAAAGATCTTAAATCTCTCAAAGGCTTGAGATTTGTCCTTTAAGAAGGTTACCCGTGTCATTCTTGAGTAATCATCAGCAAATAGTATGAAGTAGTGAACTCCTTTTGATCCTTTAGTCTTGGTAGGTCCACATGGATCAATATGAACTATTTGTAGAGGCTTTGTTGCATATTCTTTTGTCTGAAACTTGACCCTTGTTTGCTTGTCTAATTGGCATTCTCTGCATGTAGTATCCGTGGGTTTGGTGATTATGGGCATATGTCTTACACACTTCTTTGAACTTACTTTGACTAAATTGTGAAAATTGACATGACCCATTCTCGTATGCCATAGCCAACGTTCATCAACTTTTCCTATGATGCAACTATTATTGTTTACCTCAACAAGATTGTAGATGTTGTTTTCGGTTCTTTTCCCTTATGCAACTATTTTGCCAGATCTTTTCAACTTGTAGCCTTCAGCATCAAATATGACTTTATATCCATTATCACACATTTGGCTAATGCTTAGCAGATTGTGCTTAAGTCCTTTAACATAGAGTACATCATGAGTAGGAAGCTTACCATCTATATGCAAGGTTATTTTACCTTTGATTCTTACTGCAGTAGTATCTCCCAAACTGACAGTGCCTCCCTTGCACTTGTTTAACTTGACAAACTTGTTTTTGTCACCAGTCATGTGCTTTGAGCACCCACTATCTATTACCCATAAATTGTGCTCTTTGGCGTGGAGTGTTGTTTGAGCGATCAAGGATTGATTTTTCACTCTCCACATTTCCTTGGGCTTTTCATATGTCGTCTTCTTTTCTTTATTAATAACTTGTGGACCTTTGTTCTTATTAGAAGACTTGCTTTTCTTTACTTTTGACACTGCAAAGTTAGTCCTACAGTGCTTGGCTATGTGACCAAAGTTATTGCAATTGTAGCATATTGTACTTTAATCTAACAGAGGAGCAAATACGTTTCTATGTACAAAGCTAGTTCTTCTTGTAGACACAACTCTACATTTGATAGCCCTATGACCAAATTGATTACAACTATAACAATAACCATAAAAGGGTGAGTAATACCTAGTTGTAACATTTCTTGGTGCCGTGTATTGAACTCTTCTAACCTTTTGTTTTTTCAAATCTGCAACTTTGGTGTATCCTTCTGCATCTTTTATTTCAAGCTTCATTTCAGAAATTTTTCTCCTCTCATCAACTTTTTTTGAGTCAATCTTATTATTCTTGCCGTCGTTCACTTTCTTTGTTTCTACTACTATCTTGAAGTTGTCATATAGACTAGTTGACATACTAGTTGAGGAATCTTTACCTTTCTCATATCCAATACCTGATTTTTCATTTGAGAGTTTTTGACAGCTGATTAATTCATTTAAGTGTCTGACCCTTTTGTCATCTTTAGACTTTTATCTAGTTCTTTTTTCAAGGTTACTGTTTCTGCTTCAAGTTTTATACTCTTCAGTTTTGGACTGCAGTTCCATCTTAACTATTTCTTCTATTCTTTGTCTCCTCAACTTGAGTTTTCAGAGTCACTATCATTTGATTAGATTTTTCAACTTCCTTTTGCTCAAACTTTTTCTGTTTAGAGTTCTGTTTTCTTAGTTTCTTAATCTCTCCTAGAGCACAGACTAGTTCTCCTTTAGATCAATTTTACCTTCCTCTTCTTCATCCCAATCTTCATCTTCCTCTTGTTTTTGATTTGATGATGTAGATTCTTCTGCCATGAATAGGTATTCATTTCCCCTAGCCACAAAAGCATAGTCCTGATCATCATCCGAACTGTCACTATCGCTATCTTTCTCTGAGTTGCTATCTTCTTTTGTGTATAAGCCCTTCTTATTCTTAAAGAAGTTTTTCTTATATGTATTATGGGGTTTTACCTTTTAACTGTTCTCCATTTGCTCAGAATTTTCTCCCTTGTTATGAGGACATTTAGCAACAAAGTGTCCTACCTTTCCACAGTTGAAACATTTGAAAGGTAACTTACCTTTATACTTTTCTGACAACGTTGGCTTCTTCATCGAACTCCTCAGATCTCGACGTCGCTGTCTCATCCTTAATTGGCTTTCCTACTTTGAATGCAACTTCTCTTTTAATCGGGTCTGTCTCTCCCATTCTCATTGTTGACCATTTTGGTCCTACAGGCCAAAATTAGTCTCCTTCCTCTCGCTGTTTTGAGCCAGTTCAAATTTGGTTCGCACAAGTCTTTCGGCAAAAGATGAACCAGTTCGAAGAATGCAAGGCTTTTTACATAGCTTCTTCAGACTTTTGGTGAAAGAAATTCACAAGGAAAGAGACCGAAAATGTTCAAGACACTTTTCCTTAAGGTTGGAAAAAGTGGTTCGACGCCAGGGTTCAACAACATGATCTTTTCAAAGAGCTTGGAGCTTTGAACTTTGAACCATTGTTGGTTCAATCGGTTGGTTCAATCAGATGGTCTAATCGGAGGGTTCAATCAGTTGGTTCAATCATAAGGTTCAAAGTGTTTGGTTCAACGGGTTGGTTCAAGCGGTCGTTTCAATGATACATCTAATTCACAAGGAAATTGAATGGACGCGACTCCTTGCAGAACACAAAGTGTTGAACCATTGAACCGTTGAACCATTGAACTCCAAAAAATGGTTCAGGTTCAACCAGAAGGTTCAACGATAGAGACCCGAACAAAGAAAAGGCCGAAGGAATTGACCAAATGGCAACGGACGCGCGAACGTCAACTTTACGGCAATGAATAGCCGTTGATCTTTAAATGCTTAAGCGCGAACCCGAAGGAATTCAGAGGCCTTCAAGCCAAAGGGCTCAGATTGCCAGAAGGAGCCAAGGGATGACAAAGGACAAAGCCAGAAGGAGCCAAACGAGATATGGACAAAACACTGCAAGTGGCAAAAGGGAGGCGCCGGCAGGAGAGTTATTCCAGCAGTTGAAACAGTCTCCGCCAAGCGGTCATCAAGGAGCGCGAACAGTGAAGACGCGCCGGTTTACTTCCACACTTTGCATTGATGAGCAGACAAACCGCGTGAATGTCTTGAAGGAGCGGTCTTGTTTATAGACAAAGAGGCGCAGCCCATACTTTCACAATAATTTTAAACGTCTAAAGTCAAAACTGGAGCCAACACAACATTCTCTTTCAAGCGGCTTCCTCTTCCCAATGCTCTCAACGCACATGGGCTACTTGTAAAAGGGTGCCAAAGTCTTTTTCAAAGGGTGCCATTTGCTTCTTCCCTCTGGATATATAATGGTAATTTCTCATTTGAGAAGGAATATCTCTCAGCTTGTATTGCGTAGCCCTGCAGGAAATTTACCTTGAATAAAAAAGAAGCATTTTTACCTCCATTTTGAGCTTGCACTTTCGTATGTCTATAGCTTTGTCCTGTGTTAAGTCATTTTCCTTTATGCTTTCATAGAACGATTCTAGCATGTCTAGTGTATTGTGAGTTCTTCTTTTGCAGGTTAGCTAGAAGTGTCCCTAGTAGAGTATAGGCGCATGTGAACAAGCTGCCATAGTGTGTCCTAGAATGCCTTTGGTAATTCTTCCTCCCTGTATCTCCACGAACCCCTCGCTCACTGATGTAGAAGAATTTCTCGTATCAAATGCAGTGTATGTCAGCTTGTTCTTGGTGGAAAGTGTATGTCAATGCTGAGTAGATCAACCATTTTTGGTGCATCACCGTTTAGTTTCGGTTCTGTTTTCAGTAAGCCTTCTCTCTTTTCCCCCCCACATTGTTAGCAGTAGAAAATCCAGGACCTCAGAGATGCATCAAAGGGAGCTAGCCCTTATCTAGAGATTCTCCTCTCAGTTTTGCCAGACCCACAGCAAGAGGGGAGTCTCCATTGTGTTGCGTGGAAGACAGAAGCTCAGCCTTCTGTCAAGGGTGCAAATCCACAGCGTCAACAGTTTTTGGCATGCCTGGTGGGACAAACTAGTTTGTATCCAAAGAGTTGAAGAATTTTGGTATGTTCTTCAACCAACCAGCGTTTGGAGGCTTTTCATCAACACCAATGGCGACTCCGAGTTAAATCTGCTGGTTAAGTAGCCCTGGTGCCATCAAGAAATCACATTTTTGTATGTATAGTTCCATTGCTCAGAATCATGGACCTTGTTTTCCTTCATATAACTTTGATCAAGCTCAGGGTGTTCATGGAATCACCTCAAGCAGCGCTCTTAGTTGCCCTTCAATAGTAAGGGAAGTGACACTAGAATTTGAGAAGCAGGGGATCGAGATAGACAGATTGGATGAGCAGTTTAGATATCAGCAATAACTTATGTACAAAGAGTGTTTGTTCAGGCAAGCTCAGGCCTTGCAATCCATGAAGGAGGAGGTGTCAAAATGGAAGAATCCATCCATTCAAGGCAATCAATCGTGTGTGCCTTCTCCCATTCCAACATAGCCCCTTCCTTTTCTAAAGAAAGCCCCCTCTTGTGCACCAAATCCTTTCTACCAGTTAGCACGCGCTCACTCTAGCTCATCTGATGCAGTAACCAATCCTGCTCTTAATCCCTTGCATCTAGCTTTCTAACATCAAAGGGCGTTAAAGCAACCTCTCATGGAGATCAACCTTCTCAATTCTTTAGATTATGAATCCTCCTTTGAAGGGAATACCATGAACTAGCACGCCTCTCTTCAAGAAACTCTTCCTGTACATCAACAGTCCCTTCCTAATCTTCCTTAGCCTCCTCAAGTCTTTCAACATGATGTCAAGATTCCAAGTTGGAAAAGGGAATATCATGAACCAGCTCGGGACCTCGAAGAAGATAAAGTTGCTGCCTGTTCATAAGGGAAAAGTTCCAATCGTAAAGTCATAAGTTGGAAGCAAACAATGGAATCATGGGGCAGAAAGGAGGAGGAGAAAGGTTTTGCTCAAAACCTTGAAGAAGATGAAGCTGCTCCTACTCATCATGATGATGCTTGTGACCTCCAAGAAAGACTCTTTCAAGAGAATATAGCCAAGCGAATTGCAGAATTGGAGTCCAGAATGAGATTCCTCAGCCAAAGTATGATGGACGGTTCAGATCAAGCAGAAGATTCTACATTTGAACACACCCCATCTACAATCCTTCAAGAGAGCTATCAAGCCACATCTGATATAGATGAGGTGCTGGCCAAATGGAAGGAGGAGAATCATTCGATTCTAGCTCAAGGACTGCCTCCTCTTCCACATGAGTTTAACCATCAGCGTTCCACTTCATCCCTTCTCAAGGAGGACCCTGTTTTGCAGGAGGCAAGTGAAGAAGAGAGGATCCAATTTGCAGCTGCCCAAGAGGCTATCATGGATGACAATGAGGACAAAATCATCATGGATGCTCCCTTTGAAGACATCATCAACAATGGAGAAGACACAGGTCATGCATACATGTGGATGTTCTAGCAATATGAAGAGGAAAGTAAGCATGGTGAGCTCTCTCCTCCCTTGTTTGAAGAACTTCTTTGTTGTTTTGATGATGAGGATGACCATGCCATGGAACCCGAGTTGGAGGAGGATCAGGAGGATGTCTTTGAACAGCTAGAGACTCTGGTCTTTGAGCAGGAAAAGGAGAGTCCTGTCTATTTTGAGGAAAGCTTTGAAGAAGAGAGCCTTGAACAAGAAGGTGATGTTCTATGGGATGAACAATCAGTCTGTGATCTCATTTTAGACATCACAACAGTCACTCTTCTTCAAGAAAGCCATGATCAAGCAAAAGATGAGTTTGACAGCGTCTTCAATAAGGCAGAAGGAGACAAGCCAATCCATGATGCATATCAAAGGGCTTATGGTGATAAGCTAGAAGCCATTGATTTCTTGATGAAACACACCAGCATGAAGAACCAGCAGGAGGCAAGCTTCCAAGAACAAGATGAATACATATATGTTGAAAGCATGTTTGCCCCCGATTCACTCAGATACGAGCCAATCAAGGTGGCAGGCAAGAAGAGCAAGTCGCTAGATCAGCGTTCCGTTCAGCGACTTGTCTGGCACCAAAAGTTTTCTTGCCATAAAGGAGACTTAAGAAGTTTCCCCTTTGATCCAGGAGGGAGACAAATATACCTGGTTAGCTATACATAGTAGTTTGCTTTCAGTTTTTCTTTCCCTGTTTTCCCTAAGTGCTGTTTGCACAAGTAGTGTCTTTTAGCCTTTGTTGTGTGTGTTTTCCTTTGTGTTTGGGGTAAAAGCTTCATGATTGATTCTTGGATCTCTCGAGGCTGTTGCTAACTTTTCAAGCTACGTTCTGACTCCGTGCCCAATGGACTTTGAGGCTACTGGTTTCTTAAGCATAGCAGGCATGCTTCCCTTGGGAATCGCCAATTTGTTGACCATTTTGGTCCTACAGGCCAAAATCAGTCTCCTTCCCTTTGCTGTTCTGAGCCAGTTCAAATTTGGTTCGCACAAGTCTTCCGGCAAAAGATGAACTAGTTCGAAGAATGCAAGGCTTTTTATAAAGCTTCTTCAGACTTTTGGCAGAAGAAATTCACAAAGAAAGAGACCGAAAATGTTCAAGACACTTTTCCTTAAGGTTGGAAAAAGTGGTTCGACGTCAAGGTTCAACGACATGATCTTTCCAAAGAGCTTAGAGCTTTGAACTTTGAACCATTGTTGGTTCAATCGGATGGTTCAATCGGTGGGTTCAATTAGATGGTCCAATCGGAGGGTTCAATTAGTTGGTTCAATCATAAGGTTCAAAGTGTTTGGTTCAACGAGTTGGTTCAAGCGGTCGTTTCAACGATACATCTAATTCACAAGGGAATTGAATGGACGCGACTCCTTGTAGAACACAAAGTGTTGAACCATTGAACCATTGAACTCCAAAAAATGGTTCACGGTCAACCAGAAGGTTCAACGATAGAGACCCGAACAAAGAAAGGCCGAAGGAATTGACCAAATGGTGACAGGTGCACGAACGTCAACTTTACGGCAATGAAATAGCCGTTGATCTTTAAATGCTTAAGCGCAAACCCGAAGGAATTCAGAGGCCTTCAGGCTAAAGGGCTCAGATTGCCAGAAGGAGCCAAGGGATGACAAAGGACAAAGCCAGAAGGAGCCAAACGAGATATGGACAAAACAACCCAAGTGGCAAAAGGGAGGCGCCGACAGGAGAGTTATTCCAGCAGTTGAAACAGTCTCCGCCAAACGGTCATCAAGGAGCGCGATCAGTGAAGACGCTCCGGTTTTTTTCACACTTTGCATTGATGAGCAGACAAATCGCGTGAATGTCTTGAAGGAGCGGTCTTGTTTGCAGACAAAGAGGCGCAGTCCATGCTTTCACAATGATTTTAAACGCCTAAAGTCAAAACTGGAGCCGACACGGCATTCTCTTTCAAGTGGCTTCCTCTTCCCAATGCTCTCAATGCACATGGGCTACTTGTAAAAGGGCGCCAAAGTCTTTTCCAAAGGGCGCCATTTGCTTCTTCCCTCTGGATATATAATGGTAACTTCTCATTTGAGAAGGAATATCTCTCAGCTTGTATGGCATAGCCCTACAGGAAATTTACCTTGAATAAAAACAAAACATTTTTTCCTCTATTTTGAGCTTGCACTTTCGTATATGTCTATGGCTTTGTCTTGTATTAAGTCATTTTCCTTTATGCTTTCATAGAACGATTCCAGCATGTCTAGTGTATTGTGAGTTCTTCTTTTGTAGGTTAGCTAGAAGTGTCACTAGCAGAGTATAGGCGCATGTGAACAGGCTGCCATAGTGTGTCTTAGAACGCCTCTGGTAATTCTTCCTCCCTGTATTTCCACGGACCCCTGACTCACTGATGCAGAAGAATTTCTCGTATCAAATGCAGTGTATGTTAGCTTGTTCTTGGTGGAAAGTGTATGTCAAAGTTGAGTAGATCAACCATTTTTGGTGCATCACCGTTTAGTTTAGGTTATGTATTCAGTAAGCCTTCTCTCTTTTCTCCCCCACATTGTTAGCAGTAGAAAACCCAGGACCTCAGAGATGCATCAAAGGGAGCTAGCCCTTATCTAGAGATTCTCCTCTCAGTTTTGCCAGACCCACAACAAGAGGGGAGTCTCCATTGTGTCGCTTGGAAGATAGAAGCTTAGCGTTCTGTCAAGGGTGCAAATCCACAGCGTCAACACTCATCTCATAGGCTGTGAATGTTCTGTGCAACTCATTCACAATGAGCTTATCCAAGTCTCTTGCTTTTTCTATTGCAGAGATTTTCGAATCATATCTTGATGGCAAAGACCTTAAGACCTTTTTAACTATAGTTTACTCTTCTACTGTTTCTCCAAGTCCTCTGATAGCATTCACAATCTCATCTACCCTGAGAAGGTAGTCTGCAATCTTCTCCTCTTCAATCATCTTCAAACTCTCGAACTGGCCTTTGTATGTTTGCAGCTTGGCTTGCTTCACTTTGACGTCTCCTTCATATATACTTTTTAGCTTGTTCCAGATGTCTTGTGCATTTTTACAATGCATGACTTTGACGAACTCTGAGTTTGACAGTCCACAAAAATAACATTCTTTGTCTTAGAGTTATTTTTGTAAGCCTTCTTGGTAGCTTGATCAGTAGGAGCTACAGTTGGAGCTGTATATCTATTTACCACATACATCGAAACATCGAACCCTAGGGAAGACAAATATGTTTCCATCCTTATGCTTTAAAAGACATAGTTCGATCCATCAAACAGAGGAGTCTTGTTTGATGAATATCCTTCTTGACTGGGCATTGTGTTCACCAATCCAAGATCTACCTGAGCCGATTAAGCTTCTCCTTAGGAACCCTAGGCTCTGATATCAATTGTTGAACACACCTATCTATTGAGATGGGGGGTGAATCAGTAGATGATTTAAAACTAGTTCATTAAAAAACCTTTTACAGAAAATGTGAGTTCATGTGTAAATCAAAGAACAAATGCAGAAGTCACACACACACAGAAACATAACACCAGATTTTATGTGAAAAACTCAAAGCGAAAAACTACGGTGAGAATTAACTGTTAGAATCTACTATTCTAATCCTACTTCACAATAAAATGCGTTACTGGCTAACTTCACTAGTTACATTCAAGGACACTAATCCTTAGGAGACACCAATCTCCTTATCGATCACCAACATAGTTTGTATGTAGGTACCAACCTACCTGAACTATGGAGCTATGACTCCAGTGTACAAGATGGATTCACAAGTGAATTCAGTTCAATGTTCTTTGTTACAAGTCTAATCTGTAACTGCTCATTTTCTTCTCATTGTCTATGTGCTCTATCTTCCTACTTGCCTAATCTCTGTTTGCATGTCTCTCACTCTGTATCTAAATACATCTGATTATGCTTTATTCAAATACACTTCATTCCCCTTCTTTGTGTTTTACTTTGTCTGCATGTTTCTTTTGTCGACAACCATTTTTCTCTCAATTGAAAACGCAGTAGCAACAACGACAACTCATAAAGTCCTCATGAAGTTGTTTATATTCAACTACCTTTTAGGGTTTTTCATCTTCTCCTTGCGTTCACATCCAGCTGCACTAAACTGGTTCTCATTAAAGATGACTTATTCTTGCACGTTTCTCGTGCCTCAGTTTATGCGTCACCTTGCAATGGTCAACTCTCTTTTCTTCATTTGACGTCTGTTTAGTTTATCTCATAAATATGTAGCTTCTCTAATCGAGATTGATTGGTTGAATCGATCAGTCTCGAGCCTCGTGTAGACCTTTTCGAGCTCATTGTTTCCCTGGTCCTGTCTTTAATCGAGGATTTACTCATTTTGCCTTTGGCGTCAATCATCGTTTATTTGAGTCGTCTGTTGTTTTCCTGTTCTGGAATCGTTGATTTTTATCTCGTGTCTCGATATTCTCTTAGTTGGCTTTCGCTCCTTCCGGCTTTTCTTATAGGGTCTTTCTATCGAGCTCATCTTCATATTCTTTCTCGTGCTCTTCTCTTTCTCGGGCCATTCTCTTTCTCCTTCGGGCTTGCTCTTCTTTGGACTTTTTGTCTGAGTCTTTTCTCTCGGGACCTTTCTTCGAAGTTACCCTTAGGGTTTTTTACAACGGTGCACTTTCCCTTCGGGCTCTTTTGAAACTACCTTTCAGTTTTTCTTCCAAAGGTCCTCTTACCCTTTGGGCTTTTTGAAAAGTGCCCTTCGACGTCTTTGGAAGGGTTCATATACCCTTCGGACTTTTTGACTTACCCTTTGGCTTTCTTCAAAGTGTCCTTCGGCCTTCTTCAAAGGGTTCACATACCCTTCGGCTTTCTTCAAAGTGTCCTTCGACCTTCTTCAAAGTGTCCTTTGGCTTTTTGAATGTACCCTTCAGATTTTTGTTAAGGGACAGTTTTCCGAAAAGGACGTGACAATTTTTTCAAAAGAATTGTCCTTGCCACTTTTTCTAAAAGAATTCCTCCAAAGGAATTCTTCAAGTCTATTTCGGGTTTTCCATCCTTCTTGACTTATGTACGTACGAGAAGTAGAGTCACTCAGAAATCCTGATTGCTTCTTTTAGACTCTTTCAGGTTTTTGACATTACTTGACTTATCAACTTGAAAAAAGCAGCCCCTCTTCAAAAACCCGATTACTTCGTCTAGACCCTTTCAGGTTTTTACTTCTACTTAGCCTATCAACAAAAAGAAGTAACGTGCTTGCAAATCCCCGATCACCTCTTCGTTGGACCCTTTCGGGTTTCCCACATTGCTTCACTTATAATCATAAGAGAAGTAAGATGCTACCGAAACCTTGATTACTTCTTCTCTAGACCATTTCGGACTTTTCACTTTGCTTAGCTTATAATCACAAGAGAAGTAAGATGCTCCCGAAACCTCAATTACTTCTGCTCTAGACCATTTCGGACTTTTCACTTTGCTTAGCTTATAATCACAAGAGAAGTAAAGCACTTGCGAATCCCCAGTCACTTCTTTGCTAGACCAATTCGGACTTTTCCCATTGCTTGGCTTGACCCGTTTGGACTTTTCACGCAACTTGACTTGACAAGATTGTAAAGTAAAGGCATTGGAGAAATCCGATTAACACTGCAAGTCTATTCAACTCATCCTTTGGCATTAATGCAAAATAACACTTGCTTCCTTTGACATCAATGACAATATCGCAGACATCAATGACTATTTCCAACATTTAGAAGTGCTTTGCTTCCCCCTAGGATCTCCCAACCAGGGCCTTCCGACGTTGGGTACTCCTTGTGTAATGAACCATTACACCAAAACGTCGAGGCGTTAGTGAAATCCGCCCATTAGGATCATAACATCCCACCATGCTTCCGAAGCCCAGACTCTGGGCTGGATTTGTGTCCGTACACTAAGATCCCTTGCATGTACGAGCCCCAAACGAACACTGTCATGTCAACGTAGCTAGTTGCTCCGCGACTTGAACCCGAGTGGAGGCTCCGATACCAAATGCAACAAACCGTTACACCCAAACCTCGAGGCGTTAGTGAAATCCGCCCATTAGGATCATAACACGTCGACGAACACTATTAGATCTTCTCACAGTGATTGATGATGGGTCAGACAACCCTCCACTTTAGGCACAAATAGAGATTTCTGATGAGGACTTCTAAACTTCATTGACACATGCTTTTGGAGGCTCTTGTTTGCCCCTCATTTCTATTTGTATTGGTTCCATTACCACCCTTGTTAGTGGCACAATGTTTTGCTTCATCTTATGTACTTTAGTTTCTTGGATTCTCTTTCTTTGAACTTTCTATTGTTAATGGTTGTATCCTCAAGTCCCATTGACCTACCTTTGGTCATTTGTGGACATTAATATTTTTCTTATTTCTTTTCTCAGTACGCCCATGGGACAAAATCTAAAATTGATATCAAAAGATGCCACAGGTTTAGTAGATGCTACTAAATATAGATAGCTTATTGACAGTCTGATCTATGTGACCACAACTAGACCATATATTTCTTTCGTTGTTGGTGTTCTTTCTTGATTCATTCATCAATGCAAAACAAATCACCGGGTAGTAGCAAAAAGAGTCTTTTGATATCTCAAAAGAACACAATTTTGGGCTCAAATACTTCAGGGTAGGAGACTTCAAACTGTTTTGATATTTAGATTCTGTCTATGTTGGTGATTTTGAAGATGAAAAATCTACTTCAGGGTTTCTAATGAATTTGGGAGCAACAGTTGTCAGTTGGAAGTCAAAGAAGCAATTAGTGTGAATTTTTTTTTATAGAAGTAGGATACATGGTAGCTTCAGAGGCAACTAGAGAAATTTTGTGGCTCAAAATTGTTCTTTTATATTTGTAAGAATAACAGGTTTTGTCAACACCTCTCATGGTTGACAACACATCTGCAATTCAAATGGCAAAGAATCCAATCGATCACGATTGAAATAGAACATCAACATCAAATTTCATTTGATTCGGCATTATGTGAAAGATGGCAATGTAAAAATGCTACATTGTCCTATTGCAAAGAAACCAACAAACATCTTGATATAAGCATCGGGAAGAGAAAAATTTAAAAATTTCGGAGGCATTTTGGGTCTCATAATAACCCTATAGATTAAGGGGGGATGTAATATTATAGTAATATAATAATGTTAATCCCATAAGTAATTGTAGGAGAGATTTTGTCTTGTAGTGGTAGATAGATAGTCTCCATAGGAAGGTGAAGAGTTTTTAGAATATAAAATAAATAGTCACATATTTGGCTATAAATATTGTGATGTTTCATTCATTTATTAATACGATAACTTTGGTTTGCACCAATTTTCGTTATTTTATTTGTCATCCATTCTTGTCCTGATAGAAACACTTGGAATTAAAATTTGTATTGCCTTGGTGTTTCCTTACAAATGTTATTTTAAAAAAATGGCAATGATTCTGGGTTTCTAAATCTGTCCTATTACAATGTCAAAAGTCCCTTTTATAGCATCAAAAAAGCTTTGATACTTGCTCCATGAAGAATATGAAATGATTGGTTACAAGTGATTTTTCACCTTTTGTAGATACTGTTGGAAATATTGTCATTGATGTCAAAAGGTAATCATGAATCTGATTGATGGCAAAGTATTTCGATACAAGAATTAAATTAAATAAATAATATTTAATTTGATTGAGGCAATTAATCGTGCAAATAACGGTCATATTTTTGCATGGAATCAAAGATAAATTGACAATGTCTAATGGGCTTAAAGAGATAATTATGGCGAAGGTTTCAAGGCAGTTTTTAAGGCTAAAATGGTCCCCAACTTGGCCACCTTGATTTGGAGGAGTTGTGACTGTTCGAATGGACCTTTTCGTTTGAAGAGTCACGACATTAATTTGTGGCTTTTCGTGGGTTATAAATAAATGCATAACGAGTGGCAAATTTGTAAGTTTGAAAGTGGAAGAAATAAAAGAAGAGCAAAAATATATGAAAGCAGATTTTTGTGAGAATATTGAAAAGAAAAATCCAGCAAGTATAAGGTAGAGCATAGTAGCGAAAACACTCAAGTGTAGATCGAATTGAAAGGAGATAAAACAGTGTTCTATCATCCATTGTGTTGACAACAAATTAGAGATAGAAGAGTGATTTTTGTGAGAAGGTTGGTGCGTTCGTTTTGAAGAGATTGGTGTCTCTTGCTGAGTTGGTGCTCGGTGAAAGGGGTTGGTGCTCCAGTAGGTTGGTGCCTACGAATATTTATATTGAGAAAGATTTCTCTGTGGTTTTCCCCTGAAAGGGTTTTCACGTATATCTGGTGTCACTTTGCATTGTGTTATCTTGTGTTGTGATTTGATTGGTTTGAATATATTTAATGGAATAAGTAATTAAGTGTTAGAAAAGAAAAGAATATATAATACTGATTCATCCCCTTTCTCAGTATTACCATGTGCTCAACAATTGGTCTCAAAGCGGGTTCCTTCAGATACAGCTTAACCACTAGAAGGTAGATCGTACAAGCACACATGGCTAGATCACAAGTTCAAGACGGATTTTCCACTAACAAGGCACCGTTGTTTGATGGCACAAATTATGCCTTCTGGAACATAGGAATGAAGACATCTAATGGCTCCTAGGTTCGATATTTGGCAAGCGGTAGTAATCGGGTACCAAATGCCACAAATGCCACCAACAAACGCTATTGGAAAGAAGGCTAGCGAGAACAATGCTAAAGCAATGAACGTCATCCTATGCGGCCTTTTAGAATCGAAATTCATAAAAGACATGCAATGTGATTCTGCAAGAGAGATCTGAGAAAAACTTAAAACTATCTATGAGGGTGGTAGCAAGGTAAGACAAGCAAAATTTCAAACTCATAGGAGACAATTTGAGAGTTTAAAGATGAAGGAAGAAGAGAACATTGCAGGATACTTGCTCCAGGTTGATGAAATAGTCAATGTTATTCGAGGACCTGGAGAAACCGTGGAAGAGTTTACAATCGTACAAAAGGCGTGGAGATCCTTACCATTGAGCTTTGATGCAAAAGTCTCTACTGTTGAAGAAATGAAAGATCTGAATAAATTAAAAATGGATGAGTTGCATGGAATCCTCACTGCATATGAAATGAGGATTGATTTCGAAATACCATCAAAAAGAGAAGCAACGTTCAAAGCATCAAAGGAGAAAGTCAAGGAACCTGAGACAAGCGATAGCTCAAGCAATGAAGAAGATGAAAAGGAGGCTCTATTTATTCGAAAGCTGAAGAAAGGCTCGGGCAAATATAAAGGTAAGTTACCATTCAAATGTTTTAATTGCGGTAAGATTGGTCATTTTGCAGCTAAATGCCCAGATAAAGACAATAGTGATGAAGAGGAGAGCAAACCAAAATTCAAGAAGGGATTCAAGCAAAATAAAGACGAAGAGATTTGAGAAACAAAAGAAAAGCTTATACTCTAGGAGGAACCATAGCTCATTGGATGAAAGTGGAGCTAGTGATTTTGACAATGATGATGAGGAAACATTGTTCATGACCATAGAAGACAATGTTTCCACAAGCAGAAACAACTTAGAGGAAGAAGACGAAGGAGAGGAAAATCTCGAAGAAGAGCTTATCTGTGCCTTAGGAGAGATAAAAGATCTTAAAAAAAAGAGCATGAAATAAAAGTTTTTGATTCAGAAATATGAAAAAGAGAGTCAGGACTCAAAAGCCAGAATATCACAAGGTCTTGAGGAATCAAAGAAGATAATCGCTGATCTAAAAGTCCAAATCGAAGAAGCAAAAAAAATTGAAGATCTAACGGATCAGCTAAAGAAGAAAGGAGAAGACTGTGAAAGGTATGAATCTGAGATTGCTGCTTTAAAAAGGGATCTAGAAAAGACGAATTCTAAAATCGCAAGTGACTTGAAATCTGAGAAAAGCACCCAAGTTTTGAATAAGATTTTGGAGAGTCAAAGATCACCATCTAACGAGTCAGGAATTGAGTATGAGAAGGAAAAAGAGAACGCTAAGAGCTATGTTGAAACTCTTAAGGAACTTATGAAAAAGGAGACCAAGAAGGAAGAAGCCCAGAATACAAAAACCAGCCTATCAATAAATAAAACAAAGGAGAACAAAACTTCAGGAGACAACTTGCTCTAAGATAATGTAAATAAAACCAGGTTTAGTAATTATTTTGATGGATATCGTTATTATTGCAATCATTTTGGTCATAAGAAATTAGATTGTAGAAAGAGAGCCAAGGATATTGAAGTCAAGAGCAGAAACAAAGGAACCTATGGAGCTTCGAATAGAAGCTACAATTTGTTTGCTCCCCTATCAAACTTTGATGAAGAAGCTATAGTCTATTACAAGTGCAACAACTATGGACATGTAGCACGCTATTATAGAAGTGTTTTCGAATCTGTAAGACAAGATCAGATGTTCAAGGCTCCAATGATAAAGAAAAGAGAACCAACAAAGACATGGAAGAAGAAGCAAGAAGAATCCATGATCGTTTAAACAACATTCCATGCTAGAGATGAAGGACAACAATGGTTCATTGATAGTGGATGTTCGAAAACATGACTGGGGTTAAAAGCAAATTTATCTGGTTAAAAAGGGTCAATGAAGGCACGATGAAGTTCAGAGACAACACTATAGCCAAAATAATAGGAAAAGGTACGTTTAGTCTCGATAATGGAAGAACTAAAACCGAGAATGTGTTATATGTGGAAGGGTTAAAGCATAATCTTCTAAGTGTTAGCCAAATGTGTGATCAAGGACACACACATTCTTTGTTGAAGGTTGCGAGATCAGAAAAAGAGACACGAGAGAACTAATTGCAGATGCTCACAGGACAACAAACACTCGATACATGCTTACAGAAGTCAAAGGAGAGAAGTGTTGTTTGAGTCAAGTTGAAGAAAGTTGGCTATGGCACAGGAGAATGTGCCATATAAATTTTGATAACCTTGTGATATTAGCAAGAAGCAAGCTGTAAAGGACATTCCAAAGATAATAAAGCCATTAAGCACGCTTTGTAAGCAATGCCAGCATGAGAAGCAGACCAAGACAAGATTCAAAACGAAGGAATATTCCACCATGAAGAAATTAGAGCTCATTCATATAGATTTGTGTGGACCCACCAGAACGCAAAGTATACAAGGTGAGAGGTATTTTATGCTGCTAATTGATGACTACACTAGAATGACATGGGTTGCGTTTTTGAAAGAAAACTCTGAAGTTTTTAGCAAATTCAAAGCATTTAAAGCATAAATTGAAAATGAAACTGGTTTAAAGATCAAATGTTTAAGGTCAGATAGAGGAGGCGAGTTCATGTCAAATGAATTCATTGAGTATTGTGAAGACCACGGGATAAAAAGACAATACTCAGCTGCAAGAACCTCACAACAGAATGGGGTAGTAGAACAAAAGAACAGGGCTGTCCAAGAAATGGCTAGGACAATGTTGAACGAATCCAAGTTATCAGACAAATATTGGAGAGAAGCAGTCCACATAGCTGTATATATTCTAAATAAAGGGTAGATCAGAGTCAACAATGACAAGACCTCATATGAGTTATGGATGGGGCCAACTTCCATCAAATATTTCAAAATATTTGGAAGTAAGTGCTTTATTAAGAGAACTGAAGATGATTTGGGGAAATTTGACTCAAGAGCCGACGAAGGAATTTTTCTGGGATATCCACCAAAAGCCAGGCCTACAAATGCTACAACAAGAGAACGCAAACTATTGTAGAAAGTGCCAGTGTTAGAGTAGATGAAATTGAAACTCAGAAGGCAAGTGATCCATTAGACGAACCAGATATCATTGAATAAGAAGATGTTGAAGTAGAGAAGATGGATGAAGATGAACAACAAGACACCAAGGCACCATCTCGTTTCGTTCAAAAGAACCATGCTTAAAGCCAAATCATTGGTAATATAGATGCTGGAGTACAAACCAGAAGAAGGATTGTAATAAATTTTGAACAAGTAAATTTTTTTGTTATTTAAAATACAGCCTAAGAATTTTTTAGAAGCGAGCCATGATGAACATTGGGTAAAAGCAATGGAAGAAGAGCTAAACCAAATTGAGAAGAATGAGACGTGGGAATTGGTACCCAGACCAAAGGATCAAAATGTGATCGACACCAAATGGGTATATAGGAACAAACTAAATGAGGATGGTCAAGTGACGCGAAACAAGGCTCGATTGGTATGCAAAGGATATGCTCAAATCGAAGGTAGTGACTTTGAAGAAACCTTCGCTCCCGTGACAAGATTAGAGGCAATCAGAATGTTTCTTGCCTATGCTATTTTCAAGAACTTCAAGATATATCAAATGGATGTAAAATCTGCTTTTCTGAATGGTAAATTAGAAGAGGAAGTGTACATCTAACAACTAGAAGGATTCCTTCTATTAGAAGATAGCAAATTTATATGCAAATTGAAGAAAACGTTGTATGGATTGAAGCAAGCCCCTAGAGCTAGGTATTCAAGACTTGAAAAGTATCTACAAGACCAAGGATTCAAGAGAGAATTTGCCAACAACAATTTCTACATCAAAACTGAAAGTGAGCATCAGTTAATTGTTGTAGTTTATGTTGATGATATAATCTTTGGAGGAGATAGTGAGAAGCTGTCCAAAGGATTCGCCGAAGACATGTAGAAGGAATTTGAGATGTCCATGCTTGGTGAGCTATCATTCTTTCTTGGACTACAAATATCTCAGTCCAATAAAGAAATATTCATTTACCAAACCAAGTATGCTAAAGAATTGTCGAATGGAAAACTGTGCACCGGTTGGCATGCCTATGGCTACAGGAAACAAGTTGAGTAAGGATGAAGAATCGCTGAATATAGATCAGTCCCTCTATAGATCAATGATTGGTAGTCTTTTGTACATAATGGCATCCAGGCCGGATATCATGCAAGCAGTGGGCATGGTAGCACGCCATCAGGCAGCTCCTAAAGAAACATGTGCAAGTGGTGAATTGGATATTTAGATATCTAAAGGGGACCCCGAACTATGGATTGTGGTATCCTATAGGGAAGGATTTCACTTTGGTAGCATATACAAACTCAGACTGGGCAGGATGCCTAGATAGAAAAAGCACAAGCGGAGGAGCATTTTTCCTTGGAGATAGCCTAGTGTCTTGGCTAAGTAAAATGCAAAATTCAGTTTCCTTATCCACAATAGAGGCAGAGTACATAGTGGTAGTATTGTGTTGCACTTAAACTCATTGGATGAAGCAGACCCTCAGAGACATCAGGGGAGAATATGATCATCCAATTTCAATCTACTGCGACAATACCAGTGCTATCAACATCTCAAAGAATCCAGTGATGCATTCCAAAACAAAGCACACTTTAATCAGATACCATTTCCTGAGAGAGCAAGTTGCAAAACAACAGGTAAAATTGGAATATATTGCCACCATAGAGCAGATAGTGAACATTTTTACCAAGTCACTTCCAAAGGACACATTTGAATACCTACGTGAAAAGTTGGGAGTAATCTCTTTTCCTCCCTGCCACTGAAGGGAAGTATTGATTAAGGGGGAGCTAAGCATTGCATTATCTAGCTCCTACGTAGTCCCTTTGCCATTGATGTCAAAGGGGGAGAAGTGCGGTAAGAGAGTCACAGAAAGGAGGAGCTACAGAAAAGATCTCTAACAGAAGAAACAATATAGCAAGGGGGAGCAGATTCAGTGCATAGTTGCCATCAATGACAAAGGGGGAGATTCTTGGAAATATTGTCATTGATGTCAAAAGGTAATCGTGAATCTGATTGATGGCAAAGTATTTCGATACAATAATTAAATTAAATAAAGAATATTTAATTTGATTGAGGCAATTAATCGTGCAAATAATGGTCATATCTTTGTCTGGAATCAAAGATAAATTGACCATGTTTAACAAGCTTTAAGAGATAATTATAGTGAAGGTTTTAAGGTAGTTTTTAAGGCTAAAATGGTCCCCAACCTTGGTCGACCTGATTTGGAGGATTGTGACCGTTCAAATGGACCTTTTTGTTTGAAGAGTCACAATCTTAATTTGTGGCTTTTCGTGGGTTATAAATAAGTGCATAGTGAGTGGCAATTTTGTAAGTTTGAAAGTGGAAGAAATAAAAGAAGAGCTGAAATATTTGAAAGTAGATTTTTTTGAGAATATTGAAAAGAAAAATCCAGCAAGTATAAGGCAGAGCATAGCAGTGAAAATACTCAAGTGTAGATCGAATCGAAAGGAGATAAAAGCAGTGTTCTATCATCCGTTGTGTTGACAACAAATCGGAGATAGAAGAGTGATTTTTGTGAGAAGGTTGGTGCCTTCATTTTGAAGAGATTGGTGTCTCTCGCTGAGTTGGTGCTCGGTAAAAGGGGTTGGTGCTCCACTAGGTTGGTGTCTACGAATATTTTTATTGAGAAAGATTTCTCCGTGGTTTTCTCCCGAAAGGGTTTCCACGTATATCTGGTGTCACTTTGCATTTTGTTATTTTGTGTTGTGATTTGATTGCTTTGAATATCTTTATTGGAATAATTAATTAAGTGTTAGAAAAGAAAAGCATATATAATATTGATTCACCCCCCTCTCAATATTAGCCTGTGCTCAACAGATACCTGGCCACTGAAGGTTACTGTGGTGGGAATATTACCGAAGGAAGTGGCCTCTGCTTTTTGTGACTAATCTGGCAGACATTGTGATTCCGTCCTCCACTGCACACCTTTAGGTTTAAATCCAATATGAGGTGCTCCTTCCTCTGCATCACTAGGTTTTCAGACAAATTTGCACCCCTTCGCTAACAATTTTGATCTTGAGCCAATCTGATGCGCCCCTTCACTAATAGTGTTGGCCTTGAGTCAAACTTGATGCATTGCCATTTACATACATTTGGGGAGCTTTAGGAACATAACTCAATGGAGCACCCCAACTTGCACCAACCTTTGCATACATTGGGGGAACTTCAATGGTAGATGTTGATGGAGCATATTTCCCTATACAACTGATAATGGGGAGTTGTGCGATCAAGGACAATGATCATGGTTCTTTATCTGGCCCAGGGAACAAGGTGTATGTACCTTCTTCTTTCCTTGCGAACATTTCTTTCCAGTTTTGATATATTCATTGAAATTTATAGGTTTGTCATAGCACGCATAAATTAAAGGTTGGAACCAGTGCTTTCCCTATTCATCTTTGACAAAGGTTTTTGAGGTGTCCTTATCTAAACAAGCATTTGATTTTGGATCTCCTTTGGAATACAAACTGAGTTCTCCACCACTAAAGTTGTACTTTGTTTCCAATGATGACCTTTATGAGTCCCAAGGTTTGCAAAAAAGGAATTGTACTTACCAAATTAGAAGTTTGGTGTCCCTTGTTGCCTTGAGTAGATCAAACAATTGAGCCTAAGTCAGTACAACTTGACTAGCTATATGAAGTGACTTTAGTACCTGATTCTCCATGAAATCTGTCTTGACTAGCACTAACTGAAACATAAGTTATAACCTCTTTTATTTGCTGCTCTTGGCTTCCCTTTAGAGCCAAACTTTTAGTGTTGTGGAGGTATTGTGGCTTTGCGGTGCTTTGTCTTGCTTGTAAAGCTTTCCACATTTTGCGGCACTTTTATATCTTGCATAGTTTCTTTTCAATTTGTGGTGATTCCTTATCTTTTGCGTTGATCCTCATGATTTGGAGAGCTCATGTAGTTCTGCAAAACTATATGAAGTGACTTTAATTCTTGATTCTCCAAAAAATCCGCCTTGACTAGTGCCAAATTTAGTTCTTGATTCTCCAAAAAATCCGCCTTGACTAGCACTAACTGAAATGTAAGTTATGACCTCTTTTATTTGCTTCTTTTCGCTTCCCTTTAGTGTGGAGCTTTTAGTGCTGTGGAAGTATCATGGCTTTGTGGTGCTTTTCCTTGCTTGCAAAGCTTTCTACATTTTGTGATGCTTTTATATCTTGTAAAATTTCTTTTCAATTTGCGGTGATTCCTTCTCTTTTGCATTGATCCTCATGATTTGCAGAGCTCTTTTAGTTCTGCGATGCTTCCCACAGGTTTGCAAAGCTTTCAGCTTTGCGTTGCTTCGTGCGATCTGCAAAGCTCATTTTCTTCTGCCTTGCAGTGATTCTGCAAAGTTTCTTTTTCCCTGTTTTTGGCATTTCCTTTGGTAGTTGGAGCTTGTATTAGTCAAGAGAGGAAGAAACTCATGGGTTTAAAGAGAGAAAATAAATCAGAGAAGAAAGAAAGAAAAGAAATTATATTAATGTCCGTGGATGACCTAAAGTAGGTTAATGGGACTCGAGGATACAACCGTTAACAATAGAAAGTTTAAGGAAAGATAATACAAGAAGCTAAAGTACATAAGACAAAGTAAAACATTGTGCCACTAACAAAGGTGGTAATGGAACCAATACAAATAGCAATGAGGGGTGGACAAGAGTCTCCAAAAGTATGTGTTGATGAAGACTGGAAAACCTCATTAGAAATATTTGTTTGTGCTTTAAGTGGAGGGGTTGTTTGACCCATCATCGACTACGGTGAGAAGATTTGGTAGTGTTCGTCGAGTACCCAATGTCGGAGGGGCTTGGTTGGGAGATCTTAGGGGGAAGCAAAGCACGTCCTCTAGAATCTCCCCTAGTAGCCAAGGTTGATGTACTTTACACAATACAAAAGAATCTCATAATGTGAGTTTGTCCCTGTGGTCTAGGGGGTAGCCAGTAAGTAATAGGTCCATGTCGTTGGCAAGGGGCGGAGCCACGCCGATGGGAGTAGAGCCAGGGTGCCGAGGGAGAGTAGGATGGGGGATCTGAGTACTTTGAGTAGTAATGATATGTTGAGAGAAGTGCTGCCTAATAGATCTATTAACTTTGATGTGTGATGCATTTATGTCCAAAGGGTGCTTAGTGCTGAGAATTGTCTGGATGGGCTAGAAGAAAGAGGTGATCAATATGGGGGCTCTAGAACCCTAAACAAAGAACAAAGAGGGTGGAAAACCCAAAGGAAACACTGAGGGGAACTAGATGTAAAGTTGAACAAAATGCGAGAATAGATAAACACAAGGAAAATATTCCCATAACTGACTGATCTTGATAATTTATTATTCCATTACCAGTTTTAAGCCTTTAAAGTGGGGGATCCAAATTTACAAAATTTGGGCATAACGGTGACAACAAATGGCAAATTTCTAGGGCAATACTTCTGAGTATTAGTAGAACCCAAAATATCGAGTTAGCTCTCAAGATTAGATACACAAACTATTAAAAGAAAGTCAATTTCAATAAGTAATCTCCTTGATAAACATCAAACATACAATGATCCTACCGAAACGAGGGTTAAAGTGTGGGCACAGGAATGTGAGTGTTCTTTAACCAACATCTTTGAGATTTGGACAAAATCCAAGAGGATCACTAAGTCGCATTAGGGTACAAGTCTTTGCCAATCTAACATAGGTTTGCAGATAGTCAATATTTTATATGTTTATAGCTTCGACAAACTTAATACTTACCTACCTACGTATTTGCTCCGCTGCTCACTAGGAATTTATAGCCTTGATGGAAATACCTTTTGTTACATTTAGACCTTGCTCTATTGCCATAAGGCATCCATAGCTCCATTAGATATTGCTTGAATAATCCCAAATAAAGATTTGGTATAAAATTTCAGGTTAGTGAAGACCTGTCATATGTTTAGAACCATTTTGGTAGGAAGAGGATCAACAAGTTAAAGTTTTTCTCAAGCTGTTAATTCCTTATTGTCCTCTGGGTGCTTTTAATGTGAGCATTTTTGTGAAGGATAACCTTTATATAGGTAAGACATTTGCATCAAAACTTATAAGGGAAAAAACATATACAAAGTGGAGGAGTCTATGCTTTTAATAATTTATATTTCTAAGAGTCTTACAAAGATTGGGATCCAAAGAATACTAAAAGTATACCTTGCTCAATCTCCATTTCCTCCTACAAAAGCCCCTGATTATACCTTTATTTTATCTTTCAGAAGTCTTTGAATTAGTCTTGGAAGGGACTAAAAACATAGACTTTAGCACAAAAGATGAAACACACTTAACCTCTTAAAGCAAATAAAACAAAGAAAATAAAGAAAAGACAACTAAGGAAACAAACAACAAAAAAAAACCTTAACTATCGCAACCATGTTTATTCAAAAAACTTGCGGAGGGTGGGCATGAAAATAATGCTTCAAGTACCACCCATTGGTTAGAAGAGCCAAATTTTTTCCATCAAGGGTTTGCAAGTGGAATGTATTATCGCCTAAATTTTATGATATTTGATATGGACCTAGACACAAGGGTTCCAACTTTGTGTGTTGCCCCTTCTTCTCATGGGCTTTGCCCCACATGAACATTAGATATGCAATTCAAAATGACTTGTTTGTGGCTCTTTTGTCAAACCATCTTTTGACCACATTTTGATGCTTGCTGAACTGCTTGAGAACCTTTTCTCTAATCTCTTCAATTTTAAAAATATCAAGCCTTTTGTCTACTAGATTACTCTCCGCTACATATTCTTGGACAAATTGATATTTTTTGGGAATTAGCAAATTTGTAGGGAAAATGGGCTCTTGCCCATAAACCAATTGCTAAAGGAATAAGACTTATTTAATTCTAGTATTGTTTGCCCATAAGGCATACTTCAACAAAGCATGCCATGTCGTTGAGTTTTTGTCGGTAGTCTTCTTGATGATGTTTAACAAATTCTTATTTGTGGACTCAACCACTCCATTGCCTCTAGGATAATAATATGAAAATAATTCAAGACATTTTCCTTATCATACGCCCACTCGGTGAATTTAGCAGATTTAAAGGCAGGACCATTGTCACCCATGGAGTAGGGGCTCCTGGATTGGGTGAGGACGTCCACTCGGTCAATTTAACATATCTAAAGGTAGGATCATTGTCACACATGGAGTAGGGGTTCCCGAATTGGATGAGGACGTCCACTCGGTGAATTTAGTAGATTTAAAGGCAAGACCATTGTCACACATGAAGGAGCAGGGGTTCCTAAACCAGGTGAGGACATTCAAGGAATGTAATGATTTTTGTGGTGTGTTTGGTGGCTATAGCTTCAAACCATATAGTGTAATAATCTATTTCTACCAGTAAAAACTAATGTACTTTACTAGATTTTGGGTTGACTACACCCACAAAATCCAATCCTCTATGTGCAAAACTTTGATGCTCAATTATTGGATGTAGTAACATGGTCTGTTCGTTTCTCTCCCATCATGGTGCAAGCATGTTGATGAGCGTCCTTGAAAACCGCTGGCCAATAGTATCTTGCTTTGAGGATCTTATGAGCTGTGGCAGCTCTTGAAGAGTGTTCATTGCCTAGGTTTCCATGCAATTTCTTCATGACTTGATGGGCTTCGGTTTTATTTAGGAAACAAGGGTAGATGCCCTCATAATCTGTTCTATATAATTGCTTTAAGCATATAGTGAGTGTGTTTGAGTCTCAAGGCCCTCTTGATGGTATTCAAATAGTTGGGACAATTCCCTATTGTAACATAGGACACTGTCTTTATACTAGGGATTTTCATTTTCATTGAACACCTCTATTTGGTAGCAAACATCTACATGGGTTCCCAAGGAATCCATCTTGGGATTCTTAATGATGTTTTCCTCAACAATCATTTGGAAAACTCCCTGCTCATTGACCATCTTCGTTGGATTTATCTGCATGTTGTACTCTTGGATCACCGAGACTCATTTCCCTCTTCTTGCCCAAAAGAATCCAAGGACATGTCAGGTTCAAGAAACGGGGAATGTTGAGTAGCAAGGTTGTGCATTGCGATACCTTACAAGACACTGTCTACTTCATGAAGGTGAAACAAATAGTATTCTTCATCAAATTGTAAATGTGATTACATATTTGGATTCCTCTTGAAAAGCGATACGCTTTAAAAAAAAGGCATATGTTTTTGAGTTCATGTGAAAAAGATACGGCCTCTGGAAGTCGAGGACATTATTGCATGACAAAACCGCCGGTTTGCATGAAGCGACTGTTATGAAACCACTGGGGCGGTTTTGAAACTGCTGCTCTACATAAAGTGGCAATTTTGCCAGCGTTAACTAAAGACTCAGAGTAAGGATGTGAACCGATTGATCTTCGAAGGAACATCTCCAGGAGTGCATGAGAAGCGCTGTATATGGAGGACTTAGGAACTGATGATTATGGATCATGATCAACGGGAGTGTAGGGGGATGAACGCATGAGAGAGGAGCAATATGTCGTGAGTTATTTGTATGACTATAACTATTCTATGTTTCTTGTATTTCTTCCATCATAGTATTAAGAAGATAGGGGAGAACAAAGAGAGGAGTTGTAAGCCTTATGAGCTCCTTGTATTGATTCATTTCATTGAGGAAGAAAGAGGAAGATGTGCTGATGCCACTTCTAGCTGCTTTCCCCCACATTGGGGTTTCCATGTTAAAACCTTCATGTTGCATGGTGTTTCCTTTCCTTGTTAATTGTGAATCGTTTTGCAAGCATTGTATAGTTTCTAATGCACATTCTACCACTTATAACACACTATAAAAATTGCCATTTTGAAGCAAGTTCAAGTAGTACAATGGTATGTGATTCTATGAATTCTATAAGTATGCAATCTTAGGAGTTTACAGATCAATTTGGTATTTAGAGCAGCAAGTTCCTTGTGACTTGTAGGGGTTATTAACGTATTGGAGTTTGTGTGTATAGCAATATCATATGCAAAGTTTTTTGAGAAAGTGTTGTAGGAATAACATGTAGGAGATAGACCAACCATGACCAAATCCTTGAGAAGAAGACTTGAGGAACTCCAAGAGTACCACTTGCAAGTACAAGAAGAGAACAAAGAGCTAAGAAGACATGTGCAACACTTGGAACTAGAGATTGAGTAGTTGCAAGAGACATGGTCCAGCCATGGGAAGATTTTCATGGGAATCACAGAAGAATTGCAACAAGACTTGTAGACAAAGGAGGAATTGTTGGCAAAACTCCAATCAGATGTTGAAAGAGTAGAAAGGAGAGAAGCGTATACCAAGACAGGATCAGCCTCTACTAAAGATGTTCAAACCATGACTGATGTATGCATGGTAAGCAGTCCATCACACATTTTTTCCAATGTCATATTGAATAAATCCATTGGCAATTTTGAGAAGCATACTAAGGGTATTGGCTCCAAGTTGTTTATGAAAATGGGTTATGATGGAATAGGGCTTAGCAAGGATGTCCAAGGAATCATCAATCCCATCACAGGTGCGGATAGACCTCAATATGAAGGCCTTGGATATGGTAAACGAGAGATTGGGGAATGCTCTAGCATGCCTCAAGCAAAAGTAGCTTCCATAAGGGAGGACTCCATGCCTTCTACACACCAAGGACAGGCACCAAGGACAGCCTAAAGAAGGTAAAAATGTTTATAATGTCATTTTTGTGAAGCCTCAAGATGATTGTAGGACGTTTCCGAAGAGTGGACAGCAATCAAGACAAGAAGAGGGAGGCATGCGTGTATCTCAAGAGGATAAAGAAGCTCTTCCAAAGAGAGGGTGACCATTAAGTAATGAAGGAGAAGATAGTGCATCACTACTTCATCTACACGGTGCAAAAGAGAAGAAAGGAAGGAAGCAAGCATGGGGGCAGCCCAAGAAGGTATGCCAAAGAAATGTCTTCCATCTTATTTTGTTCCAGATGTAAGAAGGAAAGTTGTGTAGCACAATATTTTTGGACTCATCTTATTTTAGCGTATTTGAAGGAGAGTAACCATTTTCGTAAGGTTATGTGCAAGGAATCCATCACTAAGGAGCCTAAGCTCTTTAAGATAAATGATAAAGAGATAATCCACTCTTCAAGTAAGCAAGAAGAGGAAGGTCAAAACACACTCCAAGAAAGTAATAAGCCACTTGATTTGAGCATGTGTAAGTCTAATAATCTATCTACTCATTGCAAGATTAGTGGGCACTAGAATGGAAAGTGTTTGGAGATCCCATCCACATCTTCACCCAAAGAATGGAAAATCTAGGAATGGGCAGCCACAAGTCAGAGGGGAAGAAGAGTTTACCAAAACAATAAGAGTCAAGAAGGGGAGAACAGCTCTCCCATGTTCATTCATCACCATTGCAATCAAGCTGTGGTAAGCACATTTCATTTGATTCTTGAATTGGGCAATTATATGACTTGAAAAAGAGAAGATGTTGAGTTGCTTTCAATGTATGGGTGGTGGGTAGCATGTCAAAATATATCTTCAAAGCATTGTATGTTTCCATTTGTTGGTAGGGCAAGTAGGAAAAGAAACTAGTACCACTTGTATGGGCAAGCATGGGAAACCTTAGAATCATCATAGGTGACCAAGGTATAGCAAATCCACTTGGGTATAACAAGTATGGGCATCAAATAGCATGTTTCCAGTTTCTATCTTTCACCACTTTTTGTATTGCATAGCAAGAAAGGAAAAGGAGGAAAAAAGGCACTCCATGAGAGCACGCATGCAAAGCAAGATGTTGCACAAGGACTTCTAGCAATAAGAATATCACAATAATGGTTGATAAGCTTGATTATGCTTTTCCATTGCTGTACTTTGTTAATTTCTCTTCACAATTGTTGTAATGCAAATGGTCATGTGATTGTAGTTTGAGGAAGGGTCCTTTCAGCGTCATTCAATTGTTGTAGCATGCTTATGGGCACTTCAATAATTGCAATATTGATGTACAAATCTTGATTTAGGCCCTATACAGTGGTTGTGATAGAGACACAGGCTTCACAGGGATTGTAGGTGGTTTATTTCAGCATGTATGTAGTATGCATATTATGCTCATAAGGCACTGCAGTAGATATATTTACTTGAAGCATGCATATTTCAAATGTTATTTGCCCATTGGGCATGGTTGAAATCAGATTTAGATCTGGTTTTGATTTGAAAACACTATGGTATGCAAATATTGATAGCATTGACAGTGAATAAGCATTGTACAATGTATGTTTCTTCTATCGCAGTATATTGTAGTAGGAAGAATGGATGCAAATTGAACATGACAGCCATTTTAGAATGTTTCAACATTACAAGGAGGTTATAACATGTGAGTTTCAGCTAAGAAATGAGTTGTGACAGCATCCCACTTGGCTTACTCTTCATGGGTGAGAGTAAAGGCACAAAATTGAAGAGCATCACTCTTTCATTAAGGCAAAGGAAGATGCATTTCAGCTCCATCATCAGTTGACAATGCTGGGGAACCAAATCCACCTGTAGATGTCTATCATCATGGGACAGCCATGAGTGGACACCTTTGAGGAAGAATCATGGGGGAACCACAAAACCGATCAAGTGCAGCCGGAAGCAAAGGTTGGGACAACCAACTCAATGAGAGGCAAGTCAATCCATCTCTTTCATAGGAGGGGGGCAGCACTCTTTCACTAAAAGAGGAAGATGCAACATCATGGAGAAGTATTAAGGGATTCTACCAATAAAGCATCATATAGATGCATGATCAGCCCCAATGTTAATAAGGGAGTTTGGTCGGCTTCAACGTCAATAAGAGAGTGTAATTGCAGAATTCCATCAAGAAAGGCCATGAATGGACTCTGTAGCAGAAGCATGGTGAGTTTACACACAAATTCAATCAGATTGCAGTTGCAGAGATTGTAAATCAGTTAATCTCTTTCATGGGAGGAGGAGGAGGTCAAAAATTGCAAGGTCAAGTATGTTCTCTTGTGAGCATATACAACATCTTCTTGAGATCAAGTAAGGGGGAGATGAAGAATATATGTGATAGGGAAAGTGCAGAGGAACTAAAACAAAGGCTCAAACAAATTCATTGGTTGGGGTCAAAGCCAAACACCAACTTCTCTGCAAAAGCTCAAAGGAGATAGAGGGGGAGACCTTTCTATATTTCACATGTAAGTAAGCTTTTGTGGGACCAAAAGCCACCAAGAAATGGGAGGTATGATCCATAAGGATCAATGTAAGTCATTAATAAACTCCAAAATAATCCAAAGACGTGTGAGTGTTTAGGAAATAGGGAATGTTGAGTGGCAAAGTTGTGCATTGTGACATTGTCTAATTCATGAAAGTGATAGTATTATTCATCAAAATAAAAATGTGATTACATATTTGGATTCATATTGAAAATGTTTACACTTTCAAAAAAATAGCATGTGATTTCGAGTTTGTAAGCAAAAGATATGGCCTCCGGAAGTTGAAGGACATTCTTGCATGACGAAAACACTGGTTTTGCATGAAGCAGTGGTTTTGTCACACTTAGGGATGGTTCTGAAACTGCTGCTTTGCATAAAGCGGCATTTTGTCACACCTAGGGGCGGTTCCGAAACCGCTGCTTTGCATAAAGCGGCATTTTTGTCACACTTAGGGGCTGTTCTGAAACTGCTGCTCTTCATAAAGCAGCGAGCGTTAACTGAAGGGTTAGATAAAGGGCGCGAACAGATTGATCTTCTCATTCTTGGGTGTATCATAGGCTTGGATCTTTGAAGGAACATATTCAGGAGTGCATAAGAAGGGCTGTATACAAAGGGAAAAGGAACTGTTGATGATGGATCATGATCTACGGGAGTGGAGGAGGATGAATGCATGAGAGAGTAGTGAGTTGTTTGTATGACTGTAACTATTCTATGTTTCTTTTATTTTGTTCATCATATTATCAGGGAGATAGGAGAGTACATAGAGAGTTGTATGCTCTATGAGCTCTTTGTATTGATTCATTTCATTGAGGAAGAAAGAGAAGGATGTGCAGTTGCCACTTCTAGCTGGTTTTTCCACACTGAGGTTTCTAGGTTCAAACCTTCATGTTGTGTGTTGTTTCCTTTTCTTGTTAGTTGTGAATGGTTTTGCAAGCATTGAATTATTTCTAATGCACATTCTACCGCTCTTAACACACTATAAAAATTGTCATTTTGAATCAAGTTCAGAGTAGAACAATAGTATGGGATTTTGTGAATTCTATAAGTATGCAATCTTAGGAGTTTATAGATCAAAAGCATAGGCCTACTTCTCTAGGGGCGGTTTCTTTAGCTCGGCTTCCTTCAAGTTGGAGCTCATTAAGGCAATGGGCCTTTTGTCTTCTCTCCCATACCTTTGGGTTAGCACCACAATGATAGAATCTTTTGAAGCAAACAAATAGATATAGAAATCCACTATGTAGTCTAGGTTGCTAAGCATGAGGGAAACATAATAGCTTTTTTGATATCTTTGAAGGCTTGTTTGGCTTCACTGCACCATTCAACTTCAGCTCCCTATTTTAGCATGTAATTCAATGATTTTACCATTTCCACAAAATAAGAAATTAGTTTCCTCAGAAAATACATTTTCCCAGAGAAAGATATTAATTCATTTTTATTATTTCGGTGCGGGATTTTTATAATTGCATCAAGTATATCAGGGTCAATAGATATACCTTCTTTGTAGAGCATGTACCCAACAACTTACTTTTAGTTACTTCGAAGAATCTTTTCGTAGGGTTTAGAGAGAGACCATATTTCTTGTAGCATTCAAAGACTCCTCATAGATGATTCAAATGTTTGGCCTTGACCTTAGGAAACATAGTTATATCATCCATGTAAATCACAATATAGATACTAATCAAACCTTTAAATGTCATGTCTATGGGCCTTTGAAAGGTGGCACCATCGTTAATCAAACCTAAAGGCATGCGTTTATAAGCAAAGGTAGCCCATTTTGTAATAAAAGTAGTCTTAAGTCTATATCGTTTTGATTAACAATTCCCTGATTATAACCAAAAAATCCATCTAGCAGGACCCATTGATCATTTCTAAGACTTCATTAATAGAAGGCAACAAGTAGTTATCCTTCTTCGAGGGTCTATTTAGATTCTTGAAGTCCGCACAAAGTCTAATCTCACCATTCTTTTTCCTAACAGGGACAAGGATGGCAAAATGCCTAACAGAGAAGATAATCCTTGTAGACAAAAGTTTTTACACTTCCCTATGGATAATTGGTTCAACCATTGAGTTAACTAGCATTTGTCTTTGCATAAAGGGCTTTGCATCAAGTTTAAGGGGAATAGCATGGGTCACGATCATGGGGATCAAATATTTTGAGGCTGCCATAAGTCCAGGGAAATATGTCCTTGAATTTGGTGAACATGTCTATAAACATTTGTCTTTCGTCAAGAGAACAAGTGATTCCTGAATTGACCAATTGAGGATCTTCTTCCATTCTGAAGTTCCCTGGCGCATAAGCCTTTTCTTGCAGAGTTATTCTCCTTCTCAAGTTTGGGATTAAAATTTCTAGCTTTTAGGTCAAAGAGTTTTTTGAGAGAAGCCAATGCTTTGGGGATCTCCAGGGATTCAATATGTTCCTTTTCATCAATGCTTTGGTTTGTGAAAATGTCAGTGCTTGTCATAAATTGTAGAATTGGTTGCCCATCGTTAAAAACTTGAAGTTATCGATGTTATCTAGAACAAAAGGATTTGAATTTATCTCAATAGAAAAATTCTTCAATGAAGTATTAGCTAAAGGAGACAATGTGGTAGTGGAGCTAGCCAAAGAATCAACCATTTCGTTTTGCTCCCTAGGCATTGCAACAATGTTGAAAGCAGTAAAGTATTCCACCAAATCCCAAACTCTAAACTTATATTAGCTCAAAAACTTAGTTACATTGGAATCGACTTCTTACTAGATTTGCAATTAGTTCAAAGTTACCAACCACCTTTAACATTCGTTCGCCACATTCTATTGCGAATTGAGGACCCAACATCAAGGCCTCATATTCAACTATGTTATTGGTACTAGGGAATTGCAGTCTAAAAGCAACATGGAATTGCTTACCTTGGGGATTAGTCAGGACTGCCGCTGCTCCTAATCCTTGTTTAGACTTAGCACCATAGTTACCAAGTTCAGAAATCCAGATCCTTTCGGGAGGGCCAAAAAATCCAAAATTTGGAATTCTTGAAAAAGTTCGGAAAAATCCGATCTAGAATATATACCTATATATATGTGAGCATAGTTTTATAAATATACAAAACTGACAAATACAGTGAAAAACATTAATAAAATAACATAAAATGTTATTATATAATATTTATGGTTTCTGGGCATTTTTTTGCACATAAAACCTAGGAAAATAAAAATTATTTTTTTGAAAAAAATAGGGCTGACTAAGATGAACTTATTCAGGCTGGCCAAAAAATTCGTATTGGATCAGATTTTGTGCAGATCCGGATGGATTTTGTAATTATGCTTGGCACCATCAAACTGGGATAACCCCATCTCATCCCCAACTTGTTCCTTTTCCCTTTGAGCCATGTTGTGTTTAAGGTTCAATGTGTAGACCCCAACTTCATTTGCCATTGCTTCAACGTCTTCGTTGTTCTGGTGATATTCAATGATCATATATTTCATCTTAGCTTCTCTCTCGATTTTGATTTGATTCGACAGACCTCTCTAGGGAAGCCACATATGAGAGAAGTCGGTTGAAACATAACCATTCAAGGCCCTTGACCCATCTATACTTAATAGTATGCCAAAAGTCTTAGGTATGTCCACAACCCGAATATCAAGGGATTGTTGCAGACAGGGATCATTAGCCAATTGCATGTGAATATTAGTTAATTCCCCAATCACTTTTAATTGTGTCTTGTCCAATTGCACCACTCGTTTAGTAGATTTTATAGGTGTTAAACCTATTTTTTTTGCAAATAGATTAAGGTATAACATTGGCAGAAACTCCAGAATCTACTACACAATTGTGTAAATTCTTGTTAAGGACTCTTATGGTAAGTAGAAATGGTGTTGCTTCATCCGTTCCTCAATAAGAAACTACATTGGTTTGAGTTGGGGCATTCTTGTCCTTCCAAGTCTCTTTGCTTAGTGAGTTGGGCTTTCGTGTGTGGTAACATTGTCTTTAGTTTCCTTCATGTCCTTAACTATGTTATAGCCCTTCAAACTCCCTTGAGTGAAATTTTTGTGGGTTGGAAGGTGGGGAGGCGGTGGAATGTTGGAAGCTTGCGGATTAGGGGGCATTGCTTTATTTTTAGGGGTTCTTGAGGAAGTATTAGGAGTTTTACCTTACTTCTCAATTCATAACTCCGTTGTTGTGATAAGCATGAACTTCTTCCACATTATCTTCTTCGTTTGGGAATCAATGGTATCTAAAACTGTGGCAGATGATGCATTATTAGATGAGCTCATACCAGCTTCGTATGAACCTATAGGAACAACTTCATAATTTTCCATTTCCTGACAAAGACATGAAAAGCAGTGCAAAATTCATAACTCAACTCATAACTCCGTTGTTGTGATAAGCATGAACTTCTTCCACATTATCTTCTTCGTTTGGGAGTCAATGGTATCTAAAATTGTGGCAGATGATGCATTATTAGATGAGCTCATACCAGCTTCGTATGAACCTATAGGAACAACTTCATAATTTTCCATTTCCTGACAAAGACATGAAAAGCAGTGCAAAATTCAGGGCAATCAATCTCACCATGTTGAGTGGTTTGATGGAATCTACACCAATTGGATAAAGCTACATTTGTGAAGTTAATGGCGAGAGTGGGATTGAGAGGTGGTCTTTGATAACGATTCTAATTGTTATTGTTTTGCCACGCCCTGTTATTCATTTGAAAATAATAGTTTATGTTAGTTGTTTCAGGGTTTCCACTCCCTATCATGATTCTGATTGTTATTGTTTTGCCACGTCCTGTTATTCCTTTGAAAAGAATAGTTTATGTTAGTTGTTTCAGGGTTTCCACTTCCTATTCATCGCTGAGGAATGATGCAATCATTGCTCAATTTTTGTATCACCTTCTTGATACTTTCTAGTTCAGAATTTGTTGTAGAGATTGTTCTGACATTCTGGTGGTTCACGCAAGTTGAAGGGATTATTGTCGAGCAACAAAGACGTGATGTTTGACAAATTAATACTAACATTGGGCATGATTATCTGCAGCGGAGTTGGGTTGAGCACATGATTGGATTTGAAGGTGATAATTGCCTCTCAACTAGAATGGTTTCAGTTTATGCAGCGTTAACATTGCCTGTCGTAGACCTTATGGAAATGGAAGTCATAGGATCCAAAGCATCTAAATACATTTTGTTTGCCATTTCTAGGGCAGGTCTCCTATTTTGGGAATCCTATTATACATCCCTTAAAATCTTTCGTTGAAGTCTCTAATGGGTTCATTATTCTGTCATTTCAGAAGGCTGGATTGTATGATTAATAGTAAATACACTAGGATCTGTAGTATCACTGAACTAAGAGATGAATTATTTTTCAAATTGTTTTTTAGTAGCAACGGACTCGATGGTTAGATTCAAATACTAGTTGTAGACCAAATCTTTGAAGGTGAAAGGGAATAACCTACATGAAACATCTTCATGTTCTACATTGAGCAACCCAGGGTTGCCTTAAAGTTTATGACGTGCTCTTTAGTAGTCTAGACACTTGTCATTCTTGAATTTGGGTAGATATGTCTTGTCATTTCTAGGCAAGGGGTGGACATCCCCTGATATAATTATGGTGGTCCTAGTCAGCCAAGTCGGGGGTGCATTATTTTCCATACTCAAGATTTTGAGAAACAACTTAGATTCAATTAGAGTTGGGACTTGTTCTTTGAAGGCTGAGATGAGAGACCTCCCTTGTATAGAATGTGCTCAAGGTTTGCCTTTATCACAACACATCTTCCTATGTTGTTCTAAATGATCAACTAGACGTCCCTCCAAACCAGACTTAGAGCGAGTCATTCTACTGGGTGACTCCAAACTTCTTAAAGAAGGCCCTCTTTCTAGAACCTGTTTTATTGTCCTGTGTTTTGGCATGGACATGGTAAGGGGTTAAAAACCTTCGCATTTTAGTCTAATTTACAAAATATAAACATGGTATGGGTTAACTACACATGTATAAGTATAACACTTGAAAATATTTACAAGTGCAATAGGGACCTAATCTATGTTTTGAATATTGGAATTGAAAGGGAAAAGAATGAAGTGTTGGAACCATTTATATAGGCAACATTCGTGTGAATACACAAACAAATACTAAGCTTCTTCAAATTAGCAACAAAACGAAAGATATAACACAACATCAATATAGTCAAAACTTAGATCGAATTCTACACCACATACAAACACAACTGTTTATAGAGCAGAAACTCCTTGTATTAAAATCCATATTGCCTTAGCATCTCCTTACAAGAGCTCTTTTTAAATAGTGGTCATAATTTTTATTTCCTAAATCTTTGTCCTATTACATTGTCAGAAGTCCCTTTTATAGCTCAACAAAGCTTCGATGTTTTCCCCACAATGATTATGAAATGATTAGTTACATGAGACCGTGCAACTTCTATAGAATTAAAAAAAATTGATTTGTTTGACTTTTCGAAGACTCACGAAGAGGTCTACGTGGCCACTAAAGGTTGCTGAGATGAGAATGCCAATGAAAAACGTGTCCTACTTCTGGTGACTAATACGGTTGACATTGTGATTCGTCCTCCACCGCACAACATTAGGCTCGAAGCAAACTAAGGTGCTCTTTCCTTTGCGTCACTGGGCTTGTAGCCAATTTGATGCATCCCTTCATTATGAGTGTTGGCCTTGATGCTAATATGATCCATCTCTCCCTAGGCAGTGTTGGTCTTGAGTCCAACTTGACACATTGCCATTTATCTACATTTGGGAAGGTACAAGAACATAACTCAACTGAGCACCCCAACTATCACCACCCTTCACATATCCTGGGGGCAGGGAGGATGGACTTCAGGGGCAAAGGCTGAAGTAGCATTTTTCCCTACACCACCAATATCGGAGATTCGCACGATGACCGTGGTTCTTTATCTGAGCCAAGGTACAAGGTGGATGTACGATCTAGGAGGATCTCCCAAAAGCAGCTCCAACGATACTGCCAAGCCCATTCTCACAACTTACAGTGATTATGGTTCCTGTTCAACAGTATGCGGTACTTCAAAACAAATTACAGAGGTTTGTGGTACCTCCAAGATTATCACTCTGTTTCCAACAAATGTCGCACACACTTCTACAGTGATGTAGTGCAATTTGTGCAGATCAGACGTGGGGCCTTGTGCCAAACCTTATGTGGTATCCACTAGAGACTTCGGCAGGGTCCTACCCAACTCTATGCCTCGGTACTGCTAGGCAATGACAACTTGCTGCCTCCATATTGATAGGTGTGGAGTTTGTTAGTTTCAAAGGCATAGCTGGTGCAAGGTTGAGTGGCAGCGCTCCCCTTCATGGGGCAACAACCCATGCCAAAATGTCAAGTGTTACTTTTGATGCCAATCAACGCAATTGTCGAAATGCAAAGAGTCACATTTGGAAGCTCAATTGTTTTGGTTTTTGTAACAATTCTTTTTGCCTTCACGGCTTTGTAATATATATATATATATAGCTTTAGTTAGCAATTAGAGTGGAAGATAAACAACCATACAACTTTTGCAAGAGTTTACTATGTATAGATCGCATAGATTAATAGATCTTTATGTTCTAGTTCTATTATCTCTCTCTCGATTCTCTGCAATATATCTCATATAGCTTCCGTACACGCATACAACACATGGATTCTCATTTAGGGTGTTGTCCACCGGGTTTCTCTTGGGCCCCACATCAATGTACCTTTTTCTTTCTTCACTAACCTTCCTATCCATTTGTGGCATGTTTAGTGTGATTTATAGGTTTGTTGTAGCACTCATAAACAAAGGGCTGGAGCTATTTCTTTCCATATCCATCTCTAATAAAGGACTTTGAGGTGTCCTTATCTGAACAGGCAGTCAGATTTTGTATCTCCTTTTAAGTACAAACTCAATTCTCCACCACTGAATGCGTCACACTTTCTTGCCAATAGTGACTTTTTTGAGTCCCAAGGTTCGCAAAAAGTAATTGTTCTTGCCAAAGTAGGAGAAGTTTGCAGTAACTTGCTTGATGCCGTAAGTAGATTAGACAAATTACCTTGGGTCTTCAAAGTACAGCTTGACTGGCTGTATGTTGTGACTTCTCCACAAAATCTGCCTTGAGCAGCGCTAACTGAAACATTAGTTATAACCTCATTTTTTCTCTGCTTTTGGGTTCCCTTTAGTGTGGAGCTTTTAGTGTTGTGGAGGTATCAGGGCTTTGCGGTGCTCTGCCTTGCCTGGGAAGCTTTCTACATTTTTGCGACACTTTTATATTTTGTGAAGCTTCTTTTCAATTCACTATGCTCCTCTTTTACATTGATCCTCATGATTTGCAGAGCTCTTTAGTTCTGCAATGCTTCCTGCGATTTCGCGATGCTTCTTGGTGACCTGCGAAGCTCATTTTATTTTGCCTTGTGATGATCCTGCGAAGCTTGTGAAGCTCTTGCAGCCTTGCGGTGGTCCTCATAGCTTTGCGAGGCTTTCCTTTTCATTTTTGTTTTACACGCTCTTTTGCGTTTCCTTTGGTACCTGGAGCCTTTATCAAGGCAGGAAGACACCAAAGCCTTCCTAGGGAAGCAAATTATGGGTTTAAAGAGGGAAAAGAAATCAGAGATTAAAATCATAAACAAGATCTTCAAAGCATAAACCCATTAGAACCCAAAACAAAGAACAAAGCCCAAAGGAAGCACCAAATTCCCATATCTGGCTCCGAATTTGCAAAATTTGATGTTGGTGACAACATAGCTTATGCTTATGATTGACTTGAGCTATAGACATAGCAGGTACTTCAGCAATTAGATGACTGCATTGTCTGCTTTCTTTGTCCTTCTCAAAAAGCTACTTCATTAGACCTTCCTGCTCTTCACCAAAAGCATAACTCTTCCACTTCTTGGGAGACTTCAGCTTGTTAGATGTTTTCAATAGCTTGGTTCTAAGTGGCTCTTCAATCAAGTTATCTTCATCTTGCAGTCCTACTGCAGTCTCATCATCTAGAGCGCTGGAGTGCTCAACTCTTGATTTCCTTTTTGTTGAGGTGGCCTTAAGGCCAAACAGCTTGAGATTGACTTGAGCTACTGGCAGACCAAGCCTTTCTGCAATCAAATGGCTGCACTCTCGATTTTCTTTGTGCTGTGCAAAAAGCTCCATAATTAGACCTCCTTGTTCCTCACTAAAAACACAAATCTTCCTCTTCTTGGGAGATTTCTTGTTCTTGTCTTTAATGAGAGACTTTTGCTTCTTAGGAGCTTTCAGTGAATCTTTTTGTCAAATTTCATTTTCTGACTTGTGCTCAAGAGCCAAGATTAGTTATTTTGTGCTAGTTGTCCTGGTAACTTCAGCTAAACTTGGCTTGTCTTGTATATCTCCTGCAATCTCATCATCTTCATCACAAAGCAACTTGTCAACTCCTAATATGCCCTTGCTTGAGGGAACCTTGAGAGGAGGCTGCTTGGGCTTGCAAGAAATGTGGGCTGCTGAAAACTTTCATCGAGTCAAGTGCTTCTACAATCATAAAGCTGCATCTTTTATTTTCTTTATGCTGCTCAAAGATATCTTTTATTTGAGCTTCTCACTCTTCACTGAAAATAGAGCTTTTCCTCTTAAATATTTTTTAATCTGATTCTAACAAAATTGTTTCAGAAAATAATTTTTTAATCTGATTCTAACAAAATTGTTTCAGAAAATTCTCATCTGTCCAGTTGTACTTTTCGTTGCTTCAGCATGATGGGAAATGGAAACATCTTAACTGATAAATTCTCATTGATAGTAGCTTCATCATCTTTAATCCTCTGGATTGGAGGACATATTGTGACTCAAAAGAAATCTCCCTTTTGGGTCTACTCCAATGACTGTAACAGTTCAATCCTATGGGAAGAATGATGAGAAGAAAAGGATCTATTCTTCATGTTCAGCAGTAGTTGTTGCATGACACGTGTCACCTGTTTCAAATTGGTGCTCATGCTGTGCATATTCCCAAGTCTCAACCAAGGGCTGGAGCCTGCCTTTCATAACCTGTTTTAGGGCTCTTCTATCTCTTCCTTGCTTTGAGCATGTTCTGGATCCTCTGTTATCACTTCACAGGCTGGCAGATCACAACTCTGATACCACTGTTATGAACCTAGACAAATCTGGACTGAAATTGATAAAAGTAAACAGAAATCTGCTTAGTAAATTTTGAAACAGAAATTAATGAGATGTAAAAGGAAACAGTTTTGAGTGATAAATGTTTTCTAACTTTTTCTCAATACAAGCAAAAAAATTCTGGTCTTATTACAAACAATAAACAAAAACAGCCCAAGCTTGCAGTTGAGCCTTTCCTGATTTTACAGACAACCAATCTTTGATCAAGTGCAAAATCACATAATTTCATTCCGAATTATCATTTCCTTATTACAATACATGTTTCCATATTTATGGGCAAGGAAACCTTCTCTAAAAATAACTAACCTTTGCTTCATCATGAAGCAATCTAAAAATAACCAACCTTTGCTTAATCACAAAGCAATCTATAAATTCCTTTAACAATGTTATCTATAACCTTTGGATGGATTTATTTCTTCTAATTTCTGAAATAAACTAAATCTTCTCTCTTAACAATGCAACTAACTAAACTAGAACAAGTTCTATCTTTATATCATGCAAACTAAACCTTTATCTGCATGACATATTCTATCTGTATATCATGCAGACTTATCTGTTGTTTGCATGGATATTATCTCTAATATCCTTTATTCTCTCTGCATGGATATTATCACTAATATGCATAGTTACCAAATCCGGTCAGATCTACACAAAATCTGGTCGGATCCCCATTTTTTAGCCAGCCCGGATAAGTTCGACTGAGTCGGCCCTGTTTTTCCCTAAAAAATTCAGTTTTTTTGAAAGGTTTTCTGCAGAAAAAAAAGCCCAGAAACCATAAATGTTATATAGTATTAACATTTTATATTATTCTATTAATGTTTTTCGTTATGTTTAATATTTGTCAATTTTGCATTTATTTAAAATTATGCCCACATATATTATATATATTCCGGATCGGATTTTTCCATACTTTTTCAAGAATTCTGGGTTTTTGGATTTTTTTGCCCTTCCAAACGGATCCGGATTTCTGAACTTGGTAACTACGCTAATATGCTTTACTCTTTTCTGGATGGCTGTCAATCTCATAATTGACTCTTATTTCTGCGCTTCTTGTGAGATGTCTTGGGCTCATTACATATAGTTCCTTAAGGACACGAGAAAGATTTGTTCTGATACAAATTCTGACTGATGGCCTAGGACAGCAAGGTGGAACAACCTCCGAGCCGATAAATTTGTTAAGCTTAGAAGCTAGCCATGCCTAGAAATTTCACTCTTAAACCTCCCATTTTCAATGCATATATTACTTGAAAATGCTGTGAAGGATGACCCTTCCATAAAAACATGCAACACTGGTATGATTTCTGATATCACAAACATTTTTCTCAGCAGCAACCAATCCAGAATTGAATCATCATAATAGGTGTTTGGCACAAACTTACAGGATCTCTTTCTTGGTGGCACCATCAGATGCAACTAGATAACGGCAAGATCAGCAGAATTAACTACATTTTAAAACTTGTTTAATGAAGTCAAGATGCAACTAGAATCTAGATAATGGCAAGATCAGCAGAATTAACTACATTTTTTAACTAGTTTAAAGAAGTCGAGCTATAAAATAAAAATATCTATACACCTCAAAGGGCAGTTGATCAATCTATTAGATCCTAAGGAAGGCAGAGTACTACAGATTTACTGTACAGAGTTAATTCAGGCATTCAACTGTCATAAGTTAAGGCATGCAACTTTGCAAGCATTCAGCATTTGCATTACTGCTACCAAAACTGTCCACTCATTCTCTCATCCAGCTTTACAATGCCCTCCACACTTTAAATTTAGGCGTTTTTAGATGTATTGAAAATGATTTACATTGATAATTAAAATTTGGAAGTCTGCTGCACCAATCTGCATCTGCACGTAGTTCTACATCCACGTTTCCACAGTGTTATGTTGGATGTTTAGAAAGAAGTCAGAGTGGAGCTTATTAAATGCAATAAACATTCTTCAAAAGATATGAACTGTCTTATTATTTAGCCAATGATAAGAAAGTGACAAATCCAGCACTACTAGAAGAGCTGCAACTCTGTAGTGCATGAGATATATATAAAGGCATTATTGTGTATAGCTCTAACCTAATATACTAGTTCTAAAGAAATAATTTTTTAGCAACTTACATCTTTATTTGGTTTAAAGGAGTAGGCCCAGAATGCACAGGCTCTAAATTCATGTGGTGGTCAGATCTCTAAAGGTCAAAATTTATGGTGGGATTTTTTAATGTTCGGTCATTGATTCATCATACACCTTGATGAAACCAAATAAACCAAACAATATCTTAAATAATTTCAAATTTTACTGTTTGTTTCTATTTTTTAAATTAAACATGCTAGTCTTACTGCATTTTCAATTTGCTAAGTTAATATTAATTGTGTCATCAAGCTCTATTTTTAATTTTCTTTGTATTTTATTTCTAATAAAATACATTAAGATTTAGAAGACCGCATATACCAATGCAGGTACGCAGAATCGATTGGAGCAAAGCATTTTGTCACATCAGCGAAACTAAATACAGGAATTGAGCAAGTGTTCCTTGACATTGCTACCCGTAAGTTTGATTGCTTTTGGAAGTTATATAATATGAGTACCTATGCAGTTATTCCATGATCCATTTCAAAGATAAAAAAGAATGTAAATTTATTTAATATGATTCAACATTAGTACAATCCTTCACACAGATTAGCTGTTTTTGAGTAAAAGTGATACATTTGTATATTGTTACTCATTTTATGTACTTACCACATGCACCTAATTGTTTTTGACGGAAACTCCTGATGGTGGGGCGAGCTATAAAAGTGTTAGAAATAATGCCAATGTGCCTTGATATCCTCTGGATTCCTTTGCGGTCAAGCTTAATTCTAATGTACCTTTAAAATGAACCCAGTTGGTGCTGATTTGATGGAGTTACAAGATATTTTAAAGATTGGGTTCTTAAAAGTTTTAGCAGAGATCCTGTAAACTCGTATAATTTTGCCGAACCATTTCCATTTAGGAAGGTCTTTGGCGTGCTTTTAGTGCTTCCCTTAAAAGGACACCAGTGAATGCTAATCCAAGCTGTTAACAGATTAGATCATAAGAAAATATGAAGGCGGCATATACCATGAATGGTATCCTATTTATTAATAGACATTTGGTCTCTTGCTATCTAGTTTGAGCTGCTTGTTTACAGCGATGTTTTGTGTTTCACGAATAAGGCAGTGGACAGGTTGGCAAATATCATCATTACAATGTACACATGGAGAGGCTAGGTTCCTTAAAGGAGATAAGATAAATATATTAATGTCCAACTAATGACTACAAAATTTAGGTCAAAGGGACTGCAGATTACAGAAATGTGTCAAAAAAAAGCGGGAAACCAAAAAGGTCTCTGAAAACAAGAAAAACAATGCTGAAAGAAATAGTATAAAACATGGCCAAGAGTGACCACGCCCCGAACCAAACCACCAAAGGACCCAACCATGTTCAGGTCCAAAGAAGGGAGCAAAAGATATGAGCAATCTCCAAGAATTTGTAAACATTAGGAGCACGAGGATGATCTCTAAGAAAGAAGAACCAGGAGGGAACCCATCAAGAGTTCGATCCAACTCTCCTAGCATCCAAGGCCGAAGAGAAGAAGCTCCGAATAGAAGTCTAACCTGAAGAAGGGGAGCAAAGTAACATCATAGATTCAGATTAGTCCAGAAAAGGATGTCCATCAATATAATCACGCCATTCCTAGAAGCTGGAGGACAAAGACAAATGGTCAATATCCTTCCCTACTAATCTGGAACCAAATATATCAAGAGTATTAATTGGAATTGAATGCCTCCAAGGTGACCATAGGCATGAAGTAATCCCAAATGGGGCAACCTACACCATCTGAGCCATGAACCCTATCAGATTGTTGAGTACACTTTCTTATTACAACAGAAAAACAATATCTAGAGACAAGTAATAGAACCCTTTCAAGTTTTTCATGTAGGAAAGAACCTAGAGAGGACTGCATTGCCCTTACGACATGCAATCGGGATCTCTAGAAAATGTTAGGGGTTGAATTGCATTTAGGGTTTTAAGGGTGTGACCAACTTGGAGGTGTTGTGAATCCAAGCTGTACAATTTTACAAAAACCCTTCAGGTTTAGACAGAGATTTCCAATGAGGTCTTCCAGTCTTCATTGACACATGCTTTTGGAGGTTCTTGTTCACCCCTCATTGCTATTTGTATTGGTTCCATTACCACCTTTGTTAGTGGCACAATGCTTTACTTTGTCTTATGTACTTCAGTTTTTTGGATTCTCTTTCCTTGAACTTTCTATTGTTAATTGTTGTATCCTCGAGTCCCATTGACCTACTTTTAGTCATCTGTGGACATTAATATAATTTATTTCTTTCTTCATATCAATATTGTGTCCTTTATCACTTTACTCTGGTTAATTCTTACCATGGCTTTGATGCTAGTTAATATTGGCATTTGACATGGCATGGAATGATATAATAACCACATGCTCAAGCATATATCCTGACACCATAGTTGCAGTGTTCCTAAAAGAATATAGGATTCCTTCTAAGAAAATGTCCTACAATACGTAGAACTTCCTTTTATAAAATTTCAATCTAGGGTCACTTGAGGATAGAGAGAGAGGCTCAACATTGACCGTCTCCAAACAAACAAAAAAAAGGGGTTTCTTTTTCAAGTTGTAGGTGTTTTGGTAGTATGCTCGAGACCATAGGATTCAGTGCACCATTAAAATAAGCTCTTTCTGAAGAGAACATTAAAGTTATCAGCCAAAACCTGTATAATGTGCGGTACATGTGTATATGTTTACCAAATAATCATCAGCGGTAAACAGCTCTTCATCATGTACCAGAGTCAAGATAACACACTGACAAGGTCTTTGATGGTTTCCAACGGCCTGGATGCTTCAAATGCCATTTTGGTTCCATATTTCCCAAATCAGCTCTTTTAAATGGGATTCTATAGTGGCTTACACCAAGAAAAACAGAAGTAGTAAATGCAGCTTGAAAGAAGATGTAGCAGCAAAAAGTTCTTACACAGGTTTTGGAATGAATCTAAAATCAAGAGGTCTATATTGCCTTGAGAACAGAGCAGAAGCCCAAAAACTGCTAGTGAATTCTAAATTACCTCGTATAGAATGATCATATTAGCCTTGAAGAAAATACAGACAGGAATCTCAAATCTGTAAGACAATTAAATCAGCAATGATAAACACAGTTTGACTAGAACAATGATGGTACCAGGGTCTCTAGGGGTGTCCACAGTGGCAAAATGCACCAGAATGCTGAAAGCAGCTCCTTAAATCCATTGGGTACCTTCTTTAATGCTAGCATCATGCCTGTAACAGAAATTAAATATTCTACATACTGAAATCTGATCAGTAATTGGAGATGGCGAGTGTTATAAAAACAAACATAGTAAATCTGTCATAGATTCCAAGATGTTTGTCGTTTAGTAAAAATTCGATTTCTAGGGCATAGGGTACCTCTTGCGAGTACATTCTCTTCTCTTGAACTCTCACTAATGCAGCAGTAAATTCCCTGTAGCCTTCAATTTTTTTTAACAATAGTTACTGCTGCTGAGTTATTATTATGTCATTAATAACCGCACATTTTATGACAATGATTAACACAGTGGCTTGTGTGGCCCATGTGGACCCAAGCATTGCCTCCTTGGACCAATTTTATCATGAAATGTCTCTTCTCTGACTGTACCTGTGCCTTCCTGTTTATTAGCTTTCTAAAGTTTCATTGTATTCTCACAGAAACCTTGTAAACATTCCTAAAAACTTTCTTGCTATTGCAGTGCAAGAATTAGCATTCTTTTGTCTGCAAAGCTTGTGCTGGGACACTTTATGCTCTTTAAGAACATCCCAGAGATGGAACTATTACTTTATGCTATGATATATTAGGACTGGCATATAGCCAGTCTCTTGATTTCAGTGTGCAGTATTGGCAACATATTCTTTCATTTATATAAATTTTATAAGTGTGGACTGTCTTTTCTGATTCAAATGAAATATCATTCTTCTTTAGGAGCATTGGAGAAAAGGAAAAGTATTATGGAAGAACTTCCCTATATTCCGCAAAGAAAAGGCATGGTTATTGTTGATGAGCAACCAGTGCCGCCGCCACAGTCAAAATGTTGTTCTTGAAATGTAAGTTTCATTCATTTTTCCTGAAGATATGAAATAATGGAGAACTGGAAAAGTAATTTTTTTGTAAGATCAAGTTTTATATTTTAGACATCTTTTGAAGGGCATCTCTGTTTTATATTGGACTAGTTCACATTATAATTTGAAAATTAGAAAACATGCAAATCATCTATACTGCCTGATCCTCTTTTGACCCAATTTTTTATTACTGCTTTTCATACGTCTAACAAAATTTCTATTTCTGCAGTGGCATTAGAGCAATTAAAGAATTCTCTCGTATTTTACAAGATAAGACACCAATGTTATGGAATAAAATATCTAAGCTGCCAATTCATGCAAATTCCACTGATTTGATTCCTTTGAATATGCATGGATATTGCCGAACCTTTCTGTTTCACACTTGCACAGATGTATTGGAAAGGGGATGTGAAATGGCAATGTTGTATTCTTTATATAGATGGAAAGAAAATAGGTGCTCCTCCTCAAGTTTATTTACCATTTTAAATATTCAAAATTGTGAATGCTTGTATTACTATTTTTCAATAAGCCAAGTTTAATCAAAGCCTTATTGAGCTTTTGCTGTATCTTATCGAGTGGTGAGCTGACTCATTCTCAAGTTTTGTTGAGTTTGAGTAAATCGAGTTAGTACAATTTTGTCAAATTGTCTCTGCTCACCAACTGATCAAGTTTGACCCACAACTCAATGGTGGGTCCTTTTACCATGATACTGATTTAAGGAAACCCTATAATTTCTATCCAGCAGAAATGCGAGAGCTAGAAATTTTGTAAAATTGGGGAACCAAATTTACAACGGTGGGGGCTTAAATTCTAGGCATCTATTGATTTAGATTTGCAGTAATGAAATATTCTATATATAAGCTTATACAAAAATGAAGGTTTAAAATTTATGATAATAACCTGGACCCTTAATGGTAAAAAATAAGACAACTTTCAATGGACTGGTATCAAGTCTCATGTTGTTCCAACAGAAACAAAGGAGTTGTAAAACTAATGTAGGTACCATTAACCCATCAGCTAGTTGAGACACTAGCAATTGTTAGCATAACCGACAGAAAATGCAAGTAATTTTGAGGAGCGAAGTTCCCTCTCTCTACTGATTTGGCCCCCTTTTTTTTGGTCTTTAAGATTTGTATACTTATGATGGTGCATTTTCAGTTCCCAACTTTAGCCGAACTACAATTAATGGTTAATGTCACTAGTTTTTTCGAGTGGAAAATGTTGTAACGATCAACACGTGACTAGCTTTAAACGGAGTACTAGAAACAGGATATTATAGTGTTTTAATGATCTATTTACATCGATTTTTTTTAAAAATAAAATGGTTTTCCATACGTGGAACAAGATACTATCAAGGTTCAGATTCTTCATGTATGTTTGTGTATCAGCTAGAGAATGGAATAACGACCACCTCATGCAATTGAGAATTTGTAAAATATCAAATGTCAGGAGAACGGAATCTCAAACAAGAGCCAATTGGAAAAACACAAAAGTATAATTCTGCTATATAAGCCATATGTCGCCTGTGGCCTAAACATAAAAAAGGTAACAATACCCTTGCATTGACAGAGATTTGCTTACCAAAACTGTGTGTAACCACAGAAGTGATAATGCCAAAACTGCAGAATAAACATTTTAAAGATAATATGACATAAAATGGTGGTGGAAAAGCTATGTTGTGTCGTGGCGTGGACCAGTCTTAAGGTGCCTTTGAGGAGCTCTTAATTCATTGTTGTTGGAATCATTACTTATGTAGTAATTTAGTTTAAATTTAAATTTTAAAATGAAGGTTCACTTTTGGGACAGATGGCCAATGGATTATAAAAAGTGCAATGAAGGGTGTATTATGAGTGTGATGCAAATTTGAAGAGAAGCAATAGAAAGTTACACCAACAGTTTGTACTAGAAAACAATGAAACAAGATAAACTTGAATGTGGCAAAATAAACTTGAATGTGGAAAAAAAACATTGATAAGAGGTTACAGGAAAGGAACCTAATGGGACTAATTTCAAAGATCATTGGAAAGAATCTACAAGCTACAAGATAACTAAATTCATGCTTCCTTTAGGGTTGTGAATGAGGCCATCATGAAAATGTAGGTAGAAATTGGAGGAGAGAGAATTTGATGTTGGGGTTACTTGAGTTATCCTATTTTTCCTTGTACATCAAATTGGTGTCTAGGCAACAGTGACTTAAAAGGGATATTTGAGTTATCCTATTTTTACTTGTACATCATTGGTCTCAGAGAACAGCGACTTAAAAAAATTAATTTTACTTTTAAATTTATATGGTGCATCACAATAGTTGGTGTTTTGTACATAGATATGACGTATCTTATAATGCAACGTAAATGAGTTATTATTATACAAAATTCATTATTTTTGTAATGCTTGAGTAAATTGCTTGCGCCACAAACTAATTAAGTTCAATGTATCTTAAAAGTTAGGTTCTAGCTAATAATTTGCTTTACATGCTACCTCTTTGAATATTCTAGTTATAGGTGGTAGGTGAATACCACTATGGTTTAGGGTCCATGTGGTTTTTTTAACATGAGATAAATGTCCCTTTTTGTAATCATCTATTTTTCATATCAATATCAATACAATTATTTTTTTGAGAAATTTCTGGATTTGGAGATTCCATCCCTCATATTTTGGGTGTGCTGATTTTTTTCTTGTGTAATTGGGCTTGCAAAAGTTGCAGGAATGTTATAGGTGGTATAATAACTAGTTTTTTTAATTTCCTAGATATGAAAAGTACTATGTATTGAAGAATCCAAAAGTAGACTTACACTTCTCAAAAAATAGAAAATCATCAATTTTGGAGTGGTATTGAGGGTGATATGTTCATCACAAATTATTGTTAATTGATGTAAATTATGATACCCTGTTGTTCATCGAACATTACTTCATATCTAGATTTTGTATTGAGATGTCATGTTTTTGTTTGAAATTAGATTCAACAAGTTTTCAAATGAATAATATTTCAAAATATATTTTCAAACTATTTTATGAGAACAAAGCTTTTAAAGTTATTGTTATTCTTACCTTGAAAACCCTTCCCTGGAAAGAAGTGTTAAGAAGAAATAACAAGTCATTTTCAAGGAGGACTAGGTAACTAAGTAAGAAGTAGTGAAATAATGTTGAATGAATTTGATAAATTGTTTACTCATTTAGATGTGAAATGGGAATATGAAAAAGAAATAGATCCATGGCTAGATTTGAAGGATTCTTTCATAAAATGGTATTGTTCTAAGGATCACAAGTGCATTGGAGTTGGATCCGAACCTTTCCAATGCATTTTCACACATTTTTCAAAATTTGCAAGACATTCACAGTATTTAGAAGCCTTTTACAAAGCTATCACAAAATTGCTTTTTGCAATGCATTTCTTTCATCGTAAAGCAATTCCTTTTGTGAACCTTCTGCGTCACATTACACATCTTTTTGTTATGAAGCTCTTTGTTTCATACCACTGACAAACAACATTGCTCCCTTCATTCACAAAGGGTAGTTTCCCTAATATGATTTGAGGTGTTCCCATCATGAGGTTAAGAGGAATTGCTTTGTATGCCATATTTTGATTGTTACATTTTGACGTCGTTAAGCTCAACTATTGAAAAGTGAAGAATTACACATGGATGTGCAACTCTTCCAAATTTTGTAAGAGTTCTTTAGCCTTCCCAACTTTGTAATTTTATGTAAACATATCTCCATGAGTAGCGAGCATGAGATAGTAGAAGATAGACATTTATACATTTCCCTCAAGAGTATGGCATGTACAAAACACATTAATATATGTTTATTTCAATTCTATTATCTTCTTTTTACTTCATTGTTTAAATGTTGTTTATCATTTGTGAATATTATTCACAATATTGATTCCACACATGCCTATAACACATATTTTCATCTAAAGTGCTATCCCATGAATACCTTCACAGATTTGGATAAGTCTAAGGACTTTTTCTAAATCTTACATGAAGGTAACTTATTTGGGTTTCTCTTCGTTGGATCTCATTTATATAATGAAGGTATAATTTTAATTATTTTTGATGACTCAACCCTTCTTTATGATGAATCTCGCAATGAAAGTAACACACAAGTGACAAATAACATCCTCAAATTTCTTTGCGATGAATCTATTATCCATGGTGAGTCTTCCATTGAGAACAAGCATGTGGAAAAAGCTAAAGAGTGAGGAGTTGCTTGAGGCTAACTACAAAGAAACAATAATATGGAGTTTTCATGTGTTAGAATAAGTCACTCTTGAAAAGGTGGTGGCAAAGGAAGAATGAGAAGGGAGAAGTTTGGTTGATTCCTTAGGTATTATTACCCAGATGTGAGCATTACCATCATTCACACTCTCTCCCCTAGAAAAAGATTGTCTTTATTTAGTTTTCTTTGCTTATATGCATCCTCAAAATTGTGGGGCTCATCCTTATACTACCATGCCATGGATCATGAGGAAAGTAGCTAACATGCTTTGGTGAGATTTCTCCCAAACCTTCAAAATCATCTCCGTGTTCTTCACATGATTGTTAAGGTGTGCATCTCTACAATGGTAGAATGATGTTTTTTTTCTAAAGTTGTTTTTTTGTTCAGTGTAGCGATATCTTTTATTAATGATGCATGTTGCGTTCTTATATTATGTGTATCTCGAACTCAACTTGAACCCTTTCCTCCAACTCCAAGTATTTTCATTCTCTTCGACTTATTTATTCTTTTGATTCTTCGACAATTGACTAAGTCTTTGGCTTATTGCCAATGATTAAAGGGTTCCATTCCATCAAATTCACTTGGGGATTGAACCCTGCCTCATCCCTTATGGTGGGCTCTTTGTGAGCAAAGTAACTTCACCAATGAACCAACGACCTTTTGATAATCTTCAACATCTTTAACTCATGGAGCAACACCCCTTTTATTTTTTGGTTTCTTCTTCTTATATCCTGGTACCATCTAGTTTGGTTTGTTGATCTACGACTTGTATGATTGTCTGATATTGCTTTCTTATACAACTCCTTTCATTGTTGGCCATACAACTATTGGTCTTGGGCAAGATCCAAGTTTTGTTTGTTGATTATTTTTTACACCGCCTTTTTCCTTATCTTCTTGTTTTTCTCTTTTTCTGCTTGTCTGTTATACCCGATGTTTCTTAAATTAGTAATGACATCTTGTAATTCAATATTTAAGACATCTAGTGTATCCTTGTATGTGACCTCATGTGCACCAATGCATACCATCATAACTACAATTATCACTTTTCCAAATCATATATTTTTTCGCCTTTTAGACTCTTCTCGCCTTTTCCGCAATAAGTCCCAATAACACTTGGGATTCTCAACCTCTTCTTCTTGGGCCCCTGCCTTTGGGTCTTTATGTTTTTATCTTCTTTCCTACTAGTTTTTTCTTCCAATTAATGGGTTTCCTTGGTCACTTCTCGACTTCTCTACTTCTTGTTGTTCCAAGTTTGAATAGTAACTTTACATTTCCATGCATCTTAAATCATGCATGGAAACAACTACTTCACTAGTTTTCCCAACTCATGGCCTTACAAAAGAGATTTCCTAAACCTTTCATTGTCAAAAATTCTTAGTCTTGTAAAATTTATTATGATGTCTTATCTCAAATAATGATTTCATATCACATATATAGTGCCTCACTTTTTCCCTAATGATTCTCAATTTCTCTCTAATGGATATTAGTATTATTTGAATACATTCTAGTCAGATTTGTTACTTTTCTACACATGCTTCAGATTGGAATCCTTTTATTAGCATTTGGCTAAATGCTCATGATTTTTGTATTGTAAGACTGTGAGGAATCAATCAATCTTTTTTCATGACCAACCACCCCCTGTGTTACTACATACATTTGTTTTAATTAATTGTGGTTTAGGGTTGAATACCTACACACAACTAATTAAAACTAGGGAACAATAGAGATTTAAGATAAAATAGTAATAAATAGTAATCATATTTGATCTAGTGCCAAAATACTAAATCAAAATACAAAGAAATGTTTGAACAAGCAATAACAATGAGCAACAATGGAAAGATGATGGTTGTAGATGAATTATGAGACTTTAAGTGGGATTTTAAGACTTGCAAAGTAAAATCTATAAGGTTAGAGTCAATCAAGCGTCGATTGTGTCGGGTTAGAATTGGCAGGTGGCCAATTGTGTCTCTTTGGGCCAATTATATCCTCCATTATTTTTTAAGATTTATAACTTTTTGGATCACTTCAACAGAGGCAAACAAACAAGATAATGGCTTCACTTAATAGATTTTAAGGACAAAATTGTATGACTTAATTCTCCTTCAACTTTCAACTGACTCTTCACAATGTGGCTCAAGAGGAATAAAGTATGTAGTGGGTAATCTCTTAAGAAGTTGCAGCTACATACCATGCATACATGGAATTAGGGCTCCTTGTAGTTTTAGTGTTTTGTGAGTGAATCACAATCCAAGATGAGGGATATGACTTCACCTTCTCCATAAATAATTAAATACAATTGTATGAATTTTGCTTAGACCACCTTTTGGCACAAGTATGCAAAAATATAAATCCTTTGAATCACTTGAAGTCTTAAAAAGTAGAATTGGAATCTTGATTGTGCACCTAAGACTTGTAGAGTGTCTTTTACTTATCGATACTTATTATTTAATTGATTTAGGATAATTTCTATATATAGATTACTCTAATCAGATTAAGGACCTATTCGTACCCAAGCTGATATAGGAGAAGAGGGAAAACTAAAAAATATAGGGCCACACATCAAAGAACAATGAACCACTGATTGTGACCTAGATAGAAGAATGGCATAAGAATGATAGGGGAGGCCTCAAGATATAGGGAAAACATAGAGGAGAGAGAAAACCTAATAAAAAGAACAACATGAGACCACATAGAGAAGAAAAGAGAGGCGAAAACATAAGGAATAGATGCTTATAAGTACCTAATTTGAACCAATGATCCATATGCACAAAATCATGCTAAAACATTGCAATAATAAAGCTTCTACCAAAATTAGGTGTCTACATGATGCCCCACTTTGATGTGCATGTGTGTCAAATTAAAAACAAAATAAAAAAGTGATACTTGGAACTACTCGAGGGATGGAAGGACGAGGATTCTAAAATTATATATTGGGATGCACCCATGCTTGATCATCAAAAACCTACAAGCAAATGTGAATGCCAACAAGTAGTCAATGTCGTAGTGAAATTGATAGTCAATGTAGAATGAAATAACTGATTTTGAAAATAAGCAAAGGAATGAATACACATAGTGGTACACAAACCATGTTGTCACCCTTAGGAAACTTTAGGGTATTGAAATCAAATATAGAGACTAGGCACTGATAAGTTTTAAATAGAACTATCTAACATCAAGGATTTTAGGCCGAATCCTAAAAACTTAAGTTTGCTTCTTGATTAGCGAAGTGAATATTTGGTACTTCTTGGTAAAATCATAGTCTATGTGATTCTAAATCTAGGTATAGAATATATGGATAAATTCTTCCCTTTTGATGTGAGGGATGTGTACATGGTCTTGCATAACACTCATCTCCTAAGAAAGAGTCATGCACTTAGTGTGTTATCATATAAAAATAGCTAAAGTTGTTAAAATCTTTGAAATCACTTTATAAACACACAAGTAGCTATAGTAAGATACCATCATGTAAATATCAATAATGATATATGACTCGTGGGAGAATGAGGTCATCAAGAGTGATGCCAAATAATATTCCCCATTATACGCAACATGAGAGACAAATAATGTGTGTACTCATATGGAATAGATGTGATCGTGTAAAGTTAATCGATACCATAATTCTCATATCATAATGTTGTATAAGCAAGGGAATATGTTATGCCTTGATTACACCCCATATAATAGATAAGTGAGATGCCCCAATATGGACAAGATATGGAAATATATGTGTCATTTGTGATAACTATCATGAAACTAAGTGTAAAGAGGACAATGTGGTGTCCTGATATAATCAACGTAGTATCAATAAATGCATGGGTGAAATGTGCTCTATATGCATAACAAAGGATCAATGAGCTCAAGGAGATATGGTTATGATGCCCCCAAAGGCAATATAAAATTGATAACAATCCTAGGATGTGTGGGTATGATGCTCCCAATGGCAATAAATGATGCCAATCTGGGAGAAGAACATGCTCATATGATGAACAATAGTGTGTCCATAAGATGAGTGGTATAGAATCGATGTGATAATATGGTATCCTTGATAGTGTAATATAACATCCATGAATCTTATGAAGAGATGGGTATGCTTCCCCTAGATGAAATATAAATAGGTATGGATATAATTAGTGAAGCTTAAAAGGATATGGGTACAATGACGCTAGAGTAAACAAGTGAGTCTTAATGAAGCTCAGGAGATAGGTGATGGTACAATGCCCCCAATGAAATGATAAATACCCTCTATAGTATGGAGAGTGTAGTGTCCATGTAGTAGTATGGTTTCATCAACAACATAACATATAAGGAGAGAAAAACATGTCACGAATGTGCAGGTATAATGCATGCAATGGAAATGTATAGATAGGAAGATCTAGGAATGTATGGGTATGATGCCCCCAATGGAAAAATCAAAACAAGATATAACTCAAGGGTAGAATCAACACAAGTGTAAGATGCTAACTATGTTCTCAAGGGTTTTATTTCTAGTGTAGCTAGGAGATAGAGCGCTATACCATGTTTATTTGTAATAATAAAAGGACCTAGCTAGTTTGGTTTGAATTTGTCCTTATTTTATTTGCCTTCATTTGTATTAATTTGATTTGATTTTAGTACTAAGTTTCTAATATATAATTCTCTTGATTTTATCTTCTTGTCATAAGCTTTCTTTAGACAATTTTGGTAAGCTCTCAAGTGCTCAATAGCATGTATACATGCTTCATCTAACATTTCCAATTGATGTAATAGCTTATTTTTATATTCTTTATCATTGATAAGACCTTCAAGTGACATTAGTAGAGAATGCATCTCAAGCTCTAGAATAAGAATTACGTCCACACCATATACGAGAATAGGGGGTTACCCCTATAGCTATCATGATAGTCATATAATATGCTTGCAAGGAACACACAATCTGGTTATGCCACCATGTTTAACAACCATTTTCCTCAAGATATTGCTAATTGTCTTGTTTATAGCTTTAGCTTGGCCATTCCCTTTGAGGTAATAAAGAGTAGAATGTTGGTGCATTATTAGAAATGTAGTAATATTAACTAAAAGGGGTTGTTGGCGTATTATTCTACATGCACTCCTTTTTGATGGTTTATGATACATTGTCGACCCATCGAACCTATACTCTAAAATTTTAAGTTAACTTAGGTTAGCTTATATTTTTTAAGTGTGATTAAACACACTTATCTAGGCTTAGAATAGGGATAAATAAGCATTTAATGCTCACATCATTTATCGATGCCACCTCTAAGTGGGATAATCACTTGTGCCACTTAAGTGACCAATAGGGAAAGGGGAGCATGCTCTTGTACAAGCTATTTATACCCCTTATCTCCCTTTGTATTTTGATTAACTCTCTTATTTATCAAAGATTTATTCTGATCTCTTGATCTCATTCCTCATCTGTTTGTAGTGTTTCAAATGTAATGGAGTGAGTACATGCCGAGGAGTGTTTCCTAGTCTTTATGTTCTTAGATCTATTTCCCTCATGGTGATCAAAGCTTTTTTTCAACATAAAAAATGTATGTCAAATCTTGTATTGATTACAAACATTATTGACTATCTTTTTTTTGAAATATAAATCATTATTAGTAATGATATAATATAGAAGGCCGAATCGAGATATGATATGCATCATTATAAATCTACAGATGTCATCAATAATGGTATATTCAAAATTAATGGATTCAACCCATTCGATAAAATATTCAATAGTTGTAATTATAAACTTATGACCTTTTGATGACATATGATTAATTTTCCCACTAGATTGAAACCCCAAATGGAAAATGGCCAAGGAGAAACAACAAATTGTAACTCTTGAGATGGTGCATGTGTTAAATTACTATGTTGTTAGCATTGCTCAAAAACATTTCCATATTATCGACAATCATGTTTCATAAAAGACTAATACTAACCCATTCATAATAATTTGTATGACATTGATTTTCCACTTAAGTGTCTACTACATTATTTATCACGAACCTCTTGTAAGACAATTTTAGCTTCTTCTTCTCCAAGGCATCTAAGTAAATGGTGGTCAAATAATATCTTGATAAGAACATCATGATTGATAACATATTGAATGAAATCTCTTATCAATTTCCTTTCATCATTTTTCAAAAAAAGTTCAGAAATAGTCTCATCGTATAAAAATTTATAAGTATTGATATACCACTCTTAATTAACAATGTCACTATCAATAGTAAGCATATCTAATCCATCTAGAGATGATAGTGAAATGGTTGGATATTGTAATTTATTAATAGTCAATATAACATGGTCATCCAAGATATTGATAAGAACAAGGGAACAAACACTAGCCATAACATCAATATGATGGTTACTTCCTAAAGGAATGTTTCCAATCTCAAATTTGTCAAAGTAGGTAATCAAAATACGTATAAAATATTGATATGAAATTAGTTTTTTTTTTTTTTTTTTCGGTTTGATAAGTACTAGTCATTTGATTGATGAAAACTTGAGTATCACCATAAAATTTTATAAATTTCATCTTTAAATCCCATGTGGTGTGTAAACCTAGGATCAAAGCCCCATACTATGTTATATTATTGATAAATGAAAATACCAATCCATATATTAATGGCACAGTGTTGGGAGATTGGTGGTAGTGATGTGTTGTCATTGATGTCAAGTGGCATTGGTGATGACAAAGTGGCATGTGAGTGCTCTTGGTCTAATATGCATGATCGTAGTGCTCAGCTCAGTCTTGGTTGCTAGTAAAAGCTTGTGGGAGTAGTTGGTTCTATGGAAGCATGAGTGAATGGCATGAAGCATGGAGAGATAGAGTACATGGTATGTCCATGTGGTTGAAAGATAAATTGGAGTCCTTCTAGGTGGTCTTTAGGTGGAGTGCAAGTCATCCTATACCTTGTGGGCTTGACCATGTGTGGTTGCCTATGGGGTTTTTGAGTACTTTGAGAGCTATATCATGATGAGGAGCTTAGTATGATTTAAATGTGCATGTTAGAAGTGCATAGGATTCCAAGAGGATAGGTGTATGGTTTGCAAGAGGTGGCTAGTGGTCTGCAAGACAATTTGGCCATTGGCCTAGTTGGGCTTATGAGGTCTTGCGAAGGGTCAAAGGGTGTTTTCAGGTTGGTGAAGCTTGTTTTTGCATGAAAGATGGTTAGGAAAGATTGTTCAAGCATGTTGGTAAGGTCTTAAGTCAGAGATTGAGATACAAAGTCAGAAAGTTGGTTTAGAAGCTTCAAAGGGTGCTAGAAATGAGTGTAAGGAGCCCGAGAGGTAAGGTTTTAACGTTCACTAGTTCATGTAGACTTTGAATGGGGACCTGATACTTTTGGGAAAGGTGGCACATGGACCTAAGAATCCTTTCCAAGTATTTTTTAGTGGATTGCGGGACAAATTTATATGAACATCCGTTAAGAATTTAAACTGGTTAAAACCCTTTATAAATCCTCATAATGGAGAGAATGGAAAGATCTTGCTAGAAAGGACCCAAAATGGATTGGTTGACCAATTTTGAATATTGGAAGGTATAGAGGACTCCTCTAATCATCTCTAGGTGGTAGTGGTGTGTCAGGGTAGTGAGCAGAAGGTACAAAAATATGCTTGTTATGAAGATTTTAGTACTACAGGTAGGGTTGACTAAGTCAACGCATGAGAATCATTGGAGTTTGAAGGTCAGGAATTGTTATTGAAGTCCATAGAGTTTTTTTGGCAAGAAAAATTTACTGTGTCAATTATCTAAGTCAATTAAGTTGACTAGTCGCTAGAGTGGAAATGGAGCAAATAGTGAACAAAAGCCAGTCAGAGTAAGAACCTATTTAAGGATTGATTTCAAGTGTTTAGGGATGGAAAAAATGGTTTGGGGTATTATTTAAAGGCATATCTCTCATAGTGAACTTATGTGTAAGTGTTAATGGTGTTTATAAAATAGCCAGAAGGAGCTCACAAAATGACTAGTCTGTGTATAACAATATATTGGAACCCATGACAGTGGTAATGGTTTGTAGTAGTAAAGTGGCCATTGAAGCATATGAATTTTGTAATTGTAAATGTTCCAAGGTTTTTGGAGGATCACATGAATGCATTGGAAGATCAAGGAAGTGTCTGCACAAGTGTTAGATGTCATGTTCATCATGACTAGTTTTTGGAGCTTGTAGGCAGTTTGAAGTGGCCTATTTGGAGAGGCTAGTTTAAGCTATTCTGAGTAGATTTTGAGGTGAGTGAGACCTTGGTGGTATTATATGAGTGTCAGAGCTTCAATACATGTCTTTGGTCTTCATAGTTTGCCTCTAGTTTGGTTGGAGCAGTCAAAAATCTTTGACTGAGTTTCTGGTGTGCATGACCAATTTGAGTTATCAATTTGTCTGAGTTGGTTTGGACCTATGTGAGATATGTGAAGATGAAAAGTGGATTTTGAGGTGTTTTTTGATCCATGGATAACCTATCCATGTGTTTTTTTTAGGTGGTTGTTTGAGAAAATCAATAATATGCCTCAGTTCTTCTTGGTAGTATTTTTTGGGTGTTAGGACTTGGAGCGAGAGAGAAAATGACTTGGATGGAGTAGTGGTTTGGAGTTATAGATGTTTTAGACCCATGTGGGAGTGGTAAATGATCTATTGGAGGTAGGTTTTATGTTTTTCACTTTTTGGTGTTTTGGGTGAATATTTTGTCATCAACTAATTGATGGCAAAATGGGTATATCAACCACAACACAATGAGATTTATACGGTAAAATGGGTGTGGTTACCATAACATAATGAGATAAATCTCTCATCTCAGCAAGGGGAGGTTCCCTATAAACTATAATATACTAATATAAATTGAAAATAGAGTCAAGGGTGAAATCATACCATCCATCTTTTTTTTTTCAGAGATGATGTTCACAAAATAAAGGAGAATTCTTATGTAATTATTGAAGGCATTTCTCTTCTTTCAGAAATGATGTTCAGAAAACAATATGAATCCTTCTTGGGTAGTAACTGGATCCACAAGAAACCTATGAAAGCACAAAGTCTTTCATTGTTTCTCCTACTGATTTAGGACAAAGTAATACAGTAGAATGAAGTGTAACACAAAGTCTCCATCGAAAACTATAACAGAGTAAAAGATTACGAAGGATAAGGGGAGCTCAAAGTCTCTCCAATATTTTGAAACATAAATCACATAGACTAAAGATAATTATGGTAGCACAAAGTTTCCCACAGTCGACTTCAGGACATCTTTCAGATTATTTCTACTTGTTTTGCTTATTTGATTAAATGGACAAGATTGTATTTAGGAAAAAGACATAAGAATGATTTCCTAGATAACACAAGATATTTCAACACAAAGTTTGAAAGGTCATTTGATTTCTCATTCACTTGATAAAATATGATTAATAGTCTGAGCTCAAAGTCTCAGGAATGCCTTTCAATTTGGGTAGAGTTTCACTTCCAATAACAGAGAGATCTCTTTTCTACAAACTGAGAGATTACAATATATAGCCTCCAAAGAAAGACTTTGGCACTTGTTTTCATAAAATGGCCCATGATGCATTGAATGCATTGGGAGTTATGTGAAGGGGCCATGCTGGAACATGTTATCGACCTTAACTTTTGGCGTTCTAAACGTCTCAAATGTCTCCTCCGAAGCATGGGTCGCCTGATCTTCTGAAAGGTAAAGCCACTCCTCTTTATGATACTTACATGACTGTCCACTCATCTTTACTCAAATGAAGAAAAATAGGCCGTGCCATTGAATACTTGCGCTCTCTAATATATACTTGGTGGACTGCTCCACCTGCTAGAATAACTCTCCTACATATATTTTGGATTTCTTTATAACTTTCCCTCTTTCCTTACTACCTTTTGTCTCTTCCTGGTGATTCAAGCTCTCAGGGATATCTTTGCACTTTCTGCTGGCTCTTTCAGCTCCTTCCAACCCTTTGAACCTTTCGGAGTTCAATGATTCAAGGTTCAACGGTTCAAAGTTCAACGATTCAGCAGTTCAGCGGTTCGATGTTTTGTAAAGAGCCACGTTCACTTAGTCTTCTTTAGGAGTTCAATGTATCATTGAACCAATTGTTTGAACCACTCGGTTGAACTGTTTGGTTGAACCTTTTTCTGGAATCTTTCAATTGAACCATTCGCTCAAACCTTCCGCTCGAACCTTTCAAACCTTGAACTCTTTGAACCCTTTGAACGCGTTGAAGCTTTGAACACGTTAAACCTTTGAACTCTTTGAACCTTTCAGAGGCAGAGTTCAATGGTTCATTCCATATTATTGAACCTCGCCGTTGAACCTTTTGATTGAACCTTGGCGTTAAACCATCCTTACAATTTTAGGAAATGCCTTAAGTGTTTTGAGATTTTTCCTTGTGAAAGCCCGCCTCTTGAACCTGCGATTTCCTTAGTCGAAAATGCTTGTTCAATGGAATAACTTGACTACTCAAAATATTTTTAGAAAGAGAGACCATTTTGGCTTGCAGGACCGAAATGGTCGAAATGTTATCCATAAAAACCAGTGACAAATTTTGAAAACAACAGCTGGCTCTAGTTGGGGAACTTTCATCGATTGTATTTTGAAACAATCGAAGGGAGTAGAATCCAACCTCTAAGTTCCTTCATCTATGTCATTGGGCTATAGAGTCATGCCATCTAAAAAAGAGAAAGACACCGAAAACCAAATGAATAACATGAAACAAATAAAAACTATACAAATGTGCAACTGGACTTATTTGATACTTCAAGGATTGAAGTGCTTCAAATACTGCCCACTGTGAGGCAGTGAAAATGGCGTTTCGTCTTGATATTTTAGCAAGAAACTATTTTCACCATTTAATCGATGAATGGTAAATGGACCTCTCCATAAAGAATCCAATTTTTCATGCATTCATTTTGGTTCTCTCCTCTTGTCCCACAACAAGACTTGATCTCCAATCTAAAAATCATGAATCCTTGCTTTCTGGTCGAAGAGTTTTTTTACCTAATTTTGATGTGCAATAATATGGTCCACCACCATACTTCACTGCTTATTTAGTTCAGTCAAGCACATGATCATCTTGTCGATAAAGTTTTTAAATGTTTGATTTTCGACTGCCTTTTCCAACTTCAATGCTGGTAGTTCTAGGGTGATTGGTATTTCTGCATTCAAACCATACAAAAGTTGAAATGGTGACATACCTATCACCTTTTTGGGTGTAATCTTGTCTGCCTATAAAGCATCAAACAATGCTTTATGTCAGGTTCTCTGATTGTCATCTACCAGCTTCTTGATAATGGTTACTAGGTTCTTGTTGCTTGATTCTGCTTGACCATTTCTTTGCGGATAATAGTCAGAAGAGTGGGAGAGGATAATCCCATAATAATAGCAGAACTGGGTAACCTCATGAGAAGAGAAATAGGTTGCATTGTCTATTACAATCTTGGTTTGGACTTCAAATCATAAAATAATATTTTCCTTAAGGAAATTACATATCACTTCTGAAATAGCATGCTTGACTAGAATCACTTCCACCCACTTGGTAAAAAAGTCTGTGGCTGTGAGAACATAGTCATGTCCAGCACTCGAGGATAGGTTTATAGCACCAATGAAATCAATACCCCATTGTTGAAATGACTCTTCGATCACCACCGACTTGAGAGGTAATACGACCAACTTGGGTTTCTCAATGAACTGTTGACACAACTCATATCTATGCACCCAAGTGTATGAATATCGAAACAAAGTAGGCCAATAATACCTAGCTCGTAGATTCTTATGGGTAGTCACAGGTGCAGAAAATTATCCTCCACAAGCCAAATTGTAGAAAGACTCCAAAAGTTTGCTCTGTTGCACTTTATCCACACAACGAAGAAATACCCCATCAAGGCTCCTTTTGTATAAATCGTTGTCTCATAGGACAAAGTTAGCAGATTTCAACTTAACAGTCCTCTTTTATTTACGAGATAGGTGGATAGAACACTCACCATAGGTAAGGAAATGAGCGATATTGGAATACCACTCATTTGTAGTGGTGACAAAGAAAACTGTAGGCATGTCTTCAACCTCTATTTTTTCTAATATATTATCAGCAATTAATTGCAGATACCTCTTCTCTGCACAAGCTTCATAGGTTTGATAATAAGATCAAACTCTTAGATTTTAGCAATCTAATTGCCCCTTTTAGTTCTAAAACCAAGAATATATTTTACTGTTGTATCAAGAACCAAAGCAACAGTGTGTGAGTTTAGGATGTAAAAATGAAAGTGTTTTACTGTCTTAACTACATCATAAGCATGCTTCTCCATGTTTGAATATTTTAGCTCATGAGCTTTGAGAGGACAACTCATGAAAGATATGGGGGACTCCACACCTTCTTTGTTCTGTTAAACTAAAATGGATGAAAGCGTGTGTTTAGAAGCATAGCTATATATTACAAAGTCTTTGATATAATTCAGACAAACTAAGATTGGGGCATGGGTGATAGCTTCTTTGATATTTTGAAATGTTGACTTGCCTTCTTTAGTCCAGTGGAAAGTAGCTTTACCCTTCATCATGTTGACAATGTGGTGAGTTTTGTTTGCAAATTTAGGAATGAACCTTCGTAAAAAATTCACCTTTCCAAAAAAAGAATGGACTACAGTCTTACTAGCAGGAAGAGCAAGCTCTTGGATGGATTTGACTCTTTTTGGGTCAATGTTTATGCTTTTTCGGGATACAGTGTGATCGAGAAGTTTCCCTTCTGTAACCCCAAAAACTGATTTTTTAGGATTGAGAGAAATGCCATTTTGTCGACACCATTTCAACACTTATTGTAAATGACGCACATGATCAGGATGATATTTAGAAAAGACAGTCAAGTCATCAAGATATACCACAATGAACTTTTCCATTTCATTTTTGAAGGCAAGATCCATCGCTCTCTAGAAGGTGGTGCTAGCATTGATCAAACCAAAAGGCATTCTGTAATATGCAAAGGTGCCCCAAGGTGTAGTGAAAACGGTCTTATGTTGGTCTGCTTCACCATATTTCACTTGATTATACCTCAAAAAACTAACATTGATAACATCTTTGAGTCAGTCACTGTCTACAGTAGCTGATCTATGATGGGTAGGGGGTAGTTATCTTTTAAAGAGGATTGATTTATATTTTTGAAATCAACATAAAGGCAAATTTTTTCATTCTTTTTTCTCACAGGGACTATGTTCACAATCTAGGTGAAATGATGGATTGAAAAAATTATCCTTGCATTTAACATTTTTTGGATCTTAGAAAGAATAGTACTTGATATTTTGGGGTTGTACTGTCTTTGTTTCTGCTTGTGAGGCAATGACCCAACCTTGAGAGGAATTTCGTGCTAAATTTTTTCAATCCTGAGAGATTTAAGATCATCATAAGAGTAAGCCAAAAACATCAATGTAATGGTGAAGCAGAGTAATGAATTAGAGTTTTTCATCAGGAGTGCAATAATTTCCAATGTTGACCATTTTGAGATTATCTTCTGTACTCAAATTTATTTGATCAAAATCTTTAGAGGAACTTGAATCCATTGGTCGCTTCTTGATAAACCTATCATGCTTATCGAATGGCTTCTCAAGAGAAACTAACACTTTACAAATTTTATTCCCTTTGAGTTGAAGGAAGTCTTTACCAATTTTTAAATTTATTTCAGGAGCTGGTTCCCATGACAGAGATTCGTCGTCTTCAAAATAAAGCTCCTCAAAGCTATCCATATGTTCCAAAAAATTAATGATTTGGTTGTCCTCATTAAACACTTACCAATGGTTGGCATTATCAGGTACACTTGGTCAAAAGACCAGTTCAATAGTGTACTTATGCCTTTTAAAATCTTGGTGAGAAACCATGAGAGTTGCAGAGACGACTAAGGAATCTGCTTGATCGTTGAATTCTCTGAGCACTGCAGAAATACTGAAAGCCTCAAAACTTTCAAGGTAGTCCCACACCAAATTGCGATAATGTTGCAATAGTCCATTCTTAGTTTGATACGGGTTTCTCACCTGAAAAACTACTAGTTCAACATCTCCTCGAGCATGAAGAAGCTTAACATATTTAGCTTGAGCAGCTTTCAATCTGAGCAAAAAAGATTCATACTCGGCGGTGTTGTTATTGTTGAACTACAACCTATATAAAAATGAGAAAATATCTCCTTGTGGAGATATCAAATCAATTCTAGCTCTAAAACCAGTAGAAGAATAGTTGCCATCAAATTCTAGAATCTAGACATCATTAAAATCTGATATCCTTTCAAATTTCTCTTCATTAAGGAGGGAAGATCTTTTTTCATCTGAATAGTGTTCTATCAATTCTCTTGATGTCTTATCTAAATTTTTTGGATTGTCACTAAGAAACTTTTGTCTAATGAAATAGAAACATTTTCTGTGGATAGAAAATAGTTACCCATTCTTGAAGATTCAAACAGAATTTAAGCTTTAGGGTCAGATGTTTGAGTGATAATATATATTGATTCCTTCTCAGGAAGCAACCTTTGCATGATGCCCTTGAAAGTTATTTTCACTTAAGACAGGTCCATGTTCAATTCTCCACCAACATCCTTGCAAAAATTTCATCCAAACATACTGCCATAGGAAGATGGAACGTCGGCCACCAAGACTGTCATTTTTTTTTTTGGAAGGCCATGAATGCAAATTGGGCATCTTTGATCTGACCCAAAGTGACACTTATTTCCCATGGAGAAACATCTCCCAAAAATTTTAGTTAAGGTAAGACCGAGAGAGTCTGCTACTTTGGTGGGCATAACATTGTCAGAGGCTCTAGAGTCTATTATACAGTTGCTCAACTTATGACCATTAATCAAAAGGAAAACATAAAAAGTTTTGTTTTTCTAGGGGCAATAGGAGTAATGAAAATATTATTTCGGGTGGCTTTGTTCTTTGGAGGATCGTGAGTCACATTTGAAACATTTTGTCCTACAGGGACAGTTTTACTTTTGATGCATTCAACTAGCCTATCCAACTGCTCAGGGTTGGCTTGTAAGTATTCAAACTCAGACATTTAGATCTTGATCTTCCTAATATGGTCAATTATATCAAATGACTAAAAAGAACTAGGAACAGAGGAAGGAAGTCCATCATTTTGGATTTGGTTTGTTGTGGTACTGGTCTGAGAAATTGAAGCAGAAGGTGCAGGGTTGTTTGAGGTACTTATTTTTTTATTGATCATTGGGTCCCTTGATTGGAAAGGCAGTGAAGTCCCCCATTTAGAAATTGAAATTACTATTTGAGATTTTTCTCCTACTTTTTCCTTATCATCTTGTTGAGTTGACTGGTTCTGGGACCTAGTAAAAATAGCGTATGATCCTTCAAACATTTCTCTCTTACTTCTAGCTTTATCCCGGTAATTCAAAAAATAAATGTTGGAGTCACCAGCGAATTCTCCTTCTCCTTCTACAAAGAGATTAGTGTCATCTTCTTGATCCAACTCAAGTTAGAAAGAGAAATCATGTTCAACTTTATGATAACCAACTACTGAGTTAGTCGGTGCTGCTTCAATGGCAAGCTTCCCCTGTGGGGGAGGAAGATGATTTGGTTGCCCTTGATTCCTGATAGCATTGCCTTGATATGACTAGTTGGAAAATGTCCTCCTTGGTATATCTTGATAAGGAGGGGCAAACATCCCTTGTGCCATTTGATTTTTCAGAGCTAGAAATTTATTTGCTAGCTTTTGCATCATAGGATCAGTGGTACTTGTAGAGAAATTTTCAGAAGATGAAGAAGATTTATTTCTATTAGGATCTCTCCTTATCTTTTCTATCAAGATAAGATCATCTTCAACCTCAGTGGCCAAAATTCTGAGCTGCAGCAAGATCTATGTGGCTAGCCTGCCAAAACAAGAAACTCACTTTAGGAAGCTGAGAATTGATGAAGAAGCACTTAAGATTTTTTGGCATCAGCTGAGCAATTGTAGGAATCTTATTCCTTAGCTTGTCAAATTTAGCAATGAAGTCTTGCATGGGTTCATGAGACTCCTTCATTTGTGTAAGCTGGGCTAATAGGGCATGTGCATCTTCTGCGAGTTTGAACCTAGCCTCAAACTTGGCCTTGAGAGTGTTCTAGTTAGTTACTATTTGTGCTTGCAGATGATAAAACCAGTCTACGATAGTGCCTTGCAACATTTTCACAAATAGTCTGATCGCTATATCTTCAAATTCAACGCCTATCACACCACAGGCTATGCAAAAAGTTGTGATATGCTCATCAAGATGAACTCTCCCATCACCATAGAACTTGGAAAAATTCTTTCTTGAAATATGGGGTAGTTTATGTAAAGGTGGGGTTAGATTCAGAGGGTCAAAAGTGTTACCCCAAGGACGTTGAACTGCCATGATATGATGATTAAAGGGAGGGATAACAAATCTTGGTGGGGTACGTATAGACAAAGCTCTACTAGCAGAGAGAAGAGAAGTTTTGCTTGGTATTGGGGACCTGACGTTTGTAGAAGGAAAACTCCTGGTTCGCTGGAGGCAAGATTGTGGAGGAGAAAGGTCAAAATTATTTCACTGCACAAACTCGATTACATGATCAACAATACCTTGGGCTCTCTGGCTTTGTATATACTGTGGATCTACCAGAGTGTAGAATGGAAAAGAACTAAAAATGCTTCAATTTGAAGCTTGAGGCTTCAAATTGCGCGTTTATCCTTAGCGGAGTCACCAAAAACTGTTGAGTGAATATTTTGTCATCAACTAACTGATGGCAAAATAAGTATATCAACCACAACATAATGAGATTTATATGGTAAAATAGGTGTGGTTACCACAACATAATGAGATAAATCTCTCATCTCAGCGAGGGGAGGTTCCCTATAAACTATAATATACTAATATAAACTGAAAATAGACTCAAGGGTGAAATCATACCATCCATCTTGTTGGGTGAATATTATTTCACCAGCTAACTGATGGGAAAAATAGGTGTTTCCACCACAACATAAGGAGATTTATCGACCAAATATGCAGGTCGACCACATCAAAAAGGGACAAATCTCTCTTCTCATCAAGGGGAGGTTCCCTATAAATATGAAGTGCTATATATATATATATTAATATATTATAAATAAATTAAAAATAACACTTAGGGGTAGGATAACACCATCCATCTTTTTTTTTTCAGAGACGATGTTCACAAATCAAATGAAAAATCTTGATGAAATGACATAAGGCACTTCTCTTCTTTTAGAAGTGTTGTTCAACAAACAACAAGAATCTTTTTGGTAGTGACTAATAAGTAAATGTAACAGGGTGCAATAACCAACAGAATGAGGTGTAGCACAAAGTCTCCACATCAACTGCCAAAGAGTGAAATATACGAAAGAAAATGGGGGCACAAAGTCATCTCAAGATCCTTTACATAGAAATTAAAAAACAAACACGCTAAAGACAATTATGGCAGCACAAAGTCTCTCCACAGTCGGCTTCAGGACACCTTACTGATTACTTCCACTAGTTCTGCTTGTTAAATTAAATGAACAAGAATGCTTCTAGAAAATAGACACAAGAACAATTTTCTAAAGAATACAAGCTATTCTAGCACAAAGTCTGAAAGGTCACTTGTTTTTTCATTCAAATAAAGAAATATGATTAACAATATGAGCTCAAAGTCTCAATAAATGCTTTTTATTTTAGGCAGAGTTTGGCTTCTATAACAGAGAGATCTCTTTTGCATAAAATAAGAGATTACAATATATAGCGCTCTCAAAAATACTTGGGTGCTTTGTTTCATAGAATGGCCTATGCTGCATTTAATGCCTTGAATGCATTTTCAGTTCTATTAAGGGGCCATGCTGGAACAAGGCATTGGCCTTAATTGTGGCATGTCAATTCATCTCAAATGTCCCCTCTAAAGTATGGGTTGCATGGTCCTCTTCCTGATATTTGTGCAACTGTCCACTTTGCCTTTACTCGATCTAAAAAAATAGGCCGTGCTATTGAGTGCTAGCGCTCTCTGATGTCCACCTGGTGGACTATTTCACCTACTAAAAACAATTTCTGCGTAGATATTTCTACTCTTTCTACATCGTTCTCTCTTTCCTCGCCACATCTTGTCCTTGGCGATTTGAGCTCTCGGGCTATCTTCTCGCTTTTTGATGGCTCCTTCAGCTTCTTCTTTGGCCAGTTGCCGAGTTTGTTTTCAGATTATGCCATATTTGAAAAATAATAGATATTTTATTACCCTAAATTTGACGTCTGTGAAGACATAATTGGTCGCTGGTCGCTTGAACCACTTTGAACCTTGAATCTTTGAACCTTTTTGTTCAAGGTTCAACGGTTCAATGGTTCATTCTATGCTCTTCGAATCCTTTATTCTTCTAAGTCTCTCAAACTTTATTGAACTCGTTGAACCTTTGAACTTTGAAATCTTTTGATTCAAGGTTCAATGGTTCAACGATTCAATCTTTCTTCTTCGAAGTCTTCTTTCGTTTAAGTCTTTTAAAGTCGTTTGAACTTTTCAAAGCGGTTGAACTTTGAACTTGCCGAAGTCTTCAAACTCGTTGAAGTGCTTAACTCTTTTTGAACCTTTGAACTCGTTGAACCTTTGAACCTTTATGAAATGGGGTTCAATGGTTCATTTCATTTATTTGAAGCCTGTCAATAGACCTTTTGGTTGAACTTCGATGTTGAACCAACCTTGAAATTGCCTAAGCATTTGAAAGTTATTCCTTTATGAGAGTCCGCCTGTTGAAGTTCTTGAACCCGTTGAACCTTCAAGTCCCTTGACTAAAAATGCTTGAGTAATTAAAGATCTTGAGCACTCAAAACATTTTTTGAGAAGGAAAGAGAGAATTTTGGCTTGCAAGACCAAAATAGTTGATATGTTGTCCCAAAAACAAGTGACAGATTTTGGGAACAATAGTTGGCTCCAGTTGAAAAACTTCCATCTATTATAAAAACAATCGAAGGGAGTATAATCCAAAATCTTTAGTGCCTTTAAGTATGCCATTGGGATACAGAGTCATGTTACTAAAAAAGAAAGGCGCCAAAAAAGAAACAAAAATGAAAAGCACCAAACAAAACTAAAGACTATACAAATATACATATGTACAACTGAAGTCATCTGATACTTCAAGGATTGAAGTGATTCAGATGCTGCCCACTGTGAGGCAGTGAAAAAGGCATGCCATCTTGATAGTTCAACAAGAAACTATTTCCACCATTGAGCTGATGAATAGCAAATGGGCCTCTCCATAAGGAATAAAATTTACCATGCATTCCCTTTGGTTCTCTTCTTTTGTCTCATAACAGAACTTGATCTCCAATCTGAAAATCACGGGCTTTTGCTTTTTAGTCGAAGAGATTCTTCACCAAACTTTGATGCACAACAATTCAGTCCACCACCATGGTTTGTTGCTCATTAAGTTCAGTCAAGCACATGATCCTCTTGTCGATGGAGCTTTCATATGTCTGATCTTCGACTACATTTGCCAATTTTAGTGCTGGTAATTCCAAGGTGATTGGTATCTATGCGTTCAAACCATACAGAAGTTGAAAAGGTGACATACCTATCACCCTCTTGGGCATAATTTTGTCTGCCCATAAAGCATCAAACAATGCTTTATGCCAGGTTCTTTGATTGTCATCAACCAGCTTCTTGATAATGGTCACTAGGTTTTTGTTGCTCGATTCTGCTTGACCATTTTCTTGTAGAAAATAGTCACAAAAGTGAGAGAGAGTGATCCCATAATAAAAATAGAACTAGGTAATCTCATGAGAAGAGAAACAGGCTACATTATTAGTCACAATCTTGGCTGGGACTCTAAACTTAGAAATGATATTTTCTTTGAGGAAATTGCATACTAATTCTGAAGTAGCATGCTTGGCTGGAATAGCTTCCACCCATTTGGTGAAGTAATTTATGGCTGTGAGGACATAATCATGTCCAGCACTCAAAGATGGGTTTACAATGCCAATAAAATCAATTCCCCATTGCTGAAATGGCTCTTCTATTACTACTGGCTTGAGAGGCAATGTAGCTAATTTGGGTCTTCCAACGAATTGTTGACATAGTTCACATTTACGCACCCATTTGTATGCATCTTGAAATAGGGTAGACCAATAATACCTAGCTCATAGAATCTTATGGGTAGTTATAGGCACAAAAAAATGTCTTGCACAGGCCAGATTATGGAAAGATTCAAGAAAGTTGTTTTGCTGCACTTTATCCACGCAGCAAAGGAATACCCCATCAAGGTTCCTCTTATACAACCCGTTGTCCCACAAGACAAAGTTGACAGCTTTCAATTTAACAGTCTTCCTTTTTTTACGAGATAGGTGAGCAAGACACTCATCGTAGGTAAGAAAATGAGCGATATTCGAATACCACTCATCTGTAGTGGTGACAAAGAGAACTGTTGGTGTGTCTTCCACTTCTATTTTTTCATGCCCTATTTCTTCTGATCTATTGTCAGCAATTAATTGGCAGAGACCCCTTCTCTGCACCAGCTTCATTAGTTTGATAACTAGATCAAACTCTTAGATTTTAGCAATCTAATTGCCCCTTTTTGTTTCAAACTCCTGTTGAGTTAATATGGACTTGACTGTTGCATCAGAAACCAGGGCAACAACGTGTGAATTCATAATGTAAAAGTGAAAATACTTTACTGCCTTTACCACTGCATAAGCATGCTTCTCCATGTTTGAGTATTTTAGCTCATGAGCTTTGAGGGGAAAGCTCATGAAAGATATGGGGGATTCCACACCTTTGTTTTGCTGAACCAGAATTGCTGAAAGCGCGTGTTCGAAAGTATAACTGTATATTATGAAACTTTTGGTGTAATCTAGACAAACCAGAGTTAGGGCATGGGCAATAGCTGTCTTGATGTCTTGAAATACTGATTTGACTTCTTCAGTCTAGTTGAAAGTGGACTTTCCCTTCATCATGTCCAAAATGTGGCGAGTCTTCTCGGAAAACTCAAGAATGAACCTTCGTAAAAAATTCACCTTTCTGAAGAAAGAGTGAACTACAGTCTTACTTGTGGACAGAGTTAACTCTTAGATGGATTTGACTCTTTTTGAGTCAATTTTTATGTCTTCTCGAGATATAATGTGTCCGAGAAGTTTCCCTTCTGTTACTCTAAAAATAGACTTCTTGGGATTTAGAGAAATGACATTCTATCGACATCATTCCAACACTTGTTGCAGATGGCACACATGATCAGGGTGATGCTTGAAAAAGATAGTCAAGTCATTAAGGTATACCATAATAAACTTACCCATTTCATCTCTAAAAGCAAGGTCCATTGCTCTCTGGAAAGTGGTGCTAGCATTTATTAGATCAAATGACATTCTTTGATACGTAAAGGTGCTCCAAGGCGTAGTGAAGGCAGTCTTATGCTAGTCTGATTCACCAACTTCTACTTGATTGTACTCTGAAAAGCCATCTAATATTGATAACATCTCTAAACCGGTCACCGTCTGAAGGACTTGATCCATGATGGGTAGAGGGTAGTTATCCTTTATAGAAGATTGATTCAAGTTTTTGAAATCCACACAGAGGCAAATTTTGCCATTCTTTTTTCTCATAGGGACTATGTTTGCAATCCATATGGAATGATGGATTGAAAAAATTATTCTAGCTTTCAGTATTTTTTGTATTTCAGATAGAATAGTACCTAATATCTTCAAATTGTACTACTGAAATTTTTGCTTGTAAGGCATCGAATCACTCTTGAGAGAAATTTTATGGCAAATTTCTTCAGACCTGAGTGACTTCAGGACATCATAAGAGTACGCTAGAACATCTATGTACTAGTGGAGCAGAGTAGTAAACTTGAACTTCTCTTCTGGAGTGCAACACTTCTCGATGTTCACCATGTTGGGATTTTTCTTAGTACCCAAATTTATTTGATCAAACCCCTGGGAGGAGCTTGAATTTTTTTGCTGTTTGATGAACCTGTCGTACTTATCAAACAGTTTCTCAATGAAAACCAATTCTTTGATAATTTTATTCCTTTTAGCTGCAAGAATTCTTTATCTGCGTCTGAGTTTGTTACAGGGGCTAATCTGAATTTTTGAGGCTCACTGCCTTCGAAATGAAGCTGTTCAAAGCTATATTTTTGTTCTAGAAAGGCAATGATTTAGTTGTCGCTGTTGAACACCTACCAATGATTGGCATTATCAGGAACACTTGGTTGAAATACCAATTCAATGGTGTACTTGTCTCATTCAAAATTTTGGTGAAGAACTAAGAGATTCACCAAAATAACTAATGCATCAGCTCAGTCATTAAATTCTCTGGGCACTGCAGAGATACTGAAAACATCAAAGCTTTCAATTTGATCCCAAACTAGATTGCGATAATGATGCAATCTTTTATTCTTGATTTGATATAGGTTCCTCACTTGACAAACCACTAGCTCGACATCTCCTTTGGCGTGAAGGAGTTTGACGCCCCTGTCTCGAGCAACCTTCAACCCGAGTAACATAGATTCATACTCATCAATGTTGTTGGTGTTGCTGAACTATAATTTATATGAAGAAAGAAAAATATCTCTTTGAAGAAATATTAGAACAATCTCAGCTCCAGAGTCGGTAGAAGAACAACTGCCATCAAATTCTAGTATCCATACATCATCAGGAACTGTGCTTTCCTCAAATTTTCTTTTAATTAGAGGGGAGAATTCTTTTTCATTTGTACTGCATTCTACAAATCCTTCTATTGTTCCATCTAAACCAATTTTTGAATTTTCATTTTCAAAAGTTTCATCAGCGAGAACAGGAACATCCTCTATAGTCAGGAAGTAATTACCCACGCCTGAAGACTCAAACAAAATTTGAGCTTCAGGCACGGATGTTTGAGTGACAACGTATTTTTCCTTTTTTCAGTGAGAAATCTCTGCATGATGCCTTTGATCGGGATCCTCGATTCAGACAGGTCCATGCTTATTTCTCCACCAACATCCTTACAAAAAAATTGACCAAGAAGGATGCTGTAGGAGGCTGAGACGTCAGCCACCAGGACTGTCATCTTAATTCTCTTATCTGAAAATGCTGTAAATGCAAATTGGGCATCCTTGATTTGTCCCAGCAGTGGCACTTGTTTGTTCTCCATGGAGAAACATCTCTCAAAGGTCTTTGTCAACGTGAGTCTAAGAGATTTTGCCACTTTGGCAGGCATGACATTGTCAAATGCACTTGAGTCTATTGTGCATTTGTTCAGCTAGTGTCCACTTATCAGCAGGGAAACATAAAATAGTTTTATTTTCTCAGGGGTAGCTAGAGGAGTAATGACAAGGTTATTTCAGGGGGATGTGTTCTTGGGGGGACCAGGAGTTACTTTCAAAATTTCTTGTCCTACATGGATGGATTTATCCTTTACATATTGAACCAAATTATCCAACTGCTCAGAATTAGATTGTAGGAATTCAAATTCAGACATTTGAATTTTGGTTTTCTTGACATGGTCGATTATATCAAATGACTGGAAAGAACTAGGAATAGAGGAAGGAAGTTCATCCTTCTAGTTTTTTGAGAGTGTAGGACTGATCTGTGAATTTGAAGTAGAAGGTGCAAGAACATTTGGGGTACTTACTTTTTTAGTGATTATCAGGTCCTTTGATTAAAAAGATAGAGTAGTCCCCCATTTAAAAATTGAAATTACTAGTTGAGATCGCTCCCCTGATTTTTTCTTATCAGCTTGTTGGGCTGATTGGTTTTGGGATCAGGTAAATATAACGTATGATCCATCAAATGCTTCACCTTTACTTCTAGATTCATCTTGGTAATTCAAAAAACCAATGTTGGAGTCACCAGCTGATTCTTCTTGGTCTGCTGCAAAGAGATCAACATCATCTTCTAGATTCAACTCAGGCTAGAAGGAAAAATTAGATTCTATTTTGAGATATCCAACTGCTGAGTTAGCTGGAGTTGCTTCAATAGCAAGTTTCCCTTAAGGGGGAGGAAGACGATTTGGCTGCCCTTGATTCTTGACAACATTGCCTTGGTATGACTGGTTGGGAAACATCCTCCTTAGTATATCTCGGTATGAAAGAGGAGAAAACATCCCTTGTGCCATTTGCTTTTTGAGAGCTAGCAACTCATTTGTCAACTTTTGCACCATTGGATCAGTTGTGCCTATAGATGGATATTCAGAGGATGAAGAAGATTTACCTCTGTTAGGCTCTCTCCTTATCTTTTCTGCCAAGATAAGATCATCTTTCACCTTAGTGGCCAAATTCGGAGTAGCAGTAAGGTCTATGTGGCTAGCACATCTCAACAAAAAACTCACTTCAGACAGCTGAGAGTTTATGAAGAAGCATTTGAGATTCTCAACTGTTGGCTGAGTAATTGTAAGAATCTTGTTCCTCAGCTTTTTGAACTTGGCTATGAAATATATCATTAGTTCATGAGGCTCCATATTCATTTATGTGAGTTGAGCCAGTAGGGCATGCACATCTTCTGTAGGCTTGAACATGGCTTTAAATTTGGCTTTGAAAGTGTTCTAGTCAGTCACTGACTGAGCCTGCAGATGGTAGAACTAGTCTACAGTAGCACTTTGTAATGTCTCTACGAATATCCTAACTAATACGTCTGCATACTCTATACCTATTACACCATAGACTATGCTAAATGTTACAATATGTTCATCAAGATGAACTCTTCCATCACCAAATAATTTGGAAAAATTCTTTCTTGAATTGTGTGGTAACTCATGTAGAGGTGGAGTTAAATTGAGCGAGCCAAAAGAGTTACCCCAAGGGCCTTGAACTGTCATTATATGGCTATGAAAAGAGGGGATAACAAATCTTAGTGGGGTATGTACGGGCAAAGCTCTGCTAGTAGAGGAAAAAGAAGCTCTGCCTTGTATTGGTGACCTGGTGTTGGTAGGAAGAAGACTCCTAGTTCGTTGAAGGTGAGGTTGTGGAGGAAACAAATCAAAATTGCTCTGCTGCACCAACTCAAAAATAAAGTCAACAACACTTTGAGATTTTTGACTTCTTGTATAGTGTGGAGCTACCAGATTGTAGAATAAAAATGAAAAAGCGCTGGCCCTGCTCCAGCTTGAAGCTTGAGGCTCCAAACTGCTCGTTCTTTCTAGTTGATGTGGAGCTGCCAGAGAATTGACTTTTGAAATGAAACGCTCGATCTCCAACGTCTCTGGTTTCACAGCTCAGAGTATATAATGAAAACAGATAAGGCTATAATGATAATGGATAAGACACAAGTGATGCTTCAATTTGAAGCTTGAGGCTTCAAATTGTGCAAAATTATTGTGTCCCCATCAGAGTCACCAAAAATTGTTGAGTGAATATTTTGTCACCAGCTAACTGATGGGAAAAATAGGTGTTTTCACTACAACATAGAGAGATTTATCAGCCAAATATGCAGGTCAACCACATCAAAAGGGGACAAATATCTCCTCTCATCAAGGGGAGGTTTCTTATATATATGAGGTGATATATATATATATATATATATATATATACGTTGAAAATAACACTCAGGGGTAGGATAACACCATTTATTTCTCTTTTTTCAGAGATGATCACAAATCAAAAGAGAAATCCTAGTGAAATGACATAAGGCACTTCTCTTTTTTCAGAAGTGTTGTTCAACAAACAACAAGAATCTTTTTGGTAGTAACTGATAAGTAAATGTAATAGGGCGCAATGACCAACATAATGAGGTGTGGCACAAATTCTCCACTTTAACTGCCAAAGAGTGAAATATACAGAGGATAATGGGGGCACAAATTCATCCCAAGATCCTTTACATAGAAATAGAAAAATAAACACACTAAAGACAATTGTGGCAGCACAAAGTCTCTCCATAGTCGGCTTCAGGACACCTTCCTGATTACTTTCACTAGTTTTGTTTGTTAAATTAAATGGACAAAAATGCTTCTAAGAAACATACATAAGAACAATTTCTTAAGGAATACAAGCTATTCCAGCACAAAGTCTGAAAGGTCACTTGTTTTCTCATTCAAATAAAGAAATATGATTAACAATTTGAGCTCAAAGTCTCAGGAAATGCCTTTCAATTTAGACAGGGTTTTGCTTCTATAACAAAGAGATCTCTTTTGCATAAAATAAGAGATTACAATATATAGCATTCCCAAAAAGACTTGGGCACTTTGTTTCATGGAATGACCTATGTTGCATTCAATGCCTTGAATGCATTTTCAATTCTATCAAGAGGCCATGCTGGAACAGGGCATCAACGTTAATTGTGGCATGTCAATTCATCTCAAATGTCCCCTCCAAAGTATGGGCCGCTTGGTCCTCTGCCTGATATTTGCGTAGTTGTCCACTTCACCTTTACTCGATCTCAAAAAATAGGCCGCGCTATTGAGTGCTCGCACTCTCTGATGTCCACCTGGTGGACTATTTCACCTACTAGAACTAACTCTTGTGCATATATTTTTGGTCTTTCTGCATTGTTCCCTCTTTTCTCGCCATGTCTTGTCCTTCCTTGGCGATATGAGCTCTCAGGTTATCTTCTCACTTTCTGCTAGATCCTTCGGCTTCTTCTTTGGCCAGTCATTGAGTTTGTTTTCAAGTATGTGCCATATTTAAAAAATAATAGATATTTTATTACCCTGAATTTAACATCTGCGGGGACGTCACTAGTCGCTTGAACCACTTTGAACCTTGAACCTTTGAACCTTTTGGTTCAAGGTTCAACGGTTTAATGGTTCATTCTTTACTCTTCGAATCCTTTGTTCTTCTAAGTCTCTCAAACTTTACTAAACTTGTTGAACCTTTGAACTTTGAACTCTTTTGGTTCAAGGTTCAACGATTCAATGATTCAATCTCTCTTCTTCGAAGTCTTCTTTCGTTTAAGTCCTTTAAAGCCGTTTGAACTTTTCAAAGTGGTTAAACTTTGAACTTGCTGAAGTCTTCAAACTCGTTAAAGCGCTTAACTCTTTTTGAACCTTTGAACTCATTGAACCTTTGAACTTTGCTGAAGCGGGGTTCAATGGTTCAAGGGTTCAACAGTTCATTCCATTTGTTTGAAGCCTACCGATGGACATTTTGGTTGAACCTCGACGTTGAACCAACCTTGAAATTGCCTAAGTATTTGGAAGTTGTTCCTTTATAAGAGTCCGCCTGTTGAAGTTGTTGAACTCGTTGAACCTGCAAGTCCCTTGACTAAAAATGCTTGAATAATTGAAGAACTTGAGCGCTCAAAATATTTTTTGAGAAGGGAAGAGAGAATTTTGGCCTGTAGGACCAAAATAGTTGATATGTTGTCCCAAAAATAAGTGATGGATTTTGGGAACAATACATCTCTATTTTTTCAGAGATGATGTTCACAAAATAAAGGAGAATTGTTATGTAATTACTGAAGGCATTTCTCTTCTTTTAAAAATGATGTTCAGCAAACAACATGAATCATTCATAGGTAGTAAATGGATCTACAAGAAACCTACGAAAGTACAAAGTCTTTCGTTGTTTCTCCTATTGATTTAGGACAAAGTAACACAGTAAAATGAAGTGTAGCACAAAGTCTCTACTGAAAACTACAACAGAGTAAAAGATTACGAAGGATAAGGGGAGCTCAAAGTCTCTCCAATATCTTGAAACATAAATCATACAGACTAAAGACAATTATGGTAGCACAAAGTCTCCCACTGTCAATTTCAAGACATCTTTTAGATTATTTCCACTTAATCTGCTTATTTGATTAAATGGAGAAGACTGTATTTAGGAAAAAGACATAAGAACGATTTCCTAGATAACACAAGCTATTTCAACACAAAGTCTAAAAGGTCACTTGCTTTCTCATTCACTTGATAAAATATGATTAACAGTCTGAGCTCAAAGTCTCAGGAATGCCTTTCAATTTGGACAGAGTTTCACTTCCAATAACTGAGAGATCTCTTTTCTACAAATTGAGAGATTACAATTTATAGCCTCCAAAGAAAGACTTTGGCGTTTGTTTTCACAAAATGGCCCATGCTGCATTGAATGCGTTGGGAGTTCTGTGAAGGGGCCATGTTGAAATAGGTTATCAGCCTTAACTTTTGGTGTTCTAAATCATCTCAAATGTCTCTTTCGAAGCATGGGTCGCTTGATCTTCTGAAAGATAAGGCCGCTCATCTTTATGATACTTACATGACTGTCCACTTGTCTTTACTCAAACGAAGAAAAATAGGCCACACCATTGAATGTTTGCGCTCTCTAATATACACCTAGTGGACTGCTCCACCTACTAGAATAACTCTCCTGCAGATATTTTGGATTTCTCTATAACTTTCCCTCTTTTCTTGCTACCTTTTGTCTCTTCTTGGTGATCTGAGATCTCGGGGCTATCTTCTCACCTTCTGATGGCTCCTTCAGCTCCTTCCTTGGCTGGTCGCTGAGTTTGTTCTCAGATCTGCATTATTCAAAAATCAATGGTTATTTCATTACCTTGAATTTGACGTCCATGGGGACGTCACCGGTCGCTTAAACCATTTTAAACCTTGAACCCTTTGAACCTTTTGGAGTTTAATGGTTCAAGGTTCAACAGTTCAAAGTTCAACAATTCGGTAGTTCAGCGGTTCGATGTTTTGTAAAGAGCCGCATTCACTTAGTCTTCTTTAGGAATTCAATGTATTGTTGAAACAATTGTTTGAACCACTCGGTTGAACTGTTTGGTTGAACCTTTTTTGTGAATCTTCTGTTTGAAATATTCACTCAAACCTTCTGCTTGAACCTTTCAAACCTTGAACTCTTTGAACCCTTTGAACATGTTAAAGCTTTGAACTCATTGAACCTTTGAACTCTTTGAACATTTTGGAGGTGGAGTTTAATGTTTCAATAGTTCAATGGTTCATTCCATATTATTGAACCCCGCCGTTGAACCTTTTGATTTAACCTTGGCGTTGAACCATCCTTACAATTTTTAGGAAATGCCTTAAGTGTTTTGAGATTTTTTCTTGCAAAAGCCTGCCTTTTGAACCTATGATTACCTTAGCCGAAAAGGCTTGTTCAATGGAATAACTTGACTGCTCAGAATATTTTGAGAAAGAAAGAGACCATTTTGGCCTGCAGGACTGAAATGGTCGACATGTTATCCACAAAAACTAGTGACGGATTTTGAAAACAACATGGTGAAGGCTAAATATGGTTCAATAAGTTCAAGGTGTAACGAATACTAATGAAGGGCTAATGCATTAGGTCTATTTGAGATTTAAAGGAGGATTGAGCTTGTTTTGAAGTATGGATGACCTATGGAGTGTTTGAGTTGGATTGATGAAATGTATGAAGATATTTTCTAAGGGTAAGATAAGTAAGTGAAGTATCTTGGCTGACCAAGATGGGTTAGATGATGGAGTGATATATATACAAGGTCAAATTAGCCTATTTGTGAAGGTCTGAGAGTAGAGTTTATTGAAGCGAAGGGAAGAGCTCAATCAAGGAGAAAAGATGGGTAATTGAGGACCATGAGAGGGTGTAGAGGATCAATCATGTTTGAATGATAATGTTCATGAGATAACAAGTCATTAGACCTAACAGTTTAAAAGGTGACTTGGTTGAGTGAATGAGGTAGGTGTGCCTACTTGGAGAAGAGAAGTAGATTGTAGGTGTATGGGATTCAGAAGGTCATCATCAGGTGTAGAAGACATTAGAGTAGTGGTGGACATTAGAGAAAATGCAGTTGAGTGGGTGCTTAATCACCTAGGGGGTTGTATCCTCCTTGCTAGTTGGAGCTAGCTAAAGGTCTAGTTGGAGTTGGACTAAATTGAGGGTTGGATGTTCCTTGATCAGTTGAAGCCGGTCTAAAGTCTCTTGTTTGTATTATCCTTATCAGACTATAGTCCATTGGTTTTTAGGCTTGAGAGTGGGTTTTCTCCCCCTAGAGGGTTTCCCACATAAATGATATGTTCACATGATGTATGCTCTTGTTCATGCTTTGGATGTTTAAGTTTTCATGTTCATGTTGCTAGGATTAATGAATGATGAATGGGTTTTGGAACTGAATATACATTATTGTCTACTAATTCACCCCCCTCTCAGTAGCTACTCGCAATAATTAGTATTAGAGCTGGTCGTTCTTAAGGCTTAATCAACTTGGAAGGTGATCTTGTGAGTAGCTTGGTTGATGGTGTCTGCCTAATTAGCTTGTTGGCAGAGTTGATAGAATTTTTGATGATCAGTATGGTAGCCTCGTTGTTGTCATGATTCTTCATGTTTTCTGAGTTGTGCTTTCAAGACTGATGAAATTTGAAGGTTTCTCTAAGATGAAGATGGATGTCAAGAATTGGATTGTTCTTCTCTCAATCCAAGGTAAGTTGTTTATTATTGCAGATGGAAGAATTATGTTGAATCCAAATCAAAAATCAAACCTAGGTTGACAGACAAAAAGGATCTTGAAGTCATATTGAAAGACAATCCTATTTGTATTCGGTCTCCATGAGACTTAATGAGGGTATGAGAGCTAATGAAGATTTCTAAGTAAAGGCATATATATTGAAGATCAGATTGAATTGAAGGGCATGTTAGAGAGATAAAAATGGCTATGAAGTCATGCCTCAGGTTCATGCATTGACTGTCTAAGGTGCTCATATGAAAGAGAGCAAATAGTGACCTAGTTTGCAAGCGAGAGAAAGAAAGAAAGAAGAAATTCTTGAGGGTTGAAAGAAGAATGAAGTAGAGAAGAGTATCATGACATAATCTTGATGTGATTAGAAGTGTGAAGGCCTAGTTTGTTGTGTTTGAAGCCCTAATGAGAAAGGAAGATGAAAGATAGACCTGATTGATTGAAGAGATAGCTTGTTTGCATGTAGAGGCTAATTTGAGAGAGATAGAGATCAAAGAGACCATCATCAGTTGTGAGAGGACAATAAAAAAAAGGTAGAGTGTTTCAAGGTACTTAGGTTGGCTTGTACAGTCAAGGGTTTGAGTGCATGATTGGTCTGCAAGACCAATGTTACTTATGAGATTAAAGGAAAATATTGAAAGTGATCCTGAAGGTTTTATGGTAAATATCCTATTTCCTTGTTGTCAAGGTGACATCATAAGGTCATAGAGGAATATATGATATCTTGAATAATTTGAGGTTGTCAATTGTATTTGAATTTCTTGTCAGAAGTTTAATTTTTTATAACAGGGTCTTAACTGTGAGGATAAGGTTGATTCTTTGAGTCAATTTAAAGGGCTTTCATAAAGAGATCAATGGACTTAGAGGTTGGTTATGACCTTAAGGCCATGTAGCATGATTTTTCTTGTTGTGGTATCCTGTGTTGAGTGTTTTGAAGGAAATATTGCTTATCAAATGTCTGGTAGATAGTTGGTGTATATACAAAAATTTATGACTATGCGTTTCCATGAAATGCTTTGAAGAGTTCTTAGCCATACTAGCTTATGGTGTCTGAAGGATAGATGGTTGATCATATGGGAGTTGTTCTTGATTGTCTCAAATGTTCAAGCCTGCTTGAGGAGGTGTAATTGATCCTACAGGTCAGTAAAGAGAAAATAAGTAAGGATGATTGTTCAAGAGGTATGTTCAAGTCTCCTGGTCCTAAAGTGCATTTTTGATCATTTTTGGATGTTTGGTATGGGTGTTGATTTGAATGAGAAGGAATAATTGGATTGTATGGGATCATGTAGAAGATTTCCATGAGTCATTCCCAAGTGGGTTGAGTTCTTGATGAGCACAGATTTTAGTTTTGTGGTCAAAAGTTGGAGTTGACCTATTTTGGTAGTGATGACTACCTAGAACGTGCCAATATAGCTCTTTGAGTGTTTCAAGGTAGATAGAAGGTAAATAATATATGTTTTCAAGTTGGTTTCTACATGTCAAAGAAGGGTAGATAGATTTTAGATGCTCTTAAGATGCCCAAGTGTGTTTTTGACCATTTGGTCAAGATGCTTGTTGTAGATGATGACTTTGTATGCCTAGATGCTTGGTTTCAAGGGTCATATGAAGATTGGAGATGTATCATACAATATTATATGATCAGGAAGGTTTTCACATGTGTTTTAGACTTGTTCCAAGAGGTTTCATAGGTGGATGAATATTTTTGTGCTAGGTGGAAGGTTTTGAGTGATCACAGGCTTCTCTTCTCATGGGCATGCGTTTGGCGACCTAAAGGAAGTCATGGTTCCCAAAGGTGTGGAGGATTTTATTTTGGCATCATAGTTTATTTTTTGGTCTTCAAGTGTGTTATCTAGCTTAGGTTTCTACGTTGACTAGAGGTTGACCTTTGACCAAGGTTTACTTTGAAGGCCTAGTCATTTAAGGCATGATTGAAATAGTGGTTTATATTTGGAGTTGGAGGATGGAAGCTTAAAATCAATTGAATGGGCCAAATGGGTAGCTAAAACAAGTTTTACAATGGTTTTAAGGTAAGAATTTGTCAAGTTATTCAAGTTTTGGTCTTTTGTGAGGCCTAATTGGCTAGTAGGCTAAATAATGAAGTCTACTAAGGAGGATGAGTTGGGAGCTCATTATTGTCATGTTCAAGGGGGCATGGTAATAGAATTTTTTGAAAGTGTACACACATAGAATTATGAGGTCTGCAGTGGCTAGACAGGGCTACAAGAGGTTTAAGTAGGCCTAGTGGAGAAATTGAGCAATTGTGTGATATCTTTCCAAACAAGGTTAGATTTTTTGGTTCCAGATGAGTAGGTTGGTCTATTATAAGCATGATTTAGGTATGGTTCTATGATTGGAGTACCTTTGTTGGTCTACAGGGTGCTTTGAGAACATTGGTATGTAAGCTTGCATGGTGTTTTGGTGCTCATATTATTGTTTAAAGTAATGGTAGCTATTCTTGGAGGTCTTGTAGATATGCATGGGTTTTATATATTGAGGGGTAACCTTCAAAGTGGATCAAGGTCCTAGGGGGATCTATGTTACTAAGCAATTGGTGACAAGTCCAAAGATCTAGGAAGGAAGTGTGCTTCAGTGTTGTCTAGGTCTCTTGGAGACTTAGAGGTCTAAGTTCAGTGTTTAGCAAAGGGGGAGCTAAGTTCTTTGTTTCTCAAGTGTCAGTGGTCTGAGGGGGAGCTAGTGTGATTTCCTAATGGTCAATTCTAAGGATCTTATAGGTATTTTAGAGCTATGACTTGAGTTGGTTCTTGAAGGGAGCTTGGTCTAAGGGGGAGTACTATGGTTGCTTTGTGACATTTTAATGATAGTTGGTGTGCTCTGAGTTTCAAAGGATTAGAGAGAAAGGCATGTGCTCTTGGTTTTGTTCTTAATTTACTTGATTAAAGGTATAAGAGCCTATTTGATAGATGAGTCCACTTTGTCATTTTGGTAAAGGGGGAGAGAGTAAAGGAAGTGTTGACATCAATGAAAAAGGGGGATATTATTGGGAGATTGGTGGTAGTGATGTGTTGTCATTAATGTCAAGTGGCATTGGTGATGACAAAGTGGCATGAGAGTGCTCTTGGTCTAATATGTATGATCTTAGTGCTCAGCTCAATCTTGGTTGCTAGTAAAAGCTTGTGGGAGTAGTTGGTTCTATGGAAGCATGAGTGGATGTCATGGAGCATGGAGAGAGAGTACATGGTATGTTAATATGGTTGAAAGAGCAATTGGAGTCCTTCTAGGTGGTCTTTAGGTGGAGTGCAAGTCATCTTATACCTTGTGGGCTTGACCATGTGTGGTTGCCTATGGGTTTTTTTAGTACTTTGAGAGCTCTATCATGATGAGGAGCTAAATATTCTTTGTATGTGTATGTTAGACATGTATAGGGTGCTAAGAGGATAGGTGTATGGTTTGAAAGAGGTGGATAGTGGTCTGCAAGATAGTTTGGTCATTTGCCTAGTTGGCCTAGGTGGGCTTGTGAGTCCTTGTAAAGGGTCAAAGGGTGTTTTTAGGTTGGTTAAGCTTATTTTTGCATGAGAGATGGTTAGGCAAGATTTTTCAAGCATGATGATAAGGTCTACGGTCAGAGATTGAGCTACAAAGTTAGAAAGTTGGTTTAGAAGCTTCAAAGGGTGATAGAAATGAGTGAAAAGAACCTGAGATAAAAGTTTTAATGTTCACTAGTTCATGTAGAATTTGCATGGGGACTTGAGCCTTTTGGGAAAGGTGGCACATGGACCTAAGAAGCCTTTCCAAGTATTTTTTATTGGATTTAAGATTAAAGATTTATGAACATTCGTTAAGAATGTAAACTAGTTAAAACCCTTTATAAACCCTCATAATGGAGCGAGTGGAAAGATCTTGCTAGAAAGGACCCAAAATGGATTAGTTGACCAAGTTTGACTATTGGAAGGTATGTAGGACTCCTATAAGCATCTCCAAGTGGTAGTGGTGTGTTAGGGTAGTGAGAAAGAAGGTACAAAAATATGCTTGTTTCTAAATATTTTAGTACTACAGGTAGGGTTGACTGAGTCAACACATGAGAGTCATTGGAGTTTGAAGGTTAGGACTTGTTCTTGAATTTAATAGAGTTTTTTTGTCAAAAAATATTCACTATGTCAATTATCTAAGTCAATTAATTTGACTAGTAGCTAGAGTGGAAATGGAGCAAATAGTAAACAAAACCCAGTCAGAGTAAGAACCTATTTAAGGATTGATTTCAAGTGTTTAAAGATGGAAAAAATGGTTTGGGGTCTTATTTAAAGACCTATCTCTCCTAGTGAACTTATGTGTAAGTGTTAATGGTGCTTATAAAATAGCTATAAGGAGCTCACAAAATGACTAGTCTATGTAAGATAAGATATTGGAACCAATGACAGTGAGAATGGTTTGTAGTAGCAAAGTGGCCATTATAGCTTATAAATTTTGTGATCAGAAATGTTCTCAGGTTGTTGGAGTATCACATGAATGCATTGGAAGATCAAGGAAGTTTTTTCACAAGTATTTGATGTCATGTTCATCATGATTGGTTTTTGGAGCTTGTAGGCAGTTTGAAGTGGCCTATTTGGAGAGGCTAGTTTGAGCTATTCTGAGTAGAGTTTGAGGTGAGTGAAACCTTGATGGTATTATATGAGTGTAAAAGCTTCAATACATGGATTTTGTCTTCATATTATGTCTCTAGTTTGGTTGGATCAGTCAAAGATCTTTGATTGAGTTTCTGGTGTGCATGACCAGTTTGAGTTATCAGTTTGTCTGAGTTGGTTTGGAACTATGTGAGCTATGTGAAGATGACAAGTAAATTTAGAGGTGTTTTTTAAGTCATGCATAACCTATCCATGTGTTTTTTTAGGTGGTTTTTTTAGAAAATCAATAGTATGCCTTAGTTCTTCTTGGCAATATTTTATGGGTATTTGAAGGACTTGGAGGGAGGGAGAGAATGGCTTGGATGGAGTAGTGGTTTGGAGTTCCAGATGTTGTAGAACCATGTGGGAGTGATCAATAATATATTGGATGCATGCTTGTTGTTTTTCACCTATTGGTGAAGGCTAAAGATGGTGTAATAATTTCAAGCTGTAACGAGTACTAATGAAGAGCAAATGCATTAAGTCTATTTGAGATCTAAAGGAGGATTGAGCTTATTTTGAAGTATGGATGACCTATGGAGTGTTTGAGTTGGATTCATGATATGTATTAGGATATTTTATAAGGTTAAGACAAGTATTTGAAGTGTCTTGGTCGACCAAGATGGGTTAGATGATGGAGTGATATATATACAAGGTCAAATTAGCCTATTTGTGAAGGTGTGAGAGTAAAGTATATTGAAGAAAAGGGAAGAAATTAGTCAAAGAGAAGAGATGGGTCATTAAGGACCATGAGAGGGTGTAGAGGATCAGTCATATTTGACTGATCATGTTCATGAGCTAACAAGTCATTAGACCTAACAGTCTTAAGGGTGACTTGGTTGAGCACATGACGTAAATGTGCTTGCTTGGAGAAGAGAAGTAGATTGTAGGTGTATGAGCTTCAAAAGGTCATCATAAGATGTAGAAGACATCAAAGTAGTGGTGGATATTAGAGTATAGGTGTTTGAGTGGGTTCTTAATCACCTAGGGGGTTGTATCTTCCTTGCTAGTTGGAGCTAGCTAAAGGTTTAGTTGGAGCTAGACTAAATTGAGGGGTGGATGCTCCTTGATCAGTTGGAGCTAGTATAAAGTATCTTGTTTGTATTATCCTTATAGGACTGTAGTCCATTAATTTTTAGGATTGAGAGTAGTTTTTCTCCCCTAGAGGGTTTCCCACATAAATTATGTGTTCACATGATGTATGCTCTTGTTCATGCTTTGGATGTTTAAGCTTTCATGTTCATGTTGCTGGATCAGATTAATGAATGATGAATGGGTTTTGGAATTGAATGTACATTATTGTCTACTGATTCACCCCCCCTCTCATTAGATACTCTCAACACATATTCTAACCCTTAGGCATGACTAATACAATTTCAGCCCTAACACCTGAAGCATATTTGGATCCATCAAAATACATGGTCTGTGTCTTACTCACATTGGCACACATAAAAAACTCATCTAAAAAGTGCCATTCATAGCAGTGTGGTCTTATAAGGGTGCTGAAATGAGTTGGTCAATGATGGATTTTATTTTTGCTAATTTTTGTGGTATAAACTTGAGATTAAAGTCTATATGTAAATGACCTATGTGTAGCACAAATATGGTTGCCATTATAATTATCCTATAATATTGGAAATGGTAGAAGATCATACTAGATCCAACACACATACAAGATGTTGTTCCAAAAATTCTTAAAAGGGTATAAATAAGGGTCAAGTACAAATGAAGAAAACAAGGATATTATTAGAAGATCTTTGCAATAAATTGATGAACAAAGACTTACCTAGATCCAAGATGTAAGAGGGGTAACCAAAAGAAAGCTAATGCAATTAGGCGATAACCAAGAGATCTCCAGTCCAAGGGTTATAACTAAAAGGTGTGAATAAAGGAAATAAAGCATGAAAAATAACATACGCTAACAAACATAAGATTATATAAACATGGAAGATAATAACATACAAATACAATATATATCCACCAAAGTAAATAAAGAAAGAGTATAGGGTTAGGAATAATTAACTTGGGTTGCCTTGTTGGTGCATCAATCTCATCCTATGCTCAAGCAACACTTTGTGAGAGATGTTGTAGGTGAAGCTCAAAATGGAAAGAAGAGTAGCTAAGTATCTTTAGTTAGGGACTCCAAAGACTAAGTGTACCTTTCTAGTTTAACTTCTCTTCTTGATATCTTCAAAGACATTGTGTAAACTAACATTTATAGAGTGTAAGCTGCCTTCCCCAATTCCTATTCTTACAAGGGTGGATTAATGTGCATGAACATAGTGGATTGGATGTTTTGATTTTGAGAAATGAAAAAGTGAGATGGATAAATACGACTCAAAACCCCAAAAAATCACTACTCAAACTTAGCCAACATCATCAGCCCAATCGAAGGCATATGAATATTTATGATAGAGTCATAGACACAAAATGTCTTCGGCCTAGTTAGTAACATCAACTAAGGGGAAGGCATTGCAGGACATTATTTTTTAGGTTGGTGACATCATTTGGATAGATGCAAACATGAATAAGAGGTGAAGAAAGGAAGAATGAGAATAAGTGGATGTCAAGTAAATGAATAACATGGCATGGATGATGGTAGGTATAACAAATGATCATTAGTGAATCTCTCACAAAGCACCACAAGTTGTCCCACCCCAATCCCGATATAATTCTTAGGGCATGCACTTGAGGATATTGATGGTCCTACAAGAAAAATCATTAGTAAGTGAAAAATAATGTTTATACATATGCCCCACCCAAAACTCATCACATGTTACAATAATGTAATGAAGGATGGTGCTTTATAAAAAGAACATAACACCCACAAGATAAAAGCAAAATTTTTAATAAATGTATGGTAAATATGACATAAATAAAATTAAATTAATAGACATACATACTTTCAATTCCCTAGGTGTAATGTAAGAGAGTGAGTGAGTGATGTGCTATGCCAAAATGGTGTCAAGATGGATAATGTATGTTGGGTGCATAACATGCTAATGTAATATGCCAAAGTAATACTGAAATGGATTTTGAAGCCCATAAAGTTAAGATAAAATTTTAAAGTTTTGTAAAAATATTCCATTAGTACCATAAAATTCCCTGTGACATCAAGATTCTAATGTTTCTTTTAGTTTTTTGATAGGACCTATGTAAATAAATATATGGCCAAAATAAAAAATTTGAAGGATATATTTTAAAAAAAAATAATTTTTATTCGAGAACCTATAAATATGAGATATGTCCATTTTATCATTGCTATTTTGAGATTTTAAGACTTTGAGAGCTATGGATGACCATTTTCCATGCAAAGAGAGATGAGCACTAGGGGGGCATAGAGGTGGAAATGGAGGATGGTGTGATGTTGGGGAAAATTCATGTAGCATAATTTACCCCAAAAGGCATCAAAATGAAGAAATACGAAGAATAATAGTTTTTGTTAGCAAGTGATTATGACAAGAGAAAACATTGTAGGATAATTATTAGGGATGCATGCCTATATAATGTCATCAACCTAGTCAATGATGTTTTTTAGTTTGAAATTTGAAGCATGCAATTATGTACAATCAAATGGGCAATGCAGTGGAGTTTCAAGTATGGTCAATGAGGTAGGGGCAAAAATCATTGTTGTAGTATAAATTCATTAGATGTTTGATGATGTCTATCAAATTGGTAGATGAAGAGGAAAGGTGGAAAATGACCAATGATGTCATGTCAAAATGGTTAATGTAGTAAAAAATACATTAATGGATGATGATGTACTATCAAAATGACTGATGTACTTATTTTTTGTATTTTAGTGTAATTTTTACATTTTACTTATGTTTTAGCTGACTTTTATTTGTCAGGGACTGATTATGCTTTGTTGTTTGATATTTTATAGGTGAAAAGATAAGTCCAACTATAGATTTAGTTTGGATTAATAAATTATTGGCCAAATTATTAGATGAGGACATGGTTTAGTTGATTAGTTTGGTGTTTGGTGGAATTATGGAGCTATGTTAGGCGTCATTGGATGCCAATTCGTTAGTAATGTTTCTAGATGCATGGAATATCATCACCAATACTTTTATATGAGTAGTGAATCAAGATATAATGGAGGCTAAAATCATGGTGGAGGATTTTCACACTATCATGGGACTACTAAGAGAGGGGACACCCATGATATGAGACATTGCAGACATGGTGGTAGAGAATTAGGTTCTAGCTCACGGTGTCATATGGTCAAATTGGTACCACTTGCATACATACATAGTGATACTATGAGATGTATTGTTATCCTCAATTCTAGGCATCCATAAGATTATTTTAAGCATGATGGTGACATGAGTCTTGTGTAATAGGTTAGATGGAGGGGTTCCAATATTTTATATTTCCATATACCATGCAAATTTGGAGTAGGGCACAATATATACTATGGGTATAAGGATTTGTGTGCAGTTAGGACTAACACACCCAAAAACACAAATGGCCTTGCCCTCATATAGGAAAAGGCATGAGAAAGAGCTTCAAGGGCTAGGAAGTCAGGGGCCAAAAATATAGGTCCCAATTTTGAGGCATAGGAAACTTACCTAGCTCAAGTGGGGATGCAAATGAGGGTCCTCAGGGATGGAGAAGATAGCTGAGATTACATCATTCAGGTAGAGGATATTTGTTACCTCAGGGACCTTAGTATTGTAGATATTTTGGATCCAGGACTAAAGCAATACACTAGGTATTATAACATGGTTTTCTGTGCTTTTAAAATATGTTTCATTATTTTATAAAAAATATGAGCATGTATTTATAGAAATAATGAAAGACAAAGTGTAAACATGACATCTAAACAAGTAGATATAAAATCTAACATCTATGAAAAAAAAAGTAAAAAACATCACAAGTAAGTATATACAATAGATTTTGATTTTTTGGCTATGATAATTTGGCTTTCGAATTTTTTTGTTTTTTGTTTTTCCTCTTCCATGCAAATTTAAAAGACCAATAATGGGTGCATAAGATTATTAAAATAATAGAGCTTGCACCTAGCCACTAAATTGGAGAATTAGAGACGTAGAAGCTTATATACTCCTAGACCTATAGTTTATAAGAGAATTCAATCTCATATTTTACTTATGTGCATCTCAAATGGAAGATCAGAAAGGGAAAGATGAAGACTGTGGGGGTTCTATAAAATGTAAGCTAGTAAAATGAAGATATGATAGTAGCTAACCATAAGTTGGGGTGGAGGTTGGTGGTTTGCTTAAAAAAGACTAGGGATAAATGGATTTAGAAATACAAAGAAATGTAAATCAAATAACATAGTGAATGCCATAGGATGAAGATATACATAAGAAGAACATAATAATATCACTAGATAAGTCATGTAAACCTCTAATAGATCTAACACACACACTAATAGAGTTAAACACAAAGAGGGGAGAGATATAAGAATATAAATTTAAAAAAATCACAAAAGATTCAATGGGAAATAAATCCAAGAGGGAGAGATGCTACTAAGAATTAAAATATAGTAAAGTAAAGAACATGATGTAGGAAAAGTAAAGAACGAGTAATGACAAATTTTAAAGATAATGATATAATATACAGGACATGATAAAATATATGACTATTCACAAGTGTCTCAGAATATCATTACACACATTATCAACATCATAAATCTTACTCTTCAATTAGGAATGAGCCTTAACTATAGTCTCTTCTACACTCTCTGAAATCCATGCAAGAGAAATCTTGTGAATGACCTCAATAGAAAAAGTAGGCATAATATATTTTGGAGGACGCTGATCCTATAGTTATGAATAAGATATAAGGGGAATTAAATATTACAACTGAAGAAGGTCTCTTGTTTTCAAGAGAGGCTACTCCTCCATCCTAAAAAAATGACATGATTGCTTTAGAAGAGCCTAGTGCTCTAGACTCCGACTATTGGTATATTTTTTATATTCTCAACACTTTTTTGTGGAGTGAGAAGAACACTCATGCCAATTAAAATAACATTCCCCATTCTTGGGGACATACCCAAGCGTTATCTTTGGAGGTTGCTTATCTAGCTAAGGAGATGAAGGTGGTGACATACAATGAAGCATCTATAAATGTTATTGATAGGCTTGACATTCCATTGTAAAATGAGTGGTAGTACCATGAAAATAACAAAAGTACCAAGGTGAGGAAGATGGGTGTGGATATCAACTATCCACTAGAGGGGATTATTCTTGTAAGTTCTAATACTCTACATATCTTATTCACTCTAAATTCTAGATGAGTTACCCAAAGGCATTATGTCTTGTGCATTATGAGCTAGATGATGATGCCATCAATCATGCATTAAATTATTTAGTGTTGGTAGGCATGGTGTTAAAACCACTATCTCACATGTAACAATAGTAGTCATAGTGGGAAACCTAGCACAAGGGACCAAATTAGTGTTACAATTATTAGATATAACACTACAAAGATCATAAGTTATTGTTGAAGGGAGGTATGGTAATGTATAGATTTTCATGTTTGGATTGAGCATATCCATAAAAATAGAAATTAAACCATGATGGCACGAGGAAAAAAAGTATTGATTATAAGATGCTTTTGAAATGCAGTGGTTGTAGGAATATCATTGATTTACCTCTTGTGAGATTGGGTTCATAAGATAAAAGGCAATTGAGCTATAATGTGAGTGGGAAGATTGGAAGTTTTTATTTTTAGGTTGATATCATTAGGTTCATCATCATCAGAATCAAGAAACTTATTTGAGACATTCCCTACAAGCTCAAGGTGACTTTTATAACCTCTTAATGAGTCGATGAGATAATTAAAGTGTTGGTATTATTTAAAAGGAATACTCAGAAGCTCTTCAATGGTGGCTATTTTGAAAACACCACATGATTGAAATTGCTCAAATTTCCAAGGGTCATTATCACCTTGAACTTTAAAGATAGTTTCTAAGTAGGTAATTTTGACACATTGGACAGTGAAAGAAGTGATGGGCCTCATGAGATGGGTCCAAGGGTGGTCAAACAAGATATTATAGAAAAGGGAAAAGTTGAAGATCGTGACCTTTGCCCTAATTATTCTAAAGGGTATCATGGTAAGAATCCAAAAGCAACCCATGGGAGGCATTTTTCTTTGGTCATAATCTTTCCATGTACTTGGTCATAAGGTTTCTTGTTGCATATCTAAGGTATTTCATAAATTATAAAAATAAACACAAGTGTTAGAACCTTAATCAATAAGGGATATATTGACTTAGACATCATCAATTAAGATGTTAATGAAAAGGGGAAGATCATCCATACGAAGAAAGAATATATTGGGAATCGTAGATTGGATTGGAAACTTGAGAGAAAGGATTGGTTAGTTGTTTGATTGATTTGGATAGATAACTCTTTGCATTTTTTCATGATACTCTCCTTGGAAATAGAAAAGGTAGGTTCTTACCCCATAACTAGTGTTTGAGGAATATTCATGTTAAAAAGGGTTTGAATAAAGCGATTTTGATGTTTAGGAGATGTACACATGAGATCAAAGAAGGAAATTCAACTAGGGAGCTTAGAGAGTTATTCAATGGGATCCCATTATTCAAAGATAAGTTGTATTGGACATGATTATAACTGAGAAAACAAATGTTGAATGACATTAGATTAGGCCCTAGAAGGGACTGAAACATATTTTTTTATTTTTAAGCTTATGTTTAATGTCATTTATTAAACTGGAGAACTAGGAAGACTCAAATAACTTCATTGGCCCAATAGATGAAATTGGATTAGACACATATGGATTCATCAGCATGGTCATTGAAGTTGTAAAGATACAATACAAATTCTTAACTTCTTCGGTTAGGCTAATGATGTCATAAATTATTGGATTTTATGATTTTGATATTTTTAGGGGGTTTGATACATAAATATAACCTATAGGATAGGCCTGAATAATTATGTAAGTTATGTAGGTGGATTTTGAAGTAGGTTGAGTGTTTGATTGATAATCAACATAGGTTATGACGTGATTCATGCCATTCATGTCAACTAAAATTTCACCATGAGTTGAAGAGTTAGGGTCAATTGTAGTTTATATGACATTATGGGCTTGAGTTGAATTTTATAGATTTTTAGGTTGCAAAAAATTATTATTTCCTTGAGATTGAGCAATGTTATTTTTGGAGTGATGTATAAGGATATTTTAATACATTTCAAGATGAGCATTGGCTTGGTTAATTGTATCATGTTCAACACAAATTTCATGATGTTTGGATATTTTTTCAATTTATTGAAAGTTTTATCTTACCATAACATCATGGTCAAAGCTATGGTCAAGTAGGAAATTATATGTTAAGGTACAAGTGAAACATAAATTTTCATGTGAGTGACCCCAATGGGATTGAAACCAACAAATTTTTTTAGTGTCATACCATTGAGATTTTTTTCATGAAAGATCAAATTATTTTGGTTGAAATCTAGGAAGTTTCCTTTGAATATCCTAAATATTAAGAGATTGATGAGTGTTATTGTTATTATTGGAATAAGGAAGTGGTTGAAAATGGCTTCCCACAAGTGGTTGAGAAAAAGACACATTTTAATATCCACTCATAATGATTGCATGGATAGTTATCTTAGAGATAAAACTATGATCATAGGTATTAGTGACACCATTGTCATTAGCATGGTTTTTTAATGTCTTCATGTGTTTTGTTTTGGGTTGATGAATCTCAATTTTTCACAAGATCACCAATTTATTTTTCTTGGTCGAAATATTCTTCTAATGATTTAGAATAGAAGTACCTATCTTTGTATTGAAAATTTGGTTCCAATGTGGTTGTAAAGATGTTAATTTTTTTAGACATGTTGTGCTCAGTTTTATTACCTAGAAATTTACATCACTCGATGAAATCATGGGCTATCTCATTATTGGCTTGTTTGCAATTGATGATGTTATCCATATTATTTTTGGGTATGTCATGGTGTTGGAATTTTTGAACTAGTACATTCACTAAGAATTCTAATTCAGTTATAGAGTTAAGCTAGAATTGATTGTACCATTCTAAAACATCACCCATAAGTGTTTTGAATAATAGTTTGGTAGTTAAAAAGGTGTTAAACTTGAACTAATATTTGTAGATATTTACAAAGGTCTTAGGATGTACATTGAGATCAACAGATACATTTTAAGTGATAGTTGGAGTGATTCCCCTAGTTTCCATGGTTGTAATATAAGGTACTTAGGGTTAATTTTGGAGATGTTTGATGAATTTGTTATGAATGGGAGGTCATGGGATGATGTTCCTGAGATGATCCTTAAGGGGGAAGGCATCGAGGACATTGATTTGGAATTTCCCACTGATTTTATTGAAGTTTATTGGACATTTTCTAGAGTTGATTTTGCATTTGTATGAATTTGTTGGAGCTAGATGTTTGCATACGATCCATTTAGTCTAACATATTTTTAGTATAATTGATTGGAATATTTTGACTTTATTGGGATGGTTGAGTTTCATGTTTTCTATATTAAGAAGCTTGAGTGGTGATAGATATTTTACCTTCTTTTGGATTAATGAACCTTAACAAGTATAAAACTTAGAATAATTCAATTTTAAAATAGATGATAATAATAATATATAAAATTGAATGCTAAAATAGAGTATAAGTGAGCTATTAAAATTTACTATTAATAGAAAGCACTAAGAGGATTACTATACTTAACATTTTTTGGGTTTGTTTAGGACTAAGAATCTATGTAGATGAAGAAAGGGATAAAATTGGATCAAGAATCACTCATATTAGGAAATTGAGTTTATAAGTTTGTCTAGATGAGTTTGTTATAATATACAAGCTTGTAGTAGGATAGAAGCATCTACCTATTGTTGGATTTGTCCCTATGAATTGCATCTCATTATTTTTGTGCACCCTGCTATGTCTGCTTAAAGACTATCTTCTTGTGTGATATTAGGTGCTCACTGTATATGAAAATATAGGAAACCCATCTCTTTAACTTCAAAATCCTATCTACATTTTTGGACACTAGATTAACCTATGAAAATGGGGGAAGAGTGACAAGTCAAACTGTTCTCAATACTCCTAAATTAATGGCTAAACATTTCCTACATATCTAATACTTTGAGGAGATAAATTAAACCATACATAGTTCTTCCCTTTAAGTAAATGTGTGCAATCATGATCCACTAATATGAATGCATCAATGCATCATGTGATTTATATTTTGACACTTGATAATGGAAATTTTACTCAGATTTGGTTCTTCAAACTTAGCTAGGGCATACTCCTTGTGACCAATTTTTTATTTGGTAAGTTTAGCATTGTCCCTCTCAATATGCATATGTATAAATATATGTTATTGATAGGTGCTAGGTGCCTACTAGATATGAAATAGGCTTAGAACAATTATGTATATAAATAGAAAAATATTTGGGTGATATATCAGACGACCAACATGTGAAATGTATGGTTGACCCACAAATTTGATTTGAATTTGGAAAATGACCATTGCTTGGCCCAAGTTCAGGTCCGTCATAGTTTGATGCTTTTAGAATTATAAAGTCATCTGAGTTATAATGAACTCATATAGAAACCAGGAGCTATGATATAATGATTAGGAGATAATTTAAGTGTGATGATAAGAAGGTTAGACACAAACTAGAAAATTTGTGTCGGTGACTGATAACAAATAGGGAAGGTCAAACCCATATAAGGCAAGTAAATATGAGATAAGGGTGTGTAAGATCCATATGTGTATGCACAAGTCATGTGAGGTAAAGATAGGTAAATAATGATAGTTTCAAGTGTCTGATACCATATTTTAGTGTTTACAAATGCCTTGCTTTAGTCTAGTATCAAAAATAAAATAATGCTTAAGTAAAAGGTTGGAGAGATGTACCTTAGTGTGTAAACACACTTTGTATTTGGGAGAAGGCTCCAAGTGTGAAAATTTCTCAATGAAAACCTATAATGAAACATATATCAATCAAAGTTCATATATGAAATGAAATCTGAAATAAACTAAAACAATTTAAATTTGAAGAGCAATGAAGGAATACACATGTAAGTTGGTGAACCATGATACCCTATAAAGTGTTAGAGATGCACTTCCTTATAAAAAAATAGATATTGAGAGTGATTTTTCCCTAATGGAGGATAACATGGGGTGATTATGCCCCGAGGAAAGTTCTATTGTTAAACCGTGGGTTGGGAAGATGAATACCCTAACCCTCATAAAGGAGTAGTACTAGGTCATTGAGTGCCATTAAACCTCAAACACACTACCCATATAACTAATTATTGAACCCAAATATTGGAGGGTGGAGCCCATACTAAGCTCATGTTAACTAATTCTTGAACCCAAAGACTAGAGGGACAGAGTCCCCATACTAGGACTTGTATGTAAATTGAATCAATCATTGTAGACAAACTTATAGATTAAAAATGTTACCTTCAGTGTCTTTATTACTATCAATGCCAAATTGAAAATAAAATAAAAATTAAAATAGTGTGTGCATGAACAATGTTCATTCCCCATATTATATTCTAATTATACCAATTTGATATAGAATTCCATAAAATTTGTATGCCTTCTACCCCAAAACTTATATTTTTAAAAAACTTGTCACTTATGTACATATATAAATGTTTTCATATGCATTGCATATGCCCCTAAATATATTTTAACTTGGATATACTGTTGCATGATCTAAATCAAACTGATAAATTGTTTCAAATTTATAAATTATTTATGTGTGTAGGCTTAATCATTGTCATGAGCCCACTAATATGCCCCATTTCGAGGTGAGGAATGTAGCATGTCAATTAATTATCTCAAAATAAAAATGTTAAACACATCATGTCATAAAAAAATGTAAGAATTTAAATCATGCGATAACATGTAGATAATATGTCGTCATAGTATGAATAGATCATCAAATCTTATATGAAACATGTATCCTAAGACATATAAGTGTCATGCTAAGTTATAGGAATTATGTACACAGTAGTAATCATCATAAATATAATAAATGAATAGTAACCTACATGGAAAATGTGCATGATATGGATCATGGCACCACACATAATAATAGAGGTGAATGATATGGATCATGACACCACAAGCTCAGTAGACAATCCTAGTTTTATCCACTCATAAGTATAGTGTAATGGCCATGATACACACATGAAATGACACTTAATGATCATACAATATCACATAAGGAAAGAGCCACACCAAATGAGCAAATAATTTCACACAATGAACAATAAAATTTCATACAATAAATGCACACACAAAGGACAATCAAATGTCACACAAAGCAAGAGATAGAAAATGGACAATTGAATGTCATACAAGAAGGCAAGGGCCACATAAAGAAAGAATCATACAATGATATCCTCAATTAATAAAAAAGGTAATAGAAAATGATAAGGGACAAATAAAGAGTCATAAAATAATATACTTAATCAAGTAATGTCACATATTAAGACATGCACCACACAAAGCATAATAAATGATTAGCCTAAAAAAAAATGAAGCATAAAACAATTTAGGCTAGTCTTAGCCATGGATTTATGTCAATGTCACATCATAGAAAACTATCATATCCATGAAATGTAAGACTATAAATAATATAAACAAGAGAAAGGCATATGCAAGCAATCAATCATCTCAACATGATAAGTGAAAAGGCCGTAGAAAGATAAAATGTGTAACAATGTAACATATGGAATTAGATGCCCCCAACATTGGCATGGTCCCTGGGTATATGAATGTCCTATATTTGTATATCCATGTATTATGTATAACCTATATGTCTTACATCTCACTCACATATATCATGAAATGTATGCATGTATAAAAAAGAGTATTAAATCTACAAAACATGTTATAAATAGTATAAATGAATAATGTAAACTAGCAAACACATCATGTTTAGGCCCTAAGTTTGATTTTTTTGAAAATTTTTAATAGACTTTTCTTTTATAAAATAGATGTGTTGATGTGTCATCTAGCATATCCCACCAAATCGAGGATTTTAAGATGGTTTTCCATCTAGCCTATCTTGAAAGGAGGCCCATGAGGGTCTCTTCAAGGTCTATATCTACTAGGTCATGCCATACTGGATAATCTAGTTGGTCATTACGCACGGTTCCAATTCATGGGGAATTCTAATTTGAAATATTCTAAACTTAGTTTCCATGTTGTTATGGTCTTTTGGTGGATTTAGAGGGGATGTAAGTTCAATTATTTCAGTTATGCAAGTTTTTGTTGCATCTCCAAAAATAATAGAACCATGGTTTTTTTAGATTTTACGTTGTGGTTAAAATCAAAGTTTAAGGGTTTTAATTAAATGTGAGTGCAACTAATTTATATCTTTGTTCATAAAATAATAACAAAATATTGCATTCAAAACCTACTCTAACCCTAGATAACATAGATTAAAAAGGAATAAAAGAGAGGGAAAAGAGAGAAAAAGCTTGCCAAAATGCAACCAAATCCATTCATCCTCATTGAAAACATTTAAGTAATCGATCTCTCATTGGGCCAACATGTGAAAAACCACCAATGGAGTTGATGCAAGAGTCTAAGGATGAGAAAGTGAGAAGAAAAATAACACTACCACCATTTACATACACATGCAATGATACCAAACATTCATAGCTTCAATTAATAAAAATATCCTTGAGCAACATAATGTTTGAATGTTTACAATTGTTCAGGTATAAATTTTGCCAACATAACGGTGGGGGAAAAAATAAGGAGGGAGAAATTGCACTACAAATAAATAAAAATGTGAGTGGTCCACAATATCTCTAAGGAGAAAAAAGTTATCCACCCTTTGTGTAGTCAAAATACACCATTATATAGAAATTCCCCTTGAAAAGGAAACATTTTCCCTTAAAACAGTGGTTGGAAGCCATTAATTATAGTCACTAATTCCATTTCCCTCCAAGAGCAATGCCACTCTCTGAGACAACACTTCTTAAGGCTGTGGAAAGAAAAAAAATCATTAAAATTTGAAAATTAAAAGCTTACTAGATAAAACAAGCACTAAAATGCAAACATATTTTAGCACAAACAAAATTTATAAAAATTGATGCAACTGTTGCAACTAGGCCTGAGTGAGTCTTCTGGTATCACAAACAATTCCAAAAACTGACAACCAAGGTGAAAGCTATCTATAAAAAACCAAAAAGTGCCTAAAAGAGGCCTAATAGACCTAATCAAGCTTCTGGGAGGCACATCTTTTTAAAAAATTGTGTTGTTTCTAAATTTTAATCCTCAGTTCCAATCAGGCTTGGAAAGCCTAGATAGAACTAAGGGGCACTTAAGAGGTCTTTATAGACCTAATCGAGACTTTATTATCTAATTAGAACTAAAATTCAAATTTTGGGGGCCCTAAGACCTAATCAGGCTTAGGACCCCCAAATAGGTCTATGGTAATTGGTTTAGGCATGTTTAAATTATAGCCAAAGATTTAACTCCAAATAACATTGGACTCATCATAGAGTTTGGTGGCTTTAAGCCCTGACAACCTAGTTTGAGCTTGGGCCCCGATTAACAAAGAATTGCATAGGGGGAATAATCCCTGACTTAATTAGGGATTTTCCCATAATATATAAGGAGCATTAGATGGAGGGTTTGCAGACCTAATTGGGGTCTAGGGCCTAATTATAATTGTGAGCATTCTAAAGTCTAGCCCGAGACCTAATCATGGAATAAGTTTTGCTTAACACTAAGCCTTACCCCCCAACACTATCACAACCTAATCCAAGTTATAAACCTTAATTACAACTACGATGCAAAATCGACCCCTTCTAAGACCTGTTTAGAACAAAAAGTCTAGTTAACAAAGGTTGAAAACAAAATGTCTTCCCTATATCTAATCAGGTTTTAAAATTTGATTAGGTATATGAGACTTACAAATTTTCAACATATACGTGGTTGAATAAAAACATGAGATTAAAAATAGACCATGAAAAATTGAACCTTGATGACTTAATTGGGAGTTGGAAGCCCGATTAGGTCTGCAAAATTGATTTTTTTTTAAAAAACTTACAAAATACATATAGGGGCATCTAGAAGTCATTTTGGGACCAAGTGTAAAGTATGGAACTCTCAAAAGAGCTTCGTTGTCTCAATGGGATAGGCCTTAGTGGTTGAAATGGCATGTAAATTAAAAAAATCCCTAGAATAGATCAAGATAGTTGAGAGAGAAAAATTTTCCAAGGCAAACTGGAAGGTCAAGACTCTATTTTCACGCTAAGTGCTTTCTATGAAGTTTTCTTGTATAAGCATGATATTTGAAAATGATGTGGTTTTAAGGCCTAGTTTTACATGCAAATCAAGGCAGCCCACTAAGGTAACTTGGGAGTAATGAGACCAAATAGACATGAGCGTAAGTAGGATCATAGTGAGAGTCCCAAAAAAAATGTTCTATAATTTATGAGGAATTAGGTTGTGTTATGTAAACAATAACACATGGGGACTCTACTAGGAAATACTCCTGAGTATTTTGAAATTAGGGAAATGTGCATATGAACCTAGAATATATGGCCAAGAAAATGCATAGAAACATGAATGGATATAATAGAGGAAAATAAAGGAATGGATACAAAACTAAATTTTATATTCTCATTGACTTAGTGTGTGAAAATGAGTTAATCACCGCTTCATGAAACATGCATGGACTAGCTACTACAACTCTAACCATTGGGCTAGTGAATCCTACATTGAGAACATTTGGCCTAGACATTGCTCTATTTATAAATAGGCATACATATCCCTGATGAAGATGTCTTTGATCCCACTCAAGGAAATGATCTACTACCTACTAGGATTCCATAGCTCTGATAGAGGTTCCCTGAATCACCCAAAAGTTGAGTTTTTCAAAAATTGATTTTTACTTATTTTTCTCTTTTATTTTATTTCTTTGCTTTTATTGTTTCAATTTTGGCTTGGGGACCACCAAACAAATGAAAGGCAAAACTATATATTTTTAACCATCGATATTAATCATAGCAAGTTCATCCAAGCAAACCCAAAAACCATTAAAATGTGATTATTTAGTGTATGGTTTCGAGAGAATTTAATCAGAGGTCAAATAGTTTACCCAAACTTTCCCAAATATAAATATATGTAGAACACACACGACAACCTAAGATTTTAAAATCATTTCATAAACATAATCTCAATTTAAAAGTACTCAGATTACTTATGTCCCAAAATGTAACTTGAGCTACTTATGTACAAACCATTCTTCCTCATTGTTTGATAAATAAGGAACCCTAGGGCATAAAAATAGGCCAGACCAAAAATATACAAACACGAGGCCAAATCAATGATGAAATCAAGAAATAAAATTAAAAAAACAAAGAGAAGGTATTCACAAGAGATCACCAAACAAATTCATGTCTGAAAGAAATTTTGAGGAATCACCATTGGATAAACTAAAGGACGTCCTCATTAGTTAGACACTTGATACAAAAAACATTCACATTCAATATTTTGATAAGGTTGGTAGGGATCTTACCAAAGGGACAATCATATTTATGATGGTGTTGACCTCTACATTTATGTACACTACCCCAAAGAGTTTTGTCTACAATGTTTTCATGCAAATTAAGTAAATTTTTAGCATTAAATTCATTACTGTACACATGTCTAATTAGTAAAAACCACTTAGGATAAGGTTTTATGAATATCTCTACCAATACAATTTGTGGTGAGGGATAGGGGTGGGTATCAACACATACCAGAGAGATTGGAACACCCAACTTCGAAAAGACATGTTCTTCATTGCAGTCAATCAATGGATCAACTATTAGCTAATATTTTTCTGATAAGAAGGTTGTGAAAACATCCTTCTTTTAATTTTCATCATCAAAAAAGCATAAGCTCTATTATTCCCATGTTAAAGAACTTATAGTTTTATCATCAGTGTTTGAAGGATGCAAATAATTGCATTAGATCAAGGTATTCTCAGCTCTAGCTACCACTGACATCATTAATTCATTGTAGCCACCATGCTCATGATTATTCATTTGTGTCTTGATTGCCTCTACTATTGGGAGGAACATAGGATGTTGAAATCATGCTATACAAAATTTTACAAATAATCTAACTCTCAAAAGGTGGGGACATCAACCTGATTTTAAGCTTCATTCCAATTATCATTAGCAATGTATAAGTGTTACTCTAATGAGAAGAGAACTCTCATGAATGCATAATTCAGACTTACACCACTTGGATCAAAATCAAGGTTGTCTTGGAGTGGTATATACTTAGTTTTGAACTCATGTAACTCTTTTTATACATTTAGATAACCAAGTTCACTCTTTTTTGCTTATATTCCATCCATCTCAAATGTCGATACAAGATTTAAACTACTATAAATGAGATTTTGATCTTCCTAGATCAGTGTTCCAAATGTAGGAACAACAATGCATAATATGTGTTGGGAGGATGTACACCGGAAGCACACAATTTGATTACCAATACCAAGCAACTTAATATGCGGAAATTAACCAGATTCACCAAGTAACTAGAATTCAGAATAACACAGCGTATGAGAGACAATACCAAATTGTATTAACACTTTATACAGAAAAGAATACAATAAAGAAGATGCCACTTCTTCTCCACCACCTTACAGAGGTTTCCCACACCTCAAGTGAACAGTAATTCTTCTCCCCAAAGCTCTCCCTCTCACAGGTCCCAACACCCAACTCAAATACAGAGTTGGTGTTCACCTCCCGTGCTCCACGCACACCACAAGTGCTCCACGCACTCCACAAGCACTCCACGTGCTCCACAAGTACTCAAGGTACTTCAAGTAGATCTCCCATGAATCTGCAACAACCTGCAATTCAACAGACCATACTTATGGAAGGAACTCCCTTGCCTTCCTCTTGCTCTATCCGAGTACACACCTGTACTCCAAGTAGATCCTGCCTGATACTGCTCCCTGTAGTGTTGCTGTCTGTATGAACTTGCACACCTGCAAATCAAGCAATGGTTCTAATCACCTGTGAACCTCGACCTTGCACACACATACACCTGCAGATCAACGATCTTACTTACCATGTAGATCTCCTATATAGGCCATGCACACCGTGACCAAGATCCTACACTCTTGAAGAACCCAGCTGGCTCTCCAATCCAGCACCAACACACCTGGTACTGTGGCACTAGGAGGAACGCACCATAGCTCTACCTCACACACAGAAAGAGCTTATAATTATGCTCTCTTACTCCCTAGAACTCTTTTCCAATACAACCATGAGTCTATTATATAGATCTCATCTAAACAGTGATTAGACATCTAATTACCATAATTAGATCCGCAGCTATGAGTCTAAAATTAGCGCTCATCATGCAAACTCTTGGTTCGTTAGTTCACTGCCCGTAATTAACTCGCAGTCGAACTACACAGGCGACCGACGTCGGTCCCTATCCGCCTGGGGTCGCCGACGCCGGCCGATATATGACCGACGTCGGTTGCCTTCCTGTCTTACCCTGCCGACGCCGGTTGGCCAGACCAACGCCAAACACTTCTGACACTCAGCAACTCATTCTGCAACCTCCTCCATGTCTGCATCAGTGAAGCTTTTAGCTCCACAATCCTAACAATCTCCCACTTGGAGATAAACAGCTGCACTGTACCTGTACCTGTACTTCGTCTAATCTGTTTCCTGGTTTGTATCCCTCTTCAAGCTCCCACCTGAAGACAACCCACCACACATCCCGTGGTGTACCACCTGTCATCCGAGTAACCTGCCACATCCGAACCTACAACACCTGTAGTGAAGTCCTGACCCTGCATAGCAACACCTGCTGCCGGTCCCTCTCAGAAAACCTGAGAATCCACTTCCACGAATTGGCTCCTAACTCTCTGACAGCTCCCACTGCATGGGAATACTCAGGTCTAAACTAGACCTCATGTGATTTCAGACACTGTACCTGTCCAGCCCTTAGTGTGCTTCGGCTCTGCATCCCGAACCTCGCCAACACCTGATTCACATCAGCTCCCACTCGAGACAAAATCAACCTGTGATCTCCATGCCTCCCATGTCAAAGAATTCCGCTGCTCCAAACTCCTCATGACATGCCACTGAACTAATCTTACCCTTAGCTCAGCAAAACCCTGTATGTACTAACCCTACTAGCAAATATACTATCCACATACAGCAACAGAATGATGTCGCGAGTCATCATCCCCCTGGTAAGCCAAAACCACAGTAGTTACCCTGACATTGACTGAAGCCATGCTCCGTCCTCCACCTGTCAAAACCTGTAACACTGTCCTGCAGCTCCACAAGACCATATACCTGGTCTTCCGTCTCATGTGTCCGTTCTCTCCATTCTTCTACTAAGGAATCCATTCGTCTCTGTGCTTTCATCCCTGTTGGCAACTCTACCAAGACACACCTGTCTGGTTCTCCTCCAAGGAATCACATCCTCATCCATGCCAAGCTCACACCTGTTTCCTGGATCCTTCCTGCTCTATAATCAGTAACATGTATGAAGAAGAGGAACAACGAATTTGAGGGCCTACTTACGCCTTCAGTCCTCCGTATGGGTGTTTGAGACTCCTTGACAGCTTGCTGTCCACCCAAAATCCGTTACAGTGACCGACCTCGGTCACCCCACAGTCTGCATCCGACCGACGTCGGTTCCATGCGTCTGTACCTGACTACCAACCTGCCTGCACTGGTGTCCCTACTGCCGACGTCGGTCCTGATAACCGACATCGGTCTTACATACTGCCGACGTCGGTCCCATGACCGACATCGGTCTTACCCTGCCTGACATCGCCGGCTTCGGTCTGCACATGACCGACATCGGCACCTATCTGTTCGACGCCGGTTCTTCCTGACCGACATCGGTACCTGTGTTCGCCTGTGAGTGATGACTTTTTACCCGCGAGCTCCTTTGAATCAAAATCCATGTCCAAACTGCCCTGCTCAGAAGTATCCAGCCACATCCACTGGGTTCTGTCCGCCATCTCCTCCATAAACACCAAGGCTTTCCAGTTCTTAAGCCTGTCAAATATATCTGTCTTCCGCTTAAGAACATGCATCTCCTTCCTGCTCATGTGACCAAGCCTACGAAGCCACGTCTCCGCAACAAAAGAAGAATCAGTAATATAAACAAGTAGATAAAGGATACCTGTTTTCTTACCACCAGCTAATTCAAGTGCATCCGCTGTGAGAGTTCTTGTGCATCTCTCATCACCCAATCTTTCTGAAGAAATTAGCCATATCTCCAAACCTGAGACCTGCATGACCTTCATCAACACCTGTGTGTTGGCCGCCTGCAATTTCAGCTTCACTTCCCCTTTGCCAATTCTTTGGCAAGGCTTACCAGCTCCTCTACCTGAAACTGCATGGAAAGAGGCAACCGAATCTTTTATCCAAGATTCAACTTTATCCAAGAAACCTGCAAACACATCCTGTGCAACAAAACCTGCTACATCTGTATCTTCAGTTTCTTCATGCTGATCTGTTACCAACCAACAATAATCTTTTACCTGCTCTTTCTTTCCATAGGACCGTGAGTGACCATCTGTGCTTTTCAACTCCTCCATTCTTAGCTTACTTTGATCTGCTGTTGCTCTACTCCCACTCGATCAGAAACCCCCTGAGAGTGACCTGTAACCAAACACAAAACCTGCTTCCTCCAACCTCAGCTCAGATACCACTTGTTGGTATCAAGCTCAAGAACCTACAACCAAGGCTCTGATACCACTTGTTGGGAGGATGTACACCGGAAGCACACAATTTGATTACCAATACCAAGCAACTTAATATGCGGAAATTAACCAGATTCACCAAGTAACTAGAATTCAGAATAACACAGCGTATGAGAGACAATACCAAATTGTATTAACACTTTATACAGAAAAGAATACAATAAAGAAGATGCCACTTCTTCTCCACCACCTTACAGAGGTTTCCCACACCTCAAGTGAACAGTAATTCTTCTCCCCAAAGCTCTCCCTCTCACAGGTCCCAACACCCAACTCAAATACAGAGTTGGTGTTCACCTCCCGTGCTCCACGCACACCACAAGTGCTCCACGCACTCCACAAGCACTCCACGTGCTCCACAAGTACTCAAGGTACTTCAAGTAGATCTCCCATGAATCTGCAACAACCTGCAATTCAACAGACCATACTTATGGAAGGAACTCCCTTGCCTTCCTCTTGCTCTATCCGAGTACACACCTGTACTCCAAGTAGATCCTGCCTGATACTGCTCCCTGTAGTGTTGCTGTCTGTATGAACTTGCACACCTGCAAATCAAGCAATGGTTCTAATCACCTGTGAACCTCGACCTTGCACACACATACACCTGCAGATCAACGATCTTACTTACCATGTAGATCTCCTATATAGGCCATGCACACCGTGACCAAGATCCTACACTCTTGAAGAACCCAGCTGGCTCTCCAATCCAGCACCAACACACCTGGTACTGTGGCACTAGGAGGAACGCACCATAGCTCTACCTCACACACAGAAGGAGCTTATAATTATGCTCTCTTACTCCCTAGCACTTTTTTCCAATACAACCATGAGTCTATTATATAGATCTCATCCAAACAGTGATTAGACATCTAATTACCATAATTAGATCCGCAGCTATGAGTCTAAAATTAGCGCTCATCATGCAAACTCTTGGTTCGTTAGTTCACTGCCCGTAATTAACTCGCAGTCGAACTACACAGGCGACCGACGTCGGTCCCTGTCTGCCTGGGGTCGCTGACGCCGGCCGATATATGACCGACGTCAGTTGCCTTTCTGTCTTACCCTGCCGACGCCGGTTGGCCAGACCAACGCCAAACACTTCTGACACTCAGCAACTCATTCTGCAACCTCCTCCATGTCTGCATCAGTGAAGCTTTTAGCTCCACAATCCTAACAATATGTTTGTTTCAAATGCATATAATACATCTTCTTCATCTAGTTGCTCTAATTCTTCCATAGGCTAATTAAAAGAATTTAATGATGTCTTATTGTGTATGCATCTCCTTGTTACTCTAAATTTCACTCATGAACTCACCTGAAATGTCTGTTGTAACTTCATCATTAGACTTATCTTCCCCACTGCTCTTTTGAATTGGTTCTTGCCTACTGAATGGGATGATCTTGGTCAATATGAATGCTTCAAAACTTATTTCATTTCCATATCCATAGGTCCTAAATTGAGAACTCAGGAATTTGGTCTCATAGGTCAACCCATGCATTGCTTATTGGGTTTCTTCTGAAATAAACAATGCTTTATTAGCAACAACACTGAAAGATGCTTCATCACTAAAGTAATGAAAAATAACATGTTGATTACATGTTGAATTAACATAATTGGATGTGTTAAATGTACTATCAAAGTTATCATTAGTCACAAGGAGGTTTGGTTGATTGTAAGCTTGAGGAAATGCTTGATTATAAGGTGAAAATTGGTATATGGCATGACCTATAGGTGAGTTAATTGAAGTATATTGGGTGTAAACACCTGTTTATCCTAATGAATAAAATATGTCTGCACTATAACCATGTGACACTGATTGTTGTTAAATAGTGAAGGCTTACTGATGAGTTAATGCCAACGATGTGAGAGCAAACATAGTCCTCTAAATAAGTATGGTACTGAATGAATCTAACATTTTCAAATAGATATAAATATAAATTAATTCCATTTATAGGAATGTGTCTTTCATCCTTTGGTATAACTGATGAAAGTGGAATTGAATGCACTCATGGCTCATTAGTCTCCCTGTGAGATGTATAAAATTGATTGTATAGGGAAATAGGGTCAGTGGGTACATTAAAATGGTTAACAAATGTGTTTTCAAAGGCAAACCACAAGGTAATACATCCATTTGACAAGTCCAAGTACCAACCATCAGCAACCTCATCAAAAGAGTAAGGAAACAAGATATAGGAACCATATTCATTTTGGATTTGAGTTTAGATAATGGCATCCTTGAATGCGTGAATGTGTTCTTTTACAATACCAATCCCAACATGTGTATATTTGGGACATAATTCATCGAGATTCTTAGGAAAGTTATTATCAGGCCCTAGAATGTTTACAGGGTAGCCACCTCCACCAAGCCAAGAAAAATATATTGTTAGGTTTAGAAATTCAGTTGTTTAGTATTAGAACCTAGAATGCCATTCTTAGAAATGTCTCTAAAATCCAAAATTTTAAGATTTTTGTTAAAAAATAGTTCAGTTTTAAAATTTATATCAATTGGCCCTCCTTCTAGTGCCAATATGTTGACATGTGTTTCAATCATGCAACATGGTGGGAAGAGCATAAAGGATGGACCAAAAGACCCCAAAAAAGATAGACTTTAGAACAATCCTTCCATACCCTTTTTCTAGCAATATGTTGATGTGTGTTTTAAGCACACAATAAGATGGGGAAAACATAAAGGATGGTCATGAGACCAAAACGACTGATAAATCATGAATATTCATCTTGGACTTCCTTCTAGTGCCACTTTTTTGATGCATGTTTAAATTATGCATCAAGGTGGGGAAATCATAAAAGAGAGGCCAAAAGACTTGAAATAAGATACATTTTAGAATATTACAATCGGGCCCTCCTTCTAACACTAATATGTTGATATGTTATTTGGCATGACCTACCAAATATATAATTTTAGGGTGGTTTTCATATCCAACCTCTCTTGAAAATATACCCATGAGGGTCTCCCCAAGGTGCATATCTACCGAATGATGACGTACTGGGTAATCTAGTTGGTCATTGTGCATGATTCTAATTCAAGGGGCTTGCTAGTTTAGAATATTCTAAAAATAGTTTATTCTTGTTCTGTTATTTTGGTGGATTTATATGGGATGTAAGTGTAGTTATTTTAGTCATGTGAGTTTTTAGTTACATCTCTGTAAATAATAGAACCATGTATTTTTAGATTTTCCCATGTGGTTGAAATCAATGTTTATGAGTTTGAATTATATGTGTGTTGCTGATTTATATGTTCATTCATTCCATTATTTAGGTGTTCAACATTGAATTTAAAATAATGTAAGATATCTTGAAATTGAGATAAAATAATAATGATATATTGCATTCAAACCCTACTCTAACCCTAGCTAACAGAGATAAAAAGAACAAAAGAGAGGGAAAATAGAGAAAAAAACCTTTCAAAACTTAGTAAAATACATTCTTCCTAATTGCAAATGTCTATGAAATTGATCTCTCTAGTCAAATGTGTGCACAAATACCAATGGAGTTGATGCAAGAGTATGAGGATGAGAAAGCGAGAAGAGAAAAAAACACTACCACCATTTACATGCACATGCAATGATACCAAATCTTCACAACTTCAATAAATAAAAATATCCTTGAGTAACACAATGTTTAAATATTTACAATCATTCAGGCATAAATTTTGCCAGTATAACAGTAGGGGAACAAAGGAGGAAGGATAAATTGCACTACAAATAGATAAAAATGTGATTGGTCTACAATGTCTCCATGGAGAAAAAATGAGCCAACCCTTATGTAGTCAAAATGCACCATTCTATAAAAATTACCCATTACAAGGAGATGTTTTCTCTCCCAAATGTGTTTGGAAGACATTAATTGCAATCAACAAATACATTTCCCTCCAAGAGCCTCACCAATTTCCAAGACAACATTTTTTAAGCCTGTAAAAAGATAAAAAATCATTAAAATTTGACAATTAAAAACTCACTAGACAAAAAGCACTAAAATGCAAACAAAATTTAGCATAGAAAAAATTTCTCAAAATTGATGGTACCATTGTGACTAGACTAAAGTGAGCTTTTCAAAAACATAAACAATTCCAAAAACCAACAATCGAGGTGAAAGTTATGTACAAAAAAACAAATAGTGCTCAAAATAGGCCCAATATACCTAATTGGGATTCTAGGAGACACATCTTTTAAAAAAAAATCATTATTTTTAAATTTTGATCCTTAGTTAGAATCATGATTGGAAAACCTAAATAAAATAAGGGGGAACTTAAGAGGTACTTATAGACCTAATCGAGACTTTATTTTTCAAGTTAAACTAAATTTCAAATTCGAGGGGTGCCAAGACTTAATTAGGGTTGGGACCCTTGAATAAGTCTACAATGGTTGGCCTAGGCATGTTCATGTTATAACAAAGATTTAACTCTAAATAGAATTGAATTAGCACAAAGGGGGACCTATAGGCATAACCAAGTTTATGGGCCCAATTAGTATAAAGACTAGGCGATTCAAGTCTTGATGACCTACTTGGGGATTGGGCCTTGGTTAACAAAGGATTGCATGGGGGGAAGAGTCCCTGACCTAATCAAATTTTGGGACTTGATTATAACTATGAGCTTTTTAAAGTCCAACCTAAGATCTGATCATGGAATAAATTTCGCTTAACACTAAGCTCAACCCCTACACTCTCATGACCTAATTAGGGTTATAAACCTTGATTACAAATACAATGTAAAACATACCCCTTCCAAGACCTATTCAAAACAAACATATTTATTATAAAAGGGTGAAAATAAAAGGACTTCCCTAAACCTAATCAGGGTTTGAAGCCCGATTAGGATAAAAATGTGAGATTATAACTAAACTGTGAAAACTTGAACCTTGATGACCTAATCAGTGGATGGAAGATCGATTAGGTCTACAAACTTGAGTTTTTAAAAAATAACCTACAATATATCTCACTAGGTAATCAATCAATTTTTTCTCAAATTTACAGAATTCATTTAAGTGTTTATAGGGCATCCAAAAGTCATTTTGGGACCAAATGTAAAATATGGAACTTTCTTGCAGGAGCTTGTTTGTCTCAATGGGATGGGCCTTGGGGGATGAAATGAAACAAATAAAAAAGACCCCTTAGAATAGCTCAAGAGAGCTGAGAGATCAAGATTTTTCAATGCAAACTAGGAGGTCAAGATTCCACTTTCATGTTAAGTGTTTTATATAAAGTTTTCTTGCATAGATGTGATCTTTTCAATAGAGGTGGTTTTGGGACCTAATTTTACATGTAAATAGAGGTAGCCTACTGAGGCAACTTGGGAGTGATGAGACCAACTAGCTATGAGTGTAAGTAGGAGCATAGTGAGAGTACCCAAAAATTGGTTCCGTAATTTATGAGGAATTAGGGCACATTGTGCAAACAAAAATAAATGATGAATCTGTTGGGAAATATTCCTGAGCATTTTAAAACTAGAGAAATGTGTCTACAAACTTGATATATCTGGCCTAGATAATGCTTGGAACATGAATATATATGAGAGAGGAAAATAAGGGAATTAATATAGAACCAAATTCGATATTCTTATTGACCCAGTGTTTGGAAATGAGTTAATTACCACTTTGTGAAACCTACAAGGACTAACTACTAAAACTCAAACCATCAGGTTAATGAATCCTACCTTGAGAATGTTTTCCTAGACATTTATCCATTATTAGACAAGCATCCATATCACCAACTTAGATGTCTATGATCCCACTCAAGAATTTGCACTATTGCTGACTGGGCATCCATATCCTCGGTAGAGGTTGCTTAAATCATCTGGAAGTTAAATTTTTTCAAAAATGATTTTTTTTTAAAATAATTTCTCTTATCTTTTCTTTCTTTATTTTTACTATCTCAATTATGTGTTGGGGACCACTATGGGAAACAAAAGGCATAACTATTTATTTTTCACCTTATATCTTAACCATAGTAGGTTTATCCAAGCAAACCTAGAAACCATTAAAAGTAATTATTTGGTGCATGGTTTCGGGAGAATATCTTCAGAGACCAAATAGTTTACTCAAACTTGCCCAAAAATGAACAAATCTAGAACACACACAATAACATAAGATTTTGAAATTGATTCAAAAATATAATCTTCAGTGACAAACTACTCAGGGTACTTACACACTAGAATGTCACTTGAGCTACCTACATACAAACCATTCTTCCTCATTATTTGATAAATGAGGAACCCACAAGGAAAAACAAATAGATTAGACCAAAAAAAAAAAACAAAACCATAAGGCTGGACCAATGATGAAAGTAAGAAAAATAAACGAAATCAAGAAACAAAATCAATAAAGCAAAGAGAAATTATTCACAAGAGCTTTCTAAGCAAATTCATGCCTGAAAGCAAGAGTTTGAGGAATCACCCATGGACAGGCCAAAAGACATCCTCATTAGTTAGACACTTGATATGAAACACATTCCCATTCAATATTTTGAGAAGGTTGATATGGATCCTACCAAAGGGACCATCATATTTACAACAGTTGTGAATTCTATGCTCATGCACACTATCCAAAGAGTTCTATATATGATGTTGTCATGCAAATTAAGTAAAATTTCAACATTAAATTCATCAATGTACGTACATCTAATTTTCAAAAACCACTTGGAATAGGATTTGATAAATACCTCTACCCATATAATGAATTACGGTGAGGGATAGGGGTGTGTATCAACACAAAATAGAGAGATTGGAATGCCTAACTTGGCAAAGGCATTTTATTTGTGACAACCAATTGGTGGATCAATTATTGGTTTATCTGTTTCTGAAAAGACTGCTAAAACAACATCTTTTTTGTCGTTTTTATCATCTAGAAGGCATAAACTCTGTTCTTCCCATGTTAAGGACATTGTGGTTTTGTCTTCGATGGCTGAAGTATGCAGAGAATAACATTGAATCAAGGCATTCTTAGCTCTGACTACCACAAACATCATTTCTGCATTATAATCATCATGATCATAATTATTCATTTGTGACTTGACTACCTCTATTGTTGGGAGGAACGTAGGATTCCTACAATCATGTTCTACAAGTTGATCCAAATGATGTAACTCTCCAAATGTGGGGACATCAACTTGATTTTCAACATCCTTCCACCTATCATCAACAACGTATAAGTGTTACTCTTTAGTGGAGAAAACTATAATGAATTAATCATCAGGACATATAAGTGTTGCTTTAGAGTGTGATATCTTCAGTTTTGAACTTATTTAACTCTTCTTCTTCCTGTGGATAATTAAGCTCACTCTTATTTTCTTTATTCCATCCATCTCTAATGATGATATGAGAGTTAAACTATTGTAATTGAGTTGTTGATCTTCATGAATCAACATTAAAAATGTAGGAATAAAAGCACATAATATGTTTGCTTCAAATGCATATAATGCATCTTATTCATCTAGTTGATCTAATTCTTCCATAGGTTGATTACATGCATTTTATGATTTACCTTATTGTGTATGCAACTTCCTACTACTCTAAATTTCACTCATAAACTTGCCTAAAGTGATTGTTGTAACTTCATCATGAGACGTATCTTTATCGCTACTCTCTTGAAATGGATCTTACCTACTGAATGGGATGCTCTTGATCAACATGACCACTTTGGCACTTGTTTCATTTCCATGTCCATAGGTCCCAAATTGAGAACTTGGGGAATATGGTCTTGTAGGTCAACCCATGCATTGATTATTAGGTATCTCTTGAAACAAATGATGCTTGATTAGTAACAACACTGAAATATGATTGATCACTAAAGTAAGGAAAAATAGTTTGGTGATTACATGGTAATTAACATAATTATGTGTGTTAAATGTACTATCAAGGTTTTCATTGCTCACGAGGAGTTTGGTTGATTTTAAGATTGAGGCAAAGCTTGATTGTAATGTGAAAATTAGTCCATGATTTGACTTATAGGTGAGTGAATAAAATGGGTCAACACCACAACCATGTGACATTGATTGTTGTTCAATAGTGAAGCCTTTCTAGTGAGTTAATGCCAACAATGTGAGAGAATATAGAGTCCTCCAGATAAACATGATAGTTAAGGGATATACCTTTTTAGATAGAATTCAATAGCAACCACTTCTATTTGTAAGAATGGGTCTTTCAACCTCCTATATAACTTATGAAATTAGACCTTGAATGCATTCATGGGTTCATTAGGATTTATACAGGCTATATTAAATCAATAGTATATGGCAACAAGCTCAATAGACATGTTAAATGTCGACAATTTTGACCCCATAGGTCAAATTTCCACCCTTATCATTCGAAGTTTTTTATGTCATTACAGTGGAAGGATCTAAGTAGGTTTTTGAGGTGTTCACAACAATTGTAGGGACATGTCCTAAAGAGGCCAACATGTATACATCTTTAACCTTCAGGCCAAGTGTTGGCATTCAAGTTTTCCTTCGGCAAAAGTTTTCAGGAAAGAGCCCACGACAAAAGAACAATGCCTATTTCTTTCAAAAAGAATTCTTTTGGGTTTTGTCCTTTGCCAAATTCTTTCAGAATTTTTGTTTGAAGCATTTTTTTGAGACAACTTTTTCGAAGGGTTCTTTTTGCATCTTCGAAGGGTTCTAATTTATTTTCTCGAAAGATCGTTTCTAAGTTCTGAGGGACCGTTTGTAAAAGTCCGAAGGTCTTTTTCTCTTTGGAAGGGTTCTTTTTCACAAACCTGAAGGTGCATTTTCAAAATTCTGAAGGACAAAAGATCATTTCGTAGAGTCTTTTACCTTTTAGAAAGGTCCATTTCAAATATTCCAAAGGGTTCATTCCCTTTGGAAAAAGGGTGTTTTCCAAAAGTTATGATGACCATATCAATATTTTTGAAGGGTTCCTTCCCTTTGAAAAAGGCATTTTCATAAGGGCAAGTGGACAAAGCAAGAAAATTTGAGGGGTGCGTTTCAGTTTTTTGAAAGGGTTCTTTTTCTTGTCAAAAGGCATTTTACATAATTCCAAAGGGTTGTTTTCATTTCTTCTGAAGGGTATGTTCCATTCGGGAAGGTTCTTTGCAAGGAGAAAATGCATTTAACAAAAGTCTAAAGGACCATTTACAAAGTGCTAAAGGGTAGTTTTCTATTTGCTGAAGGGTTCATTCATTTTTTGAGGGGTTGATTACAAAAGTTTTGAAAGGTCATTTTCTTTTGAAAATGACCATTGTCAAAACCCTGAAGCACAGTTTCGAAAGCCCATAGGGAAATTTGAAAGGGTTCTATTTATGATAATTCTTTAAAACTTTTTGTCTGAAGGAAATAAACAAAGAGAAGCTAAATATAATTAAATGAAGAAAGGAGCGGTTCCAAAATAATTCCTTTAGAATTTTTGTCTAAAGGAAATAGAAAGGAAATGGACCATCCAAAGGAAATAGAAAGGAAATGGACCAATCAGAAAGGATGAAGAGACAATTCCCATGGATAATTTGTCCACAAGAAAGTGACAAAATACAAAGAGCCTGAAGATATAATTCTTTCATACTTTTTGTCTGAAGGAAATAAATAAGGTATAAAGCTACGGGCAATAAGCTTGAAGGGAAAGTGAAAAAAGATAAAGAGCCCAAATGAATGTCTAAGGAATACATATAAAGCATGCAAAGTGGCCTAAGAAAGATTAGATGCATCCAAGACAAGCAAAAACATGTAAAAATCCAATAAAGTATTGTTTTTTCCATCTATAGGAAGATCTATAGTCCGAGACTGTAGTAAAGAGAACACCAAATAATAAATGAAATATTCAAATCATTCAAAGACATACAACTACATTTAGGCATGACTCTTTCAGTTTTACAATAGAGACTCGAATGCATGAAAGGCTTGAGGAGGTTAATGATGGAAGGCTATTTATAGTTGATTGGTCAAAGCTTTAGTTGACTATTTGTTGAAGCCATGCTTGTCTCCTAGTCATCTCTTGCATGCAATGATCCAACTCAACTTAAAGTTCAAACTTTCAAGGTTCTAACAGTTCAAGTAGAGTTTTAAATTCAGTTTGGCATAACATCATGCAAAGACCCATGCACATTGATCAATATTGAAGAATTCAATATTTCTTCTAAAATAAGGATTATGAAATGTGATCTCATCACTTTCAATGCCAAAGAGATTTTTATGCAAGGCATAAGAAATTGAAGGTTGTGATAGCACAAGTTGGACTGAGTTGACCTTTTCTTTTGTTTTTAGTGCCAACCTCTTGGCTGTTGTATCTTTTTCTATATAAGTTGGCTTTTCAGCCTTGATTTATATCTTCTTTTTGGCAAGACCATAATCTACCAAAAATTTGTGCTGTGTAACCTTTTCAAATTAATAGAAGGATAGTTTTTAGACTCCAAGGTGCTAGTATAGTGTATTTATGTCATTGATTTGCATATGTGATAGAATTTTCTTCCTTGTCAAGTCCTGATTCTTACCTAGTTACTAGCTGATCAGATTATGCAGGTCATATTCTGTGTTTAACATTTTTTAGTAGAATTTAAAATAGATATAAGTGGCTGGTTAGTACCTTGAATTAGACCTATTCCATTATTTCCCTCAAGATTTGATCACAAGATAAAACCTTTTCAAGATATACTAATGCATAGAGGTCAATTGGGGTTAAAATCTCAGTTTGTTTATTGTCTGATCAGTGTTTTTAGAAGCTCAAATTGAGTGGATCAATCAAAGTTCAGGGGTATCACCATCATTAGGTAGGATTTCCTTTCAAGTTTCCCCTTTTCCCTTTTCCCAATAGTTTGTAGCGTAGAGTAGAGAACCGAATTGATACACCAAAGGGAGCTAGCCCTTATAATCTAGAGATTCAATCCACTTATTAGGTTACCCATAACCTAGTATTATTTCCATGTTTTAGCAGACTGTGAAGGCCTAAAACTACCTTCATAAAGGTGTGAGTCTGATTGACAATAGTTTTTGGCACACCTGGTGGGACCCATTGGCGTTGATCTTGATGAAATTGCAGTTGCAACAACATTATTCAAGAATTATTTAGTTATTCTAAGCTCAAGCAGTTGCTTCAATAATCCAATCATAATTTCCATGTAAGTCTATTTTTATTGCATTATCATGAATGAGTTTTGATGGTTGTGTATGAATAGAATTCCTATGCTATATTTCCTTATCAACCCAATAATGGATCATACTAGCCTTGTCATGATATCTGTGAGCCTTTTTATGAACCTAATCATCCTTATCAGGAGTATTATCAAAGATACGTTGAGCCTTATCAAGTTTTTCATGATTCTTATTATCAAGAGCATGACTCTTACCTTCCTTGTAAGCCATATAAGTCTCAAGATCAATTTTCACCTTTCCCATATGGATATGATGTTGCATATGAACAACCTTGGCTCCAAGAAAGAATGGATGAAATAGAGCTCTAACACTAGCATATGCAAGAAAGGTTTGTTCAAATTCTCAGTATGAAGAAGTGAATGGTCTATTCCAAAATGTGTCCAATGATCCAAAAGAGATAAATGAGCTGTGTATTTTTGTATTAGAGAATATGGAGGCTTGGGAGAGGCATAAAATCAAGTTGAGCCACTTGTCTACAAAGGGTTCTTATATTCCTTACTCTCATGAAGTTCTTAACCATGCCTAGTGTGTGCCGAGGGAGATTCCTAGTTGGAGTCAAGAGCTTATTCAGGAGTCTATTCAAGAGTCTATTCAAGACCCTGTTCAGGAGATTATTCATGAGACTAAACCTTATTATAGTTCCCTTTCCTCACCAATCATCCCTCAAGTTCAAGTTATCCATGAAGACAAGCAGGTTTCAAACTTTGATGAGGTAATGGCCAAGTGGAAGGAAAAAAATGTAGAGGTCTTTAAAAGTTTCTCTTTCCCTCCTCTCCAAAACTCCCTAAATGATTCCATGGCCCTCAAAATCCTAAAATTTGATCATGATCAACTTCCCATGCTTCAATTCATCACCCTCCCACCATCTCCCTTCTTCAAGAGGAGCCTATTCTCTGGAAGATTAAGAAAGGGGTTGCAGCTACAAGTCAGGTTCTTGCAGAGCGTGAAGAGAATGCTTCAAGTGTGCATGAGGAAGAGTTTCTCATTGATACTTCACTTGAGATTGTAGTTGAGAATGAGAAGGCTGATCTTGATGTGAAGGAACTCCAAGAGGAGTTGGTACAAATCGAAGTCATGAGTTACAAATATCTCTTATTGAGAAGGATCAAGATAAATTTCAAGCTAATCCTATTCAAATTGATCAAAATCAAGATGAAAGAGATGATTGGAAGCTATACCTTGCATCTTTGCAAGAGATTGAAGAGATTTGTAGGGATATGTTGCCTATTAAAGAGAATGTTTATGAGAAATTTGATCAAGAATCACCTATTCAAGATCATAATATAGATTGGGTTTCCTATTCATAGATCCTTAAAGAGTTGGATGAACTTGCAGTAGTTGATAATAAGGATGAGGTCACTCAAGGACGATGTATAGATGAGATATCATTTGACAAGGTTGTAGATGATAAGCAGTATGAAAAAGATCCAAAAGTATTAGATGAGTTTGTCTTTATTTGTGACTGGTTTGCTATTGATGGCTCATTTGAGGAGATGCTAAGAGATTTGGTGAGCAAGAAAAATGCCTTATCAAAGGTTATGCTTAATAAACATCCTGCCTTGCAACTTGTATCATCTCTTGAGATGAGTGAGTTTATGAATTTTCTTTTGATCCAAGTGGATCATGATTTGTCATGGTTAGTTGGTTTGTTTGTTTTCCTCTAAGTGTTGTTCAAACATAGTAGTTTCATTTTATTTTATTCCAAATAAGTTCTTGTTTGAACATTTGATTTTTAGTTAGTTTTCCCTGCTTTGTGTGTTTCACTTCTTGTTTGCAGTCATGGTTATCTCATGCCAAAAGAGAGTTTGCAGTCATGGATCATATCTGTCATTTATTTGTGAATTCAAATATCATGTATATGGCTAGGTTCTCAAGCATAACAGGCATGCTTCCCAACTGAGTCATGAAAATATTGACAATTTTGACCCCATAGGTCAAATTGCCACCCTTATCATTCAAACCTTTTTATGTCATTGCAGTAGAAGGATCCAAGTAGGTTTTTGAGGTGTTTAGAGAAATTGTGGGGATAGGTCTTGAAGAGGCCAATGTGTATACATCTTCAACCTTTGGACCAAGTGTTGGCATTCAAGTTTTCCTTCGGCAAAAGTTTTCCACAAAGAGCCCACAACAAAAGAACAATGCCTATTTATTTTGGGTTTTGTCCTTCGCTGAATTCTTTTAGACTTTTTGTCTGAAGCATTTTTTTAAGACAACTTTTTTGAAGGGTTCTATTTCATTTTCTCGAAAGACCTTTTCTAAGTTTCGAGGGACCATTTGCAAAAGTCTGAAGGTATTTTTCTCTTCAGAAAGGTTCTTTTTCACAAACCCGAAGGTGCATTTTTGAAATTTTGAAGGATAAAAGATCATTTTGTAATGTCTTTACCTTTCAAAAAGGCCCATTTCAAATATTCTGAAGGGTTCATTTCCTTCGAAAAAAGGGTCTTTTCCAAAAGTTACGATGACCATATCAAGATTTCCAAAGGGTTCCTTCCCTTTGAAAAAGGCATTTTCATAAGGGAAAGTGGACAAAGCAAGAAAATATGAGGGGTGCGTTTCACATTTTCTGAATGGTTCTTTTTCTTGTTGAAATGAATTTTACATAATTTCGAAGGGTCACTTTTGTTTCTTCCAAGGGTATGTTTCCTTCAGGAAGGTTCTTTGCAAGGAAAAAAGGCATTTAACAAAAGTCTAAAGGACCATTTACAAAGTCCTGAAGCACAATTTTCCATTTACCAAAGGGTTCATTCATTTTTTGAGGGGTTGATTAAAAAAGTTTTGAAGGGTCATTTTCTTCATAAAAGGACCATTGTCAAAAGCCTGAAGGGCAGTTTCAAAATCCCATAGGGTAATTTGCAAGGGTTCTATTTATGAGAATTCCTTCAGACTTTTTATTTGAAGGAAATAAACAAAGAGAAGCCCGAAACAATTAAACGAAGAAAGGAGCAGTTCCAAAAGAATCCCTTTAGACTTTTTATCTAAAGGAAATAGAAAGGAAATGGACCAATCAGAAAAGATGAAGAGACAATTCTCACAAAAAATTTGTTTGTGGCAAAGTGACAAAAGACAAAGAGCCTGAAGATATAATTCCTTCAGACTTTTTGTCTGAAGGAAATAAATAAGGTATAAAGCCACATGCAATAAGCCCAAAGGGAAAGTAAAAAAATGAAAAGAGCCCAAATGAATGTTGAAAGAATACATACAAAGCATGCAAAGTGGCCTAAGCATGATTAGACACGTCTAAGACAAGCAGAAACATGCAAAAACCCAATAAAGTATTATTTTTTCCATCTATAAGAAGATCTATAGTCTGAGACTGTAGTAAAAAGAATGCCAAATAATAAATGAAATAATCAAATCATTCAAAGACATACAACTTCCTTCAGACATGACTCTTTTAGTTCTAAAATAGATACTCAAATGCATGAAAGGCTTGAGGAGGTTAACGGTGGAAGGCTATTTATAGTTGATTGGTCAAAGCTTCAGTGGCTATTTATTGAATCCATGCTTGTCTCCTAGTCATCTCTTGCATGCAATGATCCAACTTGGCTTCAATTTCAAGCTTTCAATGTTCCAATACTTCAAGTAGAGTTCTAAATTTAGTTTTGGCATAGCATCATGCAAATACCCATGCACATTGATCAATCTTGAAGAATTTAATCTTTATTCTAAAATAAGGATTATGAAATGGGATCTCCATCACTTTCAATGCCAAATATATTTTCATGCAAGGCATAAGACAAGAATAGATTTTATTTGAAGGTTGTGATAGCACAAGTTGGACTGAGTTGACCTCCTTTTCCATTTGCAGTGCCAACCTCTTGGCTGTTGTAACTTTTTCTATATAAGTTGGTTTTTCAGCTTTGATTTGTATCTTCTTTTTGGCAAGACCATACTCTGCCAAAAATTTGTGTTGTGTAACCTTTTTAGATTAATTGGACAATTTTCAGACTCCAAGATGCCAATATAGTGTATTTATGTTAGTGATTTGCATATGTGATAGAATTTTCTTCCTTGTTAAGTCCTGATTCTTACCTAGTTACTAGCTGATCAGATTATGCAAGTCATGTTCTGTGTTTAACATATTTTGGTAGAAGTTATAGTGGATATAAGTGGCTGGTTAGTGCCTTGAATCATGCCTATTCTGTTATTTTCCTCAAGCTTTGATCACAAGATAGAACCTTTTTATGAAATACTGATGCATAGGGGTCAATCGGGGTTAAAATCTCAGTTTGTTTATTGTCTTATCAGTGTTTTTAGAAGCTCAAATTGAGTGGATCAATAAAAGTTCAGGGGTATCACCATCATTAGGTAGGATTTTCTTTCAAATTTTCTCTTTTCCCTTTTCCTTAGTAGTTTGTAGCATACAGTAGAGATCCAAATTGATACACCAAAGGGAGTTAGCCCTTATAATCTAGAGATTCAATCCACTGATTAGGTTACCGACAACCTAAGGTTGTTTCCATGTTTCAACAGATTGTGAAGGCCTGAAACTAACTTCACAAGCGTGTGAGTCTGATTGACAACATTAAAATAGTTAATAAATTCATTTTCAAAGACAACCCATGAGGTAATACATCCATTAGACAAGTTGAGGTACCAGTCGTAAGCAACCTATTTTAAAGAGTAACAAAAAAAGTGATAGATAACTTATTCATGTTGGATTTGAGTCTAGATAATTTAATAATTAAATGATTGAATGTGTTTTTATATTGTATGAATCCCACCACATGTGTATTTAGGAAAAAATCATCAATATTATTAGGTAAGTCATGAGTAGGCCCTAAAACGTTCACAGGGAAGCCACCTATACCAAGCAAAGCAAAATCCATTGGTGGGTTTAGAATTTTAGTTTTACAGTATTAGAATCTGGAATGTCATTCTCAGTATCGTCTCTAAAAGCCAAAGTTTTAAGATTTTAGTTAAAAATTAGTTCAATTTTAAAATTTATGTCAATTGGCCCTCCTAGCACAAATATGTTGACATGTGTTTCAAGCACTTAACAAAGTGAGGAGAGTGTAAAGGATGGGCCAAAAGATCCAAAATGAATGATAAACTTCATAATAATCCTTCCATGCTCCCCTTCTAGCGCCCATCTGTTAATATGTATTTCAAGTACATAACAAGGTGGGGAAAGTGTAAAGGATGGCCATGAGACAAAAATGAATGATAAAGTAAAAATATTCCTTTTGGACATCCTTCTAGTGTTAATATGTTGACGTGTGTTTCAAGCATGCAACAAAGTGGGGAAAGTGTAAAGGAGGGGCCAAAAGACCTAAAATAAGATAAATTTAGAATTATATACTTGGGGCCTCCTTCTAGCATTAATATGTTGACATATTTGGCATGACCCACCAAATCTAGGATTTTAGGGTGGTTTTCCCATCTAGCCTCTCTTGAAAGGAGGCCTATGAGGGTTTCCACAATATCTATATCTATCGATCACAACGTACTGGATAATCCAATTAGTCATTGCATATGGTTCCAATTCAAGAGGCGTGCTAGTTTAGAATATTCTAAAATTAGTTTCAATATAGTTTTTATCTTTTAGTGGATTTAGATGGGATGCAAGTTCAGTTATTTTAATCATGTTGATTTTCGTTGCATCTTTCCCATGCATTTTCATCTTTTCCCATGTGGTTGAAATCAACGTTTACATGTTTTAATTGAATGTGAGTGTGGCTGATTTATTCATTCATTCATTCTATTATTTACGTGTTCAATAGTGCATTTAAAATAATGGAAGATATCTTGTAATTGACATAAAACAATAACAACAGATTGCATTCAAATCCTACTTTAACCCTAGCTAACAAAGAGATAAAAAAGAACAAAAGATAGGGAAAAGAGAGAAAAACCCTAGCAAACACAACCAAATCCATTCATTTAATTGAAAATATCCATGAAATCAATCTCTCATTGGGCCACCATGTGCACAACCACCAACAAATCCAATGCAAGAGTCTAAGGATGAGAAATCAAAAAGAAAAACAACACTACCACCATTTACATGTGCAGATAATGAAACTGAATCTTCACAACTTCAATTAATAAAAATATCCTTGAGTAGCAAAATGTTTGAATGTTTAAAATCATTCAGGCATAAATCTTTTTGGCATAATGATAGGGGAACAAATGAGGAGAGAGAAATTACACTATAAATAAATAAAAATGTGACTAGTCCACAATGTCTCCAAGGAGAAAAATGAATCAACTCTTATGCAATAAAAATGCACCATTATATATAAATTACCCCTTGTAAAGGAAATGTTTTCCCTCTAAAAGGTGGATTCAAGACATTAATTACAATCACAAATTCCATTTCCCTCCAAGAGCCTTGCCACATTCCAAGACAACACTTTTACACCTATAAAAAGATAAACACTTGTTAAAATTTGACAATTAAAAATCACTAGACAAAATAGGTACTAAAATGCGAACAAATTTTAGCACAAAAGAATTTCTCAAAATTGATGGTACTGTTGAAACCAGACTAGAGCAAGCTTTTTGTAAATGCAAACGGTTTTAAAATATAACAACTGAGGTGAAAGTTATGTAAAACAAACTAAAATAATGCCCAAAATAGGCCTAATCGGGCTTTTGGGAGGCACAAGTATTTTTAAGAAATTATACTTTTCTAAAATTTTAATCCTTAGTTCTAATCAGGCTTGGAAAACCTAGATAGAATTGAGGGGGCACTTACGAGGTCTCTATAGACCTATTCAGGGCTTTATTATCTGAGTAGAACTAAATTTCAAATTCTGGCGGCCCCAAGACCTAATCGTGCTTGGGACCTCCAAATAAGTCTTCGATAATTGCCCTGGGCACATTCATGTTATAATTAGATATTTAATTTATAATAACATTAGATTGGAATAAAAGGGGCCCTGTATACCTAACTAGGTTTGCATGCTCGATTGACATATATATTGGGGGCTCTTAGTCCCAACAACCTAGTTGGGGATTGGGCCTCAGTTACCAAAGGATTTCATGGGGGGAACAATCCCTGACTAGTTGAGGATTTCCCCCTGAATAGAAAAAGAAACATTATACAAAGGGGCCCTATACCTAATCAAGTTATCAAGATTGATTATAACTACTAGCTTTCTAAAGTCCAGCTCGAGACCTAATCATAGAATAAGTTTTGCTTAACACTAAGCTTGATCCCCCAACATTCTCACAACCTAATCATGGTTATAAACCCTGATTAAAACTATGATGTAAAATTGAACCCTTCCAAAACATTTTCAGAATAGAAAATCTTGATTAGCAAAGGGTGAAAGTAAAACCACTTCCCAGACCTAATCAAAATTTGAAGCCCGATTAGGTCTACGGGACTTAGAATTTTTTAACATATACTTGGTCGGATAAAAACATGAGATTAGAAAAAAACCATGAAGAATTGAATCCCAATGACCCAATTGGGGGTTATAAGCTTGATTAGTTCTAAAAACTTGATTTTTTTGAAAATAACCTATAACAAACCTAACCGGGGAATAAAGCAGGTTTTTCTAGAATTTTGCAGAAATTCCTCTAAGCATAGATAGGGCATCCATAAGTCATTTTAGGACCAAGTGTAAAATATGGAACTTTCTTGCATGGTCCTAATTGTATTAATGAGATGGGCCTCAAGGCATGAAATGGTAAGCAAATAAAAAATACGCCTCAGATCAGGTCAAGAGACCAAGATTTTCCAAGGTAAACTAGGAGGTCAAGACTCTGCTTTCATGCTAAGTGCTTTATAAGAAGTTTTCTTGCGTGAAAGTGTTCATTCCATAAAAAGTGGTTTTATGGTCTAAGACATCCCATCGAGTCAACTTGGGAGTGTCGAGACCAACCAACCATGAGCGTAAGTAGGAGCATAGTGAGAGGCCAAAAAAGAGGTTTCATGATTTGTGAGCAATTAGGACATGTTGTGCAAGCAACAACAAGATGCGTATAAGTCACCATCATAACTATAATCATAATGTTATGCATAAATCGCGTTTTCATTCTCTTTTTCACTTTTTTTAGATATTATGCATATGTATTGCATTTTATTCAATTATGTATGATTGGTCATGTGTTGTTTAGGGGACTAGTATTCTTTCATTTATCCTTAAAGCATTACCCTTTTGGTTCTTATTATTACCATCATGCTAAATATTAATTGTATTTCCTTCATACATTAATACCTATTTGGTATATCTAATGTAGCCTACATTTTTTATAACCATTGTTATCCAAATTTAGACCTTAGTTGGTTAGCAGGGTGCATCACCAATATGAATGTATCAAAGACCTTTGGCACACAAGTAATTGGTATCATAATATGTAAAACTAATATTTAAAAAGTTATAATGTGTTGCCTTTCATTAATGTTTTCTCCCAGCTATTGTTAGAAAGTAATACTATACGTGCTCGGGTATTCTTTTTCATCAATATGAATCTATCATTGATAGTCATGCTCAATTTATATTATAATAGTCAACATTTCTTGTCATAGATGCTTGTAGTTCCTGCATGATTTATTTGTGTACTGAGTTATTATAACTTACTATTAGTTGTGCTTGTTGTATCTATTTTAATTTAATGATCCCTTTATTCTTATATTTCTAAATCTATTATTGAATTGCTACACAATTACGTGTTTCATGCCTAGTTATACTATGGTAATTACAATATGATCTACCATATTGATGTGATAAATGACCCATAGCTCTATGTATAGGAGTAGGTAACATTTTTTAATCAAGTAAAATTTGTAATATGATGCTTGGTTTATCTTTAATGCTCATTACTTGTAATGTTATGAAAGTATCTGCATGTATAAAGTCCATATTATTTACTAATTTTACAAAGGTTTGCTCTATGGTGCACTTAGCATACGAGGCTCATGGTGTGAGATAGCATTACAATAACTATTTGCATTCTCATTGTGTTGATTTCCTTGAATTTTTATCTTTCATTTGTCCACTTTAGATTGTTTTTGGGTAGGAACCTTTGATTTATCAATATTATTTGTATATGAATTGTCCCAATACTCTTTTGGACCAATAGGTGTAGACATATTATGAGATAAATACTCATATGTATTCATAGGAGTAAAATTTATTTTTTCTAAATAATCATCTATATTCCCTTGTAGTTCATTATCATCATCATCAATACCATCATTATTTGTGACTAAGTGATCTAGAATTTTTTAATTAACCAATAAGGGAAGATCTAGTATTATTTATTTGGGTTATTCAACATGAATTGGTGATTCATTTCTTGGCTCCTCTTTAATTCATACACTTATAATTTGCTTCTTATCATTTTGTTTACTTGATTCCCCAACCTCATATGTATGGATTTTGTCTATTGGAATAATATGTGAAAAAATTACTAAGGAATAATGTATAGAATCTGATTATGAATTAATTTCATTATTACATTGCATCATTTTATAATATTTGAACAGATAGTTGTCTATAGGAGATGTATACAAATGTCTATTATGCATGAATCTCAAACATATGTGGTGTAGATGATACTGCTTTCATAGCATGTATTTAAGGTCGACGCAAGAGAAGGTTATAGCGTAAATAATTAGGCATAACCTAAAACAAAGTATTCAAGGTTATAGTGTAAATAATTAGGCATAACCTAAAACAAAGTATTCAATTTTTTGGGACCAATTGTTACATCCAAGGATATTGACCCAAGTATTTGGCACAAAATGTCATCAAATCCTTCTATGATTTTATCCAATTTTTGAATAATATCCATACTGACCCCTAATGTTTCTAAGAAGGTTATGTTACATATATTCATTCTTGATCCTATATCTATTAAGACACGTTTTAATCATATATTTTTTTGGCTTGAATGTATAATGGGAAATGCTACTTTATAGTGTATTTCTATGACAAATATTCCTTTTCAAAGGAAATCATTTCTTCACCATTATTTATTGTACTCAAAATGGAAGTAAATATGTAGCCTCTGTATCATTTGACAAAGTTGTTTCACACAAAGCATAATATATGATATCTTTGTAGAGAAGATATATTTAGTAGTTCAAGGATATAAATCTTAGTATGAGTATTCTTTAATTGATAAAAAGTATCATACCATTTACTTTGATTAAGTGTCCTCATGTGAGGTGGAGGGGAAAAGGAAGAACATGTTGACTACCTACATTTTATCACACATGATAGGGCACCCAACCTCTTCATGTTATGACAACACGAACCACGGTATCCAATATAAGCTTAGGTAGAATAATGAGGGTGGAATGGTAGTTAGCACAATCTTGAGGTTTAATGGAAGGAGGAACAAAATGATTCATACATGCCCTTTGACATCTATTAGTAACAAAAATAAACTAGGATTGAATATTTAAACAATATGAGTAAAGATATGATAAAGACTCTTCATGATTAATTTTTTCCTTAGCATTATTACACTAAGATTTGACCCTTTTGATTACATACTTGTTAAAGATATTGCATAGTAGAGGGAAACACCATGTATTTATGACAATTGTAGCTTTGGGTTAGAGACTAAAAACTATGCATATCCAACATAGCCATGATTGATTGAGGTGAACGAGATAAACTCATAAACTAGGTCTGAAAATTAGATTAAAACTCATAAATTTGAAACCCTAAAATGAAGGATGGAACCCTAAGGGAAAACCTATGGTTTGAATTTCTCTATATAAGAATTGAGTTACTAATATGTTTTACATTATTTTGGATTAATGAATCTTAACAGGTGTAAAATTTAAGATAGCTCATGTTATACAATATATGACAATAACACACATATCTAAATGTTACAACATAATATGATTGAACTATTGCAAATTAATATTTATAGACATAACTAAGAGGATTAGGATACATATCTTATTTCAAGTTTATGTAGGACTAAAATTGTGTGTAGGTGACAAAAATGATTGTAAATGGACCACAAGTCATTCAAATTAGGAAATTGAGTTTTTGGGTCTACCTCAATCAGTCCGTCAAAATATGGACTTTTGCATAAGAAAGGAGATGTTTTATTGTTGCAAGATTCATCTTTGTAAACTATGCCATGCTATTTTGGCACAGATCATTGCACCTATTTAAAAACTATCTTCATGTACAATTAGGTAATTGTTATGTGCATAAATCTAGAAACCCTGTCTCCTTCACTTCAAAATTCTAGCTCCACTTTTAACACTAGGTTAACCAATAAAAAATGGAAAGAGTAATGGGTTGAGCTAACCTCAACCACTCCCCACTAAATGATTGAATGTTGCTTGCATATCCAATATTATAAGGAGGAAACTCAAATTACACGTATTTTTTCCCTATAAGTGAATGTGTGCAATTATGATCCATGAATGCACCTTGTGATATATATTTGACACTTGACAATGTAAAATTGAATTAGTTTAGGTGCTTTAGAATAGGCTAGGGTGTGTTCCTTGTGAACTTTTTTTTGGAAAGTTTAAGGTGTCTCTCTCAATGTGCATATATATAAATATGTATTCTTGATAAGTGATAGGTGCCTTCGAGATAGGGAAATAGGATTCAAAATATTGTGTATAAATAGATGTCTCTTTGGGTCACTACTCACACCACAAACATGAAAAATGTATGGGTTGATCAATAAAGATGATTTAAATTTAGAAAATGATTTTTATTTGGACCGAGGATAAGTCCATCAGAGTTGGATGCCTTTAGAATTCTAAAGTTGTTTGAGTTTTGACAGACTCATTTGGAAAGCAGGAACTGTGATCTAATGATCATGAGACAATACAAGAATGATAATAATAAGTTATGCATAGACTATGAAAGTATTGTAGGTGAATAATAACAAATTAGAAAGGGTGGGCCCATAGAAGGCAAACGAATATGAGATAAGGGTGTGCAAGAGTCATATGTGTTTGCACAAGTCATGTGAGGTAAGAATAGGTCAAGACTAACACTCCCAAGTGTCAAATTATCGATTTTAGTGTCTAAACTAGATGATGAATTAGTATTTTGACTAATGTTTATACTTGGGGCACTAAACATACTTATAGGTAATTTGGGAATCATGGATGAAGAAGGATTGGAGGAAGTCATAGATTGACTTTCCCAAAAAATGGTGAAGAACCAAATGCATTAAGAGGCATAAGGAAATAAGAAACCATGAGAGCATGGATTTCTTATTGGGACTTTCCTATGTAATTGAGACGGTCTTATAAAAAACGTGCATTTTTTAGAGTATATTTTATATAATCTTCTATTTCACCTTTAGAATTAGATTCTTCATGGGAGAGCTTTATAGTCCTAGATCTTGTAGATCTTGTGTTGACCATGGGGTTGAGGTTTATGCATTTGTTCCTATTGGTATTGGTCTTAGCCATATTGAAATAATTGGTAGGATTCTCTTGGAAGATAGCAAAAATTGTAAGCAAAAATATTTTTAGAAATTTTATGATAGTCATGGATATAGCACTAGGATTGTTGTTATTGAATCTTTGGAAATCGCCAAAGTTTTGGTTAGATTCATCTTGGGAGGATTGAAAAATTCCATTGTAAGAATGAAAATATAATTTTTAATAATGTTAAATGAAAATAAATTTGGAAAACAAGATATGTTTGACAAATTGTGAAAGTTAAGAAGCTATAAAAAGAGAAATTATCAAAATGCACGACTACATTAAGTGCAATTTACGTCGTGTTAGGTTGAATTTGTGCTGTAAAATGATAATATTTTATGTGTTTGATAGCAAAATCTTGATAATTTACATCAAATTTAACAACAAAAATTCAACACAAAAATGATATTACTAAGCAGTTTTAAAATAAATTAGCGCTGAATATTTTTAAATAAATTTAAAAATATATAATAATTTGATTAGGGTTTCATATAATTCAGTGACACTAACACAACACTAAACATTTGCATCACTTAGTCAATTTGAAAAATGCTCACACAATGCAATCTACATGGACTATGTGGGCATCACAGTCGCTAGGTTGGGGGAACTGTTATTAGCTCAATTCACAAAGTTGATGATCAAATTATGCAACAATAAGATCTCAGGGAACCTATCCTTGATAAATGAGTCACAAATGGCCACTTCTCCTTTCCCTCAAGAATGTCCTCAAACATATATGTAAGATACTCAAAATAGACGTGTAAGTTATTAATGGATTTCAAGAACACATTCTCCTCTAATTTAGTTTTTTATTACTGAGAAGGCATGTTAGGGTGTGTTGTTCTCAAAATCCGTCACTCATTTTTGGGGACAACATATCAACTATTTTGGTCTTACAGGACAAAATTCTCTCTTCCCTTTTCAAAAAAATGTTCTGAGCGCTCAAGTTCTTCAATTATTCAAGAATTTGTAGTCAAGGGACTCAGGTTCAACGGGTTCAACAACTTCAGTAGGCGAGCTCTCATAAATGAAATAGTTCCAAACACTTAGGCAATTTCAAGGTTGGTTCAACGTCGAGGTTCAACCAAAAGGTCCATCAGCAGGCTTCAAACAAAAAATTGAACCATTGAACCATTGAACCTCACCTCCAAAGTTTCAAAGGTTCGATGACATCGGTAGACTTCAAAGAGTTAAGTGCTTCGGCAAGTTCAAAGTTCAATGGCTTCAAAGGACTTAAAGAAAAGAAGACTTTGAAGAAGAAAGATTGAACCGTTGAACCTTGAACCAAAAGAGTTCAAAGTTTAAAAGTTCAACGAGTTCAATAAAGTTCGAGAGACTTAGAAGAACAAAGGATTTAAAGAGAAAAAAATGAACCATTGAACCGTTGAACCTTGAACCAAAAGAGTTCAAATTTCAAAGGTTCAACGAGTTCAACAGAAAAGAAATGGATCCAAAAACTTTGAAGGACCAAAGGATTCTGAGAAAGAGAATGAACCATTGAACTTTGAACCAAAATGGTTCAAATTTTAAAAGTTCAAAGGTTCAAGGAATTTTAAAGTTTGAAATGGAGATTTGAGCGAAGGAAGGAAGCAGAAGATTCTAGAGACAAGTTCAAAGAGATGGTTCAACCGATTGAACCAAGGAGCCGATTGAACCAAGGAGCCAAAATGAACCATCTGAACCGTTGAACCATTGAACCAATGCACTTTAAAGGTTCAAGTTTCAAATTAGTTTGAGCGACTAAGTGACCATGACGCCCCTGTGGATGTCAAATTTAGGGTAATGAAATGCCCGTTTATTTTCAAATATGGCACAAAACCTGAAGACAAAACTCAATGAACAACTGAAGAAAGATCTGAAAGAGCCTACTGAAGGTAAGAAGATAGCCTGAGAGCTCAAATTGTAACAAAAAAGAGGGAAAGCTATAGGAGATACTGAAGTATCTATAGGGGAGTTATTCCAGTAGGTGGAACAGTCCACCAAGTAGACATCTGAGCACACAAACATTCAAAGGCGCAACCTATTTTTCTCCTTTTGAATAAAAGTGAGTGGACAGCCATGTACATATCTGGAAATAGACTAAACAACCATGCTAAGGAGAAGACATTCGAGATGTTTCTGTACACCAAAGTCAAGGCCGATGACCTGTTCCAGCATGGCCCCTTCACAGAACTAAAAATGCATTCAAGGCATTGAATGCAGCATGGGCCATTCCATGAAACAAAGTGCCCAAGTATTTCTTAGAGTGTTATATATTGTAATCTCTTATATTATGCAAAAGGGATCTCTCTGTTATCAAAATCGAAACTCTGCCCAAATTGAAAGGCATTTCTTGAGACTTTGAGCTCAGATTGTTAATCATATTTCTTTATTTGAATGAGAAAATAAGTGATCTTTCAGACTTTGTGCTGGAATAGCTTGTGTTATTTAGGAAATTGTTCTTATGTCTGTTTCCTAGAAGCATTCTTGTCCATTTAATTTAACAAGCAGAACTAGTGGAAGTAATCAAGAAGGTGTCCTGAAGTCGACTGTGGAGAGACTTTACGCTGCCACAATTGTCTTTAGCGTGTTTGTTTTTCTGTTTCTATGTAAAGGATCTTGGGACGACTTTGTGCCCCCATTGTCCTTCGTATATTTCACTCTTTGGCAGTTGAGGTGGAGACTTTGTGTTACACTTCATTCTATTGTGTTACTATGCCCTGTTTTAGTGAGGGAAGCAATGAAAGACTTTGTGCTTTCGTGGGTTTCTTATGGTTACAATTATTACTAGGAAGGAATATAGTTGTTGACTGAATATTACTTTTGAAAGAAGAGAAGTACCTTCAACAATTACCTAAGATTTCTCCTTTGATCTGTGAACATCATCTCTGAAAAAAGAGAGATGGATGATGTTGTCCTACCCATGAGTGTTATTTTTTGCTTATATATATAGTATATATAACACCTCATATTTATAGGGAACCTTCCCTTGATGAGAGGAGAGATTTGTCCCCTTTTGATGTGGTTGACCTGCACATTTGGCTGATAAATCTCCCTATGTTGTGGTGGAAACACTTATTTTGCCCATCAGTTAGTTGGTGACAAAATATTCACCCAATAGGGTACTCTGATAATTGGATTCACATTCATGCAGTCTACTCTCTAAAACTACATTTAGATATTTTTTTGTTGCTTCCAAGTTTTCGATGCATCCAAATCCACCACTTTTCAAGAAATTTGTGAGACCATTCACAATTTTGAGTTACAAAAGTTGCTGCATTCAGTCTTGTCTAGTTCGGTTCTTCTCCATATACCTCTTTAAGAAATCACAATAAGTAGAGTAGAAAAGAATATAAATCGATAAATTTGGAGAATCAATTCAAGGATAAGGATATCATTATACAATGCCCATTTTTATAAATTCTTCTCTCTCCTACAACATTTATCTACTTTAAAAGGTAACTAAAATTTAGCATCGATTCAAGAGAAAATATATCATACCTTCTCTCATAATCCACGTGCACCGCACGTAGTATCACAACCAGGACGTAAAATCCCTAGCCCTCATCTCTGCCTATAAGATAGATGAGGTTCTAGACATTAAAATTCATGCTCACCTCACACTTTAAAATCCTCTATCTGGTTGTGGACCTTCACCAGCTTGAATAAATCCTTGTAAAATCCATCCTCAACCTTATTTCCAACATTGCAAAATAATGTGACCTCCAAAACTACCCCAAAATGAGGCTCTTAAATAGACAAAGCCATCCCTGTTTATACATACCTCAAATCCCCCTTTGACCCCTCGCTTCTCTTCTTTGTAACCCTCAAACATGTAATTCTATCTCAATTTGAAATGCTTCACACAAACAACCAGGGGAAGTAAAGATAATGAATATAATATTAATACTTCACACAAATTGACCACCCAAATTTGAAATATGATGCATTTCTTTGGCAGCACAAACCCAAAAATTAAGAAGTGATGTAATTTTGAAATTTCACATTATAATGCAATGCAATGTTGACATTGTTTACATTGGATTTACATCACTAATTATCATGGACTTTGGGTCATGTTTGGGTTGTATTTACATCACTATCGAATAAATAAAACAAAAAACTTTAAAAAGGTACGATGCCAATTTAATCTAAATGGTGGTGTTAATTTCAAAAGATGTAATAGTGATCACCCAACATAATAGTGGAATAAGATTCACGTTAGATCCACTAAAATTTATGTAGGCATAATATGGTCAATAATATAAATATCCTCTAATATAAAAAATGGTAGAAGACCATATTAGATCCAACACATATATAAAACATCATCTACATGTACCATAAATCTAATGAATTTTCCTCCACATTATGGATGGAAGGAAGAACAATTTTAGTAAAAGAGGGTTGATTGATCTTGTTAATTATAACAAATAACTTATATTCTTGAGATGAAAAAGGTATAAATGAGGCCAAGGAGGCCTTGGTATCCATAAACTTGTTACTTGACTAAGGAGTGGATTAGATAACATAATGCTCAAAAGTAGCTAGTAACTAATCAACCAAGGTCTTATATTTATGAGGGGTGTTGTTTTTACATTGATATATTCCCTTTATCTAATTTACCACAAGTTGGAAATCACCATAGATATTAAATGATTTAATGCATAAGGTTAAAGTGGTTTGGATACCTATGATTAAAGCCTCGTACTCTGACATATTATTAGTGTAGTCAAAATAAAGTATAAAGGATAAAGGTATAGGTGTCACCCCTAGAGAGATTAGGATAATTACATCCCCCCACTACACTTTTATTTCAACAAATCTATATGGAACTATAAACAATGGTAGTATACAAATGAATATCAAAATAATATTATTAAGAGATCTATACAAAGAATTGACAAACAAAAACCTACCTAGACCCAATATTTAAAATGGAAAATAAGAAGAGAGAGTGTATCATTAGATGGTAATAAAGAAGTATTTAATCTAAGGATTGTAACTAAGAGGTGTATATAAAGGAAATAAAACATGCAAAGATAACATACATTAATAATCATAAACTAATCTAACTATGGAAGATAATAATATACTAATACATTATATATTCATTAAATTAAATAAATAAAAAAATAGGTTAGGATTACTTAATTTGGGTTGACTTGTCAATGCACCAATTTTTTTTTTGGCTCAAGTGGCACTTTGTGAGAGATGTATGTGAAGCTCAAAATAGAAAGAAGAATACTAAGTATCCTTAATTGGAAACTCCAAAGACTAGGTGTACCTTACCAATTCAACTTCTCTTATTGATAGCTTCAAAGTCCTTGTGCAAACTATCCTTCTTCAAGTGTAAGCTCCTAACCCTAATTTCTCTTCTTATTATTAAGGTGGATTATCATGTACGAGTAGAGAAGATCAAATGTTTTGATTTTGAGAAATGACAAAGGGGATTTGTATAAATTTAGCTCAAAACCAAAATATTCAATACTCAAACTTAGTCGACATCATTAGTTTATATAAAGGCATATGATTTTTTTTGATAAACACAAAATGTCTCTAGTCTAGTTGGTGATGTCAACTAAGGGAGAGGTCCTACAAGACATCATCAATTAAGATGATGATATCAGATGTAAACATTCAAACATAAATAAGATGAGTATAAATGGAGAACATGAACAATCATAGTCTAAGTAGATGCCATGACATGGATGAAAGTAGATATAATAGATGATCATCAAGGAACCTCTCAAAAAATACTGTGAACCAACCTACTCTAATCCCAGTGTACTCCTTAGGATGTGCACTTTGATTTATTGATGATTCATACAAGATAAAATTTCATTAAATGAAAAATAATGTGTATACATGACCCAATTATCTATGTGTTCAAGCATGTAAGACTCAAACATAATATATCTCAAAAGATCAATTTTAGGAATAGCATGAATCTAAATATTAAAAATGTAATATCGGATTTTTTGTTTGGAAAACCCAATAGCAATGCATAACTTTTCCATTGAATTGTATTCTTTGCATAATCAACCAATGTGCAATCAGTGTAATAAATTGCTCTTTCTCTATGCTCATTATCATATTGTGTTAACAATTACCAAGGCATGCTCGATGACAAATATGTATAATAATAATGGTCACTTGGGGATAAGTGGAATCATAGTTGGTGTCTTAGTGATATATTATGTGATTTCATGGAAACTTCCTTTTGACATTGGTTACCCTATTCAAATTTCGTACCTTTGTGTATTAATATGTAAAAGGTTGAGTGTTATCAGTCACATGAACTATAAGTCAACAAATGGCTTAAATTTATCCTTGTGAAATTATCAATTGTTTTAATCCGGTGGGAAAATGTATCTTAACAATAAGGTGTATTTTATTAAGATAAACCCAATAATTTCTAATTTGTAACACCAAAGACATTTTTATTAAGATAAAACCATACATTGTATTTTCAAAACCTTTCAAATATTTCTCTCAAAGTATTTAACATGGTCTTTGTATTTCTTTGATTTCTCCAAAACATCATCAACACAATCTTCTATAATATCATGAATGCAATCACGGCATATATGTGTCATAGTCATGTGATAAGTAACACCAATATTTTTAAGACCAAAAGGCTTGCCAACATAGGAACATGTACCTCAATGAGTGGTGAAGGAAATCTGATATTGAGTGGTAGTGTTTATCTTAATTTGATTGTAACTGGTGAATCCATCCATCAAGCATAGCATATTATACATAGTGGGAGAATATTTTCTCATGTATCTAAAGTTTAAACATACTCTAATGTAACTATTAAGTTTTGCAAAAAATAAAATGTTATAAATCCAAGGTGAATAATCGATATTTCATATGAACCTTGCATTTAATAATCTTAGGATTTCATATTTAACTAATAAAGAAAATTTAGGATGCATCTTTCTAATATTTTTAAAATGGTTTGGGATCATTTTGGATAACAAGATTATTAATAATGATATAAGGATCAATATCAGGCATGTCATAATAAGCTCAAACAAATAATCTAGGAAACTTTGTCAAGATAACTCCATGGTATTTATCCTCTTTAGGTTTCATCAATGCAATTTAAGTAATACAATTTTAGGATCTTCTTTGGCACCATAATTAAATTCATTTTTTACCTCATTGAGTAGTGTGGGGTAGCCTCAATATATGGAATAGTAGGTAGGGAACCAAGACAATCTAATATAATATCATATTTGATATATGAGGTCTCACACTTGCAAAAATATGCATGGTAATTATGATATATGGGAATGTATTATTATGATGGAAAGATGATAAATTGGAATACAATCCTATATATCATTGAAGAGTTTCATCATTAGAAAAATTGTCAAGAGTAGGTAGCTCAGTGGAAGTATCTTCATCAATCAACTCAGGGTATACCAAATTGTAAAGATATACCATTGAATACTTCATTTTTATATGATGTACTAAAATTTATGTCAATATTTGAAGCACAATATTGATTATAAGCAATAATAGCCTTGTGATCCAATTGCAAGGGTATCCCTTCAATTAAAGTCTTTGTAGTATAATTAGTACATAGTTTTTGTTAGCTCTTATAGGAGATATATGCAAATATTTAACTCATGCAATGGAGCCAAACACATAGGGAAGTATATTTGATCACACAACATAATATTTCTTATTATACATTCTGTTATTTCCTTATTACTTTGACATACAACATTATACAAATATATAGGAAGTCATCCTATTATCTAGGAGATTCTACCACCCATAATATCTCCCAAATAATCTTTTTAATAATACTAAGCTATATACAAAAATATTATTGTTATTCACAACAATAATATGCTAATTAACCAATAATCTAATAGTATTTACCACATGGTAAATAACTAACAATGAAAATAATATTTTACCCAATTTAAATACTAATCCCTAACATTCTCTCCCTACTGCCCTCCACCCCCTTCCCACCCCCCGCCTTTAGTTTTTACATAGTAAAACATATTATGTTCTACGATTGTAATGTGACACCTCTGTGTGTTCATGATATTCTTTGCAACTATGCAGCATCGGGGTTGCACAAAACTCTAACACACTGTATTTTCACAGATGGCTTTCGTGAATGGATACAATGACCATTCAGGTATGAATAGGCACCCATGCTTCTATTCATCCTCCACATCTATACTAATGGTTTTAATAGACTTTGACCAACAACCTTACTCAATTGGTTTTGCAGGTGTACCAATAACCTTTCACAAATGGTTTTGAAGATTCACCAATAACCTTTCACAAATAGTTTTGCATTGGTTCACCAATAACCTTTTACAAATGGTTTTACGTAGGATCACCACCAACCCTTTTACAATCATCATGATTGATACAATACATTTTGACCAACATTATATAATATTTCTATAAAAGGGGTTACATGGGGAATACTCATAAGTGAATAGGTACATACTACATTTGTCTTATTTTTCACACCATTTGAAAATAAATGCATCACACCATACAACTAAAAAATAAGTCATCATTTAAAAAGTACAACTCCGTCATTGATGACTAAAGAGAGGTCCCTAAAATGCCTCCTTTCTCTGTTGCCTCCGGCCTCAATTAGGTCTGATGCTTACTTAAGATCTGGTAAACTTGGTGATAACCTTGGTAACTTCAAAAACATCATATTTAACAAGCTCTCTTGGTAAAACATGATGCACAACTATTTGGATTTCCCTGGATGTAATAGTTATTTTTTTATTATGACAAGTGAGCTTGGATGTCTCTTGGGCCAATTTATCAAAGATATTAATAAAAAAGTTCATTATATGTGTACCCTTGCTAGAAATATCAATATCTGGGTGCACCTACTTCAACACCTTAAATATATAGATCTTATAGTTTTATTCATTTTACTTTGCCTTCTTCTTTTTGTCTTCTCTTCCTTCCTTAGGAAGATTTTGTTTTGTGTTATGTTTATGAGCCTTTTTTTCGATCTTTTCAATTTTATCCATTTTACGGATTTAACTCCCACAATATGTCAGTTTAAACCAAGAATGCGTCCTTTACACACAAATATTTAACTTTTGAAAACAAGACTTTTTTTTACATAAAAAAATAAACTAATAACATCGAACTCAATGAATTGACTCAAATATGATTTTGGACTTGACTCTTTTTTATTCAAAAAACTTAAAATATCTTTTACATTTTTGACAATAAGACTAAATACATAAAATAATAAAGTGAGACCCTCGACTTAACTTTTATTGTTTCATACATATGGTCATAATCTTATTTCATGACAACTTTTACAGTATTTTTTTTTAATATATATATAATTGACCAATGAACAAAATAAACCGAGACTTTTATAATGGCAACACGAGTTGGATAAGATAATTTTAAAAGCTAAAACACATTCTATCGACTCGCTATAATCTAATCATTAATACAATTAAATATCAACTACATCCTTTATTGAATTTGACCTGGTCAAAGTGTCATTGCATGCAGACTGCAACTTATATATGCATAGTTCATGACTCTTTTCACAACACCGAGCCAATCTAATAGATAGGAATAATTACGCTTACAAATTACTGTCAACTTATAAATTAGATCTAGTTTGTGTAGAGAGAATAAATCATGTTTAATATGCAGGCCATTAGGATCATCATGTCGAGACGTTGATGAATGGTTATGAATGCATCAAGTCTTCAACCCAACGCTGAATTTGGTAGATTTGAGTGACTAAAAAGTGCAACTACATACGATGGAGAATGAACATGTAGCACGTACTTCATAATTGATGACACAAAATATGAGCCTTAAATCTTGCATGCAACTTAGTTTAAAGTTCAATGCAAATACACCAAAGCCGAGTTGAGGTGAATGAAAATTTCATTCAAGAGAATATAATTAATTGCAATAAGGATGCATGAATGCACAAGAGAACCCTCACTTTTCACAAGAACAAGAACATAGATATTTTGATACCATTGTTAGCTCTTATAGGAGCTACATGCAAATATTTAACTCATGCAATGGAGCCAAACACACAAGAAGTATATTTGATCACACAATAAATTTTTTGTGATCACATATTCTGTTATTTCTCTATTACATTGACATGTGACACTATACAAATATATAGACAGTCATATTATTATCTAGAAGATTCTACTACCTGTAATATCTCTTAAATAATGTCTCTAACAACTCCAAGCTATATACAAAACTATTATTGTTATTCACAACAATAATATACTAAACAACTAATTAATAATCTAATAATATTTACCAAACAGTAAATAAGTAACAATATAAATAGTATTTTAACCAATGCAAATATTAATCCCTAACATTTTCTTCCTTAGTTTTTATATGGTAAAACATATCTTATTCTCTGATTGTAGCATGCCACCTCTGTGTGCTCATGTTCTTCTCTTTAACTGTACAAAATCAAGTTTACACAAAACTCCAACACATTGTATTTTCATAGATAGATTTCGTGAATGGATACGATCATTCAAGTATGAATAAGAATACATGCTTCTATTCATTCTCCACATCTATACTGATGGTTTTAACCAACTTCAACCAATAACCTTATCCAATTAGTTTTGAAGGTGTACCAATAACCTTTCACAAATGGTTTTGTAGGTTCACCAATAATCTCTCACAAATGGTTTTCAAGGTTCACGAATAACCTTTCACAAATGGTTTTGCATAGGATCACCACCAACCCTTTTACAAGCATCATGATTGATACAATACATTTTGATCAACATTCTACAATGATTCTATAAAAGGGGTTAGATGGGGAATACTCATAAGTGAACATGAACATACTACACATGTCTTATTTTTTATACCATTCAAAAATAAATATATCACACCACATAACTAAGAAACAAGTCATCATACCATAAGTGCAACCCCGTCATTGATGACTGACGAGAGGTTATTAAAACACCTCCTTCCTCTGTTTTCTCTGACCTCCTTCAGGTCTGATGCTTACTTAAGATATGGTAAACTTGGTGACAGCCTTGGTACCTTCAAAAACATCATGTTTAGCAAGTTCTATTGGCAAAACATGACTCACAACTATCTAGATTTCATAGATGTAATAGTTGGATTTTGGTTTTGATGAGCAAGATTGGATGCTTCTAATCCAATTTCTCAAAGATATCATTAATAAAAGAGCTCATTATACATATATCTTTGCTAGAAATATCAATATCTAGGTGCACCTACGTCACCACCTTAAACATATAGATCTTTTAGTTTTATTCATTTTACTTTTCCTTCTTTTTGTCTTCTCTTCCTTCCTTAGGAAGCTTTTGTTCTGCGTTATGTGTATGAGTCTTCTTTTCAATGTTTTCTATTTTATCCATTTTACATATTTAACTCCCACGGGATGTCGGTTAAAACTGAGAATACGCCATTTACACATAGATATTTAACTTTTGAAAACAAGACTTTTTTTTACATACAAAAATAAACTAATAACATCTGACTCAATGAAATGCCAACTTATACATATGGTACATATCTCTATAGGTCCTCACCAAAACCTATTGATCCCATGAAACTGTCTCCCCCTCCCCTTAATATCCTTGATGAAAGGTGACCAAATGTACAATAGCCTATCGGTCTTCTTGTATCCCACTAATTGGGAGGCAAGGATCTATGTAATGGCCTTACAAAAGGTTGGGATCACTGTCAACTCCACTGTCATTTTTCTCACCCCATGATACATACACATATCATGTGTATCGGCATCTCTAAAGTGATTTACCTAGCTGGAAACCTTTCCCCTGTCTATGGCCTCTCTCAAGGTCATAATCTAACATGTCATCGATAAACCTAAAATCAGGTAGACATTAATTAGAGTGATGATCCACTCTCCTAGGACTTGTGGAGATAATAAAGTGTTCTCATTCACATCCCAATAGGTAAATAGGTCACATAGAAATGTGGTCAATGGGGGAAAAATACCCACCTATGATATCTTAAGAATCCCTACCATATCAAATACAACTAACTCATTGAATATTGGTAATCCCAAGACCCTAGGAATCCACTATTGCTCCCTTACTTGGCTCTATTACATGTATCCTCCCTTCATAAAATAATTTAAACATCCATAATCACTTTATAACCTCAAAATTTACTCTAAACTAGTATATTTAGCCTTTGTAATGAAACATATGCCTTCTATAGTTGACAATTACATAATCATTGCATATAAAAGTTAAAAGTTGATGATTCATCTATGTTAACTTTATCTGATGGTTACATAACTTCCACCCTAAATTACATGGTATTTACATAACTAATGGGTCCAAAATGTAACTACTAGTTTGTAAATACTAATAATTTCGTCTTGATATCAATAGTTCTGCAAGCTACCTACAATTTCCCTAAAACCCCTAACAAAAGATCAAAAATCAACAAAAATGCAAATTTAATTGAGTCAGGGGTTATTAGTTTATTAACCAAAAAAATGATTACAATACAAATCAGTGATGGTTTTTGAATTGGTCTCTCTTTTATTGACCACGATCTCAGGTGGTCCCTTTTCATGACCACTTCCAACCTCCCTTTAGCAGATATTCCAAGCATAAAAGTTCTTCGGCTTTTCAAAAAATGGATTTGCATTGTTTAGGATTTGGTTTCATCTCATGATTAGATCTCGTGGCATTCTTTGAAAACCAAGCATAAGTTGTTAAATTCAGACTTGTCTTCTACTTTGCGTATTTAGGATTTGATGTTAGATGTCATATTTCATAATATGGGTCTACGAACTCTGTAGGACTATTCTATTAGATCTTAAGTTCGTTTTCTTTGACTTTGGGTAAACTCAATAAGCGATGGACTCTGCATTCCTTGCCTAGAATGTGACTTACCAAACTCAACAGGTTTGGAATGCCAAGCTCGAACCTTATATTCTTAAATAAAAAAGCACCTTATATATATATACATAAATAAAGCACCGCACACACACACACACACACACACACATAAATCACCTTATATATGGTAATTATATAAATAAAGCATCGTATATACATAAAGTACCATGCGTTTTTCATATATATACCGTATATAAGGTATTTTATATAGCGTAAAACACCGTATAATAAAACATTGTATATATTAAAGAAACACACACACACATAAAGCATTGTATATACCTAACTCATTTTCTCTAGTGTTTGGTTTATTAAGGCCTTCCTCTTAGGGAGCGTCTCAAGCATATTGGGTTCCTAACCTTAAGTGACTAGCCTACTCTCGACTTGAAACCTTTAAACACCTTTCTTGGACATGTCCGAGAACCCAAATTGATTGGTAGTGGATTCATAGTTTCTTTTAACCTTATTACCCAAACTCACTCAATTGGTGAATAGTCATTTTTTAGGACAGTGCTTGGTGGCCTCCATGCATTACCTTTATGTGGAATTTTTTCAAAGCTATCATTTTGTTTTAGCTATGGAATTCTAGAGATTCAACTATTTATAACAATGAAAAGTTTTCTATGCAATTCTCTATTAATGATAAAGTGATTGTTATTTCTTCGGCTTTTCGGTAGATCCAAACACAGATAGAAAATGTGGCTCTAGAATATAAACATCTGCGAGAATTCCTTTACCACTGGGGGAGTGCTCAATGCACCATAAGTCATGTTCCTCCCAACTAGCTTTTGCATAGTACTCCTCCATTGGCACCCAAACATCAATAGAGTCGATCCCACAACCACTTCTATTCCCCTCCCCTCCTCCTCAACAATGGGGATGAAGTCTATTGCCATGTGGAAAGTCCTCTACTAGTCTGTCTCAATGGACTTCCTCAATGCATGATGGTGAGCTAGTGGGGCATTATGTGTTGTCGCCCCCTAGTTGAGGAATCGCATTCTCTCTGGCTCTTTTTGAGACCACTCAAAATTGGTAGGTGACACCTAATACTTCTTCTGTCGAACTTTCTTTTTGAGGTACTCAACGCCTTAAAGATGATCCGCCTCCACCAATTTCTATTATGAAAATCTTATGTTTAACTTTCTCTATTATAATTCGATACTTTAATTTTATTTCTAAATTACCATACTTAATAATTAAAAAATCGAACCATAAATACTCACAAACCACCCTTTTTATCATAAACATCTATATATAATTTTTTAAAGTTGCATTAACTATTAACGACTTTGCATTCCATACACATTAATATATTTCCGTCTTGTTTGTTTGAAAAACAAAATCACGTCTTAAATAATCGGGCCGACAACATATTCGAATCTAAACATTATTTAATGGTGTAAGCACAATTCTAAATACTCCTATCCTGCGCATCTTTCACAGATACTTATTGTAATAATTTTGAGCTTGTTACGTCTCTTTTATTACGTCAAAATGAATAAATTAAACAGTTGACTTCCACTTACACCATATTATACACTTCCACTGTCAGGCAGTGAATTGACATGAGGAATTGCAAGAGCATCTATTACTTCACTGCTTACGAATACTTTTTTATTTTTTATTCATTTGACTACACTGAAATTTGTTATATACACACAACTAAACGTGGGGTTTATAGTCCACCACCTGCTCGACAGTTGTTTGGTTTTGGTTTTTGCTTTTTCAGAGAGTTGGCGATGTTAAAAATCTGTTTCTAAAGACAATTCTGAGAATGCAGCTATAGTTGGAGTATAATACATGATGAGCATGGCAGACAGAAAAGACAATGTTGAGGATTCAGAGAAGTCAGGACTGGGTATCACAATATGGAGGCTGTTTCAATATGCCGATTGGATGGATATGTTGATGATGGTAATTGGGAGCTTGGCTGCTATGGGTGATGGCTTATACCAACCAGGTATCTTGGTGATTTTCAGTAATGCTATCGATGCCTTGGGATCTGATTTTATTTCTATGGATGGTTTAAATCAGGTAAGAATTTGATTACGTTTACAGTACTTTGTTGTTTTTAGATTTGTATTTATTTCTAATTTTCTTTTGGCGATGAACCAGAGCATCCTTAATTATGTATACTTTGCTGTTGGAATATGGGCTGCAGCTTTTCTAGGTATGATTTTATGCCATTCTAAGTCTATGATTTCTTTTACATGAGCTCCTGTGAATTACTCACGGACTTGTCGGCGAACAAGATTTTGAAAATACGAAATATAGAGTAATTTTTTTTTTAAATGTTATACAAAAACAAAAATTGTCAAATGAATAAAGTGAGATTGAGATTTTTTTGAAAAAGTATTTGTCGAATTGTTTTATAAAATGTTAGTGTTTTTATATTTATTAAAATATGATTTTATTATAGTAAATTTAAACTTTTTCTTTAAACTTTATTTTGTTATATATTTCATTTTTTTTATATCATCATTTTTTTCATTTACAATTATTTATTCAGCATTATTTTCCAAATATTCTTACAATTTATAATAGAAGAAATAAATATTAAAGATATTCTTTATATTTATTATAATTTTATATTGTTCTCGGTCTACTTAAAATTTCCCTTGGGATCTTGTATGGTCGAAAAAATAACTCATCGTATTTTATGGTTAAAAAATATAAATAATCATACAACTATCAAATTTATTTGTTCGCAAGGAGTGGTGGTAAAGTGTAATAGTGTGAAATGTCAATAAAAAATCTTGATCTTATATTTGATATAATTTGGACCTTAAATTAGATGTCTATTTGATTATCATATGAGAGTTTTTCTTCTTGCTTACAGAGGGCAATAAAAAAATCACGATACCTTATTTAGAATAGAATTTAGAACCCATTTTTGGTTCGAAATGAGTTTTTCGAACCCAATGTAGTAGTGTAGTTAAATTAAAACCATTTATCACTAGTGTTGGTGGAAATTTATGTCACTTTGTATTTGTTGGTTTTATGCCTCGTCCAATGAGAAGTGATACAAATTCACCAATAATTGGAGAAATCATGATTGAGATAGTGATTTTTCTCTACGTTTGAGAGGGGTGGCTCCCTTATAGGATATATGTATTTTTAGGGTTTTTGTATACTTTTAACTGAAAAATACAAAAATGAAACAAAATTAGGAAATAATAGAAGATAAGAAGAATGAATGAGGATATAGATGAGAATCTCATAGTGGAATGAACAAAAAGAACTATCAGAATAACTCATATTTGAATGAAGTAGTTATGAATTCTTCCTCTCACACAACAAAAATATGATCAAATATAATGAATATGAAAGGCGTGCTTAGAAGCACAAAGTCTCCTCAAAACTTAAATTAGATGCACTTGATTCAAAGCCCATGCACAAGATTTTTAACACAAAGTTTGGAAATACCATGAATTGCACATAACCAAAAAAAAGTGTAGAATATTAATGGAATTTTTATTTATGAATTGAAGTGCAAAATTCACAAACAAAGAGCATAAAAATTCATAAAGCCAAATATTGAATCACTTATTTGCTTGCATTTCATTGCTCAAATATAAAAAATTACATATCTCACAGACAAAGTTGTAGCTAGCTCTTCCCCAAGAGCTTGAATGAAAGAAGGAAAAACTTTTTTACAATTGTCTTCTCTCCTATTTATAACAAATAGGAAGATAAAATAACCTTTCATATTCTCACTTTGACCTTTTGCATTCTCATTTGTCTTATTTTAATTTACATTTATTTTTTTATAGTGACTCAAATAAATCACAATGTGGACCCTCCAAGCCTTGTCCATTGGGTGAGAAAGTCTAGAAATAGTATATGTCACATCCTAACATATGAAATTGGGTCTTGCAAAAGAGCATTTAACAAAAAACTGAGAATTAAACATATCAAAAAGTGTCTGAAGATTAAATGCTTTACATCATTAGATTTCTCGTTTCAAAACATTTCCAATGTTTCAAAAAGAAACCAAAACAGATTCCGGATGTGAAAGATATAGTCAAACAAAAAATCTGTGACTAGTGTCATTATAATGCATTGTCAAAACAACATTTCTCCCTCTTTCTTTTTCAACCAAACTTTTCATCAAAAGATCAAATATTTAACATCATTGGATACATCATTTTGTTATCTTTCCAATACTTCAAATGAGCACTGAAATAGAATCTAAATACAAAAGTTATAGCCAAACAAGAAGCTGAATTTTTCCTCTACTTACCCACTAGTGAGATGACAATAAAATTATTAATAATTCTACTATGTAAAGAACCCAAAATAAGAACAATTAAACCATTTTTTATATTTAATAATTATGTAGTATTAAATATATTAGAGTGATATAAGAAATATTAACAAACCCAAACATTAATGCTACTTTATGTCTATACATTTATTTTTTTATGAGCGAACAAGGGTTGGGATGTCTTACCAATGAGATGTGGGTGAGTTGGTAAAGTGGTTTGGTTGTTTCAAGGCCTACCCAGATTCAAATCTCATTAAGGTATCTGAGGTTGGATGTAGCCATCGTTGGTATTCTCGAGTTGGTTGTGATCATTGTTGGTATTCTTGGGCTGGTTGTGGTCATTTGTTGGCATTCTTGGCCCATTTATCATTAAGGTATATGAGGTCAGATGTGGCCATCGTTAGTATTCTTGAGTCAGTTATAGTAGTTGTTGGTATTCTTGGACTAATTTTCGCTATTTGTTAGTATTCTTTGACCAGTTGTGGCCATTGTTGGTATATCTGATACATGTGGTATATGATCATTTGGAGATCTAGACCCCCAATTGTGTCTTAGACTAGTTCATAGCTCTAGTCAAAAGGGAGTACCAATCCAAAAAAAAAGAGAAAGAAGGGGGTTGGGATGCCTTGAGCCATATATTTTATATTAAAAAAGATATCATAGTGATGATAAGTACCAGGCTTGGTCCAATAGACCCGATACCACCAAAAATCCAAATTGGTCTACCTGGCCATCACAGGCCGAATAGAAAAAGGGACCATCCCCTAACAATGGAAAATACTACAACTTGAGAAATTCAATGAAACCCCTTAAAACGGAGCAGGTGGTTTTCACAGCTAAAAAATAGAGCACTAGACCTTCCATTTGCTGTCGAAGTGCTCTAACAACTGAGTTATTGACCCCTCTATAGCCAGTCTATCATTGGTCCAAGTGTGGCTTCTTTCTAATACACCCCTTAAGTCACATTGTAGGTGCTTGGAGTTCCTAGCCTAGCTCTGATACCAAATGTTGAACTACAATTCATATAGACCAGCTAGGACCCAAACATAGGACCTTCATTTGCTGCTGGAGTGCTCTACCAATTGAGCTACTAAACCCTCTATGGCCAGTCCATTGTTGGTCTAGGTATGACTTATTTCCAACAATTATTACTTGAAAATGCATTAAATCCTTGGAACAAGTCCTTGTACTTAGCTTGAACAAGGTCTGAAATTCATTAATTATTCTGAGACCAGTTAGACTGAAATCTACTATTTCTTATGGAGTCAACTTAGCTAGGTTTAGTTTAAAAATTAAATAAAAATTTCAAATCTAATAATAATTTAAGCCAACATCATAATTCTTAAAAAAAAATTGTCAAAATTTCTCTTCATTCTCATTAATACTGAAGTTATATATATATATATATATCCAACTTCACTTAAAACGTCTCAACTTGTTTATTGGACTAATTGGACAAGCTATGTAAACTATTTTAATCTTCGTGTTGGGGTCATCCTCAATTTCTTCTTGCTTGCAAAGAAAGCATAAATTTTGTTTTCAATGTATATTTTTCCATCTCCTTATTTCAAACTATATCTTATGTATATAGAGATTTTCTCTTAATAGTAATGTTGTTCTATGTAAATTATTATTGGGTTGCTCTTAAATGTAAAGACTTGGAAAATTTAAAAAGATATGATCAATAAGGAATTCAGTGACTAATGTTTCTTATTTTGTTGCATGATTTTTTTAAAGATATTGGTTTGTTAGAAAATGTAGAGGAACCTGACCTGAGCATGCATAGGATTGAGGTCTGAATTTGGATTCAGTATTGCCCAAAAATGGCTCGGGTTCATCTTGGGTGACCCGAGTTCATCCAAATTCTTCTGCATTAAAACTTAGGCAAATTTAGATTAACCAGGGCACATCTGAACTGAACCCAACTATTAAATTTTAATTTTTTTCCACCTTTTTCTCAAATTTTAACATAACACAATGATTAAAATTTAAAAAAAAAAACATATTACGAACTCTAAAAATTAAGACAAAAACATAAAATAAAAAAAGACAAATGATAAAAACAACACACATAAACAAAAATACTACCAAACTATACTCACACCTAAGCAGGTTAGGATGCCTTGATAGATAAATAGATAGAAATTTTAATAACGTCCATGAGATGAAAAATAGTGTATGGGACCCCCAAACCGAAAATCAAAACCCAAAGAAGTGAAGAAACCATGAGAAAAGAAGAGCTTTTTTGAATTTAGTTCCCCAGCCTACTGTTGTTCTACCTTTAAAGGTTCACTCTCCTACTGTGGATCCTGATAAAGAATTCACCATTTTTATCAATGTTCTGACCCTCAAATATAGTAAGCAAAGAAACTCCCTGTAGACTGCCCACACATTTAGCTCGAATGTCATCATATGCAGAGCATTCCATGAGATAATACCATTCCAACTCAACCATACTCGAAGTGTACATAGGACATATTCTCTCTTTCTATTTTTCTTTTGTGATCTTTCACCTACTTGTTTCACATCAAAGTTGATGTGACCCCATTCTCAAATGTCTTACGCACATCTTCGTTCTCCATTTAATTTTTGCCCCTATGTAGATTTTTTGGTCATGCTTATAATTGGGGTTGAACTTGGTCATGTAGTACTGCTTTTTCCTCCCTATCTACTTTGTCCACATGTTTATTTTAAAATTCTCTCTGACATATCTCTTTATCTCTTGATTAGTCTCTGGGAACTCATGACTGTTAATGTCCCACTTATTGATCCAGACCTTGTTTTTTTCATCCACATCCTCTTTTGCTTGTTCAACTCTTATTTTATTACTACTTTTGGCCACCTATCATCCTTCATGCCCTCTAGTTTCTTTATATACCCTAGGAGATGCGTCATAGTTGCAGCTTCTATTGGGAAACTATCATTTCTACTAGAATTATCTAGTATAGAACTAACAATTTAAACTTAAAGGTACTTGTGATTAAACATTTTGAATTCTCTCAAATTGCCTCCACTTTAACTTTGACATACCGCTGGCCCAAACCTTGCACCCATATAGTACCACTGGAACTACTAGAAGCTCGAACAAGACCCTAGTGGTCTTCCAATCTCACAAATCAACATCTTTGCACCTATTTTGAAGAGAGTATAACGCTCTCCATCCTCTTTGAATTATTTTCATTATGCACGCATCCCAACTAAGCTTGTTGGTGAAATCCAACCCTAAATATTCGTATTTTGAGACTATCTCCAGTTGGCTTCCCTCAAACATGAAGCTTGCATGTATTTTTTCTTTTCAACACTAGAATTTCAAATGCTCCCTTAAACTTTGGGTTGTAGTTGTGGTCAAAATAAGATCATTCGCGTATAGGAGTTTGATCACATAACTCATTATGTGGACTCCGCCACCCCCTAGTTTGTCTATCCATTCTTCCAACTTGTCAATATAGAGGCCAAATAGATTTGGAGATAAAGGAAATCCTTGTTTAACCCCTATGTCAGTACTGAAATTTTTTGATAAACATGTATGTAATATGATCTTGGCTCTAACCTGCTCGTATAACCGATGCACTGTTACCTTGTACTCTTTTGGAACTCCAAGTTCCTCTATCCAACCCCATAACTTATCTCTAGGGACCGTGTTAAAGGCTTTCCTGAAATCCACAAAGCAACAAAAGGCTTCTTCATCTTTGTCTTCCCATACTTTTTCAATTAAATGTCTTAGAGTGATACAATGATCTATAATTGAATGCTTTGGCCTAAAGCCCGTTTGTCCTTTTGCTCTCTTTTGTTGTTTTTCAGTCCATTCACTGATTTTACGTTCAACCATGCTTCCAAACAATTTTTCCATGAGAGGATTAACCATAATAGTTCTATAGTTCGATGGGTTATTGACCTCCCCACTTTTGAAGAGAGGTATGACTAGGCTAGTGGTCCATTCCAAGGGGAAACCATCCTGAGTGATGTTGTTGAAGATGTCCCTTATGTGAGGTGTTAAGATATTTATCCCCCATTTTAATTGTTCAGCCTGTAGACCATCTACATCCCATGCTTTACCACTTGCCAGTGTGTTGATTCCTTTTGTTACCTCCTTTATGGTAAACAACTTCCCCTGCGTGCTGATTACTAGGGGGTTGTCCTTGTCTTCTTTGCGTTCATATAATAGCCTCACATACTCTAGTCATTGCACTGGTGTAATATTGTTCTTTGTTTACTTTTTACTTGTTTCGATCTCTTTCCAAAAACATTTAGTGTCACGTTTTCCAAGCTAAATCAATGCTTCTTGCCTTGTTTTCATGTATTCGTCCTCCTTTGTTTTTACCAATTGCATGTACGCATTTTTGTCTGCTTTCTTCCCTATTTTATTGAGATTCTTCTTTGTTGCCTTACATTCTTCGTCGAACCATATTTTTCAAGAAATTGACTTTTCTCATTTTCTTAGGCTTAGATCTTTTGCACTTGTTTAATGCCTCTTGGATTGTGCCCATTAACTTGATGTTGTTGATATGATTCTTGTGAGCCCCATATTGTCCCTTTCCTACCTCCTATACGCTGACTTTCAGAGTTGTTCTAGAAATTTCTTGGTTATCTTACGTCATGCTTATGTTTCCCTTCCCTTGTTTTTCCTTTTGATTGTCTTGGATTTGCTCATGTTGATTCTTGGGCCCTGACATGCTGATTTTTAAGTATCTTGGGTTGTGATCAGACCTAAGGTTAATCGATGATTCCCCAATTTTCATCTCGGTAATACTTTGTGTCAATTCATGAGAGCAAATCATGTAATCTACCACACTTTGTCTGTTATAAGTTTTGCATGTATGCCCCCCTGATATTAGTCATGCCTTCATGCCATTACATATAAGAAGATTATGTATGCTACATAACCCTAGCAGTTCTTCCCCAAAGTATGTTACATTCTTTTGCCCATCTTCTGACTTTCTTTTTCACATGTTGTTCTCCTCTTCCACTAACCATAAAGGGTTATTATTTGTGTCTTCATTGTCCCTTAATGTATTAGTTTGTTTGTTTGTTGTCCTGGCATTGAAATCTCCCATTAAAATTACCTCTCCCATTTTACCACAAACTGAAATGTCCCTCCCTAACGCTGCATATGATTCTTCACAATTCATCTTTAGTTTCTTATATAGTTTTGACTGTTGCGGTGCAAAGTAACATGATGCTATGATGATTGTGCTTCCATTTTCAGTGATTTGAATCTAGATATATTGTTTATTCGGGTCTTCTTTTACAATTTTTATAACTCTGTCTTGCCTTTCTTTTATGAGTATCATCACCTCTCCATGTCCTCTCCCTTTTTTTGTTATTTCATTCCAAACTGATGCCTTTGTATATCTTATAAAGTCTGGGGTTTTGCACCCATCATGTTCATGTGTCTTTACTAGAGCACTTACGTCTTTTCTTTCCGCTATGGGCCCTAAATCGGGACATCTATTCCAAAGGTAACCTTTGTAATGCCAGTGTACCATCGTTAAGTACTCCCAATGGGCCCCTTCTCCCTATTTATTACGTGGTACACAACTTTCAATGCATGCCTTACTATTTTTCAACCATGCCCATTTACCTTCTAATCCAACTCTGTTTATTTTTTCTTACTCTCTCCTTTATTCTCCCTGTTGTAACTGTGTCAATTCTTCATCTTAATAAAATCTTAATCCCTTTAATAATCCCTTATTTCTTAGAATTTATATTTTATCAACTTTACCTTTCAATATAACTCGAATATTTATGTCTCTTCTTCCTTCCCTTACTTTTCCTATGCCATGAGCTTGGTGTATATGAGCGATATATTTCATATTCAAAAAGATTTACAATGACGAGGAGTACCAGGCTCGGTCCAACAGACCCGCTGCCACCAAAAATCCAAATCGGTCTACTTGGGAATAGAAAAAGGGCCCATCCCGTGACAGTAGAAAATTCTACGGCTTAAAAAACTCAACGAAACCTATTAAAACGGAGCAGCGGATTTACACAGCCAAAAAGTAGAGAACCGGCCCTTGCTAACAAACCCAGCATTGCCAACGGCAGCCGCTCCCGTGGAAGAAGCAGCGCCTCGCTGCGGATTCAGACCAGACCCCAAGGAGCTAGAGAAAACAGCCAGACGGATAAGCACCCTCGAATAACAGAGGAAGAAGAGAGAAGTGGCCAAAAATTTAGGATTGAAAAATCCTAAACAGAATCTTGCCCGAGACAACAATGCATTAGTCATCGCAGTTTCAGAGATTGCATCTTCAATTCTATTCCAAATAGAGTCTTGCCAAATATTCCAGATGATGACGGACGGGCTGCATTTCCAATCCGATGAGTGGAGAGAAGGCCAAGACTGGAATGCAGAAATGAGGGAGGCTAGAAAACCCCACCTCTGACCGATCTTTGAGCACAGCCAACCCCAAAATTGGCCGTAGAAATAGATGATTCGCCGATTCCGAGGATCATTTTTTAAATTTTGAAAAGCCAATTATTGATTTCGTGAGCTTCTATTGCATATCAGTTAAGTTTTTTTTACAAATGTGAGGCTCAGCTATCATCCGTTTATCATGTCACAACTAGATTTAAATTTGGGTATGGTTAAACATAATCAAACTTCTTAATCAATAGACGTACATTTCATCTTTTTATATATATATTTTTAATAACTTTAATGTTTACAATATTCATCACAACAATTGCAAAATCAATGAAAGTGGCACTGAGATTGCAACTGTTAGTAGTGGAAGAACCCTTTCTGACCTCTCAGGCTTTTGATGTGAGTATTGTCAAAGCTATTGGGAGTCTAACTCCACAAGATTGTCGTCACTGCAGATGAAGGAACAATCCTCGTGCATACAAACTACGAAAGCCTTGTCTGTGTTGTTTTCATTGTAGATGCAACTTTGTAAGAACTGTGCGCCTATTAAAAGCCAAATAGCACAAATACATACAGTTAGATACTCTATTCACATTTAAAAAAGGCTGAACTGAACTGTTATTACTTGAAAGTGCTTTAGATCCTTGGAAGAGTCCTTGTGCCTGGCTTCAACAAGGCCTGAAATCCGTTAATTATTACGAAATCAGTTAGACTGAAATCTGACAATTCTTAGGGAGTCAGCTTGGCTAGGTTTAGTTAAAAAATTAAATAAAAAATTCAAATCGAGTAATAATTTTAGTTTGAATTCCACTGCCAGCATCATAATTCAAAAAAACCAAATCGTCAAATTGTTTCTTTCATTCTCATTGATACTTAGGGAATATGAATATATATGTATATTTATCAACCCAACTTCACTTAAAAAGTGTAAACTTGTTTATTGGGCTAATTGGACAAGCTATGTAAACTATTAAAATCTTCGTGTCTATTCCTTATTCAAAGCTCCTTTACTTGCTTGTACATCGGGCTCATCCTCAAGTTCTCTTTGCTTTCAAAGGAAGCATAGATTCTGTTTTCAATGTATATTTTTCCATCTTCTTATTTCAAACTATATCTTTTGTATATAGAGATTTTCCCTTAATAGTAATGTTGTTCTATTTAAATTATAAATGGGTTGATTTCAAATGTAAAGATTTGGAAAATTTAAAAATATGTGATCAATAAGGAATTCGGTAATTAATGATTTTTATTTGGTTATATGAATTTTCTTAATCTCTTAGTTTGTCACAAAATGTAGAGGAATTTGACTTGAGCATGTATAGGTTTTGAGTCTGGGTTTAGATTTGGTATTGTTAAAAAATGGTCTTGGTTTGTCCTACACTATCCGAGTTGGTCTAAATTCTTTTGTATAAAAATCTGAATAAACTTAGATTATACAGGACGAACATAACCGAACCTAATTATTAAATTTAAATTTAATTTTTTTCTATTTTTTTTTCAAATTTTAACACAATAATGATTAAATTTAAATTTAATTTTTTTCTATTTTTTTTCAAATTTTAACACAATAATGATTAAAAATAATAAAAAACATATTACAAACTCTAAAAATTAAATAAAATAAAAATTAGAAATACAAATAGTAAAAATAACACAAAAACAAAAATACTTACTCATACCCAAACAAACTTAAAAGATAAATCAGGTTCAATGATAACTATTTCATGTATAATAGATGAAGTAGGTTTTAGAATAGTTCAAATTAATGAATTAAAAGTTTAGTTCAAGTTAACATAAAAATGATAGATCCAATGATACTCTAGTAGTAGCTTGCTGCCAAGTAAAGTTGCAACAGAGAACAATAAGATTTATAAGCGCTTTGGGTAGTGCGAAAAGCCAATGAGAGCTTGCTCCCACTGAATTTTCTAACACTCTTAAGATCTAATAACATTAACTTTTGGCTGAGATTAGCCAAAGGCTCAATGATAACTATTTCATGTATAATAGATGAAGTAGGTTTTAGAATAGTTCAAATTAATCAATTAAAAGTATAGTTCAAGTTAACATAAAAATGATAGATCCAATGATACTCTAGCAATAGCTTGCTACCAAGTAAAGTTGCAACAAAGAACAATAAAATTTATAAGCGCCTTGGGTAGTGGGAAAAGCCAATGAAAGCTTGCGCCCACTAAATTTTCTAACACTCTTAAGATCTCCTAATAACATTAACTTTTGGCTGAGATTTGCCAAAGGCCCAGATCCAAACTCTAGCCAACAACAATTCACCAAGGCAAAACACCCATTACATTCATGTTACACATATATTCTTTTTCTAAGTGCTTAAAATCAAAACATACTCTTATAACATCCCAAAAAAACCAAAGTATAAAAATAACAAGCCAAATCACATATAAGGTGCTTTATATTTATGCCAATAGACCATAACATGCCTCAAACAAAATGTGAAGCCATCCTTTCCACAAATTTTTATACCCCTATACACTCAAATTCAGATTTAATAGATGTTAAATAATTTATTATATGATTATTAATGATTATCATGATATTTAGCATTAAGTTAATATTTTATGATTAATTTCATATTTATTAGACTAATTTTTATATATTTTGTACGGCCGATATTACGACCCTGGTTCTTCAAACCCGAATCAGAACTGGTAACTTGGGAACTTTCCAATTTAAATTCACAGCACACAAAAACCAAGATCCACGCACAGAATGTCTGGCTTGACTTAATTTAGCCGTTGGGTTAAATTGTGAATTGTGTAGACCACTGCCAATTGAACATATTTCTCTAACTCTCTTACAAATATATTAGTTCAAAATTTCTCATTACATAAATTGAAACAGTAAAATTTATTTGATTGCATTGTTTGAGTCCATATGACATGCGTTTTTCAGAGGCTTTTTGTTGGACAAGGACCGGAGAAAGGCAAGCATCTCGCATGCGTAGAAAATATTTGATGGCTGTTCTAAGGCAGGAGGTTGGATTTTTCGACACTACAGGCATTGATACAGCTGAGGTTGTCAACAGCGTCTGTAATGATACACTCATCATACAGGATGTTCTGAGTGAGAAGGTAATTAATTTTCACAAACCAACCTTAAGATTTAATTTTTGTCAGGGTACGATATTAACTTTGTATTTTAGAACGGATTAGTTTTTTTATGGATTGCCTCGCTGATTCTTGGAGAACGAATGACTAGGTTCCTAATTTCATCATGAATTTGTCTACATTCGTGGGCTGCTATGGCGCTGCCCTGTATTTGTCATGGAGGCTTGCTTTGGTGACGTTACCATTCCTCACATTACTGATAATACCAGGAGTGATTTACGGACGAAGGCTGATGGCCATTGGTAGAAAAATGCATGCAGAGTATAACAAAGCCAGCAGCATTGCAGAACAAGCTCTTTCCTCCATCAGAACTGTGTATTCCTTCGTTGCTGAAGACAAAGTTATGGCCAAGTTCTCATCTGCTCTAGAAGGAAGTGTAAATCTTGGGATCAAACAGGGCCTCGCAAAAGGCTTGGCTATAGGGGCCAATGGAGTGACTTTCGCTATATGGGCATTCGTGACATGGTATGGAAGCACACTTATCCTGCACCGTGAAGCTTCAGGAGGAAAGATTGTTGGAACAGGATATTGTCTCGTCCTTGGTGGCCTGTGAGTATTTTCTTTTGGAGAATAAATTTTAAACATTAAGAGATTTGAAGCTTTCACTGTCCATAAACTAACAGAAATACTTAATATCAGGAAGCATTTCTGTTAAATTTTAAATACTTTTATTTTTTTCTGATAAACCTTGGGTGAGGTTTCCGTAGCATTTAATAGGCATGAGTAAGATTGGACCACATTTTTAATTTTTGTAAACATGGTCACACTCAACAGTGGAAATATTCAAATCTGACACTACAAGACCTTGGACCTGGTTTTGTTCATGTTAAATGATATTAATCGACGAACTAATTGCTTTCAGGTCTTTGGGGACGGCGCTGCCAAATCTCAAGTACTTTTCTGAAGCAAACGCAGCAGCATTTAGAATATTTGAAATGATCCATAGAGTTCCTGAGATCAATTCAGAGGACTTGAGAGGAAAACTATTGGAAAAAGTCTCGGGTGAGATCGAATTAAGAAGCGTGGAGTTTAGATATCCGTCTAGGCCAGACACTGTAGTTTTTAGTGATTTTAGCCTCATAATTCCTGCGGGGCAAACCGTGGCTTTAGTTGGTAGCAGTGGTTCCGGAAAATCAACGGTCATTTCATTAATAGAACGCTTCTACAATCCTCTTGGAGGAGAAATTCTTCTCGACGGCGAGAGCATTCAAAACCTTCAGCTTAAGTGGTTGAGAACCCAAATTGGGCTCGTTAGTCAAGAGCCTGCACTTTTCGCCACTTCTATTTATGAGAACCTCTTGTTTGGTAAAGAGGACGCCACCATGGATGATGTTGTGAATGCCGCAAAAGCTTCAAATGCTCACGAATTCATCAGCCAACTGCCAGACGGTTATCATACTCAAGTAAGCAATCCATTGTATCCATGTTTTTAGGTTGTTAGAGGCGCTGTAGATCGTTTCATTTATTATACTTTAGGAATGATCCACAGGATGGGGCTACTGAAGTTTTATCAGATGTTTTTCAATAAGAGGGTTCTATATAATATAAACTTTCCAGCTGATTGGGTATCTTTACATTGATAACTATTAGTAATATAAATATTTAAATAGATTTTTTTAGGGGCAAAAATACCTCCTTAAAAAAAAACCGATATGGTGCTGCAACATTTCAGCCCCAGATTTTCAACAGCCCCTCAAAATATGTTTCTAAAACGTGGTTGCTCCTATATTTAATGTAAAGATCCATTTGATTATCATTTTACTATTTCAAAAGTTCAATGGAGCCAACCATGCATGTAAAATAGAAGCAGCAGTCCCAATATGTATGATATATTTGTGACTGCATGAAAGATTCTATTGCCGGCTATATAAGCAATATTTGTTATTTTATTGTTGAAGGAGTTGTGGTGTAATGGTAAAATGGTGTATTGGTAAAGATAGTGGCTCGAGTGGTAAAGTGGTGTGTTGGTAAAGATAGTAGCTCAAGTTCAAATGCCTATGAATTAGGTTGGGCCTAGTGATAGATAAGCCAAAAAAAATTATTTGTTATCTAATATCCTATTAGAAACTAGAATGCCTATGATATATTTTATCTTACAAAAATGTGTTTCTTAGCAGAAGGGTGTCATACTTGATGTGTTTGCTCCAAGTTTCATAGGTAGCAATATAATAATTATTATTGTTCGTCTCATTTACTTTTTTAATAAATAACAATTGTAACGGGACATAAAACTCCATGAGACCTCAAGTACCATGCTTTGGGTAAAGGTTTCGTGTGAAGTTCTGGTATATGTTTCTACAGCTCAGCTGATCAGTTCTTCTACTTTTTATATCCAGCTGCTCTGTTCTGCTATTCTATCCTCAACGTTCTTCTTTCCATTTTTATATTCAATAGCAAAATGCATACAATATTTCATTCCAGCAAGTTCTGGAATGCACCATTTTATAGCTGTTTACAAAAACCAAAAACCCCAAGCAGTTCGTTAGTTTCTAGCTAAAGACAATCTAGAACATTCTAACATATTAAAACCTTTTTGTGTTTGAAGTCGATGCAGATATTAATGCCTGTATGGGAGGGAAGAACAGCTTGGAAGGAAGTCGAGCTTATTAAATATCAACACCCTCCCTTAAGCTTGACTTCAAATTGATTAATGACACCCAAATTTCTTCTTAGTCACTCAAATCTTACTTTGACAATGTTTTTGTGAATATATCAATGAGCTGCTCTTTTAACTTACAAAATTCTAAGTTTATTTCTCCACTCTCAACCAATTCTCTTATAAAGTAATCTCTTATGGCATGTGCTTGTTGCATCTATGAAAACCTAGATTATTTGATAGAGCTATCTAGAAGATAGATTATTGCAAAATATTGTTATTTCTTATTGTTTGCTCCTAATCTAAAAAGTTTGACAAGATGCTGAATTTGTTGCTACATACTCGGTTTTTGCTCTAGAGAGTGATATAATGGGTTGTTTCTTGGAAGCCCATGAGATAGCTCTAGATCCAATCTAGAAAACATACCCAAATGTACTCTTTCTATCATCAATACTGCCTACGCAATCATTATTTGTATAACCAAATCAAAATTATTAGATGGAGTATACAAAATTCCATAGCCTTTGGTTCCAATGATATATCTTAAGGTTCGTTTCCCTGCTTTCCAATGCGCTTCTTTTGGAGTCTCCATGAACCTGTAGATTAGACTAACTACATACATAATGTCAAGTCTTGTTGCTGTTAAATACAATAAACTTCCAACCAAACTCTTATATAATGTTGGATCCATATTGCTGCTGCAATCATCTTTGCTTAACATCAGACTTGTTGATGCTGGTGTTGATGCATGTTTACTATTCAACATTCTAAATCTCTTCAAAATATCATTTGCATACTTGGGTTGAGAAATCATCATTTAATGTTTGTTCAACCTCAATACCAAGAAAGTATTTCAATAAACCCGAATACGTTAGTTCAAATTCTTTCTTTAGTGCTGATCTGAACTTTTCCATAGACGGATTTTCATTTCCAGTAAATGTTAAATCATCTACAAATAAGCAAACAATTAAAATTTCACCTTAATTGTTGGCTTTGATATAGAGTGTTGGTCCGCTACTATTGCTAAAACCATTGCTCAACAAATATGAGTCAATATGGCTGTACCAAGCCCTAAGCACTTGCTTGAGCCCATACAGTGCTTTCTTTAACTTATATACTTATTTTCATGACTTGGAATCTCAACCTGGAGGCTGTTGCATAAACACTGATTTTACATCCATTTGATATACTTTCCATTTATATTGAGATGCTATTGTCAAAACAACTCTTACTGTTTCTAGCTTTGCTACATGAGCAAAAGCTTCATTATAGTCTCTTCTAGGCAATTGTTTATATCTACGTTATTGGATATGCCCCCCGGCCCTAGGAGCGCAGGGGATACACCCCAAGATATGGGAGCATGGGGATATGCCTAGAGAGCATTCCTGAGCTGCGAATATGTTTGAAGACATCTGGGTGACATATCCTGGTGTATCCACAGCCCAAGGACGCTCCTTGGACGTATCCCCACACTCTCAGACGTCAAAAACATTTTTTTTTAATTTTTTTTTTCAATTTTGCCCAATGAAAAGTCAAACACGGACTTCAAAATACATTTAAAAACAAACTAAAGTGGAATCCCAACCCTAAAAGCAGCATTCACACTCATTTTATCAAAAGTTGCGTGAATTTTTTTTCGGAAGCTCCATCCCCAAACCCCCAGGCAAGGGGGGCTTAAACAGCCCCCCTGCAACTTCCCTCATGCCAGATGGCTTGTCGTACTGCAAATGATATTGCCAAGGAGATTACAAGATGTCACACCATTATAATTGTTGGAAGTCTGGATATTCACTTCACCTCCTAACACATTGCACATTTGTTCACTCTTGGACTTCAAAATACAGCTATGAACGTCGTATTGAAGTTTTTATTTAACTTATTTTGTTTCCTCTATGCATATTATGTGGTTTATTTTGCTTATATGGCTACATTTTTATATTTTAAATTTTAAATTTTAAAAAATATACATAACTGGCCTTTATATTTTATATTTTTAAATTATATATATATATATATATATATTTTACAGCCGTATCCAAACATATCCAAATCCCCCCAAAAAAATCCCCCTATCCTTGTATCCGATTCTTGTGCCCGTATCTGTATCGGTAACGTAGTTTATATCCTTTGATGATGAGCCTTTCCTTATGTCTGTCAAATTTGCCTTATGCACTGTTCTTAGTTTTATAAACCCAATTGATACCAATAGCTTCCTTGTCTGTTGGAAGGTTTATGAACTCCTAAATCTTTTTTTTCTCAATTGCTTTTATTTCTTCATCCATGGTTTCACATTATTTTCTGTCTTTTACAGCTTCTTCAAAATAAATAAGATCAACATTAGAAAATAAAGCAAAATTTACAAATCCATTATTATCTTCTTCATACTTGGATGCCTCATGTATCTCCTTCAAATACCTCAAAGGTGAGGAATAGTCCTTTTTCCAATGTTGGGAGTAGTAGATAAAGGTGTCCCTTAAGCGATATCTTGTAAGCGATGCCTCAAAGGTGATGGAGTAGTAGACAAAGGTTTCATTTGAGTGACACCTTGAGTTCCAAAATGATTGTTGTTGCTTGGGGAATCCATGGGAGATATCACTAGTGAATTAGGACTCCCGCTGCGTATTGAAGTCTAATTTCCACTTGCTTGTTCATTGTTTTCGTCACATACTATATCTTCATCAAAGATGACATCTCTATTGATTATTAACTTTTTTGTGACTGGATTATATACCTTGTAAGCTTTTGATAGCTTGCTATATCCAATAAAGATGCATTTTTCTCTTTTATCATCCAATTTATTTCTTCTTTCTCCTAGCACGTGTGCATATGCCCCACAACCAAAAACTCTTAAATGTTCAACATTTGGATTTTTTATACTCCTTGTTTCCTGAGAAGTCATACTATGAAAAAAAAATATGGGACATCTAGTTAGCAAATAAATTGCACATGCTATAGCTTCAATCAATAATTCATTTGACAGTCCTTTAGCCTTTAGCATGCTACTAATCATTTCTTGAATGGTTATGTTTTTTTTCTACAACACCATTCTTTAGTTGTGTAGATGTGGTAGTAAACTATTTTTTGTGACCATTTTCTTTGCAAAAGTTTTAAAACTTATTTGAGATGTATTTCCCCCCTCTATTAGTTCTAAGGACCTTTACATAGTGTCCACTATGTTTTTCAACCAAGACCCTGCACTGCTTGAAGATCCCAAAGGCCTCAGATTTATGCTTTAAGAAGTAAACCTAGGTTTTTATGTGGAAATCATCTATAAATGTTATGAAATATTGATTTTTGTTAAAATAAAGGGGTTTTTATAGGACCAAACAAATTTGAATAAATCAATTCAAGCGGAACTCTTGCTCTCCACAATTTACCAGAGGGTAAAACATTTCTATGTAGCTTCCCAAAATGCAGCCCTCACAAATTTTATTAAGTTGTTCAATTAAAAGCAACTCTCATACCAATTGATTTTTTTACAACAAATTCAACTTAGTAAAACTCAAGTGACCAAATCTAAGATGCGAAAACCTAGATTGATCTATTGTGACAGTTTTGAATGCATCTAACAGTTCATTTTGCATTCATAAGGGGAACATTCTATTCCTTGCCATTTTAGCAATTGCAATTTGTTTAGTGCTACCATTTTTATCAAAAATAATGAATAATCCATTCTCAAACTGAACCTTGTATCCCTTTTGAACTAATTGTCCAATATCGATAAGATTATGTTTTAATCCAGGGAGAATATACATCTTGTATTTGTTTCTTATCACCTTGTTTGGTGCGAATGAAGATGCATCCTTTACCCATGACTGGTACTTTATGGTTGTTTCCCATTTTCACTTCATATTTTACAGTTTCATCAATATTAGAAAACATGTCCTTATTGCCACTCATGATTGCTGCAAGCACCATATAAGTACCAGACCTCATTGTTACTTTCTTCAGCTATATTACAAATAATAAACAGATTTTCATTCTATTCAGTTTTCAGTTTCTTTTTCTTTAGTGAAGTTTGCATTCAGTTTACCCATATCATACTACTTTTTCCTACATTCACTTGCAAAATGTCAATTTTTTAATAATAATAGCATTGAACAATGGATAAATATTGTACCTTTGTGAAGTGCTTCCATGTAAAGTACTACTGCTTCTTCCTCTTCCATATGATTTTGAACAGTTGTGCTTTGCTCCTTCATGATTGCTACTAGTTCTTCCTCTGCCAGAACTTCTTCCATCTCTATCGTGGCTCATCTCCCTTTACCTATGATCATAACGTGAGATTCAAAAGCTTGCTTAATAGAGGATCTAGTTGTTCTATTCAATCTTTTTCATGGGTTTGCAAGGCACCCATAAGTTCATCAACAGTCATTTTTGTTAAGTCCTTAAACTCTTCTATTGCTACCACAATAGGATCAAATCTGGTAGGAAGACTTCTTAATATCTTTTTACCATTCTTTGGTCCTTTAATGTATCTCCATTAGATTTAATCTGATTGACTAAACTTAGAATGCGAGTAAAGAAATCATTTACAAACTCAGAGTGCTTCATTTACAGATTTTCAAATTCTCTTTTTCTTTACCTTGTTGTTGCCTTGGTATGCATCTTGTAAAATATTCCATACTTGCTTGGGTCTTGTAACTGCTGCTATTTGTGGGAAAATGGAGTCTTCCATTACCATTTGTATAAATCAAAGAGCCTTGGAATCCTTCCTTTTATTTTCCTTCAACAAGTTCTTCTCAGCGTGTGTCAGTGCATTGTATGCATTCTAACTCCCATAATTCTTGAGAGCAAAAAATGGTTTTCATTTTTATACTTCAGATATCAAACAGTGGTATTTGTGGTCACATGCTACTACTGCTAGCCATCACCTAAAACACCTAAACAAGGCTCTGATACAATTTGTTGGGAAGTGTGGTGTATGTGCTCTGTTCTTTGCAAAAATACTGCTGTAGTTAGTCACAAAAGAATGCTATTGCAATGCAAAAGATGCAATTAACCAGAATATAACACACATTCACGAAATAAATTATATTGATGAAAATATGCTGCTGCATACAAAATTCTGTTCAAATTATTCTTTTGACAGCTGTTGCTCTGTTCTTTTCTTATTATATACCTCAGCTGCTCTGTTCTGTTGTTCTATCTGCTATGTTTTTTTTTTTAATATTCAATAGCAAAATGCATACAATATTTTATTCCGTCATGTTCTGGAATGTACCATTTTGTAGCTGTTTACAAAAACGAAAACTCTAGACAGTTTGCTTCTAGCAAAAGACAATCTAGAACATTCTAATATATTAAAATATTTGTGTATGAAGTTGCTGGAGATATTAATGCTTTTACGGGAGGGAAGAGCAGTTTGGAAGGAAGTCGAGCTTATTAATTTCAACACTCATATCTTCATTCCCTCCTGAAGTTGCAGTGCTGGTAGGGCACTTTCTTGTCCAATCCCACATTGAATCTTTTGAAACAACTCCTTATTGAGTTTACCCTCCACTTCGAGAGACAAATCAATAGTCTTTCTCTAACGATGCACCCAAAAATGGACTGAATCAATGCAGTACATTGGTGAAATAAATGAAAGCATACAAACAAAAGCAATGCTTAGTAATGATGCTCAGAATGGAATAGCAAGCAAATAAAACAGCAGCCAATACATCCTAACAGATACCAAATGAATTAATACACATTACTCCCTTGATCGCTTTATTTCCCTAAAGCATGTCATCATACTATTGGAAGTGCTGAAACATGTGCTAAAATAATTTGAAACTGAGTTCATCTTAATCTTGCACATCTTTGAGTGATTGGAACAATCGGTTTAATCGGTGGTCCCATAGACTGTTTGGTCTCGTGGATGTAATTAAAACCATTCCATTTCATTTCTCCTCACCCTCCCAACACATGCACTTTGGTTTCTCCTGTGGGCAAAAAAATGTGGCTATTCTTGCTGTTGCTGTGAAGCCTTGAATTCATTCGTTATTGCCATGGCCCATGGTTTGTAGCAGCATCGTTAATAGGATTTTTAACTAGTCAGAAATAGCAACAAATGACAAAAGATAGTAGTCTTGCACTTAGATCCAAGAAAAATAATTTCAAAACTGAATATCACTCCTTATGGAGTGGAAGAAAGCTTTAAATATGATGATCCTCCCCAGATCAGGGACAGGAAGTTTTAGTGTCATACTCCAAAGAGACATATTAGCTAGGCTGGGGCCAAAAACTAATATTTTTTATTTTAAAAAATGAAAACAAGATTGCTTTCAGTGTATTTTCTTCCATAACTTTCAGTAAAATTATTATTAATTTGAATTGGGTTTTTCCAATTAGTGCAGGTGGGTGAGCAGGGCGTACAGATGTCTGGGGGTCAAAAGCAACGAATAGCCATAGCTAGAGCAATTCTAAAACATCCTCCAATCCTACTCTTAGACGAGGCCACCAGTGCATTAGATACAGAATCAGAAAAGATAGTTCAGGAAGCTCTTGACGAGGCTTCCATGGGCCGGACAACGGTGGTTGTGGCACACCGTCTCTCCACCATCCACAATGCAGATAAAATAGTAGTGGTTCAAAGCGGGGGAGTGGTTGAAACTGGCAGACACGAAGAACTCGTTCACAAGCCTAATGGAGCCTACGCAGCCCTGGTACAATTGCAGCAGGTGACCTCAAAGCGTGAACAAATACCAACCAGCAGTATTAGTATGAGTATTACTCCAGCTAGTATTTTATCGGCCAAGAGAAGCCGGCATGGCTCCCAAAGCGGATCAGACCGAAGTAGTCGGTCAAGACATATATTTCCAGAGCAGGAAAACCTGGATGAAGGGAATAATGAGATGGAAAACTCGAAGAAATCAGCTCCTCCTTCGTTTAGGAGATTGTTGGCACTAAATGCTCCGGAATGGAAGCATGCTGTCATGGGCTGTGTGGGAGCCATTGGGTATGGAGCTCTGCAGCCTGCATATGCTTTTACGTTGGGCTCCATGGTTGGCGTACTGTTCTTGAAAGACGAGAACGAGATGAAGCTAAAGGTTAAGGTTTATTGCACCATTTTTGTGTGTTTATCTGTGTGGTCTTTTATAGTGAGTTTTCTTCAGCATTATAATTTCGCGACCATGGGGGAGTTGCTGACCAGAAGGATTCAGCTCATGACGTTGCGTAATATTCTCACTTTCGAAATCGGATGGTTTGATCGGGACGAGAATTCAAGCGGAGCTTTGTGTTCCAAGCTAGGAAAGGATGCTAACGCGGTAAGTAGAGCATTAGCATTTTTATATAATAAATTGACGTGGGAAAACTCTTGTCGTGATTAACAGAAAGTCATCTAGGACATGGTAAATTACATGAATGAATATAGTTTTTCATGTACTTTCAGGCTGTGTCTAGAACTGTAGATTGTAATTTTCAACTCGGTCCTTCAAGCCACACTTTTATTGATGTTGTAACCAAACACGACTCTGGGTATGTTGCCGTTTTAGAAAATTGGGATTCAACCCTAGGACCTACTCCCCATAGGTGAAATTTATGACTGAATCACCAAGTTACTTGCCCATTAAGCTGAACACGTATATTGCAATTTCCAACCGAAAGCAGAGCACAATGCAATAGATTGCATTTTTTCAACTATGCTTTTATTCACATTTCATGATAATTGAAGAACTATGCTTTTACTTCTGGGTAGAATCTTCGTAACCATCTTCGTAGCTAAATTACAAATATGTATTGAGGCAAAATTCCTCTATCTCAGCATCATTTTGTCCTTTTCTTTCACTGTGTGCAAAACTGATGAAAAATATAATGGCCCAAATGACCACTACATGCTCAAAACAATCAACTAAACTAGATACACCTATGTTTTAATGATGAAGCTCAATTACAAATTATATCGATATATTATATTGAGTTTTTTCAAACTAAAATTATATTAATGAAATGGTTTTATATTCAAAATTAGTAAAATTTATCATACTTGTGTCTAATTTTGAGTTGGCAGGTGAGATCTCTGGTTGCTGATCGAGTTTCTCTGTTAACTGAAGCTGTGTCTGGAGTGGGCATTGCCTGCATACTCGGCCTTTTCATAGCATGGCGCCTGGCTCTTGTAATGATTGCACTGGAACCTCTTATAATAACATGCTACTACACCAGAACTGTTCTTCTCCGAAACATTTCCAAAAAGTCCATCAAATCCCAAGAGCAAGGCTGCCAAGTAGCTGCAGAATCAGTGGTAAACCACAGAACCATAACTGCTCTTTGTTCACAGGAAAGAATTCTCCGCTTATTCAATTCCACACAAGAAGGCCCTCACAGGGAAATCAATAGGGATTCGTGGTATGCAGGATTGGGCTTGGGAACCTCTCAGGCACTAACTATTTTGAATTGGGCAATGGTTTTCTGGTATGGAGGAAAGTTGGTTCACCAAGGAATTATAACAAACAAGGACTTGTTCAAAACCATTTTAATTTTGATTAGAGCAGGGAAAATAATAGCAGATGCAGGAAGCATGACTTCAGACCTTGCCAAGGGAGCTAATACTGTGGAGTCCGTGTTTAAAATTCTGGATAAAAATACACTCATATGTCCTGATGACCCTGAGGGGATTAAGCCTCAAATATTGGAGGGTAAAGTGGACATGGAAAATGTGGATTTCGCTTATCCCGCTCGTCCTAATATCACTATTTTACAAAGTTTCTGCCTGAGAATTAAAGCCGGAAGTAGCATGGCTCTGGTAGGACAAAGTGGGAGTGGAAAGTCTACTATTATTGGATTGATTGAGAGGTTTTACGATCCACAGAAAGGAAGGGTGAGAATAGATGGGAAAGACATCAGAAGCTTCAATCTGAAGTCTCTACGACAACATATAGCTCTGGTTGGGCAGGAGCCTACATTATTTGCAGGAAGTATTCGAGAGAATATTGTGTATGGTAAAGAGGACGCAACTGAAGCAGAAGTGATCGAGGCTGCCAAGGCTGCAAATGCCCACGAATTCATCTCGTAAGAAGACTTCTTCATCTGTTTGTTTGGTTTGCTTTAATTAATTTTAAAACATATGAATTAAGAAATTTCACAAGACAATAACATATAGAAGAACAAAGACCCTGGTTTGGTCTTTTGGTGTGGATTAACATTAACAGGTAAAATGATTTGATTCTGGGCCAGATTGACTGGTTGGAACAGGATGCCAATTGGGGAAAAGTTTGTTCAAAATAATAGGGTCATAAAAGATAAAATAATGGAGAACTTTATTTCTAAAAAGATTAATACATAGAAAACAAGGGAGGGCATAGAAGCCCCGACAACATCTCTAACGAAATGGAGGCCTATAAATATTTTACTGAGGGGATACTCTTCATAACCAGCAACCACTAAAGGACTTAATTATCCAACCATATGAATATACGAATACTAACAATTATTTTGGATCAATAGTCTTAATAAACTCTCTTTGATTTAAGAGGGAGTAAAACTGCTGCAATCTGTCAATCAGTCACATGTATCATTAAAATTGATCTACTTGTGTCGGTATGTTTGCTACAATCACAACTTAACCTTTTGTGCCATGTGCTTATCAACAATCCCTGACATAAAGATGATGAATGGGTCTCATTCACCATCCCTTTGACCATATATACATGTATTACCATATAAACATAATCATAAGAATGCCCACCCGCATTGATTCTTGTATTGATGATAATTTTGTACTTGAAGTATGGTACATCTTATTTAATGTCTAACAACTCTGACCACTTTACAAATGTTCTTATGCTTACAATCCTTATCAGTATGTATAATCCCCTGAAGACTAATCAAAACTAAAACAGTCGTTCTCCCATCAATTGAGAGGTGAAAAGTCTATACATCATAACTACCATTAGAGAAATGGTCCACTCCTCACCAATGATATCAATAAAGAAAACAAAAAAATTGGACATGAGTAGAAATGACACTAAAATCTTATCATTTATCCACAAAAAATGCTACAACAAAACTCAAACTCAGATTGGTTTTACAATGACAGTAATGATGCTCAACAAGAATTTCCCATTTGCAAGTTCAATATATACTATGGTGTCGAGTTCTATCAAAATTGTACATTTTATGCATTAAAAATATTTTATATCTTCATTCAAAATAAATTTGCAGTACATTTCTCTACAAACTCACGAAGAAGACTTCAAAAACAAAAAAAAATAACTTTCCAATGGAATAAGAATGTTTCAAAACCTTCAAAATGAGTGGTTACAACTCTATTTTCATGTAAGACATCTACTAACTCAAAACTTAAAAAATATAGGCTATATGCACTAAAAATAGCTTTGAACTTGGTGAGGTTTAACCTCTTGACCTCTTACACACTAACTGTCTTCAAAATTATTTTCTAGCAAACCACTTGTTAAATAATATTTAAACGTTACATATATTTTTGCATGTGCATACTATTTTTTTAAATAAAAATCATATATATTTGTATTTGCATATTATTTTTTTGAATTTTTTAAATAACAAAGCAAAATCAATATGAGAATGGAACTTATATCCATAATACCTCAACATGTAGTCATATGACCAACTCATATATGCAATCCTATTGCAATAGGAAATCTAAAATATTTAGATAACCCAATCTTGTTTTCGATTGGCTTTAATATATATATATATACAACAATGCATATAACAATATTATTTCATTGGGCTCTTCTTCAACAAACTCCAAGATTTACCTTATAAAACATTCATGCCTTCTTTTAATGAGCTGTAACATTAAATATATAGCTATTATTCTTTTCACATTCATACACTATTATACCTCATAAATCTTCACAACTTTGTCAATAGCCACACCTCCACTATGACAACACTTTTTCCAACAATAAATACCAAACTATAGGATACAAATAAATTAAAGTGTCTTTTCAAACACTTCTCTTCAGCATAAATAATGTCCTTGCCATACCCTTCTACAAATAGTCTAAAAACCTTCGATATTCCGAACAAAGTTCTAAGATTGAGACCTGAATGTGTGTGCAAGCAGAAGTCAACCTCTGTTGAAAACCCTCCCTTAACAAAGAATCCATTCAGCAGAGTTCCTCATACCCCTTGGCATGATCAAAGGGAAGATATCCATAGCAAGATAGATAAAATACATATGGAACTAGGGGCCTACAAAATAATATATGTCAACCTATAATTCAATGTCAGGGATATATATATGTTTTGAAATATGATATATCCTTAATGTAACCATCTAGGAGTGTAGAGGCACAATAATGTTCTTAATCAAATGTCTCTATCATATTATTAAATGATTTTATGACAATTTTGATGCTTTTTCTGTAAGAATATATTTTTCAAAGGTATTGTTTTTTAACTTTATATGTAGGTAACCATTACATTAATAAAATCTCATCGTTGTAAGGTACTTTTCATAGTTTGGATGCTACCTTTGCTTTTTATCACATATAAAAGGATTAAATATCTTTGATTAAGGCCTTTTGCACTTCTTTCCCTTATAGAACTATGGTATTTTATACTTATTTAATTCTATGCATTATTTTTTTGATTAATAAATAGTAGCATTTTCAATTTAAAGAAATATAAAAGGATTATTGATTCTCTGGGCAAATAAACTTCAATTTTCCATTTATCTTGGTACCATCTCCAAATAAACAATAATCTATCTAGTTACATGGTTCTATTTACGTACCAAACAATAACCTATTTTCTTTGTCGGTGCAGGTGTTTAAAGGATGGGTATGAAACCAACACAGGTGAGAGAGGGGTGCAGATGTCGGGAGGGCAGAAGCAGAGAATTGCCATAGCCAGGGCAATCATTAAGAATCCAAACATCTTGCTTTTAGATGAGGCCACCAGTGCATTGGATTCCCAGTCTGAGAAAGTGGTTCAAGAAGCATTAGATAAAATCATGGTGGGACGAACAAGTGTCATCATAGCTCATAGGTTGACTACCATCCAGAATTCTGATTGCATAGTAGTTATTGAGAAGGGGAAAATTGTTGAGCGGGGAAGTCATTCTGATCTGCTAAGCAAAGGAGATGGAGGTGCTTATTTTTCTCTTGTGAAGCTTCAACAACAAAGTCGCCTACCCTCGCTCTGATTCTCCTCACTATAAAATTTTGTTTTGGGTAGCAAGAAAGAAAATGGTAATGGAATAAGGTGTATGCTTCCATGTATATTGGGTGCATAACGAAATATCACTTGTGAACTAAACCCCACCTTGTTTGGATGAGCACAGAGCATTTATGTCAATTCACTATACATTCTTTCCTATATGTTTGCAAATACTAGAAGGGGCATCTTTTCAAAGGTGATGATAACCTCTCAAAATGTTGTCTGCAGAGACATTCATCTTAAAAATCTTCAAAATAAGAACTAGGAACTCGAATTATTATATTATTATAATAATATTAAATTTTTATATATAAAATATTTCAAATACTTTTCTATAATTAATTCAAATTTTTACTAATAATTAAAATTAATATAATTTATTATAAAAATTATTAAGTTGTTATAATAAATAAATAAAACTGATGTGTCACTCAAAATTTGAAATTACTATTCTAAATAATAATTTTATTGAATTATCTGTAGGTGTAAAATAAATTTCTAATTTAATTATTTTCATAAACTAAACACATTTTTGAAAGTAAAACACCCATGAATCATAATAATGTAAATAAATTAAATTTAAATTCTTTTAAATATATAAACAAATATTATTATATTAATATTTTTTAAGAATTTTATTTGTATTTATATAGTTTCTATAGATAAATATTATCATAATAAAAAAATCACATAAGTAAATTATAAATAAATATTGTTTCTTTACATATCAAATTAATATTTTTTTGAAAATGTTATTTATATTTGTGTAGTTTCTATAAATTTTTATTATCATGATTAAAAAAATTACATAGATAAATTATTATACTCACTCAATAATAAAAGGTTATCTATTCTATCCAAACATAGTATCATAAAGGTGATATTTAACTTAACAATAGTTTAAAAAATATATTTATTTTTAGTTTGTAGATTTTCTATTAAATTCACAGGTGGATTCTAAATATAATGTTACAATGGTATTCACTGCCAATATTAATCTTAAAAAATTATGTGTATAAATCTTTAGGTGTGCGTAAAAATAGTGTGTGAAAAATCATTTAATATTCTCAAAGTTCTTCAATAAATTTTATATGCATTTCATTTTATAGTCTCACTACAAACTCTCATACTTTCTGGTGTCATGTTTGGACATTGAAACTCACACAAAATGCCAATCTTGCCACATGGTGGGCATAGTTTAACGCAAGATTTTGACCTTGGTTTCAACATTCCAAATGGTCTTTACTAAGTGAAAAATGAACCCTGATCACCAAGGGAAGGCATTTCAACAACTCTGTAACCCTACTTACCACGTGGGCAATTCTTGTTGTTAAGTCCTTTGATTTTGCAAATTGAAAACTCTGATTACATTGAAGCTTATGAACAAATGTAAAACAACCCTATGTGCCAGTAAAGCATGCGTACCAAGCCAATGTGTGCCAAAACCATTTGAATCATCATTATTCAATCCTTAGTCTTCAATTTGGTATTAAGACTATATCGATGAGAGCTAAGCCCCACGTATTTTGATTTTAGTATATTTTATTTTTTAGTTGCATTTTATTAAATTAAATTTATTTTAATTTGATTTTTATTTAATTTAATTCTAAAATAATTTATTTTTATATTAAATTAATGATTTTTTAAAAAATATAATTAATTTAATATCTTTGTAGCTGATTAAGTATTTTTTCTAAGCTAAAAACTTTCCACTAATTTTTTATCAATAAGATTTATTCATAAATGACATATAGCCAAAATTTATATTACACTTAACCAAATTCTCTTTAGTTTGGATAGTTGTTAAGTGGAAGCTCTAGATACAACCATGATGACTATGCAATTTTTTTTCTTGTTGTTAATTGTTGCACTGTTCTTACGTGCATATTTACATATAGACTATATTTTAAATAATTTACAATATAAAGGCAGTGACTCTTTCCAAAAGAACTATTTCTAATTAAATTAAGCAAGCTTGCATTGTAGATTTATATACAAACATATACATATATAATTTATCAATAAAAAACAATTTAAAACTCACGGCCTTTGTTAAAATCATATTTTTAAACAGTCTTCTTTTAAGTTGTTTTTAAATAAATTTAATATTTAAATTATTTATTTTAAGTGGTTTCTAAACAAGTTTAATATTTAAATTGTATAGGTTATTTTATTTTTCCATCCCTAAATATTTTATCTTAATATTTATTCTTTTAAAATTGAATTTATATTGCATGTATTAAATTAAATAAGACATTTTAAAATATTCAAGAAGATTGTATAAGAGAAATATTGTTAATTGATCTAAAAAAGAATTAGATGATTTGTAAAGAGAACATATCATAGAAACATAGCTACATATTCAAGAAGATTATTACAGGTATGTTTCATATTTTCTTTTAATTTTTTTGATTTATTTGTAAAACTTTATGTAGATTATCCTCTTTATTGTTTTTCATCTTCATTTTTTTTTAATTGATGTAATTATTTTTGTTTAGATAAAAGTGGATGTTACCTCTTCAATCTGCACTGTCCTAGAGTCTAGTAGAAATAAGGAACCAAATCTTCTAGAATATAGTGCAACTAAAAAATAATTTGAAATTTTCTTATGGAAATGTGTGACAATAATTAAAGGTTTTTCAGAGAGAAATTATAGTAGTTTTGGAAGCAAGACATTGAAGTACCCTTGTTGCCTCATAAAGAAAAGCAGTTTAATTGTAAGATTGAGGTACCACTTGTTTGGTATGAAAAAAAGGGAACAAATATTAATTTACAAAAAAATCCCTAATACTAAAAAAGATGAATTAATTAAGGAGTATAAGTATTTGGAGTCTTTGAAACCAATGCCCTCATTGCAAGTACATCCCCATACTCAAAATCCTTCCATTAATGAGTTTAAAATTGGAAAGATGTATGATGCTTAGACAAGAAAAATATTGATGTAGCTATTGGGAGACTATTTTTTAGTTGTGGGGTGCCTTTTCATAATTCAAGGTCTCATTTATGGAAAGATGCAGTAAGAATGATAAACAATGGTCTTAGAAGTTATGTTCCTCCAAGTTATGAAAAGCTTCACACAGTAATTTTGAGTGATGAGAAGGCTTGCATAGAGGCAAGATTATAGGATGTTAGGGATAGTTAGGCATATACAGATGTTTCTTTTATTTTTGATGGGTGGATAAACATTATACATAGACCTCTCATAAATGTTGTATCTTCCTCTCTTAAGGGAGCATTAATTTTTAAAATCGCATGACACTTCATGCCATGTGAAATATGCAAATTACATTATGGATATATTTTGATAGGCAATAGAAAAGGTGGGGAGACATAATGTAGTTCAAGTGATAATAAATAGTGCTGCAAATAATTTTCTATCTGGAGGCATGTTTGAAGATGAGTATCCACAGATATTTTGGACACCATGTGCAATTCATTGTATGAACTTATTGCTCAAAGATTTACATGGGGACTTCCATGGATTAGTTAGTTAGTGGGAAATGCAAATAAAATTCAATAATTTATAGTCAACCATTCTATGTCACAAGCTATATACAGGAAATATTCCTCCTTGTAGCTTCTTTGGTGTGTTGATACGCAATTCGCTTCATAATTTATCATGATGGAATGTATGGTAAAATTGAAGTAATCACTCAAGGAGATGGTGGTGTCAATAGTGTGGGATAGACGGATAATCCATCCTAGCACCTATTAGGTGTAAAGTCACTATTCATGGATTACTATTCACAATCACTATTCATGGTGATGTGGCATGAAAGTGATGTGGTATGAAAGTGATGTGACATGTAGGTGATGTGGTAGGGCTCATGGAGGGTCATTCAAGTGTGATTAGGTTGATGTGATTAGAGTGGGGCATAGTACTCCACCAAAGCACATGGGTTTGTCCTTGGTAGTCACATAGGGTTTATCTTATGGCATAATTGGTCAAATGTTAGGTATGAGTGAAATTTACAAGGGACCCTATGGTTCACATGTGTGTAAAAAGTCAAAAGGTGACTACAACACCTTTTAGACTTTGGTGTGCACATGAAAGAAGAAGAGAAGAGTTTACTATTATTGATCATCCTCATATGTGGAGTGGGGGACATTGTTTGAAGTCACATGGAAGTGGTTTAGATATTGTCTAAATTAGATGGTCCACTTTGTTGACCCTTACACATGAAAACAAACATTTTACTATTGATCACTAATGTCCACATGGTGTGTGGTGAATTTGTTGGGCTAATTTGTTGTTTCTCTCTCCCTCTCTTTTCTATGTTGTAAATGCTATAAAAGCATGTGTTCTTCTTTGTATTTGTTCATCCTTTGGTGGATCACTCTTGGATCCTTGAAAGCTTGGGTTTGCATGATTTGTAAAAGGTAGAGCCTAGAGGCTATGTAAGCTTGGCTCACTTAGATGCATTATATGCTTTTTTTTAATCATGGTTATCCTTGAGGTTGGAGGTTAGATCTTGGAGGCTTTGTATACTTAGCTCATCTAAGTGTTTGGTTTGTAAGCACTGAAAGGATGTCATGTCCCCTTTTTAGTTGACATGTTCTGAGTTCATGGTTAGCCTATTATGCGACCCTCGTAGGTTGATAAGATGGTTAGAGGGTATTGATGGAGCTGGGCTTGGCTTTCGTTCGGGCTCTTTTGGACATGAATTAAGGGAGATATTAATATTTGATTGATTTAATCAAATATTAAATATTTGGTCTAATTTTTAGATATTAATTATTAATATTTTGGTCTAATTTTAAGACCCTAATTCTAATTTAAGAAGCCCTAGTCTAATTTAAGGAAATCTAATTTTAGCAAGCACACCTTTGGAGGGTATAAGGGTTTCTCATGGGAGAGAGTTTGGATTATGATTGATTATTGATAGTGATTCTTGTTAAGAAATTCTTCTGTGAAGACTGAGCTAAGGGTTCCAAGATTCCATTTCCATTGAAGAACGTCAACTCTTCATTGTGTGCGATTCAGAGGTTGTGAGAGATCAGTCGATCTATTGCCAAATTGAGAGATAACTTCATACAAAAGTTATCACAGGGGTTTACAAGTTTGAGAGATAACTTCATACAGAAGCTATCACAAGGGTTACATGTATTTCTTTATTTTGGTTTTGATTCAAGAATTATCCAGATATAGATCTTTGTATTAGCCCATAGTTCTTCAGATCAGGATCAAGCATACAAGTTGAGCTATATTGGTAGCCGTACGAAGTCCGTACAGATCCGTGAAAAATTTGTAAGCATCAACAGATTCCCTCAGACACTGACATTGGCAGGCAAAGATCACCAGTGACCGATGTCGGCAGAGAAGGACCCACAGTGACTGACGTCGGTAGTATATCGATTGACGACGGTGACTGTGTTTTTTACACAGCAGGTTGAGACGTACCAGATCCAAATTTATTTCCCAATTTGTGGAATACTCAGCTTATTAAGGCCGTATTTTCAATATTCATTGTATACTTGACAGAGGTCCTCTATTGTAAGCATATGAGCAAATAAATAAGAGATTATACTGTGATTTATTTATCAATTTGAAGATATTTTGCAAAAATACAGATAAGCAACTCAGAGCTTTTGTTTTGGTATTCGAAGGGATATTACAGTGGTATCAGAGCTAAATCCTACCATCCTAAGGGTTTGATATTCTTATGCAGCCACAAGAGTTGGGACCACACAGGTATAACACACGCAATAGAGCCTTGCTTGAAGGTACCCAGTTGTTAGAACAACAGCCATTTATCATGAGTGATAGACGTGAGGGTAGCCCACCCAGGGGCCACCGACATAATGATGATCCAGGTACCAGAGAAACCTATCGTGAGATGACACAGGCACTACAGGCACTTACTACTATGATAAGGAGGGTAAACGCACCTGATAGACAGAATGGGGAACAAGGAGATAACAGGAGTGCTACAGTTAATCAGAGACCCCAGCAGGCCCACTCCAGCACAGCGAATAGACCTACACGTCCTACGTTTGTTCAAGAGGAACCAGAAGTTCCAGCAGAGGAGGAGGCAGGAGATTCCTCATTTGCAGATGTTTACATGGCTACAAATGATGAGTGGGACTTATTACCTCCTCATGTTCAAGAGAGGATGTCCTTTAATCATTTTTTTAATCTAAGGAGAGAGCACTACAGATTGGTTAGACAAGACAGGAGACCTAGACACCAGAACAATGATCTTAAGCATGCTACGAGCAGGCTCACACTCGCGATGTTCGACGGTAGTGGTAAGGTCACAGCGCAGGCTTGGATTAGTAAGTTAGACACCTTTCTCACATTACGTCTGATGGCTGAGGAAGATGCTATCAGATATGCGACACTACATCTTGAGGGAGTAGCTCACGATTGGTGACACCACGGGATGGTGACACTCCATCATGATCGAATCACATCTTATTAGGAGTTTGTGGATAGACTGGTAGAGCATTTTGATAGGAGGGATCCAGAGTCCTATTTCTGAGAGTTGGCACAGTTGCGCCAAAGTGGCAGTCTAGAGTCTTACATTGGTGACTTCAAGAAGTTATCAGTTATGATTCTTGACATTTTAGAGAGGCGACTTGTAGTACTCTTCATGGAGGGATTGACAGAGCCATTGAGAGGTTGGATTAAAGGCTTTGATCCTCCTTCATTACAGGAAGCTATGAAGAAGGTGCGTAGTATGGAGATGGCAGCCCCATCAAGTAGATCTAACTCTAGAGGTACTTCTTCATCTAGAGACCATAAGTGCTCCAACAGAGATACAGAGAGACTGGATTTCAGCATAGATAAATCAGGTGTAAAGAATGATTCAAAGGCCAATCCAGCAGCACCACCTTTGGATCGTGAGGTGCTTAATGATCTACGCAGGAAGAAGCTTTGCTTCTACTGCAAGGGTCCATATGATATCCATCACGATTGCCCTTTGAGACCTAAGGGCAAGGCGAATCGTGTGATGTGGGCATATTATGAGGATTCAGATTTAGAGGATTTCAAACAACAAAATAGTTTTGAGGAGGCAGAGGTAGAGTTAGAGCTTCACATACAGGAGGCACGCCTATCTAGCATTCAGTCGGATGAGTCATTCAGACTCCGTGGAGTTTTGGCAGGGCAGAAGGTCATCACCCTTCTTGATACAGGAGCCGCACATAATTTCATAGATGCTAGATTTGTGGAGAAGCGTGGACTCACTATCAAAGATTTTGAGGGCATCAGAGTTAAGGTAGCCAATGGTCATACTCTTAGGTGTGAGCGTATGATTCGAGACCTCCTATTGCACTTGAACAACTATGAGTTCAAGGCTGATTATTATGTGGTGAACATGGGGGATATAGACTTAGTCTTGGGTATAAAGTGGCTTCATTCATTTGAGGAAGTTACTCTTCATCTCAAGGACATGGAGGTTCGCTTTGATGTTGATGGGAAGACACATATCCTTAAGGCAATACGGGGTAGTAGCTTCAAACATATGTTTTTTCATCGAATGGAGATGCCTATACGACATGACATGATAGAGTGCTCTACCGAATGCACATTAGCGCCAACATGGGAGAGATATGAGGATGAGCTTTGTCTTGAGGTGAGTTTAGTTCTGGAGTTATCACATGTGGTAGGGACTCAGCTTTCTATTATAGTCGGGTCACAGGTAGATGATGATATGACTATTTCTAGCCTTCATGATCCGGATCTAGATATTATTCAGGTAAGGAGTTTACTTGAGTTGTTTGCTGATTTTCATTTATGGATTGGATGTTGGGGTGCTTATCTTAGTACGAGGGATGATGTGATGCCATTAGATGAGAGTTGGGATGGACATGGCATGGAGTTTGCATTGATTGACAGCAGGGTAGATCATGACTACATTTGGGATCCAGGTGGATTGATGGGTGTCTCATTCAGCGATTGCTTGAGGGCAAGCAATTTCAGGAGGGGCAGATTGTCATGTCCCCTTTTTAGTTGACATGTTCTGAGTTCATGGTTAGCCTATTATGCAACCCTCGTAGGTTGATAGGATGGTTAGAGGGTCTTGATGGAGCTGGGCTTGGATTTCGTTCGGGCTCTTTTGGACATGAATTAAGGGAGATATTAATATTTGATTGATTTAATCAAATATTAAATATTTGGTCTAATTTTTAAATATTAATTAATTATTAATTATTAATATTTTGGTCTAATTTTAAGACCCTAATTCTAATTTAAGAAGTCCTAGTCTAATTTAAGGAAATCTAATTTTAGCAAGCACACCTTTGGAGGGTATAAGGGTTTCTCATGGGAGAGAGTTTGGATTATGATTGATTATTGATATTGATTCTTGTTAAGAAATTCTTCTGTGAAGACTGAGCCAAGGGTTACAGGATTCCATTTGCATTGAAGAACGTCAACTCTTCATTGTGTGCGATTCAGAGGTTGTGAGAAATCAGCCGATCTATTGCCAAATTGAGAGATAACTTCATACAGAAGTTATCACAGGGGTTTACAAGTTTGAGAGATAACTTCATACAGAAGTTATCACAAGGGTTACAGGTATTTTTTAATTTTGGTTTTGATTCAAGAATTATCTAGATATAGATCTTTGTATTAGCCCATAGTTCTTCAGATCAGGATCAAGCATACATGTTGAGCTATATTGGCGACCGTACAAAGTCTGTATAGATCCGTGAAAAATCTGTAAGCATCAGTAGATTTACTCAAACACCGACATCGGCAGGCATAGATCTCTAGTGACTGACATCGGCCGACTGAAGACTGACGTCGGTAGAGAAGGACCCACAGTGACCGACGTCGGCAGTATATCGATCGACGACGGCGACTGTGTTTTTTACACAGTAGGCTGAGATGTACTAGATCCAAATTTATTTCCCAATTTGTGGAATACTCAGCTTATTAAGGCCATATTTTCAATATTCATTGTATACCTGACAGAGGTCCTCTATTGTAAGCATATGAGCAAATAAATAAGAGATTATACTGTGATTTATTTATCAATTTGAAGATATTTTGCAGAAATACAGATAAGCAACTCAGAGCTTTTGTTTTGGTATCCGAAGGGATATTACAAAGGAGTTGATGGAGGATCTATTGTAAGAGAGGAGTTGTTGATATAGTTAAAGTCTAAAAGCTACCATTTGCCTCATAGTTTTTACCTTGATAGTTGTGTAAGAGTTTCCACATATATCTTGTGTAACTTGTTCCCTCTTATATCATGTTTTGTAGCTTGTTTTTATTCTCCATTTATTTTTTTTCACAGTAGGAGTTATTTTTCATAACATTTGGTATTAGAGTTTATTGATTCTAACATGTGGTATCAGAGATTTTGATCCTAACAATTGGTATCAGAGCTTATTGATCCTAACATGTGTTATCTAAGCTTTTGATCCTAACATCTAGTATCAGAACCATGGTGAAAAACTCCTATTTATGAGTGTTTTTTGTTGAAGGGCTATTTTATGCAAGTGGGAGCTACTGTGACAAGAGGAGAGACCAAGGTCAAGATGAAAAAAAAGATTTTTTTTTATCTGGCAAGAATTTCTCTGTGTGGAGCTATGGAGGATCTCTTGGTGAATATATTTTTCTCTTCAATGTTGCTAAGGAGAAGACCACAAATGACTGGAGGAGAAGTTGAAAAAGCTTTGCTAGACAAGTCAACAAACACAGTGTTCCTATTGAAGAAGCAATCATTTAGCTTCAAGAGCAAGCTAGTCTCCATAGGTGGAGGATGAAGACAAGAATTGTACCTTATTGTGTGCTTCGACAATGTGAATAAAAAAAGAGAATGGGTATAGGTTTTTGGTATCCTAATGACCCCATGTTTTTAGCCATAGATGTTGGAGAAAAAAAATATACATGCAAAGGAAGAGGTACATAAGACCCTGAAAGTGTACCTATTTGAAGTAGTTTAGGAAGAAGAAGAAGAAGAATTAAGACTTGGTGTTCTTAGAAGGAGAAGGCTGATGTTGAACATGTAACTCAAATTTTATTGAGTGTTGTGTATATAGTTGTGGTGTAGCTATGTATATTGATGCATGGAGTAACACTGTAGGCACATGATTTGGTTTTGGTAACATTTGGTAGAGCAAGATGCAGGCTCAAAAACTTAGTAGATGCAGAGATGCATTAAGTAATTCGATGACTTCCAAGGAATTGTTAATTGTTTCAATAAACTTGTGCCTTGTTTGGGCATGGTTGATAGCTAAAGGCTATCTAGAGCTCTGGTATTTACTTCTATGAGATCTTCTAACTACTATCAAGAGTGTTACTTGCACATGTTGCTATTCAATAATTTGAGCATCTTGATTCCTACATGGTGATCTCTTTTTGAAGATATGTTTGATCCTAAGGGATACGAGGATGAGGTAAAGATTTTCTATTTTTTAGTTTGAATAAATCACTGTATAATTTGGTGTAGATGCCACACATGTAGTATAGGAATTTTAGTACCTTCATAGAGAGTCAAAATTTTAACAAAAGTTGATGTTATGTGTTGACATGTTGGATGCAAGCCCCAACATGATCACTATTATGATATCTTAGTTGAAAAGGACACATGACATGACGGTGGTATGGAGGATCAAAATAATGATGAAGATGCACAAGGATGGGAGAGCAAGGAAATACCCCACTTATTGCATTTTGAGTTGTCTTCAAGAGTATCTTAGAATAGAGGAGGAGAAGACATGTGTACTATGTATTATATTTATCAATAGTATGAAGCCTTGTGAAAGTCATGGTGTGCACTAGACCAAATACTTATAAGCATTGGGAGTTGTGAGATGGTTCATGGTGGAATTCTAGATGGAGTATTGGTTTGTGGAGAAGGGAGAATCACTTTAGGTGCTGCAATCTACTAGGAAGGAGCAGATGTTGACAAAGTCAGTTAGGGCAGAGAAGTTTTAGTAGTGCAACAAAACTTCCACTGAATTTATGTTATGGAAGCAATGGGCATAGATGGACAATTGGATGGAAAAATACTCAGGTGTGATACAAGCCTGCATATATTGACTTCAAGTGGAAGTATGTTAGGTGTGAAGTGACTATTCACATATTACTATTTATAATCACTATTCATGGTGATGTGGCATGCAGGTGATGTGGCATGGAGGTGATGTGGTTGATTGGTGATGTGGTAGGGCCCATGGAGGGTCATTTATGTGTGATCTGTTAGGTTGTGGAGCTAAAAGCTTCACTGATGCAAACAAAAGAGGAGGTTTCAGGAAGGTTGCTGAGTGTTACAGACGCCAACATCGGTCAGGCCAACCGATGTCGGTAGGATCAGACAAGAAGGCAACTGGCGTTGGTCAGAAGTTGGTCAGCGTCGGCACCCCTCAGGCAGACAGGGACTGACGTCGGTCACCTGTGTGGTTCGAGCTGCGTGTATTATGGGCAGTTAGCTAACGAACCAAGTGTTTGCATGTCAAGAGCCAAATTTAGACTAGAAGCTGCGGATTTAATTATTGTAATTAGGTGTCTAATTATTGTTTGCATGAGATCTATTTAAGAGACTCATTGGTTGTATTGTAAACTAGTGCTAGAGAGTAAGAGAGCAATAATATAAGCTCCTTCAGAGAGAAGAGAGCATGGTGTGTTCCTCCTAGTGCCACAATACCAAGTGTGGGTGCTGGATTGGAGAATCATCAGGGTTCTTCATGTATGTATGATCTTGGTCATTAGGTGAGCATGGATACGATAGGAGATCTACATGGTAAGTAAGATCATTGATCTACAGGTGTATGTGTGTGCAAGGTCAAGGTTCACAGGTGTCAAGAACCAGATTGATTTGTAGGTGTGTAAGATCAGAGAAGATAGCAACACAACAGGGAGCAGAATCAGGTGGGATCTACTTGAAGTATGATTGTGTACTTGTGGAGTGTGTGGAGCACTTGTGGAGTGCGTGGAGCACAGGTGTACTGGTAGTAGTGAATACTAGCTGGTTGGAGGTGAACACCAACTCTGTGTTTGAGTTGGGTGTTGGGACCTAAGAGAAAGAGCTTTGATGGAAGATTTACTGTTTATGCCCTAGAGGTGTGGGAGCCCTACAAGTGTGTGAGGAAGAACTATGGCAGCCTTCTTTATTGTATTTCCTTCTGAAAGAGTTTTAATACAAGTTGTGTATTGTCTCTCATATTCTGTGTTATTTCTGAATTCTAGTTACTTGTGTATTCTGGTTAATTTCTGCATGTTAAGTTGCTTGGTAATCAATTGTGTGCTTCCGTTATTTTATCCCAACACGTGGTATCAGAGCTTTTGGTTGGGTTGACTAACAGGTGGTTCAGATCTGGTAGTGTTTTTTGATTATAGGTAGTCACTCTCAAGGGCTTTAGATTGAGTGGAAGTATAGCAATGGCAAAAGAAAGTAAGCTACGAATGGAGAAATTGAATAACACGAATGGTCTGATTGATGGAAAGAAAGAGCAGGGAAAGGGAGATTGTTGGTTGTAGAAGATCAACGTGTAGAAGCAGATGTTGCAGGTGATGTTGCATAGGTTACTCTGGATAAAGTAAAATCTTTGTTTACAGATTCTTTTGCCTCTTTCCATGCAGCCCGAAATAGAGCATCTTTTCATGGGTATGTCTTTGGAGACTTTGGAGAGATTTATTTAGGGGTTGGTGAGCCTTGTCAGATTATTGATGAAGGGGAAGTGAAGCTAAAATTGCAGACGGATAACACACAAGTGTTGAAGGAGGCCATGCAGGTACCAGTCTTGGAGATGGGTCTAATTTCTTCAAGAAAGTTGGGTGATGGGAGATGCATAGTAACTCTCACAATAGATGCACTTGAATTAGATGGTGGTAAGAAAGTAGGTATCCTTTATCTATCTACTTATATTACTGATTCACCTTCTGTTGCAGAGACATGGCTTTGTAGGCTTGGTCACATGAGCAAGAAGGAGATGCATGTTCTTAAGAGGAAGACTGATATATTTGACAGGCTTAAGAATTGGAAAGCCTTGGTGTTTATGGAGGAGATGGCGGACAGAGACCAGTGGATGGGGTTGGATACTTCTGAGCAGGGTAGTTTGGACATGGGTTTTGATTCAAAGGAGCTCACGGGTAAAAATTCATCACTCACAGATGAACACAGGTACCGACATCGACAAGAGGACCGACATCGGCAGTATGTAAGACCGACGTCAGTTAGGAGGACCGACGTCGGCAGGGTTGGTAGTCAGAATAGCCACATGGAACCGACATCGGTTGGATGCAGACTGTGTGGTGATCGAGGTCGGTCACTGTAATGGATTTTGGGTGGACAGCAAGCTGTCAAAGAGTCTCAAATGCCCATATGGAGGACTGAAGGTGGTAAGTAAGCCTCAAATTCATTGTTCCTCTTCTTTATACTAGTTTTTGACTGCAGAGTAGGAAGGATCCAAGAAACAGTGGGAGCATGGTAGGAATATGATGCAAAACCAAGCGAAGACTTAGTAGGGTTTCCAGCAGGTATGAAAGCACAGAGATGAATGGATACCTTAGTTGAAGAATAGAGAGAACGGACACGTGAGACGGAAGGCCAAGTCATATGGTCTTGAGGTAGCTGCAGGACAGTGGTACAGGTTTTGATAGATGGATGACAAAGCATGGCTTTAGTCAATGTCAGGGTAACTACTGTGGTTTGTCTTACCAGGGGGATGATGGTCATGACATTATCTTGTTACTATATGTGGATGGTATGTTTGCTAGCAGGTTTGTACATACAAGGTTTTGCTGAGTTAAGGGTAAGATTAGTTCAGTGGTTTGCTATGAAGAATTTGGAGCAGCAAAATTCTTTGGCATGGGAGATCACAGGTTGATTTTGTCTCCAGTGGGAGCTGATGTGAATCAAGTGTTGGCGAGGTTCATTACGCAGGATGCAGAACCGGAGCACACTAAGGGCTAGACAGTTCAGTGTCTGAAATCACATGAGGTCTGGTATAGGCCTAAGTCTGCCCAAGCAGTGGGTGTTGTCAGAGAGTTAGGAGCTAATTCAGAGAAGTGGGTTCTCAGGGATGTGAGAGGGACTAGCAGCAGGGATTCATGCTATTCAGGGTCAGGACTTCACTACATGGGATTGTAGGTTCGGATGTGGCAGGGTACTCGGATGACAGGAGGTGCACCACAGGTTGTGTGGTGGGTTGTCTTCAGGATTGATCTTGAAGAGGAATACAAGCTAGGAAATAGATTAGATGGGGTATAAGTATAGGTACAGTGTAACTATTTATCTCCAAGTGGGAGATTGTTAGGTTGTGGAGCTAAAATCTTCACTAATGCAAACAGAGGAGGAGGTTTTAGGAAGGTTGATGAGTGTTACAGACGCCGGCATCGGTCAGGCCAACTGACATCGATAGGATTAGACAAGAAGGCAACCGACATCAGTCAGAAGTCGGCCGATGTCGGCACCCCCCAGGCAGACAGGGACCGACGTCGGTCACCTGTGTGGTTCGAGCTGCGTGTATTACGGGCAGTTAGCTAAGGAACCAAGTGTTTGCATGTCAAGAGCCAAATGTAGACTAGAAGCTGTGGATCTAATTATTGTAATTAGGTGTCTAATTATTGTTTGCATGAGATATATTTAAGAGACTCATTGGTTGTATTGTAAATTAGTGCTAGAGAGTAAGAGAGCAATAATATAATCTCCTTCAGAGAGAAGAGAGCATGGTGTGTTCCTTCTAGTGCCACAGTACCAAGTGTGGGTGCTGGATTGGAGAATCATCAGGGTTCTTCATGTATGTATGATCTTGGTCATCAGGTGAGCATGGATATGATAGGAGATCTGCATGGTAAGTAAGATCATTGATCTATAGGTGTATGTGTGTGCAAGGTCAAGGTTCACAAGTGTGCAGAACCAGATTGATTTGTAGGTGTGCAAGATTAGAGAAGACAACAACACAACAGGGAGTAGAATCAGGTGGGATCTACTTGAAGTATGATTGTGTACTTGTGGAGTGCGTGGAGCACAGGTGTACTGGCAGTAGTGGATACTGGATGGTTGGAGGTGAACACCAACTCTGTGTTTGAGTTGGGTGTTGGGACCTAAGAGAGAGAGCTTTGAGGGAAGATTTACTGTTTATGCCCTAGAGGTGTGGGAGCCCTAGAGGTGTGTAAGGAAGAAGAACTGTGGCAGCCTTCTTTGTTGTATTTCCTTCTGAAAGAGTTTTAATACAAGTTGTGTATTGTCTCTCATATTCTGTGTTATTTCTGAATTCTAGTTACTTGTGTATTCTGGTTAATTTCCGCATGTTAAGTTGCTTGGTAATCAATTGTGTGCTTTCGTTATTTTATCCCAACATGATCAAGTTGATGTGATGGGAGTGGGGAGTAACACTCCATCAAAGTACATGGGTTTGTCCTTGGTAGTCATATGGGATTTGTCTTGTGGCATAATTGATCAAGGGTTAGGCATGGATCAAATTTATAAGGGACCCTATGGTTCACATGTGTGGAAAAAGTCAAAAGGTGATTGCAACACCTTTTGGACTTTGGTGTGCACATCAAATAAGAAGACAAGAGTTTACTGTTATTGATTGTCCTCACATGTGGAGTGGGGAAAAATGTTTGGAGTCACATGGAAGTGGTTTGGATCTTATCTAAATTAGATGGCCCACTTTGTTGACCCTTACACATGAAGATAAACATTTTAATATTGATCACTAGTTCCCAAATAGAGTGTGGTGAATTTTTTGGGCCACCATGTTATTTCTCTCTCCTTCTCTATTCTATTTTTTAAATGCTATAAAAGCATGTTATCTTCTTTGTATTTATTCATCCCCTGTTGGATCTGTTGATGTTGTGGAGTGCACCCTTGAGAAAAGATTGAGCTTCTCTCTTCCACGTGGCACAATGGAAACTCCTCTCTTGCTTGTGGGTCTAGCAAAACTAAGGGGAGAGTCTCTAGATAAGGGCTAGCTCCCTTTGATGCATCTCTGAGTTATTCCATTAATATTTCTAATACATATATATAATGGTGGGGGGGGGGTTGAAAAGAGAGAAGGATTACTAAAAAATAGAACCTAACCTAAGCTGGTGATGCACCAAACAAGTTTGATCTACTCATACTCACACTTTGAACCATAAGAACACGTACATACACTTTATCTGGTGAAAGGACCAGACTACAGGGAACTTAACAAAAAGGCTTAATGAAGACACATAGAAGATGAACTTACCACAGGTGTTGTAAGAAGACACACTATTTGATAGCCCTCTCCTATCTCTACGCTCTAGATACAACTCTTTTTGCTACCTGCAAGGATGGCACTTTATCTATACCAGGTGTGTTGGTATCAAGCTTATGGGAGCATTAAGAAAGAAATGACTGAACACAAGATTAACACTCAGACACACTCAGAGATATATCCAACCAAAATAGAGGTAAAAAATGCGTATTCTATTGATTCCAGGTGAAAATTGGCAGGGCTTCACCTTACAACATGAGAGATGCCTTTCTCAAATGAGATGTTACAATATATATAGAGAAAGAGGAGGCAAAAGGCACCCCATTTTGGAAAAGACTTTGGCACCCTTTTATAAGTGGCTTACGTGTGCTGAGAACATTGGGAAGAGGAAGTTGTTGAAAGAGAATGTTGTGTTGGCTCTAATTTTGACTTTAGGCATTTAAAATACATTAAACATCATGTGTGAAAACATAAGCCATGCTTTTTATCTACAAATAAGACTTCCCCTTCAAGACATTCACGTGGTTTGTCTGCTCATCAATACAAAGTGGAGAAAAATAGGTCGCACCGTTCACTGTTTACGCTCCTTGATGACCACTTGGCAGCGACTATTTCAACTGCAGGAATAACTCGCCTCCCCTTCGCCACCTGGGCTATTTTATCCATATTCATAATTTTGTCTCTTCCTAGCTTTGTCTTTTCCTAGAATTTGAGATCTCGAGGCTATCTATTATCCTTCGCTGGCTCCTTGGGCTCTTTCATCAGTAGGTCACTGAGTTCATTCTTAACTTTTGTCTTTTCCCAGCTTTGTCTGTTCCTAGTTTTATCTTTTTGTCATCTCTTGGCTCTTTGGGCTCCCTTCTTAGTGGCCTCTTCCTTTTGGACTTAAGGCCTTTAAATTCTTTCGGGTTGGCGCTCAAGCATTTAAAGATCAACGGCTATTTCATTTCCATAAAATTGATGTTCACGCGCCCGTCACCATTTGAAAACCAACGGCTATTTTGTTGTCCTGAATTTGACGTCTGAATTCTAATGGCTAGTTCATGATGCCCAATTTGACATCTATGGGCCTGTCACCCCTTTTAATTCCTTCAGCTTTTCTACTTCCTTTCCTTCAAGCTTTTGTCTTTGGAACCTCCCGAAGGGAAGGTGTCCCTTCGGGCCTTGAGAAAGGTTCTTTTTTTGGTAGTTGAGAGTCCCCCGCAAGGGCACTTGCCCTTCAGGGTCCTTTGGGCTCCTTTTGTTCTCAAATCCTTTAGACAAAATGTCTGAAGGAATTCCTTCAGACATTTTGCCCGAAGGAAACCTTTCCTTTCTGTCTTTCCCGCTTACCACTTCCTGTCAGGTTTTTCCTTCGAGCAACATTCCTTCAGACATTTTTTTTGAAGGATTTCCCTTATGAAATTTTGCCACGAAAAATCTTTCTGAAAGATATTAATCTTTGCCTTGTGAATTTCTTCGAGCAAAATGTCTGAAGGAATTCCTTCGGACATTTTGCCTAAAGAAATTTAACCTTTGTCTTATCTTTTGCCTTAGCATTTTTTGAAAGAAAACTCACCCTTTTGATTCTTTCGCAAGGGTTCCCTACCCTCTGCAAGGGCACTTTTGGGTCCAGAACTGCCCTCCACAGCCTGTTGGAATGGTCTAGTTTGAGCTTGACTGCCCTCCGTAAGGGCACTTTTCCTACAGACTTTGGAAGAGACTCTTGAACCTTCTGATTGAACCTAAACCTGAACCCTTTTTTAGAGTTCAATGGTTCAATGGTTCATCACTGTGTCCTAAAAGGAGTCACGTTCATTTAATTGATCGCTTGAACCAAACCATTTGAACCAAGCGACTTGAACCAACTGATTAAACTGACTAGTTGAACCAACTGATTAAACTGGCTGAACTGAACCAACTGCTTGAACCGGCTGATTAAACTGGGTGAATTGAACCAACTACTTGAACTGGCTGATTGAACCAACTGCTTGAACTGGATGAAATGAACCAACTGCTTGAACCGGTTGATTGAACCAATAATGGCTCAAAGTTCAAGTTTAAAGTTTTTGGAAAGATCATGCCATTGGACCCCGACATTGAACCACTAAATTGGTTCCTCCTTTTGTTGAAATACTTGTGCAAATAAAATTTGAACTAGCTCAGAACAACAATGGAAGAAGGAGACCGATTTTGGCCTGTAGGGCCAAAATGGTCAACAAAATGGCGATTCCCAGGGGAAGCATGCCTGTTATGCTTAGAAACCAGTAGCCTCAAATTCCATTGGGCACAGAGTCGAGATGCAGCTTTAAAAGAGTTAGCAACAACCTTGTGATATCCAAGAATCAATCACGAAGGTTTTGCCCCCAAAAGGAAACAAAAACACACACAAGACTAAGAAAACTACTAACATGTGTAAAAGCACTTAGGAAAAATAGGGAAAAAATAAGGAAAATATATACATGATGGGAGAAGGGCTCAGTGATAATGCTTAAGATGTATCCCATTAACTGGGATATATAATTCTTCACCATCCAACCTGGAGAGTTGGAATGCATTGTGTTGCTTGCACTGAGTGATGACGTATGGACCACTCCATAGGGCATCGAACTTCGTATGCTTTCCAGGCTTAGCTCGGTCCTCATCCCATTTCAAGATGATGTCTCCTTCAGAGAAACCTTTTGATGAGGATCTCTTGTTGAAGTGCTTCTTCGTATGTTGTTGGTGGCTGGTCATAGAAGCCATAGCTTAGTCCCTTGTCTCTTGAAGTTCCATCAGCTCACATAGCCTAATCTCCATGTTGTTGCCTTCTTCTAATTACAGCTAGTGAGCAAGGTCCAATGTTGGCAATTCAAGTGAAATAGGAAGCCTAGCTTCCCTTCCATACATGAATGTGTATGGTGAATTACCAATTGCTCTCTTTGGAGTGACCCTGTCTGCCCACAGGGCTATTTTCAACTTGGCATGCCAAGTTCTCTGATTCTCCTCCACTATTCTTTTGATAATCCTGATCATATTTTTGTTGGTGGATTCAGCTAGTCCATTCCCTTGTGGGTAGTAGTTGGAAGAAGTACTGAGATATATGTCGTATCTCAATGCCCATTCACTCATTCTGGTCCCCAAGAAGGCCAATGCATTGTCTGATATGATGGTCACTGGGACTCCAAGCCTTACCACTAGGTCTTCATAAAAGTCCAAGACTGCACTTTCATTGGCTTCCTTCAAAGCGACAACCTCTACCCATCTCATGAAGTAGTCTGTCGTAGTCAAAACCCATTTGTGACTAGCACTAGAGGGAGGATTGATCATCCCTATGAAGTTTAGGTCCCATTGCATGAATGGTTGCTCCACCTGAATAGGCTATAAAGGCATGAAAGCCAACCGTTACTTCCCATCAAAGAGTGCACACTTCTGACACTTTCATACCCAGGCATGGGTGTCTTTGAATAAAGTGGGCCAAAAGTAGCCAGCTCTCATTATTCTTGTAGCTATAGTCTTAGAAGCAAAGTGACCACCAGCTGGCCCATCATGGAACTCAGACAACACCCTGTTGGTCTGACTTGGGTCTATGCACCTTAAAATTACTCTTAAGAGATCCCTTCTAAACAACACTCCATCAATCAAGACATAAGGGAGAGATTAGAGTCTGAAATATCTCCTCTTAGTCCTATCAAGGCCCTACGAGCACTCACCAGTGAGAAGGAAACACCTCATGTCTGATGTCTAATCCTTCATCACTGTTGGTTCTTCTACTGTGGCTTTATCATGAATGAGCAAATTGTCCTCTTTCTACTATTTAAAGTCTGCAACAAGGTGTTCACACAGGCCTCTTCCTCTTACCAGCTTGGTGATCTTGATACCCACATCATACTCCATTGCTTTAGTGATCCATCCTGCTCTCTTTTCATTCAGATCACGGTTGGTCAAGAAATCTTTGATGCTAGGATGTGGAACCATGAGGTGAATCTTGTTGTTGGACAACATATGTCTAAATTTATTTAAGCTTTGTATGACTGCAAGGACTTAATTCTCCACATTTGTATACCTGACCTCAAAACCCTCTAGGCCTTGGCTAAAAAATGCAAGTGGTTGTTCAAGGTTATCACCATTCGCTTGGGTAAGCATGGTAGAGATTACCTCTTTATTTCCAAAGGTGTAGAGGTTGAAATCCTTAGTGAAGTCAGGACTGATCAAGGTAAGAGCCTGGGCGATAGCCTGCTTGATGTCTTCAAAGCTATCCCTCCTTTGCGCTGTCCACGTGAACTACTCATCTTTCTTCAGCATAGAGGTTAATGGCTTGACTACCTTTGCAAAATTTGGAATAAATATCTAGATGAAATTTATTTTATCGAAGAAGCTCTGTAGGCCCTTCTTATGTTTAGGCAAGGACAACTCTAGGATGGAGCGAACTCTATCTGGATCAATGGTCAAGCCTTCTTTGGAAACAATGTGGCCAAGGAGTTTACCCTCATGGACAATGAACACGCATTTCTTTGGGTTGAGATAGATACTAAACTCTCTACACCTCTCAAATATTTTTCTGAGGTGTTTTATGTGTTGGCCTGCCTCCTTAGAGAAAATTGTCACATCGTCAAGATACACCAGCACAATGTTATTTATCAGGCCTTAAAAGGCCATGTCCATGGCTCATTGAAAAGTGGCACCATCATTGGATAGTCCAAATGGCATTTTTCTATAAGCAAATGTCCCCCATTTGGTAGTGAAGGCTGTCTTGTATTGGTCACAGTCTTGCACCAAAATTTGATTGTATCCTAAATACCTATCTAGGAGGGAGAAACGCTTGTTGCCTGTCAGCATTTAAAGGATTTGCTCCATGCTTGGGAGAGGATAATGGTCTTTCAAAGAGACTCTGTTGAGGTCTCTAAAATATACACATAATCTGATCTCCCCATTCTTTTTTTGGATAAGAACAAAATTGGCCAGCCAAGAAGAGTGTTTGATTGGAAATATTATCCTAGACTCAATCAACTTGGTGAGTTCCTTCTGAATGAGAGGCTCAATCTTTAGATTGACAGGCCTTTGCTTTTGCTTGATCAGTTTGGCACCTTCCTCCAGCTCAATGGTATGTTGGGCCAAACTTGGGTCAAAACCCTTCAAATCGCTATACTCCCAAGCGAAGACATCAGCAAACTCCTAGCACAACAAGGTGAAAGCCTGCTTTTCATGGTCTGTGCACACTTTTCCAAGTGCAAGTAGCTTATTCTTGAATATTTAAACCTTCTCATAGTTCTCCTCCTTCGTTTTGATGCTTGTCTTATCACTTTTCAACTAGTCATCCTCATTGAAGATACTCTCGAGAGTGACTAGGCCTTTGGGAAGTTTATTATTCTTCAGTTGAACAATTTGGTTGCCATACTGCTGCTGTAGTTTAGCCTAGTTTTTAGTAGAAAATTTAGCTTCTTATTGCAAGAAGAGTGCTATCTGCTGATCATTGTCAAACACCTACCAGTTAGTGATATTTTTAGGCACAGAGGGCTGGATTACTACTTTCAAATGGCATGGACTGTGGTCTCGGCTTATCTCCTTAGAGACATCAAATTAGGTGCCAACTATTGTTAGCCTATCTACTTGCTTATTCTACTCCCTTGGAATGGAAGTAATGTTGAAGGCAAGGAAACTCTCCACTAAGTCCCATACCCTGTGCTTGTAAAACTTAATCAAAGAATTTTTTGTTAGATTTTGACCTCTCACCTGATTCACAATCAACTCACTGTCACCAAAAATCTGTAGCTCTTTGATTCATTTTTTCTCACCCACTCCAAACCATGGATGAGGGATTCATACTCTGCAACATTCAACATGCAAGAAAATTAAAACCTGAAGGTCAAAAAGTACTTCTCTTGTGAAGGAGAAACTAACACTACTCCACCACCAACTCCCAACTTACTTCTTGAGCCATCAAAGAATAACTGCCATAAACCTAAGCTCTCTTAGCTTGCTTTCATCAAAATTGGTACGAAAGTACCCTCTTCGTGCATGTATTAAATCCTAAGGCCTACCTCTTCTATGAATTTTTAAGGATCATGCTCAAATTTGTCACTTCCCCATTCATCTAAGAGTAGGTTAGCAATGCCTTCAAGGGCAGAGGATGGAGATTGATCCACTTGGAATTCTTCTTGATCAATAATTGCATAGTTGATATTTGCCGCTTTGAGTGAGTACGGTTCCAGATGATCCCGGTGGATTGGTTTTGACTCAATCTAGACTTTGGTCCCATATTTGGTTCTAAAAACTAGATAAGACTAGTTTACTGCTAAGTAGCTGGCTATTTTGGATGTGAAATCCTTGGACAAGCAAATAGCAAAGTAAGGAGGGACATCCACCACTACCACATCATGGGGAACTGAGAAGGTCAGGCAGGCATGTAGCATCAAGTTTAAACCTTTCACCACTCCAAATATCTTTGCTAGTGTTCCATCTAGCTGCAGGAGTCCCTTAGTCATTTCTTCATATTTTAGCCCCAGTTTATCGGCTATGCATTTGGGCATTATCGAGGTGCTTGCTCCACTGTCAATGATGCAATTATGCACCAAAAAATATCCTATGACCAAGGACAAATAAAAAGGGGGAACCTTTTCCTCTTTCTTAACTTGGCCTGATGTGGAAGGATGCCCATTCATCATTAGAACATTATCAGCTTTTACTGGGACAACTTGTTCATTTAGCTCATGCAATTCTTTTTGTAGCATGTCCTTTTGTCCCAGTATTGGTAATGAATCCCATAAGGAGATTTTCATGTGCAACTTCTTCATTTGGTCTACCACATTGACTTGAGGGTTTCCTTCTTTCAAATTTTATTTGGGATGACTTACAGCCTAAGGTGCAGGCCGAGGAGCTGAGGGTGCAACTGATGGTCTGAAGTTTGAAATTTTCTAGTTTACATGTGATGAAGAAGACGGTGCTGATACTTGAGCAGTTGCTTGAGATTCTTCCATAGCTCTCCTCTTGGACCTTGTGTTAGCTATGACATAATCACCTTGATTTTTTGTACTGCCCACATAATTGACTGTATAAAAGTTTCACCTTCCAAGTGATTCATGAGAGTGGAATCGATTTGAGCCAGCCTGCTGTCCATGCCATGTTGTAATGACACCTCAAAATTGGGGAATTGGGCAGCTTCCTGATTATCCTATGTATTCATGTACTGACCCAACATTTCATTTGTGTAAATAGCCTAATCTTGATTATATCCCATGGGTGAGTAATTTGGCTATTCCTGTACCAGATTGTTTTGAATGGGCACCATGGCCTTGGATGATGAAGGGGCACTTAGATTATAGCCTTGAAAAGGTCTAGCTTGTGTAAACTGACCCTGTCCTTGATTGTAATTTTTGAAAGGGGGTCTATTTGCTTGCCCATACTATTGATATCCTTGATTTGGTCAATTGCTCTGAGCTTGATGCCTTTTGAGAGCCACTAGTTCATTTGTTATGCTTTGCAACAAGCTTTTGACTTCATGGAGGTCATGGGATGAAGTAGCAGTTGGCTTTTCTACGTCAGTTAGAAGAGCTAAGGTAGGTGTAGTAGTTTGGATTGGAGGCGGCAATTTAGGAAAGAACAGCATATGAGGTCTAGGGGCTATCTTTCTGGCTTGCACCAGGCAATTCTTAGCCGTTATAGCTATGTCATAGGCAGCAAGTAGCACATATCCTCCTGTGGACTGTATCATGATAGCAATGTCACTGGTCAACACTTTCAAATAATAGAGGAAAGCATAGCTTAGAGTCGGCCTTACCAAAATGGGGATTCTATCCCATGTCTTTTAAAATCAAGTATTAAAATCTTGCATGAACTCGTGTGGAGCTCTTTTCATAGTGGTCAGCTACTCGGCAAGTAAGAGGTGGTCACTCTTCTCCCCAAATCAATTTGTTAAGAGGGTGCCCAATTCACTTGAGGAATCGACTGAATTCATGGGCAAAGTCCCATACCAGTCCAGAACCTTGCCCTTGAAAGACAATGCCAACAATCTGATCACAATGTTTTTCTCAGTGACATTATGAATATTGTAGAGGTTAGCAATGTTTCTGATGTGTTAGATAGCAGTAATGGGCCCTTATCCATTAAAGGGAGGCACACTTTTAAGGACTGATCCTAGAATTGGGTCATAATGTAGGAGATTCAAAGGACTCTGACCATGAAAGGCCACAAAAGGTAAAGCCATAGCTATGACAGGATTCAACTGAGGCCTTCTTACGTAGGTGTATTTTATGGTAGGTTTGGGAAAATAATTTGTTGAATAAGGATGAGTTCTTGCAAACCTCAATCATCTTGCTGAGTTTAAAGGTAGTTCAACAAATTCAAAAGGGACACCCTTAGCAGTAGATCGTGTGGTGATTTTAGGCATAGGAGGTCAGACTGGTCTTTGGTCAGAGACTGATGTTCTTAACAGTGGAGTCACCAGATGCTGGAAAATGGTTGATTTTGTTGTAACAAGATCAACATCAATCCTAGAACTTTGATGAGTGTTAAAAATGGTGTTAAAAAATGGTCCCACTGGGCGTGCCAAAAATTTTTGACGCTGTGGAGTCCACCATTGAGAGAAGAATGAGCTTCTCTCTTCCACGCGGCACAATGGAAACTCCTCTCTTGCTTGTGGGTCTAGAAAAACTGAGGGGAGAGTCTCTAGATAAGGGCTAGCTCCCTTTGATGCATCTCTGAGTTATTCCAGTAATATTGTTAATACATACATACACACACACACACACACACACATATACATATATATACATATACATATATATATATATACATATATATACATACATACATACATACATATATATATATATATATATATATATATATATAATGGGGGGGGGTTGAAAAGAGAAGGATTACTGAAAAATAAAACCTAACCTAAGCTAGTGATGCACCAAACAAGTTTGATCTACTCATACTCACACTTTGAACCATAAGAACATGTACATACACTTTATCTGGTGAAAGGACTAGACTATAGGGAACTTAACATAAAGGCTTAATGAAGACACACAAAAGATGAACTTACCACAGGTGTTGTAAGAAGATACACTGTTTGATAGCCCTCTCCTATCTCCGCATTCCAGATACAACTCTTTTTTCTACCTGCAAGGATGGTGCTTTGTCTATACCAGGTGTGCTGGTATCAAGCTTGTGGGAGCATTAAGAAAGAAATGACTAAACACAAGATTAACACTTAGACACACTCAGAGATATATCCAACCAAAATAGAGGTAACAAATGAGTATTCTATTGATTCCAGGTGAAAATTGGTAGGGCTTCACCTTACAACATGAGAGATGCCTTTCTCAAATGAGAAGTTACAATATATATAGAGAGAAAGAGGAGGAAAAAGGAACCCCCTTTTGGAAAAGAATTTGGCACCCTTTTACAAGTGGCCTACATGTGTTGAGAACATTGGGAAGAGGAAGTCATTGAAAGAGAATGCTGTGTCGGATCTGATTTTGACTTTAGGCATTTAAAATACATTAAACATCATGTGTGAAAACATAGGCCACACCATTTGTCTGCAAACAAAACCGCCCCTTCAAGACATTCACATAGTTTATCTGCTCATCAATGTAAAGTGGAGAAAAATAGGTCACATCATTCACTATTTGCGCTCCTTGATGAGCACTTGGAAGAGACTATTTTAACTATAGGAATAACTCACCTCCCCTTCACCACCTAGGCTATTTTGTCCATATTCATAATTTTGTCTCTTCCTAGCTTTGTCTTTTCCTAGAATTTGAGCTCTCAGGTTTATCTTATTGTCCTTCACTGGCTCTTTGGGCTCTTTCATCAGCAGGTCACTGAGTTCATTCTTAATTTTTGTCTTTTCCCAGCTTTGTCTATTCCTAGTTTTATCTTTTTGTCATCTCTTAGCTCTTTGGGATCCCTTCTTAGCAGTCTCTTCCTTTTGGCCTTAAGGCCTTTGAATTCCTTCGGGTTGGCACTCAAGCATTTAAAGATCAATGGCTATTTCATTGCCATAAAATTGGCATTTGCACGCCCATCACCATTTGAAAACCAACAGCTATTATGTTGTCCTGAATTTGACATCTTTGGTGATGTCATCTGATGTTTGGATTCCAATGGCTAGTTCATGATGCCCAATTTGACATCTGCGGGCCCGTCACCCCTTTTAATTCCTTCAGCTTTTCTGCTTCCTTTCCTTTGGGATTTTGTCTTTGGAACCTCTCGAAGGGAAGGTGTCCCTTTGGCCCTTGAGAAAGGTCCCCTTTTTGGTAGCTGAGAGTCTCCCACAAGGGCACGTGCCCTTCGGGGTCCTTCAGGCTCCTTTTATTCTCAAATCCTTTAGACATTTTGCCTGAAGGAAACCTTTCCTTTGTGTCTTTCCCACTTGCCACTTCTTTTTGGGATTTTTCTTCGATCAACATTCCTTTAGACAAATTTTTTGAAGGAATTCCTTCAGACATTTTGTCTGAAGGATTTCCCTTTTGAAATTTTGCTATGGAAAATATTTTCGAAAGATATTGTTCTTTGCCTTGTGAATTTCTTTGAGCAAAATGTCTGAAGGAATTCCTTCAGACATTTTGCCTGAAGAAATTCAACCTTTCTCTTATCTTTTGGCTTAGCATTTCTGAAAGAAAACTCACCCTTTTGATTCTTCCACAAGGGTTCCCTGCCCTCTACAAGGGTACTTTTGGGTCCAGAACTACCCTCCTTAGCCTGCTGGAATGGTCCAATTTGAGCTTGATTTCCCTCTGCAAGGGCACTTGTCCTATGGACTATAGAAGAGACTCTTGAACATTCTGATTGAACCTGAACCCTTTTTCAGAGTTCAATGGTTCAATGGTTCAACGATTCATCACTGTGTCCTACAAGGAGTCACGTTCATTCAATTGACCGCTTGAACCAAACCGTTTGAACCAAGTGACTTGAACCAACTGATTGAACTGACTAGTTAAACCAACTAATTAAACCAATTAAACTGAACCAATTGCTTAAGCTGGCTAATTGAACCAACTGATTGAACTAGTTTAACTAAACCAACTGCTTGAATCGGTTGATTGAACCAACTGCTTGAACCGGCTGAACTAAACCAACTGCTTGAACCAGTTGATTGAACCAACAATGGTTCAAAGTTCAAGTTCAAAGTTCTTGGAAAGATCATGCCATTGGACCCTGATGTTGAACCATTAAATTGGTTCCTCATTTTTCTGAAAGACTTATGCAAATCAAATTTGAACTAGCTCAGAACAACAGGGGAAGAAGGAGACTGATTTTGGCCTACAGGGCCAAAATGGTCAACAGGATCACTCTTGGATATTTGCAAGCTTGGTCTTGCATACTTGTATAAGGTAGAGCCTATAGGCTATGTAAGCTTGGCTCACTTAGATGCATTATATTCTTTATTATAAGCATGATTATCCTTGAGGTTGGACGTTAGAGCCTGGAGGCTTTGTATGCTTGGCTCATCTGAGTGTTTGGTTTTTAAGCACTGAAAGGAGTTATTGGAGGAGAAATTGTAAGAGAGTAGTTGCTGATGTAGTTGAAGTCTAGAAGCTACCATTTACTCCATGGTTTTTTACCTTGTTGGTTGTGTAAGGGTTTCCATGTATATCTTGTGTAATGTCTTCCCTATTGTCTCATGTTTTGTATCTTATTTTTATTCCACATTTATTTTCTTTCACAGTGGGAGCTATTTTTCCTAACAACACCATCACATGTGATGAGATTTATGATCTTATTATTGGCACTAGCTCCACATTAATTTGGTAATAAGATAATGACTTATTAAAAAAAAATTGGCTTATTTTTGAGGTACTTGGACTCTTTGATAGTGATAATCCATGCATGGGAGATGTTTTTGAGAGCCTTGACCAGATGATGGAGAGGTTAGAGGTCATATTGAGGGATGGCTCTCCTATGTTTGATCAAATGACAAAGGACTTGGTTTGGGCATGGAGTGAGAGAAGGTGGAAGATGCTTCACAGTCCTCTTCATTTTATTATATTTGCACTTAATCCTATGTGGTTTCATAAGAAACCATGGGTAGATGATGAGGTCTATTAGGGATGGAAAGTATATCTTAATATATTTTATGCCACAAGAGAGGAACATGCTTATATTAGGAAGGAATTCTCATAATATATGGTTTCAAAGTAAATTTTTTCTCATCATGATGTTGCATATGATCGTGCCAACTTACAAATCATAACATTTTGGGAGACATGTGGAACAACAACACCCTTACTTAAAACAACAACAATTCGTGTCCTCTCCCATGTTTTTTATTATCATTTATCTATTTATTATCATTTAATAGTTGAATTCAATACTGAAATTAATTATGAAACAATATATTTGGTGGTTGTTACATTTTAGTTAAATTTTAAATTCTTTTGAATTAAATTAAATTAATTTTGTTTCACAAGTTTCAAGTGCTTTTGCATGTGAGCAGAATTGGATTGAGTGTGCCTTCATCCATTCAATGAAGCATAATAAACTTGGGAAAAAAAATCCAGAGGACCGTATTTATGTACATTCTAACCTTCACATTTTGTTTTGTGCTTCGCCTGATTACCTTTTAGGTCCTCATAGAATGTGGGATTACGGTGGCTCCATGGATGATGGTGATGATGAGTTTCTAATTGAGGTGTTAGAGGATAATTCAAATGTCCTACTTTCTATCCCTGGATTTTAATCATCTAGAGAGGAAGGTCAAGGAAATAGAATAACTAGTAATCATTCAAATTCCAGGGTTGCAGAGCCTATGGAGGACCAACTAGGCTATTTTGATAAAATTTGATTTTATACAAAACACTTACTATATAAACACTATTACAATTATTAGATCATAAGTAAGGATGAAAACATTTGATGTAGACTTATTTTCCTGAAATTATATAAATTATCTATTATTTTTATACAAATTGAAATGTTATAGTTATGTTTATAGCTTAATTTCAATGATTTTAGAAATTAAAAAATTAATACACACACACACACACACACACACACACACACACACACACACACACACACACACACACACTAAAATCTATTTCTTTATACACTAAATATATATTATTTTTATGTTAAACACTATTACAATTATTAGATCATAAGTAAGGATGAAAACATTTGATGTAGACTTATTTTTCTGAAATTATATAAATTATCTATTATTTTTATACAAATTAAAATGTTTTAGTTATGTTTATAGATTAATTTCAATGATTTTAGAAATTAAAAAAAAAAAAAACACAGAAACACACACACACACACACACACACACACACACACACACACACACACACACACACACACACACACACACACAAATCTATTTCTTCTATGCAACCTCCCCCAATGACCTTTGTTGTCATGTTTGTGTTTCCATCACATTTCTTCATTTCTCATTTCTTAAATCGTAGGAAGAGATGCACTTTTTTTTTCCATTAGCATCAACTGCTATTATGCCTCCAATGATAAAATTTTGGCTAAATTATTTCCAAGGACTATGCTCTAAGTTGGTTCTATGACTTATTAATCTAATCAATAAAAACTTTCAAACCTCTTGCAGTTTAGTTTTTGGCAGACTTATTTATCAACATTATCAAAAAGGTTTCCCATTCTCAAATTGCAAAACTCAAACAAGGAACCAATGAACCTATCAATGAATATGTCTTAAGGTACAAGGCAATGTTGGATAAAATGACCAATTCAACGATAGATAAAGAGCTTTAATACATATTCAAAAAAAGTTTGCTTGCACCATTACATGAGTCCATTGCTTTCAAAAAGGTCAAATATTTTGATGACTTATGCCATATTATTTGTGATCATGAAATGAAACTTATCTCATTGAAAAAACTGAAGTATGTAGCAAACACACCAAATACATTACATACCAAGTTCACTATCAAACCAAATTATAAGGTAAAACCTATAGAACCTAAAAAGAAAACAACTACTATGGTGAATGCAATGTCACAACAAATTAATCAATTTGTCTTATCCAATACACCAAAGAGATAATTTACATGCTTACTTGAGTCTCCAACTTCATTACTTCCAAAAGCTTGTGGGGTGTCACTTCATATCTCTCCCTCATCTTATATAAGTTGATACAAGTTAACCTCTACCCAAAGGCTAAGAGTCAAATGCTTATTGTGACTATTACCCAGGCCCTAGGCATTGTACAAACCAATGTTTTACCTTAAATAATAAGATCCAAGACCTTATCGATGACAAAAAAATTACATTTGATGATTCTTCAAAGGAATCAGGTTCACAACTTGGTGATCACTAGAATCAAAAGATATATAACAATCCTTAGTAAGACCATTCAAAGAAGGAACTAAAATTGAAAATGGCATATAATGTACATACTCATCCACCAAATTATGGGCACCTGTTAGATGAGATTTTTGGCACTTATACATGACATACACCCCCAAGATTTAGAGAAACTCTATTACTTTTGATGATAATGAGATTGTAGATGATGACTCAGATATTCATTTATTATTCATTTGAGCATACATTGAATACCAACCTATATATAATGTTATAATTGATAATGGTTATGATGAGAATGTTTTCACCATGTCATTACCTATGCATTTTGGATATACACCCTTCGACCAAAGTGGTCAGATCATTCAATGGAACTTCATAACAGGTCTTTGGTGCAATTAACTTACCTTTACAGGTTATCCTAGTACATGTGGTCAATACATTTATAGTTATACCATACATAAGATCCTTTGATATGTTATTGGGATGACCTTGGACACATACACTCCATAAGTACATTTTATAGTGCATGAGTGTGTTAAATACATTCATGCCAATGGGGTAATTATAGTTTTTAGAATTGCATATGAACATTTGCTTGAACAAAATAAGTGTATACTCAGAGAATTAATTATCAAACCTACTAAGGTTAATCCTCTGTGAAATGGTAAATAATAGTAAATCCCCTTTCCTATGTGGCTAGTACTTGAGATATCTGTTCACCAACTTTTGGTCCTATAGGCCAAAATTGGGCACCCCTCATTTGTCTTGGCAAGAGTCATTCAATCCATGATTTGGATAAGTCATCCCTCAACTGCCTTGTGCAAAGTGCCCTTTATCAACCTTGTTTCATGAAAAGCCAAGTGTTTTCCTCTTTTACTTGCCAAGTGTATTTCGGGTTTGTCAAGAGCAACTGCTTCACCTATAAAAGTGCATTTCAGGTTTTACAAAACACTTAACTTATGAAATTTTCATAAGCTAAGTCACTTGCAAAACTTAATTTGGTCTTCATAGATCAAATCAGGTTTTCCAGATGACTTTACTTGTGAAATTTTCATAAGTCAAGCTACTTGACAAACCCGATTTGGTCTTTGTAGTGCAATTCAAATTTTACAAGTGGCTTTACTTATTTGTCTTATAAGTAGAAGTTGATGTAAAACTCAAAGTAGAGGCTTGAAAGAAGTCCAAAATGGTCTATCAAGAAGGAATCAGGTTTACAGAGGATTTACTTAAGGAACTTTATGAGTAAGTTCTTTCTAAGGACCCAATTTAGTCTAAGCAGCTCATAAAGGCAAGGAATTTCCTCAGAGGGCACTTTGACTGCATGTAGGGAAATTGCAAAAGTTACGAAGGGTAAGTGTCTTTGTAGAGGGCACTTGGTCTAGAAAGTGGACCATTTCCATTTTTTTGAAGGGTACTTCCGAGCTCAAATGGCCCTTACGGAGGGCACTTTGAGAAAGACAAGGACCATTTTCATAAGCCCGAAGGGTATTTTTGAATGGTAGAAGCCTTTGCAAAGGGCACTTTAAGAAAGCAAGGGATGAATAAAAAAGATTGAAGGGCACTTACCCTTAAAAAAAAGCTAGTGCCAAAAGAAAGAATTCCTTCAGACATTTTGTTTGAAGGAAAGTTTGGGAAAAAAGGGTTGAAACAAAAGAGAGATCAACGGTGAATTCCTTCAAGAAAAATGTTTGAAGGAATTCCTTCCACCCAAATGTATTAACTCCATTTTCTAAGTTGTTCATGCCACTTGTCTTATTCTGATTGGTCCTTAATTCTGCCCTTTATCTTTGTCAACAGATGGAACAGTTTCAAGTTTTGTCTTTTCTTCTTTGTCTTTGCCTGGGCTCCTTTTCTTGCTTGCTTGTTCATTTGTTCTTCAGGCTTTCAATATTTTATTTCTGAATTCCTTCAGACATTTTGTCTGAAGGAATTCAGAAATAAAATATTGAAAGCCTGAAGAACAAATGAACAAGCAAGCAAGAAAAGGAGCCCAGGCAAAGACAAAGAAGAAAAGACAAAACTTGAAACTATTCCATCTACTGACAAAGAAGGGTATAATTAAGGACCAATTAAAATAAGACAAGTGGCATGAATAACTTATAAAATGGAGTTAATACATTTGGGTGGGAAATATCTATCAAAAACCAATAAATAGATTGGTTTTCAAACTATAGAGGAGAGCATCCCATGTTTTCATGCTTCACCATTAAGGCACAACCAGTTATGCCTAACATTGAAGAGAGTATGGTCTAGCCACAACAACTTGGGGATGGATTTTTTAGTTGCTAGAAGGAGTATCCCATCCTTTTTTAGGCCCAAGAGAACAAGGGTGGCAACTTGGACATCTACAACATGGCTCTCCCATACACAATTTGAAGAATATGATAGCAACATGGTCTCTTGTTTCAGAAGTGTTTGACTCCAGCATGGGTCTCCTTTCCTTGTTCTATCAGCATCTTACTCTATATAATTGTAACTTCTCATCTTTAGAGGATCTCTTAACTTATATGGTGAATCCCTACAGAAATTTATTTTGAATCAAGACATAACATGCCATAGTGTATCTTAGAACACCTCTAGTAGTTCTTTCTCCCTGTATCTCCATGTGACCCCTTATTGAAACACTGATGTAGAAGAGTTTCTTGTGTCAAATAAAGTGTATATCAGCTTGTTCTTGGTGTAAAGTATATGTCAAAGCTGAGTAGACCAACCATTCTAGTGCATTACCGCTTTAGTTTAGGTTTTGATTTTAGTATTTCTCTCCCTTTTCATCCCCCCCATTATTAGCAATAGGAAATCCAGGGCCTTAAGGTGCATCAAGGGGAACTATCCCCTAATCTAGAGATTCATCCCTCATTTTTGTCACCCATAGCAAGAGGGATGTCTCCATTGTGTCATGTGGATGAAGAGAGTTGAGCTTCCCTTCAGAGGGTGCAATCCACTATGTCAACAATTTTTGGCATGCCTGGTGGGACAGTTTATCCAAAGAGTTAAAGGATTTTTGGTGTGTTCTTCAACCAATCAACCTTTAGAGGCATTTTAATCAACACCAATGGTGACTCCAAGTTGAATCAACTAGTTAAGCAGTCCTAACACCATCAATAAATCACATTTTGGTATGTATAATCCCATTGCTGAGTAACATAGGCCTTATGTTCCTTCATATAGTTTTGATCAAGCTCAAGTTGTTCATGGAATCACCTCAAGTAGCTCTCCTAGTTGCCCTTCACCTAGTCAATCTATGAGTGTGAGAGAAATAATGTTAGATTTTGAGAGGCAAATGATGGAGATAGACAGATTGGATGAGAAAAATAGATATCAACAAGAGCTTACATACAAAGAGGAGTGCTTGTTTAGGCAAGATCAGGCCTTGCAGTTCATGAAGGAGGAAGTAGAAAGATGGAGGAGTTCATCCCTTCAAGGAAATCACCCTTGATTTCCTTTCCCCATCCCAAAGCAGCCTCCTCCTATTCAAAATAAAAACCCCTCTTATACACAAAATCCTTTCTATCAAATAGCTCTTTTTCACCAAAATAAGATGAGCTAATTTTCTAGCCCATTTGATTCATTATCTACTCTTACTCCTAATCCTTTACATCCAAATTTTTAGAAGTAGAGAGCATTAGATCAACCTCCCATGGAAATTAGCCTTCTCAATTATTTAGACTGTGAGTCCTCCTTTGAAGTAAATTATCCAATGTCTCTTGGAAAGTAACACATCTCTCTTCAAGAAACTTTTCCTATGCATGAGTAGATCCTTCCTAGTCTTCCTCAACCTCCTCAAGTCTTTTAGCATGATGCCAAGATCCCAAGTTGGAGGAGGGCATATCATGAAACAATTCAAGGCCTTGAAAAAGATGAAGTTGTTGCCTATTCTTAGGAGAATAGTTCTAGTCCCAAGGTCATGAGTTGGAAAGAAATGGTGGAATCATGGGATAGGAAAGAGGAAGAGAAAGGTTTTGCCCAAAACCTTGAAAAAGATGAAGCTACTCCTACTCATCATAATGATGCATGTGATCTCCAAAAAGGCTCTTCCAAGAGAATATATCCAAGCAAATTATAGAGTTGGAGTCCAGAATGAAGTCCCTCAGCCAAGGTGTGATGGATGGTTTAGACCAAACAAAAGATCCTATGTCTAAACATATCCCATCTACACCCTTCTGGAGAGCTATCAAGCCACATCTGATGTGGATGAAGTGTTGGCCAAATGAAGGAAAAGAATCATTCAATTTTGGCTTGAGGTTTGCCTCCTCTTCCACATGAGTTTAACCATCAACCCTCCACTTTATTCCTTCTCAAGGAGGAAATTATTTTGGAAGAGGCAACTGAAGATGAGAGGATCCAATTTGTGGCTGATCAAGAGGCCCTCTCGAGTGAAAATGGAGAGGAGATCATCATATAAGACCTTTTTGAAGACATCATCAAAGATGGAGAAGACATAGGTCACGCATACATGCAGATGCTCCAGCAATATAAAGATGAGGTTGATAAAATTTATTTGTCAACAATGGATGATGAGGAATATCATCATGGTGAGCTCTCTTCCCCTTTGTTTGATGAACTTCCTTTTTGATTTGATGAGGATAGTGATCATGCCATGGGACCTGAGATGGATGAGTTTTAGGAGCATGTCTTTGAACATCTACAAACTCTTATTTTTTAGCAATAAAAAAAGAGGCCTATTCATTTTGATAAAAACTTTGAATAAGGGAGCCTCGAGCAAGAAGGTGACATTTTATGGGATGAGCAAGTGGTTTGTGATCTCATTCCAAACACCACATTGGTCACCCTTCTTCAAGAAGACCATAATGAAGTAGAAGATCAGTTTGACAGGCTCCTTAATGAAGCCAAAGGTAATAAGTCAGTCCATGGTGCATGTCAAGGGGGCTATGAGCTAAATAAGGCTTATGGTAATAAGCTAGTAGCCATTGATTTCTTGATAAAATACACTAGCATGAGGGGCTGACATAAATCAGGTTTCAAAGGGAAAAGTGAATACATAGATGTTGGAGACATGTTTGATCCTGATCCACTTGGATACAAGCCAATCAAGGTGGCAGGCAAGAAGGGCAAGTCACTAAGCTTCCATTCCATTCAGCCACTTGTCTATCACCATAAGTTTTCTTGCCATGAAGGAGACTTGATAAGTTTTCCATTTGATCCAAGAGGGAGAAGAGCATATTTGGTTAGCTATACATAGTAGTTTGCTTTTTTCTAGGTTGTCTTTTATTTTCCCTAAGTGCTATTACACATGTGTGTGTTGTTTTTAGCCTTTGTTGTGTGTTGTTTTTGCCTTGTGTGTTTAGGGTGAATTGATGTCTTGTTGGTTTTTTCAAGGTTAATTTCCAACATGCTCAAGATGCATCCTGACTCCATGCCCAATGGACTTTGAGGCTACCAGTCTTCCCAAGCATAACATACATGCTTTCCCCTGTGAGGCACCAAATATGTTGACCAATTTTTGGTCTTGCAAGCCAAAATTGGGCACCCCCTCCTTTGTCTTGGTAAGAGTCATTCAATCCATGATTTGGCTAAGTCATCCCTCAGTTGCCTTGTGCAAAATGCTCTTTTTCAGACCTGTTCCATGAAAAGCCAAGTGTTTTCCTCTTTTATTTGCTAAGTGTATTTTAGGTTTGTCAAGAGCAATTGCTTCACCTACATCAATGCATTTTGGGTTTTACAAGCCACTTAACTTATGAAATTTTCATAACCTAAGTCACTTGCAGAACCTAATTTGGTCTTCACAAACCAAAACAAGTTTTCTAGATGACTTTACTTGTGAAAATTTCATAATTCAAGCTACTTGAAAAACCCAATTTGGTCTTTGTAGTATAATTTAGATTTTGCAAGTGGCTTTACTTATTTGTCTTATAAGCAAAATTTGATGTAAAACCCAAAGTAGAGGCTTGAAGGAAGTTTGAAATGGTCTATCAAGAAAGAATCAGGTTTACAGAGGCCTTACTTAAGGAACCTTATGAGTAAGTTCTTTCCAAGGACCTGATTTAGTTTAAGTTGCTTGCAAAGGCAAGGAATTTCCTTGAAGGGCACTTTGACTGCATGTAGGGAAATTTAAAAAGTTCTAAAGGGTAAGTGTCTTTGTAGAGGGCACTTGGTCAAGAAATTGGACCATTTCCATTTTTCTAAAGGGTACTTTTGAGCTCAAATGGCCCTTATAGAGGGCACTTTGAGAAAGACAAGGACCATTTTCATAAGCTTGAAGAGTATTTTTGGATGGGAGAAAACTTTGCAAAGGGTACTTTAAGAAAGCAAAGGATGAGGACAAAATATTGAAGGGTACTTGCCCTTCAGGATAAGCCAATACCAAAAGAAATAATTCCTTTGGACATTTTGTTTGAAGGAAAGTTTGGGAAAAAAGGGCTGAAACAAAAGAGAGATCAACAGTGAATTCCTTCAGACAAAATATCTGAAGGAATTCCTTCAGAAATTTTATCCAAAGAAATTTAGAAATAAAATCCCAAAATCCTAAAGAACAAATGAACGAGCAAGCAAGAAAAGGAGCTTGGGTAAAGACAAAGTGGAAAAGACAAAACTCAGATTGTTCCAGTTGTTGACAAAGGCAAAGGGTATAATTAAAGACCATCCAAAATAAGATAAATGGCATGAATAACTCAGTAAAGGGAGTTAATACATTTGGGTGGAAAATATATACTAAAAACCAATAAATAGATTGGTTTTCAAACTATAGAGGAGAGTAGCATGTGTTTTCATGCTTCACCATTAATGCACATCCAGTTGTGCCTAGCATTGAAGAGAGCATGGTCCAGCCACAACAACTTAGGGATGGATTTGTCAGTTTCTAGGAGTATCCCATGATTTTTCAGGCCCAAGATAGTCAGGGTGGGGGCTTGGATATCTATAACATGGCTCTCCCATACATAGTTTGAAGAATACGAAAGTGGCATGGTCTCTTGTCTCAAAAGTGTTTGACTCCAGCATGGGTCTCCTTTCCTTGTTCTATCATCATCTTACTCTATATAATTGTAACTTCTCATCTTAAGAGGATATCTTAGCTTATATGGTGAAGCCCTGTAGGAATTTACATTGAATCAAGACATAGCATTTTTACCTCTATTTGAGTTTGCACTTTTGCATATGTCTATGGTTTTATCTTGTGTTAAGTCATTTTCTTTCATGATTTCAAAAAATGATTCCAAAATGTCTAGTGTATTGTGAGTTCTTCTTTTGTAGGTCAGAAAGAAGTGTCCACAACAGAGTATAGGTGCATGTGAATAGGCTGCCATAGTGTGTCTTAGAACACCTCGGGTAGTTCTTCCTCCCTGTATCTCCATAAGACCCCCTATTGAAACACTAATGCAAAAGAGTTTCTCGTGTCAAATGAAGTGTATATCAACTTGTTCTTGGTGTAAAGTGTATGTCAAAGATGAGTAGACCAACCATTCTGGTGCATCAATGATTTAGTTTAGGTTCTGATTTTAGTATTTCTCTCCATTTTCATCCCCCCAATTATTAATAGTAGGAAATTCAGGGCCTCAAGGTGCATCAAGGGGAGCTAGCCCCTAATCTAGAGATGCATTCCTCACATTTGCCACCCATAGCAAGAGGGATGTCTCCTTTGTGTCACGTGGATAAAGAGAGCTGAGCCTTCCTTTAGAGGGTGCAATCCACTACGTCAACAATATCTTTACATCAAAGGCACACAATGAATTCTACATAATCATTATCTAATCCTACACATCATATTTAGTTATCTAGAGCAACCAAACATATTCCTATTTATGCTATTCCAAAGAAACCATAGAGAATTAATAATGGGTTCCATGAACCCCCATTCCTTCTATTGTTTACTCATGACCATAGAGTCCTATTATATATATGCAGAGCATCACAGATCCTATAATGCCAAATATTACACCTATAAATGATCCTTAGTAGTACAACCAATTTATTACACCAATTTCTGAGTGGGGAGATACTTATGACCATCCCTTAGATGAAATCATAGGATAGTTTTTTTCAAATATTGCAAAAATATAAAAATAAATAAAAAAATCTAAAATCTAAAAACAATCAACATTTCCATATCTTATTAGCTCCTTGGCATCTATGTTGTTGGTTCCATGTTGGTAGTAGATAGCATATCATTTATTTTTATATACACACATATGTTTCACACATCAATTTGAGTGTGATACATGCATACACAGACATATGATATACACATATATGGATGTTGGGATTTCCCTCTACTTACATAATTAGTACATTGGGGACATCCTTTCACTTGATCATGATACACCCAAGTTACATCATTACATGATCACTTCCATTATCATGTTTGAGCTTATATACTTACAAATCCATTTATCCATACTTAGATATTTCACAATGTACTTGATAATCTATGTACTTAATATTTTTTGTTAACATATGTATCTAGAGACTAATATGATATGCTTAGGTTGTTTGCTTTTGATTCCGTGATTTCCTTTTTTGAATTTCCTTAAGTGTGCTCCTTAATTGTTATTTTCTTGTATTGTATTGCTTTTTGAGCATTAGAATATGTTCCACTACTTGCATTCCATGTCCCTATGTTTGATTATTTTAACATTTGCATGTCATAGTTTATGGACATTTAAACATGTCTTTCTTTGCTTTATGAAAATTTGACTAAGTCATGTCCCTTTGATTGTGCAACATTTAAACATGTCCCTTGTATGTGGTCTCCTTGGAAAATTATTTTTATTTTTATTTTGAATGCTCTTGTGTGTATTTTTGATTGCTTTTTGAGCTTGTATTGTTACTGTTGACCCATTTTTCCCATAGGCAAAATTTTGGTTATCTTCCTCCCCTGCTGTTTAGTACCAGTCATTTTTGGGTTCAACAAGTTCAATATGTTTGATTCATGGCTTGGTTCAAGTGTTTCGGCAGATTCTGGTTCAAAGGGGTTCAACACTTTGGTTTGATGCCATGTGGATCCAACTGACGTGGCGATGGACTCGATGACATCCCAGTGGCCGTCAAATTTAATGAAATAGAATAGCTGTTGGGTTTTAAATCTGAAAAAGCACTAACATGGAAAAAGAGGAGCCAAAATGTAGTGACCAACCAAGATATTGCCCCTGAGGGCTGAAAGAGTGAGAAAGATAAAATTGAGAAAAGACAAATCACAGATGACAAGCAAGGAAAAATGATATGGCGCAGAAGTGACAAGGCAGTCCAAGTGGCAAAGTGCAGGTGATTTATTGCCTGATAGTCCCTAAATGGTGCAAATAGCAAGTAACACGGCCCATGCATTTAAAAGGGGACAAATTTCAATCTATTGGCAGAAAAGAGGCACGATCCACACTTCCACATTAAATCTCGAATGCCAAAGTCAAATTTGGTGATTATACAGCATGGTTCCAGCAGGCTTCTTCTAGGACGATGACAACACAATAGTGTTTCCTCTTTCCAATGGGACGCGATAGGCCAACTTGTCAAAAAAAGTGCCAAGTTTCTTTCTCCTTTCTTATATATATTGTAACTTCTCATTTTTGAGAAGAATCGGTTCTTCCACTTTTGTTAAGGTGCAGCCCTGGCAAAATTTCACCTGAATCAAATAAAATGTAGTTTTTTACCTCCATTTGGATAGATGTTTCAGAGTATGCCTTGAGTGTTTGTCTATGTCTAGTCATTGTTTCTTGATGCTCTCATAGGTTCAACACTAGTAGACCTATCATTTACAAGGTGCCATTTCTACCGCTGAAAGGAGAAGAGCTGACATTTAGAAGACCAAAATAGAGGAAGTTACTTACAGTGTCCATTTCACAGTGCCTCAGTGATTTTCTATTTTTTGTGTTTTCATGAAAGCCTCCTTGCCAGTCTTTTGTAGCCTGGTCCTTTCTGCCAAATGTGTAGAGTATGTCTGTATTGGTCTGGTTTTGAGAGTGGATGTGTGAAGGTCGACCCTTGTTTTTGGTGCATCACCTCTTTTAGAGTAGGTTTGTTTTTCCTGCATCTCTCTCCCTTTTCATCCCCCCTTTATTATATATATATATATGTGTGTGTGTGTGTGTGTGTTTTTCACTTGTTGGAATAAACATGATGCATCAAAGGGAGCTAGCCCTTATCTAGAGACTCTCCCCTCCAGCTTTGCCAGTCCCACAGGTGAGAGGGGAGTTTCCATGTTGCGAGGAGAAGGCAGGAGCTAGGCCTCCTTGCCCCAAGTGCAATCTCCAGCATCAACAGTTTTGGCACGCCCGGTGGGACCAATGGGACAGGTTTTGTCCAAAGAGTTGAAGAATTTTTGGTGTGTTCTTCAACCGACCAACCTTTGGAGGCTTTGCATCAAACACCAATGGTGACTCCGAGTTGAATCTTCTGGTTAAGTAGCCTGGTGCCATCAGAAATCTACTTTCTTTATGTATAATCCCTTTGCACAAAATTATGGACCTTGTTGTCCTTCCTATAATTTTGATCAGACTCAGCCTCTTTATGGCATCGCCTCAAGTAGCTCTCCTAGTTGCCCTGCAACTATAAGGGAGGTGGTGTTGGAATTTGAGAGGCAAATAATGGAGATCAACGGACTGGAGGAGCAGTATAAATATCAACAAGAGCTGATGTATAAGGAGGAGTGTTTGTTTAGGCAAGCACAAACCTTGCAATCCATAAAAGAGGAGGTAACAAAATGGAGAAATCCATCTTTTCAAGGCAGCCACCCTTGTGCACCCCTTAATATTTCAAAAAAATCCCCCTCTTTTATGCCAAATCCTTTCTATCACATTGCACTTGCTCACTCTAGCTTATCAAATATACCTACCCCCAACCTAGTGCACCTGGCTTTCCAACATCAGATGATATCAGAACAATCTCCCATTAGGGAAAATACCATCAGCCAGCATATCCCTCCTCTAAAGTCTCCTCCAACACACCAACCTCCCCAAGTCCTTTAGCATGATGTGTAGATTCCAAGTTGGAGGAGGGAATGCTAGGAACCAGCTCTGAGCTTTGGAGAGGATCATGCTGGTGACCTCCAAGAAAGACTCTTTCAGGACAACCTAGCCAAGAAAATTGAAGATTTAGAGGCCAGGATGAAGCTGCTTCTTGAAAGAGAGTCAAAACTTTTGGACCTTATGGAGGAGCCTCAGGACCTTGTGGAAAACAAAGTTGTTGCCTATTCACAAGAGCAGAATTCTAATTTAGAGATCCTAAACTGGGGAGAAACAGTAAAATCATGGGGCAAAAAAGAAGAAGAAAAGCAAGGTTTTTCTCAAAACCTTGAAGAAGCTGAAGCTGCATCTGCTCATGATGATGCTGGCAGCCTCCAAGAAAAGATTTTCCAAGAAGATCTGTCTAAGAGAATTGCAAAGTTGGAATCCAAAGAGAAATTCCTTAGCCAATGTGTGGTGGATGGTTCGGACCAAACAGTGCATTCTATGTCTGAACACACCCCACCTACACATTTCCAAGAGAGATATCAGGCCACACTTGATATTGATGAAGTGCTGACCAAGTGGAAAGAGGATAATCATTTGATTCTAGCTCAAGGACTGCTTCCTCTTCCACATGTTTTCTCCACTTCGCCCCTTCTCAAGGAAGAACCTGTTTTGCAAGAGGCAGGTGAAGAGCAAAAGATCTAATCTGCAAGTCTTCAAGAGGCTATAGTGGGTGACAACAAAGAAGAAATCATCATTGATGCTCCTTGTGAAGACCTTATCAGTAATGGAGAAGATGTAGGTCTTGCATATATGCAGATGTTCCAGCAATTTGAAGAGGAAAAAATGCATGGTAAGCTCTCTTCTCCTCTATTTGATGAACTTCCTTGCTGTTTTGATGATGAGGTCGACTACATTGAAGAGCCTGAGTTAGAGGAAAATCAGGAGGATACTTTTGAACATCTAGATGTCCTGATTTTTGAGGAGAGAAAGGAGAGGTCTATCTTCTTGGAGGAACGCCTTGAAGAAGAGATTTTTCAAGAAAGAGGCGATGTTCTGTGGGATGAGCAATCATTTTGTGAGCCCATTTCAGACATCACCATAGTCACCCTTCTTTAAGAAGGCCAAGAGGAAGCATAGGACGAGTCTGACAGGATTTTTAATGAGACAGAAGAAAATAGGCTAGACCACGATACATTGCAGAGGAATTGTGCAGATCAAAAGGATTCTGGTGATGAGCTAACAACCATTGATTTCTTGGTGAAGAGCACCAATATAAAGGACCAACATTCAACAGGCCTCCTGGGACAAGAAGAGTACATGTATGTTGGAGGCATGTTTGAATCTGATCCACTTGGATTCCAGCCAATGCAGGTGACAGGTAAGAAGAGCAAGTCACCAACTCCCTTTTCAATTCATCTATTTGCCTAGCACCATAAGTCTTCTTTCCAGGAAGGGGACTTGAGAAATTTTCCTTTCGATCCAAGAGGGAGGTGAGCATTCCTGGTTAGCTGTATATAATAGTTTGTTTTCAGTTTCTTCTCTTGCTTTCCCTAAGTGTAGTTTGCACAGGTAGGGTTTTTAGCCTTGTGTGTTTCCCTTTGCTTGGGGGTAAAGGCTTCATATTTGATTCTTAGATCTTTTGGGGCTATTGCTAATCTCTTTCATAGTTGCAATCTGACTCTGCACCCAATGGATTTTAAGGCAACTGGTTCTAAGCATAGTAGGCATGCTTCCCCTGTGAGTCACCAATTGGTGTCCCATTTTGCCCACAGGCAAAATTTTTGTCACCTTCCTCCACTGCTATTTAGTACCAGTCATTTTTGGGTTCAACAAGTTTAATATGTTTGGTTCATGGCCTGGTTCAAGTGTTTCAGTAGCTTCTGGTTCAAAGGGGTTCAACACTTTGGTTCGATGCCACGTGGACCCGACTGATGTGGTGATGGACCCGACGACGTCTTGGTGGCCGTCAAATTTAATGAAATAGAATAGCCGTTGGGTTTTAAATCTGGAAAAGTGCTAACATGGAAAAAGAGAAGGAGCCAGAATGTAGCGACCAGCCAAGAGATCGCCCTCGAGGGCTGAAAGAGAGAGAAAGATAAAACTAAGAAAAGACAAATCGCAGATGACAAGGAAGGAGAAATGATATGGCGCAAAAGTGATAAGGTGGTCCAAGTGGCAAAGTGCAGGTGATTTATTGCTTGATAGTCCCCAAATGGAACAAACAACAAGTAACACGGCCCATGCATTTAAAAGAGGACAAATTTTAGTCTATTGGTAGAAAAGAGGCGCGATCCACACTTCCACATTAAAGCTCAAACACCAAAGTCAAATTTGGCGATTATACAACATGGTTCCAGCAGGCTTCTTCTAGGATGATGACAACACAACAGTGTTTCCTCTTTCCAATGGGACGTGACAGGCCAACTTGTCAAAAAAAGTGCCAAGTTTCTTTCTCCTTTCTTCTATATATTGTAACTTCTCATTTTTGAGAAGAATCGGTTCTTCCACTTTTGCTAAGGTGTAGCCCTGGCAAAATTTCACCTGAATCAAATAAAATGCAATTTTTTACCTCCATTTGGATAGATGTTTCAGAGTATGCCTTGAGTGTTTGTCTGTGTTCGGTCATTATTTCTTGATGCTCTCATAGGTTCGACACTAGCAGACCTGTCATTTACAAGGCACCATTTCTACCGCTGAAAGGAGAAGAGCTGACATTTAAAAGACTGGAATAGAGGAAGTTACTTACAATGTGAATTTCATGACACCTCAATGATTTTCTATTTTCTGTGTTTTCATGAAAGCCTCCTTGCCAGTCTTTTGCAGCCTGGTCCTTTCTACCAAATGTGTAGAGTATGTCTGTATTGGTCTGGTTCTGAGAGTGGATGTGTGAAGGTCGACCCTTGTTTTTGGTGCATCACCTCTTTAAGAGTAGGTTTTTTTTCCTGCATCTCTCTCCCTTTTCATCCCCCCTGCTTTATTTTTTTTGTGTGTGTTTTGTACTTGCTAGAATAAACATGATACATCAAAGGGAGCTATCCCTTATCTAGAGACTCTCCCCTCCAGCTTCGCTGGTCCCACAAGCGAGAGGGGAGTTTCCATGTTGTGAGGAGAAGGTAGGAGCTAGGCTTCCTTGCCCTGGGTGCAATCTCCAGCATCAACAGTTACTCTATAAACATTTCCATGATTTACATCATGCATCTTAGGACTTGATGTGATCACATACTATATAACCAATTGCTCTATCTACCTAGACATGTTAATCCTATATACTACATGATACATACACATATTATACAGTTACCTTATCATTTTGAGGTGAGGTAAATACAAATTATACTTCCCCCTCACCTAAAATGGGGGGCATATCAGTGGGGGCATGTCATAGAGGCATGGATTCCACACATTCAAAGTTTTAGATATTAGTGGGGGAATGAAAAAAAGTCATGACCTATACACTTATTCAATACTCAATATCTCCAAATTAAAGTGGGGGCACATTATGGAAAAATATTCTCCACACTTGCACAAGGTTTAAGATTTTCTAGATCTAGTGGGGGCATGTTACAGAAACATGTTCTACATATTTTCACTAGTTTTTAGTTTTTCTAGATTCAGTGGGTGGATGTCATGGGAACATGTGTTCCACACTTGCATAAATTTTAAATTGTCAAAATTTCATAGTTATATGATTCAAATACAAATTTATGGCAACATTATATACATTAGTACCATTTTTATATCCATTTTTCATCTTGAGACATATATGAAGTGCATATGCCATGCAAAAGAACACCTGAAATTGAAAAATTAAATTAGCTTTTAGATTTTGAATACTACTATGGACTATTATCATACCTAGGATGGAATTTTATAGACTTATATTGAGTCAATCTACTGTATTAGTTGGTTCACCTCTTGGAAAGGTTGAGGTGATTAAATCACTCAATCTTATGAATTTTATAAGTTAAAATTAATTAAATCATCTAACTTCACCAGACTTATAGGATGGTGTGATTAAATCATTCACCCATACTAGATATATAGTGTGATTTTATTAGATCACTCACACTTGCTAGGTTATAAGTATGATTGGGTTGCACGATTGAGATAAACTCAATGGCCAAGTGGAAACTCACTTTTTTACTTAGGTTGGGGGCATGCCATCCTCATATATATATATATATATATATATATATATATATATATATATATATATATATATATATATATATATATATATATATATATATATATATATTGGAGAGTTGTCAATGATGTCTCCAAGGTGGCTAAGGATGTTGATGGGGTATCATGTGTGTTAGAATGGCAATGACAAAGTGTGCTTCAATATGCTTTAGTGTTCTCAGTATGTGCTTGGATAGGTAGGTTGATGGACGCTAGTTATGGTATGATCATGTTACAGATACCCTATGGGGTGTTATGAGTGCTTGGAGATCTTATGGAAGTGAAATTCATCATATCAGTCATATGAATGTTTAGGTTCTCCTAATCATCCTAGCAGATAAGGCTAAGTAAGCAAATTGATGATGTCAACATTTACATGTGTGAAGGTCTTGGGAGCATTTTGGTATATGTATGGATTCCACTATGAAAATAGATTATGTGATCCAATTTTTGGGTCTTGAAAGTGTATATACCAAAATATATGTAAGTGCAAAGTTGGCCTCCCAAGTAGATTACAATGTTTTCCATAGAAAAATTTACAATATCAAAGATCAATGGTGAGCATTCAATCATACCAATGGAGATATAACAGTGATCATTCAATCATGTAGATAAATTAAGGCTACCAAGAGTCAAGGCCTTGCTCTATCAGATAAGAGATCAATGACATATGGGTGATCATGCAGATGAGGATCTAATAGTGAGCATTCAATTGTGTAGATGGATATCTAACAATGAGCACAAAGTTAATAAGTAAAAGGATCTTGAGACTAAATGTGATGGTGACATGTGTCATAAACATGTTTGATCATATAGATAAAATTTTGATGGCATGCATTTAATTATGTAGATAGATGTTGATGGTGTAAATAGAGTCAACAAGTCAATAAGATTATAAGGCATGCAAGGTTGACAAGTGGTGTAAGAGTATTAACTGAATGGAGATAGATAACAAGGTACATAAAAGGCATACGGGTCTGATAAGTGTCACAATCTCAGAAGCTCAAATCAAAGATCAATGGGGAGCATGAATTCAAGGCTAGTGTAATATCAAGGAGATAGATAGAGTGAATTTTATCAAGTTTCTAAGGGGTATGAGATGAAGACACGTGTTTGAAGCTTTTGCAGTGAAGTGATTATTGGAGTTTGGAAAATTCAAATTAAAAAAATAAAACTAGTATATATTGTTTGATTCATATCTTGAGCATATGGTAGAGTTTATTGATAGAGTAAAAATCAAAGTGGTAGAGGACTTTAAGGCATATCCATAAAAAATTGGTTATAAGGATTGAATATTTGTATAGTTGTAGTTATTGAGCTCCAAATTTGACTGTGTTTGACCTTCTTACGCAAGTGACCCGAGAAGGATGTTTGTGTTTGTATTGATAGTTTTTTGAATCTTAAAGGTGAATTATAAATTGGAGAGTTTTTTAGATTCCATGAGGACCATATGTATGGATTTTTGAGATTTGACCAATTCATATTTAGTATGAGAAAATGCTTAAAAGTTAACTATTTATTCATTCATGGTGTTCTTGTGTACAAGGCTAATGGTTGAGTAGGTTTTGCATATGAAAAGGAGTGTAGTGATGAATATAATCACTTGAAGATGTATTATGGGTAATTTTGAGTGGACATATGCATTTAGAATTGGTATTGTGTTCCTAATTTTCTTGATGAAGTGCTAAAGAGGTGAATAGGTCTCTATGAGACTTATAAAGGTTATTAATGCCTAATTGAAAGGTGTAGTTGATAAAGGGTGACCCATGGATGCTATGGTTGATTTATGAGGATGGTATTGAGATATGTCTTAGTTTTATAGAATCCTTAAGGGTTAAGTCAAGTCTTATGGCTGACCAAGAAGATGGAAATCATGAAGGCTCTATAAAATGTAAAATCAAAGGTGAAGAGTTCTAGGGGAGAACAGAGGCAAAGATAGAGAAGAGTAAGTGTTCTTAGTGGATGGATTGATAAGTAAATCATGTTGAGGATTGTGTGTATGACCTATAGGTCATAATTATAATTTCATAAAAATGTACTTTCAAGTTTTTAGAGCTAATAAGCGAAGTATAAAGAGTGTGTAGTGTGAGCGAAGGAAAGGTGACTATTGTGTGAGCTTGGTGGATGGATTGAGGATTAGAGGAGTGTGAGGTATGTGTGTATGAAGATTTGGTCATGTTATTGATGTTGTGATATAATTATTATAGGTTTTCTGATTGAGTATGTGTGAATAAGTGTAGAGTGATCCAAAAGGTGGTTTTGGATGCATTTAGAGGGTGTGAAGGCTAGAGTGTGTGTGTAAGTTTGATGAGAGTTGATATTGATTATATATCAATCAGATTGGTAGGAAATAAAATATCAAGAGATGTTATATTTATAGGTGTTATTTTGGGTGTTAAACATCTAGGGCAAGAGGTACTTGTCCATACTTAGGGGTTGCTGCTCCTTGTGAAGTGGGTGATTCACTAGAGGTCTCATGTTTGTGATCATCTGATAGGATAAATAGTTCACGTGTTTACAAGATTGAGAGTGGGTTTTATCCCCCATGAGGGTTTTCCACATAGATTCATGTGTTATGTGTGTAATCTTGCATTGTTCTCTTGTTCATTGTTATGAATGACTTGTATGTTTTATGAATGCTTATGGTGATTGATTAAGATTTTGGAAGGATTGGAATTGAAGTTGGATTATCTTATATCACTGATTCACCCTCCCTCTTAGTGTTTTTAACTATAAAAATTGGTATCAAAATAGGTCCTTTGGTGAAGTATTGACAACTTAAAGGTGATCTAAGGTATAATATGGGTAATCATCAAATGCAAGGAGGATTTTACACTAAGCAAGAATCGATGTTCAATGGGTCTAATTATGATTTTTGGCATGTGAAGATGAAGACATACATCATGTCACTAAGGTTTGACATTTGGAAATATATTTTGGATGGTTATTCCTCACCACCTAATCCTCCAACTAGTGCTACAAACAAGAAACTATGTGAGAGAAATTCTAAGACAATGAATGACATCACTTGTGGTCTTTTAGAGATTGAGTAAACCAAGGTAATCCATTATAAATTTGACAAAGAGATATGGGACACAATGCAGATCATTTATGAAGGGGATTCAAATGTCAAGTTGGATAAGTTTCAGACTCACTGAGATAATTTTAGAGTCTCAAGATGAAGAGGATTTAGTGACATCATATCTGTAGAGAGTTGATGAGATTATGAACATCATCAGAGGTCTTGGAGAGGATCTTGAAGAATCTACTATTGTGAAAAAGGTATTAAGGTCTCTTACCCTCAAATTTGATTCAAAGGTTTATACCATAGAAGAGTGTCATGATCTCACAAATATGAAGATGGATGAAATGCATGGTACTCTCATAGCTTATGAGATGATAATCAATGAAGATAAACCACCAAAGAAAGATGTTACATTTAAGGCAAAAAACAAGCCAAAGAAGAAGTTACAAGGTAAGAAACTCAAGGAGGATGACATATTTGATATTGATGATGATGAACTAATTGATTTATTTATAAGGAAAATGAAAACAAGTTCAATCAAGTATAAGGGTAAACTACCCTTAAAATGCTTCAATTATGGATAAGTAGGACACTTAGCCAATAAGTGCCCTCATAAGCACAAGAAGAATAATAATTAATAGCATGATCAAAGCCAAGATGAGTGCAAGAAGACACTCTGGTCTGATAAGAGGAAGAAAGGATTTAGAAAGTATGACAACAAGAAGAAGTCCTTCAAGGACAAGAAGAGTCTCTACACCAAAGAAGAATGTATTACATCAGATGAGAGTGAAGACAGTGACTCAGAGCATGATAATGAAGATGATGGTCTTGTTGAATATAAATTCCTATTCATGATAGAAGAAGGAAGTTTCTCATATCAAAAGGAGTCTACTTGGAGTGATACAAATAATGAAGAAGACAAGGAGTACTATGAGAATAAATTGAGGAATGCTTTTTAAGAACTTAAGATTGAGAAGAAGATTAACAAGAAGATGAAGTCACAAATCAAGGATTACGAGAAGCAATTTAGTGTGTTTGAGTCAAGAATAAATGAAGACACCAAGGAGCATGAAGGTATAGTTAAGCATCTCAGTTATCAATTGGAAATCCTATCTATAATATTGAAAGCTAAAGAAGATGAGTGTTCAAGGTATGTGATTCAAATTGATTCATTGAAAGCTAAGTTAGAGAAGACATCTAATAAGATGAAGTCATGTGTGAGGTTTTAAAAGAGCTCAAGTGATCTAGACAACATTTTGAATAGTTAAAAGCATGATAGTGATAAAACTATACTTGGTTACAAATAAGAACAAAATATTTCAAATCAAGAAAAGGTAAAGACTAATGTAAACAAGGAAAATCAAACCTTGAAGGTCAATATTTAGTCATGGAATGGAGATGCTGGTAGAATGAAGACAAATCAGATCAGATAACCAAATGCCATGAGGTATGCCAAATTTAATGGCTATTATTACACTTGAAATCAATTTGGTCATAGGGCTAGAGAGTGGATAAGACCTGCTAAGAGTGAGTAGAATCATCAGTTAAGTGGTGTGATCAAGGTTGAGTGCTTTAACTATCATCATGTTGGACACTTTGAAAAATATTGTCCAAATAAAGTAAGGCAAGTTGAGTTTCCTTTAAGAAGAATGTTTTGATACAACTATGAGTAGATTAGTCACATTTCTAGATTTTGAAAGCAAAGGTTATCAAGTCAAAATAGGTTCTTTCAGGATCCTAGAGTGAAAGGAAGAAGGCTAGTTAACTCATGGAAACCAAAAGTGGCAAGTGTGAGTCAAGATGAGTTTATAAGTCTAAGTGGTCTGTTTGTTATGGAGGAGAATGCTATATAGGTTGAAGAGTGCTAAGAGTTCTCATTGCCTGTTCATGTTGTGAATGAAGATACAAATCTCAAGGAGAAGACCAAGGTGCTAGTTAAGGCTAGTTTTAAGGTGTGTATGTATCCAAGTGAACATCCTACTATTGTTGAGCAAGTTTTATGCAAAGAACATTAGTTGTCAATGCTTAGTGATGAGGTTATTTTCTTAAATTGAAAAGGTACGTCATGAATCTATGTTATCTCAATGTGTTGTCAATACAGTCTTAGAAGAGAAAGAGAATGTTGTAGTGGATGAGCAAGTTGTTTCTCTTAATCATAAGAAGAAGAAGAATAACTATCAGTTTCAGATGTCCATGGAGGAGAAGGAATATGAGGAGATGTGGGCATATCCTAATTTCACATTATTTTAAGGAACCATGTGAATTAGGGTGTCTCTGCCTATGATTTTTAGGAGACATATTTATTATGAAGAAGTAAGTGTGTGTGCTCAAAGTGAATTCAGGGAATTTGGTTCTAAAAGGTAAGTTTCTAGAATTTTTGGATGCTTGGTCTAGTAGGTCAAATGTTGAAGAATGAAGGCAAGGTTGATATGGAGTATGAGGAGGTGTACAAGTGTATTCCAGATGGTTTAATATTCTATTTTAGTCAAAGGATTCTAAGCTCACAAGTTGGTATAGAAGTGTGTATTAGTGACCTCTAGGTGTGAGAGAAATTTCAACATCTAGCATTGATCGAAAGGTGGTGAGTTGACCATTTTTATTTTGAAGACCTAGTGTTTTTGTTCATGGTGGTAAGTTTCCTTCTTCAATAAATTTGAGGTCTAAGGCTAGTTAATAGGTTGAAATGGACAAATGGGTTGTCAAAAAGTTCTTCACAGATAGTTAAAAATGTGTAGTGTCTTCCATGGATGAGGATTTGTGCAAATGGAGGGGTATTTGGCTAGTAGGTTTGTCAAGGTGCTATGGTGTAGAAATAGAGTTGGATAATGATTTTTGGCATGATTGAGAGGGAAAATGAGTGTACTTAAAATAATAAATTTCAAGTCTTGAAGGTATCTACACATAGAGTTATGGGTGTTGAAATGTTAAGGTAGGGATTCTAGGCCTCTAGGTAAGGCTAATGAGAAGAGAAGATGTTTTTGGTTATTTTATACAAATGAAAAAGGTATGGTTGTTCCTGAATGAGTTTTTTAGTTATTTTTGTGCATCTTTCATGTTTGAAGATTGGCTTGTTCATATGTTGATGATCATTTGGTTGGCTTGTGTTTGTATTGATAGTGTTTTGATGTTTCAAGGTGAATTATCAGTTAGAGAGTGTTGTAGACTACATGAGTACCATATGTATGGATTTTTTAGGTTTGACCAATCCATATTTAGTATGACCAAATTCTTAGAAGTTGACTGTTTATTCATTCATGGTGTTCTTGTGTATAAGGCTAATGGTTGAGTAGGTTTTGCATATGCATAGGAGTGTAGTGATGGATATAATCACTTGAATGTGTCTTAAGGGTCATGTGGAGTGGACCTATGTATTTTTATTGGTATTTTGTTCCTAATTTTCTCATTGAAATTCTAAAGAGGTGAATAGGTCTCTATGAGACCTATAAGGGCTACTAAGGCCTAATTAAAAGGTGTAGTTGCTTAAGGGTGACTCATGGATGCTATGGTTGACCTATGAGGATGGTATTGAGATATGTATTAGTGTGATAGAATCCTTAAGGGTTAAGTCAAGTCTTATGGCTGACTAAGAATATGGAAATCATGAAGACTTTATAAAAGGTAAAATCAAAGGTGAAGAGTTCTGGTGGAGAATAGAGGCAAAGATAGAGAAGAATAAGTGTGCCTAGTGGATGGATTGATAAGTAGAGAAAGTTGAGAATTGTGTGTATGACTTGTAGATTATAATTCTAATGTCATAATACTGTACTTACAGGTTTGTAGAGATGATAAGTGAAGTATAGAGTTTTTAGTGTGAGCAAAGAAAATGTGAAGATTATGTGAGCTTGGTGGATGGATTGAGGATCAGAAGAGTGTTAGGTATGTGTGTATGACTATTTGATCATGTTGTGATAGAATTGTTGCAGGTTTTCTAATTGAGTATGTGCGAAGAAGTGTAGAGTGATCCAAAAGGTGGTTTTGGATGTATTGAGAGGGTGTGAAGGCTAGAGAAAGTATATAGGGTTAAAGAGAGTTAATATTCATTATATCTCTATCAAATTGGTAGGCAATCAAAGATCATGAGATATTATTTTTATAGGTGTTGTTGTGGGTGCTCAACATCTAGGGAAAGAGGTGCTTGTCCATACTTAGTGGTTGGTGATCCTTATGAAGTGGGTGCTTCACTAAATGTCTCATGTTTGTGATCATCTTATAAGACAATTAGTCCATGTGTTTACAGTCTTGAGAATGGGTTCTATCCCCCATGAGGGTTTCTCACATAGATTCATGTTTTATGTGTGTAATTTTGCATTATTCTCTTATTCATTATAATGAATGAATTGTATGTTATATGAATGCTTGTGGTGATTGATTAAGAGTTTGGAAGGATTGGAATTGAATTTGGATTATCTTACATCACTGATTCACCCCCCTCTTAGTGATTGTACCTATAACATTTATATAGACACACACACACACACACACACACACACACACACACACACACACACACACACACACACACACATGAACTTGAAGGTTTACAAATTTTATTAATCTCAACCCTAATGCTTCATAAGAAATTTTTTATTCAAATCATATTTTTAAAAGGCAAGATGGTTGCATCGATTATAGATATACTACTAATCTTGCTCTCTTTACTTTCAAAAATTTCAATTTATTTCAATTATAGATTATATGCACTGATTATGTACTATAACATGCTATTGTTTTAGGTCAGTGACCAGAAAATCACTCAACTTGGTCTCACACAAAGGCAATGTGTGTTATACACACATAGGTACGCATTCCTTTTCCTTTAAACTAGCTATTTCATTACTAGAATAAGGAGAAATTTAGACACTAAATTGAATTATATAACACCTCAGTCTTGTACAGACAATAAATACCTATCATGGTTGTAGCCTTTAGTTCTAAGACTTTATCACTACCAAAAGGTTCATGTTCACTATCTCTTTATGCCAAATTTCTTATCTCTTAGTCTGTCCACTATTATTATGACGACTAGGCCTTTTATACTATGTAAAATGTTATAAACTTGATAATTATCATTCTTTGAAATTTTTAGACCTATGCATATTTTTTAGCTTCCTAGATACTTGTGTCCTAACCATATATTTGCATTGATGCTAGTGTCCCTTTTCATACTAAGTGTCTAGTGCCCAAAAGTCATCCGTTTTGCAAATGAAACGTATCCTAAAGGTAGGCCTAAGTGATTTAATGTGAGATATTTTCAAAATGGATTGGTATATATATAATATCAACCCTCATTCATTCTTCACCAAGCAACTCACAAGGAAACTTACCAAAAATACTCAATCAAACATTTAAATGAGTAAATCTTACTTATTCATCCCTATTTCCATATCAGGCATAGGAGTAGTATTATCGTAGGTCTAAAGTATTGAAGGAGCATCCCATAAACCATATTTTCTAAGTTACAAGCTAGGTCACTCTATATACTTGCTATCATACATTGCATCTTTATGCACACAAAAGCCAAATTATAGAATAGAACTACATAAGTCAGAGGCCATCTTTAGAATGTTAGTTATGTAAGCAACACCCATTGATTAAGGGGTCCTTAGGGAATTTAGACATTATGTGTCTACGAACCCATTTTTACCATAGTCACTCCAAGGGTGAGGAATCTAGGGATTGATCATTTGATAAAGAGTGAGAACTTATTCACATGATCTAAACAAATCAAAAAAAAAAATGATAAGAAACCTAAAAGGATCCAGGTGGTTACATCCAAATTTAGTCACTATTATGTATTGAACACCTATGTCCAACTCAAACACCAACATTGATGTAACTATCTAGATATGACACAAGTGTCTAAGGTCACAAAATGCAAAATTCTAGAATTAGATGACTATTCTAGAATCTTGATCCAGCCCACTTCTAACATATTTTGGCCCATATCTACATATGCATAGTGAACTAAGTAATCTTATTTTTAATTAATTACAATATCATTCAATAGTTGTACTTTTTATTTTTAGCATGTATCATTATTATAAATTTAAATATTATTTATCTAAGTTTATAAATCAAATAGCTATTATAGATCTATTTATCACCCTTGTGTTTATTCTTTTTTATATTATTATCCAAATAGTTCCCTTGTACATCCTAAATTCAATTTAGGGTTAAAAAGTATCATGGTCTCTTTATTACTTTCTACATTTAGAATATTCCCTTCTCAAATCAGAAGAACTAATTATGAATAATTTACATCTATATGTATGCTTAAATGTCAAATTTAGTGATCTAACTTATATTTCAAAGTTTGATCTTAATTAGATTAATATTATTACATTAATCCAAGTTAGGGTAAATCATATTGGTGAATTTTTACACATTTAATAGTGTAAAGCCCTAGGTTTTCCTTTAGGGTTTCATACTTATAGCATTTTAGATTTTAACCTCAAAGTTTTATTTGTAGAGTTGGTTTATAATTTCCCATTCAACTCTATGCCAATTATATAATTTTATCTTTTTCCCTAGGATTTCACACTCACCCTCCTATTATGGGTTATTTTATTAGGGTTATTCCTTGATTGGATGATATTTTGATTAAAAAGACCATTTTTCAAAATCTTTGATATTTTCTCTAGTTGTATTGAATGGATGAAAAATTCCTTTTTGTTTGTAAATATAATATAAGTATTTTTTGGAATTTAAAATTTACTAGTTTTAGTAAATTTAGTCTAAAGGACTATTGATGTAATTGTTTCCAAATTAATTTATAGGTTTTGTCTATCTACTAATTTTTATCAAAAATATCTTTTGGATTCCAAAACTTATATAGGGTTGTCTTGGAATGGTCGGTTATTTATTACCTCCATGCTTATTTACTTATTCTAATTATTCTTTGCATATATCTCATTATATTTTTTAAGGTATAATAAATTTAAAATGGATAAACAACTATAAAACTCTATCCCCTTACCTATTATGGATTCTTATATATTTCTTTCAACATTTTATCAATATATTGATAGCCACTTTCCCTCTAAGGAGATCCATGTTGTCACTATCCCAAGAGTTAAGGTGACCCATACTATGGTACAAAATAGAGACCATTTGAATGTTCCCCCTTATCCCCAAACACCTCCCATAGACCTTCTTGATGGCCTTTATATGCATATTTAATCATAAGTACCTAAGGCTTGTGTTTCTGAATCCCTTAAAGATAAAATTATCACTATGAGGATGTCCATAGAAGACTTATAAAATCAAAATCAATATTTTATTTCAAGAATCACATCACTTGAAAGTAATATCACATATACAAATAATCAAAAGCATGAAAATATCAATCATGTATCTACATCTATGTCCTAAATTTTTGTAGTTAAAAAAACATCACATAAATATTGAAAGCCAAAAAATATATATCTACAACTATTGATTCAAAAAGTGTACATAAGACTAATAAGAGATCAAGTGAGATACTAATGGAACTTCTTTGAAACAAGTTGACATTACCTCTTATACATCGTCTAAGGAGACAAAAATAATATTATGCATATCATAGAATGCATGGACATCTTACAGATAATTTTTGGGATTTGAAGAAAAAAATAAAATAGTATTGGATCACTGACCCAATACAAGATAAATCAATCAAGAATCCCATCCACACTACAATTGCATCTCCTAAGGAATAAGTGGAAAAAGAACAAATGGAACAAGAAAATGTTAAAAAGGCAAAATTAGAGTAAGAAATGTTATAAAAGGAAAAATTAGAGCAAAAAAGGTTATAAAAGGTAAAATTAGAGAAATAAAGGTTATAAAACTCAAAATTAGAGTAAAAAAGGTTACAGAAGGCAAAATTAGAGCATGAAAGGTTACAAAAGGAAAAATCAGAATAAGAAGGGTTACAAAAAGAACAAGAAGAAAAATAAAGGTTACATAAAGAAAAATTACAAAGGGAACAAATTGAAAAGAAAGTTACTAAAAGATAAGTTGAAAAAATGAACTCAAGATAATAAAGAAAGCATCCTTAAGAAAGGGTTTCTCACAAAGGACACCCATAATCAATATATAATTAAAAAAGGCTAATGTCACAAGAATGGTTCTGAATGAGACAACTATAAAATGATCCTTATATCTAGATCCTCTGATACTTAGTCCTCACATCAATGGTGATAAACATATTAATGGCAAGGTTATAAATTTTTATGAAGCCAATATATGTAGCATTACACTTCTCTAATATCTTGGGTTTTTTATTGACTATAATAACACACACACCTAAAACCACACTATTTAAAATATATATATATATATATATATATATATATATATATATATATATATATATATATAAATCAATACCATCCACATATATCTTAAGAGAAATATGACAACATGGAAAAGAATCATCTTAGTAAATATTGTCACGTGCATGTAATTATTCACTAAAATAATGATTTTTTACTACATGGCCTCTCATGGATTAAGAACGTAAGAAAATCCATGATCATGATAAACGAGGTGACTGCTCCACAGATATAACTATCTATAGGGTGGAGTCACACAAAGATTGTAGATGTGAAAAATATTAATTGAAGTTCCATGTAATTATTTTTTAAATTCCTCTATACCTCATTCTTCATCAGGAAACACAAATTTACACTTTGTTAAGATTTGATTCTTATCAATGCTAGAGTGAGAACATAGGTATAATGGTATCATGTGGAATATTTAATATTATGATCAACAGAATAAAATAAAAATATGAAGAAGACCATACAAGGTTTAGTCAATAGATAAATTGATTCCTTAAATTCCATAGCCCTTGCTATCCAGGAATGATAATACCCCAATGTTATAATGATTTATGTGAAGCCTCTCCATAGTTGAACACACTCCTCATTCATTCCTTTGCATAGAGCTCTAAACTCTCATGAAATCATACACACTCCTATATAATAATATTACTCATACTGTCATGTACAAGTCCCATGATTTATTGTAAACTTTTGTGCAACGATCACCTTAGATTATAACCTATGCATCTCATTGTGCATTTAACTCATAGTCCTAGTTGCCTTACTGGAATTTGATCATAGACTAACATGTTCCATTGGGCCCCAATTTAGCATAATCACATGATGGCCTACCCTGACTGCATGCCTTGACCAATGGCCCCATATTAACCCAGAGTCTCAGGATTGATTGTCATTAGTTGTTAGTTAGGATTCTTAGGATCATTACCATTAGTGAAAAAACAAGAATTGTGCAATTGAATCAGTGGCCACCACCTAGCTAGAAACTTCACCATCAACTTGGAAGGAGGGGGAGACATGTCAAACCCACCTTTGTTGTACTATACAATAGTTGTTTTGTGACTTCCCTTGTAATCATGCATGTTAAATATGTAACATTCACATCTAGCTAGATTCAAGTCAATGTAATACACAATCATAACAAAGATATCATACTCCACATATCTATTCTATAACACATGCATTGTAACACATTGTAATAGTTTTTATTATTATTTATCATTGAATAGAAGTTGCATTTCATATAAGTAATAATTTTTCTCTATTTATTGTATTTTTATTGTTTTATTAGAATACATCCCTTCACATTCACTCTACACAACCAAACTCAATTGTCCCCCCCATAACGTAGATCATTGGTATCAAATCACTAGTTCTTTTTCCTTTCTATGCCTACATCCACATGAGCACAATGAAAGAGAGAAGGTCTAACATTTGGTTTTGTCTCAAAAATTCTAGAATAAAATCATAGTAAAATCAAGATGGTTGACGCCCAAAAATAACCTGATATAACCCCAAAATTTTGAAGGATCATCATTGATGCACTAAAGGCACAACACACCAAAATTTTTGGTTAGTTTTATGAATTATTGATGCAACTCAACCCAAAACATTCCAATCCATATCCATAATACACTTAGTAGCGATTTCAATAAAAAACACCCTTTAAAGTATAATTCAATCTTGACATCCCTCTATTCAAAGGAAAGATCAATGTTAAATCATTAGATGCCTAGATTTGATAGCTCAAGAAATAATTTTTAGTCAACTACTTCAATGATGATGAAAATATCACCTTCACAATATTTAATATGTCCATTCCAATTATTCATTGGTGAGAGACCTTCAATATGCAACATGTGTAATAGTGTGTTCTAATCAAATCATGGAATACTTTTATTGATACTCATAAGGAGGAATACTACCCTATTTGACACTTTGAAGATGAATACATAAAGTTACAAAAATGTGTCAGCATAAGGATTAGTCAGTGAAGGACTACACCAACACATTCCAAGACTATTATGCATGCTTACAAGTAAAATTAAGAAAATAACATAAGGTGCTGAAGTACATTAACATACTCTCACCTTATATCCATGTGAATATGGAGTTATTGAATTTTAAAAATTTGGGGAAATCATGTTTAAATGACACCAAGATTGAGGCCAAGGAAAATATGAAGAAACATTCCACCTCTTCATCCAATGTAGTGCATAATGGCTAGCCCTCTCACAACTCCACATCTCAACCTTCTGCATAGGAGTAGAACACTTCTCACAAAGGTAAGAAGTCTCAAAAGAATAATCAATACTTAAAGGCTCTTGTGCCTTATACTCAAATAAAGGTAAGAATAATTTGGGTGATAATTAGTGCTATTGCCATCGCCCATCCACTCACAATGATTCTGAATGTTATACATAACAATCCTTGGTCATAAAATCTACATCAAGACCCACATTGATGAACAACACTGATCCAAATACCTCATATCTAAGTTCCAACATGAATACATTAGACATCTATGAGAAGCATGAACATATATTCCACACCAAGTTCTAGGTGAAGTCTTAACATCTTCATGTCATCATAGATAGTCATTCAAAAGAACATCATTACATAATCCACAACTCAACACCTTAGTCTTGTAACCACTATACATCCCAAGCCATATTATCTAGGGTGGATATAGTAGGGGAATGATATACATGTCTGATGATAATGCACTTTTTAGTAAAAAGTTAAGCATATGGAGGATAACATCACATATGACATCACATATATGGAGGTCTATAACATCTTGTTGGGGAGATCATATTTGTATGATAAAGAAGATACATATAAAACCAAGACACAATATTGGACTATTAGTGTGCAAGACCACTTCTACAATATCTTTGAGTCTACACCCATGACCAAAGTCACCTTGGTATCTACCAAACAATACCACAAACATGTCTCACATGTGTAAAAGTTGGTATTTATCATGGTTTATCTTGACACACCTATGTAGAAGACAAAGTGAATTCTAGCAGTGTACACCACTCACATAATATCATAATAACAACTTGATAAGTTATTGGAGTATCATAACAAAGTATTCAAAAATTCTAAAGGCACTCTAATGCACTATGCAGTAAATCACTACATCAATTCGGTTCTTGGATCCCCTCTTCTAAATAACCCCTGTATCGAATATTAATTTGGGATAATGATGAAATTTGGTGATAGATACAAGAACTCCTTAATCAGGTCAAGATCAGGCCTAGCTCTTCTCCTTGTGGGAGTTTGATATCCCTCATAGCCAAGAAGGATGGGTCTTGGTGACTTTGCATAAACTATCATTCACTCAATAAAATAATGATAAATAATCGATACCTACTACCATGCATTGATAACCTTATATCATAACTCCAAGGTGCACAATACTTCAACAATATTGACTTAAATTTAGGTTACCATCAAGTTCTAGTCCATCCTAAATACATCTGAAAGATAATATTTAAGACATAAGAAGGATTATATAAATGATTGGTCATGATTTTTGGCCTAACTAATGTGTCAACCACTTTCATGTGCTTGATGGATGATCTACTCAGGACTTTTCTCAACTCCATCATCATCTACTTGGTTGACATTATCATCTTTAACAATACTTGGGAGGAGCATTTGGAGCACATATTGTACATGTTAGACACCTTAAGTCAAAATAAGGTTTATGCAAATTTGGTAAAGTATACACTCAACACTGTGTAGATTTTATACCTAGGCTACATCATTGACTGCATAGGAATATGTGTAGATCCAAATAAAATCAAATTGAGACAATATTGGCCTACTCCATGCAATATCACATAATTAAGGAGTTTTCTTGGACTTTCTAACTTATACCATAAGTTCATCCTTGGTTTCTTGCACATCTCTTGGTATTTTATCTAGATAACACATTCAAAATCAAATTTTAATTAGATTCATTTGCAATATCATGTTTTTGAGAAACTAAATCAATGCATGTTATCACAGTGCCTGAAATTACATATTCCTTTGAGATTCACATGGATGCATATGACTACACACTTAGTGCAATGCTCATGCAGTATGGACATTTGATAGCATACCACTCAAAGACATTCAATGATATGGTGCAAAGGTACTTCACCTATGAGAAAAAATTATATGCTATCGTTCAAGTAATCAAGAAATAGAACCACTATATTTTTGGGAAGGAAATAGTTGTTCATTTATATCACAAGCCACTTCAATTCTTGTAGATGCAGATTAAGTTGGAGAATTTATGGAAGATGAAATGGATGACTTACCTACAATAGTTCCATCTCATGATCAAGCATAAAAAGGGAAGGAAAAAAGGAATCAAATTGCCTTATCTAACCACTAGTTCACACATTCATCATGGTGATAGACACGTGTGACCACAAATTCATAGACTGGGTATCCTTATGCATAGTTGATCATGACTTTGCAATGACTTACATTAGCCTAGTGCAAGGTAAACAAGTTCAAGAGTTTTATTTATCTAAACAACTTATCTACAAGCTCCAACATCTCTATGTTCTTGGTGGCACACCTTGACAAAAACTCATCTGGGAGGCACACTATGCCAAGACTTTAGGATAATTTAGTGTGATAAAGACTCTAGACACATTATAGTCATACTTATTTTGGTCTCACATGCGCATAGATGTGGAATGCCACATCAATTATTGCATTTCTTATTGCATCACCAAGCCCATGAATAAGAATATAGGACTTTACACACCTCTAAAAATTCCATCCAAACCATGGGAATCTATCATCATGGATTTCATGATAGGTTGCCTATGATGAGATGCCAACATGACATTGTATTCATTATATTAGATAGGTTTTCCAAGATGGCTATCATGGTCACTTGTAGGAAAGACATTGATGTAGCGAGTACTATGCAAGCCTTATTCAACCATGTTTGAGTTCATTTTGGGAATCCAACATCTATCATCTCCAATTGACATCCATACTTTGTAAGCTATTTTTGGAAAGCATTGTGGGACTTGATGGGTACGTAGCTGAATCAATCAATAAATTTTCATCCATAGACAAATGATAAAAAGGAAGAGGGAAATTACACACTTTTTCATCTTCTGTGAATTTATAATCATACACATGCTTGCACTTAGGATGATAGTATATTGTACATTTAACATGCCTATAATATATCCCTTTATATCTCTATGGGTCACAATCCATTTTAAAAAAATTCTTAGGTTTCAACTTTCAACACCTTTAGAGATCTTTATCATATCCTAATTTATCTCTAAGCTGAATAACCTACTTAATCCATAGATTATTATGGTTGATTAGTTTATTAACTAATATTTGATTAAACTTGATGACATGTGCTGATTATGAGAAGTTTGTGTTGCTTAATTTACATGATTAGATGCTATGAGTTAGCAATACTTTTATATTCTATACTTTGTGATCATGTTTGATTAGTTATACAACATTATTTTATGCATATAATGATGTTTCAAGCTAACTACCTTCATTATCATGAGGTGGATGTAGTACACATCCTTACCTCAGATCATGATGGAGGGAATGCATCATTGGAGAGGGTGGATAGATGGAGATGTTAGGGGATGATAGAGAATTAATTTGAAAACCCTTTCACACACCACATTGGTATTTGATGAGTGTATTGTTTAATATATAGTTATAGTATGCTTAGTTTTACATTTAAATGAATGATGTGTTCTTTTATGATTTCATTAAATTTAATTGCTATTAATGATCATGTTGTTTGTTTAGGTGATTTTGCTAATTTAGTGATCATGCGTAGCTTATTTTATTTGATGTAATTATTCGGTTGAATGAGTGAAATTGTTTATTTATGCTTATCTTATTGCCTTATTTGGAATGGATGTGTAGTGTAATGTTTTGATGTTATGTAGGCATTAAAAAGGTATAGACATATTACATTGTTATTGATATAAATGATATAGGTAATAATAATTAAATATTATTATTACAATATTATATTATAATATTGAAAGATAAATAACATTATTTTAAAATATTAAATGCATTGAAAATTATATGTTGCAAAGTGTTTTGTAGTTGACATGGTAACTTAAACTATGGTCTATGAATACATTGTCATGATATTTAGTTTACAAGTTAGTCTAATAGTCGACTTAGCATGGAAGGCTGAATTGACTAAGTCAATGGATGTTGCATGACATCTCATAAAGGTTATACTATGGATTATTTATTTAAAAATGGATGAGGAAGCAATTTAAGTCAAATGGAATGGAATTATTTTAAGGATTATATTATGATTATTTTAATCAATGGAAAGGAAGTTTTAAGTGATGAGGGTTACTAACCACTTTTTGACTTTGAGTTAAGCATCATTTAGGAAATCATGGTTTTTTTAGTGGGTATTTACATGGTGGCGAACAAAAAAATATAGGGAGTTTTGTTGAGCTATTTTTACATGAATTTATCAGTCAGTAGAAGTGGCCATTAATGGTGGTGAGGAGGTTGATGTAAAAAGGATAATAAGAAAATAATAGGGGCTATGAATGGCTCACAACTCACGAAATATAGAAAAGAGGAGACTAGAAGGAGAAGAAGGTGGTGAACAATTACAAAAAGAAGGATTTTTGTTCAAATTTCTTTAGCATACATACATTTATCAGGTTGGTTCTATAGTTAAATTCCTATGTGTAAATTTAATGGGTTTTTAAATTTGGTTACTTGGTTTATTATTTGAATATTAGAATAATTGGGTTGTATGTGGAGCCCTGTGGAAGGCTCGACCTCCACAGAACTCCACATTTGACTCAGGGTAACCTAAGAGTTTTTGGGTAAGCCATAGAATTGCTATTACTATATAGGCTTATATGAAATCTTAAACTCCTCTCTAAGTTTGAAAAACCCTATTCATATTAGGAAGCAATGGTTACTAGTACATTATGGATCGAGCTTATATATTCAAATCAGTTTGTATATATTCATTTTGGTATTTTTTATATAGATTGTAAATTTGGACAGATTATGGGTTCGACTCTAGATATAAACAATGAATTTCACTATACAAAAGTGGGTCTATGAATACACACACACATATATGAATAAATCTAATGAGATACATATACATATACATATACATATATATATATATATATATATATATATATTTGTATATATATAAATGTATACTTGTAACTTATTTTTTAGGGTTTTAAAGGGTGACTATGTAAATATACATTTATATACAACCATGTATTCAAAATTGTTAGGCTTTAATAGGTGACATTATGTAATATATTATGATGTTATCTATATAGGTGAATTGGAGGTTTTTGGTTTCATTTGGGTTATGATATTTTAGTATCAAATGAATTTATGTATATATACATGAAGTATAAATTTATACTCTCGGTTATATAATAAACCCCTGTATTATGCATACTTGTTTATATATAAAAATTGGGGAACTTTTGGTTTAGTCTATTATGCATCGGGGGCAGGTTGATGATAAAATGACTGTAGATGCATACTTAGCCTTATGTAGGGTTATATACTCAATTTTGTTAAAATGATATGTCTGAGTTAAGTTTTAAATTATGTTCATAATATATATGGATTATGTATAAAATTGGATGTGACTACATATTGTGTTAGTGTATATACCTTAAATTGTAAAAAAATTTTGCTTAGTCAATAGAGGGACTAGTACACAGGTATAAATTATATAATTACATAGTTTATTTGGTAAAGCTATGTTATTGTTGTTTTATTAAAATTGAATGTGCATAAAGACTTTATACTTGAACTAGATTTTATTACAAATATATAACCCGATTGGGTATAGTCAACTGAGTGTTCGAATTTGGCTGAAATATGAATGTTGAATCAATTATGTTAATATATTTGATTTAAAAGGAATTTGATAAAATAATATTGTGTATGAAATCTATATGTTTCATAAAAAAAGTATACAAGTTTCATTTCATTTATGATAGAGTTATGGGATTATTTCATAAGATGGATACATATACATTAAGTATATAGAGTACTCTAAGATATTTGATAGATGTCATCTTAAGAGTATACTGCATACAAAATGGTAGTTGTTTGGTATTATAGTGGTATTCAAAGATTTGAAAAAGTATATATACATATATGTGTAAATTGGTAAAACATATAATTGTAGACTATATTAAATCAGATTGATTATACCATTTATATATACATGTATCTTATATACTCAGCTGTGTTATGCATTAATACCATGTGGTGTGTAAAAGAATTCTTGTTATATATTTTAATGTTTGGTTAAAAGCATCAAGTTAATGTATTATGAGTTTAAATATAAAATATTTATGATGTTTTAGATTGTCTATTGTTATATGTGGAATATGATTAATTTATTAATCCAGGGTTATAATATTGTTTCATGGAGCAATAATATTATAAGTTATTTAGTGGTTAAAGCAACTGGTGGTCTAAGATAATTATTACCCAGATGGTATGTTAAATTGAGGACTATTATTGGATTCTATTTATTATTTGTAATAAATTAGATGTATCGATTTCATTCACTTCATTTGATAGACTAAATTAATGTTTATGATAATTCTGTATTTAGCATGATTTTGATTAGCTAAAGTGAAATATTATGAATGAATCTATTGGTTTTAACATTATTAATTATTTTACTAAATTTCACATTCATGACCCTAATTAAGAAGAGAACAGATTCCACTAGATTAATTAGCACCATCAATGCAAGATAATGTATAATTTGATCAAGTGGTGTGTATGAATTTGACCGATTTTAGTAATTTATTATTGAAAACTTTGGCCAAAGTAATGTTTAATAAACATTGTCATTTCATATGTTGGTATAATTTTCATAGTTGTGTAGTATCATATTAGAACTGATTTCTTTATGGTACACATTATGTATTAGATATATTCAACACATAGGTTCTGGTTTGTTACTCTATATTTTTATACCATCATTATCTACACATATATGAAGGAAGGGCCAGCCCCTTGTTTCAGAGATAGTGCAGAGTATCTATGGTCTATGTTTGGTGTGGAAAAATGCTTAGATCATGCTCTTCCTCTCATATGGAGTACTATACTTGAGACTATGCTTGAGATTACATATTGATACTTGAGTCATGGAGACTCTATTCAGAGGAGCTTTGTATCATGTTTTTATTATTTAAGATATTATTATGTATTGATGAAAAATGTAAAATTTATACATTATATTTATACAATAAAGGTTATAATGTTGTATTAGTTGTGGTTAAATAAGTATTATTTTATTTATGATGTGGTGTAGTATTTATGGTTATTCAATATTGTTCATGATTTCTAAATTTTTTCATGGTGATCCTTATCTAAGTGGATTAACTATATATATTTTTTCAACTAAATTAATACAGTTAGTTAAAGATCACTAGTTAGGTTTATCATGGTGAAATCTATATGTTAAATATGAGTAATTACATAAAAAAAAATTATTTTCCAGTAAAATATAGCAGGATTGTTACATTGTGGTATCAAAGTTGAGACTCAAAATCTAGGACTTAATGTGTCCACTAATGCAAACTTATTCTCCTGATAAACATGAAGAAAAATAATGTGTGCTATACCAAGAGGTGAGGGTAATTCAAATATTGATCCCCCTATTGATTTAAATTAGTTTGTTGTTGAGCAAGCTATGAAGTTGGACAAAATCCTCACAACCATGTAAGAGACTATGGACCTGAATCGCATCCTAAGAACAGGGAGTGCATGGTCATGAAGAGAAAAATGATTAAAAAGAACCTAAAGAGCATCTTAATGACCAATAACATCTTTAAGAGCAAAGGAATGAGGAGATGCCATAGGATGTGAGAGCTCGAGTAGCTATAGAGTTATCACTCAACATGAAAAAGGTGAATCCACCCAAGTTTGATAGAATTATATTGGGGGATGGAGATGAAGCATGTCTAATAAAAATGAAGAAGTATTTCAAGATTTAGAATCATTCTAAAGTCACAAAAGTAGTCTAGGGAGCTTATCATATTGTTGGTAAAAAATTTACTTGATGGGAAAAAAATAAGATCTAGATGAACCTCAAGTCAACCACCACCACTTGAGAATAGTTTGTGACATTATTTAGGTCATGATAGATTCCAAAATTGTACTTTGACCAAAATATTACAAATATATAGAATATTAAGCAAAGGGATTTATTGGTAAATGAATACTAGGAGCAATTCACTAAGATTCTTAAGTATGTACCTCAGTATTAGGTAGATGAGAGGTTTAGAATTAGAAAATTAATCATGGCATTGAAACCCCAAATAGGCTATGAAGTAGATATGCATGGTCCATCTACCATGAATTAGTTGTTTGAGAAGGCAGTTAAACAAGAATAAAAACTAAAATATCTTTCCCAAGTCAGAGATAAGTTCAAAAAAAAATTGGAAGTTATAAACCAACTTTCAAGAAGAAGAATTGGAACCAGAGGAGTAGAGATTCTAATGGATAGTTTAAGAATCAAAACACCAAGTTCAATAATGGATTAGGGAATAAGAAACTTGGTAATGGTTTTAAGGGTGGTTTCAAGGTAAACCAATAGACTGAGAGGAAAGGACTAGTTGGAGGTTGATTCATTTGTGAAGGTGACCATTTTTCTCAAGAATGTCCTCAGGATAAATCAAAGATCAAGGTTTTGACTTTTCAACAAAGTACATTTTAGCAATAGATTTATGTAGTTGTTGATAATCAATAGTCTAAGTATTAAACTTCACCCATAAAACTATTAAGAATTTTGTTCGATCATCTAATTTCTATTTTAATTGATACAAGAGTTACAAAATGTTTTATTACTCCTAGAATGCTTAGCAAATTGTCTCGAAAGGTTGGAGTTATGGAAAATGCATGGTCAGTATAATATGAGAATGAGTCAAAGGTCAAAGTTGACAAGTGTTTAGTTGAATAAGATATTAAGTTGCTTGAGTTTACTATAATAGTAGATCTTTATGTAGCACCATTGGGATCATATGATGTGATCCTAGGAGTCAATTAGCATCATAAAACCAATGTTGATTGTTTTCTGAAGAAGGTTGAATGTCAAGATGATTTTGGAAATTAGACACAACTTCAGGGAGAGAAAATGGAGTTGAAGCTAAGGCAAATTTCTACAATTCAACTCAAAAAAGATCAAATGTAAGGAGAATAGAGTAGTTGATGCTCTAAGACATAGAAGGTACATAATAGTTATGGCTACTATCAGGAGTAATTTTAGGGATCAAGTGATCAAATTATTGCTAGGAGGTGAATTCTATGATCAAGTTAGGAAAGCATTGTCTAAGAATGCTTAGAATCCTAGGTTTAAGGGATTTAGAATAGATAATGATCATCTTTTATGGTACAATAGTAGGATGTATGTACCTAATAGAGAAAATTTAAGGAGCATAGTGCTAAAATAACTACACAATACCCCATATTCAAGATATACAAGAGTAACCAAGATCATGTTTGAGCTTAAACCAATCTTTTTTTGGCAAGGAATCAAGAGAGATGTAGTGGATTTTGTGTCTCATTGTCTAGAATGTCAGCGTGTGAAATTTGAATATGTGTATCAGGATAGATTGTTATATCCACATGACATAACAGAATGGAAGTGGTAGGTGATTAGTTTATACTTTGTCCAAGGGTTGCCTCTATCATAGAACATGTGTGACATGATCTTGGTCATAGTTGAAAAACTAACCAAGGTAGCCCACTTCATACCAGGAAACTTAACAGATAATGCACCTACAGTTGAAAAGATATTAATGAAGTGTATCGATTGCATGGTTTTATAGATAAGATCATTTTGGATCACAATCCAAAGATGACTTATAGGTTTTGGTTGACTCTAAATTCAACTCTAGGTACTCAGTTGAACTTCAGCACTGCATATCACCCACAAATTGATAGAAAAACAAAATGAGTTAACCAAATTTTAGAAGATATCATTCATATGTATTACATAGATAAAAAATACAAGTAGGAATAATATCTTCCATTGGTTGAGTTTGCTTACAATAGCTCATACCACAAAATTAAAGATGGATATATTTGAGGCATTATATAAAAGGTTTAGAATACCAATTAGTTGGGATAGGTTGGAATATAGGGTAGTCTTTGGACATGAGATGCTTTTAGAAATGGAAGAGCAAATTAGGACAATCAAGCTATTTCCACATTTATTTTATTGATTTATTATTGTGTATTATATTATTTTCTATTGAATAATGTTTTTAATTCATAACTTATGTTTGAATAAATACCATCAGGATGATGACCAACTTTAGGGGGAAAGGATGTCACATCCTGATTTATATCTAATCTAAATAACTTATTTAATCTATGGATTATTATGGTTGATTAGTTGATTAAATAATATTTGATTAAGCTTGATGACATATGCTGATTATGAGATAGTTTATGTTGCTTAATTTACATGATTAGATGCTATGAGTTAGTAGTAATTTTATATTTTATACTTTGTGATCATGTTTGATTAGTTATACAACATTATTTTATTCATATAATGATGTTTCAAGATAACTACCTTTATTATCATGAGGTGGATGTAGTACACATCCTTCCCTCAGATCATGATGGAGGGAGCGCATCATTAGAGAGGGTGGTTAGATGGAGATGTTAGGGGATGATATAGAATTAATTTGAAAACCCTTTTACACACTACATTGGTATTTGATGATTGTATTGTTTAGTTTTACATTTAAATGAATGATATGTTATTTTATGATTTCATTAAATTTAATTGCTATTAATGATCATGTTGTTTGTTTAGGTGATTTTTCTAATTTAGTGATCATGCGTAGCTTATTTTATTTAACATAATTGTTCGGTTGAATGAGTGAAATTATTTATGTTATGCTTACCTTATTTTTTTATTTGGAATGGTTGTGTAATGTAATGTTTTGATGTTATGTAGGCATTAAAAAGGTATAGATAGATTCCATTGTTATTGATCTAAATGATATAGGTAACAATAATTAAAGATCATTATTAAGATATTATATTATAATGTTGAAAGATAAATAACATTGTTTTAAAAGATTAAATACATTGGAAATCATATGTTAGAAAGTGTTTTATGGTTGACATGGTAACGTAAACTATGTTATTTGAATACATTGTCATACTATTTAATTTATAAGTTAGTTGAATGGTTGACTTAGCATGGAAGGTTGAATTGACTAAGTCGATGGATGTTGCATGGCATGGCATAAAGGTTATATTGTTTTTTATTTATTTGAAAATGGACAAGGAAAAAACTTAAAGTTAAATGGCATGTAACTATTTTAAGGATTATATTATGATTATTTTAATCAGTAGAAAGGAAGTTTTGAGTGATTAGGGTTACTAACCACTCATTGAATTTGAGTTAAGAATCATTCAAGAAAATTATGGAGTTTTTAATAGGTATTTTCATGGTGGTGAATAGAAAAATACAGGGACTTATGTTGAGCTATTTTTGCATGCATTTATCAGCCAATAGATGTGGACGTTAATGGTGGTGAGGAGGTTGATGGAAAAAGGATAATAAGAAGATAATGGGTGTTGTGAAAGGATCATGGCTCATGACACACAAAGAAGAGGAGACAAAAGGAGAAGAAGGTGGTGAACAAGTGTAAGAAAAAGAATTTTTATTCAGATTTATTTGGCATACATACATTTACCAAGTCAGTTTTGTAATTAAATTCCTATGTGTAAATTGAATGGGTTTTCAAATTTGGTTACTGGGTTTCTTGTTTGACTATTAGAATAATTGGGTTGTATGTGGAGTCTTGTGAAAGGCTTGGCCTCCACATAACCCCACATTTGACTCAAGGTAACTTGAGGGTTTTTGGGTAAGCCATAGAATTTTTATGACTATATAGGATTCTATTAAATCTTAAACTCCTCTCTAAGTTTTAAAAATGCTATTCATATTAGAAATCAATACTTACAAGATATATACATTTAGTCTCAAGTTTTTATATTTGAATCAGTTTGTATATTTGAATCAGTTTGTATATAATCATTTTGGTATTTTTAATTTAGTTTGTAAATTTGGACAGATTATGGGTTCGACTGTATATACACCTATTTTAGAGTTTAGATATAAATAATGAATTTCATTATACAAAAGTGGGTTTATGAATATATATGTACACACACACACACACACACACACACCCACACACATATAGGTATATGTATGGATAAAATTGATGATACACACACACACACACACACACACACACACACACACACACACCTATAACTTTTTTCGTAGGGTTTTAAAGGGTGACTGTGTACATGAACATTTATATATAACCTTTCAATCAAAACTATTAGGCTTTAATAGGTGACAATATTTAATACATTCTAATGTTATTTGTATAGGTGAATTAGAGGTTTGGGTTTTGTTTGGGTTGTGTTGTTTTAGTATTGAATAAATTTATTTATATATACAGGGAGTGTAAATTTATACTCTCAGTTATATAGTAAACCCATGTATTATACATACTTGTTTATATATAAAAATTGGGGGACTTTTGGTTTAGTCTATTATGTACCGGGGATGCATTGGTGATAAAATGACTATAGATGCACACTCAAAATTATGTGGGGTTATATAATCAATTTTGTTAAATAGATATGAATGAGTTAAGTTTTAAATTATGTTCATATAATATATGGATTACACATAAAATTATATGTGACTATGTATTGTGTCAATGGATTTATATTGAATTGTAAAAGACTTTTGCTCAGTCAATAGATGGACTGGTACACAGGTGTAAATTGTATAGTTGCATAGTTTATTTGGTAAAGCTGTGTTTTTTTTGGTTTTATTAAACTTGACTGGGCATAAAGACTTTCTACTTGAACTATATTTTATTAAGAATTTGTAATCCTACTGGTTATAGTTGGTTGAGTGTTCAAATTTGGTTGAATTATGAATGTTTAATCGATTATGTTAATATATTTGATTTAAAATGAATTTGATAAAATAATACTATGTATGAAATATCTATGTTTCATTAAAAAAAGTATATGAATTTCATTTCATTTATGATAGAGTTATGGGACTATTTCATAAGATGGATACATATATATTAAGTATACAAAATACTCTAATATATTTGACAGTGGATATCATCTTAGGAGTATACTTCATACAAAATGGTAGTTGTTCAATACTGTAATGACATTTGAAGATTTGAAAAAGTACATATACATATATATGTGAATTTGTAAAACATACAATTACAGACTATATTAAATCATATTGATTATACCATTTATATATACATGTATCTTATATACTTAGTTGTGTCATACATTAATAAAATGTGGTTTGTAAAAGAATGTTTGTAATATATTTTAATGTTTGGATAAAAGCATCAAGTTAATGTATTATGAGTTTAAATATAAAACATTTATGATGTTTTAGACTAGCTGTTGTTATATGTGGAATATGAACAATTTATTAAGCTAGGGTTATAATATTATTTTGTGGAGAAATAATTTTATAAGTTGCTTAGTGGTTAAAGCAATTAGTGGTCTAAGATAATTATTACCTGGATGGTATGCTATATTGAGGACTGTTATTGGATTCTATTTATTATTTGTAATAAATTAGATGTATTCCATTCACTTCATTTGACAAACTAAATGAATGTTTGTGATATTTTTGTATTTGGCATGATTTTGATTAGCTAAGTGAAATATTATGAATGAATCTATTGGTTTTTACATTATTAATTATTTTATCGAATCTCACATTCATAACCCTAATTAAGTAGTAGATGTATTCCACTAGCTTAATTAGTGCCATCAATGCAAGATAAAGTGGATTTAATGCAAGATAAGGTGTAATAAGGTGTAATTAATTAGTGATTTTGATTTATTGTTGGAAATATTATCATTGATGTCAAAGGTCTAACATTATTGGTGACAAAGGCCCCATAGCATTTAATGTCTTAAGGTGTTTTTAATATTCATAGTTTGGCTAAAGTGTGTTGATATTTATTTAATATTAACGAATATATTTTTGGTTGCATAAAGTCAAAAGAGGGCCCATGAAGAAGTCAAAGAGTTACGAGATAAAGACAAAAGAGGGAAAGGATGTATTTTCTCATGAAAAATCTCCTTGAGGAATTTGAAAAGTCACCAGGATAAAGACAAAAGGGGAAAGGATGCATTTGCTCATGATGGGTCACCACGTGACTTTTCAAATGAAAGGATTCGAAGGGTCATGCAAGTTTGGTGTCATTTTCCATATGGATTGAAGGGTCACAAAGGGTGAATGCCTAAGGTCATTTGGAAAAATAGAAAAGGAGGCTTGGGAAGCCATTTTAAATATGCAAGAGTGTGCATGGTTTGTAATTGTTTTATATAAGAAAAGAGGAGAGAATAGAAAGAGATATAGTAGAGTTATATCATTTGTTGAGAAAGCAACATTGAGAGATAGTTGTGCTTTACATAAGAGGGGTTGGTGCTCTTGTGAGTTGGTGATCACAAATAGTTGTTATGTTGGTGATCGATAAAGGGGTTGGTGCTCCTACAAGTTGGTGCTTGCAAACTCTGTAATTTGAGTTGGTACTCATTCATATACTTGAGATTGTTCTCTACGGTTTTTCCCACATTGGGTTTCCACTTAAAGATCTAGTCTCTCTCTCTCTCTCTCTCTTGTGTGGTGCATGTTATTATTTCATTTTTATTGCATATCTTGAATATATGATTAAGTGATTAAAGAAAATAAATAAGATTAAATAAAATATTTAAAAGATATATGATATACTAATTAACACCTCCTGTTAGTATATTCTATGTTTAATATTTGGTATCAGAGCAGGTTATTTTGGAAAGAGTTTAATAGCTTGAAGGTAGATTAGGGAAAACACGATGGTTGGATCACATAAAGGTTTTTTTACAAATAAGGCACCTTTGTTTGATGGAAAAAATTATGCCTTTTGGAGCATAAGGATGAGGACTTACTTGATGGCCCTTGGATTCAACATTTGACAAGTAGTGATGGAGGAACACGAAGAGCCACAAACACTTGTAACTACTCTTGTAGAAAAGAAGGCAAGTGAAAATAATGTTAAAGCTTTAAATGCTATTTTATGTGGTTTATGTGAATCAAAATTTGTTAAAGTTATGCAATGTAAATCTGCTCATGAGACTTGGGTAAAGCTTGAGAATATTTACAAAGGTGATGGAAAGGTTCAGCAAGCTATGCTCCATACTTTTCAAAGATAGTTTGAAAATTTGAAGATGGAAGAGGAAGAAAATATAACAAGTTATCTTTTGTAGGTTGATCAAATAGTTAATTAAATTCAAGGTCTTAGACAAAAGTTAGAAGAGTCAGTGGTAGTACAAAAGGTTTTGAGATCTCTACCATTGAAATATGATGCAAAGGTTTCTACAATCGAGGATATGAAGGATCTATCCAAGCTAAATATGGATGAACTACATGGTATTCTTATGGCATATGAGATGTAGACCGAATAAGAGAAACCCTCAAAGAGGGAAGATGATTTCAAGACATCAAAAAAAGATAAGGCTAAGATTTAAGAATCAAGTGATAACTCTAGTGATAAGGAAGATGACAATAGTATCTATTCATCTGCAAGCCTAAAAAGGGCACATGTAAATATCAAGGAAAGTTACCATTTAAATGTGGTAAGATTGGACATTTTAAATCGAAGTGCCCAAATAATAATAATGGTGATAATGAAGAAGAAAATCCTACATACAAAAAGAAATGCAAAGACAAATTCAAGAAAGGATTTGAGAAGAAAATTTTATATTCTAAAGATCCTATCTCAGTCGAAGATAGTGGAGTCAGTGACTCAGATGAAGAAGAGATTTTATTCATGACCATACATGAAGATGCCTCTATAAGTAAAAGTGTAGATGATCAAGAAGAGGAACATGATGAAGCTGAGGTGAATCTAGAAGGAGAATGCATTTGTGCCTTATAATAATTAAAAGCTCTTGAGAAGAAGAATCAAAGATTGAAGCTCCAGATTGAGAAAAATAAAAAGGAGTCAAAGGAAATAATTGAAGATCTATAATCACACATTAAAGAAGCCAAAAAGATTAAAGAATATCTAATAGCTTAATTAAAAAATTTAAGTGAAGAATGTGAAAAGTATGTTGTTGAAATTACCTCTTTAAAAGAAGATATCGAGAATACAAATAAAACAATCAATGGTGAAGTTGTCAATGATTCAAAATTTGAGAATATCACTAACATGTTGAATACGATATTAGAAAGTCAAAAATTAATATCAGATAATATAGGTATTAGATTTGAAAAGAAAAAGAGCTATGTTAAAGCCCTTACAAAAAATAAAATAAAAGGGGAAGAAGTTAAGAATGCACATGACAGCTCAAACAAAGAAGGTTAGAAGGAATAGAGCTACACAAGATAACCAGGTCAAAGATACACAAATCAGAGCAGATTTTATTTTCATGATTATTATTTTTATTGTAATGGTTATGGTCATAAGAAAATAGACTATTGGAAAAAAGCTAATAATTTCAAAAATAAGAAGGAAACTCATGCAGAGTTAAGCAAAAGCCACAACCTTTTTGATCCTCTATTAGGCTTTGATGAAGAGGCCATAGTATGTTACAAGTTAAATAATTTTGGACACATATCCTAACATTATAAAAGCGTGTTTGAGTCAATCAAGAAGGACAAAAGTTTCAAGGTTCCATTCATCAATAAGAAAGTTTAGACAGGTTCATGGTAGAAGAAATAACATGAAAAGTCTATGTTAGTCCAGACAGCTTTGCATGTAAGAAATAAAGAAAAGCCATTATTCATTGACATTGGATGTTTGAGGCACATGACAAGAAATAAGAGCAATTTTGATAACTCTAAAGAAGATCAATGGTGGCACAATGAAATTTAGAGACAATACCACTGCTAGAATAGCCAAAAAGGTACATTAAGTTTGGATAATGATAGAACTAAGATTGAAAATGTTATGTATGTAGAAGGTATTAAGCATAATTTATTAAGTGTAAGTTAAATGTGTGATTAGGGACACCCATTAAAGTTTTATGCAAAAGGTTATGAAATTAGGAGAAAAGATTCAGATGTGTTGATTGTAAATGCTTAGAGGACAGATAACAATTTATATATGTTATCAGATATCAAAGGTCAAAGATGTTGTTTGAGCCAGGTTGAGGAAAGTTGGCTATGACATAAGAGAATGGGACATAAATTTTGACAATCTTATCAACATCAACAAGAATTAAGTAGTTAGAGATCTTATAAAGATTAGAAACCCCTCCAACATGCTTTGTGAACCATACCAACATGGGAAGCAGGTTAGAAGACATTTCAAGACAAAAGAATACTTCACCATTCAAATGTTAGAGCTTGTTCACACTGATTATGTGGACCTACTAGAACTTAAAGCAATCAAGGTGAGAAATACTTCATGTTGCTTATTGATGAGTTTACATGTATGACTTGGGTGATGTTTTTAAAGAAAAAAATAGAAGCTTTCAGCCACTTCAAAGCATTCAAGGCTTTAGTTGAGAATGAAATTGGTTTGAAGATTAAGTGATTGAGATCAGATTGAAGAGGAGAATTCATGCCAGATAAGTTTATTGAGTATTGTGAAGAGCATGGGATAAAGAAACATTATTCAACAACTAGAATTCTACAACAAAATAGAGTAGTTGAGTAAAAAAATAAAATAATTTAGGATATGGTGAGGACAATGCTAAATGAATCCAAGATACCAAATAAATATTAAAGAGAGGTAATAGGAAAAATAGTGCATATCCAAAATAGAGCATTGTTAAGAGTCAACAGTGACAAGAATCCTTATGAGCTATGAAAAGACAAACCAACTATTATTGATTATTTCAGAGTTTTCAGAAGTAGATGCTTCATAAAGAGAACTGATGAAAAATTGGGTAAGTTTGATTCTAGAATAGATGAAGATATATTTCTTAGATATTTTTGAAAAATTAAAGCTTATAAATGTTATAAAAAAAGAACTAAGAAGATAGTTAAAAGTGTAAATGTTAGGATAGATGAAGATGTAACACAAAGAGCCAGTGATCCGATAGACACTCCTAAAATCATTGAAGAAAAATATTTTGAAGACTCAGATGAAGATGAAAAGGAGTAAAAAGACACCAAGACCCCATCCAAATATGTTTGGATAAATCATAATGAGAGTGACATCATCAGGAATATAAATGAAGGAGTTCACACTAGAAGGATGATGGTAAGTGAATCTAAGCAAGTTAATTTTTTTTATTATCTAAAATTTAGCCTAAATTTTTTTCAAAATCTAGACATGATGAGCATGGGGTTAAATCAATATATGAAGAATTAAAATAAATAGAAAAGAATGATACTTAGGAATTAGTGCCTAGACCAAAAGATCAAAATGTGATAGGAACAAAATGGGTATATAGAAATATGTTAAATGAAGATAGTGAAGTTCCAAAGAATAAGGCAAGGTTAAAATGTAAAGAAAATGATCAGATTAAGGGTATATATTTTAAATAAACATTTTTCACCAGTGGCGAGGCTAGAGGCTATCAAGATGTTTCTTGCATATGCAATGTTTAAGAATTTCAAAATGTTTTAGATGGATGTTAAGTCTGATTTATTAAATGGGAAGCTAGAAGAAGAGGTCTAAATTGAGAAACTTGAGGGATTTATTCTCTCAAATAATAGTATCCATGTATGCAAATTAAAGAAATCATCGTATGGATCGAAACAAGCTCCCAAATCTTGGTATGCAAGACTTGATAAGTACCTACATGATCAAGGTTTCAAGAGAGGTTTTGATGACAGTAATATCTACATCAAAATAGAAGGTGAGCATCAGTTGATTATTGTGGTATATGTTTATGACATAATAATTGGAGAAAATATTGAAAAAATGACAAAATATTTTTTTGATAATATGCAAAAAGAATTTGAGATGTCTATGCTTGGAAAATTGTCATTTTTCTTAGGGTTGCAAATATTTTAGTTAGATAAAGAAATTTTTATATCTAAAAATAAATATGCCAAAAAAATGTTGAAAAAATTTGGTTTTGAGGATTGTTCACCAATTGGCACACTAATGGGTACAAGGAACAAGGTGAGCAAGGATGAAGATGCACATGTTGCAGATCAATCTTTTTATAGATCTATGATTGGTAGTATTTTATATTTGACAACATCAAGGCCATACATCATGCATGAAATAGGCATGGTTGTGAGATATCAAACATCCCTAAAGGAGAGTCATGTTTAGTTAGTGAAAATAATGTTGAGTTGTGGAGCTAAAAGCTTCACTGAATGTGCAAATGTGGAGGTTGTTGGGTTACATAGTAACTGACATCGGTCAGAGCCAACCGACATCGATTAGGGGTCAATCGACATCGGTTATATTCAGCTACATAACACCCGACATCAGTTATGGGTGGATGGCATCGGTCAAATAGGAACTGACATCGATCACCTGTGTGTTTCTAGAATTGTTCTAATTTTAGACGAACAATTAGTTTGCATGTAAAAACTAATTTTAGTCTTGATTCCACTTTTCTAATTATTGTTTGCTTTGGGTTCTATTTAAAGACCCATGGGGTTGTATTGTAATGTAAGCAAGATCAATTAGATCTTCAAGGTGTAAGATCAAGTAGATTTGTAAGGTGTAAGATCAAGAAGATCTGCGGGAAAAGGTAGGCAACAACAACTATTGAGTTGATTGTCACTGGAGGGAATAACAACTTAGTTATTGAGTTGATTGTAATTGATTGAGAGAGAGAGAACTCTTGAAGGAGAATTACTGTACATCTAAGAGGTGTGAGGAGAGAGAGGTTTCTCCATTGTATTTCCTTTTGGAAGAGTTTAATATAGATTGTATTATTTTTCGTATCTCCTATTCTTTGTTGTTTCTGGTTTCTAGTTACTTATTAATTCTAGTTTAATTTCATGTTTAGTTGATTATACAAAAGTAATCAATTGTGTTCTAAGATCCTAACAAGTGGTATCAGAGCTACAGGATCCTAACAGGTGGTATCAGAGCTACAAGATCCTAACAAATAATATTTAGATATGTCAAAGGCACATTGGATTACATATTGTGGTATCCCATAGGCAGAGATTTCACTTTGGTTGCTTATACATATTCAGATTGGGTAGGTTGTTTGGATGATAAAAAAAGTACAAGTGGAAGAGCTTTCTTTCTCAATGATAGCTTAGTATCTTGGCTAAGAAAGAAATAGAACTTAGTATCACTTTCTATAGATGAAGTAGAATATATTGCAACAGTGTTTGTTGTACTCAAGTGATTTAGATGAAGCAAACTTTAGAAGACATCAAGGTAAAATATGATGAACCTATTTTTATTTTTTTGTGACAACACAAGTGCTATTAATATTTAAAAGAATCTAGTGATGCATTCAAGAACAAAACATATTCCTATCAGATATCACTTTTTGAGAGAGTAGGTTGTAGATCAATAGGTTAAGATGGAATATATGAGTAATATAGAACATATTGTAGATATCTTCATGAAGGCACTACCAAAGGACACTTTCAAGTATTGTAAGAGAAGTTGGGAGTAATTTATTTTACTGCTTTCCATTGAGGATCATCATCATTTGAGGGAGAGCTAAGTGTTAGCTCCAGGATAGACCCTTTGCCATTGATGTCAAAGGGGGAGAAGTACAAAAATAGGTACATGAATAGGTCTTAAGATGTGGTAATTTTAGTTTGAGTTTGCCATCAATGACAAAGGGGGAGATTATTGGAAATATTGTCATTGATGTCAAAGGTATAATATTATTGGTGACAAAAGCCCCATAGTATTTAATGTCTTAAGATTTTTTAATGTTCATAGTTTGGCTAAAGTGTGTTGATATTTATTTAATATTAACAAATATATTTTTGGTTGTATAAATTCAAAAGCGCGCCCATGAAGAGGTCAAAGAGTCATGAGATAAAGATGAAAGAGGGAAATGACATATTTTCTCATGAAGAATCACCTTGAGGAATTCAAAAATTCACCAAGATAAAGAAAAAAGGGGAAAGGATGCATTTGCTCATGAAAGGTCACCATGTGGCTTTTCAAATGAAAGGATTCAAAGGGTCATGGAAGTTTGGCACCATTTTCCATGTGTATTGAAGGGTCACAAAGGATGAATGCCTAAGGTCATTTGGAAAGCTATAAAAGGAGGCTTGTGAAGCCATTTTAAATATGCAAGAGTGTACATGGTTTGCAATTGTTTTATATAGGAAAAGAGGAGAGAATAGAAAGAGATATAGTAGAGTTCTATCATTTGTTGATAAAGCAACATTGAGAGATAGTTGTGTTTTACATAAGAGGGGTTGGTGCTCATATGAGTTGGTGCTCAAAAATAGTTGTTGTGTTGGTTTTTAGCAAAGGGGTTGGTGCTCTTACAAGTTGGTGGTTTTGAAATTTATAATTTGAGTTGGTGCTCTTTCATATACTTGAGATTGTTCTCCATGATTTTTCTCACATTGGGTTTCCACGTAAAAATTTGGTGTCTCTTTCTCTCTTGTGTGGTGCATGTTATTATTTCATTTTTATTGCATATATTGAATATATGATTAAGTGGTTAAAGAAAAGAAATCAGATTAAGTGAAAGATTTAAAAGATATATGATAAACTGATTCACCTCCCTCTCAGTATATCTTATGCTTAACAACAGAATACTCTAAGATATTTGACAGTGGATATCATCTAAGGAGTATAGTCCATATAAAATGGTAGTTGTTTAATACTGTAATGGTATTCAAAGATTTGAAAAAGTACATATACATATACATGTAAATTTGTAAAACATATAATTGCAGATTGTATTAAATCATATTGATTATACCATTTATATATACATGTATCTTATATACTCAGTTGTGTTGTGCATTAATACCATGTGGTGTGTAAAAAAATGCTTGTTATATATTTTAATATTTGGATAAAAGCATCAAGTTAATGTATTATGAGTTTAAATATAAAACATTTATGATGTTTTAGAATAGCTATTGTTATATGTGGAATATGAATAATTTATTAAGCTAGGGTTATAATATTATTTTGTGGAGAAATAATATTATAAGTTGCTTAGTGGTTAAAGCAACTGGTGGTCTAAGATAATGATTACCCGGATGGTATGTTATGTTGAGGGCTGTTATTGGATTCTATTTATTATTTGTAATAAATTAGATGTATGGATTCCATTCACTTCATTTGACAAACTAAATAAATGTTTGTGATATTTTTGTATTTGACATGATTTTGATTAGCTAAAGTGAAATATTATGAATGAATCTATTGGTTTTTACATTATTAATTATTTTATCAAATCTCATATTCATGACCCTAATTAAGTAGTGGATGGATTCCACTGGATTAATTAGTGCCATCAATGCAATATAAGGTGTAATCAGATCAAGTGGCGTATATGAATTTTACTGATCATAGAGATCATTTATTATTGAAAACTTTGGCCAAAGTAATGTTTGTTAAACATTATAATTTCATATGTTGATATAGTTTTCATATTTGTGTGATATCATATTAGAATAGATTTATTTATTTTACACATTATGTATTAGATATATTTAACACACAGGTTCTGGTTTGTTACTTTGAATTCCTACACCATCATTATCTACCCATCTGTGAAGAGAGGGCCATCCCCTATTTTGGAAGATAGTGCAGGGGATCTATGGTCTATGGTTGGTGTGAAAAATCACTTGGATAATGCTTTCCCTCTCATATGGAGTACTATACTTGAGACTACACTTAAGATTACATATTGATACTTGAGCCATGGAGACTCTGCTTAGAGGAGATTTGTATCATGTTTTTATCATTTGAGATATTATTATGTATTGATGAAACTATAACATTTAGACATTATACTTCTATAATAAAGGTTGTAACATTGTATCAGTTGTGGCTAAATTTCCATTATTTCTTTTATGATGTGATGTAGTATTTATGATTATTCAGTATTGTTCATGATTTCTAAATATGTTCATGGTGATCCTTAGCTAAGTGGATTAGATATATACCTTTTTGGTTAACTAAATTCATATAGTTAGTTAAAGATCACTAGTTAGGTTTCTCATGCTGAAATCTATATGTTAAATATGAGTAATTAAATAAAATATATATATTCTTATTTTATAGTAAAACCCAGTGGGGTTGTTACAATATCCTAACACACACCAGCCATAACTAATTCACATACATAGGAATAATAAGTGGACAAAGTTAATAAGTTTCTACAACCCATCCAATCTATTCATCAACAAGTTAAACAAATTCTCTCTCACACTCAATCAAAGTACAAGGAGTGTCATGACTCACATGACACACCTCATGCATTCTAAGTTGGCAATAAAGTTGAGTTGCACCTTTAGAAGGAATGCTTCAAAGGACCACACTGGAAGATCAAGCCTCTGCACTATGGTCCTCACACCATTTTATGTGCAGCTGGTGAGAACACCTTTGTTCTTGATCTACCTCCATACTTGGGAATGCATCTAGTATTTAATATGGAACTTCTTAAGCCTTACACTCTACCACTTATTGATCAAATAGCGACACAATCTCCTTATAATTTGGATCCTACACACTTGTGCCCCATAACAAATGACTAAATCATCAAAGTAATAAATAAATGTACCCATGATGACACACATCAAATTTTTTGAGTGATCAAGGTTGGATAATATGTTGATCAAGCCAAGTGGTACACTACTAATAAACTTTGAGTGAAATTTCCTTAGTTACACACTGACATAATGGAGACCATTCATCTTCAATAAAGGGTGAATGATCTATGTGGAACCTTTATATAACCAAAGACACTACTCATTTTTTCCTCTACACAAAGCTCACACCTCTCACACAATCTTATCACTCCTATACATGAATCTTAATCATATTATAATGCATAAGTTCCATGCTTGATCATAGTATTTATTTTAATGATCACTTCAAATCATAGTTTATGCATTTCACTATGCACTTCTCAGCTCATAGTCCTACATGCTTTACTGGCATCTACTCACAAATTAGCTTATTTCATCAAGTCCCATTTTAGCACAACTATGTGGTGGCACCCTAATTACATGACTTGATTATTGACCCCATATCATCCCAAAATCTTAGGATTAATTTACATTAGCTATCAATTGGTATTCTCAATATCATGACCATTAGTGAATAACTGAGAATTATGTGAACGAATTAGTGGTCACTACCTATTTGGAAAATCTATCATCAACATGTAAGGAAGGGGAGATATGTCAACTCCACCTTTGTTGTATTCTAAAATAGGTTTTTTTTATTGCCCTTGTAATCATGCATGTTAAATATTCACTTATATGAATCTATTTGCAAATGTAATTCCAAGAAAAGGAAATATTCACTATACTTTTATTATTTTTTCACAATCTTACTATAACACGAGTAAGATTATAATATCACAATATTGATTATGACATTTAAAATACATAACATTTAATTAAAATACAATAAACCAAGTATCATTTTAACAATTAATGTATGCTTTAAAAGGTTACATATTAGATATAATGAAATTATCTATGTTTTAATTAGTTCATAATATATTAATGCAAAGATTACATTTTTTTAGAATGATTAGATCACTTCAACATGAATAAATTTAATGAATACATTTCACTTTCACTAAAACCACATACAAATAATGCATTAGTATTAAGTTGGCAAGTTTTTTTCCTTCATAATCCCAAAATTTCATTTGAAATAATAAAAATCATACTAAACAAATGAAATTGATAGTAACTAATTTTTATAGATCTATCCTAGTCACATAAACATTGTAAGACATATCAACATTACACTTTCAACTCTAATTTCTTAAGTAATTAGTAAAACAATAATAACATGTAGGGGGAAAAAAACCTAATCAAGTAGATTGAGAACATGTTAAGTATAAAAATTTAGATGATACTATTTTTAGTACTCTATCATTATGTTTCCTTACTAATGGGGAAGATAAGGTTCAAAATTTATTACCATACAAAAATCTACCTAAGGAAAGGGTCCAAGATGATAAACAAAAATTGAACTACTAAGCTTCAAAGGTCTAAGACAACAAACAAAAATTGAAATATTAAGTTTCAAAGGTTTTCACATGGTTTAATACCATTGAAATACTTATTATTGGGACACTTCATTAAGACTATTATTATTAAATAATTATGTGTCAAAAGGATAGCTTCATGATTTACTTATCTATCACATGGTTGTAATATATTCTTGTATGAATGACTTTTGTTTCAATCTGTAGAGTATATGAGGAAAGATGAGATTCTAAAGAAGTATTATCATACACACTTACATATATGATAATATTATTTAGCATTGCAATAAAATTAAAAATATTACTATAGGTAATTATCCAGCCACTATGCAGTCACTATAAGGATACCATTTACTACACAATCACTATATGTTAACATTGGCTACACAGTCACTTTAAACATGATTTCTTATATTTATAACATCAAGATTAAGATCTGCTATGTATTCTTGAGCACATAATATAAGCCTCCCCCTGAGGGCTAGATGAATCTCAATTTTGATGGAGTTTCGAAGGGTAACATGGGTCCAATGGGTGGAGGTGGAATCATCAAATATCATAAGGGTAATTTGATTGCTTCTTATGTTGAAGACATGGGTGTGAGGACCATTGGGTAGAAGCTTTGGTAGCATTATGGGGGATCACATTGGCAAAGTTATTGAGTGTGTATAATTTAATGGTGGAGGGAGAATATCTACATATTGTGAACTATTTGTCTAGGAAAAATGTGATTAGTCGGTCTATAAAACTAGTATTAGAGGAAACCAAAGTCATATTTGAATATTTTCAGTAGGTTACCATTCAACACACTTATAGGGAATGGAATGGTATAACATACTGGTTCACCAATAAAGGAGTGAATAATTTGGGTCTTATGACTTGGATGGGCTATGAGAATCTCCCTAGGGCGCTGATTGTAAAGATTAAAGATGAAGAAAATCATAATGTTCCTAACCTTAGTTTTAGTGGTGAAGCCTAATGTCTAGAGGTTACTTTTATGGATCTCTATTGAGTCAGGGACTCATATGGTTTGTTTTAATTCTTTAGGGTCTAAAGGATAATATTTTAAAATCCATGAAACATCTTCTATACGACCAAAGAACAAAATACTCCTGCACTTTCTTGTGGCTTGATTCAGTGAAGTCCAATATCACAAAAAGTTGGAGTGGTTATGAGGATAAAACCATGGGTCTACCTAATAGAATTAAATCAAAATTATATCTTGAAATCAGGAAAAATGAAAGAGTATGGGCAACACTACAAGTGGGAAGTTTTGCTATATTTATGAAAAAGATCAAAGGCTTTGACAAACATTTCTTTATCTTGTTTACAAAATCTTGGGAGGATATAACAACTTAAATCAATGGAGTTATCCTAGATATCATAGAGGAGCTCATTTATCATGTGATTCGGTTGGAGATTAAGGAAACAAAGAGATACTATACATTGAGGGATTTCAAACTAGACAAAGAGCCTTTTCTTGAGGAGGGAGAGCAATTGGAACAACTTCATGATGGTCTTGATTAGGAATCCTTACCCAAGCCATATGCAGAGATTGCCTTTCATCTAGTTTAGTATGTTACCTTAAAAGGTAGGTAAAATGTAGCTAGATGGTCCTTATTTATAATGTTGAATTACTTCAGGCATGGTGTGCCCTTTAGTCTTCCATTTTTTATTTTAAAATCTATGGAGGTGTCGATTATGAAGTTTAAACATGGAAACTAATCAACTCCTAGATATGAGGGAGTGATCTACCTCATTTTAAAATATTTTAAGGGCATGAATCAGATCAACCCAAGCATATCCCATCCCTAGAAGGAAAAGATAGAGGAGGGGCCTGTAGATATCAGAAAAATTATAAAATTTGTGATAAAATACCCTAGGAGTCTGAGCAGGGTTACTGAAAATATTGTGAACACTAAGAAAGCTGTGGATAATATAATTATAGGGATAAAGAAAGAATCAAAAGCCATAATAAAACATTAAAAAAAGACTATGAAGTGATTCTAAGCTTGCAAGGTCCATTCATGGGAACATGGGAAATAGGGACTTCAAGACACACACAATAAAGAGGGAGATTCAATGAGGACTTTTATTGATATTGAAGAAGGCAGTGAAGATCTAGGGGAGTATTGGAAATAAGTGGAATAGGGAAGTAAATTGGATCAGAATCCAATAGCTAAAAATGCAAATAGGGAGCCTAATTATGTCCCCATGGATAAAGGAGAGGCTTATCATAATAAGCATATGAAGGATCAGAATGAGGCCTTTAACAATTTGGTTACCTCACTCGAAGAAAATGAGAGTTAAGATAAGATAGTGGAATAACTCAACCTTAAAAAAATATCATGTGATGGTTTATGTGAGAAATCATAGAGCTAAAAGGTAAGGTGAAATCCCTATAATAGGAAAACACAAGGATGAGTCAAATCTTTTCAACAAGGGAGGAGGATCAACATATATAGATTTTATCATTTAAGGTGGAGATTTTAGAATAGGATAATGAGAAACTCCACAACAACAACAATTTTTTAGTTAATTTTAGAAAATCTTATATGTATGAGGGCTTACAAAATGTTGAAAACCTATGATCTCACTTTAGTGAGATTTTTGAGCCCAGTGTTAGTGGAAAAGGGAAGGGTAAGAAGGGGCAGAGCAGTGGATCTCAATATGGTATGGGCTAAGACAAATTATTGCTCTAGATTGACACAAACCTTAAAAAAATGAAATATTATTGGGAGGATGTTTCTAGTAGTTTAGATTTAGATTAGGTTCTTTGGTGGCTCTTATTTTGTTTTGAAGCTATTTTTTAGCTGTCACTGGGCTTGTTTGGTCATGTCTCTTATTTTGGTCATTGGTAGACCTTGGTTCCTTTTGTGTTTGTAATTCTTCTAGGGTCTAGGGACCCTAGTTTAAAAAAATCCCCCCTTAAGCTTGAATAAAAAAATATCAAGATTAAGATGCCATACATTTAAACTACTAGACAAAATCCATTGGTTCACTTCAAAAGGATCAATATTAAACAATAATAAAGTACAAAAGAAACATGGTGTTATAACAATATGCACAACTAGACTATAAACAATAATAAATAGTGGGAGATGTTATAAAGGTGTTTATGTACATAACCAACTAAAGGAAAACTTAAGGACATATTGATAGGAACACTTTAATACTATAAAATATGCTTTAGATAATTAAAAAAAGGTAAGTCCCATAGTTTAGTTGATACAATTTTATAGTTTAGTGTCATTCACATCTAATTTAAAGTGCCATACAGAGGTAATTATTCAGTGTCGTACACATCTAAAAGGGGGAAAACACCATATTTTGCATAAGTTTACACCTCTAAAAGGGAAATTACCATATTTTACTAACTAAATTATTGTTCATAATCCTCCACACAAAGATGCTAGGGTGAATGAGATTAGATGTTTGAAAATACCACTAAAAAGTGCCACACCAAAAGCAAATAATTGTTCAATCATTAGCATAAAGTTAAAGACACCACGCCAAAAGATAACAAATGATCATTCATAAGTGTGGAGGTAAATATGCCACACTAAAAGATACAAATTATTCATTTTAATGTGTAGAATATAATATGATAAAGTTTATAGAGCCTATTAAATAATGCAACCAAAATGAAGAGTTATAACTAAAATATAACAATAATTAACTAATTATTTCCATTACAACACTTTAATAAAACTATTATTAATGATTAACATTAGACAACATAAGTTATTAAAATGCCCCACCACAACCTATACAGGTGAAATGTACAATTAGGAAGAGAGATGTTGAAAATTTCTCAGTGTTAAAGGTTCATACATAGTCACAACCACCCTCTAGACAATCGTGCTAACAACCTTAGTCCATTAACTTGTAGATTTAGAATTCATGTAGATTTTAATAGGTAATATAAGATAAAATCAATGTATTGAAACAATAACTATAAAAAATACCTCTCCTAATCAAGAAAGGAAAATACATATATTTAGATAAATATTGTTCATTTTTTGACTAAAAAAATGGAGGTTATGAGGACTTATCACTTTCTTGGTTGGGAAAAGAAAGCCCACAATTCTCCTCTCTCCTCCTCCTCCTCCTTTGCTACCTTCATCTTCCTTGTGCTAAAAAATTGCTTCCTCTTTATCTCCTCCACCTTCCTTCTATTGGTTGCCTCTTCAATTTTATAATTAGTCTCTCCTCTTAAAACATAACATGACATTCCATTAAATAAAGTAATAATATGTGTGACCTACTAATAATCCAAGCTAGATATTTTAAACCTTTATATGTAATTATCCTATTTAATATGACAAGTGAAAATGTCAACTTCAACTACTTAGAAATGGCATGGGAGGAGAAGAGGACATATAAAGTGATAGTAATAAATTTTTTAAGTAGAATTAAACTATTTTTAAATTTGTTAAGGGCACAAACCATGAGAAAATTCTAAATATTTGAACAAACCATTTAATATTTTTCAAGTTCTCCCAAAATGCATAGATCTGTGCACTAGGAGGTCCTAAAATTGCATGAAGTCATTACTATCTAAAAATAATAATAAATTAATTCATTTCTTCACAATAAATAAAGTTTAAGTCACATTAAACTTCATTTATTAGCCATATAAAACATCACCAATTATGCAAACATAAGGTGGTTAAATAAATTTATAACCAGTTCAAGAATGTGAACAAACTAAAATTGTCAAGGTTAAAATTATCCAATAAATAACTTGATGAGATGAACACTTGATAAATTAAATATTTATAAATGTGATTTAACTTGAATACCATCTTTGTCAATCCCAAGGGATTGCAGACAAATGTCCTTACACTAGTTATAAAACCATCTTGGTTTCATGATTTAAAAGAATGTAAAATTGTAATATGGTTATAATCTACACTTACAAATCAAACTAGAGGCATTTTTTTACTACACTCAATAAGGCATCACACACAAAATGCATGCACAAGCAAATATTAATATGCATCACATGCAATGAATACACCAATGTCAAAATGGACCATTATCTCACTAAGAGGGGTATTACATGTATGACATAATAATTGAGAAATATTATTGAGCCTTAGTGCTAATTAGATCCATTAAATTTATAGTAACACGTGGTATTAAAACATTCACATTCACCCTACCTTAGATCAATACAATGTAAAAAAAGGAAGATCATGGATGAGAGCAATGTGGGACAAATTGGGTAGAGATCATGACTATATTAAATTTAGGCATTAAGGTGCAACTATTAATATTTCACAAGATGAATCTTATTAAAAACAAGCAAACAAAGTAGTAAATATTTCATCAAAATATGATGCAATCACTTCCGATGGCCCTCCTTGTGAATGCATCACCAATTAGATTTTTCTAAAGTTTCAAATATTTCAAAAAACACAATAAAATAAAATAATCAAAAAATACAAAAATATTTAAATATTAGAAAAATTCAAAACTAGGACTTGAGCATGACATGATTTATAGTTTACACTATTATACACATGTTTGGTAGATGGGATATTATTTAATTACACACATGTAGTTCACAACATCTGAATGTTATGTAGGACATACAAGTTACACATGGACATACAGATGTTGGTTTTCCCTCTAGACAGTGGCCATGCTAATATTGGGGACATATTGTTCCACATATTTCATTATTGTAAGATATAAATTTATATTACCTTTGTACCATGTTGATCCACCTATATTATTTACATGTTTCTTGTTAGTTAGGCATTTATGACACAATGATGCATGATATGCCGATATTATGTGATGTGACATTGATACATATGGATGATGTAGACTAGTTTCTTATTATATGCTCCAATGATGCTATTAATATTTACATGATATTTTACTTTGTGTGTGACTATTGTGTGCGCCCATTGTGACATACTTGATGTCCCTTATTTTTGACATTTTTTAATGTCCCCTTTCATGTGGCCTTTGGCCTTGTTTTTTGTGAAATTTCATGTCCATTTTAAGTGACCCTTGGCCTTATGTGTGATAGTAACTCTTGAGCTTGTTGAGATTATTGTGTTTGTTGATATTTTATACATTGATAGGTCCCATGATTTACATCATGAACCATTACTGTGTATTCATATTTAGATACATTTATATTGTGTGCTTCATTGGTACACTTATCTAGACATGAAAATTACATGCCATACATTCTGTATGTTACATACATGCCTTGATCGATTTATAAATTAGTATGTTGACATATTATACACATGAATAAAAGATATTATATGATTTTATATTTACAGATGGAATCATATATTTAATTCTTATTTTGATATGAGTGACTTGTGAGATACATCCCTCATCTTAAAAGGAGGCATTAAAGTGGGTTTTTCATAGAGACATAAACCTCTATGAGTAGAAAATTAGAGTGAAATATAGATTTCATAGATTTCAGAGGTTCACAAGGTTTATATATCCAATTGGTTTATATGCATGATGAATATTGGCATATTGATATAGAGTATAGGGGCATATGCATTCACTTTACTAAAACTTGATTGCATATTAATAAACACTTGGGTGCACATGCACACAATTTACAAAACTTGATTATAGGTTATCACTCACACACACACACACACATTTGAGATACATATTCTCAAATTCAACATACAAATATATGACATCTTATAATAGTTTCTATAGATTCATGGGGCATGATACTGATTCATGCACATACACAGTGGCATAGTTTATATTTGAGTGAAAATGGTTATCATTCCACTTCACACTTATCATATATATGGTCATGATAGGGGAATGGACATGACCCATTATATTTTTATCATGCATTATATTATACATTAAGTGAAACTACAAAATCAAACTTGTGTATATGATGGGAGCATGAACATTATTAACTCCTTTTTTATCTTGATATTTTATATTTACATGGATTGAACTTTATTGAAATGAAGTGAAACATTGAAATTGAATCAATAATCCATCTATAGTGGTTGATTAATTTTGAGAGAAATTTCCTAATTAGTTCCCTCATTTACATGTGTAGTGATTTCTTTGAGTTGAACCTAGCTGCATGGTTATCTCTATTTTTCATTCATAGTTATTTAGATTAGTGAATTATGTACTTTTCCCACATTCATGAGGGTTGAGGCATGTTGCCTTCCCAACCCAAGATCTTGCATATTTTAAAAATTTTGGGGCATGATCATCCCAACTCTTCATGTGCTTAAAAAAGGAGACAAAATATATCCAATGCTTCAAAGAAACATCATATATAACAAGTAATAAGGGTAACACAATTTTCACCAACACACAAGTGCACTCTAACCCTTGGTTTTTTAATTCTCAATCTCAGTTTTTAGATTTTTTGATTGAAAATGCATTTTTATTAATAAAATAATATAATACACCATTAATCATACAAAAAAATGGGTGGATTAAATCACACCCCAAAATGCAAGACACATCAAGCTAAAATAAAACTCAAGAGATAAATTGCATCACAATGCCAAAAGTAAGGCTATACAATAACTAAAACCATAATAAAAGTGTGGTTTAATAAAAAAGTGATTAAAATAAAACATAACAAACATAAATAACAAGGCTAATAAGTAGTAAAAATAAACATAGCAAAAAGAGGAAGTAGGTGAGGGGAACTATCAGGCTCATCCCATAATTACTGGCACCTTGAGGATCCGTAGTGTTAGTTTTTGGTTCCCACCCATCATGCTTATAATTTTCACTAGAATCCTTAGCCTAATAAGAGGGGAAAATTTAAAGATATAGGCAAGGAAAATTGTCTCAGGGAGGATCACCCTAGTTGCCGCCACCAATATGTCTAATACAATAAAACATTCTACCCCCAAAAGGAGGCAAAGGCCATTAGGAACAGGGAGAAGAGCTCCACCCACACCTAGAACAATGACATCAAAAACCTTGGTTGTGACTTTAAGAGGAGAATGGTAGTGTGAGATATCTAGAGGTACATGATTTATAGTACATAAAGTGTTCCCTTAATGGTCGAAGAGGCTCTAGGTAGACCTTTTCCTCCTAGACTTATATTTGAAGCAAAACATTGGAGATGACTGTAACTTTGTTAGTCACCAAAACATCTCTTTCCATAGTTTTATTATTAAAAATAACATAATTTATATCTTTCCATATATGAAAAATAATATCAACATAAAATATTTTCCAAAAACTGTTAAAATCTTGTAGGTAACATGGCTGAGTCCTGAAGAAGAGCCTTTTTCGAAGTAAATAATTCTAGAAGAAAATGTTGAAAAAGGGTATGAATCCATTTCAAGGCTGATTGACCATGGGGGAAAAATTAGAAATGGTGTTTAAGGGTCTCAACTTGATGACAAATAAGGCAAATGGGATTTGAGACCCCCATGTTCTTGAGCCAATCTCCAACTAGTAGGATTTGGTAGAAAATGTACCAAAAATTGGTTGTTTGGGCTTAATGTGAACTCTTCAAAGATTGGAAAATCTTCTAGCCCATATGGGATCTAAAGACATTAACTTCCATAGATGGTTGAGGGTTTCAATTTGAATATGTTGAGGGGTAAGGAAATGATACCAAATCTAGGCTTTATATCAATATAAAGGAGTAGCCATAGGCCAATGCCAATATTTACAACACGAGACTCTATATGAAACTCTGATCTTATGGATACATCATCACGTATGGAGTCTTGAATTCTAAAAATATGCTTTTAATCTTGATCTTTGATCTGGTATTTAATTTTAAGCATATTTCATAATAGCCACCCTCAATAAAACTTGTAGAAGATGTCACTAATAGTATTGATTCCCTTTTTGAAAAGCCTAAAATCTTAATCTATGTAACCATGGAAAATGAGACATTATGAAAATTAAGGATGGGAGACCACCCTAGAGAATGAAAATTAATGAAAATTCCATTTTTGAAACCATCCACAACCTACATAAGGTTAGGTTTGCATATTTCCTAAGCTTTCTATATGCTTTAAACCATAAAATTTCCACCAATATAAACTCACACAAGAAAAATAATAATATTATGCAAATCAAGGCCCTACCATGCCTTCCTTTTAAGAGGGGTTCCTTGGGTAATATATTGCCTTAACTAAGACTTCCAAGTTTGATTCTCTTTTATGCTTGTTGACGCTATGGATTGAACCCTTGATAGAAGGCTGAGCTTCTGTCTTCCAAATGGCATAATGGAGACTCCTCTCTTGCCTGTGGGTCTGGCAAAATTGAGGGGAAAATCTCTAGATAAGGGCTAGCTCCCTTTGATGCATCTCTGAGTTATTCCAGTAATATTTCTAATATATATATATATATATATATATATATATAATGGGGGTTGAAAAGAGAGAAGGATTACTGAAAACAAAACCTAAACTAATATAGTGATACACCAAAAAAGTTTGATCTACTCATTTACTCACACTTTATATCAGAAGAGGACATATATACACTTTATCTACTGGGAAGAACAAACTATAGGGAACTTAATAGAAAGGCTTAATGAAGACACATAAAAGATGAACTTACCACAGGCACTGTAGGAAAACACACTGTCTGGTAACCCTCTCCTATTTTTGTGCTCTAGATACAACTCTTTTTGCTACCTGTAGGAATGGCGCTTGGTCTATACCAGGCATGTTGGTATCAATATTATGAAAGAATCATGGAAAAATGACTAAACATAAGGTTAATACTCAGGCACACTCAGAGATATATCCCACCAAATAGAGGTAAAAATGTGTATTTTATTGATTCAAGGTGAAAATTGGTAGGGCTTCACCTTATAAAATGAGAGATATCCTTCTCAAATGAGAGTTTACAATATATATATATATATATATATATATATATATATATATATATATATATATATATAGAGAGAGAGAGAGAGAGAGAGAGAGAGAGAGAGAAGAATCAATGGCATCCTTTTGGAAAAGACTTTGGCACCCTTTTACAAGTGGCCCATGTGTGTTGAGAGCTTTGGGAAGAGGAAGCCACTGAAAGAGAATGTTTTGTCAGCTCCAATTTTGACTTTAGGCATTTAAAAAATATTAAACGTCATGTGTGAAAACATGGGCTGCACCTTTTGTCTGCAAACAAGACCCCTTATTCAAGACATTCACATGATTGTCTGACCATTAATGCAAAATGAGGAAAAAATAGGCCACGCCATTCACTGTTTGTGCTACTTGATGACCATTTCATAGGGAGTGTTCTAACTGCTATAATAACTCTTCTGCTAATGCCTCCCTTTTGCCACCTGGGCTATTTTGTCCATATCTCATTATTTTGTCTCTTCTTGGCTTTGTCTTTTCCTAGAATTTGAGCTCTCAGGGCTATCTTATTGTCCCTTGATGGCTCCTTGGGCTCTTTTATCAGCAAGTCACTGAGTTTGTTCTTGACTTTTATCTTTCTCCAGCTTTGTCCTCTCCTAGCTTTGTCTTTTGTCATCTCTTTTGTATTTTCTTGGCCTTTTTGGGTCCTTTCTCAGTGATCTCTTCCCTTTAGCCTTAACCCCGTTGAATTTCCTCAAGTTCATGCTCAAGCATTTGAAGATCAATGACTATTTTGTTGCCCTAAATTTGACATCTATGGGGACGTCATCAGACATCTGGATTCCAATGGCTAGTTTGTGATGCTCAATTTTGATGTCTGTGGGCCTGTCACCCCCTTGGCAATTCCTTCGACTTTCCTTTCCTTTAGCTTTCTTAGTTCTTTGTTCCTTTGACCGGGCTTAGCCTTTGAACCCTCCTAAAGGGAAGGTGTCCCTTTGGGCTTTGAGAAAGGTCCCTTTCATAGTCACTGAGAGTCCCCCGCAAGGGCACCTACCCTTCGGGGTCCTTCGGATGGCCTTAGCCTCCCAATTCCTTCGAACAAAATGTTCGAAGGGATTCCTTCAGACATTTTGTCTAAAGGAAATCTTTCCTTCACTCTGTTACTTGTTTCTTTCAGTGGGTTTTATCTTCAGGCAACATTCCTTCGGGTAAAAAGTCTGAAGGAATTCCTTTAGACTTTTTGTTTGAAGGATTTCCCTTGTGAATTTTTCCACGAATTTTTTTGAAAGATAATCCTTTTTGTTCTTTGCCTTGTGAATTTCTTTGGGAAAAATGTCTGAAGGAATTCCTTCGAGCATTTTGCCTAAAGAAATTCAACCTTTGTTTTATCTTTTGCCTTGGCTTTTTTGAAGGAAAACTCACCCCTTTTGCCTTGTATTTTGATTCCTCCACAAGGGTTCCCTGCCTTCCACAAGGGCACTTGGACCCCGTCAAACAACCCCATTCAGCACCTACCTACCCTTCACAAGGGTTTTTTCCCTTTGGAGCTTTGTAAGAGACTCGTATTCCTACTGGCCCATCCCCCTTGTCAAAAGTTTGTCTAAGGCATTTGCACAAAATGAAAATCTCCAAACTGAACTGAAACCTATAGGTCTTTAAATATTTCAATGTTTTATAAGAACAGGTCTTATTATAAAGAAAAGGGGATTTTGCAGAAGGTGGGTACATGACTAGACTGAGGGTTTAGAATGGTAGGGAAAGAAGGAGACCGATTTTGGCCATGCAAGGCCAAAATGGTCAACAAATTAGCAATTCTCAAGGGAAGCATGCCTGCTATGCTTAGAAACCAGTAGCCTCAAATTCCTTTGGGCATGGAATCAAGATGTAGCTTTGAAAGAGTTAGCAACATCCTTGAGATATCCAAGAATCAATCATGAAGGTTTTGCCCCAAAAAGGAAACAAAACACACACAAAATTAAGAAAACTACTAACATGTGCAAAAGCACTTAGGGAAAACAAGGAAAATATGTACATAATGGGAGAAAGCTTAGTGATAATGCTTAATATGTATCCCACTAACTAGGATACATAGTTATTCACCATCTAACCTAGAGAGTTGGAATGTATTATGCTGCTTGCACTGAGGGATGACATATGGACCACTCCATAGGGCATAGAACTTCGTGTGCTTTCTAGGCTTAGTGTAGTCCTCATCCAATTTTAAGATGATGTCTCCTTCAGAGAAACCTTTTGATGAAGATCTCTTGTCAAAGTGCTTCTTCATATGCTATTGGTGGTTAGTCATAGAAGCCATAGCCTAGTTCCTTGTCTCTTGAAGTTCCATCAGTTCACATAGCCTAACCTCCATGCTATTGCCCTCTTCTAATTGTAGCTGGTGAGCAAGGTCTAAGGCTAGCAATTCAAGTGAAATAAGAAGTCTAACTTCCCTTCCATACACGAGTGTGTACGGTGAATTACCAATTGCCCTCTTTGGAGTGACTTTGTCTTCCCATAGGGTTGTTTTCAACTTGGCATGCCAAGTTCTCTAATTCTCTTCCATTGTTCTTTTGATAATCCTGATCAGATTCTTATTGGTGGACTCAATCAACCCATTCCCTTATGGGTAGTAGTTGGAAGAAGTGCTGAGATAGATGCCATGTCTCAATGCCCGCTCACTCATTCTAATTCCCAAGAAGGCCAATGCGTTGTCTGATATGATGGTAGTTTGGACTCCAAACCTTATCACTAGGCCTTCATAAAAGTCTAGGACTGCACTTTCATTGGCCTCTTCAAAGTGATAGCCTCTACCCATCTTGTGAAGTAGTCTGTGGTAGTCAAAACCCATTTATGGCTAACACTAGAGGGAGGATTGATCATCCCTATGAATTCTAGGCCCCATTGCATGAATGGTTGTTCCACCTTAATAGGCTATAGAGGCATTACAGCCAACCATTGCTTCCCATCAAAAAGTGCACACTTTTGGCACTTTTGGTACCTAAGTATGGGTATCTCTGAATAAAGTGGGCCAAAAGTAACTATCTCTCATTATTCTTGTAGCTATAGGCTTAGGGGCGAAGTGACCACCAATTGGCCCATCATGGAACACAGACAACACCCTGTCAATCTGACTTGGGCCTATGTACCTTGAAAGTAATCTTGATAAATCCTTTATAAAAAGCACTCCATCAATCAAGACATAAGGGAGAGATTGGAGTCTAAAATATCTCCTCTTGGTCCTATCAAGGCCCTACAGGCACTCACCAGTAAGAAGGAAATGCCTCATATTTGACGTCCAATCCTTCATGACTGTTGGTTCTTCTACTGTGGCTTCATCATGAATGAGCAAATTATCCTACCTCTGCTATTTAAATTCTACAACAAGATGTTCACATAGGTCTTTCCCTCTTACCAGCTTGGTGATCTTGATATCCACGTCATATTCCATTACTTTAGTGATCCATCCCACTCTCTTTTCATTCAGATCACAGTTGGTCAAGAAATATTTTATGCTGGGATGTGGAACCATGAGGTGAACCCTACTATTTGACAGCATATGTTTGAATTTATTCAAGCTCTATATGATGGCAAGGACTTGCTTCTCCACATATGTATACCTAACCTCGAAACCCTCTAGATCTTGGCTAAAAAATGCAAGTAGATGTTCAAGGTTCTCACCATTCACTTGGGTAAGCATAGAGGAGATTACCTCTTGATTTCCAAAGGTGTAGAGGTTTAAATCCTTGGTGAAGTTAGGAATGATCAAGGTAGGAGCCTGGGCGATAGCCTACTTGATCTCTTCAAAACTATCCTTCCTTTGTACTGTCCACATGAATTTCTCATCTTTCTTCAACATAGAGATCAATGACTTGACTACCTACATAAAATTTGGGATAAATCTCTTGATGAAATTTATCTTGCTAAAGAAGCTCTACAGACCCTTCTTATGTTTAGGCAAGGACAACTCTAGGATGGAGCGAACTCTTTCTAGATCAATGGTCAAGCCCTCTTCAGAAACAACATGGCCAAGGAGTTTACCTTCATGAACAATGAACATGCATTTCTTTGGGTTGAGAGAGATACCAAACTCTCTACACCTCTCAAAGATTTTCCTGAGGTGTTTCATGTGTTGGCCCACCTCCTTAGAGAATACTGTCATGTCATCAAGATATACCAGTATAATGTTATTTATTAGGCCCTAAAAAGCCATGCCCATGGCTCATTGGAAAGTGGCACCAACATTGGATAGTTCAAATGGCATTTTTTGATAAGTGAATATTTCCCACTTAGTAGTGAAGGCTATCTTATACTGGTCACAGTCTTGCACCAAAATCTGATTGTACCCTGAATACCCATCCAAGAGGGAGAAATGCTCGCTACCTATCACCATTTAGAGGATCTACTCCATACTTGGGAGTGGATAATGGTCTTTCAAAGAGACTCTATTGAGGTCTCTAAAATCTACACATAACCTAATCTCCCCATTCTTTTTTCAGATAGGAACAAGATTGGCCAGTCAAGAAGAGTGTTTGATAAAAAATATGATCCTGGAGTCAATCAGCTTGGTGAGTTCCTTTCGCATGAGAGGCTCAATCTTCAGATTGATAGGCCTTTGTTTTTATTTGATGAGCTTGGCACCTTCCTCTAGCTCAATGGTATGTTGGGCTAAACTTGGGTCAAAACCCTTCAAGTCACTATACTCCCAAGTGAAGACATCAACAAATTCTTGGCATAACAAGATGAAGGCCTGCCTTTCATGATCTGTACACACTTTCCCAAGTGCAAGCAAATTATTCTTGAATATCTCTACTTTTTCATAGTTCTCCTTCTTCATTGTGATGCTTGCTTTATTATTTTTTAATTGGTCATCCTCATTGAAGATACTTTCAAGAGTGACTAGGCCTCTGGGAAGTTTATTATTCTTCAGCTGAATAATCTGGCTACTATACTGTTGTTGTAGTTTAGCCTAGTTTCTAGTAGAAAACTTAGCTTCCTCTTGCAAGAAGAGTGATATTTGATGATCACTGTCAAACACCTTCCAATTGGTGATGTTGTCAGGCAAGGAGGGCTTGATTACCACTTTCAAATGACATGGAGTGTTGTCACAACCTATCTCTTTGGGGACATTGAACTGAGCACCAACTGCTGCTAGTCTGTCAGCTTGCTTATTCTGCTCTCTTGGAATGGAAGTAACATTGAAAGCATGGAATCTCTACACTAAGTCCCATACTCTGTGCTTGTAAGACTTGAGCAAGGAATTTTTTGTCAGGTTTTGGCCCCTTACCTGATTTACAATCAATTTGCTATCTCCAAAAACCTATAGCTCTTTAATTCCTTTTTTCCTTGCCCACTCCAAACCATGGATGAGAGATTCATATTCTGTAACATTGCATGTACAAGAAAATTAGAATCTAAAAACTGAAAAGTACTTCTCCTATGAAGGAGAAACTAGCACCACTCCCCCACCAACTGCCAGCTTGATTCTTGAGCCATGAAAGAAAAGCTGCCATAGACCTGAGCTCTCTTGTCTTGATTTCATCAAATTTGGTACAAGGTTACCCTCTTCATGCATGCAATAAATTCCAAGGCCTACCTCTTCTATGAAATTGTAAGGGTCATGCTCAAAGTTTTCACTTCCCCATTCATCTAAGAGCAGGTCAACAACTCCTTCAAGGGTAGAGGACGGAGATTGATCCACTTGGAATTCTTCTTGATCAATAATGGTGTAGCTGACATTTTCCACCTTGAGTGAGTATGGTTCTAGATGATCTCTATCGATTATCTCTGACTCAATCTTAACCTTAGTCCCATATTGGTTCTAAAAACCAAGTAGGACCTATTTACTGCTAGGTACCCACCTATTTTGGATGTAAAATCCCTAGACAAGTAAACGGAAAAGTAGGGGGGGACATCCGCTACTACCACATCATGGGGAACTAAAAAAATTGATCAGGCATGTAGTGTCATGTTCAAACCTTTCACCACTCCAACTATTTTTGCTGGTGATCCATCTAGCTGTAGGACTCCCTTAGTCATTTCTTCCTATTTGAGCCCCACTTTATCTGCTATGCATTTTGGCATTACCGAGGTGTTTGCTTCACTGTCAATGATGCAATTGTGTACCAAGAAATCTCCTATGACCAAGGACAAATATAAATGGGGGACCTTTTCTTCTTTCTTTACTTGGCCTGATGTGGAAGGATGCCCATTCGTGATCAAGACATTATCATCTTTTACTAGGGCAACTTGTTCATTTAACCCATTTAATTCCTTTTGTAGCATGTCTTTTTGTCCTGATATTAATAATGAATCCCACAAGGAGATATTCATGTGTAGCTTCTTCATCTAGTCTACCACATTAACTTGAGGGTTGCCTCCTTTCAAATTTTCTTTGGGGTTACTTACAGCCTGAGGTGCAGGCTGAGGAGCTGAGGGTGTAACTGATGGTCTAAAATTTGGAATTTTTTGGTTTACATGTGATGAAGAAGGTGGTGCTGACATTTGAGCAGCTACTTGAGCTTCTTCCATAGATCTCCTTCTAGACCTTGTGTTGGCTGCAACATAGTCACCTTGATTGACTACATTATCCATGTAGTTGACTGCACAGAATTCACCTTCCAAGTGATTCATGACAGCAAAATCAGACTAAGTTGGCCTACTGTCCATGCCAAGTTGCAATGATGCCTCAAATCTTAAGAATTGAGTGGCTGCCTGATTGTCTTGTGAATTCATGTATTGACCCAACATCTCATTTGTGTAAACAACTTGATCTTGACCATATACCATGGGTGAGCAATTTGGCTATTCTTGTACTAGATTGTTATGAGTGGGCACTAAAGCCTTGGATGATGAAGGAGCCCCTTGATTATAGCCTTGATAAGATCTGGTTTACACACCCTGACCTTGTCCTTGATTGTAATTCTAGAAAGGGGGCCTATTTGTTTACCTAAACTACTGATATCCTTGATTTGGCTAATAGCCTTGAGCTTTCTACCTTTTGAGAGCCACTAGCTCATTTGTCACGCTTTGTAACAGGCTTTTGACTTTATGGAGGTCATTGGATGAGGTAGTAGCTGAATTGTCTATGCCAGGCAGAAGAGCCAAGGTGGGTGCAATAGTCTGGATTGGAGGTAGCAATTTAGGAAAGAGTGGCATATGAGGCCTAGGGGCTATCTTTCCCACTTGCACTAGGCAATTCTCAATAGCTATGGCTATGTCATAGGCAGCGTACAGCACATGTCCTCCCATGGACTGTATCATGATAGCAATGTCATTATTCAAGGCTTTCAAATAATAGAGGTAAGCATAGCTTGGAGTTGGCCTTACCAAAAAGGGGATTATGTCCCATGTTTTTTGAAACCGAGTATTGAAATCTTGCATGAATTCGTGTGGAGCTCTCTTCATGGTGGTTAGCTACTCAGAAAGAGACAGGTGATCGCTCTTCTCCCCAAATCTATTTGTTAAGAGGGTACCCAATTCATTCCATGTGCTGATTGAATTCATAGGCAGAGTCCCATACTAGTCCAGAACCTTGCCCTTAAAAGACAATGCTAGCAATTTGATAGCAATGTTTTCATAAATGACATTGTGAATATTACAAAGGTTGGCAATATTTTTGATGTGCTCAATAGTAGTAATAGGCCCTTCTCCATTAAATTAAGGTACGCTCTTAAGGGATACACTCTTGGGTCATAATGCAGAAGATTCAAAGGAATCTGACCATGAAAGGCCACAAAAGGTAAAGCCATAGCTATGAGAGGATTTAACTGGGGCCTTCTTGCATAATTTTATCTTATATCAAGTCTGGGAAAATGATTTTCTGAATAAGGATGAGTCTTTGCAAACCTCAGTCGCCTTGCTGAGTTTAAAGGAAATTCAATGAATTCAAAAGGGACACCCTTAGTAGCAGATCATGTGGTGATTTTAGGCATAGGAGGTCAGACTGGTCTTTGGTCAGAGACTGATGCTCTTGATAATGGAGTCACCAGATGCTGGATTAATGATTGTTTTTATTGTAACAAGACCATCATCAATCCTAGAACTTTCTGAGTAATAAAAATGGTCCCACTGGGCATGCCAAAAATTATTGACGTTGTGGATTGCACCCTTGACAAAAGGCTTAGCTTCTGTCTTCCACGTGGCACAATAGAGACTCCTCTCTTGCTTGTGGGTCTAGAAAAATTGAGGGGAGAATCTCTAGATAAGGGCTAGCTCCCTTTGATGCATCTCTGAGTTATTCTAGTAATATTGCTAATATATATATATATATATATATATATATATATAATGGGGGTATTGAAAAGAGAGAAGGATTACTGAAAACAGAACCTAAACTAATACGATGATATACCAAAAAGGTTTTATCTACTCATTTACTCACACTTTATATTAGAAGAGGACATATATACACTTTATCTACTGGGAAGACCAGACTATAGGGAACTTAATATAAATGCTTAATGAAGACACACAGAAGATGAACTTACCACAGGTGTTGTAGGAAAACACACTGTCTGGTAACCCTCTCCTATTTTTACGATCCAGATACAACTCTTTTTGCTACCTGCAAGAATGGCACTTGGTCTATACCAGGTGTGTTGGTATCAAGCTTGTGAAATCATCATGGAAAAATTACTGAACACAAGGTTAATACTCAGGCACACTCAGAGATATATCCCACCAAATAGAGGTAAAAATGTGTATTTTATTGATTCAAGGTGAAAATTGGCAGGGATTAGCCTTAAAAAATGAGAGATATCTTTCTCAAAATGAGAGTTTACAATATATATATATAGAGAGAATAAGAAATGGCACCCTTTTGGAAAATAATTTGGCACCCTTTTTCAAGTGGCCCATGTGCATTGAGAGCATTGGGAAGAGGAAGCCGCTAAAGGAGAATGTTGTGTTAGCTCCAATTTTGACTTTAGGCATTTAAAAAATATTAAACATCATGTGTGAAAACATGGGAAATGCCATTTATTTGCAAACAAGACCCCTTATTCAAGACATTCACATGGTTGTCTGACCATTAATGCAAAATGAGGAAAAAATAGGCCGTGCTGTTCACTGTTTGTGTTCCTTGATGACCATTTCATAGGGAGTGTTCTAACCATTGTGATAACTCTCCTATTGATGCCTCCCTTTTACCACCTGGGCTATTTTGTCCATATCTCATTATTTTGTCTCTTCTTGGCTTTGTCTTTACCTAGAATTTGAGCTCTCGGGGCTATCTTATCATCCCTTGCTGGCTCCTTGGGCTCTTTTATCAGTAGGTCACTGAGTTCATTCTTGACTTTTGTCTTTTTCCAGCTTTGTCCTCTCCTAGCTTTGTCTTTTGTCATCTCTTTTATCTTTTCCTAGCCTTTTTGGCTCCTTTCTCGATGATATCTTCCCTTTATCCTTAACCCCATTGAATGTCCTCAAGTTCATACTCAAGCATTTGAAGATCAATGACTATTTCATTGCCTTGAATTTGACATCTACGGGCCCGTCACCTGCTTGGCAATTCCTTCAGCTTTCCTTTCCTTCATCTTTCTTAGCTCTATGTTTCTTTGACCAGGCTTAGCCTTTGATCCCTCCCAAAGGCAAGGTATCCCTTTAGGCTTTGAGAAAAGTCCCTTTCACGGTCGCTGAGAGTCCCCCGCAAGGGCACATACCCTTCAGGGTCCTTCGGACGGCCTTGGCCTCCCATTTCCTTCAAACAAAATGTCTGAAGGAATTGCTTCAGACATTTTGTCTGAAGGAAATCTTTCCTTCATTTTGCCACTTATTTCTTTCAACAGGTTTTATCTTCGAGCAACATTCCTTCAGACAAAAATTCCGAAGGAATTCCTTCAGACTTTTTGTCTGAAGGATTTCCCTTGTGAATTTTGTCGTGGAATTTTTTTTGAAAGATAATCCTTTTTGTTCTTTTCCTTGTGAATTTATTCAAGCAAAATGTCCAAAGGAATTCCTTCGGGAATTTTGCCCGAAGAAATTCAACCTTTATTTTATCTTTGTCCTTGGATTTTTTGAAGGAAAACTCACCCCTTTTGCCTTGTCTTTTGATTCCTTTGCAAGGGTTCCCTGCCTTCCACAAGGGCACTTGGACTCCGTTAAACAGCCCCATTCAGCACTTGCTTGCCCTCGGCAAGGGTTTTTTCCCTTCATATCTTTGTAAGAGACTCGTATTCCTGCTAGCCCATCCCCCTTGCCAAAAGTTTGTCTAAGGCATTTGCACAAAGCGAAAAGCTCCATACTGAACCAAAACCTGCAGGTCTTTAAATCTTTCAATGTTTTATAAGAACATGTCTTATTTCAAAGAAAAGGGGATTTTGTAGAAGGTGGGTACATGACTAGACTGAGGGTTCAGAATGGTAGGGAAAGAAGGAGACTGATTTTGGCCATGCAGGGCCAAAATGGTCAACAATGCTTTTGATGATCCATTTAACACTTAGGGCATAACCTTGGAGCTTGATGTTAATGATCCCAAAGACCCTAACTTCTTTATGCTTTTAATATATATCCCAAGAAACCTTATGGAGACCCCTATGCCCTTATAAATTATCCCAAATAAAATATCTTAATAATTTCTCTAGCTTAGTATAGGTAGCTTTAGAAGGAGCCCAACAAGAAGAACAATACACGTGTAGTAGTTAGCACTTTGGAGCAAACTTGGAACTTCCTTTCTAGATAAAAAGGTAATATTTTTCTCAACCCTCTAAACAAAATGTGACCAAAGATCAAAATAAGAGGCCTAAAAAGCAAAGGGAATGACCAAAAAAATTAATTTCCCACCTGACATGATCCACTTCCATTGATATCCTTCCAACCAAGGAGGTTTGGGGGAGAAAGACTGCATGTAGTATAGATTATTTATCCACTGAATAAAGGAGCTTGAAGGCACTCCATGGAATTCTTAACTAAATATTGTTACTCCAAAAAGGTAAGGAAATAATGATCTGCAAAATTAACATTCATGAGTTGTTGATTAGAATGGTGGAGAGAGATGCCTTTCACCAAACATCTTGATGAGTGGTTGGCCAAATTATAGTTGAACCCTTATGTAGTAAGCACATAGAGAGAGGGATCCAAGGGAAAACCTTGCCTAATATACTTTAACAACCCAAATTTGCATGATTACACTCCATTAATGGTGATGTAAGCTTTGACATCTTGCAATAAAATATTAACAGTATGGATAAAACGATGGCTAAAACCTACATATTGAAGCATATAAATGATGAAGACCCACCCAATAATGCTGTAAACTTTCTAAAAATAAATATTTACAAACATGTATTTTTGAAAAGAGACACTAACCCATTCCATAACCTCTAAAAACTATAATAACATTGTCTATAATATACCCATGTTGGATGAACCTTGTTTGCTCACTTCTAACAATGAGGGTAAGAAGATGTCTCAGACTAAGGACAAGGAATTAATAATGATTTTATATAATAAATTCAAAAAAATTATTGTCCTCCAATTGTTAATAAGCTTATGATATCTAACTTTTAGTATGCATTTGATATTACCTTGATTGATGAGGTCCCCTAGGGAGTTAGACAAAATAGCTTTAGAATAGACTTTATGAAGATTTGGTCCAACAATTTCTTAGAAGACCTGGTAAAATTCACAATTGAAACTATCAATACCAAGGGATTTGTTAGAATCCATCTACATGGTTGCTTCCTTGAGATCATTAATACTAAGAGGTTTATCTTAGGAAAATCTCTATGGTTTAGACAACTTGTAAGGGATAACTTGAACACATTGTAAGTGCATTATTTCATGGGTTGGGGAATAAGGTTGAGTAGAAAACACTCCTTGATATTGATGCAAAAAATCTTGCAAGATGTTAGGGAGTTTGGTAATCCTCGTATTAGCATCTTGAATGGATTTAATTTAGTCTATAACTTGTTTAGAGCGAAAAATGGAGGATACTTATTTGGTAACTCCATCTCCCACTCTCAACTAATGTATTCTATCATTGAGTTGTATTTCCTATGCCTTGTAGGCTTCTTTAATTTTGAGTTGTGTCTCTATTGAGTAGCTTGAGCTTGAAAATGAACATTAAATGGTGATTTATCATGTTCCTATGAAATCCTATGGAATTCAAGCTATGACACTATATAAAAAATATTTAAATAAATTTAATTATTTATAATATATACATAAAAATGTGTTAGTTTGAGTAATGGCATCAACTCATCAATCAATCTGGCATATGTGTCCTAAGGGTCTAGGAACCAAATTTTAGATTTGTTTGATATGGCCTAGATTTTTCTCATGGATGAGAAGTATTAATATATAATTGAATCTTAGATGATATGGTTTGAGGGGAACTCCATTCAATATATAAGTTAATAGTTGATGGTCCAAAATAATGACATCATCAATAATAAAAACTGGTTGAGTGTTAGAACTAGAGAAGGAAAACAAGTCTTGATCCATGAGTAAGGCTTGATCCAAAATTACCAATCTATCTTGAAATTTTCTAAAGTTAGACTAATTAAACCAAGAAGAATCAAAATTTCTTCTCCCGTGGTGATTGAAATCAGAGAGACCAAGATTATTACACATGTAAAACCATATTTATTGCTCCCCTACACACCAATGCAGATGAAGATTACCTTATTTGCATTCATTAGATTCCATCATGTTGAAATTCCCATAGAGCACCCAATGAGCATTTGGAAGTGAGTTTGCCAACCACCTATAAATTAGGTCTCTTTAAATGATTTCATTAGAAGCATACAAGCTAGATAAGTAAATAAGTCATTTGTCAAAATAAAAAAGGCCCACACCGCTTGATGGATAGGGTCAACTCCTTTAAGAAAAAATATTTTGTGAAAGGTATAGTATTAAGAGCATGATGAATCCTCCATAACAAGGCTCATGATTGGACACTTGGAAGAGTTTACTTTTCCAAATCATATGAACACCAAAATCAAGAAGGAAAAAAATTTAACCTCTCAAAAACACAGTTTCATATTAGAAAAGTTCTAACAACTTTCCCTAACCATATATGTACAATTTAGTTTAGTAAGGTCTTGAATGTTTTAAGATTAAAATATCATGTAAAAACATCAAAGTGCATTTCATTTCCATATTTTTGTACTAATTTTTGGACAAGGGTCAAAAAAATTCAAATGTTAAGTCTTCTAATTGAAATCAGTCAAATTAGGTCAACTTGGCCAAAATTGGGAAAAAATGAAAAAAATATAGGTCTTTAAGTATTATCAAAATTTAAATGTTTTATAAACACATAATGGATTTATACCAATGGTTTATTAAGCCATTGGAACCCTAAAACCTTACAAATAACCTTGGTAGACCCTGACACCCTTACAAATAACCTTGGTAGAATCTGATAGGTGCTTAAGCACACATTGAAATTTGACATCTCTAAAAACACACCCTATAGATGTTGAGATGTGTTTAAACACACCGTAGATCTTGAATTCAACATAGGCACTATTGGAAATCCATAACTTACTCAAGCATATTTTAATCTCTATTATTAAATTGGCAGTTACTCCATAAGTACAAGAATTATGAGTATGTTTTAAATTAACCTCCACTATATTTCATCCTCACCTCTTTCCCCTTCTTCTTGAAATTTATTTGTAGTCTTCCCATATTTTCTTCTAATTTATAGATGTCAAGGTTCATGCTATAATTTTTCATAATTTTTATTTGAGGAAATTAGGGTGCATGTTCACAGATATATATCTAACATGTAGATTAGAGACTTGACCAAATTCTTCATAAAATCAGGGTTTCCTTCTCTTTGTAGTTTTCCAAATTCAATCCATTGCTAATCCTTTTAAAATATAGGTTTACAAATTCACTTTTCATACTATCAAAATCTAAGGTTTGATTAGAAGGAGATTCTATTTTTAAATACATCTTTTATGGATTCTGAGGTTATTCCAAACACATAAGAACTTAAAACATGATCAACATCTATCAGAACCTGAAACATGATCAAAACCCATGATGTGCTCAACACCCTATTGGAATCCATGAAATGCTTATACATAGTGAAAAACCCAATCACTTTCTAGACATACTCCTGGATTCCACACCTTATTCAAACACATTTTAGGACCCACTCCTTGCCTAAACACATTAGAAATTCTACCTTATCTAGGTATAAGTATAGAGCATAATTTCCTTCACATAAATAATTATTCTACATTATATGTCAAGATGTGGGACTATAATCAAGAGAACCCTGAAGAAAAGTACTCTAAAGAATACTCCTCTAAAAAATCCCCCTAGGGTGAAGAAGGTAAATATATGAAATATCAATTTCAAGGGGTCAGTCCTCCATCACACTTGGACTCTAATGTGGAAAACATATCTGACACTGATCTAGGTCATACTGACTTGGATAAATTATAGAGTATAATCAATGGGACTATCAAATCAAATAATGGTCTCAAAGTATATATGATAGTCGACTTGCCCAATAAACTACTTTCCAAAATTCAATACAATACCCAAATTTAGTCCTAACCATGGAAAATAACTATGATCCCAAAAGGAGGGAGTTCAAGAACTCAAGAAGACAATATGTTATATGCTTAACACTAGAGCGCATTGATAATTTGCTCTAGTTTATAGACAGGGAATCCTTTTTTGACTTGAATCCAACCACTGCTTAACAATTTTGGTAGAATAACACTAGTTCCTATTCCAAATGGGTCAATAGATAATGGTTGATAAAATCAAAACATTTAGTGATGAGGCTTCCCAAAAAAAATCCAGGTTTGAATTCACAAATGAGGTCAATGACATGATCACACTCTTGTACAAAGTGGTATAGAGTTCAATTTCATAAAGTTTCCAAACTTGGATGTACAGGTATATTTGTATCATTCACAATAATTAACAATACATCTACTAGGGATAACTCATCATAGATTCCATCCAAAATCAGTTGATAGAAGTCAACACTTCTTCTAAGTTCTACATGACTTCCTACATTATCTACCATTGTTGTTATGAGGAGGTTTTAAAATGGGTTGAATATGATATGAAATATCAAAACTACAAAGATATATGAGTTCTATCCTTAACTCACTCTATAGAATTAACAATACATCTACTGCAATATGTATCCATATGTTTGAACAAGACTCATAGAAAATGAGGATATCTATGGAATCTTCTATAGAGATTTCCATATGGGGATCGTGGTTTATTGAATTTATAAATTTCATTTATTTGTGGATTCATGGACGTGAAATTACACCATACATTCTCCCAAGATATGTTGATGATAAATGGGCCTTGATGGAGTTGGTTAGACAATTAACTGAGACACATGAGTTATTATCAAGTAAATACAAAGCTAGGGTGAATTTGCCTATCTCTATAAGTAGATACACCTACACATCATTGGTAAAATAAAACTATATTGAATAAGAGATAACATGTGTCACCATTCAACCATTTAAAAGTATGCCTTATTTTGACACTCAAGGTCTAGTTGAGAATATTCTCAGTTCTTCATATCAACATGTGTCTCGTTTTGAAGACTACTGGATGGATTGTCATGATGAGAAAGAAGTAAAATTCAAAGACTCAAGTTTTTTTAAAGGTATGCTAGGAAAAATCCACTTGTAAAATTAGTTTTGAAATGGTGGTGAATTGGTATTGAAGGTGAATAATTACACAGGTGAATCAACGATAACCAAATGGCTAATGTTTATGGATGGAATTGGACCTACCTATGCATATGCAGTTGAGTAATTACATAGTCACCCAATGGCATATGCATATAATTATTTGCATATGTAGACCTGAATGCATATGTAGATAATATTCAAGTAAATTTAAATGCAAACAATTGATTGCACAGTTACTTGACTGCATATATAGATGGTTATCTTTATATGAAAATGCTCGACTACATATTCAATCACCCATATATATATATATATATATATATATGTGTGTAGATTCTTGTATGCATATGAATTTAGGAGACTGCATATGTAGATGACTATTTTCATATGTAGGTAATTATCTACATATTTAGGTTGTTGGATACATATATAGGCAACTGGTTGCATATGTAGGCAACTCTCCATATATGTAGGCAATCATCTACATTCTCAGGACCCTACTAGATGTATATGAAATGGAACCTTGTGATTCATTTGTCACTTTACAACATACATGATACAATCACTTCATCATTATGATGATATCCCTCCTGAGTCCAACTAGAAATATAAGACGCTTGATAGTAAATGTTGATGCTTGACAAAAAATTATAATGCTTGATAATGTAGTGGTGAATGTGCCCAAATTGACTTTTAAGGTGCTGGTAAAACACATTTATATGAAGATTTTTTTTTAGAAGCAGGTGAGTGAACCCTTAAATTTAAATTATACCCTAAAATTTAAGTGATCTAATGCTGTTAGCTACCCTATAAAATTGCCAAATGCTGACTTCAAAAAATGATATATATGAATTAATGAAGATTCTCCACTAAAGAAATCCTTGCATAGACTACTCATAATTCACCTTGAAATAGGTCACTACATTTGGCATTGTAAATGTTTCTAAAAAAAATTAGATGATGGAGATTTATTGGATATAATATACAAAAAAGAGGGAATTAAATCAAAACCACTTCCTAAATTTTTTGGATAGAAAAGAGATAACTTCTCTTATAAATAGAACACAAGTTGTGCTTTATAGGACACTAGAGTGGTTAAAAATCAAAGGTGTAAAAATTGATAAGGTAGGATTTCCATTACCAAAAAAAGAAATTAAACTTGGTATCTTTCACAAACAACACTAGTAAGAAGTTAAAACATCACATGCAACTGGTGTGAGCAAATACACCTCATAGATAGAAAAGGAGACAAAAAATAAGGTTTTTTCAAATATTGCTTTAGTTCAAAAGCCTCTCAAAATCAAGATAAAAAGGTTATGATACAAATATTCATGTTATCCTAGTATTTCTATTTTAGAGGATGTTCCCCCTGATAGCTTTGTTCAATCCCAAACACTAGTAATGAATACGACTCAATAATTTATTGCATCAGATACTTTATTATTTATTTCATCCTTTGCTCCTCTTCATCCCGATACTTCTTTGCCTTCACATCCTCTATAAGCTATTGAACTACCTCTTTTACTTTCAACCAAATCAGCAATAGATACTTCAAATAAATAATAAGGTGAAATTGTACCAAAAGATACCCAAGCCCTTAAAAGCCCACCACTTTTTCCTGAGACTCAAAATGAATTTGATTCTATCATCATAAAAAAACATCCTCCTAGTGTATAGATTCCTCACTAGTTGAATGAATTATTAAATAAAATAAATAAAAGTGTTTAACCTCAAGAGATTGATTTCAGTGCCATGACAACACTCCCTCCACAAAAGATGAAGAAACCCAAGACTGTGTCAAGAATAATCACTAACAATAAGCGAGAGAAATATGCATAGGTAGCAGTTCCTCCTATAGAAAAAGACAAAGATAGTGTCAGTGCTTTAGACTATCAAATCTCAAAATAACATTTGGGGAAGGTACTAGGGAAAGAATGAAGGAAAATTTCTAGTCAGCAATTTATAGCTTGTTTGAAAAGATGGATCAAGATAAGGTGACCAAGGATTACCTTAGAAAAAAAGTTGATCAATTGACATTAGTAATCCAAAATTTGATCAAATGAATAAAATATTCCTCCTCCTTTTTGTTCCTATAAATCACTAACACAAATACACTCAACATTGTATAGGAAATTGGAAACATGGGCAGAGCAACAAAAAATGGTCTAAATTTTTTTACAATGGGGTGTTGCCACAATCAACACAATAATGAATACGCATTCTAAAATTCAATTAGAATATGACAAGGCAACCGAAGCAAAATTTAAATATGAATAAGTAGATAAATTGAAAGAGATGATTCCCATATTGAATGATTTCTCCAATACTTGTCTAGATGAGCTCATTTAAGAAGGATTCATTCAAGATGAGCAAAATGCAAAACTTATCGAGTTCCTAGGATCTGATCAATTTAGGATCCATGTTGTTAGAGAGCATAAATAAATTATATGATTATAATGAAATATGAGGTGATTCCATTCTTGAAATATCAAGAGGAATTGGAAAAATTAACTACACATTTTTGGATGATGATAGGAAAGTGGTCACTAAAGACATCATTGTTGAGTAATTCAAGAATACTATGGAAAAGATATTGACTCCAAAATTTGTGTTCAATTACAAATCCATTTTTAAGTTGATAAAGTATCATAATTACCTATACAATCTTGATTCAATGCTAAAAAGACTTCAATGGACAACAAAGAAAATGACAGATATGTATTGTGAGGTAGAAATAAATTTTATATATTCAGATGGTCTTAATGAATAAAAAGTGAGAGAAACCTTGAAAAAATACAATGAATATAAGTAGAAGAAACATATTCCAATGAAATAAAATATCAAATTTGTTCTTAGTGAGGAATAATAAGAGAAGTAATTTTATAACGGATTTTGATCATTTCCATACTTGTAATTTTGAGTCATTCTCACAATTTTAAACTACACTTTTTATAATAGTTAATTCACAAATTGCATGTCATGAAAATTTACTAAGTCATCTTTCAATTTTTGAATCATGCAAATTTTCCAATGCATTTTTACAAGTTGTGAAAATTTGCCATTGTACTTTTACAAGTCATGCAAAAACACCAACACACTTTTGCAAGTTATGCAAATTGCTTAATATGTTTTAAAATGTTTTAAGCTGTGCAAATTAGATAATGTGTTTTTTTAAGATCCCAACAAAAAAGGTGGTTACATAACATAACCACCCATTTTAAACTATAAATATAAGTTTGGGGCTCAATGTAATGGCTTTTGACAGTGAAACTTTTTAGCAAGGTAGATAAAGAAGAGATTGTATTTACGGCTCATCAAGAATCAATATACTATAAATTCTTGAAAACTTTATGTTTAGTGTTTATTTATTAGAAATGAATGTGTTTAAATCAATGTATAATTGATTCTATTCTTTTAATATATTTCTAAAATTGTGATAAATTAGTCAAAACACAAAAATTTCACTATAGAGTTTCTTACTCGAACCTACATTTATAATTTATACAACTGTTGAAATCTTGATGGGGTAAAAATAAAAATTTCATGTAGTTTTTACAAGTAAATACAAGGTAATTATATTATATATTTTATCATTAATAATTAATTATTTTGGTATATGTTGTGAGTTATTACGAATACATAATGTCTTTCCTACCCATTGAATAAGAAAGATTTCATCTTATTAAAATCATCCTTCACCTTGATATTTCTAGTTCGTCTCTAATTTTGGCTCATTGTATTTATCATCCTTATACATTATTTTCCTTTATTTTAATTTGTTCACTCCCTGTCCACTACCTTTTTTGTACTAAATAGTTTACTTTTTTGCAATCTTTTTGGTTTTCAATTAAGGTAGTTCCACCTTATAATAGGAGAAGGGCATTGTCCCTACACTATTGATTAAAATTTCACATTTTTACCCATGAAATTTTTTCTATCCAAAACATATTAAATGTCCTTTAGGTTTTCATAAATTTTAAATAAGGCAAGCTTTGTTTGGATGCCACACATAAAGTAACTTTTTTGGAAAGGACATCTCTTTTCTTGAACATATTCTCCATATTATGGAGAGGGACTATAGGACTTGTTGAGCATAATTTTATAATCAAAAGACACAAACTTTATTCTATGTTCATTATATTTACCATAGAATGAGTTTTTGATGACTTGGCTAAGATTTTTGTGGATTATGAGGTAAAAATGGTGGTCACCACTTGTGGCAGGTAGGAGAGTAGAAGTGGCACCTTAGTGATGGATGACATGGATTTTTATCATTCAGGTCAGAAAAGTAACTCCTAGACTAACCATGGGTTGATAAATAAGATTTTGTGGCATATAGGTACCATGATATTTAGAAGTGTTATTATTATTGGTCACAGTGGTCCATCCATCCCTAGTGTAGCTGGTCAACTTGTTCTATGGCACACCATTTTCCTACAAGCCCTGTTGAGAGGTAGCTATTAAATGGAATTAAAAAATCATATGGTTTGAGGATTGGTAGTGGAAAAAAGTAATCATAAGGTTAATATAAATCACACATTCTGAAAACTTGGTTTCACTAATCTATATGTAAATGGGTTCCTTCAAATTCTTGGCTAGGTTAATTTAAACACAAACTCACTTATACAGGTGAGTCGCATATAATGTTGGTTTATCATGTTATATAAAACACACAAGGGTTTAATAATATACTAAATAAATCCCAAAAGAGGCATGGGGAGACTTAAAAACTCAATCTAAATTGGGATTTTTAGCTTATCTTGATTAGAGGCTTGAAATCCCTAGTCTAATTAAAAAAGATCACAGGGTGTTGAGAATAAACCAGGGACCATGATTGAAAATTGCCTTATAGTGGTATGAATTATAAAAATTAAATATTAAGAAACCTTTTGTCATGTTATGAACCCCCTCAAATTTGATGCCATGCAATTATGAGTGGTTGTCAACCAACTGCTTGAGTAAGCTCTTAGAGGGGACTCAACCCACAAGTTTAAAAGACACAAACTAGTTACAATATTTTTCAAATTTAGAAAAATCAAGTGTAACATTAGTTAAAGGGGTTTTTATATTATAAGCATTACTTCCTAGAAGACCTTCAAAAAAAATTCTTGGCCCTATTTGGTGCCATGATTATTTAGAGCTCCACCAACTAAACCTATCAAATGATGTAAGTGCGTAGGTGGTGACCATTAATATATGGATTTTATTAAAAATTCTTCCCAATGGGCTTAATGAAAACTTAAATCAATGTAATAAAATTGTAAATAAATCATGACTTGGACTATTAAGGATTGATAGTGTGACATAAGTGCATAAAGGTACACAATCCATAAACCTGGATAGACATCCTCCCTCAGTTGGTTCCCTAGAGTCATGTCACAATTGGTCAATATTTTTCAATGTGATAAATTTTCATTACCAACCCATTTGAATCTAGCTCCCAAAATCATATTTTATATTTCACATATGGACATTGACTACTTCATTCTCATTTCAGGTTTCTGTGGAGTGAAATTATGCATTTAGAATCATATCTCAGAAGGAAAAGTGTGTTATACACAATCAATTATATTTTATCCCTTTAATCTAGTAATTCCATTACTAGAATAAAAGGGAAGAATTTATATATACTAAATTTTTGTCTTCAGTATTTGAAAATGACAAGCTTGACACACATTTTCTATGTATGACTTGAGAACATAAACAAGGTCCTAATATGTCATCCTCTCACACTTACATGTTATCTCATGAGTCAATCCTTCCATTATGCTATTATAAACCTACAAAAAAATCACTATTTATTTCACACTTGTTAAATATATTGTACAAGAATTTATATACTATTATCTTATTCCACATATACTGGGGTCAGTTATGTCAGTTATGGTTGTTATCATTAATCGATAACAACCTACATTGGTCGAAAATGACCCACTCCTAGCATAAGCTACTTTATAAAATTAAACCCATACTTATGTTCAATTAATTAGCCTAGCATGTTGATGGTGTGAATAATTATTCAAGTGTATCCATAAATAAATAAACCAAGGTCTCATTAGAAATGGGACTGACACTTATTTGGTAGACATCTATACACTATTACACAATGACCAAATATTCAATAATATTCCTAATTTGTATTCCTATCACTATGATAAGTCATAAATTTTTTGAAGCACTCAAAATCCAAGTCAAAAAAAACATTTTCAAATACCAAATCCAATAATTCAGAGCATACATAATATAGCGAAGGAACACAATTATATAATCACAATAGGTGGGAGAATTACATGTGGCTTGATTTCCATCCCTAGAGTAACGAATACATAGGCATTGATATATCATCATATGGGGGTGATTAGGGTTAGCTTAGATTATTACACTTTTCCCCATTTTTTCAAATTTCTATCCCTCACAAGCACATCTAGTGTTTCAAGGTAAATAAAGTTGATTTCTAGATTTGTGTGCATCATCAAAGTTTGGGATTATATATACATATTAAATAAATAAAATCATAGGTGACCATAAAACCAATGTGACACACTTAAAAATAAGTCAATAATAACCAACATGTCAATATCAATTGATGATACAAAATCAAATTCATGAAATTGACCCAACACAGGTAGAGATCTAGTTCCATAATTGAACAAACCACAAACTTGCTTTATCTTAATTTTCAATTTTAGAATATAGTCATAGTTAGATAGTCAACTAAAACATATAAGTAACATGATCTCTTTAGTACTGTTCGTATATATCATATTCCCTTAATTATCAATAATTTACATCAAGATGTATGCTTAAATGTCATATCTATTGATCTAAATTATATTTCAAAGTTGTATATTAATTAGATTAATCTGATCGATTTAATCTAAATTAGGGTAAAACATTTTTAGTGATTTTATAAGGATTCTAACTAATTCAGATATATTAGTTGATGACACATAGTTATTATAAATCTTTATTTTGGGATAAATGATTCTATAAATAAGTTTTATAATCCCTCACCTAAAAATAGGGGCATATATCTATATATTTTACATCTATATTTTAATAACTTGGGAAAATTTGAGCAAATTGAGTGAATTAAGAAAATTTGAGTGATATGAGAGTGTAAAAAATGGCCCAATATATGCTTCCTTGATTGATAAACAGATTTGAGTTGTCAAAACTTATTTTAAAAGCTGTGATACATGAGTGAGCATTATTAAAGAGTGAGAAGGTGTTATTTTCAAGTTACGACAACATGGTTTGCATACTATCATGTGAATTTATTACATTGATCATATTTTCAATTATATTTCTAATTTATATATCCACATCAATTTATTATGACATTGAATAATTGTTGGTGAGTTTACACTTACTGGTATGAAGTTTTGAACATCAAAAGTGTGGGCGGAATCTTTCCTAAGCATTCAATCGCTTCATCCATCCTTCCTTAGGTAGTGTATGTGTGTGTTTCAATTTATTATCTTTAATTTGGCATGCATACATTCAAATAAAATATGCACATCAATGTAGGGGCATTATGTGGACACTTAATTTTGGTATAATTCCATTTTCTAATAAGTATTTTTCATGTTTTATCACACTTGATCTATATGTATTATCAGGCTGAATGAGATGATTGATAGAATAACAATGAGAAATATTTAGTGCAAACCAAAATTTTATTCATGATTCAAATTGAAAGGAGGAAGTATTATGAATAAATAATCCAAGATATGGTTGTTCAATTCAAATTCAAGATGTTCATTCATATTCCTACGAGACTCTTGAGTTATTCACTACATGACAAAATAATTACTACAACTACTCCTAGGAATAAACAAATATTATGTAAATAATATTGCATCACACGCTTAATCTAAAGGGTTTGTTGTGAGCCCAAGAATTCCTCTAAACTTTTAAAATTATTCTTGTCCAATCTCTTTTTGTCAAAATATTTTTTAGTTGTTTTGTTGTAAGGTAATGTTGTAACTTGACACTGCCATCTTTCACATAGTGTCAAAACAAATGAAATTTGGTATTTATATGTTTGGCTTATTTGTGTGATACTATTTTTTTTTCCATTTGAAATTCAAAATTATTATAAACCATGAGATTTGTTGATGAAATTTGTTATTCATGTAAATTTGAAAGAACCCTTATGAGCCACAAAATCTCTTTGGTTGCCTTTGTAGTGGTCATATACTTTGCTTTTGTTAAAGAAATTATTGGCACTAATTACTTAGGATTTTAATAGACAAATAGTGTTACCAAGTTTATCATTGAGCCTATAATGGATTTCCCATCTTCATAATCACCAACATAGTCAAAATCTAAATATCTAACTATTTTGAAGTATCTTACTATGGATTATTTGAGCCCAACATTTTGTGTTCCTTTGAGATATCTATGGACACTTTTTGATGCTACCCAAAGATAATATATGGGTTGTTACATGAATCTTGAAAGAATACCAACATCAAAGGATATATTTGCTCTTATTGTCGTTAGATAAATCAAACTTCCAATGAGTTGTCTATATTTAGTAGTATCAACCAAATATGTTGTATCTTATGATGTCAATTTTAGATTTTATTCTATGGGCATAGTAAGAGGCTTACAATATTCCATTAAAAACTTTCTTATAATGTCACCAATGTACTTTTGTTGAATTATAAGTAATTTTTTTTTTTTTGAATTACTTCAATACCCAAATAGTAATGAAAATAACCCAAATTAGTCATTTAAAAAAAATCATCAAATATGATTTGAAATTTGTAGTGTACCTTTTAGTATTCCTTGTGATGAGTAGATCATCAACATAACCACTAAATATACAATTTTTTGTCAACAATTTTGATGAAAAGAGTTACATCTTCAAACTCAAACCATATTAAGTTCATGTTCAGGAGGTGCTCAACTAGTTTATCATACCATGTTCGAGGGGCTTGTTTCAAACCATACATCAATTTTTCAAGTTTTCACACTTTGTGCTCTTTGATATTTATTACAAAACCTTTGGGTTGTGTAATGTACAATGTTTATTTGAGCTCATAATTCATAAATTTAGTTTTGACACCCATTTGTCAAAATTTTCATCCATTGTGAGTTGTTAGAGACATCATGGTTTGAATGGTAGTTCATTTTGTTGTAGGTGTAAAGGTTTCATTGTATTTAATTCCTTCATTTTGAGAATATTCCTTTATGATAAGCCTATATTTATGATTTTTAAGTGATTATTTTTGTGGTAGACCCAATTGTAAATAATTGGTTTACATTCAAATGGAAGATCAACCAATTTAAAGTCCCATTTTTTACCAATATACCATACTCGTTTTTCATTATTTTTCTCTAGGGTTTAAGCTCTCAACTTCTTTTAAATATTTTGGTTTTGAAATAAATGAAAAATTGAGTTATTATTCTAGATAATCATCTATGCTTATTTTTTCAATCTAATATTGAATTTCTTCAAATAACTTATCTGATCGTGATGCAACTACATGTTGCACTTCTAGTGCTTATTTTACCAACTTCATCAGGTTTGACATATTTTAATGTTTGGGAGGCCCATTCAGGCATCATTTTCTATGTTTTAAGTGATTTAATTTCATCGTTTGAAATTATTTAATTTTATATCCCTTGTACTTGTGGTCCCCATTCATTTTTTGATGAAGTTTCACTTTTTCCTTCAATAGGAGTTTCAATATCATGTATATGGGACAATAAAAAATCAATCAATTCTCAACTGTATGTCCTCCATTGGAATGTCCAAATCACTCTCCTTGTAGACATCAAAGTTTGCATATTTATCAATTCAAATCAATTATTGATCAATGTCATCTTTATCCTTTGAAATTTCACAAAATATAATTCCTCTTGTGATAATAAAAATCTTATTTTTCTCATCATATAGCATGTATGCCATGGAGGATTCATAATATCTAAAGTGAATGCATTTGTGATGCTTATGGTCCAAGTTATTGCTCTTCTCTATTAGAATCAATGCATAGCAAGTGGATTTGAATACCTAAATATGTCATACTACAGGAAGATGACCACATCACATCTCATATAGAGTCTTGAATTGTAGTGATATTGATGGTGACATTTTGCGTAGGTATACTATTATTTTAGTTATTTAAACAAAAAAGTGTAGATTTACCCCTTTGAAATAAAACATAGCATGACCCATATTCATCATGGTCATGTTCATCCTTTCTACAACTCTATTTTGTTGTAGAGTGTGAGTAAATGTGAGATGATGTTTGATCCCATTTTCTCAAGATAGGATTCAAAATTATTTAAATTTATTAACCCAAATTATTAGTCCAGAGTGTTTTGATGCAGGTTTGAGATTCATTTTTAGTCATAATTTGAATGTATCTAATGCTTTAGATTTATATTTGATAAAGTATATACAATTCATTTTGTTATAGTGATCAATGAACAACATGAAGTACTTATGACCATTACTTGAGAGAATTAGAAGAGAGCAAAAGTTTGAGTGTACTAGTTGTAACTTTCTATCAACTTTCCACTATGAATTTTGAAATGTTTATCTTGCATGTTTGGCAAAAAATCAAGCTTCACATTTTTCATCAAACTTTGTGGGTAATGTAGGCAAACCAAGAACACCATCCATTTTTATAGTATGTCTAAATCTAGAATGCCAAAACATGTTAGGAGACATTCTATCATCAATGATATGAGTAGAATTCCTTAAAACTGATGGATCACCCCTAAGTTTAAGAAAGGTTCCTTCCTCATATCCTATTAATATGATTGCATTGTCACTTTTACTTTTGATAGTATTGTCACCATTGTCCAATAAGATGGAATTGCCTTATTTTTGAATGAGCACTAGAGACAAAAAGTTTATTTTCAATTGAGGAAGGTATAGAACATTTTGAAATTTGAATTATATAATTCCTAAACACTCAAGTATGATTTTACCTCTTCCTTGTGGTTTTATACTTAATTTATTTGCAAATAATGCTATACCATAACTTTCTTCATTAAACTCATCAAAGATATATTTTTGGAAATTCATAAATAGGGTGGTGTTAATATCAATAACCCAAGAATCAAACCATGATGAACTAACTTAGATAATGCTTACTTAATCAACTAAATTGTAAAACACACATTCACTAGTTAATTGAGCAGACTTTGACTATTTTTCTTATTTCTTTGATTTTTCCTCTTTCTTATTATGGTATACTTCAATTTTTGATATAATTTCCCCTTGTGTTAGGAATTTTATCATCCTCCCCTGACTTAAGAACTTTTCATAACTTCACTTTTTGTTCACTTTCAACCAATGATAGTATTTTCATTTGATGCATAACCTTTGAGAACCTACAAATCAACTATCAATTTTCCTTTATACAACCCCATATGCTTCCAAAATGCCCAAAAAACTAAATTAGGGTATTTTCCTAAGTCTTGGTTATCCCATGTGACTAGTACATAACTTGTAGGTCCCTTATGCCTTGATTGTTAATTTATCCTATCTTTTATGGTTAAACCATTTTTGGATGTGCCTTAGAGGAGAATATATATACAAAGGTACCCTTAGTGATGCAGTCAAGGATAGGGTGTCCAATAAAGGACATCTTTTTCCTTGCAACCTACCAATCAAAGGCACAAATAAAAAAGAGACTAAAATAAGAATTCATGCATTTATTGATCTTTAATAAATATAGAGATTACACACACAAACTTTTTCTCAATCTCCCTATTGTTGGCTAGATATTTTATAGGCTGGTAAAAGTACATAGGCAATAATTTTTGGTGACTTCGTTGGGGAACACAAACTTAACCAAACTAGAACTAGATTATACTATACACATAAGGGTAAGATAAATGTAGACTAGTGGTCAGTTATCCAAAATTACATGTTTTATACACTACCGTATAAGAAGATGCATACAAAATTTAAGGCACACTTATGATTTTAAATGCATGTTTTATGAAGATAGATTTACTCTCCAAGTGATCACTTTATTTATTTTGAGTCATTACATGTCAAACAAAATGTTTTGTTTGTCTTAAGTCATTGCATGCCAAGTAATCTCTCATGAAGTATTTGCTTATAAATATGAAGTAATTTAAATAAATCTTTAGAGAAGCATAGGCATTTCAATTTGACAAATCAACCTTTCACCAAAGCAAGAAGAGCTCAATGCCAAACAAATGAATTCTTTCAGTTGTAAGAATGGTTTAATTTAAAATTTACTCCCTAAACTAGAAAAAAAAGAGTAAGTCTTTCACCTGTCAGATGAGTGCAAACTCCTACGATTCATCTATAATATAATCCTTTAAGAATAATCCAACCCGCTAATCCTCAATTCCTTATTCTTGAAATAATGGTGCAACCAATTCTTGTTCCTTGGAGGGAAGTGATTATCCCATTAAATTTAACTCCTCTCCATGACTTACCTAAGTGGTCAAGAAATAACTTTCCTCAGTTCATAGGGGATGGAAAACAAAGTCTAAATGAGCACTTAACTACCTTCTTTATAGCCTATAGAGTTATTGGTGTTGAGAATTAAGATGTGTCAATTAGGATCTTCATTGAAACCTTGCATGACTTAGATACATAATGGTTTTACCATTTGGCACTTGGTACCATAATCAATTGGGCCACTATGTGCAAGCAATTTGAAAAAAGGTTTAAAGTTGTCGAGGACTCACACATATTTCTCACCCAGTTGACTCAGCTTTAAAAAGATCCACATGAACACATGTGGGATTTCATTTATAAGTTTAATATATTACTCTAAAAAATACCCCAAGCTACTCAACCCACTAGTGATAACCAAAATTACTTTCTCATCAATGCTCAGTTACCAAAGGTTAGTTATTAGCTATGTAGAACATGTCCTATTGATTTAACAACAACTCAAAACATTACTATAGAGATTGAAAATGACCTTATTATGGATAGAAAGATCAAGAAGAAAAATTCTAAGGTGGACAGTTCTAATTTGACTACATTTCAAATCACTATGGATCCCTTGTTGCATAAATTGGCTAATGACTTACTATAAGTTAAAAGTGCAACCAATTCTTGTTCCTTGGAGGGAAGTGATTATCCCATTAAATTTAATTCCTCTCCATGACTTACCTAAGTGGTCAAGAAATAACTTTCCTTAGTTCATAGGGGATGGAAAACAAAGTCTAAATGAGCACTTAACTGCCTTCTTTATAGCCTATAGAGTTATTGGTGTTGAGAATTAAGATGTGTCAATTAGGATCTTCATTGAAACCTTGTATGACTTAGATACATAATGGTTTTACCATTTGGCACCTGGCACCATAATCAATTGGGCCACTATGTGCAAGCAATTTGAAAAAAGGTTTAAAGTTGTTGAGGACTCACACATATTTCTCACCCAGTTGACTCAGCTTAAAAAAGATCCACATGAACACATGTGGGATTTCATTTATAAGTTTAATATATTACTCTACAAAATACCCCAAGCTACTCAACCCACTAGTGATAACCAAAATTACTTTCTCATCAATGCTCAGTTACCAAAGGTTAGTTATTAGCTATGTAGAACATGTCCTATTGATTTAACAACAACTCAAAACATTACTATAGAGATTGAAAAAGACCTTATTATGGCTAGAAAGATCAAGAAGAAAAATTCTAAGGTGGATAGTTCTAATTTGACTACATTTCAAATCACTATGGATCCCTTGTTGCATAAATTGGCTAATGACTTACTATAAGTTAAAAGGCAAATTGCTCAAGGTGCTCATGTTGCTCTTGTCAGGAATGCACCTACACATAATTTTAACAATCATAACTAAAACCATATTGTTGGACCTCCACAAAGACTGTAAATTGAAGATGATCTAAAGAAACACATTGAAATGAATGAAGAAGATCATATGGTTACTGACCTTGATCAAAGATTTGCTGATAAAGATGACTTTGTAGATCTTGTTGGTGACTCCAACATAGGCTACCTTGAATATCAATCAGAAAGTGATTATGAATAAATGATTACAAAAGATCATAGTCACTCTTTTGCATTATTTACAAGATCAAAAACTTGACAAGTTGGTGAAAATCTTCCAAATAATAAGGGAAAGAGAAAGAAGACTCTAGACCAGATGTTAGCATTCTCAAAAAAGGTAGTCTTTTACCCACTTCTCTTGCTCTAAAAGATGAAAATGCAACATCTTATTCTCAACTCCATAAGCCAATCATTCATACTTTGAAGTTAATCCTAATTTATCTATGTCCATCCCTTCGTTTGACATTCTTTATCACATCAAGAAAACTAATATTCAAATGTCAGACGCTGAATACTTGAGGTCCTATCTAGATCAATTAAATAGACTAGTTAAGTATGTATAAAATAAAGGATCAAACAATAAAACAAATTATTTTAAAGGTATCTTCCCTACTCCTAAATAGGTCTCTTTCCAAAATAATGCTACAATTACTTCTCCCACATATGCTTCCACATTTAAAAGAATAGAGCCATTCTATGTGCCCCTCTTGATCAATGGTTTCAAGTTGAGAAATTATATCCTATATTTTGGAACTTATGATAATGTTATACCAGCTAGATTAGTAGATGCCCTCAGCCTCACTTTAAATAAGTCAATAGGGAGATGTTACTCTATGGAAAGACAAGTTCCCTTGATTAGACAAATCAAAATGTTCAAGCTATTCTAATAGCTTTTCTAGATAAAAGGCTTAAAATGACAATTCTGGTAGTAGATATTCATGTTTTATACATAATGTCAATCAATGGCAAGTCTTTAATGATGATAAATAGATATCTACTTTCCTTGAGTAGTAAGACAATTTTGAAGAATTATATTTTAAAGTAGTTCACTTACATGCCAAACAAAAAAGGTAATATTGACCCTAAACATGATGATAATGAAGAAGTAATTCAATTGAAGGGAAATAAATCCCTAAAGGGTTAGTTTCTTTAAAATAATTTTTTGATAACCATGATCTCTTTATGAAGAAAATGAAAGAGTATGGTGAGAATTCTTCTCTAGAAGTACAATAGGTTAATTTGGGTACTGAAGAAGAACCCAAGATGGTAAACATTGGAAAATGTTGTTTCCAATAGGAAAAAGAAGCATCCATCAAGCTTGTCAAGACATACATGGATGTGTTTGTTTGGTCCTATAAAGATCTGAAGACCTTTCAACAAAAAGAGGTACAACATTACATTTCACTTTAGCCAGAAGTGAAGCCTTTTAGGTAAAAGCTTTGCCATCATAATCCAACAATCTTAGGTAATATCTTTACTCAAATACATAACATAATCGATGCTAAGATAATTTATCCCATTCATCATTTAGAATACTTAACTAACATTATCCTAGTAAGAAAAAAGAATGAAGAAATATGTTTGTGTTGATTTCCAAAATCTCAACCAAGCTTCTTTGAAATATAACTATCCATTACCAATTATAGATCATACCTTGTAATTAGTTAAAGTCTTAGAGATATTATCCTTGTTAGATATATTGTCATGATATAATTGATAAAAGTGGCTAAAGAGGATCAATATAAGATGGCTTTCACAACACCAAGGGGAACATTTTCCTATCAGAAGATGCTCTTTGGGCTTGTTAATGTTGAAATAAATTTTCAACGAGTGATGGATCTAACATTTAAACATATAAGGAATAAGAGTATAGTTGTATATCTTGATGATTTGACAGTATTCTCTAAAAAAAGAGGTAATCATTTGGTTGATTTAGAAGAGGTTCTCATCCAGTGCAGGAAACATGGGATCTCTTTGAATCCCAAAAAATCAATATTTGTCAGGACTAAAGGGAAGCTTCTTGGTCACATCATCTCAAAGGAAGGAATAAAGATTAATCTAGAAAGGGTGAAAGCTATTCAAATTCTACTTATGCCTATGTCTAAGAAATGGGTAGATTCATTCTTTGGTAAGGTTAAATTCTTCAAAAGATCTATTCCTAACTTTGTTAAGTTAACTTGCCACATTTTTGACATGATGAAAAAGAAGAAAGACTTCAAGTGGAATGTTGAAGGTAAGATGGCATTTGAAAATATTAAAGTACCATAACTCAAGCTCCAGTCCTGGTTTTTATAGATTTTAGTAAAGAATTAATTCTTTATTGTTATTCTTCTGAGCATACCATGTCAACCATACTTATAAAAAAGAATGATGAAGATATTGAATCTCTCATAGCTTTCATGAGCCAACCATTGAAAATTTATGAGCTAAAATATACACAAATGTAAAAACATGCCTTTGTTGTAGTCAAAACTCGCAAAGCCTTCAGGTACTACATCTTGTCTTTACATACTAAAGTATATGTACTTGACACTACAATGAAATCTATTCTAACACAATAAGAGTTTGAACTGCTAAGAGGCACCTGGGTGGCTAAAGTTTAAGAGTTTGATTTTGATATCAAACCAACAAAGATAGTGAGAGGAAGAGGCTTGTGCTAGCTAATGATAGAAAGTAATTCAGATGACACAAATGCGATAGTGTTTTTGTTTTAAGATGAATCAGATGAAAATTTGCCCATGGTTTTTTTTGTTGATCTTATTGATGAATGGTACAATAAGATTGCTTTCTTCCTAACTTATGGAGAATGTCCAGATCATCTTACACATAAATAAAAATGGACCATCAATTTGAAGTCAAAAGATTATGTCCTTTGGGATAATGGTTTGTATAAAAGAGGAATTGATGGTGTTTTCCTCTATTGTGTGGATAAATAACATCAAAAGAGACTACTAGAATAGTTCCATGACAAAGCTTATGGAGGTCACTTTTTAACATGAGTTACAACACATAAAATACTACAATTAAGGTATCATTAGCCTACTCTTTTCTAGGATACTTTGGATTGGGTTTCTAAATGTCAAGCATGTTAACATTTTCTGGGATGTCTAAAGTTGCTATCATTGCCTTTAAAACTAGTCATAATCAATGAACCATTCTACTAGTGGGGCATATATTTTAATGGCATGTTAAATCCCTCTTCAAGTGTTGGCCTTCGTTATGTTTTAAATATCACTAATTACTTCAGCAAGTGGGTAAAAATCTTTCCTATCAAGCAAGATACTTCTGAAGTTGTATGTGATTTTATCAAGGAAAACATTATAGTGAGGTTTGGTGTTCCTCACAAGATAGTAATAGATAATGCAGCTAATTTTTCTTCAACTAAACTAATTCATTTTTATTATTTAAATGAAATATAATTAGTTTACCCTTCAAATTACTATCCTCAGGGGAATGACCAAGCTGAATCAAGTAACAAGAACTTGATGACAATCATTCATAAGCTGGTGGATGATAATCAATGTACTTGGCACAAGAAGCTATTTAACACTATGTAAACTGATATAATCACTCCAAATAAAGCCATTGGCATGTCACCATTTCAATTATTGTATGGAATGGATGATGAAATACCCATCATAATAAAGATGCCTACTTTGCAACTATATAAGAGCATTGAAGATGCAACTTATCAAGATTCACTAGACAAGATGATTATGTTTTTATCTGAGCTACAAGAAGTGCATGATCAAGTTGTTGATCATTTAATTGATAATCAGATGAAATTAAAAAATATTTTTGAAAAAAAATCTAAAAAAAGAAAATATAAAGTTGGTGACCTGGTCCTCTTGTGGGATAAGTAACATGAACCAAAAGTGATTCATGACAAGTTGGATTCACTATGGAAAGGGCCTTTCACAATAAATAAAGTTTCTGGAAAAGTTATCTTCATACTAGCATATCAAGATGAAATTGAGCTGTCATTACCTTATAATGGGCATCACTTGAAGCTTTAAAAGAATTGAGCAACAAGGTAACACGTGTATGTTTATAAATAAGTTCACAATTTTTATTTTATATAGTTGTTTTTGTTCTTATATTTATTTGTTTGTTTTTTTGGTTTTTCATGATTGAGTTTGACATGACTTTGTACCCCATAGACAAGACTCAAAACTAGAGATACTGGGATCTCATCCTTGTTTCTTTCTTTCTAATATAAATAAAGATGTCCCCAATCAGAGCTAGTTGGGGTCCCCAAAATTTCACACATAGAATTTTAGGCTACCTTTATTTAAATTTTTGTCTTTTATTCTATGTGAGTCAGTTAGCCTTGTCAAAAATTAGTCTCTGAATAAGACTTAGATTTTAGTAGTTTTCACTTTGATTGCTTTCATTCCCAATTGCTTCAAATTACTCCAAAAGGTTAGAAAATGTCTACCTAGGTCATTATCATAAAACCCATTTTATCCATCTTTCCAAGAGATTCAAAAATCTAAGTGTTGGGATTCATTTCTAGGCCAATTTAGGTTCTCAAGGTTACTTTACTTTTCAAAATTGAAGTAAGTTGTCTTCAAAAACCCGTGTTACATCATCAAATTTAAATCAGAATTGCCTAATGACTTTACTTCTCATAAAAAGCTAAGCAAAGTAGTTTCATAAATCCACAAAGCATAGATTATAATAACCTAGGGTTTTGAGGTTGCTTCACTTGATCAAAGTCATAAGTAAAATCAATAAGAGTTCACAAGTCTGAAGTATTCACTAGTCTAGACCAAACCAGGGTTTCAGAGTTACCTGACTTCAAAGACCAAAATAAGCAAAGTAGTTCATAAAACCTGACAAACTTCAAAATGCTTACATGGATTTCATCTCACATGTCACTTAATTGTCTTTAGTGCATGGGTTAATATAAATATTTAAAAATCTACCTCATTTCTTACCTGACTTTCAATCTGTCTAACCTAGTTATTACCCCTATGAATCCCGATTGATACCATTTGAGCTTCTAGAGTGATTTTTGAGCAAAATATTGACAACCCATTTGCAATCAAGTATGTAAAATGTTTTCCATTTATTTTTTTTCTTCTATTTTGGGTCTTTATCTCATTTTTATTTTGGTAAGTTTTCATGCACCATTTTGAAGGTTCTTCCATCTTTTCTTATTTTGCATGCATTTATTTGTCATTCTTTGCATACACGATGTTAATTTTCTTTTAAAATCCTTAGGAACATTTTGCATGTGAAAATCTTAAGCAAAGTCATAAAACATTAATTTTTTCTATAAAATACCCTAGCATTTGACCTAGATCATATTGCTTGGACCTTTCATCACTTGTTGCTTACCTAGAGTCTCGAACCCAAGTAACTGGTCTTTAAAAAATTGAAGCTCTTGAAGGGGTGTTTCTTGCCCAAATTTTGAATGACTTCTTACTTTATCAAAGTTACTAATCGTTATTTATAATTCATCGAGTTTTCTAACCCAATAAACTTATCCATAAAAACCTGAGTAACTTGTCCAAAGAAACCCATAGTTATAAGTGTTTGTCACTTGCTTGAAGTTCCGAACCTTGAAGACTTATGGAATATCTAGACCTTCACAAAGTTACAACACCTTGTTACTTAACATGAGTTCCCTAGAGTTTTCAAAGTTTTTTATTGATGGAAGTTCTTAATACCTAAATCTTGATTAGGATTGTTACTCAAGACAACAACTTAACTCAGTTGTTCAACTTTTTCTAAACCATCAGGAATAATTATAGAGTTTTCAAAGAGCATCCACCAATTTTTTTGGTATCAATCACAAAAAATGTCAGGGGAAGAAGAAGAAACTCTAATTGAAGAAGTCCTTGAGCTTGCACTAAAATAAGTACCAGGACCGAGTAGGAGAGGAAAGTCTAAATGAAAGAGAGTGTAGAAGTCAAAGGAAGCAAAAATGAAGTATGAATATAATGGATATCTTATTGAGTCTTGTATTTATTTCAATTTATATGAAATAAGTGATAATGACATGGGACACATTTCCATAAATGCGTTATTGGAAAGGTCAAAAGCCATAATCAAAACACCACTCATGCAAGCAATGACCAATACTGATATACTGCAAGATGCAACTTTCCCAAGTTTTTCATAGCTTCCTGAGTTTATCCTATAAAGTGCTAAGTACTATGACTTTCTTATTATGACAGTAAAAGATACTACTAGAAATGTAGTGATAAGGTTAGATGTTTAATATTTTGACTACTATTTTAAGATCCCAGTAAAACCCAAAGTATTTGACGTATCAATGGAAAAATCTAAAAGCCAATGGGAGAAAAAGATAGCTGATTACATCAAGATAATGAATACTAATTATCTGAGGAAACCAAAGCATCCTTCAAGGTTTCTAAAGCAAACAATAAGATCTGATTTGGTTCAAGAAATGGATGACATCACTCAGTTGTTGTGTATAATTAATGGGGATAAGAATGCCAAGTGATTTTCCACCTAGAGGTATGCATACATTAGGGTTATTGATGTTAATAAAAGTTTTTTTATGATTGAATGGTCAAGAATGATAAGTGACAACACTGAATAATAGTTAAGTAATGTATTGTAGATTATTGACTTCAAAATGACTTCATATCTAGTATATGTTGCAACATCTAGTGGAGCATTTCTAGGTTAACAACAAAAGGGATGTTGGCAATATGACCTATATATGAATACTACCCTCAGTTAACTTTGTCTAAATACTTTAAGCACTATATGAGGGTACATGATGGATTATTTTATGAAATCATCTGTTAATTGAATGTTGCCTTAAAGGCCAAAAGAGTATCTGATGTAGCTTGTGAGGTAGTTTCCTATTTTGGATGTATTTTCATTCAATTCTTGAATTTTACATATATCAGAGTGGGTGGTTTCATAGGGATGCTACCAAGGTACCCCACTAACAAATGAATTCTTATGGAATTGTGTAGGTAGTTGGTAGAATTGCATGATTTATAGTCTAAATTTCATCATTTTTTAGTTATTTTTCTTATTGTTATTAGCCACTATCATTATGCAAGCATTTACAAGGCAAAGAATGTGCAAATAGAAATATATCACAACTACAATCAATCACATTTTGAATCTAGAAAAAATTTTGATTGCAAAGGCATAGATCAAAACATATTTTCTCTTGAGTATATGTATATCCTAGCACTTAAAAACTTTTGGATTGATTGTAGAGATGAATTTGAAGTAAGGAGAAGAGATAATAGTAGGATGACTATTGAGTAGATTTGTTCTTTTGATTTAGCTACCAGTCTTGAAGACATGGAGGATGACGGGCAAGTAATTCATGATTCATATCATGCAATGGGAAGAGATAATGCTCCAATTCTAGAAATTTACTTTAAGAAGAATCAATTAAAGACTGTTATTGAAATAACTTTAGTAGTTATTGCTATGAATTCAACATGGCTTCTTGGTAAAGGCTACTACATGAAGGAGCTAATAATGATAGAAATGGGTCAAGTTAGTCACAAGAGGAAAGTTGTGCAAGGAGAAATTAGCAAAGAACCCAAAAAGAAGTTGAAACTAAAGAAGAATTTTGATGATACATATTATATGGTGAAGGAAAAGGAGCCAATTCAGTTGGTTGCACTTGCATATCCTCTGGTCTCTTCCAAAACCACTCCTCCTTCTACCAATCCTCCTTCTTCCACTCCTCTTTCTACCACACCCATCACATCTTCATCTTCATTACCAGTAAAAAATATGCAAGCAGTAGTGAAAGAGGTTGATCCTTCCACACTCATGCCACCTCCAAAGTCTCCAATATTCAAATCCCTTGATAAACCTATTCAAAAGGAAATTAATGTTCCTCCTCCTCCACCTCCTTCTGAGGATCAGCCCACCATTCCTTCCATTCAAACCCAAAAATAGCCATAGCACATAACTATTAGATAGGTGATTGTGTCTCAGGAAGTATCACAGTAAGATGTAATAGCTAAACCTATGGAGAAGGAGAAACAGGTAGAGAAATAAGTAGAAAAAGAGGTAGATAAATAACTAGAGAAAGGGGTAGAGAAAGAGAAAGAGAAAGAGAAATATGAGCAATTAGTTTTCAATGTTGTTAAAGATATTTTGGATGAAGGGGAAGTTCCTTGTCAAGAGTTAGTGATGAGAAATAATCAAAAACAAATGGTAATACATTCATAAACCTTCATTGGTATGGATTTTTATTCATGGTTGGCTTTGCAAACTGCTCCTAAGTCTAAATAAGAAATTAACTTGGAGGAGATAGACTTACAACTTCTGAGAAGTCTTGACCATAAGGGTAAAAAACCCAAAAGTGCCAAAGTGACTTCTAAGCTGATAATTGAGCCTTCAAGCCAAAAATTTATAGAGATATCAATTACTCCATATGGTAAGGATAAAGGTGAAGTCACTAAAGAAGACTTAATAGTTACAAAGGTACCCCTTAGAGAAGTCACTACAGAAGGCTTGAAATAAGACATGCAGATGTTGATCAATACTCTTTCTTGAAGCTTGATGAAGTGAAGGTGGATAAAGTCAACTTGAAAGAACAAATTACTAAGTTGTGTGAAATAATTTACAAGGTGGAAAGATATGCTCCACAATAATCATTACTTTCAGGAGGTGCATTCGATCAACAAACAATAACTAAAGTAGAAGAAACTAGGGGCAAAGCCAAGGAAATTGATGAATGGATAGAGAAGATGTTATAAACTACACAAAAATGGTTTCTTGAGGTCCCAAGCAATTTAGCTAACATTAAAAATAAATTATCATAGCTAAAAACATTGATGAAGGAAATTGAAAATGAGAATGGAATATATGAGTTATAATAGGATAACCTTCAGAGAATAAACACTTTAAGTGAGAAGGTTTTGATTAAAGAATATATTGTTTCAGAGGGGTCGGTAAAGAAAGAAAAGAAAGAAGAGCACATTATATCTTTTCACATGCACATTTTTGGAACCATGCTTGAAGAAATGAAGACTTTGGAAGAAGATGCTCAAAATGTGAAAGTAGATCTGGAGGATTGTATCTTTTATCTGACAAGTGTTTGGTTAGAAAAATAGCCAAGGACACCTAAGCAGTTGCATCAAGAATTTAAGAAATTAATTGAAAATGCCATGATTCATTTCACAAAAAAAATCTATAAATGAGTTAATAAAAAGTCAACAAGAGGTTAAGCAACATGAACCTAGGCTAGAGAAGGTGAAAGATTATTGTAAGAATCTGGAAAGGGAACTACTGAGATATGAAATAGAAAGGTAATCAGTTGCCAAATTAGATGATGTAGTTATCCAGTTCATGATGTCTTAACACATCAAGTATAGAGAAAAGTGTAGATCAAAAGCTCATGAATTGGAATGATTGTTATTTCTTCTCTTCTCAACTACTATTTTCCTCTATTTTCTCCTGCCATCTCAAGTAATGTATTTTAAGTAATTTTGTTTAGAGTAATTGATTTGTAAGTAATGTCATTTAGAGAAGCTACTTGTAAAAGTAAGTTACTTTGTAAAATGGAAGACTCGAGTAACGTCACTAAATGCCATTACTTGAAATTAATTTGAAAAAAAAATTAATTAAGCAAGTTCTACATAGCATGCAAGGAAATTATATTTGATTTAAATAGGGAAATCAAGAAGTGTTACATGTCACCAGTTGTTACATGCCACATAAGAGAAATTCAAGGAGGATGTCTCTCAATGGTTTCCATATTTTAATGCAACACATAGAAATTCAAGGAGTTGTCTCCTAATTGATTTTAACATCTAAAATAGTATAAGTATGAGTGAAGGCCTGCATGGCAAAGGAATGGTAATTTTTGGAAGCAATTATAAATATGATATAGGAAAGTTTTAGCAATCTGAGACTTTGAATTTAGATTTATATATGATTTTTTTATGAACTTTGTTCAAACTAAATAAGAATAAAGTTGATTTATAAAAAACTTTGTGTCTAAGGAGATCATTTGGTGCATCTGTGAAGATTAAAATGGTAAAATTTGTGTTATCTTTAAAATTGAGCATGAATTCTGGTTTTTTAAAATCCTTTTTTGAAATAATTATCATCTCTTGAATGTTTATATATTTTTATGGATTCAATAAGCTCTGTAAAATTACTTGTTGTGAAGTACAACTTCTTTTTTCTCACATATTCTAGTCATTTAATTCTCTACTTTCTTAGAAATTCTCTACATATTCTCTGAATTAGCTTCTTACTTGCTGAAAAATCACTTTGTTATCATTCATGAACTTTGTGATTAAATTAATACCCCAAATAAGATAACTTTTGCATGATTTGTATAAACTATGAATAACTAAAAATTGTGAATAGTTAGAAGTAGATAGACATAAGCATATGTGAACTTCACTTTTAAATGAAAGGGATTTAACACGAATTCTTAGGTACTTTTTATAGTCTAAAAAATATCTAGCCAACACATATATATATGCTATCACAAAGCTCATCCCAAGAGGTTGCAGGCCTAAGTTCCAAGGTTTTTCATTGTTTTCACTGTGACCAAGTGCCTTGTATTAACCAAATTTGAATTTTAGTAAAATTGGTTCAAATCCTACATATTTAAACTTTTCAAAAGTTCCCATATGTATAAAATGGTCTCATATGTGTCTAAATACCTCACCCATCCCTGCTCTAGCCTTGGTCTAAGCCTAGCTTCCTTGTACTTGTCTAGTCAAACAAATTTGACTCTGGTCAACTCTAGTAAAACATGGTAAAAGGGTAAAATTATTTTATAAATGTCCTAATTTGGTCATTTAGGTGTTTTAAATTGTTCTTATGTCATAAAATTTCCCTTTGTTATGTTTCATATGCAAAAAATGCCATTTGGTCACATTTTTGGCTTATTAAATGACTTACACATATTAGTTAAAGAAGAAAATTTGTCACCAAGGAATATTTAAATGTGGATGAGGTCATAAACTGTTATTAATCAGTAAAATGTATTCAATAATTAGTTTCATGTAGGAAAATAGGGAGTTTTCCTTAATTATAGGCTCTTAATGACACTTGTAAGGACTTGAGAAGTCAACCTTCAACTTAAAACATAGGAATAGTGTCTCTTCATCTCCTTGAGGTATTTAAAATTCTTTATTTTTAGATAAAAGGTCCAAAAAATTAGTTTTTGCTTCTATTTCTTCTTTCTTCCCTTTGCAAGCTAAGGAGAGTCAACTTTGGATGCATAGTACAGTCCGTATAGGTGGAGTTAGGAGGAGAGATTTTGGGGGTTGAAAGAGGTCTACGTCATATTCAAATCCATGGAAACAAGTTTTATTTTCATGGATTCTCATTTATAAACCATCACTAAGAAGCTAGGCATATTTTTATGCTTATTCATCCATGAGGGGTCCCCGTTTGAGCCTGTTTTAGAATATTTTGTTTGGTTTTAATAAGATTGGTTGTTTCCTATGTTTCTCAGAGCCTCTCCATAGGTTTATCCATCACAATATTAGCATGAATATCCTAAAATGCCAAAGAATACTCTTCTAGGATTATTTATGCTTGCAAACTAAATCATTTTACATATATAGGTGTCTGACATAGTTACAAGGGTGTTATAAAGTAGGAATTGTCATGGTTGATCTCTCATGAAGTTTTTAAATTTTAATGTTATCCTAATGAACATGACTAATCCCTTTGGCAGCCCACTAGTCATTGGAGAATCATTCTAAAAGGAAGAAGTTTGAGTTTTGGGAACTTTTCCCTTTATTGAAAAATAAAGAGCTCCATGTTTTTAACAAAATTGGATAAGTTTGAGAAATGATTTATTTATAGAACTTAAGAGATCTATATATTATCCATACTACAAGGGTATCCCCTTACAAGAGAGGGAAATTAGAGAGCACAAGGAACATGAGTTTGAAGACTCTAGAGTCATGCTCAAACACACTAAATTATTTCAATGTCATCTACATGTTTGAGACAAAAATGAGGTCTTTGTCATTAAAAAAAAATTAAAACTTGAATATGCTACCATAATGGGATTACCTCTAAATGGTATGGGTAATATAAATGAGCTTGATAGATCATCTAAAAGAATACCATATAATGCTTTATCTCCCATTCACTTACCTAGTAGTTTGTACAGTGTCAAAAGATGCAACTACAGTAGGGGTATCATAAAGTGAGTCAATAATTGATGTTTTGACATTGTATTTGAGAATTAAAGGTGATTAAAATTTATAAAAATTGTTTTTGTGACTCTAATACTTCAAGGAAAGTCAAAACATCATAAATCAGGTCTTAAGCATAGATATCTTCACCTACAAGTAAGAGTTTAAAGATAACTATCTTGATCCTAGGCAGTGACCTAAAAGGGATGTATTTACATAATCCTATAGCATGGGATTAATTAAATATGTATAATCAAGTGTGATATAGGATGGAGGAGTCATGGAGAGGTTTTAAGCATTGTTTTTCAAGGTTTAAACAAACAAATGATCTACAGGAGCCACCAAGCAATAGTGTCTTAGTCCCGCAGTCAACATAAACATAGTCTTATGGGTTTAAGTGCATAGAAGAGGTGTGGTAAGTTGGAGTTAAAATAAATTATAAAATATTTCAAGGGTGATGTTTATACTTTTTAAATTCTCTATCTAAAAAAGACAAGCAAAGAAAGAGGTCCAAACAGGTGAAAACACAGTCAGTATTGGATAGACAGTTTTGAAAATCAAAGGGTGGGAGAGAGTTTGTAATAAATTAAAATGGTGAATTCATAATAAACACCACAAATATTATTTTAAAACCTTAAATATACTTAAAATAATTAAACCAAGACCTAAATGAGGGCAAAACACCTACAGTCCACTTGAGTAGTGTATAAGCAGATAATCTACTCCCATAAAACTCAGTGTTGGAATTTGTGTTTTTTAAAGGGTCAAATCTTGGAGTTATGTGATAATTTTTTGTATATATCATACCTAAATATTTTAGGTCCCTCTCCAATATCCATATTTTATGATAAAATAGGGTAAGTTCTCCTTATTTTGTCTCAAATAGGGGGCACTTTCCCTTTGCACAAAAGCCTAAAACTTTTGGAAATGGGTAAGAACATGAACCAAAAGGCCTAAAAAATTGTCAAAAAGGTTTTATGAGTTTAATAACACATAATAAAATATTTAAAACTAGGTAGGAAGGTTTGAAACCAGACAGGGTGGTCTGAGCAACTAGGTTTGCAGGCAGACCTAGTGAGCAAGGTACAAGCCTAACTCCAAATAGGGTGTAATTTCCAATTATATCATTTGAAAATAATTATAATGCTTGAGATCATGTCCATGGGGTTATTAAATAAGTTTTTTAACCATTATAATGTAGTGGAATCCATTATAGGGTCAGGGTGAGCCAAGGTTATAGACAAACCTAACTAGACCTAATATGAAGCCTAATGCCTAGAAGTAGTCGTATCAACTTTTAGAATGAATATATGTTAAGACATATTGGATAAAATTATTGGAGTATATATGGAAGTTTTTAATCCTTTTTTATATAGATAGGTGCACTAGGAGTCCATTTCTTGGCTTGAAGATACTCAGACCCTGTAACATGCATGGAAGAGGCAGGAATGGCTAACTTCGAATACTTTTAACTTTCATGAAACTATGCATGGGACTCCAAGGTTTTCAAGGATGATGGAGAGGGCCCTAATAATCCATTATTTTCATTTATATAGATCTTCAATGTGCCAAATCTATGAACCAAGCTTAAGAGTCTGAGTGACTCTAAAACCCTCATAAACCCTCTCTCAGACCTGATGGAGAAGATTCTACAAATGGAGCATCCAAATGGGTTAAAGTGACCATGAAACCAACTTTTAGTTGTAAAGGACTCTCCAAGGACCTGCCACATGTGATTTAAGTGTACCTTACTTGTACAGAAGAGTTATAATAGATATTTCTTTGATAGATTTGTGTGTTTTTTAGGTGTGGAGGAGTTTCAAAGGATGAAACCACTTTTAGAAGAGATATTAAGAATTTTTATTAGTCGTCATGTCCATATATTAATCCATATAATTCATTAAGTGTGCCTATTATCTCCTTCATCTCAACCAGTCTAGTGAGCAGATAGTGAACACTTGGTGAAAAATATGAAAACTCAAATTGGGAATCATTTTAAGTCTTAATTCATGAATATAATTACTTGGACACTCTTGAAAGGTGTCATTACTCCTTTTGAATGGATCAAATTGCATAATTTTAAGCATTTTGTGTGCCAAGTGTGAGAGGTTCATGGGAAGGAGTTATTTGTGACTGTCAAGGATAATTTCTCATGGCTAAAAGAATATGGATGATTAGAGACTAATCAAATGCATGTGGAGGATTGTAAATAACCCTCCCCCTTAGATCAATCATCAGACCTAATCCTATTTAGTGCTGAGGTAGTTCTGTGAGGGAAAATTATGAGGGAAGTTTCATGTGCAAGAAATAACATCTACGCCACATATGGAGAAGTTTGATGACTTGGGAGACATTTGCCCATATTTTCATTGTAGGTTCTATCTCATGCCTAATTATATTACTATTATAACTCCTCCTCACTTTAAAAGTGTCTTAGTGACATTTGAGCTTCACCTTCTCTCTCTTCTCTCACAATTGCTATATATTCTAGCCTTTTTGGCTATTAAGCAGATCTTTCCACCTGAGTATGGTGAATCCCTACTCAATTTTTGCCTTGAATTAATAAATAATGTTGTTTTACCTCATTCATGATTTCATTATGTGCATATTATGGTTTTTGATCTTGTACAATTGTATTTAAATTATCATGTTGTCTTTCCTAGTGCCTTATGTAGCTTGAAAGCTCTCTTTTGTAGGTCAACAAGAAATGTCTAATATGGATTGTAGGTGTAGTGAGTAGCTTATTCATTAGTGTTTCTAGAATTATTATTGTCTAATTCCTAAACTAAGCTCTCTTTAAGACCCCATGCTTAAAACATTTATGTAGAAGAGGAGTGCCCAATTGGATGAAGTGTATGTGTGGCATTCTCTTTGGTTCCAAGAGCATTATAAGTGGTTTGAGGAGACCATCTATTTGGTGTATCACCTCCCCTAGATTAGATTTCATTTTTAGTTATCCTTCTCCATTTTCACCCCCAAAATTTAGTATTAGGTTTTATGTATAGCGGTACATCAAAGGAACTAGTCCTAATCTAGAGATCCACCTCTAATTTGGGTCACCCATAGCCTTGAGGTGGTTCCATTGTGCCACTTGAATGAGTAGAGACTTGTCATCTCCTCAAGGGGTGAAAGTTCAAGTGAAAACACCTTGAAGATATGGATATCTGAGTTAAGTCTTAAAAGGTATTCCACCTTCACAAAAGGTCTTCAAAACCCTCATAAATCTCTCCTAGCTAAATGATCACTTATAACCACTTCAAGCACTATAATAGTAGACTATGTACATTAAGATGAGGACCAAGTGAGTTGGGCAAATCTATTTGCATGACTAAAGGCATGTAGGAAAATCATGGAAAAACATTGCTTATAGGGTCATAATAGAAAATGTAGACTAAAAAAGAATAGATCATGATCAAAAATAACTCAGACCTTAAGGCCTAACACCCAAGAAGGTCTAATGTGCATCTTCAGGCATGTCATAGGCCTAATTGAAAAAAAGACTAGTTGTACAGTGTTGAATGGAAGTATGAGAGGTTCCAAAGGGAAATGAGGAGAAGAGTAAAATTTTCACCATTATTGGCATCATAAAGAGATTAGAAAAGTCTAAAAAAGCTCATCCTAGTGAACATAACAACGTAGGAGTCTAAATGTGGACCCATAGGCTAATGGCAATAAGTAGATGAGAGTTTTATTGTCTAATGGAGTTTGAATGGGTTGGTGGAAGGTCAAGAAGAACCTAAAATAACTCTTCAACACTTTTAAATGATTTGAAAGTGCTAAATTATAGTTTAAAAAGGCCCATCCTAGTGAAACCTATAGTCAGACAGACCTAAAACAAGCACCTACAAGCAGGTTTTAAGTAAATTAAGGAAAATATGTTGATCACTACTAAAGTCATGAGGGGTAAATAAAGTGAAAGAGTTATTTTAAATGAATACTAAATTCTAACAGGGTTTATATTAAGTGGAAAAATTGTGTTTCAGGAGACACCCCCCCATGACTGCTACCTGGGCACACCTTCAGTATGGGGACATCCTAGGCACACCCAAAGACATACCAAAGACATCTAGAACAGTGTCAAAAACATCCAAAATTATTCTAGACATCTCCAGGTATTAGTGGGACATTTATAGTGGGGCTATAGTGACTTGCAGGCAAAAAATATAAAAAATACTCAAAAAACATATGAAAAACCCATAAATCATTGCAAACTCTTTATACACCAAAGCTCAAACAATATGTAAAGAAAATAAATATTTAAGTATAAGTTTACATTTAGATAGGGACATATAGTTTATTATACTTTAAGTTATATTTTATTTATATACTTTTAGGATGTTTGAGAGTGGTTTCGGACCTCTAGGAGCTATAATGCAAATTCTAGGTTTTGGAGGATCTTATCATATTTTAGACTTAGTTAGATTCTAGGGTTTTAGGGTTTCAGACTTAGCCATAGTTTAGGATTTCAAAATTTCAAAGAGACATCATAGGAGGTATGAAGGCTAAATGAAGGGATTTGGGTATGATATAATAGTATGAGAACATCTCTCACAAAGTTCCCCAACCTGATCCCACCCCATTCCCTATGCACCCACTAAGGCATACACTCTAGGGGATTCAATGAACTAGTGAGCCACTACGAGAGAAAGCATCAGTAAATGATAAAGTTGAAAAATAATGGAAGTGGAATTAATGATTTTGAGGGAAATTGAGATGATGTTTTCTATATTTTAATGTATATTTTGTCTTTGAAATAATGAATGAATGAATATATTTTTAAGTGTTTTATCTTTTATAGACAAATATTTTCATACCCACAATGTATCCAAATCAAGTTTTTCAAAAAATGGAGTGCCCATGTATCTAAGATTTCTTCATACTCAAAACTATACCCATACCCAAACAACATAGTTCCAAAGTGATTGAAAATAGTGAGAGGCTCAAGAAGGTTAATTAGGCTTGAAAGGACTAAATGAGCATATATAGACCTATGTATGAAGCATGAGGAAAAATTGCATCTTCTTGAGTGATTGCTCAATTAAATATCCTTAAGAGATAGTTGATGATTTTTAAGGCAACTTCATGAATATTTGAACCATTGAAAAATAAGGAAAATGCGAGAAAAGGCCTATTAGGGTTAATCAAATAAGACTATGCATAAACCCTTGTATAGGGCTTAAGGCATGTTCCAATGGTTTGAAAGGGAAATTCACAGATCGAACCATGAAGATACATCATGACATGTTTCACCGACCATAAAATGAAATTTCCAAGACAAACCAAACATTTTGAAGCATCTTCTTACCGAATGATCCCTCTCGAACACACAATCAGGCTTTCATTGCTTAAGAAGGGTAACCTTGGTACGTGTGAAAATGTAAAGGAAATGCATGGGATCCTAAGCCTATCATGGAATGAGGAGTTTTTATACTAAGTATTCTTTACATTTTTTCTTGGGTTAGGTCCTTTAACTCTATGAATCATCCTTAAGACTCCAAGTGCTCTTAAACCCTACTTAAACCCCTAAAGTAACCTGATGGAGAATATGGGCCTTCTAAGTTCCTCAAGAAAATTGGTTTATCTACAAAATCACTTATATGACCTTCATTCCTCTCCTAAGCACTTAAAAAAATCAAGGTACTAACATGTGTGAGTTGGATATGTACAAAAACTTGCCTAAAAATCTCTTTCCTGAGATAGTTTTCAATGTTTTGAGCTAAACGAGCTCTCCTAAACAACTGTAGAGGTTAACTAAGCCAACATAAATATGTTTTTACCATATTTAATTTATTTAAAAAGGTTCCATAGTGTTGTTATAGGCTACAAGTGGCCAAATAGGCTTAAATGAAGAAAAGTGACCTATATGGCTTCAATAAGATCAAATACAAGCCTATCTCAAGGTATAAAAAACTAAAGTGTATCATAAAACCTTGGAAAACATATAAAAATCATCCAAACATAGCTTGAAGTCATGAATAAAATACTGAGATCAAACTCAACCCTCAAGGCTACTTAAAATCTTCATGGCAAAGAAGCTCTCTCTTTACTCCATAACTAGACAAAGCAGAAACCAACTGCAAGATGTATTTCATTAAAATTTAAAAGCCTCATGACTTGAAATAGAATCTTATTTGAAGCAACAAGGTCTGGTAGAGGTCTTTTATGGCATAAAACCATACCTTCCTTTAAAATTCATGCCTTGATCATAAATAGAGAAAGAGTCATTTGATTTAATACCAATCTCACAAAGAAGAAGAAGCATTACAGGATATCAATGTTGGCATAGGTATCTTCAAGGGTGCCAAGTTTCAATGGAGGAACTTGTAATTTATCTCAAAAATTTCAATATGTAACTCCCCATGAGAGGAGTTAGATTCAATAATCTCCGGTCTACCAAAGTAGCCTCCTATGCCACTCCTTATAAGGAATCACATCAACACTTGGTCAAGAAGTTCAAGAGGTAATATGATAACACACCATTTGTAGACTTGGTGTCAATTTAATTCTTCCTTATAACTAGTTTGATGATGATAATGTCATGATGAACTCCTTCTATGCCTACCTTCTCTCTCTCTTTCTTCTTGCTATAATATAAGCCTTGAATGGCATTTTGAATCAACCTCTATTGGTTATAGTGAAACCCTGACCAAACTTATACTTGAAAACCTCTTGAAGTAATAAATAAAATTGACTTGTCATGCTTATATTTTGTGTCATGTGTGAACTATTCAATTGTGTTGATCTTATCTAGTGAATGTTTTACTTTCCTAGCTTGTCCATATTTTCTCACCATTGTGCATAAAAGACTATTATTACAGGTCATTATTAGTGTTCTAATTTTATATATTCATGATTTAGAAGTGGAATTTCATCATTTGTACCTTCACAAGGTCAAGTTTTACCCTCCAAAGTATTGCAATGTACTCTTGAGCCTCTCAATGAAACACTCATGTGATATTCATGTCAAGGTTGTAGGTTATGTGAAAGAGATGGCGTCATTCTTATATCATTTTCCATTATGTACAAATTTAATGCATTGACTACTAGAAGAAGCAATGGCCCTCATCTGATGATTCCAAGGATGACCAAGGAGTATGTTATAAGATAAAGGAAGATCAAGAACCATGGGTTTGGTCCAAATGGTCCTTGGACCAATGGTTAAAGGAAGCCATATACAACAAGGTGGATTTTGATTAGTCTTATCAAAACCATGACAAGTAAGATGGGTTTATTTAATATGACTTTTATTATAACCAAGTTGTTGTAAAAGCCATAAAGAGGTCACATTAATACCATAACCCTCATCAACTAGAAATTTTCTAATAAGGGTAGTATTAATGGCTATTTTGATGAAGAGAGGCAGATCATCGACATGAAAAAGTATTTCATCATTAATTATGTCCTCTTAAAGGAATTCAATGAAAGTATTAGAAGAGGGACACATAGATTCAATGGTATTGATGTTAGTTGGTTGAGAATTAATAAAAGATGGTTCTTCATCTAAATAATATGGATTTTTGATCTCATAGAGTTGTTGCATAAGGCGATGATAAGGTGAAGTACGAACCAAATACATAAGAGGAATCTTACATGGCATAGAGATAAGTTCTTTGAGAAAATTCTAATGAGATTTAGAAGAAAAGCCATGTGGTTTAGAGATAAATTATAATTTGTAGAAATAGATGTGGTTAGAGGAGCAAAAGGAGGAAGTTGTTCCTCAGGCACTTCTGATTCAATATTGGTAGTGGTAGTATCTTTAAGTAATTGTTCCTCCAAAGAAGGTTTCTTAGGCTTGGTAACAAGATCTTTGTGAGCTAGTTTATGATAATAGTTGACTTTAGCCATATTGACATATTGAGAGTTGTTAAAGTATTGGTCATAATTAGTGTCAATTGAACAAACATCCTTGGAAGTTGATTTATTAGAGGAAGAATATTTTTGGTTATTAGATGTAGAAGCTTTAGAAGATTGTCATTTTTGAGATGCATTAGTGTACTCTTGACGATGACTTTTGATCATGGTTTCATGGTTGAATGAATCACCAAGCATATAATAAATAACACATTTAGCAAGCCCTCAACAAGATTCATGAGAATGCCCAATGTTAGCATGGAACCAACAAAAGATATTGGGATCATACCACTTAGGAGGAGAATTAGGATATATGAAAGGTTTAGAGGGTGGTAATAATTGTCTCATTTGATGTACTAAAAGGGGTATGTTAGATAGCAAAGGAATACAATTTTTGGTAACTCCTCATCCAAGTGGCACAATAGAAATATCTATCTTGCTGTGGATGAAAATTTTGCTAAGATGAATCTCTAGATAAGGGGATACCTCCCCTTTATGCACCTTTAAAGCTCTCTCTCTAACTTAATAATTTGTTTATGAAAAGGGTTAATAAAAACAACTAAGAAACCAAGCAGTGATGCACCAATGTATAATGTCCTCCCAATTGACTAAAACCACTACTTAAAGACAAACAAGGTGTTTCTCACATAAGATTCACAACTCAGGATTGATTACTACATCAATGTTTCATATGATAGATTCAATAAGGTATATGATTCTTAGGTTGGGAATGAATTATTTCAAAGAGGGATAAAATCATGGGCCACTTCTAGGATATCTCTACACTTAGAAAAGAATAATAGCAAATACCTACAACAATCTCTTTTTTGCAAATTAGTAGACCATCAAGAGTACAAGCTAGAAAAGATAATCTTTCACTAGACTATACTAACAAGATTCAATTCATTACTCAATATTATAGCATATGAGTGACAACAACACTTGTATATTTATTCAAGAGTTATTCAAGTATAAATCTGGCCAGAGTTTTCCTAATAACTAGCGGAGGCTACTGAACAAGCCAAAAGAATGCATATATATAGCCTTTGGAAGGGAGGTCAAGCAAAGGGAGTCCAAGGGTCACTTAGACATGTGTCTATATGAGAAAATATGTTACATTTGCATGTGGGAGAGAGGTGGGTGAGTTATGCCATGTTACCAAATGAATCAGTTACAATTGAATAAGTTACAATTGCACCAAATGAATTAGTTATAATTGAATCAGTTATGATTGAACCAAATGTTTAGACATTTTTCCATTTATTACCTCTATATTCACCTTTAGGTTCTTGTCGAGCCTTTTAAAACCAATGACTATTTTACATAGTTTAAAATTGACTTTTTGTGGGCCATCATCTTTTGGGTATTTTCTATAGACTTTTGTTTCCCTCGGACTTCTTATTTCCATCAGACTTCTCCTAAAATAATTCTTTCCTCAGACTATTTGTTCTGAACAATGTTTTGGGATTTTTCTAAAAGTGCCTTTTCAAAAAAATGTTTATGGGCCATCTCTCTGAGGAATTTAATCTTTTTATAATCTTGCAAATGACCCCTTTGACTTGAGAAGTATCCTTTTGAAACTTCTCTTTGGTCCACCATCCTACAAAAATAATCTTTCAAACCTTTTGTAAGTGTCCTTTCTGCTTTCTAAAAATGCCCCTTCGGGAAAGTTGAAGTGCCCTTCAAACTTTTTGTAAAGTACCTTTTGCCCTTCCTACAAATTCCCTTCAGAAAAACTGAAGTGCCCTTTAGAAAAGTTAAAGATGACTTTTTTATAAAGTGCCCTTCAAGAAAGTTGCTCAGGATATTTTTTCAAAAAAAAGTATCCTTTGGAAAGAATGAAGTGGACCATTTCCTATATAAGTTCCCTTCGGAACTTGTAAACTACCCTTCAAAAAAGTTTAAAATGATCCCTTAGCTTGGAAAGGTCCTTCAGGAAAATTGTTTAGATAATTTTTCTAAAGGAATTAGTCTTCACCTTTGAGAAATTTTTCTCAGACAAATTGTCTAAAAGAATTCAGCACTTTGGCTGAATGAAAAGTCCAAAAAAACAACACTTTAGTCAAAAAAAAAGACCTAAAAGGATTACTATGCAAAGGCTTAACAAAAGACCAAAACCAAACTTTTTAAAAGAATTAGACTTGTACATTTTTTGTGGGCTTGTATATAACACTTCTTCCAAATGAAACCTGCATATTGGACCTAGCCAAAGGTATAGACTTAGGTGGATAAGTTTTCAAATAGGGGTGCCCAATTTTGGCCTAAAGGGATAAAATTTGGTCAATAAATTGGTGACTCGTAGGGGTAGTATGCCTGTTATAATGACCAAACCAGTAGTCAAATTAATCCATTGGGCATGGAGTTATCTAAGGATACTCAAACAAGGAAACATTGGCCATGACTCAAAACCTTAAACAACACACCATACCAGAATGAAAACCCATTCCACAAGATGGAACACAAAACAAGAACAAGACATAAATCAAATCAAGATGCAAGACAACTCACACATGTGCATAAGCACTTAGGGAACACAAGAAAAACAATAAACTATGTACAATGGAAGAGGAGAAACCTTAGTAGCAATGCTTTAGATATATCCCATTGACTGGGATATGGAAATCCTATCCATCCAACTTTGAGAGTTGGAAGGCATTGTGTTCTTTGCATTGTGTGATCATATATGGGCCAATCCATAAAGCATAAAACTTTGTGTGTGTCTTCCTAGCTTAGCCCTATATTCATCCCATTTTAAAATGATATCTCCCTCCTTGAAGTTCCTTGGCATGGATCTATTATCAAAATACTTCTTTGTTTACTCTTGGTGAGTTGTCATGGTGTGCATAGCTTGATTTATTGTCTCTTCAAGCTTCATCAACTCACATACCCTAAATTCCATGCTGTCATTCTCCATTAATTATAGTTGATAGGTATGATCTAAAGCTAGTAACTCAAGTGAGATAAGAAGTCTATCTTCCATTCTTTAGACCTCTTTGGGGTGATCCTATCATCCCAAAGGATTGTCTTCAACTTGGTATGCCAAGTCCTTTGATTTTCCTCCATTGTCCTCTTAATGATCCTGATTAATTTCTTATTTGTGGACTCAGCTAGTCCATTCCCTTGGGGATATTAGTTGGAGGAGGTGCTAAGATAGATACCATGCTTTAAATCCCTTTAACTTGGCCTTGCTCTTAGAAAAGCTAACACATTGTCTAAGATTATTATTGAAGGGGCTCTAAATCTTGTTACTATACCATCATATAAATATAAAACTAAGTTTTCATTTGTCTCCTTAAGATCTACAGGCTCCACCCATCTTGTAAAGTAATCAGTGACAGTTAACACCCAATTGTGACCAACACTATAAGGTGGATTGATTAGGCCTATAAAATCCAAACCCCATTACATGAAGGGTTTCTCAACCTGGATTGGATGAAGAGGCAAGGTAGCTAGATTTTATTTTCCATAAAAAAATCACACTTTTTTCATTTCCTTTCCCAAGCGTGAGTGTCCTTAAACAAGCTAGGCCAAAAGTAACTAGCCCTCATAATCTTAGCAATTGTGGTTCTTGGAGCAAAGTGACCACCAACTGGTCCATCATGGAATTCAGATAATAATTTTTCAATCTAATCTGAATTAATACACCTCAAAAACACATCTAAAAAGTCATTTATAAATATAACTCCATCAATAAGTATATAAGGAATGGATTTCAGCCTAAAGTACCTTCTCTTGGCCCTATCGAGACCTTGTGGACACTCACCGATTTGAAGGAAATGGATCATCTTATGTCTAAATTCTCATGGATGAAGGTGAAATTATCATAGAGTCATCATGAAGTACCAAAATAACTTCTTTTTTATCTGTCAAGTCTGAAGCAAGATGCTCACACAACCCTTTTTCTATCACTAGCTTTATTGTCTTGATCTCCACATCATATTCCATCACCTTTGTGATCTAACCTGCCCTCATTTCATGCAAATATATACTAAATATAAAGTTTTTCACACTAGGATGAGGCATAAAAATGTGAATCTTTTTGTTAGACAACATATCCCTAAACTTCTTTAAACTCCTTATGACTAAAAGTACTTGTTTATCAACATATGTGTATCTTACCTCATAGCCTTCTCAACCTTGACTAAAGAAGGAAACAGGCTATTAAAAATTTTCATCATTATCTTGAGTAATCATTTTAGATATTACCTCTTCACTCCTAAAATTATACAGGTTGAAATCTTTGGAGAAGTTAGGACTTGCAAGGGTAGGAGCTTGGGCAATGGCTTGCTTGATCTCCTCAAAACTTTCTTTCCTCCTTCTTGTCCAAGTGAAACTTCATGTTTCCTTAGCATGGAGGTCAAGGGATTGACCAAGTTAGTGAAATTAGGAATGACTCTCCTTATGAAATATATCTTTCCAAATAAACTTTGCAAACTTTTCTTATGATTAGGCAAAGACAATGCCAAGATGGCACTTACCCTTTTTAGAATCAATAGATAGACCTTTCTTGGAAATAATGTGGACTAAGAGTTTTCCTTCATGAATAAAAAAACACACACTTATTTGGGTTTAAATAGATCCCAAACTCTCTACACCTCTCAAAAATCTACCTTAGGCAATTCAAATTATCTTTTGCTTCCTTGGAGAAAATTGTCACATCATCAAGATATACCAATACAATTTCATTGAATAATCCTTGAAAATCCATATCCATTGCACTTTTAAAAGTATATCCAGCATTAGAAAACCCAAAATGAATTTTCCTATAAGCATATATACCCCATTTAGTAGTAAAGGCTATCTTATATTGGTCACTTTCCTTCACCAAAATCTGATTATACCCAGAATACCCATCAAGGAGAGAAAACCTTTCACTACCAACCACAACTTGAAATATTTTTTCCATGTAAGGGAGTGGGTAATGATCCTTCAAAGACACTCTATTAAAGTCCATAAAATCAACACACAACCTTATCTCTCCATTATTTTTCCTAACATGAACTAGGTTTGCCAACCAAGATGGATGCTTAATGGGAAAGATGATTTTAGACTCAATCCATTTGGTGAGTTCTTTCCTCATGAGAGGCTCAATATTGGGATTTATTTGCCTTTGAATTTTATTAATACGCTTAGAATTATTATCTAAATCTATAGTATGCTAAGCTAGATTCGGATTAAAATGTTTTAAATCACTATACTCCCATGCAAAAACATCAGAAAATTATTTGCATAACTCAATAAAAGCATGCTTCTCTTCACTAGTATATACCTTCCCAAGTGCAAGAAATTTATCTTTGAATATATAAACCTTCTCATATTTTTCCTACTTGGTAGAGATGCTTATCTTCTCTTTCTTTAGCTGGTCATCATCATTGAATATGCTTTCAAGAGTGACTAGGCCTTTACGGAGTTTGTTAGACTTCAATTGCACAATCTACCCTCCATATTATTTTTTTAGTTTATACTGATTCTTGGAAGAAATATCAGATTATTCTTGTAGAATGAGTGCTATTTTTTTATCACTATCAAATACCTACCAATTAGTGACATTATCCGGTATGGAGGGCCTTGCAATCACTTTTAGATGAGGTTGGTTCTTGTCTTCTTTTATCCCTTTTGTAACATCAAACTGAGATCCAATTCCTACTAACCTATTATAATGTTTGTTATCTTCTCTTGAAATATAATTTATGTTGAAGGCTTTGAAATCTTCCACAAGATCCCACACTCTATGCTTATAGGACTTAAGTAAAGAGTTTTTTGTCAAATTCTGCCCTCTAACTTGATTCACAACAAGCTCACTATCTCCATACACTTGTAGTTCCCTAACTCCTCTTTTTATAGACCATTCAAGGCCATGGATAATGGCCTCATAATCTACCACATTACAAGTTCATGAGAACTTAAATATAAATTTTGAATAATACCTCTCTTTGGAAGGTGAAACTAACATTGTTTCACCACCTACCCCAATCTTGCTTTTAGACCCATCAAATAAGAGCTGCCACAAGAAATTCACATATTCATTTTAATTCATCAAATTTTGCATGAAATATTCATTCTCATGCATATAATAGACCCTAAGACCTTATTACTCAGTAAACTTGTAAGGATCATGTTCATAGTGTTCATTTCCCCACTCATCTAGGAACAAATCAGAAACTCCCTCAAGGGAAGATGATGGAGATTGGTCAATGTGAAGATCCTCTTCATCAATGATGGCATATTTAAAATTTTCCAACTTATGTTAGTATGGTTCCAAGTGATCTTTATGAATAAGTTTAGATTCAATCTTCACCTTAGTGCCATACTTTGTTCTAAACATCATGTAGGACCAATTAGTTGCCAAGTACCCACCTATTTTAGTTGTAAAATGTCTTGACAAGTGAAGGGAAAAGTATGGGGGTAAATTTTACACCACCAAATCATGAGGAATAGGAAAATTAGGACAAGAATGAAGTATCAAATTCAAATTTTTTACTATCCCCAAAGTCTTGGCTAGTGATCTATTTAATTGTAAGACTCTCTTAGTCATTAGCTCATACTTTAAGCCTAGTTTATCAGCTATACATTTTGGCATAATTGAAGTGTTATCCCAACTATATATAATTAAATTATGTACTAATAAATCATCAATTATTAGAGAGAGATAAAATGGAGGAGTCTTTTCATTTTTCCTTACTTGACCATTAATTGATTGGGTACCATTCACTAAGACCACATTGTCATGTCTAGATGGGCTATCTTGCTTAGCCAATTCATCTAATTATTTTTGAAGTATATCTTTTTTCCATAGTATTGTTAAGGATTCCCATAATGAGATATTCATCTGAAGCTTCTTCATCTGGTTCACTGCATTGATAAGAGGATTGTTCACTTTAGGCAAATCTTTAGGAACACCAATGCCTTGTGAAGTAGCTTGTGTAGGAGTTGGCCTAAAGTTTGGAAACCTCTAATTTTCTTGCACTTTAGATCTATATTAGATCCAATTACCATATAAAATGATGTAGGGGTCAAAATAGGTCCTTTATTGTTTCCTTAAACTTCCTACACAACCCTCTTCTTTGATCTAGTGTTGGCAGCCACACTAGCATTGATGTTGTTTGAATTTGCCAAGTAATTGATGGTACTAAACTCTCCCTCCAAGTGATTAATGAGAGTAGAATCATATTTTACTTGACCACCTTTCATCCCATGTTTCATTAACATCTCAGAACTTAGAACTTGTGGTAATTGATTTCCTTGCATTGTCATGGTTTGGCTATGCATCTCATTTGCATAAAAAAACTTATTCTTGACTTTGTTCAAAAGAAGGGTAGAATGGTTGTTCTTGAAAAATATTATTTTGGGTGGGAAAAAGGTATTTTGAGGATGAGTAAGCATATGGATTATATCTTTGATAATTCCTAACTTGGGTGATTTGACCTTGTCCATTCACATTGTTGTGAAAGGGAAATCTATTGGTTTGTCGAAATTGGTTATAAGGCTGCTATGGTCTATAGCCTTGAGCTTGTTGCCTCTTAAGGGCAACCAGTTCATTGGTAAAACTTTACAACAAACTTTTTACCTCATGGATTTCATTGGAAGGAACTATAGCAGATTTGTCATGACTAGGCAAAGGGGTTAATGTAGGCAATGTAACCTGATTAGGAGGTTGTAAATTAGGGAACAAAGGCATTGGGGATATAGGAGATATCTTCCCTACTTGGACAAGACAATTTTATAAATTTATAGCTATCTCATAGGCATCAAGGAATGTATTCCCCCCATAGATTGAATCATCATGGCAATATCACTATTTAATGCCTTTAGGTAATACAAAAATGCATAGTTTGGTGTAACCCTCACAAGAGTTAGGATCCTATCCCATGTTTTTTGAAACCTAATATTAAAATATTTCATGAATTCATGAGGTTCCCTCTTGATTGTGGTCAATTTATTACCTAGAGATAGGTGATCGCTCTTTTCTCCAAACTTATTAGTCAACAGATCCCCCAACTCATCCCATGAGCCAATAGAATTTATAGGTAGGGTTCCATACCAATACAAAACTTTTCTTTTAAAATACAAGGCCAACAACCTAATAGATACATTTTATTTGGCGATGTTTTAAATATTAAAAAAAAAATTCTATATTCATAATGTGCTCAATGGTAGTAATAGGACTATCCCCACTAAAAGATGGGACACTTTTGAGGGTTACTCCTAGAATTTGATCATATTGGGCAAGATGCAAGGGAGATGCCCTAGTGAAAGGCAGAAAAGTTTGTATTATATCCATCTTGGAATGATCACTATGGATGTTAGGAATGGAATGTAACACAAAATTAGAATCTTTAAACAAAAAATATCTTTTGTAAGGATAAGTGTCGACAAACCTAAACCTTATGGTGGAATATGGAGGTAGTTGAACAAAATCAAAAGGTGTCTCTATAGTAGTAGATTTATTTGTCACCTTTGGCATGGAAAATAGGACTAATCATAAACTAAAGACTTAAATTCTTTAATAGAGTCACTAGGTACTAAATGTAGATGTTTTTTCATCTTCAACTATGCTAAGACTAACACCAACCTTGAACAATCTTTTAGGACTTGGAGGTCCCACCGAGCATGCCAAAAACTATTTTCACTTGGATTTGCACCCTTGAGGAGATTATAAACTCTCCTCATCTAATTGGAATATTGGAAACATATCTCTTATTGTGGATGACAAATTCATTGAGATGAATCTCTAGATAAGGGGCTAGCTCCCCTTGATTCACCTTTAAATCTCTCTCTCTAACTTAATAATTTGTGTATGAAAAGGGTTAAGGAAAATAACTAAGAAACCAAGTGGTGATACACCAATGTATAATGTCTTCCCAATTGATTAAAGCCACTAATTAAAGACAAATAAGATGTTTCTCACACATGACTCACAACTCAAGATTCATTACTACATCAATGTTTCATATGCTAGATTCAAGAAGGTATAAGATTCTTAAGAAGGTAATGAATGATTCGAAAGGGGGATACAATCATGGACCACTTTTAGGATATCTCTAAACTTAGAAAAGAATACTATCAAAGACCTGAAACAATCTTCTTTTTATAAATTAGTAGACCATCAAGAGTACAAGCTAGAAAAGATAATCTTTCACTAGACTAGACCAACAAGATTCAAGTCATTACTCAATATTACAGCATATGAGTGGCAAAAACACTTGTATATTTCTTCAAGAGTTCTTCAAGTACAAATATAGCTAGAGTTTTCCCAATAACCATCGAGGCTACTAAACAATCCAAAATAATGCATATATATAGCCTTTGGGAGGGAGGTCAAGCAAAGGGAGTCCAAGGGTCACTTGGACATGTGTCTATATGAGAGAATCAGTTACATTTGCATGTGTGAGAGAGGTGGGTGAGTTATGCCATGTCACCAAATGAATTTTTTACAATTTAATAAGTTACAATTGTACAAAATGAATTAGTTACAATTGAATCAACTAGGATTAAACCAAATGCTCAGGACATTTTTCCATTTGTTATCTCTGTATTCACCTTCAGGTTCCCACCAAGCCTTTTGACACCAATGGATATTTTCCATAGTTTTAAATTGACTTTTTATGGGCCATCATTCTTCAGGTATTTTATTCAAAAAAAATTTTCCCTCGAACTTCTCCCAAAAGAATCCATTCCTTGGACTATTTATTTTGAACAATCTTTCAAACTTTTTATAAAAGTGCCTTTTCAAAAAAATGTGTCTGGGCCATCTCTTTGAGGAATTGACCCTTTTCAAAATATTGTAGATGACCCCTTCGACTTGAGAAGTATCCTTTCGAAACTTTTTTTTGGTCCACCTTCTCACGAAAACAATCTTTTTGACCTTTTATAAGTGTCCTTTTGGCTTTCTAAAAATGCCCCTTTGGAAAAGTTGAAGTGCCCTTTGGAATTTTTATAAAGTACCTTTCGACCTTCCTAAAAATACCCTTCAAAAAAATTGAAGTTCCTTTTGAAAAATTTGAAGATGACTTTTTTCTAAAGTGCCCTTTGAGAAAGTTGCTCGAGACATTTTTTTGAAAAAAGTATCCTTCAGAAAGAATGAAGTGGACCATTTCCAATAGAAGTACCCTTAGAAACTTTTAAACTACCCTTTAAAAAAGTTGAAAATGATCCCTTAGCCTGTAAAGGTCCTTTAGGGAAATTGTTCAGATAATTCTCCCAAAGGAATTAGTCTTTGTCTTTGGGAAATTTGTCTCAGAGAAATTATTTGAAAGAATTTGGCACTTTCGCCAAATGAAAAGTCCAAAAACAATAACACTTTAGTCAAAAATAAAAGACCAAAAATGATTGCTATGCAAAGGCTTAGAAAAAGACCAAAACCAAACTTTTTGAAAGAATTGGACTTGTACATTTGTTGTGGGCTTGTATAGAACACTTCTTTTGAATGAAACATGCATACTAGACATATCCAAAGGTATAGACTTAGGTGGCTAAGTTTTCAAATAGGGGTGCCTAATTTTGGCCTAAAGGGTCAAAATTTGGTCAAAAATAGTAGTGGATGTTTGAAAATATCCTTTCAAAAGCTTAGAATTGGATTCAAATTGATTCATAAGAAAATCTTGTTGTTTAGCTTGATCAATGACTTTGATAAGAGTTTGAGGAGCAAAGGTTCAAACGTTGTATTGAAGAGTGGGAGTTAAAGTGGTGATAAAGAGCTTGAATAGGTTATCATCAGACATATTATGATTAGATTTATGAGCTAAGGATTTTCATCATTTAATAAAATCATGATTTGATATATTAGGAGATTCCTTAGTATTGATGAAATGACTAAGACAATTTTTAGGAAGATCATTGTGTTGAAACTCTTTAACCAAAGGATTAACCAAATATTCAAGTTACAAAATAGAATGTTGAGGTAATTTATTATTCCATTATAATACATCTCCAGTGAAGGTTTTAACTAAGAGTTTAGTAGTATAAAATGTATTAGTTTGGATCCACTCTTTGTAGATATTACCAAAGGCTTTAATAAATGAGGCAGGGTATTTAGTCCCATCATATTTGATAGTTTTGATATGTTACCAATGTCAATAGATACAATGAAGGGAGCTAAAGGCTCATTTTGAATGGTTTTCAAAATTTTGTTATTCATTATTGGTTGAAGAATAACATTACTCGAGGCATCTCTAAGAGGTGGAGGAATGTGGTTAAGATTAGCATGAGGATGCATGATTGGAGTTTGATTAGCCACATTGATCAAGTGTTGTTGAAGTTGAATCATTTGATTTAAATTAGAGTTTTGTATAATTTTCATTTATTGAATCACTTGATCTAATAATTGGGTTGTATCATGTGGTGGGTTGGTGTTAGAAGGATCACTCCCAAAATTAGTGTTGGGGGGAGGATTATTAGAAGAAGGGTTGTTAGTGGGATTGTTAATTAAATTTGAGTCAATCACTCCCATATTAGTTTGAATATTTTGAGAAGTTTATTGGTAGGTGTAGAAAGGATTGGATCCATTAAATTCATCTTGAGGCATTATTTGGACCATGTTATAATTGGTAGATGAAGGAGGAGAAGAGGTGCCCCAAGAGTGATGGTTTTCTTAGGAGGAAAAGAAAGGGATAAATGAACATTCCATATAAGATCTAAATGGATTAAGACTGTCCAAAAAGATTCTAATAGGAGACCTCATTCTGATTAAATAGATATGAACAAGATGTAAAATTTGAGAAATGAGATACGAGGTTGATAAACATGAAAAGTAGGAAATAGAACTAGGTCGATCAGATTGACTTACTATAAAAATAGGACCTACAGACTGTACTGGGTTGACTAAGTCGACCTAGTGTGGTGCACAAAAGCCAAAAAAAGTACTAGGTTGACTAGGTCAACCTAGTATAGTGAATAGAAAAGATAAAAAGATTGATAATAAGTTTGAAAATGAAGAAGATAATTTTTAGCTAATTTAAGAAAGGAAATGCTAAAAGGAAACACAAATTCAATTGAATTAATGTTGGCCAATCCAATTGATGCACACAAGCAAAATATTGCACCAACATTAGCTAATGCAAGCTATTGCACATATAATTGATCAAAGAGAAAGCAATCAACTTGGAAAGTAAAGCTAGTTAATTGGTCAACCTAGAATGTTGATTAGATTATTAAGAATGATTTTAAGTGTGTTGGCTATATATTATGCACAACTTAAAAGCTAGGTAGTCATGAGATAAATCTCCTTCATTTAATGGTGAATCTTCCATGTAAGATGTTTATTTATCAAGGATGTGAATACTAATAACTAATTTTGGGGGTAATTTGGCAGCAAGTAAGTAGTTGTGTTTGGGAATATTGTAGAAAAGGGGAATATATAGCAATGGTTATAGAAATAAGAAATGTGATTAGTAATAAATAGCTTTTAGAGTTTACTGCATCCACACAATCATAAATAAACAAAAAAATCACACTTTTAGCAAGAAAGAGAAGGAATCAATTCTACCTCATATCCAAAATAACACAAATTTCATCCTGAGATCTTAATAGAATATTCAATAAAATTTTGTAAACACAAAGTTCACTAGAAATCTACTTCCCTTTATTCAATCTAGACTAGTTCACAAAAACAAATCCAAGAGTTTCAACACAAAGTTTGAAATCTTAAAAATGCACAAATTACAATAGATTTTTATCAAAATGTTATGATCCTTAGCATGTAGGCTTCTTCCTATATTTATAGTGTCCAAAAGACAAATATAACTAAGAAACATTAATTACTTTTCTCGTATATGCAAGCTACAAAATTGGAGATAGTTGAGAGTCTTTCTCCTAAATTCCCTTATTGTATAGCATGGATGATTCTCAACTTAAAATAGAATCTCCCATTTTTCATTTCTACCACCTATTTCCAAGTAATTTAATTTTTCAAACAACTTGAAGTAATGGCTTTTAAACCAATCACTTATGTTTTTAAAACTCAACTTCATTACTCAATTACTTTGTCAGAGAGAAGAAGAAGAAGAAGAAGAAAGTTAATCTAGCTACACTATCTCAATCTTGTTCTTATTCTGGTATTGGATGTACCTATCAAATATGTATTGCACCACTCCTCCATAAACCTTTGTAATAGCTTCAGTCTCTATTTTGAACCTTAGGGACTCTCTTTCTAGGATCTTGCCGAATGTGTTTACCTTTGTCAAGTTGGGTTCTAATTCCTTGACATCACCATGAAATTTAATCAGCTTCTCAATTGAATTGAAAGTAAAAGGACTGACAACTTCATCTATCTTTTTCTAGAGAAGTAGAAGGAAGTCTTCAAGGATGCTAGAGGTTTTTCAAGTGTATAGCTTTTAACATAATAGATACAATTATCCAGCTGCTCCATCTCTTTATCAACCTCTTCTTCCAGTAGTTGCATTTCACCCAGAATGTTTTTTCGAGTTTTTGTGTAGAAAGACATGATTATTTCTAGTTGCTTTCCCCTTTGTATTGATTTATCTAGTACAATATATTATTCAATCAATAATTTCTCAAGCAATGAATTTATTTAAACTATGGTCTCTAACTGGCATTCAATAATTCTATTTTCACTATCTATTTATGCCATCAACTCCCTCAATTGAGTAACATTGCTTTGTAGATCACCCAAGCTATTTGGTATTTCTTTGTAATTCTCTCTTTATTTTTGAATGATCCATTCTATCCACTCATCAAAAACCCTAGCTTTGTCTCTTATGTCTTCAAATTCTCTGATGATGTGCTCATTGAGTTACTCTTCTACTAACATGGGTTGAGATGAATACTATGCAACCTTTGAAATGATCTCACATAGCTTGGAGATTTTCTCATTAAATTTAGCCTTTTTAGATTTTTCCTTATCCAGCTTGGAGAAGTGTGCATCTATTAGAGTTTGGGTATCCTATTTTAGTCCTTTAGTAGTAACTTTTCCTAGAGGGACTTTAGTTACTATTATGTCTATTGCAATCAATTTTCCCTTTTGTTTTCCCTCTACTGGAGTTGACATTTGAGCAAAATTTTGACTAGAAGGTTCAATGACTAAATTTGAAGTCACTTTGGTAGCTTTTGACCTTTTACCTCTCCCTCCAAGGTTCTTGAGCAGTTGTAGATCCTCTTCTTCCAAGTTTATTACTTCCCTAGCCTCTGAAGCTACTAATGAAACCAACCAAGATGAGAAGTCACTATTTGGAGGGTGAGAAGTGTTAACATATACCACCGTCTCTTGATTGGACCCTATTGCATTAAAATTTAACATTATATCATGGCATTCTCCTTCTGCACCATCTAGAAAAAGTACTCTTTCAAACTCTATCATTCTCTCCACCATCAACTACCTCCTCAACTCTTCATTTGTAGTAGTCTTGCCACCACTTTATGCTCTAGTTACCTTTTATGCCAATACTTCTTTATGGGCATGAGAATACCCCAAAGATGAAGAAATGGTATTTGAAGGAGGAGGTGGGTATCTGGGTGGTGAGAAAGGAGGAGGGTGAGGTGATGAATCTATTTCTTTTACTAAAGAGAGAGTGAAAGATGCTAGCTTCAAAGGTGGAATAATTATGATCTTTCATGAAGCTTCTGAGGTGGGGTTTATTGGGGATGTTGAAGTGTTATGAGCTGATACAGAAGGAATTTTGTCAACAGGAGGTGCTTGTGAAGCAGATGATGTTTTTTTTATGCACTTTTAACTTTTAACTTTTCTAGTCTTCATTTGCTCTCACCTTCATGTTTCCTCTTTCTGAAACTCCCCTACCTTATTTGATGTGTTATTGCCTCATCCAAATAATATCCCTTTTCCTATAACCAATTTGAAGTATTAATGAGGATGATTGAAGTTCTCTCCTTAATTGTTTTGGAACTAACTTTAATGGTTGGCAGAGGGGCCTTGTCTCCTCTCATTTGATTATATGCATCAAGTATCACATGGCAAACCAAAATTAACAATTTTTTGTATTGTTAATCTTATAAAGTCCCTTCTTCTAACTTCAAATTCATTCCTACAGTTCATCTAAAATTCCTCCAATGTGGGGATGTGCATATATTCTATAGAGACTATCTTTTTTGCAATCCTTTTAGGATCAAAGGTCATCCTAGCTTGTAAGAATTCCTACTCATAATGAAGAAACATTTCTATTTGGAAATTATTGGCCTTTTGGATACTTTGACAATTATAATTACCAATTGTGATGGGGTAGTTAACTTTTCCCTTGTGTTGCTTCGCTTGTAATTCATGTAATTATACCAATTGTCTACATAATTCCATTATTATGCATTTGTCATTGGGGTATCTTGGTAGCTCAAGTGGTGATATTGAGAAACCACTAATTCTGAGGTAAGTGAAATCAACAAATTGAATGAAGATGCAGCCAAATTGAGAGACAACCTCCCATGCCTCCTTGCTTACTCTGCTTGTTTTCAAATCATTATTTAGCTTTAAAATGATTTCATAAAACAAGCCATCAATTAATTTCTTATATTTATTGAAGTATTCAGGAAATATCAGTTGTGGGTAATACTCGTAGATAGGGTCTATTGCTAACATCCCTCTCTTGTCTAGTTTGGAGAATATTCCTTCTAAGGCTACAACATATACTAGATATGAAGTCATTTTGAAATCAAGCATCTACCTAACCTCCTTGATTTGTTCACCAATGTTATTACTTATTTTTTCATCCCAATTGATCATTGCATTGGCTATATTGACCTCAATTGTTTGGATGAAGTAATATATCCATGAGTAGAAGAATTTTGCATTTCTTTCTCCATTTATCTTGCACAACAACTGACTGATGTCATCAACTTCTTGCACAAGATATGATCTTTGAATGGTCTTCAATAATCTAGATGGTTGCTTAAATTTATTTAGATAGCTTCTATTCATAATACTTATACATTTTTATGTGCTACTCTCCCATCTATCAATGGTCCTTTGCATGTTGACATCAAGTACTTTAGATTTTGTTGGAATTTTAAGATAGTAGTTAAGGAATCATGTGTCAAACCTTATCACTATATTTCCTATTGTGTCCTTGACTATTTTAGTTAGAGGATCATAAAATTTGGCACATTCTAAAACAAATTCTAGCAATTGGGCAGTATTTGGAAATGTTGCAGCTTGAATGATCCCACTATTGGCCATAGCTTGCATAAGGGGTGTCTTGTAGGTTGCCTTAGATATATCAATTAGTTCACTTACAGATGCATGTCCCATATCGGTATCACTTATTTAAGCAAGTTTAGACACTATACACAATTCCACTAGATAGCCCTTGTACTCATAGCTCATATTGCTTGGATGTGCTTTTGCCTAAGATTTTCCTTTTCCTCTCTTTCTTGAAGATTTTAAAATTGCAAGACTAGGATCTTCTTGTGTGAAAATTACTTCTCTGCCTCTTCTGTCTCTGAATATATCTCTTGTATGTGAGACATTTGCCATAGCTTCCCTATCATAAATATGTGCACAACTTAAAATGTTCTTGTTGAAAATTTGAACAAACACATAGCTCAACATTTGTTAAACTCATTTATGCATATGATAAATTTTAGTTTCTTGAGAATCATTCTATTATGAAATTTTAGGTAAACTTTCAGTGCACATAATGAGAAGTGGGCTCAACTAGGAGAGAACAAAGAGTTGCTTTGGTCTACTTGCCTTTGCATGGCAGATTTGGAGGGTTGCCTTACTCATTTTTGAGTCATAAAAATTCCAGTTAAGCTTTCTCTTTGTATTGAGGACTTTTTGGGGTGCATTACTTAATTTATAAAAGAGAAATAAGTAATGACTTAAAAAAGTTCTCTTTGTATGGAGAAATTTTTAAAGTCACTTACTTCTTTCACAAAATAATTAATCACTTAAGCCAATCTTGATTTACACTTCAATCTTAAAATAAAGGATTTTTTGGATGCATTGACTTATTAAATCAAGGAATAAGTGATGACTGCAAAAATATCTGATTTACTCTTGCTATGGACTACAAAAGTTTTAAGAGGAAAGAATTGATATGAAGTGAAATAATGCAGTCCTTAAAATCTGATTTGGTCTATAAGGTTAAAATAGTAGATTTTTGAAAGCCTCAACTTATTTGTGAATGGAAGTAAATGAAATAAGTAATACAACCACAAAAACCCAATTTTCTTTGCATGATGTGTTTCTCCTTGGGCAGTGATTATGGAATGAAGAATTGAATCATTTGTTGTTTTAGAAGAAAGAAATTTCTTGGAGATGCATATGAATGGAGCCAGATTTAATCACAACTTCACTCACACCAAATCTATATTGAAATGGTGATGGAAAAGCATTGACTATTTTTTTTTTTTGGCAAAGGAAATAAAATGATTTTTAGAAAATTACAAACTAGATCTGCAGTTGATGTAATGGCCATTCAAAACCCTAGGTAGAGAAAAGGTCAAATAATGGAGGCAATTATCCATAATGGGAAAGAACGATTATGGCTTGGGTTTCCAAAAAATTTAGGGAAAAATATTATGATAAAATACACAAAACCAAAACCAAAATAAAAAGAAAAACATACCTGAAAGCAAGAAGAATTTGTGGGAAGAAATCTACTCAAAATTACTCCATAAGCCAGTCCAAGGAAACTTTTACATGGTGAGTTGTTCCAAAGTGATGTGGAGATGACCTGGAATGAATCTTTTATTTTCTCAACTCATTAATTTATATTTCAGGCTTGGATGACTGCCTTGCTTATTTTAGGAAATGAAGTGAAGTTCCCTTGTAAACCTAATTTACATTGAGTTATAACAAGCAGGATTTTTAGATAACTTTACTCAATTAAAATAAGTAAATCATCTTAGGAAACCCACTTGGGTCTAGGATGAATGAGCTTTTGGCTTTTTTAATGATATGAGTGATTTCATGCATGTGGGTATTTCACAAATGTGACCTAAGTATCTTTTATGAATTCTTGAGAGAATTTTGAGAAAGTTCATAAATGAAAGCATTAAATCAAAACCAAAAATTTAAACTAAATGAGAAAGTGACAACATGACCCACAATTAACACAATTCAAAAAGACCAAAAAAATTTAGAGGGGTACTCCAAGATTTCCAAGTGAAATTTTGGGGACACCAAAGTAATAGGAACTTATCTATAAACAAGGAACTAGATAACAATCTATGGATAGTTTTAGGTATGTTTAGGATGAAAGGGACTATAGTGGAAATGATACATGATTGGTATTGTGGCCCCCCCTCACTTCACACACCATAGAGATAAGGGTGTCAGGTTCTTAGCCAGAATATACCATTAACCATGCTTTATACTTGACTATAACATTAAGTCAACTTCCCCCTTGGTGATGAAATCCAAGTAGTTTGGCTTAGATAGTCAGATGTTAAAATAATTTTTGATGTTTATGTGATTTGGTCATGTGCACAAAATAATAAAAATAGTGAAACTAAGTGTTTAATTAAAAACCTCCTAATTAGACTATGTGAATTATTCTAAGCATGCAAACAACTTGAAAAGAAAGATGTGATTAACATACAAGGTGAATTCCAAATTTGAAACAAGGTATAGTGAAAACACTATATGCACAACACATAGAACTAGGTTGAGAGTGTCAAAATAGAACTGTTAAAGATAGGGTTTGGAAAACCTACTAGGTCGACTAGGTCAACCTAGTTGTTTCAGACAACAAACATGACACAGAACTAGGTTGACCAAGTTAATCTAGTTGGTTGTGCAGAGTCAATTTTGAAGGTTGAAAATTTGAAAATAAAGTACATAATAGAAAGAGATACAAGAATGTAAACTCACCTTGATGGTTCAAAGATGGAAAGGAAGAAGATTACCGATCAAACACCTTAGAGAAAACTGATCCAAAATCTACAAATTAGGTTGAGCTAGTCAACCAAACAATACAAAAACATACTAAAAAAGTGCTAAAAATGCACTAGGTTGACTTGGTCGACCTAGTTGGTTGGACTAGAATTTTGGAAAACTAAAATTTGTATTGGGTTGAGCTGATCGACTAGGCTATACAAAAACTACTGTAAAGTGACTAAAAATACACTAGGTCAACTTGGTCAACTTAGTAGGCTAAACTAAGAGTTTAAAAAGTGTTGAAAACCTATACTAGGTCAAGCTACTTTATCCATTTGCCTATTCCTATGCACAAATAAAAATAATTGGGTTGATAAAATTGAACCAGTATGTCAAAATATATGATAAAATAATGAAATAAATGAAATGAAAGTGAAAAAATCCAACAAGGGTTTGATTCACATCAAGTTCACCATAATGTATGCAATTAAAATTGCATGATGCACATAAATTAATCATAGATCATATAATAATAGAGAACACCTACATTTCAAATTGGGTATACACTCATTAAGCAGGAGCATGACCAATATGAGTATCTGTTAGACTTGGTTAGGGGATCACTTGTATCACCTATCACAACACATCATGTTAGGAAGGATTCCAAAGCCTATAGTCTAACTGATGACCATTTTTTGCCCAATAGGACAAAAATCAGTCCCCTTATTCCCCTGCTATTCTAGGCCATTTCATTTTTTGATTTTGCATGAATCTGTCCATTTCTACAGACTCTCCAAGAATTTCTACGGACTCTGCAGGTGAAATTTCTACGGACTCTACAGGTCTACTTCTACGGACTCTGTAGGTGAAGTTTCTATGGATTCTACAAAGAAGTTTTTCTATGGACTCTGCAGGTTAGTCTTTTGGCACATGAAGAATCAGTTCAGAGAGTGCTGGGTTTTACAAGGCTTCTTTAGGCTCTTGTCTAAATAAAATCACAAGGAAGGTTGGCATCATTGAACCATTGAACCAGTTCAAAGCCTTGGTTCAACAGCTTGGTTCAATCAGCCTTGGTTCAACACCTTTGTTCAATCAGCCTTGGTTCATCGATAGGTTCAACGCCTTGGTTCAATCAGCCTTGGTTCATCGGCAAGTTTAACACCTTGGTTTAATTGACAGGTTCAACACCTTGGTTCAATCACTCAAGTATAATGCAAAGTTCAACGCTTTGGTTCATCCACCTTGGTTCATCACTTGGTTCAATGCATTGGTTCAACATTTAAGTTCATCAGCAAAGTTCAACACTTGGTTCAATCAACAGGTTTAACGCGTTGGTTCAACGCCTTGGTTCAACAAAGGAATGGCGTGCAGTGTTGAACCGTTGAACCGTTAAACCATTTTTGGTTAAATCGGTCGGTTTAATGGCTTGGTTCAAGGGAGCGTCCTAAATCCAAAAGGACAAGTGCCCTTGTGGAGGGCATTTCTGAGCTCAAAAAGCCCTTGCAGAGGGCAGGGAACACTTTGAAGGCAGTTGAAGGTTTTCAAAAGTACACAAAAAGTTTAAGGCCTTGAATTCTTTCAAACTTTTTGTCTGAAGGAATTCCTTTAGATAAAAAGTCTGAAGAAATTTGGAAAAAGGCCGCAACACAAAACTCGATAAAATACTCTAAAGGAAAGGAAGCGAGCATGAGATCATTCTTGCAGACATTTTGTCTGTGGGAAAAGAGGCTAAAAGAAAAGCCTGACCAAGGAGGACAAAAGCCCGCAAAGCAGAAAAGTCGAAGTAGCAAGAAAGCTGAAGGAAATTATAGGGGTGGTGGGCCCACGAACATCAAATTTTACACTGGGGAATCTAGAGCGCAGAAGGTGCCAAGTGGCAATCGTGGAAGGCTTTGACATGCTTTTTTAGGAGCAGTGGAGCATGCCACATGTCCCATGCAAGGCTTGATGGAAGCTGACAAGTGTCAACACCCATAGTCTCCCTCTTTTGCCCCACAAGAACTATGGTGGGTCCTAGATGAATTGCTAAAGAAGGTGAAAGCTGACACATGTCCTCTTTCATGGGACCTTTAAAGGGTGCCTACAGCTTTTACAAGTCAAGCGGATGCTGCCACGCGTCCTGCCCATCTCATAACAGAATGCGCCACATGTAACTTATCTAAAAATTAGAGGAAAGTGGCCAAGGCAAGTAGAAAAGAGCCTAAGGAATGTAGTAATAAATCCAAAAAGAGAGGAGCCAGAAGAAGCCAAGTGCAGAAACATACAAAGTGATCCAAGTGGTGCAGGAAAGTGTCGATTCAAGGAGTTAATCTAGTGGTTGACATAGTACATGCCATGCGATCATCAAGAGGTGAAAATAGTGAACAACGCGACCCATTTTTCTTCATTTTGTATTGATGAGCATACAAACGGTGTGACCCATAATTTTGAATCATGACAGGGGCCGACATAACATTATCTTTAAGTGGCTTCCTCTTCCCAATGCTCAGAATGCACATGGGTCATTTGTAAAAAGGGGTGCTAAAAGGCCTCCTTTCTTCCTCTATATATTGTAAGCTTCTCATTTGAGAAAGGATCCACTCTCTTATCCTTAAGGCAAAACTCTGCCCAAAAATCTCTCGAGCTTGTAAGGCAGAGCTGCCAGATTTTACCTTAAATTAGAACTTAGCTTTTTTACCTCTATCTGGACTTGCACTTTAAAGTATATGTCTATTTTCTCCTTTTGTGTTAAGTCATTGTCTTTCATGATTTCACAAATTGATCACATGTCCAGTGCATTGTGAAGTCTCCTTTCTGTAGGTCTGCCAAAAGTGTCTACAGGGGAATGTAGGTGCCTGTGAATAGGCTACCATAAGTGTGTTTGAGGATGCCTCTGGTAGTTTCTTCCTCCCTATATTTCCACAGACCCCTAGCTGACTATTGCAGAAGAGCTTCCCACTTCAGATGAAGTGTATGGGTGCTTCTTTTTGGTGAAAAGTATATATTTAGGCTGGGTGGATCACCTTTTTCCTGGTGTATCACCTTTTCCTTTTTAAGCTTTGGTTCTATTTTCAGCATCTCTCTCTCCCTTTTCATCCCCCCTTTTTTACATTTGTTTGTTAGCAATAGGAGAAACCAAGGCCTAAAATATACATCAGAGGAAGCTAGCCCTTATCTAGAGACTCTCCCCTCTAGCTTCGCCGGTCCCATAGGTGAGAGGGGAGTTTCCATTGTTGTGTGTGGAAGGCAGGAGCTTGGCCTCCTACCTCGGGTGTAATCCACTATGTCAACAATTTTTGGCACGCCCGGTGGGATCAACTAGGATAAGTTAGGTCCAAAGAGTTGAATAATTTTTGGTGTGTTCTTCAACTGACCAGCCTTTAGAGGCTTTTGCATCAACACCAATGGCGACTCTGAGTTGAATCAACTGGTTAAGTAGTTTTTGGTGCCATCAAGAAATAGTATTCTAGTATGTATAATTCCATCATTCAGAGCCATGGACCCTATTTTCCTTAGCCAGTCTGGCTATGATCCTTACCAGCCTTATGTTAATCCTTATCAAGTTTAATATGACCAGTCTCAACCTTGTCATAATCTATATCAGCCTTATGCCCAGTCTTCTCAATGTGTCACTTCTCCCACTCAACCCAGTCTCTTTGCCAATCAACCCATTTCCACCTTCAAATGAGCACTGTTGGGATACAAAAAGTATGTAATAGATCTTGACACCAGAAGGGGATGTGGCCAAGAAATTCCTGATCATGTCATCCATCATGTGAGAAATGCACTGGATCAGGTTAAGAGTGAATGGGCTCCTATTGAAAGAGCCAATTGGCAAAGGCTTACAAGTGAGATGTTGGATGTGAGTGGTATGATTGCATCTTTGGAAGAGAAGCTGAGTATTTATGAGAGGTAACCTTACCAAGTCTATCAACTTGTATACTCACTGCCCCAAGTATCATATCAGTCATACACAGCCCCTGCTTATAAGCCAAGTCAAGCTTGTCAATGTCCTTTCCCCAATCATGTTGAGGAGAGTTCTAAAATAGTAAATCTTGTGTTTCAAGCTGATCTTGATAGACAAATCAAATTGGCAAATCTTAAAATGCAACAGTCTATTTTGGCAGCAAGGGAAGTGGAATCCAAACCCTCACTACCCTCTCACATTATGGCCCCATCACCCCAAAAAGAGATGCCCAGTACAAATATCTTGAGCTGGAATAAAGTGGTTGAGTCATGGAACAACAAGGAGGAGAAAGACATTGTCTAAGAGTGTGAGGTACAAAATGAGGTTAGTCCTTTTCAAGTCCCTCCCACCCTTCTTTAGGAAGCTTCTTACATTTCATGGCAACCCTCCTGCACTCCCCATCTCTATGATGATTCCTATGAGCTCTAAGAGGTACAAAATGAGGATAATCTAGCTAAACAAGCTGAGGAATTAGAGGCTAAGATGAAATTGCTTAGAGAAAGAGACATGGAGCTTTTAGACCCTGTAGGGGAGACTGTGCCAAAAGATACCCCTTCCACCAATCCACAAGCTGATTTCAATATTGATGAAGTGTTGGTAAGGTGGAGAGATGAAAATCAAGAAATTTTGGCCCAAGGTCTACCCCCTCCTATTCTGAAGAAATCCCCCTCTTGTGTGCCAAATCCTTTCTATCAGATGGCACTTGATCTTTTTGGCTCATCTAATGCATCAATCGATCCTACCCTCAATCCCGTGTGCCTAGCTTTTCAGCATGCCTCTTTCTATATAGCTCTTCTTGTACATGAGCAGACCCTCCCAAATCTTCACCAACCTCCTCAAGTCTTTCAACATGATCTCCAAATTCCAAGCTGGAAGAAGGAACATCATGAACCAGCTCAGGACCTTGAAGATGATAAAGTTGCTACCTATTCACAGGAGCAAGATTCCAATCCCAAGATCATGAGATGGAAGCAAATAGTGGAATCTGGGGGCAGAAAGGAAGAGGAGGAGAAAGGTTTTGCTTTAACCCTGAAAGAATATGAGGCTACTCCTACTCTCGATGATGATTGTGACCTCTAGGAGAGGCTCTTTTAGGAAGATATAGATAGGCGGATTGCAGAGTTGGAGTCCAGAGCAGGTTTCCTCAGCCAGTGTGTAATGTGTTGTCCCCCAAAAATATCACTCATTTTTGGGACAATATTTGAACTATTTTGGTCCTACAGACCAAAATCCTCTCTTCCCCTTTCAAAAATTGTTCTGAACTTTTAGGTTCTTCATTCTTCAAGATTTTTAGAAATCTATGGACTCTACAGGCTTGAAACTACGGACTCTGCAGGCTCAAATCTACAGACTCTGTAGGTTCATTTCTATGGACTCTACAAGCTAGATTTCTATGGACTCTTTCAAGGTTAGAAAAAACTATGGACTTGGTTTCTACGAACTCTGCAGGTAGATTCATTTCTACAAGCTCAAAGGCTTCTGCAGGTGATTTCAATCAAAAGAACCAGTTTCCAACACTTAGTCATTTTTGGGATTGGTTCAGTGCCTTGGTTCAATCAAAAATGTCCATCGACAAGCATCTAAGCAAGGATCAAACCATTGAACCATTGAACCGTTGAACCTTGAACCATTTTGGTTCAATAGGTTCAATGGGTTCAAAGGTTTAATGTCATCGACAAGAGTTAAGCACTTTGTCAAAGGTTTAATGGGTTCAATGGTTCAACAAGTTCAACAGCCATTTAGTTCAATGCGTTTGGTTCAAGAGAAAAAAGGACTTAGCCACATAAAGGGATTGAACTGATTGAACCATTGAACCATTGAACCAAAGTTGGTTCAATCGGCAGGTTCAACAGAGTGCCCTAGGGCCAAAGGAACAAATGCCCTTGTGGAGGGAAGGCAACATTGGTTCAAGGGTCAAAGCGACTGATCAAAAAGATAGAATTCCTTTGGATTTGTTCAAAGGCCAACAAAGAACATTTCCTTCAGATTTTTTGTCTGAAGGAAATTATTAAGAGAAAGAGCCATTGGAATTCTTTTGAAAGTATTTTCCACAAGAAAATGACTAAGGTAGATCTTGAATAAATTCCTTCAGACTTTTGTCTGAAGGAAAAGCTCGATTGAAGAGAAAAGCCCACAGAAAAATGCTCAATGGAAAAAGATGAAGTGCAGAGCAAAAGCCGCCACCTGTCATCTTCTGCAGGACCCCCAAAGGTTTCTAAAGCTTCTATAAGTTAAGTGGAATACGTCACGTGTCCTGTTATGACTCAGCAGAATGTGACAAGTGTTTGCATCCATGTTCCCCTTTTGAAGAGACGTGTCATGGATCCCATTTTCCTTAAGTTTATAATGAGTTTCATAACAGTAGAACTTGCCACTTGTCAAAGACGTAGAAAGGACCCCCCAAAGACTTAGACAAGAAGGGCTATAAAGGACAAAGAAGCAACATAGACAATTCCAAAGGAAAGTTCAATTAAAGTGATGGTTCAACCAAAGAGCAAAGAAGCACTTAAGCAGTGGAGGAGCGAGACCAAAGGACTAGAAATATCTTCAAAAGAGTTATTTCTAGTAGGTGAAATAGTGGGTCAAGTAGACTTTTGAGTGCACCAAATCAAGGATGCAAGCCTATTTTTCTTCCATGAAGTAATGGTGAATTGAACAGCTATGTAGACATCAGAGAAAGGATCAAGTAGTCCATACCAAGGAAGAGACATTAGATGAATGGACATGTTATAGTTGAGGCAATGCGTTGTTCCCAACATGGTCCCTCTAGATAGAACTAAAGGTGCATTGAAGACGTTGACTGCAGCATGGGCCTTTTTCATGAAAACAAGCACCCAAGTCTTTTTTGGAGTGTGATATATTGTAATCTCTCATTTGTTACAAGGGAGATCTTCCCCTTACCAGAAGTGAAACTCTACCCAAATTAAAAGGCGAATACTGAGACTTTGAGCTCAGATTGTAGTTCATATTATTTTATTTGAATGAGAAAGCAAGTGACTTGCAGAATTTGTGTTGTTATAGCTTGTGCTATTTTAGGAAATTGTTCTTATGTCTATTTCCTAGGAGCATTCTTGTTTATTTTATCTAATAAGTAGAACTAGCGGAAGTAATCAGGAAGGTGTCCTGAAGCCAACTACTTTCAGACTTTGTGTTGTCATAGTTGCCTTCAGTGTGTGTTTATTTTCTATTTCTATGTAAAGGACCTTGGGATGCCTTTGTGCCCCCATTGTTCTTGATATCTCACTCTTGGGCAGTCGAGGTGGAGACTTTGTGCTACATCTCAGGATGTTGGTTACTTTGCACTTTTAGTCACTTGTTACCATAAAGAGTCCTGCTATTTGCAAGAACAAGCACTTCTAAAAGAAGAGAAGTGCCTTCTATCACTTCACTAGGATTTATACTATCTAGGAAGGGATTTAGCTCTTGGCTGAATGTTACTTCTGAAAGAAGAGAAGTGCCTTCACCAATCACCCAAAATTTCTCCTCTATTTGTTAGCATCATCTCTAAAAAAAGAGAGATGGATGGTTCATTCCACCCCTGTGTCTTACTTTCTACTTATATATATATATATAGTATATAGCCTCTGTATATTTAATAGGGAACCTCCCCTTGATGAGAGGAGAGATTTTTCCCCTTTAGATGTGGTAAACTTGCAACATTGGATGACCAATCTCCCTATGTTGTGGTGATAGGAGCTATTTTGGTCACCAATTAGCTGGCCGACAAAATATTCACCCAACAATTTTTGGCGACTCCACTAGGGATGAACGTGCAGTCTGAAGCCTCAAGTTTCAAATTGAAGCATTTCCTTCCCTTATCCATTATACAAACTCTGGCGACTCCATTCCATGTCTTACCCATTATCATTATAGCCTTACCATCTTCCTCCACTTCTATTATTTTATCTGGTCTACAAAACCAGAGCTACTGGGAAAGAGTGCGCAGTTTGAAGCCTCAAGCTGAAGCAGGGCCAGTTCTTTTCCATTTTGTTCTGCAATTTGGCCACTCCACCCAAATTTGTTATCCCTATTTTTGATAATTAAATCATGGTAGTTCAAGGCCCCTGGGGTAACTCTTTTGGCCCACTCAACTTGACTCCACCTCTACATGAACTTCCATGCAGCTCAAGAAAGAACTTCCCCAAATTCTTTGGAGATGGGAGAGTTCACCCTGATGAACACATTGTAGCTTTCAACATAACTTGTGGTGTGATAGGGGTGGAATTTGAAGATGTGGCAGTCAGGCTTTTTGTGAAGACACTACAAGGTGTTGCTATAGACCAGTTCTACCATCTGCAAGGTGGATCAGTGACTGACTGGGACACACTTAAAGCCAAGTTTGAAGCAAGGTTCAAGCTTGTAGAAGATGCACATGCCTTGCTAGCCCAACTCACATAGATGAAGAAGGAGCCTCATGAGCCTATGAGGGATTTCATTGCCAAGTTTGACAAGCTGAGAAACAAGATTCTTGTAATTGCTTAACCAACCCCTGAAAACCTCAAATGCTTCTTCATCAACTCACAGCTACCTGAAGTGAGTTTTTTGCTGAGACAGGCTAGACACATAGACCTTGCTGCTACTCAAGACTTGGCTACTGAGGTAGAAGATGACCTTATCTTGTCAAGAAAGATAAGGAGAGACCCAAATAGAGGCAAATCTTCTTTATCTTTTGAGAATTCATCTACAGCCACCACTGACCCAATAATACAAAAGCTGAAAAATGAACTGCTAGCCTTGAAAGGCAAATGGCCCAAAGTATGTCTGCTCCTCTTAATTGGGATATGCGAAGGAGGGCATTTCAGAATCATCCATATCAAGGCAATGTCGCCAGGAATTAAGAGAAACCAAATCATCTTCCTCCCCTATAGAGGAACCTTGCCCTTGAAGCACCTCCAACCAACTTAGTAGTTGGATATCTAGAAACATAACATGTTTTCTATTTCCAACCTGAGTTCGAGCAAGAAAATGACACTAATCTCTTTAGGGAGGATCTAGAAGAATTAGATGGTGACTCCCACATTGGTTTCTTGAATTACCAGGATGAACCCAAAAGCGAAGGTGAAGCAGTTGAAGAATCATATGCAGTATTCACCCAGTCTAAGAATCAGTCAGCCCAGCAGGCTAACAAAGAGAAGACAAAGGAGTGACCCCAACTAGCAATTTCAATTGCTGAGCAGAGAACCCCTCTTCCTTTCTAGTCAATGGACCCAGTGATTGCCAAAGAAGTAAGTACATTGAACATATCTACACCTACTTCAAATTCACATATCAGTCCTCCCCCTCCCAAAAACCAAAAGGATGAACTCCCATCCTCTCTTCCAAGTCCATCTCAGTCATTTGACATGATTGATCATGTCAAGAAATCCAAAATTCAAATGACTGAGTTTGAATCCCTACAAGCCAATCTTGAGTAGTTAAACATTGGTGAAGAGCTAGGTGTGGACCTATCTGAGGCAAAGATTGTGGTCACCCAAATGTCATCCCTTGCTGCTCAAATTTTGTTTGAGCCTTCAGGTAGGGGTAATTACTCATTGACCACAGAGGATGCTCATGTCTCAGCCAATCAAAGTCTCGTGGCTAGCAATCCAAGATTTGATCTAAACAAGACATTAGAAGAATTGGTAGGGTACAGTACAAATCAGAAGGATCTTCCATCTGTAATGAAGAGAAATCTGATAGAATATCAACTTCTAATGATGCTTGGATCTTGGAATCTAATGGCAACAATTCTTCCACTAATGCTAGAGCTGGGACTGTGTTGATATCTCCTTAAGGAGATATTTTTCCTTCATGCAAGTTGTAGTTTAGCAACACCAATAACACAACTGGATGCAAATCTCTATTGCTTAGATTGAAGACTACTCAGGATGAAGATATAAAACTCATTCACACCAAAGGAGATGCTGAGCTGATGGTTTGTCAGGAGTATAATGCTGACAATCAAAATATGTGTTGGACTGAACCAGCAAAACAACAAGCTATGGTTGTGGACCATACTGTTGTACTCCAAAATCAACAAAAGGAGCCATTGGCCAAGAGAGCAAGGAGTTATGGTTTTCAAAGAGAAGACCACATCTTGCCATGGAGCAAGAAGAGAGAGCCAAAAGGAGTTCATAGAAAATTGGTTTCTTGGTGGAGAGTTCCATTCACCCGTCACCATTTCTATGGACAAAATGGTTTCTTGTTGGTTTATCAAGATGGCACACCATTTTCACTGTCTCACAGTGGGAGGCATCTGAGGTGCTTCAAATCTTGAGGCATCAGATAAGATCATCTGTACATATGTATGTTTATATAGTCTTTAGTTCTATTTTGTGCTTTTCATTCTCATTTTTGGTGCCTTTCTTTTTGGGTAGCATGACTCCATAGCCCAACGGCATACTTTAAGGCACTGGATATTCTGGTTTCTACTCCCCTCAGCTGTGTTTCAATTTTCCAACTGAAAGAAGTTCCCCAACTGGAGCCAGTTGTTGTCCCCCAAAAATATCACTCAGTTTTGGAACAACATTTGAACTATTTTGGTCCTACAGACCAAAATCCTCTCTTCCCCTTTCAAAAATTGTTCTGAGCTTTTAGGTTCTTCATTCTTCAAGCTTTTCATAAATCTACGGACTCTACAGGATTGAAACTATGGACTCTTCAGGCTCAAATCTACAGACTCTGCAAGTTCATTTATATAGACTTTGCAAGCTAGATTTATATGGACTCTTTCAAGGTTAGAAAAAACTATAAACTCTATAGGTAGGTTCATTTCTACAGGTTCAAAGGCTTCTACAGGTGAGTTCAATCAAAAGAACTAGTTTCCAACACTTAGTCATTTTTTAGATTGGTTCAGCACCTTGGTTCAATCAAAAATATCCATCGACAAGCATCTAAGCAAGGATCGAACCATTGAACCGTTGAACCTTGAACCATTTTGGTTCAACGGGTTCAATGGGTTCAAAGGTTCAATGTCATCAGCAAGAGTTAAGCACTTCGTCAAAGGTTCAATGGGTTCAATGGTTCAATAGGTTCAATGACCATTTGGTTCAAGAGAACAAAGGACTTAGCCACATAAAGGGATTGAACCGATTGAACCATTGAACTATTCAACCAAAGTTGGTTCAATCAGCAGGTTCAAGGGAGTGCCCCAGGGCTGAAGGAACAAATGCCCTTATGGAGGGTAGGCAACATTAGTTCAAGGGTCGAAGCGACTGACCAAAAAGATAGGATTCCTTCGGATTTGTTCAAAGGTTGACAGAGAACATTTCCTTCAGACTTTTTGTCTGAAGGAAATTATTAAGAGAAAGAGTCGTTAGAATTATTTCGGAAGTATTTTCCATGGGAAAATGACTAAGGCAGAGCCCGAAGGAATTCCTTCAGACTTTTTTCCAAAGGAAAAGCCTGACTGAAGAGAAAATCCCACAAAAAAATGCCTGATGGAAAAATATGAAGTGCAGAACGGAAGCCGCCACGTGTCATCTTTCGTGGGACCCCCAAAGGTTTCTAAAGCTTCTATAAGTTAAGCGGAATATGTCACGTGTCTTGTTATGACTCATTGGAATGTGACAAGTGTTTGCATCCATGTTCCCCTTTTGAAGAGATGTGTCGTGGATCCCATTTTTTGTAAGTTTCTAATGATTTTCATAACAACAAAACTTGCCACTTGTCAAAGACGCAGAAAGGACCCCCCAAAGACTTAGACAAGAAGGGCTATAAAGGACAAAGAAGCAACATGGATGATTCCAAAGGCAAGTTCAATTAAAGCAATGGTTTAACTAGAGAGCAAAGAAGTGCTTAAGCAGTGGAGTAGTGAGACCAAAGGACCAAAAATATCTTTAAAAGAGTTATTTCTAGCAGGTGAAACAATGGGTCAAGTAGACTTCTGAGCGCACCAAATCAAGGACACAAGCTTTTTTTTATTCCATGAAGTAATGGAAAATTGGACAGCTATGCAGACATCAAAGAAAGGACCAGGTAGTCCATACCAAGGAAGAGACATTAGATGAATGGACATGTAATAGTTGAGGCAATGCGTTGTTCCCAGCATGGTCCCTCCAGACAGAACTAAAGGCACATTGAAGACGTTGACTGCAGTATGGGCCTTTTTCATGAAAACAAGCACCCAAGTCTTTTTTGGAGTGCTATATATTGTAATCTCTCATTTGTTACAAGTGAGATCTTCCCCTTACCAGAAGCGAAACTCTGCCTAAATTGAAAGGCAAATATTGAGACTTTGAGCTCAAATTGTAGTTCATATTATTTTATTTAAATGAGAAAGCAAGTGACTTGCAGACTTTGTGTTGTTATAGCTTGTGCTATTTTAGGAAATTGTTCTTATGTCTATTTCCTAGGAGAATTCTTGTTTATTTGATCTAATAAGTAGAACTAGCAAAAGTAATCAGGAAGGTGTCCTGAATCCAACTACTTTTAGACTTTGTGTTGTCATAGTTGCCTCCAGTGTGTGTTTATTTTCTATTTCTGTGTAAAGGACCTTGGGATGACTTTATGCCCCCATTATTCTTTGTATCTCACTCTTGGGTAGTCGAGGTGGAGACTTTGCGCTACATCTTAGGCTGCTGGTTACTCTGCACTTTTAGTCACTTGTTACCAGAAAGAGTCCTGTTGTTTGCAAGAACAAGCACTTCTAAAAGAAGAGAAGTGCCTTCTGTCACTTCACTAGGATTTCTACTATCCAAGAAGGGATCTGGCTCTTGGCTGAATGTTACTTCTGAAAGAAGAGAAGTGCCTTCACCAATCACCCAGGATTTCTCCTCTATTTGTTAGCATCATCTCTAAAAAAAGAGAGATGGATGGTTCATTCCACCCCTATGTTTTACTTTCTGCTTATATATATAGTATATAGCCTCCACATATTTAATAGGGAACCTCCTCTTGATATGAGGAGAGATTTGTTGATGTGGTAAACCTACAACATTGGATGACCAATCTCCCTATGTTGTGGTGATAGGAGCTATTTTGGTCACTAGTTAGCAGGTCGACAAAATATTCACCCAACATGATGGATGGTTTAGACCCAACGACACACTCCATGTCTAAACACACCCCACCTACACATCTCTAAGAGAGATATCAGGCCATGCCTGATATAGATGAAGTTTTGACCAAATGGAAAGAGGAGAATCATTCGATTCTAGTTTAAGGACTGCCTCCTCTTCTACATGAGTTCGTCTATCAGCCTTCCATTTTCCCTATTTTTGAGGAGGAGCCTATCTTGAAGGAAGAAAGTGAAGAGGAGTATGCTCAGTTAATGACTAATTAGGGGGACTTCATGAGTGCAGATGAGGAGGAGATCACCATAGGTACCCCCTTTGATGAATAAGAAGATGAGTCACAAGCTTTTTCCTCTATCTCTAATGAGGAAGAAGTGATTTATGCCCCTTTTCTCATTTTGGAGGACGTCATGGAGGGGAACGGGCACTTTCTTGACCATGATTTGAATGATTTGTTTGAATTCTTTGAGGCAGGTTACATTATCCTTCAAGGAGGCTATGAGCTAGATAAGAGTGGAGAAGGTAGCATTGGAACTCAAATAAGTATGCAAAGGGGCTACAGGCTTTCAGATTTATCCTTTCAAGAGGTTGGTGAATCTGAAGATACTTCCTTTGAATTCATCAAGGAGGATGGTCATACCATGGAACCTGAGCATGAGGTAGAATAAAACAAGCCAATTCATGATGCACTGCAAAGAGACTATGCATATCAAGGGGCTTATGGTGATGAGCCAGCAACGATTGATTTCTTGATGAGATACACCAGCATGAAGAACCAACAGAAGGCAAGCTTCCAAGAACAAACAGAGTACGTATATGTTGGAATCATGTTTGAATCTAATCCACTTGGATACAAGTCAACCTAGGTGGCAGGCAAGAGGAGTAGGTCACCAAATCTCTATTTAATTCAGCGACTTGTCTAGCAACATAAGTTTTCTTGCCAGGAAGGAGACTTAAGAAGTTTTCCCTTTGATCCAGGAGGGAAGCAAATGTACCTAGTTATTTGTATATAGTAGTTTCTTTTAGTTTGCTTTTCCTACTTTCCCTAAGTGCAGTTTGCACAAGTAGTGTTTTTAGCCTTGTGTCTTTTCCTTTGTGTGTGGGGTAAAGGCTTCATGTTTGATTCTTGGATATTTGGGGCTGTTGCTAACCTTTCTTCAAAGTTGCATTCTGACTCTATGCCCAATGGACTACAAGGCAAACTGGTCTCTAAGCATAGCAGGCATGCCTCCCCTGGGAGTCACCAATTTGTTAACCATTTTTTGCACAACAGGCCAAAAATCGGTCCCCTTCTTCCCCTGTTGTTCTAGGCCATTTAATTTTTTGATTTTGCATGAATCTGTCCATTTCTATGGACTCTCCAAGAATTTCTATGGACTATGTAGGTGAAATTTATATGGACTCTGTAGGTCTATTTCTACAGACTCTGTAGGTGAAGTTTCTACGGATTCTGTAAAGAAGTATTTCTACGGACTCTGTAGGTTAGTCTTTTAGCACATGAAGAATCAGTTCAGAGAGTGTTGGGTTTTACAAGGCTTCTTCAAGATCTTGTCTGAATAAAATCACAAGGAAGGTTGGCATCATTGAACCAATTCAAAGCCTTGGTTCAACACCTTGGTTCAATTGGCCTTGGTTCATCGGCAGGTTCAACGCCTTGGTTCAATCGGCCTTGGTTCATCAGCAGGTTCAACGCCTTGGTTTAATCAGCAAGTTCAATGCCTTAGTTCAATCGCTCAAGTTCAATGCTTTGGTTCATCTGCCTTGGTTCATCACTTGGTTCAATGCATTGGTTCAATGTTTAAGTTCATCAGCAAAGTTCAACGCTTGGTTCAATCGGTAGGTTCAACGTGTTGGTTCAACGCCTTGGTTCAACAAAGGAATGGAACACAATGTTGAACCATTGAACTGTTGAACCATTTTTGGTTCAATCAGTCAGTTCAACGGCTTGGTTCAAGGGAGCGTCCTAAAGCCAAAAGGGCAAGTGCCCTTGCGGAGGGAAGTTCTGAGCTCAAAAAGCCCTTGCAGAGGGCAGGGAGCACTTCGAAGGCAGTCGAAGGTTTTCAAAAGCACGCAAAAATTTTAAAGCCTTGAATTCTTTTGAACTTTTTGTCCAAAGAAATTCCTTTGGATAAAAAGTTTGAAGAAATTCGAAAAAAGGCCGCAACACAAAACCCGAGAAAATACTCCGAAGGAAAGGAAGCGAGCGTGAGATCATTCTTGCAGGCATTTTGTCTATGGAAAAAGAGGCCAAAAGAAAAGCCCAACCAAGGAGGACAAAATCCTACGAATCATAAAAGCCAAAGTAGCAAGAAAGCCAAAGGAAAGTCTAGGGGTGATGGGCCCGCGAACGTCAAATTTTACACTAGGGAATCCAGAGCGCAGAAGGTGCCAAGTGGAAACCACGAAAGGCTTTGACATGCTTTTTTAATAGCATCAGAATGTGCCACATGTCCCCTACAAGGCTTGGTAGAAGTTGACAAGTGTCAACACCCGCAGTCTCCCTCTTTTGCCCTGTGAGAACTGTGGTGGGTCCCAGATGAATTGCTAAAAAAGGAAGAAGCTGACACATGTCCTCTTCCGTGGGACCTTCAAAGGGTGCCTAAAGCTCCTACGAGTCAAGCGGATGCTACCACGTATCTTTCCCATCTCACAGTGGAACACACCACATGTAACTTATCTAAAAATTAGAGGAAAGTGGCCAAGGAAAGCAGAAAAGAGCCTAAGGAATGCAACAACAAAGCCAAAAAGAGAGGAGCCAGAAGAAGCCAAGCACAAAAACATACAAAGTGATCCAAGTGATACGGGAAAGTGTCAATTCAAGGAGTTATTCTAGTGGTTGACATAGTACCTACCATGTGATAATCAAGAGGTGCAAATAGTGAACAACATGACCCATTTTTCTTCATTTTGCATTGATGAGCAAACAAACAATGTGGCCCATAATTTCAAATCATGACAGGGGCCGACACAACATTATATTCAAGCGGCTTCCTCTTCCCAATGCTCAGAACACACATGGGTCATTTGTAAAAAGGGGTGCCAAAAGGCCTCCTTTCTTCCTCTATATATTGTAAGCTTCTCATTTGAGAAAGGATCCACTCTCTTATCCTTAAGGCAAAACTTTGCCGAAAAATCTCTCGGGCTTGTAAGGCAGAGCTGCCAGATTTTACCTTGAATCAAAACTTAGCTTTTTTACCTCTATCTGGACTTGCACTTTAAAGTATATGTCTATTTTCTCCTTTTGTGTTAAGTCATTGTCTTTCATGCTTTCATAGATCGATCACAACATGTCCAGTGCATTGTGAAGTCTCCTTTCTGTAGGTCTGCCAGAAGTGTCTACAGGGGAATGTAGGTGCCTGTGAATAGGCTGCCATAAGTGTGTCTGAGGATGCCTCTGGTAGTTTCTTCCTCCCTATATTTCCATGGACCCCTAGCTGACTGTTGCAGAAGAGCTTCCCACTTCAGATGAAGTGTATGGATGCTTCTTTTTGGTGAAAAGTGTATATTCAGGCTGGGTGGATCACATTTTTCTGGTGTATCACCTTTTCCTTTTTAAGCTTAGGTTCTATTTTCAGCATCTCTCTCTCCCTTTTCATCCCCCCTTTTTTACATTTGTTTGTTAGCAGTAGGAGAAACCAGGGCCTAAAAGATACATCAGAGGGAGCTAGCCCTTATCTATAGACTCTCCCCTCCAGCTTCGTCAGTCCCACAGGCGAGAGGGGAGTTTCCATTGTTGCGTGTGGAAGGGCAGGAGCTAAGCATCCTACCCTTGGGTGCAATTCATGGCATCAACACTAACACAGTCACATAAAAACCCTAAAAGAGTCCTATGGTTTGATATTCATTTATGCTAATGAACAAGAAAGTAAACTATTCTAATAACAAGAAAAGTAAACTAATCTAGTGCATACCAAAGCTTGTGGCACAAAGTGAGGGGTTAGATGCAAAGCAATCAAATATGTATAGGGAACTTCAAATAAAGTAAGTATGAGTAACACCAATACATAGAATATGAAGATCAATATTATTCGATCCAATACTTATGCTACTTCTATCTACTAAAAGAGAGGAGAACATAGTTAGAATATACTTACCTGAATATGAACCCATCATGATTCAATCTCTCCCTTGGCCAATGGGGCTTTGAAAGAGGTTATTGTGGTTTGTAAGTATCACTTTGTTAGGCCAAAGCATCCAAGACCTATCCATAAGACTATATTCTCCAAAATAAGAAACTTAAGTTAAGTTTCCTCGATTAGAATGGTAGAAGAGTAGATTATGAAGAAGCGTGAGTGAATAATAACTCCTTATTGCCTTGTATTCATAAATGACCAAAATGACCTTGTATATATAGGAGTATCTTTCTTGAAAATCACTCAGACATGTCAGTTGTACTAGGTTGACTAGGTTGACCTAGTACATTCTTGGGCTAATGCTTAAAGTCTGTGTTAGGTCAGCCAAAAGGTTAAAAATTCAAAATATCTAAAGTTACCCCATAACATACTAGGTTGACCAAGTTGACTAGTTGAGTGAATAGGTCAAAAGAGTGATAAGGTAAGGAATGAAGGATAGAAAGAGGAAAAAGGCTAGAAGACTATGCAATAGAGGAGAAACAACTTAGGGAAAGGTTTTTAGGAGATGAATGGATTGGAAATAATATGGCAATAAGGGACAAAAATCTTGTGAAGCACCAAAGGTCTGCCCAACCCTTTCTTGGTACACCCTTTAAGGCATGCACTCAAAGAGATTGAGTTGTGATGGGTTCTTTCAAGATGCAAAGCATCAGTATTTGATAAAAGTTAAAAATATTATGTGTATACACAATGCTTCCTTTTAATTTAATTGTGTTTTTAGAGATGCAATTATGCTTTGGCTTCATCTTGAGTTAAATAAAAGGGGCATACCTTTATCTAATATATATAAGCATGGCATATTTTACATCTAAAGGGAATATTCTCATAGTCTATAGCTTATTACCATTGTATACCTCCAATGTCAAGGATTAGACAATCAGTCAAGGGTTTTTCCCAATCTAAATTCACATAGATCCTTACGTAGTTCAGGACTCCTAGATTCTTGGTCAAGTTTTTTTTTTTTTAAATTCTCTTATAACATACCATATTTTTTAGGGATAATTCTTTCTAATACTCACCAAGTAATAGGGAAATATTAATTAGACAATCACTTTGGTGGGGAGATCCTACATAGGATTAATTGTTGGGGTCTAATTTTACATGAAGAGGCTAGCTTATTTCATGAACCAGGGGCTAATTTGAAAGGCTGGGACTCCTTTCTTAGAGGACAAGATACTCATCAATTATCCTTTTGGCATCATGAGTATATCTATTGATCCTGTAGGCTTCCAAGAATTCTTGGATCCAGAGTTTTAGAGGGATCCAGAGTTTTAGAGTCTTAGAGCTAAGGAAAACACCCATGAATATATACATTATGGCCTCTTCTTTGAAGTGCTAGAGTTTTCCTTCCATTTTGGACACTTGTGAGTGCATTCATACTTAATATAATAACCATTTTCCTTTGTTGAGAAATGTTGTCTTGTTACCATTCTCTAAGCATGATATTTAAGGAATTACTAAAACTGTTCTTTGTGAATTGGATCTATGTCATTTAAGTTGGATTTTTTGAAATCTAGGTTTTTTGAGGAGCTAATGGCATCCTCAAGACAACAAAATGAATCTCAGTCAAAATGGAATTAAGGTAGGATCTGATCTTATTATTGTGAGCTTGGAGGGAGAGATGGTTTTAGACACTAAGGGCCATAAAAGAGGGTTAGGTGAGAGCTCTTAGGGAATATTAATTTTTATTTTGTAATAGTGTACTTAATTTATACAAGACCAAATTTATGGCATTTATTTTATAAAGCATCTACTTATTACATCTATATTTTTCAACAAATTTTAACAAATTGTCCTTTACCAAATCCTAGAAGGTTTGATAAAAATGTGTCACAATCCATCCAAACCCTAGGCTTTGTATGGTTGGAAATAGAATACAATGGTTTTTAGTTCATTATTTGTCACTGTCATGATAAGCATATCATTGTATTGTTGTTGAGTTATTATTGGAAGGTTTTTAACAAGATCATTCTGATATTTAATTTTTTGAGGATAAGAAATCCTGTTAGAATATCATTATAATACATGGTTGCATGTTTGTTAGTTTATTTTTTGGATGTGATGTATGTACCATCTTCTTAATTAAGTTATTAGATATTATTATCATGTTACCTATTTAATGTAGACAAGTGAAATAATTTTGTGTTAGAGTCTCCTTGGTAGATCCACTATTATCTTGATATTTGGTCCCAATATTGTTCATTTCTTTACTGTAAATATGCAAGTTTTTGAATAAGAGAAGATTCTTGAGTAGTCATGGTTATTTCAAATCCTTTATCACAAATATAATGTTGGAGCTTAGAAATATTTGACAATATGACATAAAATTTTAAGAAAATATTCCCAATGACAAATTTATTCTAGCATTTCATTTTATTTTTTAGATATTTTAGTTTACCCAAGTACTTGTATATATCATAACCATGAATTCCATCCACTTATTTCCACCATTTCTCAATATTTGGTTCAAACTTCATATGTGCAAGCCACATTCACTAAAATTGGAATTCAAGAATTTTAATATGACTTGTGTGCTTTGTAATATGTAAAAATATACTCCAATGGTAAAGAGGGTGGCATCACATCCTTGAATTTATAGAAATAGATCAAAGGAAAACCAAACTTCCAAGACAACACTCTATCAAGCTTATCTTCCCTATGTGAAATACTTTTTTGCATATTGATCCAAGTGAAGAGAACTTGAGAAAATTCAAGATCAACCAGTTGATCATCCCTTTCTAGATTGAGTAACGTGTCAACAACCCTCTCATTGAGCCTAACCCCTCCCCTTTTCTCATCCATAGATTTGATAACATTGAAATCTCCCATACTGATAGGAAGTCCAAAGAGCAAGAGGCTTCACCTTCCAAACATGCCCAATACCATCTTATATGATAGGCTTAATGAAGGTAAAGTAGGCAAATAGAAAGCTCCCATTAGGCCAATTACATGGGAGCAAAGAGAATTCTAAGGTGGTATTGACAGTGAAAATTTTGATAGAAATAAATTTATTCTCCCTTACAATCTCCTTAATGATGAGGAATATGAAACACCTCAATATTTATAGCATTGTGGTCAAAATGAATAATGTCCTTAAAGAGGTGTGATGGGATATTGCATAACGAATGGAGATATTTTGAGCCCAAAGGCTCATGGTGATTAAGGTTAATGACTATTTGATGCTAAATTGCTAGGAGATTACCTCCATTCGAAGAGACATGCAAGTTCATTATTCTGAGGGGGAGAAATCCTATGTGGCTCAGAATGATCTTCTTGCAAGAATTAATAACCATTTGCACCAGTGTATGCAAGACGCAACTTTTTGTAAAAAGGAGATTCATATGTAAACTAATACCTTGGATTTCATTCATGGAAATAGTAATGAATTGTATAGTATTAAAAATCATCTCATGGAAGTTGACCAAAGTCTTAACATCCTTTTCCATGATGTTCGCCATTAGAAGTGCCATAAGAGCAAGGTTCCCAAGATAGCATTTAAGGAGGAGAAATAGGAATACCTAAGGGACCAAGGAGAAGGGAAATAGTCCTTTTCTTTTTTATTCTTTTAAATTCGTCATCAAATTTTCTACTTTTCTTTAGTAAATAAAGGATATTATAGTCCTATACTTGTCTGTTGTTATGAAAAGTGTCTTTTAGATTTTTAACAATGGATGAATATGTTAGATTTTGGCTGAAATGGTTTCTTTTGATTGCAAGGTAGTTTATTTCATGATGTCCCTTGGCTCTAGTTGTCATCTGGCTCTTTTCTTTCAATAAAATCATAATTGGAGATAAGATAAAAATAGATGATAAAATTCAATAAACTACCTAGGATAGAGGAAAATTTTTGGAAGCAAAGTCAAATTGCTCAAGGAAGGGGATATAAATAAAAAATGCTTCCACATGTCCACAATAATAGAAGAAAAAAAATAAAAGAGTAAAATAATTGCTCCATAAGGAAACATCCTATCAAAAAATGAAGACATTAGGAAAGATCTAATTTCATACTTCATGTCACTTCTTACTGAAGGGGACTTTCCTAGGGAACAATATCAAAATAAAATGCTTAGCCACATACCATGCCTCATCTCATATAGAGACAATGAAAACCTAATGAAATAATTCTCAGAGGAAGAAGTTAAAAATTAGAAAATACACTTGGAGTAAAAAAATTCCCTAGTAGTGATTGCTCCAAACCTAGTTTTTTCCCTAAAATATTAGAAAATTATAAGCAAAGATGTTGTCAAAGTTGTGAAAGAAACTATAAAAAGGGGGCTATTATGAAATAATGGAGCAACACATTATTATCCCCAGTTCCCAAGGAAGATGACCCAATTTTTTTTCACAACTACAAACCCATATCCATTTTTAATATAATTTATAGGATTGTCTCAAATATTATGGCCAACAAGCTTAAAGTACTTCTACCAAATCTTATCTCAAGAGAATAGGTAGGATTTATGGCATGTAGACAAATCTTAGATAGAATTTTTATAGTGCACACCCTAAAACATAAGAAAAGAGAAGGGATGTCATTCAAACTTGATATGAATAAATCTTATGATAGAGTAAATTAGGATTGTTTGAAATAAATTCTGATTTTTTGGTCATCTATGCTTGGAGGCAATGGACATATATTTTTATCTCTACACCTACATTTTCTATTATAATTAATAAGGTCCTAGTTGGAATTTTTTAAGCTTATAGGGGTTTAAGATAGGGGACCCTATCTGTCCTACCTCATCATTCTATTGAAAAAATCCCTTGGAAGAACAATAAAAACAACTAAAATATAAAGTAAAATCACAAAGATGCAAACTTATATTAAACTCCAAATATCTCTCACCTCCAATTCTTGGATGATACAGTTCTTGTATAAGATCCTAGTGTCAAGTAAGTTAGGAGCTTGAAATAAATTCTTGACACATGATATTGTATTTGGATTAAAAAAATAATGATAACAAATCCAATATCTTATTTTTTCAATACCCCTCTAAAAATTTAGAACCAAATTTGTGATATTCTGGAATTTGACAAGGCCCTTACCCAGAAAATATTTTGGTATTCCTCTTTTTGAAGGAAACATCAAGAAGTAAACATGGAATGATATATTAGATAGAATTCAAGGTAAGCTTGTGTCTTGGAAAGGTAAGTGGCTAACCATAGTTGGGAGAATTCAACTCGTCAAGACCTCTCTACAATCTATGCCCACATATATGATGTATTATTTTCAATCCCCAACCTCCACACTTAGAATAATCAATAACAAATCAAAGAATATTCCTTAGGAGTGACATAGAATAAAATAATAAAATGAATTTGGTTGCATGGAGGAACATCTTCCTACCAAAATCATGGAGAATACTTGGTTTCAAAATGAGTAAACAAATGAATAGAGATCTTGGAGATAAGTTTCTATAGAGAGCACATAAGGAGGGAAATCAAATGTGGAGGTTATTCAAGATAAGTATCTAGACTACAAGCACATAGAACACTTATTCTCCCAAATTAACCTATTTGATGGCATAGAAGCATGTAGTTTTATTATATCTTATAGAGATGTAATAGCAACAAAGGTAATATGGCATCTAAAAATGGAGATAAGGCTAGCTTCTTGGAGGATACCTTGTTGGAAGATTCACTCTTGACCCATCAAGTAAGAATAGAGGAATTTAAATTTTTTATTGAGGAATGATGGGGAAACATGGTTTGAGACTATATAGAGGAAGATAATGATTATATGAGATAGATCATCTTGGAATTTCCCATAAATAGTTATAAGGAATTGACACATGGTTTATCAATGGGGTCAGAAGTCAAGCCAGATAGTTTGCCTTGAGGCCATAGCTGCAATGGTTGTGGGGGTATTTTTTTTTCTCCTCTATATATGATGATTGTTTGAAATTCTGAATGTGGGAGGAGTGATTATACCTATTATCTTATAAAGGTTTCAATTTTATATGCCTATGCATTTCCCTCAAAATTCCTATAAATGACTTGTGAAATTTAAAAACTCGATGCATTGTGACTACATAGAGGACCAGTATGTATTGAGCTATTGACTCTACCTGTATAAATATAATGCTCTTTTGACATAATTTATATACTAACAATAAACATTCTATGTTGGATCCTACCATGAGGTAGTAACATCTTTTGTTGATATTGCTTAGTTCTAGACTTTGACCCTTCAAATATGCAATGCCCCCCTTTTTGAGCTAATCAGTGGGATGAGACCCTTAGCTTGTGCATTCATAAGGGCTAAGGATTTTAAAGATAAAATGGGAGTATTGGTGAGTTTCAAGGATATATTTTGATAAATCACTTTATTATCTACTTTTTGGGACCTTTTTAAGGGTCATCCTAAAAGTGTTTTTATAAGGAAGATTGTAATATATCTTTTTATTAAAAGGAAAAAGTAATTCTCCCTTTCTATTTTGAGAACTACAATTGGAGGAAGAATATAAAAAGAAAGGGAGGCTCATTTGAAAAGGGTTATGCAAATTTTATATTATAAATCTTATGCAAGTATGTCAAGCTTGAGCAAGTGACTTGAGGACAAAAACCTTCAACTGCACCAAGGAGTTTGGAGATGAAAACCTCCATTCTTCTACCAAGGCAACTCTATTCAAGGGCTGTAATTTTTCCATAATTGTGCATAAGTGTATGAAAGAGGTTATACAAATGTGTCTTTGGACACCACCTTCATCAAGGAATTAGTATAATATTTCAAAAATTTGTAAATATTCAAATTATAGGTCAAAGAGGTGTGTGAACTCAAGGGAGGAGCTAGAGACAAGTTTGAAATCTATTTAAAGTGTAGAGACTTCCTTTGGAAGGGTTGAAACCCCTCATAAGATCTAAATTTATACTTTAAAACCCTCTTCTAGGGTTGAAGAAATTATCATAATTTATTTTAGTCATTCAATGATTTGTGTGGATCAATTTACATGCATGAAAGGACAATCTAGGCCCTAAAATATTCCAAAATTTATTATAATATTTTGGCACTTGGGCAACTTGCTTAGAGAGCCCCATAAAGTGAATTGGGGGGCAAATTCCAAGGAAAAATATTCAAAATTATTTCATCTAATTTTTTGAGGTGTGGTGACCCACTTGTGAAGATTTTTGAAGTGTTTGAGGGTTGAAAAATGTAGTTATATATTCATATAAAAATCAGATTATTTACAAGGGTATTTTCAACTATTTCACCAAATTATTTGATCCAAAAAAGGAATTTTATTCCCTAATAATTTTTAGCTATTTGTGGAGTTATTTTGGATGTGTTTTCACTTGGATATTCTATAATTTTTCCAGCTAGGGTTAGCTAGTTTTAAGTTTTCAAAATTCAGTTTTGTTTGGGTTTGTTGGAAAACCCTCTTTTTTCATCATTGTCCCAATTTGGAGACATTACAAAATAATACCAAGACCAATTAACTATTTGCATGCATTTTATCTCTAATAAATATTATGTTATTTATCTCAGATAGAGATAAAATTTTTGGTATGTTAAACAAAAGAGAAGGAATAATGGCCTCTTATATTAGTGTTCAACAAAAATTATGATAATTCTTTCTTAGAGACCGCATGTATACTTAAAAACATGTATAAAAAGGAAATAGTTTGTATCAACATGCATTCTCAAAGTAATAATTAGAATCAATAGGTGTGTTAGTATGGACTCCTTCCACTGAGTCATTTTTAGAGAAATCTTCAAAATGAATGGGTGTGTGATAATGGACTCCTTCCACTAAGTAAGGTGTTTCATGATGGATGTCATTTCTTGCTTTGGTTCTTCATCAATAAATACAAGAGCTTAAATGGAACCAATGGGAGTGTGAGTTAATACACTTTTTATTTTGAGTGAGGGAAATGACCTCTATTTTTAAGTATCTTGGCTTAGCTCATCAAAGAAGCCTCCTAGAATTGCATATGATTATCGTAAGTATTGTGGGACTTTTAGAGTAGAACCCAATCTTTCTTATACTAGTAATAATATTTTTGAGATTAATAAAGGGTCAGATACCAGAAAATCCTCTAGACTTATTATGACAAGCACTAATTTATTTTTCACTCAGACTTACTAATAAGGCTTTAAGGGTTGTTTATTCTTGATCAACATCCTAAAAATTATTTTGATAGGGTAAGATAAAACAAGTAAATAGATAATTTTTAGTTAGTCATGATTCATCATTGGTCATTTCCTTCTACCTATTTTATCTGCTCTAGAGCATGTAAAAGCAGTGGAAAAAGCCTCAACTAGATCTTCATCTTCATTCCATTAATTTTTAGATCATTTTATTTTTTTTTGTATGGGTCTAAGGCCTATATTTGTATTGGATCTATGAACCTATTGATTTTTAATAATGATTATTCACTTATTTTCAGTCTAGGGTTGTTCTATTTGGGTGGATTCACACTTTGTTGGCTCTAGGGTCTCTTTACTAGAGAGTAGCATGACCCTTGTAAATGTGTCATTTGAATGGATATTGTAAACTAATGACCACAATTACTCTTATGCATGACTTCTCTAGCTGAACTAAGCATCAAATGCTAATAAACATGTCTTTTGTGCTCTTTTATGGTTCATAAATCTAGAAGCATGAACTATGTTTTATCCAAAACAATAAAAAATGTACTCAATCGAATGGGATGAGTTTAAATGTTATAAGCTTGGGGCTTCCAAATCCAAGCCTCATGTTTGAATCCCAAAGAGACATCATAATACATTAAAATTGTGTAAAATACATCATCCAACTCATTATGTGTGTCATATCCCAACAAACAACATCAGGTAGAAGTCCTAAGTGAATTTTATGGAAAATATACAACTTGGTTGTGGCATCTAAGCCAAAGGTCACCCCACAAGAGGAATTCATCAATAAATAAATAAAAATGTGTACTATTCTCAAGTTGATATCACAAGTGGCATCTGCAATTAGAGTTTATCGACATCAATGAAAGACTTGAAATCCATGCAACACTAGAATACCTTTCCAAATGTATTTCAGATTAATATCATTGGAAATTTTTTCCAAAATGAGTTTCATTTCTTCTTGTGATGTTAATAACATATATTGAGTCAAATAAGTTTAAGTTTAACTTGTAGTTATGTTCTTTAATCTAAAAAAAAATAGAACTAATAATGAAGCCCTAGCCATATTATAATTTCCTAAGTTATTATTTTTTTGCTTCTTTCCAAAGGAGATGTTTCCACTTTAGAAGATAAGCATACTTATAATTTAAAATCAGATATGTATAAGGTTGTTTTACTTCAATACTTTGTCATATCTCCAACCAGTATTCATATAATAACTGGAATACTTAGAAATCTAGATATGTAAAATAACTACATGATAGCTTCAAATCAATGGAGAGGAAGACAAAATAAAACATCTAAATATATCAATGCAAGTAACCTATGCCTAATCCATTGAGGATTCATGTGAGAAAATGAAGGGAAAGACTAAAAATGTAGTGCAAGAAATTAACTTATACTATTTATGCTTGGGTTGTGTCTGAAACCTATAAAAATCTGAAATTGTTTACTAAATATTCATCTAAAGAATAACCTATAAAACTATTTGATGAATTAAAAGACAATTAGTTTATATTCAATCCTACATTCCTAAGTGCTATAATCTTATTCAAAGAAACATCTTTTTGCATAGTTGTTTTCCTCGATATACAATAACCTTTTTAAGATGATGCACTTACAAAACTAAAAAAGTTAACATAACCATAATCTCAATTTCACGTCAGCATAGCATAACAATTAAAGCATCAAAAGACTAATAAATTCAAACTCTCCCTCAAAGGTACTCCATATACAATATAATAAATATCCTAGAACTGTGATGTATATGCTATACCCAATAATGTGTGATTCCCAAATCAAATTTTCAGACTATAATGAGTACATAATGTAGTTTTAAAAATGATGGTAGTTTCAATGGCTTGCACCAAATCCAAGGGAATATCAACAATAATGATAATAATAACTGTAGTCAGCAACAAGTGATTAGGATTTCCACAAAATTTATGTATCAAATTTTGTGTTTTCTAACAAATAAACAAATAATTTTATAAATATTTAAAACAATGGACATACATATATATGCAATAAGACTTATACCATATAGTTTATCCCTATACAATTATCCTAATTTATAGGAAATAAAATAGGGTTAAGTCATTTTGTGTGCTTCAAACCTAAAATATGAGAATGTGTCAACAATAAAGTAAAATCTAAGAGATGTTTCTAGGAGAAAATAATTATTAAATTTGGAAATGGATTTCTAATCAGACCGTAGAGCTAATCCTGAGATAAGGTTGTGGGTTTCTTGACAATAATAGCCTTATATTTTCTCACGTTTATTTTTATTGTTAGTATCCAAGAGTTTAAAATAAAATTTGATAAATTCTATACCAAAATCATGGTATGTTGAGGATATTCAAACCATAAAAACATTTCAATTTTCCAATAATCTAGTTGCATATAATCTTAGTTCTTTGAAAGAAAAAATTCAATAAAATAGTATAGAGCGTGACTCAAAACTTGATGAAAACTATTTATGCAACCTTTTCACCATCGCATGCCTTATTGTGTTGTAATTACCAATCTGTAAGCCACAATTCATTAAGGTCAAATCAACTTCATATTTAAAGATAGTAAATAATTTGGATGGTTTTGAATCCAATGTCCAATTTTTAAACCTAAAACTAAATTCTCAAATAAATACTACCTATTCGAGTAAACAAATTTTGACTTGAAGCATACTTCAAAAATATTTATTTATTTAATTTGAGGTGGCCCTCATATCTAAGAGGTATAGAGCTAATTAATTTGTGATTCAAGTTGTAGTGCATGTCAATAAATACAACCATGCTTGGTCCTTCCCAAGGTAATACACCATAAATGTAATCATGGTTAGGCAATGTTAATGTTATAAGACAACCCTAAAACAACAATCTTAACCCAACATTACCTAAAATAATAAGCTTAACATAGTTCATATTGTGACATGCTCATCTTATCAACAATTCATATGGCTAACTATTTTAGTAATTGACTTAGTACACACTACCTCAATTTTTTCTTTCTCCTAGAAAATTTGTAAATAAATTTCATGGTTGGATAATTTGTTACCCTTAAAAAAATATGAAAAATGAAGGAAAATAATTCCTATTAGATTGATGGCTACATTTTTAATGACAAATGATAAAATGTAATAGAATCTTCATACATAAGGTGTAGATAAAATTTGTGTTATTGTAACAACAATGTGCATTTGCATATGCTTCTTGCCTATGTAAGTGTACACTACCATTAAAAACCTAATCTATAAATAATTTGAATGGTAGTTTGATCATAAGACCTAAAATAATAAACTGAGAAACAAAGTCATGTTTCTTCCCTTAATCTACTTGGCTTAGAAAACTAATTGGTTATTGTCTACTAAACGATTATTGATCCACAAGTGGTCACTTACGTTCTTGAATATTTGACCATGGAGGATGCAATTATGAACCTCCCACCTATAGTTCCCATGTAAGCTTAAAATATGGAAAGAATAAAGACCTTACATTCTAGTGATAATTCAGTACATTATGGTTCAAATAAGGAAAGAGAGGTTTAGATTTGTAATGTCTCACAATGATTTTTTATTCTGCCTAAGTTATGGAAACATTGTCAGGCTAAGCTAGAATGAGATATAAGCTATCTACATGTAAATACAATTGAGAAACTATAAATAAAATATGAATAGTTCAAGGGGTTATTGTGTAGTGGTAATGAAGAATGGTCATAAGAGCACAATTTAAGTTCAAATCCCTCTACTGAGATAAGGTGGCTCATAACATGACTAGACATGTGGGGAGGTAGCGGTGTAGTGACCATGGGGGGGAATTCCAATGTGATCTATGTTTATTAATCTTAGGAATGTTTTCCAAATATATGCCACACTATCTAAAAGGGGACACATAGCCTCACCCAAGACTTAAGGTTTCCCTCATCTGTTAAAAAGAAAAAGTAAAACAACCAATATTTACATAATGTTAAATGATCCATTGAATAGAGTTCTTGGAACAGAGACATTAAAAAATGGTAGAGATAAAAAATGTTTTTGGTTTAATTTTATTTTTGAAGAGTAAGGCACCATCTATGCATCATAGATATGATAAATATAAAATTGTTTTTCACCAATTTATAGATTGAACTATAGAAGGAAAGCCTAAACCCAACTTGAAATATTGAAAAGAAAGGAAAAAAACTAGATGTTGCCCTCTTCTGCTAAAAATGGAAGGGCTAACCCATCTTAGAAGTTTGTAAATGAGTTTCATGAAACCATTGAATTATTGGATTACAGGCAAGATAAAAAATCTAAACTCAAACAGAGCTTAATTGTCTCTTTACTTTTACTATAAAAACTTAAATATCATAAAATTATGAATAACTCAAATAAATTAACAATTAAAAATAAAATGACCTCTTTATACTAATAAATTCCAAGTGACAAAACTAGAGACAAGAAAAACAAATACCAACTTAGGGATAATGTTAAACCATCCATTGAATATAGATTTGGTAACAAGGTTCTTTAACAGTTGTTAAATACTAGAGACAGAATGCCTAGGTATTAATTTTTATCTATTGCATGGTAAGATATTATCTTTGGTTGATTTCAAATATCTATAACTGTATCAGCATCCCACTAGAGCTCTAATGAAGAAATATCTAATGTCTTTGCACCCACTCAAAAATTGAGAAATAGAAAAAAAAAGAGGCTTCCCTCTACTGCTAAAAATAAAGGTCAAAATAGCCAATATTTATTGAGTGGAGTGCATATACCTAATGAAATCAATGGATGCATAATTTTAAACCATCTTTTACAAAAGGGTTTTTGTACCAGATTCTTTTAACATTGGTAAAGACATAATCCCTCTTGTTTGTATATAATTCATTGCATAATAAAGTACCATATATGTAGCTGAGACAAAATATCTATCAAAATTAGCCATACCTTTATCCCACCATCAATCCCAACACATAAATATATCAATGATTTGTACCCATTCATGAATTTCAAAATAGAATGTCTAAACCTAATTCAGAAGATTCATAAAGAAAAAAATAAAAAAATAGAGGTTGTCCTCTTCTGCCAAAAAGAAATGGAAAATTAACGATATCTATTATAAGCACAATAACTTGATCCTAACATCACACCAACTGAGAAATGTAAAGTTGATTTGGTTGTATTCATAGATTGAGCAATAAAAACCCTAAACTCAATTAGGAATGTTTAAAAGAAACCACCAAACTAAAAAAAATAGAGGTTGCCCTCTTGTGCTGAAAAGAAAATGCAAATTAGCAAACATTTACATTATTTAATACAAATAATAATATATGAATAAATAAAACATAAGAAAATAGGAAGCAAAATATCACTGCATTTTTTAATCTGTATAAAATGTTGTTGAATAAGAATGGAATCTATGACTGAATACCACCAGACCTCCAACTGATAAATATAAACTATTAGCAATTCAAACCATGTTCGTTCCATACAATAAAGTATTTAAGATACTAAATTGACAAAAAAATTACATAATTCAATAAATTAAATTGACTTAAGAGGGGAAAAAATTAATGACACTTACAAAATTGGCATGTCTTGTAGGGGAAACTTTTTTGGATTGTCTGCAATAAACCATGATCATTTTTCGATTACAGGGTTTCAACCTACATGAGTGAAACCAAAAAATTTCAAGTCAGTCTCCTTAACCTGAACCATCATGGTATTGCATTGTATGGTCAAATAAAATTAATTTAAGTGGGAGGTGGTGAATGAAAAAGCATACGCATTTAAAATTCCACACATTATCATGCATTTTTTTCTTGTTTCTTGTAAGTTTTTGAGTATGAGTGATGATGATTTTCAATGTTACATTTGTAAATGAAGCTTCAATAATAAGTGGGTTTCGATCAAATTGAAATACAAATACCCATAAACATTTTAGGCCTATCACCATCATGATGTAAAATTTGATTTAATTAATTTTTCCAAATTAGTACAATAAGGATAAAAGTGCAGTTTTAAAATGTATCTTGAATATTTTAAAATATTGAGGTAGTTGTTAAAGTTTGATAGTGGAAACTAAGAATTTGTGATAAGATAATATGAACTTTAAAAACTCATGATAAATAAAATATCTTATCCAAACCATCAATTGGACATTTTTAGGTGTTCAATCCATAGACTTTATATTTTTGGGAAGTGTTAAGTGGTGAAAAATATTTAACAATTGTGTTTGTTAGATCTGGGGCTACAAAGACCTTGCTTAGTTTTTTAAAGCTTCACTCCAATCAATAGGAAAATACACTTCTTATCCTTGCCACAATTGAGCAATTAAATTTGAAATAATAAAAGAAATAATGTGTCTTGGTATCTGTATTCACCAAATCTGATCCAATCCTAAGTCATTTTGGATATCACTTTTACCCAAAAATTATATTTGTGCCATTATTAACCCCCATACATGATATATGCATACCACCTCTCTCTATGATGCTCCCAATCAACCCTCCATCCAAATGAATCCTATACCACTTAATTGTTACTTCTTTATTGACAAGATGGTCTTTAAATCCATTTTTAAACTCAAGTCTAATAAAGCTCAAGCTATGGAAAATTTAAAGGTTAGATTCTTCCATTATATCCCAATTTTTATTGTTTTCCACATCTCTAATCTTTTTTATTTTATTGTTTCTCATGGTCTTCCTCTAGCTTGGACATCCTATTTTATTCATCTCATCTTCAAATGTGGGGATTGCTTTCAATCAGGGAACTATCATACTATCATGATTGGCCATACTTTAGCAAAGCTTTTTGTTATAGTGATAGATGAGTTTATCTCCAAGTGGGAAAATCCAAAATGACTTAAAAAAAAAGGTCAAGCAAGATTTAGAAGGAATCACCGAACAAGTGATCACATAATCACTCTTATTACCATCATTGAGGGAGTAAAAGCTAACAAATGTAATGTATATTATTTTTCTATAAACTTCTCTAACACATTTGATACAAAACCAAGGCATATTTTAATTCAAAGGCTTAAATACTTGGGTCTTTCTTAGTAATTACCCTAGTAATGACTTTATATGAGGTATTTTTTTGCCATACCAAAATGGGTACTACATATAGAGTCCATAGTACCATACGTGTGAAACAAGGTTGTCCACTCTCACCTAATATTTTGGGGCTTTATATTGATGTATTTGAGGACCTTATCTCCACAAATTTGGATGGAATGAGTGGTTGTAGCCTCTTTGAAATTTACATTACTATTTTATTGTTTGTAGATGACATTGTTTTGCTTTCACACTCAATTACAGGTCTTCAAAATTAACTTGATACATTAAGAAAATTTTGTGATATGATTGTCCTTGAAGAAAATATTTCAAAGACAAAAATAATGTTATTTAATATAACTAAGAAAATAACATCTACAGTCAATTTGACATATGAAGCAAAACAGGTCAAGGTGGTGCACTCTTACACTTACTTGGGTGTGGTTTTCTTTGGACCACCTTTTACCTTTGTACCTGCACTAGAATCAAGACTTAAACAAAGTATATGCAACTTTGACATCCTTGGAAAAATAATGTTTTTAGCTCTAATTTCAATATATCTGAGTAAAGATTTAAATTTTCCATACATTAGTTACTCCCACATTATTATATGGATGTGAGGTTTGTGGACCATACTTGAGACAAAATGATTTCAAATGTTTGGAAACAATCTTTACCTCCATGTTATCAAAGAATAATTGATCCAAAAGAACAATCACTTACTCAATTATGCTTACAGAGTTTGGGGTATGTCAATTCCTTATCTCCTTAATTTTCCATGTTATCACTATGTTACATAGGCTTCGATGTATGGTAGATTCTTTCTATAGTAAAAATAAATATCCATTCTTGGCACTTAAATATTATATACAACTCACCAAATAAGGATGAAAATCTTGATATGAAAGAGTTATGGCTCTCCTCCATAAGTTGTATATTGATATAGAAATACTACCTCCTCTTTAGTTTTCTATTAATTCTCTTTAGCTCACTTAACATGAAGTCAACATAGGTATTCATGAAGAGATTAGTAAATCTTAATTTAAAATTTCATGGTTTAATCTAAAAGAGCCTTTGAAACCAAAAATTATTCATTGTATCCAATTTTATTCCTACTTTCATGAGGATCAAAATCAAATTCTTGGACACATGAAGAGGATGTTTTCATCATGTTTAAGTATCCTTTTATCTCAGTTCATGTTTTCTCTCATCAACTATGAATTTAATTTGATCATACCCTCCTACAAGGTGAGCATATATGTTAATTATGTTTTATATAACCTGGAAGTGAAAAACATTTTGTATTTAAGTGATTATCTACTATGAGATTTGTGGAAGGTACCATTATCTTTTTAGAGATTCCCATGGATCCTTGAGAAGTTTCATTTAGTGTGATGATCATAAATGTTTAATTTTTTTAATTCTAAAAGATGTATAACAATCAAATGAATGCCTTTACACACAGACAATTCTAGGAATATCAGTTCTTACTTCCAAGTAACAGACTTAAGGAATCTCAAGAGACCATATGCCTAGACAACTTGGCACATATCTGTAAGGCAATGCACATTTTAATAGTTTGAAGATCTAGGGCCCTCAAATAGTAGGAAACATTATTTTTCATTAATTTTGTTTCTCTTTTTGTATTTTTTGGAGATTATTTTGGCACTCCCTTAATGTATTGGATTAATGTATTATGTTATTCAATCGCATATGTCATTATTGGCCTCCTATAGACATTCATAGCTAAATTATATTAAATTAAACTTAGTTTAATTCTTATCAAGCCCTTAAAATGATGTAAAATATCAAAAACAAAACTCCAATATTTATAATAATTCATCAATTAGGAAAACCAATGGATGCAACGTGTCACTAACATGAACTTCAATACTACACTGAATACTTTAACGATTGATTTAATTATCTAAATGCTTGTATATGTTTAATAGATTCATGTTGATAATTAATTTTAGGTGCTCAATAAATTCCTATGAATAATAAATGTTAGATGTCTTTTTCAGATAATATCTAAACACCTAAATGTACCAAGATGCTTGAATAATTATAGATGAAATGAATTCAAATTATAACCTTATTGGCATGGTGTTTTACCCTAAGTTGGATTAACAGATAAGATTAATCTAATTAAGATAGAACTTTGAAATGCAATTCAGATATTAAGATATGGGATTCAAGCATAAATTTGAATGTAAAAGATTGAAATTGATTCTTCTAATTTGATAAATGACATATGCTAATTATATAAAGTAATAAGATCAATATAGTTACCTTTTCTGGTTGACTGTATGAATGTAATTGTATTATATAAGTGAAATTAGGATAAGTAGGCATGTGGTTTATTTAGTTCTAAAATTGATTCCTTATCATTGTTATGGTGATTTTGTTGAATAAGTTTAGTATCATCGATCAATAATGCCCCATTGTTTGATACTATCATGCACAAAAGTAGGGAATAATTACTATATGGTCAATTATAATTATATTACTTAGTTTTTATTTGTGATTTTGAACCCTAATCATGTGTGTAGATCAATAAATCAATCTTCTTTGCCTTGAAACCTGATTGTGCCTATGAGGGCTATAAACCTACAAAAATGGGGGAAAGTGTAATAGGTTGTGTTAACCCCAATCACCCTTGTCTAATAATTTACCATTATCTATGTATCTAATAATCCAATGAGGGAAATAAAGCCATGTTTAGTTCTTCCACCTAGTGTGAAATCTTGTGCAATTATGATCTTTCATTATATGTATGCAACTAATGATTCAACTTTGATACTTGACAATATTTGCTTTAACTTAGCTTTATAGTGCTTCAGACTTGGATTGTGACTACTGCTAGTGATAGTTTACAATTTGGGAATAATATGGTAGATTTACTCAAATTGCAATAATATATAAATGTATAACAAATAAGTGTCAATTCTTTTTTGAATAAGACCTAGATTTGTTTATATATGGATCCAATTGAATAATTAATCATACCATAAACATGTTAGGAGGATGGGTTTGATTTTATAATATAGTCATTGTTAGGAACAAGTTTGTACCAACTAAATCAGGTTAGTATAGACTAACAATATTGACCAAGTTTGGCAAAACTAACCTTTATACAGGCAGACTGAATTGAGAGTTTAGAGATGTCCATGCAGGATATTTGGCAGGTTTAAAATAGACAACAATATTCATGTAGGTGTATAATAACAAAATAGAAGGATTGACTCATATTATAGCATGCAAGTGTGAGTGAATGGTGGATTATGACCTTGTTTGAGTGCTCAAGTCATGCTTGGTAAATATGTGTCAAACTTGTCATTGTCAAGTATTGAAGCCCATATTTTAATATCTAAAAATGCCCTCCCTTTCATTATAGTAATGGAATTTATAGAGTAAAAGGATAAAATGTACTTAAGTGTATACAACATACTTGGTCATTGGTATGAAGCTCCAATTATCTAGGTCACTCTTGTAAAACATGTGTGTGTGTGTGTGTGTGTGTGTGTGTGTGTGTTGTGTGTGTGTGAAAACCATATTGCCCTTACAAATTTTTGGAGATGATGTTTTTTTCAATTTTAGATTTTTTATAATAATTGTGCTAACGTTTTATCCTCTACTTTTCAGACCACTACATGTGATCCTTCATCAGGAGAAAGAAGAGCGATGAATGTGGAACAATATATACAATCCTTCTTAAATAGAAACAAGGAAAGGTAAGGAGATAGTCATTGATGGATTTTTGTCTATTTTAATTCCTAAAAATCTTATTAAAATTATTAATTTTATTATTAGAAAATTATTTCTTCATTCTTAGAAACTGGTTGTTATCTCTATTAGTTAAATGAATCAAAATACCTTTTTTGGTTTTAGTTTTTTAATTAGTTATTAAAAAACAAATTTAATATTATTTATTAAATTTTTATTAATAGTTGTAATTAAATAAAATAAAAAATAATAAACAAAACAAGAATACTAAAGAAAATAAACCTTCATATAACTTGTCTAAAATCAGTTTCCAAGCATTACCAATGGCCAGGCCCTCATCCATATTTAAATTATAGGGATGTTTACTGATTTATATGGCCGCCCTTAATTTTTTTTTGTGAAAATGGTTCTTTACATTGATGACCTTAGCCTGCTCAATGTTGATGGCATGTTTGGTTTTGAAAGAGTGCTCTGCAAGATTTGATTTCTCCTTTTTTTCAAGACGAATATCTGCAACATGCTCTTTAATTCTAGTCCACACATAATCAAGGAGCATACTAAAAATAATTATCTTTAAATAAAAGAGAAATGAGCTCTTGTGGATCACTCTTGTAAAACCAAGCACACCATCGGCATTGATCCAGCTAAGGTCATCACCATAGAGAACCATTTTCATTAATGAAAACTAAGGGAGGCCATAAAATCAATAAACATCCTTATAATTTAAATAGGATCTATTCATTGGTAATGCTTAGAAATTGATTTTAGACAAGTTATAGGAAGGTTTATTTTCTTTAGTATTCTTGGTTTATTTATTATTTAGTATTTTATTTAATTATAAGTATTAATAATAATTTAATAAATAAGATTAAATTTAGTTTCTAATAATTAATTAAAAAATCAAAACCAAAAAAGGTATTCTAATTAATTTAACTAATAAAAATAATGGTCAATTTCTAAGAATGAATAAATAATTTTCTAATAATTAAATTAATAATTTTAATAATATTTTTAGGAATGAAAACAAACAAAAATTCAACAATGGTTATCCCCTTGCCTTTCCCTGCTTCTATATAGGAAGGACTATATATGATGTTCCACATTCATCATTATTCTTTCTCCTGATGAAGGATCACATGTAGTGACCTAAAATGTAGAGGATAAATAGTTATTCCAAAAAATCGAAGATTCTTTTATATGGACTGTGAAATCATTAAATCTTTGATGCTTCCTCTTTGAAGCATTGAAGAAACTTGTGCTTCCTTGTTGAAGCACATGAACAGTTGGGGTAATTGTGCCAATTTTTTTTGAAACTATGTAGGCTCTTAGGTTGGTAAGGAAATATGACCCCACCATCATGAATTTGGGGAAAATTACACAAAGTAATAACCCAAATAACTATGCAGCTAAAAGAGATAACCATCAAGCTAGGTTCGCTCAAAGAAATAAATATATAGGTAAATGAGAAAACCATCATGCCATGTGTGCTCAAAGAAAATGAATCAACCACTACATATGGCTTATAGAATCAATTATATTGTTTCACTCAAGTTTGCTCCATGCAAAAAAATGTGATTGAAAGAGTATGGACCATGTCCATGCCCCCATAATGACCACATTTTTGATAAGTGTGAACTGAAATGACAACCATTTTCCATTCAATTATATTGTGTTATTATGCATGTGTGCATGAACCAATGACATGCACCCTAAATATAAAATGTGTATCTATGTATGTAAAAAAGTATTATTCCCCCTAAATTTGCAATGTGTATATGTGTGCATGAACTAGTATTATTCCCCTTGAATCTGAATCAACTAATATATATAATGTCATGCCTCTATGTGTTGAATTTTATAACCTTTATCTCAAATGTATTTTAATGTGGAAACCTATAATTCATGTTCTTATAAATTATTGTGTATATACCCATGTATATGTACCCAAGTGTGTATGAACATGTGCTAAAGTGTTTGTACATTGAGTGTATATGTATGGCATATGCCCATGTAATTTGTATCAATCTGTTAATATATATCATGTATATAAACCATTTTATAACTAAACTATTTCGAATCTCTAAAATATGTACTCTGATATGTTTTTTTGTAATATTCGAAATCATAATATTATGTAAGAATTTGGATTCCTTGGAAATCCCTTTTTAAATAATTATTGCTTTTAAATTTGAAATAAAAACTTGTATATAAAATGAATTTTTAATTCAATTTTTTTGAATAATAGAGTATTTAATCCACAAGGGGTTTCATCCTTGGGTTTTATGATGACAAGGGTTTTCATCCTTATGATCAAATTGCACATTAAGGGTTTTTGTCCTTAATTGTAATTACAATCATGACACTTGTACAAGATTAAATGATTAAATACATGAATTGGGTGCCTTCTTGCATTACCATAATGGATTATTTATACCTTCAAGGCTTTCCATCAAATAATATATCTCCTCCACATGTCTTTTCCCAAAGGGTATGTCTTCCCAAGGGTGACGTCCCTTTATTAAGGATTGTTGTTAATAAATTAATTAATTAATAAATGATTAATTAATGTTATTTTTATTATGGTGATTCATATTTAATGTTGTGATTTCTTTGTAATGGTTTGATTCTCTCTTTTCAAGATTTTGATTTGCATAGTGTTGTTGATGATTGGTGATTTCATGTCCTTAATAGTTGGATGCAAGTCCTCCTTATAACCTACGATCTCCATGTCTTTTCCTGTTGGTGCCAAGTCTTGTGATTTGGGGATTTTATTTAAGTTATTTTTATCTCTCCCTCTTTTGGATATGATTTTAATTTTATTTATTATTGGTAGCAATGTCTCTTCAAGACTTATGATTTGATGGAGGTTGATTTTCCAGTTGTAAAGGGATATTACAGTCATCCTTTCCCAAAATTACTTGTCCTCAAGTAATTGTAATTTTGGATGCTCTAAAATGGTCTCTCCTTCCCATGTGGCATCTACAATATGAAAATATTTCAAATAGATCAAAACATATCAAAGATGAAGCTCATTCATTGCATCCAAAACCACTTCAATAGATCATAAAATTTCATTTGATTCAGTAAAAATATTTTCCTCAATTAGAATTTCAATGAGCTTGCAAATAGGGATGTTAATATCATTTCTCCTTTCTAAATTTCCAAGGATACAAGGAAAATCAAATTCTACAAGAGGTGCTTTAACCATCCTAACATTTTGACACAGTTGTAGAACTATACCCTCTACATGATGAATAAGAGAATATAAAAGTGGGCAGATCCACTCCTCAAATTCTTTTCCATAAGTTTTCCAAAGAGAAGTATCTTCTAAAGGAATGACTTTACAATTAATGTTAATCATGTTTCTTTTACTAGGCTTTTTACAAGATTGAGATCAACCCATTTTTTTTTACTCCAATATAGAACCTATCAGTAGGTCCAAGATATTGACAAACTTTCTAACCTTTCTTATTTGAAAATAAACCCTAAAGAGAATTTGTTGTGATATCTACTATCATCATTGAATCATCCAATAAGTATTGTTGTATAATTTTAATAGTAACACTCACTAGTTCTTCATAAACACCCTTATTAGGATTAATGCTTATATAAATATACACACACACACACACATATATATATATATACACATATATACATATATATATATATATATACACACACACATATATATACACACACACATATATATACACACACATATATACATTAGAAACTCCCTCAAGGGAAGAGGGTGAGGATTGGTCTATTTGGAATTCTTCTTCATCAATGATGGTGTAGTTGACATTTGCCACCTTGAGTGAGTATGACACCAAATGATCCCTATGGATGGGATCTAACTCAATCATCACTTTATTTCCATATTTGGTTTTAAAAATCATGTAAGACCAATTTAATGCTAAGTACCCACCTATCTTGGATGTGAACTAATTGGATAAGCAGAGAGCAAATTAGGGGGGAACAGCTACCACTACCACGTCATGGGGAATGAAGAAGGTTGGATAGGTGTGAAGCATTAGATTCAAGCCTCTTACCACTATTAATGTTTTAGCTAGTGATCCATCTAACTATAGGACTCCCTTGGTCATTTCTTCATATTTGAGTCTTAGCTTATCTGCTATGCATTTGGGCATTACTGAGGTGCTTGTCCCATTATCAATAATGTAATTATGAACCAAAAAATATCTAATGACTAAGGATAGATAGAAAGGAGGAACCTTTTCATCCTTCTTTGCTTGACCTGCCATGGAAGGGGGCCCATTCATAATCAACACATTATCAGCGTTTGTTGGGACAACTTGTTCATTCAGTTCGTGCAATTCCTTCTAGAGTATATCTTTTTGTCCCAGCATTGCCAAGGAATCCCATAATGAGATATTCATGTGAAGCTTCTTCATCTGATCCACCACATTGATTTGAGGGTTTCTCCCTTTTGAATTTTCTTTGGGGGCATTTACAACTTAAGGTGCAGGCCGAAGAGTTAAGGTTATAATTAGTGGCTTATAATTTGGAAACTTTTGGTTCACTTGTGATGAAAAAGATACTACAAACGCTTGAGTAGCTACCTGAGCTTCCTCCATATCTCTCTTTTTGGATCTGATATTGGTTGCAGCATAATACCCTAGTTATTCATACTCCCCACATAATTGACTGCATAGAATTCTCCTTCCATGTGGTTCATAAGAGTGGAATCAAACTAAGTCTGCCTGTTGTCCATCCCAAGTTGTGTTGACACCTCAAAACATGGGAATTGGGCTATTTGATTGTCTTGAGTGTTCATGCATTGATTTGTCAACTTATTAGTATAAGCCACCTATTCTTGACCATATCTCAAGGGTGGGCAATTAGGTTGTTCTTGTACCAAATTATTTTGAATGGGAACAAGAGCTTTAGATGATGAAGGAGCGCTTGGATTATGACCTTGATACAGTCTGACCTAGGTAATCTAACCCTATCCTTGGTTATAATTTTAGAAAGGGGGTCTATTCATTTGTCTAAACTACTGATATCCTTGATTCGATAGATAACTTTGAGCTTGTTGCCTCTTGAGAGCCACTAATTCATTTGTAACACTTTGTAACAAAATCTTAACTTCATGGAGGTCATTTGGTGAGGCAGCATTCGGCTTTTTTACACCAGGTAGAGGAGTTAAAGTAGGTGCAGTAGTCTAAACTGAGGGTTGTAATTTAGAAAAGAGTGGCATATGAGGTCTAAGGGCTATCCTTCATATTTGCACCAAACAATTTTTAGTGGCTATGGTTATTTCATAGGCAGCGGGTAACACTTGTCCTCCCATGGACTATATCATGACAATAATGTCACTCTTCAAAGCCTTTAAGTAGTAAAGGAAAGCATAGTTTGGGGTTGGCCTCACTAAAATGGGGATTATGTCCCAAGTCTTTTGGAACTTGGTATTAAAATCTTACATAAGTTCATGCAAAGCTCTTTTCATAGTGGTTAACTGCTCAGCTAGAGAGAGATGGTCACTCTTATCTCAAAATCTATTTGTCAAGAGGGTGCCTAATTCATTCCATGATCCAACTAAATTTATAGGCAAGGTCCCATACCTGTCTAAAATTTTACCCTTAAAAGACAATGCCAATAACTTGATGGTTATGTTCTCTTCGGTGACATTATGTATGTTGTAGAGGTTGGCTATATTTATGATATGCTCAATAATAGTAATAGGCCCCTCTCCATTAAAATGAGGAACACTCTTAAGGGCCATCCATGGGATTGGGTCATACTATATAAATTTTAAAGGGCTCTGACCATTTAAGACTACAAAAGGTAAATCCATGGTGATGACAGGGTTCAACCTGGGTCTTCTCATGTAGGTATATTTTATGGCAGGTCTAGGAAATTGATTTGTTGTGTAGGGATGAGTCCTTTCAAATCTTAGCCACTTTGTTGAGTTTAAGGGTAGATCAATGAATTTGAAAGGAACACCCTTGGAAGAAGATCTTGTGGTGACCTTAGGCATGGGATGTCAAGATGATCTCTGACCAAAGACTAAGTTCTTAAAAATAGAGTCACCAGATGTTGGGTTAGTTTGCTCACTCTTGCAGTAATAAGACCAACACCAATTCTAAAAATTCCTAGAGCATCAAAAAATGGTCCCATCAGGCATGCCAAAAACTATTGATGTTATGGATTGCACCTTTTAAAACAAGGCTCAGTTTATTTCTTCCACACGGCACAATGGAGACATTCTTCTTGTTGTGGGTTTGGCAAAATTGAGGAATGAATCTCTAGATAAGGGCTAGCTCTCCTTGATGCACCTTTGAGGTCCTTAACTACTACTGTTAATAATGGGGGGGTGAAAAGAGAGAAGAATATCATAAAAATAGAACTTAACTAAAAATGGTGATGCACCAAATGATTCGATCTACTCAGCTTCATCAACACTTTACATCAAAGGAGTGAACATATACTTCATTTGAAAAAAATACCAGACTACATGGGAATTTTAACAAGGGGCTTAATGGAGATACAATGGAAAAAGAACCTACCATAGGTGCTTCAAAAGCACACTATCAGATAATTGCTCTTCTGCCTCTATGCTCCAACTTGGGCACTTCCTGTTAACTTGTAGAAATGGTCTTGGATATACTAGATATGTTGGTGTCATCCTATCAAAGAATTAAGATAAAATGACTAAACACAATGTCGATACATAGACATATTCATAAGTATAACAAATCAGATGGAGGTAAAACATGCTTCTTTTGATTAAAAGGTAAAAATTGTCCAGGGCTTTGCCATACACAAGTGAGAGATCCTCCTTTACAAAGCTGAGAGGTTATAATATATATAATTTAGAGAAAGACTCTTGGTCCCCTCAAAGAATAGGTGGCCCATACTATATTAAACACCTAGGTAAGAGGAATTCACTCATGTTACTATCATCTTTCCATAAATGGGCCTGAAAGAACCATGTTGTAGATGTCACAGATATTGAATTTTTTTCTCAAACTACATTAAACATTCTTGCTAAAGCATGGGTCACTTTGTTCTTTAAATGATAAGGCCACCTCTCTCTGAAAACTTATGTAACTGTCTGCTTATTAATTCAAAACAAAGAAAAATAGATTGCTCTAGTGAATGCTCACACAGTTCCCTTGATGGCTATTTGGTGGAGACTATTCCATCTACAAGCAATTACTTCCCCTAATGATGCCTCTTGTGCCACCTAGACTGATCTAGTTCATTCCTACGCTTGGTCGGATGTGTCTTCTAGAATGTTCTAAGTGTTGTCTTATGTGTGTGTGCTTGTGCTCTGGGTTCACTATTCTCTCTCTCTTTCCTTGCTACTTCTTGTCTTTTCCTAGCAGTTCGGGCTCTCGGGGCTATTCTTTGTCTCCTCTCGATCTCCTTTCTTGGTGGGTTGCTGAGTCTATCTTTGGGTCTCTGAGCCTTTAAATTCCCTTAGATAAAACATCCAAAGGAAATCCTTCAGACACTTATATGAAGAAATTTTATCTTCTCTCTGAGCTTTACCACCCACTTTTAATGATGTTTAGGTGTTCTAGAATTCTTTCAGACATCTTGTCTAAAACAAATGTTCTTTAGCTTTTCTTCAACTATTAACCCATTTCCATAAATTTGACATGCGCAGGCCCGTCCTTAAACATTTGAAAATCAATGACTATTTTATCACCATAAAATTGATGTCCACAGTCTTGTCACTATTTGAAAATTAATGGCTCTTTTGTTGCCTTGAATTTGACGTTCGCAGGCACATTACCAGGCATTTGAACCTTTAATGGTTAGTTCACCATGTTGAAGTTGACGTTCTCAGGCCCATCATCATCCTTTAGCAATTCCTTCAATTTTTTCAAAATGAACCTTTTTGAAGGGAAAATGACCCTTCAAAAAAGGAAAAGGTCTTTTTTTGATAGCCAAGATCCTTCCACAAAGGCACCTACCTTTCAGGTTCCTTTATCTTCCAAATTCCTTCAGACAAAATGTCCAAAGGAATTCCTTCAAACATTTTGCATGAAGGAAATCGTGCTTTCAATGTCTCAGCCTTTTGGTAAATTTCTTCAGACAAAAGTCCGAAGGAATTCTTTTAGATTTTTTGTCTGAATGAATTTGGTCCTTCATTTCTACATGGATTTTCTTCAAAAAAAAAGTCTGAATAAATCCTTTGTTTGACTTGTCACTTTTTTCAAAGGAAACTTCCCTTTCGGGCTTTCTACCTTGATCTCTTACAAATGTGCTTTTTGCCCTTCAAAAGGGCACTTTGGGTCCAAAGTTGTCATTCAGAGCTTGCTTGAATGATCCCATTTGTTACCTTCCTGCCCTCCATAAGGGCACTCAACCTTCAGAGTTTTGTAAAAGACCTGTATTTCTTTGAAACTAGCCCATTCTTTTACCGATAAAAGGCTTGTCTGAGGTAATTTGCTTGAATCAAAATAAGCCCCGGATCAACTTGAAATCCCTACAAAACTCAATTCACTTGGTTCTTTATAAAAAAAAGGGATATTAAAATGGAAAACCCATAATTACAATAAGGTGAAGACATCAGATAATGGCTAATCAGGACATCAAGGGAAGAAAACGGGAGCCCAATTTTTGGCCTATAGGACCAAAATTGGTCAATAGGTACAGCTATTTTAGGTTCATCATGGAGTACCAAAACATCTTCCTTTAACTCTTTTAAGTCTGTAGTGAGGTGTTCACATAGCCCTCTTCCTCTTACTAGCTTGGAGATCTTGATCTCTACGTCATACTCCATTACTTTGGTGATCCAACCTACCCTTTTCTCATTCAAGTCTCAGTTCAGCAAGAAGTTTTTTACACTAGGATGTGGCACCATGATGTGACTTTTGCTGCTAGACAACATATGTCTGAACTTCTTCAAACTTCATATGATTGCAAGCACCTACTTCTCAAGATATGTATATCTAACCTCATAGCCTTCCAAATCTTGGTTGAAAAAAGTAAGATGTTGTTCTAAATTCTCACCATTTGCTTGAGTGAGCATAACAGAGATTACCTCTTCATTCCCAAAGGTGTATAGATTGAAGTCCTTGGAGAAGTTTGGACTATCCAGGGTAGGAGCTTGGGTGATAGCTTGCTCAATGCCTTCAAAGCTTTCTCTTCTTCTTGTTGTCCACGTGAACGTTGCATCCTTCCTCAGCATGGAAGTTAGTGGCTTGACAAGCTCGACAAAGTTAGGAATGAATCTCCTAATGAAATTTATCTTACCAAATAAATTTTATAGGCCCTTCTTGTGCTTAGACAAGGACAATGCTAAGATGGTGTGCACCCTATCAGATCAATAGACAGACCCTCCTTCTAAATGACATGGCCCAAGAGCTTGCCTTCATGGATGACAAACATGCATTTCTTTGGGTTGAGAGAGATGCCAAACTCTCTACACCTTTCAAAGATTTTCCTCAGGTGCTTCAAGTGTTCACTTGCCTCCTTAGAGAATACTATCACATCATCAAGATAAACCAACACAATGGCATTGATCAAACCTTAGAAATCCATGTCCATAACTTATTTGAAGGTAGCTCCAGCATTTGACAATATGAATGGCATCTTCCTGTAGGTATATGTTCCCCACTTGGTGGTGAAGGTTGTCTTATATTAGTCACATTCTTGTATCAGAATTTGATTGTACCTAGAGTATCCATCTAGGAGAGAGAACATTTCATTGCTTGTCACCATCTAAAAAAATTACTCCTTACTTGGAAGGGGATAGTGATATCTCAGTGAGACTCTATTTAAGTCTCTAAAATCCACACACAATCTGACTTCTCCATTCTTCTTCCTAATATGGACCAAATTGGCCAACCAAAAAGAGTGTTTGATAGGGAAAATGATCCTGAGCTCGATCAATTTGGTGAGCTCTTTCCTCATGAGAGGCTCGATATTTGGATTGATTGGCCTTTGCTTTTGTTTGATGGGTTTGACACCTTCCTCCAACTCAATGGTGTGTTGGGCCAAGTTTGGATCAAAGCCTTTCAAATCACCATATTCCCAAGCAAAAACATCAGTAAACTCTTGACATAACATAATGAAAGCATGTTTTTTTGATTGGTACACACCTTTCTAAGTGTAAGTAGCTTATGCTTTTAGATCTCTACCCTTTCATAATTTTCCTTCTTATTTGACATGCTTGCTTTGTCTCTCTTGAGTTGGTCATCTTCGTTGAAAATGCTCTCAAGAGTTACCAAACCTTTGGGAAGCCTATTGGTCTTTAGTTGAACAATCTATCCATCATATTGTTGTTGTAGCTTGGACTAATTTTTGGAAGCAAACTCAACTTCTTCCTATAAAAAAAGTGTTATTTGCTGGTCACTTTCAAACACCTGCCAATTGGTGAGATTGTCTGATATGGAGGGCCTCACAATCACCTTTAAATGATGTTGATTCTTGCTTTATCTCATCCCCTTTGGGATGTCAAACTAAGCACCAACTACTGCTAGTCTGTACGCATGCTTGTTCTCCTCTCTTGGAATGGAAGTGATGTTGAAAGCAACAAATTTATCTACAAGGTCCCACACTCTGTGCTTATAAGACTTAAATAAGGATTTTTTGGTCAAGCTTTGACCTCTCACTTGGTTTACAATCAACTCACTGTCTCCAAACACCTGTAATTCTTTGATTTCTTTCTTCATTGCCCATTATAGGCCATGAACAAGGGCCTCATACTTTGCTACGTTGTAGGTGCAAGAGAACTGAAACTTGAAAGTTTAGAAGTATTTATCCTTTGAAGGTGAAACTAGCATTGCCCCACCACTAGCTCCCAACTTGATTCTAGATCCCTCAAAGAATAGTTGCCACAAACCACAGTCCTCTTGGTCTATCTTCATCAATTTTGACATGAAAGCATATTTCTCATGCATGTAGTAGACTTCATGACTAGCTTCTTCAATGAACTTGTAAGGATCATGCTCAAAGTTGTCATTTCTCCATTCATCTAGGAGTAGGTCAGCAACTCCTACAAGGGAAGATGATGGATATTGATCCACCTGAAGCTCTTCTTCATCAATGATTACGTAGTTCACATTCATTGCTTTGGGCGAGTATGGCTCTAGGTGATCCTTGTGGATGGGCTCTGACTCAATCTTCACTTTAGTTCCATTCTTTATCCTAAAAACCATGAAAGACCAGTTAGTTTCCAAGTATCTACCTATCTTGGATGTGAAATCCCTTAACAAGAAAAGAGAAAACTAAGGAGAAACATATGCCACTACCACATCATAGGGAATTAAGAAGGTTGGATAAGCATGGAGACTCAGATTCAAGCCTCTTGCCACTCCCAAGGTCTTAGCTAGTGATCCATCCAACTGTAGAACTCCTTTGGTCATTTTCTCATACTTGAGGCCTCGCTTATTAGCTATGTATTTCGGCATAATTGAGGTGATTTATCCACTATAAATGATGCAATTATATACCAAAAAATCACCAATAATAAAGGACAAATAGAAGGGAGGGACCTTCTCATCTTTATTTGCTTGACCATCCATGGGAGGAACCCCATTTACTACCAACACATTATCATTTCTTGTTGGGATAACTTGCTCACCCAACCCATACAATTCCTTTTGGAGTATATATTTTTGTCTTGGCAATGTTAGAGAATCTCACAATGAGATGTTCATGTGCATCTTCTTCATTTGGTCCACTATATTGATTGAAGGATTTCCCCCTTTAGAGTTTTCCTTGAGAACATTCATAACCTGTGGTGCAACCTGAGGAGCTAAAGCTAAAACCATTGGCCTGTAATTGAGAAACTTTTGATTTGTTTTTGGCCTTAGGGCTGCTTTAGATACACTTATTACTTGATTGGGTGAAGGAGATGTTGTAGGTGATTGAATGGTTGTTTGAGCTTCATCAATTGCTCTCCTTTTGGAACTGGTGTTGGATGCAACACCAACATTCTGATTACTTATGTTCCCACATAGTTGACTACATAGAACTCTCTTTCCAAGTGATTCATAAGAGTGGAATTAGATTGAGCCTGCTTGTTGTCTATTCCAAGTTGTGTTGACATCTCAAAATTTGAAAATTTGGCTGCCTGATCACCTTGTGCAGTCATGCTTTGATTTGGTGGCTCACTTGCATACGCAACTTGTTCTTGGCCATGCTCCAAGGGTGGATAATTAGGTTGCTCTTACACCAGATTATTTTGAGTGGGGACAAGAGTCTTGGAAGATGAAGGGGCATTTGGATTATAGCTTTGATAAGGCTTGACATGTGTAATTTGACCTTACCCTTGATTATAATTCTAGAAGGGAGGCCTATTTGCTTATCCAAACTACTAATAGCCTTGATTTGGCCTATAACTCTGACCTTGTTGTCTCTTGAGGGAAACTAACTCATTGGTAACACTCTACAACAGGATCTTAACTTCATGGATGTCATTTACAGGGGTAACAGTTAGCTTCTCTTGATTAGGTAGAGGAGCTAGAGTGGGAAAAGTAGGTTGGATTGAAGGCTATAAATTAGGAAAGAGTGGCATAGGAGGTCTAGGAGCTATCTTTCTCACTTGAACAAGGAAATTTTTAGTTGCTAAGGCTATCTCATAAGTAACAAGCAGAGTGTTTCCACCCATGGACTATATCATGATAGCAATGTCACTATTCAGGGCCTTCAAGTAGTAAAAAAAAGCATAGCTTGGGGTTGGCCTCACAAGAATTGGGATCCTATCCTAAGTCTTTTGGAATCTAGTGTTAAAATCTTGCATAAACTCATGTGGGGCTCTCTTCATGGTGGTTAACTACTCAACTAGAGACAAATGGTCACTTTTTTCCCCAAACCTATTGGCCAAGAGGGTCCTTGACTCATTTCATGAATCGAGCTCATAGGCAAGGTCCCATACTAGTCCAGAACTTTCCCTTTGAAGGAAAAATCTAGCAATCTAATGGCTACATTTTCTTCATTGATATTATGGATGTTGCAGAGGTTTGATATGTTTCTAATATTCTCGACAATAATGATTGGGCACTCTCCACTAAAGGGAGGAACACTTTTAAGAGTTGTCCCTGTAATTGGGTCATACTGCTAAAGGTTCAAGGGACTTTGACCATTGAAGGCCACAAAATGGAAAGCCCTAAAGGCTACCATGGCTATGAAAAGATTCAACAGGGGTCTCCTTGAGTAGGTATATTTTATATCTAACTTAGGAAAATGGCTTTCTCTGTAAGGGTGGGTATTTGCAAACCTCAACCTTTTTGTTGAGTTCAAAGGTAACTCAACAAATTCAAAAGGGACACCCCTAGAAGAAGATCTTGTAGTGACCTTTGGCATGGGATGCCATGTTGGTCATTTACTAGAGACTTGATTCCTGAATGGAGTCGTCAGGTGTTAAATATATCTCCTTTTGGATTTTTTTAACAATATTAAGACCATCACCAATCTTGAAACTTGCAGGACACAAAAATTGTCCCATTGGGCATGCCAAAAACTGTTGATGTGGTGGATTGCACCCTCTGAAAGAAGGCTCAAATCTCTTCATCTATGTGACATAATGGAGGCATCCCTCTTGTTTTGGATGGTAAATGTGAGGAATGAATCTCTAAATTAGGGGCTAGCTCCCCTTGATGCACCCTGAGGCCCTAGATCTCCTACTACTAACAATGGGGGGCTGAAAAGGGAGATAAAATACTAAAAATGGGAGCTAAGTTAAGAGGTGATGCATCAAAACAATTGGTCTACTCAGCTTTGGCATATACTTTGACCCATGGAAAACAAGCATACACTTCATTCAGGTGAAAAAAACTTCTTTGCATCAGTATTTCAGTAGGGGGTCCTATGAAGATACAAGGAGGAAGAAACTAGCACAAGAGGTGTTTTGAGACACACTGTTGCATAGCCTATTCACTTGCCTATACTTCTTCAGACAATTCATGTGACCTACAAGAGATTAAAATCACTATGCACTAGATATTCTAGAATAAACTTATGAAAACAAGAAAATAAAATGACTTAACACAAGATAAAACCATAGACATATACAAAAGTGCAAGCTCAAATGGAGGTAAAATGCTCTTTCTAATTTAAGGTAAATTCTTGCAGGACTTCACCATACAAGCTGAGAGATATTTTCTCAAATGAGAAGTTAAAAATATATAGATAATTGGAAATAAGGTAGCTAACAAATCAAGGAATGGAAACCTATGCCTTGTTAAACACTTCTGTAGAGACCAAAAGACCATGTTGATGTCGTATTCTTCAAAGTGTGTATGGGAGAGCCATGATGTCAATGTCCAAGTCACCGCTCTTTCTATATTGGGCCTAAAAAGCATGGGATACTCCTAAAAACTGACAAATCCATCCCTAAGTTATTGTGCTTGGATCATGCTCTCTTCAATGCTAGGCACAACTAGTTGTGCATTAATGGTGATGTGTGAAACATGGGCTGCTCTCCTCTATAGTTTGAAAACCAATCTATTTTATTAGTTTTTAGTAGATATATTTCACCAAATATATTAATTCTCCTTGTTGAGTTATCTATGCCACTTATCTTGGTCTGAGTGGTCATTGCTTTTGCCTTTTGACCTTGTCAGTTGCTGAAACTGTTCAGTACTTTATCTTTTTCCACTCTTTACTTTGCCCGTGTTTTGTCTCTTCCTTACCTTCTTCTTTGCCTTGGCTTCTTCTTGGCTTGTCTTTGACTTATCGGGCCTTCTTGTTTAGGTCTTTTTGTCATGCTTTCTTTAAGACAAAATATCCTTAGGAGTTCTTTCTTTTGATTGCTTCTTTTTCCAAAGGGTACGTGCCCCTTAGGCATTTTATCTTAATTCTTCACTTTCTCAAGGTGCCCTCCACAAGGGCACTTTATGCCTCAAAATTCCCCTTCAAAAATTTTGATTTGGTCATGCCACCGACCAAGGTGCCCTCCGCAAGGGCACATACCCTTTGAAAATTCTTCAACGACCCTTCAAAAATTTGAAGAAGTCCTTTTTCTTTTCACAAGTGCCCTTCGAAAAGACACTTACCCTTCAAATTTTTTGCAAACATCCTTCAAGCCATCAAAATGCCCTCCAAAGGAAATCCGTTACCTTTTGCAAACTGCTTAGACCATTTTGGGTTCTTCAATCACTTATACTTATAAAAGTAGACAAGTAATGTACCTGCACAACCCTGATTTGTACTAGATAGACCATTTCAGACTTCTCAAGAGCTTCTACTTTGGGTTTTACATCAACTGCAGCTGATAAGACAAATAAGTAAAGACACTTGGAAAACCCGATTTGGTTTGTCAAGACCAAAACAAGGTTTGCAAGTGACTTTATTTATAACCTTTGTAAGTAAAGACATTTGCAAAGTATGAATTACATCAAGATCAAATTGGGTTTATCAAGTGACTTGACTTATAAAAATTTCACAAGTAAAGTCATTTGGAAAACCAAAAATGCACCACTGTAGGTGAAGTAATTGCTCTTGACAAACCCGAAATACACTTGGCAAAGTAGAATGAGGGAAACACCTGATTTTTTCATGAAAAAGGTCTAGCAAAAAATATTTTTCACAAGGCAGTAGAGGGATGATCTAGCCAAAACATGGATTGGATGACTTTTGCAAAGAAAAAGGAGGAGGTGCCCAATTTTGACTTGTAGGACAAAAAATTGGTCAACACTCATACTATAAATAATGACTATAGTTTATACAACCTAGGTAAAATACACATTTAGCTGAAGATTCCAACTATTACAATAAGTTCTCAATAAACTACACCCCATGATAACCCATATTATCATAGTCTAGTGTTCTAAGATATAACTACTAGTATTTTACTATCAACCATACAAAGTAGTCTAAAATACAAGGAACTATAAGCTTCTATTCAAGTAACTAGATATAACAAAGCAAGTCATAATTTTCACAAATACATAAAAGTCTAACCTAGCATTTGTTACACTCTCAAAGTTGTATACATGTATACATGATGTCTTACTAACTATCATAAAATATTTTGTTAAATTAATAACCAACACACATACGTTTAATCAGTCAATGTAGGTGAGAGTCTAGACATAACAACTATAATATGTACCATTCGGGCATAACATACATTTAAACTGAAGCACTCTACGATATCCCATACTATCATAGTTCATTGTGCATGAGCACCCTACTTAAATATGAACACATAATTTTACACTTGTAAATACTAACCAAGAAAATACAGGTTATACCACCTAGGTATACCTAAGGTTGAAAGTGCATACTTAAATTCATATGAAGTTATACTTCTCATATATACACTCTTATACAAATTAACTATATTTGCGCTATGTATCATACATAATTATTCATCAATATAGAAATATTATAATCATTAAAATCATCTAAAATACTCGATAGCCTAAATAGTTTCTCAGTCTTTCAAAAACTCTTGACCAAGTGGTTTAGATTTGTCAGCAAACTTAGAAGTATACAACCCGATACTCCCATATAATTTATTTTTTATACCGACTCCTAAATCCTCGGATAGGTATATTTTCTACATAACTATACTCAATAAAAATAATAAGATATATTTTAAAAGATGTATAAAGTCTTTTATTGTTCTCAGTCAGATTCCTGGACAATATAAATTATTGGTAACTTATTACTAAATATACCTATATAAAACCTCTAGATGTATACCATTGTAACTAATGCCAACTATCATTTATAATCTAAGCCAAATATTTCATATACTACTGAAATATATATTTATACAACATAACTAATTCTAATTAGAAAATAGCATGAATACAGGGACTACATGTCATAATTTGTAAGAATTTACTTTATTTATTTATTACTTCCATTGGGCTTCTCCTTACCAATTTGTGCTTCAACATCCATTTTTCATTGAGGACGTGCCATGGAGCCACAAAGACCTATTCATGGTTTGTTCATTAATTTGCATTGTGGAGAATGTTGTAATATTTGTTGACCTACTCAGGCAGTTAGATGTCGATTATAATTATTGAAAATGCTTTAAAGTTCCATATACCTATGTGGATATTTTGAGCCAAATACCACTGTTGAACATGTTATTGGATTCCTTAGTATTACTCGGGATTTTGTTCCCCATTTTAGCACTATGCATCTTAATTAAGTCAGTGTATGTGTGTGTGTGTGTGTGTGTGTGTGTGTGTGTGTGTGTGTGTGTGTGTGTGTGTGTGTGTGTGTGTGCATGTTTTTGAAATATTACGATTATCTTAAGGATCATATGATAATCACACTCATTTTTTAAAAAACAACTCGATTCACAGTGCAATTTGACTCAACTATAATATGGAAATCCTAGGCAAAAATAAAGTTCCACCCAACATTCGATCTTGCATTAAATAAGAAATATAGTTTCCTTTGTACATTTACTATTTTTCCCTTATCTCACAAATATCAATGTAAACCAAGATAAACATTCAACTAAGACTTAAGATAACCATACAATTAATAAAACAAATGCATAACAAACATAATGTTTGCCTTCAAAAGTCAAAACACAACCAATCATAATGTTTGGCTTCAAATAATCTATGCACAATCTATACAATGATTTTCTTAATAGAAAATCATATGCACAGCCAACCAATCAACATATACCTCAAGATTTATTTCATGTACAGCTACTAGTTCAACTAATTCAACTAATTAGTATAAAAGAGTATGCAGAAAGTACCTTTAAAATCTGAATGCAAGAGGATTGTCCCTCACTAAGCTACAACAAATAAACCTTATAATTCAAAATTGACTTTATGTTCATACAAACAACGTTATATCTATTTATATATATGTTGGTATGTTTATATACCCCTGTAGGGTTGTGTATACATACTCTCATATATTTACAAATTTTGTCCCTCTCATTAAATTACCAACGACTATATTACAGAAATAAATCCTTAAGAGGGCATACCATTCACGAATGTAACTCTCAAAACACAATATATAATTATATTATATAACATTGGGTTTTTTAATTCAACGTCTACACACAAAAAATTTCCTTCAAATAGCTTGGTTAAAACCTACTTCCAGCCAAAATGTAGGCTTATCATTCATTCATGAAAGGTTCTTAAAAGAAAAACATTCAAAGCATCATCCATTCCTATTGCTTTCAAACCCAATAATAAGAACCAAAAATATCACGACTAAGATTCAAGATTTTGATCAAAGTAAACACACATAAATTTAAACCTATCCCTTCCATAACAATAAAATTCTTACCCAAAACATAACTGATTCAAACTCTAGGTTTTTAGGGATTTAGTTTTGGTTATGTGGATGACCAAGCCATCCATAGGACCAAATCTTGGTCCCTGGGAGCAAATTTATAAAAGAATGAGAACTATTTAAACTCCAGAAACCATATACATAATTTTATGCATTTTGAAAACCAAGAAAAGAAAACATCTCCAACCTGGTTATGACCTGCAGGGTTGTTCTTGTTTTGCTTCTTTTCCTAAAATTCTTTGTTGTGTGCCTATATGTTATTTTGCTTTGTTGTCCCTCTCTTCATTATATCCTTTTTATGCATTTTCCAATTCCTTTAGCGCTTTTTTTTCTTTTAATTACTAACACTTAACTATGAGTTCCATTTTCTTTTTTTTTAATCATGCACAAACTGTTGTTTTTCTATTATGCTTTATTACTCTCCACTTATCTTGAGTTTCATTTGTTTCCAATTTCATATCATTGACTTAACCTTGAGCTTCTCTTTTTTTCATAATCCGCGTATGTTTAAAACTTGAGTTTAATACCAAAGTCTACTTAAGTCAAAAATGATATTTTTAGACCTTTAATTATGTACGTATTCCATGCATTGGCCTTTATCACTTAAGTTAACATCAATATTATAATTATACTTAATTAACTTAAAGGTAAAAGTTAATTATCTATTTAAAGATAAATCAAACCAAATAATAATTCAATTATAACAAAATAACTATTTATTTAATTACCATTTGAGTCATAGAAAAAACAACTCAAATATCTTAATTATTTAACACAATTATTAAAAACTCTTATACGAAAAGACATCAAATCAAGATAATGATATTTTTTGAATATTATTTAAACCTGTCACCATGTTTAGACAATCCTGCTTAAAATTTGACAACAAGATCATAAAACAACATTGTATGAGTAAATCTATGCACTACTATCATACTTGAGATCACATAAACAAATCACCATAAGTATCAACCAAAACATGATCATAGCATAAATACATTAGCACTCAAAAACATACTATCTAAATCAAACAAAGAGTCAAACAAGTTATTCTACTATGTTGTGTGTGTTGGGTTTCTAGTAGCCCATCTGTCATCCTTCAATCATCTCATATACGCCATCCTCTCTGATGATGCTCTCCCTCCATCATGATCTAAGGGTAGAATCAATCTTTCATCTACCTCACAACAAGTAGGTAATTAGTCTAAGTTATCATATATATCAACTAATGATGCATAACTAATAAATATACATTCATAATGTATATAAATAAGAAAATACAACCATCACATCATGCAAAACAATCAGTATATCACTGTTCCATAACCAACATATGTCATAAAGCTCAAATCAAATCAGATAATAACCACAATAATCCATGAATTCAAAGGTTATAATACTTAGGGTGAAATCGAGATGTATCATCAAAGAACTCATGTGCCTTTAACACTTTGTTTAAAATGTTGTGATATTTTAGAGTGATTTGTTGTAATATAAATCACTCTAAATAGCTTTTGATCCAAAGTGTGTGAATACTAAGGAGGTGGGTGAAGTGATTGAAATCCATGTATCAAAGGCCAAAAAAAAGGGCCTAAATTATTTTCTAATGGTGTTACTTGGGTGAATATTTTGTCACCAGCTAACTGATGAGCAAAATAGGTTACTTCAACCATAGCATGAGGAGATTGATCAGCCAAATGTACAGGTTTACCACATTAAAAGGGGACAAATCTCTCCTCTCATCAAGGGGAGGTTCCCTATAACTATAAGGTAATATATATATTATATATAAGCGAAAAATAACACTCAAGGGTAAGATAACACCATTCATCTCTCTTTTTTCAGAGATGATGTTTATAGATCAAAGGATAAATCTTGGTGAAATCATTGGAGGCACTTCTCTTCTTTCAAAAGTGTTCTACAACAAACAACAAGAATCCTTTCTGGTAGTGATAAGTAACTGTAACAGGGTGCAGTAACCAGTAGAATGAGGTGTAGCACAAAGTCTCCACCTAAACTGCCAAAGAGTGAAATACGAAGGACAATGGGGGCACAAAGTCGTCTCAAGATCTTTTACATAAAAACAAACTGAAAACACATACATACTAAAGATAATTATGGCAGCACAAAGTCTCTCCACAGTTGGCTTCAGGACACCTTCCTGATTACTTCCACTAGTTCTGTTTGTTAAATTAAATAGACAAGAACGCATTCATGAAACAAACATAAGAACAATTTTCTCAACAACACAAGCTATTCCAGCACAAAGTCTGAAAGGTCACTTATTTTCTCATTCAAATAAAGAAATATGATTAACAATTTGAGCTCAAAGTCTCAAGAAATGCCTTTTAATTTGGGTAGAGTTTTGCTTCTATATCAGAGAGATCTCTCTTTTTACATAAAATAAAATATTACAATATATAGTGGCCAAGAAAGACTTGGCACTTTATTTTATCGAATGGCCCATGCTGCATTCAATGCCTTGAATGTATTTTCAGTTCAGTCAAAGGGGCCATGCTGGAACAGGGCATCGGTCTTAACTATGGCATGTCCTTCATCCTAAATGTCTCCTCCAAAGTATAGGCCATCTAGTCCTCTTCTTGATATTTATGCAGCTATCCACTTTGATTTTACTCAAAGGGAGAAAAATAGGCCACTTTTAAATATTTGCGCGCTCAGATGTCTACTTGGTGGACTATTCCACCTACTGGAATAACTCTCCTATAGATATTTTAGTATCTCCTATAACTTTTCCTCTTTCCTTAACACATTTTATCTTTTTATCGTGATATGAGCTTTTGAGCTATCTTTTCCCTTTCTGTTGGCTCTTTCAGCTTCTTCTTCAGCTGGTTGCTGAGTTTGGTTCTTCAAGTTTCGCGCCATATTTAAAAATAAATGGGCATTTCATTACCTTGAATTTGACATCCATGGGGACGTCACTAGTTTTTGGTCGCTTGAACCACATTGAATCTTGAACCTTTGAACCATGAGAGTTCATTGGTTCAATGGTTCAACGATTCGAGCAGTCCTATCGGCTCCTTGGTTCAGTCATTTCTTTGGTTCAATCACTTTTTTTCCTCTTTTGTTGAACCTTCTCTTCAAACTTTAAAATTCCTTCAGCTTTCTATCTTTGGAACCCCCTGAAGGGAAGGTGTCCCTTCAGGCCTTGAGAATGGTCCATTTCATGGTCGTCGAGAGTCCCCCATAAGGGTACCTGCCCTTTGGGGTCCTTCGAGCGGCCTTGTTCTTCAAATCCTTCAGAAAAAAAGTCCAAAAAAAATCCTTTGGATATTTTGTCCGAAGGAAATATTTTCTCTGCCTTTACCGCTTTCTGTCGGGCCTTTCAACATTTATTCGGATAAAATGTCCGAAGAAATTCTTTCAGACATTTTGTCCGAAGGATTTCTCTAGTGAAATTTTGCTGCAAAAAATCTTTCTGAAAGATATCTTTTTGTTCCTTCTAATTGAACGATTTGATTGAACCAATCGATTGAACCAACAATGTTTCAATGGTTCAACAGTTCAATGGTTCAATACTGTGTTCTACTCATTCAATTGATTGCTTGAACCAACCGCTTTGAGCTTTTATTGAACTCATTGAACATTAAACCTTTGAACTATTTTGATTCAAGGTTCAACGGTTCAATAGGTTAAATCTTTCTTCTTTGAAGTCTTCTTTTCTTTAAGTCTTTTGATCTTATTGAACTTGTTGAACCCTTGAACCCGTTGAACCAATTTGGTTCAAGGTTCAATGGCTCAACCGTTCAACTTTTACTCTTCGAAGCCTTCTTTTCTTTAAGTCCTTTGAAGCCGTTGAACTTTTGAACCCGTTGAACCTTTAAACCTTTGGAGGTGGGGTTCAATGGTTCAATGGTTCATTCCATTTATTTGAAGCCTGCCGATGGACCTTTTGGTTGAACCTCAACGTTGAACTAACATTGAAATTGCCTAAGTGTTTGAAACTTGTTCTTTTGTGAGAGCTTGCATGTTGAAGTTGTTGAATCCGTTAAACCTGTGAGTTCTCTAGCTGAGAAGACTCGAATAATTGAATAATTTGAATACTCAAAATATTTTTTGAGAAGGGAAGAGAGAATTTTGGCCTGTAGTACCAAAATAGTTGCTATGTTGTCCCCAAAAATGAGTGACAGATTTTGAAAACAACAACTGGCTCTAGTTGGGAAACTTCCTTCGATCAAAATTTTGAAACAACTGAGGGGAGTAGAAACTAGAATCTCCAGTGCCTTCATGTATGCCATTAGGCTATGGAGTCATGCTACCCAAAAGAAAAGTGCCAAAAAGAAATGAAAATCACAAACTAGAACTATAGACTATACCAAAATTATACATATGTACAAATGATCTTATCTGATACTTCAAGAATTGAAGTACTTCAGATGCTACCCATTATGAGGCAGAGAAAAGGGTGTGCCATCTTGATATTTCAACAAAAAACTATTTTTACCATTGATTTGATGATTAGCAAATGGCCTCTCCATAGGGAATCAAATTTTCCATGCATTCCCTTTTGTTCTCTTATCTTGTCCCATAACAGAACTTGATCTCCAATCTTGAAATCATGGGTTTTTTGTTTTTTGGTCAAAGAGCTTCTTCACCAGACTTTGATGCACAGTGATTCGATCCACCACCATAGTTCGTTTCTCATCCATCTCAGTCAGGCACATGATCTTTTTGTTGATGGAGATTTCATATGTCTGATCTTCAACTGCCTTTGCCAATTTTAGTGATGACAATTCCAAGGTGATTTGTATCTCTGCATTGAGACCATACAAAATTTGGAATGGTGACATACCTATCGCCCTCTTGGGTGTAATTTTGTCTGCCCATAAAGCATCAACCAAGACTTTATGCCAGGTTCGTTGGTTGTCATCCACCAGCTTCCTAATGATGGTCACCAAGTTCTTGTTGCTCGATTCTGTTTGGCCATTCCCTTGTGAAAAATAATCAAAAGAGTGGGAGAGGGTAATCCCAAAATAAAAATAGAACTAAGTAATCTCATGGAAAGAGAAATAGGCTGTATTGTCTGTCACAATCTTGGTTGAGACCTCAAACCTAAAAATGATGTTCTCCTTGAGAAAATTGCATACTACTTCTGAAGTAGCATACTTGGCTGGAATAGCTTCCACCCATTTGGTGAAGTAATATGTGGTTGTGAGGACATAATCATTTCTAGCACTTGAAGATGGGTTTACAGCACCTACGAAATCAATTCTCCGTTGATAAAATGACTCTTCTATTATCACTAGCTTAAGAGGTAAAGCAGCTAACTTGGGTCTTCCAACAAACTGTTGGCATAGTTCACACCTTCGTACCCATTTGTATGCATCTTGAAATAGAGTACGCCAATAATACCTAGCTCATAGAATTTTATGGGCAGTTACAGGTGCAAAAAAATGTCCTCCATAGGCCAGATTATGGAAGGACTCAAAATTGGTCCTACTGCTCTTTATTTACGCAATGAAGGAACACCCCATCGAGGTTCCTCTTATACAGGCCGTTGTCCCAAAAGACAAAATTGACAGATTTTAACTTGATAGTCCTCTTTTCTTTACGAGACAGGTGAGCGAGACACTCACCATAAGTAAGGAAATGAGCAATACTTGAATACCACTCATTCGTGGTGGAGACAAAGAGGACTGTTATCATGTCTTCCACTTTTATTTCTTCATGCCCTATTTTTTTTGGTATGTTGTCAGCAATCAATTGGCAAAAGCCCCTTACCTGTACAAGCTTTGTTGGTTTGATAACCAGATAAAACTCTTGGATTTTAGCAATCTAATTGCCCCTTTTGGTTCCAAACTCTTGCTGAGTTAATATGGATTTGACTGTGGTATCAAGAACTAGGGCAATAGTGTGTGAATTCAAGATGTAAAAATAGAAGTGCTTTACTGCATTTACCACTGCATAAACATGCTTCTTCAGATTTGAATATTTAAGTTCATGAGCTTTGAGAGGATAGCTCATGAAAGATATGAGAGATTCTACACCTTCTTTACTCTGTTGAACTAGAATTGCTGAAAGTGTGTGCTCGAAAGCATAACTATACATTGTGAAATCTTTGGTATAATCTAGGAAAACTAGAATTAGGGCATGGGCGATAGCTGTCTTGATATCTCAAAATGCCAATTTACCTTCTTCAGTCTAGCTAAAAGTGGCATTTCCCTTCATCATGTTTACAATATGGTGAGTCTTCTCTGTGAACTCGGGGATGAACCTTCGTAAAAAATTCACATTTTCGAAGAAAGAGTGAACTGCAATCTTACTTGTGGGCAGAGTAAGCTCATGAATGGATTTGACTCTTTCTGAGTCAATATTTATGCCTTCTTAGTATACAATGTGTCCAAGAAGTTTTCCTTTTGTTACCCCAAAAATAGACTTCTTGAGATTTAGAGAAATGTCATTCTGGCGATATCATTCTAGCACTTATTGCAAATGGTGCACATGATCAGGATGATGCTTGGAAAAGACTGTTAAATCATTAAGGTACACCATAATGAATTTACCCATTTCATATTTGAAAGCAAGGTCCATTGCTCTTTGAAAAGTGGCACCAACATTTATCAGGCCAAATGGCATTCTCTAATATGCAAAGGTGCCCCAAAGTGTGCTGAAGGCAGTCTTATGTTGGTCTGCTTCATCAACTTTCACTTGATTGTACCCCAAGAATCCATCCAGCATTGATAACATCTCTGAACCAGTCACCGTCTGAAGAACTTGATCCATGATGGGCAAAGGGTAGTTATCCTTTAAGGATGACTGATTCAAATTTTTGAAGTCCATGTAGAGGCGAATTTCACCATTCTTTTTCCTCACAAGAACTATGTTTGCAATCCATGTGAAATGATGGATTGAGAAAATTATTTTAGCGTTCAGTATTTTCTGTATTTCAGACAGAATAGTACCTGATATCTTTAGATTATACTGCTGGAATTTCTGCTTGAAAGGCACCAAATCACTCTTGAGAGGAATTTCATGATGAATTTCCTCAGGCCTAAGCGACTTTAGATCATCATAGGAGAACGCAAAAACATCCATGTAATGGCAAAGTAGGCCAGTAAATTTAAGCTTTTCCTCAGGAGTGTAGCACTTCCCAATGTTCAACATCTTGAAATTTTTCTTAGTACCCAAATTTATCTGATCAAACTCTTGGGAGGAGCTTGAATATATTTGTTGTTATTTGATGAACCTGTCATGCTTATCAAATATTTTCTCAAGAGAAACCAATCTTTGGGAAGTTTATTCCCTTTTAGCTGTAGGATCTCTTCACCTATGTCTGGACTTGTTTCAGGGGTTGGTTCAAGTTTTTGAGGCTCATTGCCTTCGAAGTGACGCTATTCAAAGCTGTCTTTTATTTTCAGAAAGGTGATGATTTGGTTGTCACCATTGAACACTTGCTAATGATTGGCATTGTTAAGCACACTTGGTCAAAAGACCAGTTCGATAGTGTACCTGTCTTCCTTAAAATCTTGGTGAAGAACCAAGAGAGTCACCAAAATAGCTAAAGTATCAGCTCAATCATTGAATTCCCTGGGTACTGCAGAGATACTGAAAGCATCAAAGCTTTCAATTTGATCTCAAACTAAATTGAGATAATGACACAATCTCTCATTTTTATTTGGTACAAGTTCCTCACCTGACAAACCACTAGCTCAATATCTCCTTTGACATAAAAGAGTTTCACGCCTCTATCTTGAGCAGTTTTAATCTAAACAGCAGCGATTCATATTTAGCAGTATTGTTGATGTTGTTGAACTGTAATTTATAAGAATAAAAGAAAATATCTCCTTAAGAAGATATCAACACAATCCCAGCGCCTGAATCGGTAGAAGAATCGTTGCCATCAAATTCTAAAATCCAGACATTATCAGAAACTGATTTTTCCTTAGATTTTTTTTAATTAGAGGGGAGGATTCCTCTGCACTTGCACTGTGTCCTACCAATTCTTTTGTTGTTTTGTCTGAATCGATTGTTAGGGTGTCACATTCAAAAATTTTGTTAGACACCACATGAACCTCCTCCATGGATAAAAAATAATTACCTATGCCTGAAGACTCAAATAGAATTTGAGCTTTAGGCATTGAGGTTTGAGTGACAATGTATTTTTCCTCCTTCTCAGAGAGCAATCTCTACATGATGCCCTTGACCGAGATCATTGCTTCAAACAGGTCCATGCTTAACTCACCACCAACATCTTTGTAGAAATTTCACCTAAAAAGAATGTCGTATGAGGTTGGGATGTCGGCCACCAGGATTGTCATCTTAATTTTCCTATCCAAAAATGTCGCAAATACAAATTAAGCATCTTTGATTTGTCTCAGTAGTGGCACTTATTTGTTCTCCATGGAGAAACATGTCTCAAAGGTCTTGGTTAGTGTGAGTCCAAGAGATTATGCCAATTTGGTAGGCATGACATTGTCAGACGCACATGAGTCTATGATATAATTGTTTAGCTGGTGTCCATTTATCAGCAGAGAGACATAAAATGATTCTATTTTCTCAGGGGCAGCAGAGGGAGTAATGACAAGATTGTTTGGGATGGACATGTTCCTTGGGGGATCATGAGTTACCTTCTTAACATCTTGTCCTGCAAGAACAGATTTATTCTTCACACACTCAACCAACCAGTCCAATTGCTCAGGGTTGAATTGCAAAAATTCAAACTTAGTCATTTGAATTTTGGTTTTCTTAGTATGGTCGACTATGTCAAACATCTGAAATGAATTAGGAACAGGGGAAGGCAGTTCATCTTTTTGGTTTTTAGTGGGGGTAGGACTGATCTGCGAGATTGAAGTTGAAGGTGAAGGTGTACTTGAGGTACTTACTTTTTTATTACTCACTGGGTCCTTTGGCTAGAAAGACAGAGAAGTTCCTCGTTTAGCAATTGAAATTGCAGGTTGAGCTCGCTTCTCTATTTTTTTTATTACCTTGCTAGGTTGAATAGTTATGGGACCGGGTGAATATAACGTATGACCCATCAAACACTTGACCTTTACTTCTGGATTCATCCTAATAATTCAGAAAATCAATGTTGGAGTCACCAGCTAATTTTTTTCTCCCTCTGTGAAGAGATTAGCATCATCTTCTGGGTTCAACTCAGGCTAGAAAGAGAAATTAGATTCTATTCCAAGATATCTAACTGCTGAATTGGTTAGAGGTGCTTCAATGGCAAGTTTCCCTTGTGGGGGAGGAAGATGATTTGGTTTCCCTTGATTCCTGGCAGCATTGCATTAATATGACTGATTGGAGAATGTCCTCCTTGGTATATCTCAATATGAAGGAGCAGAAGGCATCCCTTACACCAGTTGTTTTCTAAGAGCAAGCAACTCATCTGCCAACTTCTCCACCATTAGATTAGTGGTGCCTATAGATGGATATTCATAAGATAAATAAAATTTACCTTTGTTAGGATCTCTTCTTATCTTTCCTACCAAGATGAGATCATCTTCCACCTCAATGGCCAAATCTTGAGCTATAGCAAGGTCTATGTGGCTAGCCCATCTCAATAGGAAACTCATGCTAGGCAGCTGCGAATTGATAAAGAAACATTTAAGGTTGTTAGCGGTCGGATGAGCAATTGTAGGAATCCTATTCCTCAACTTGTCAAATTTGGCAATGAAGTCCCTCATAGGTTCATGAGGCTCTTTCTTCATTTGTGTGAGTTGGGCCAACAGGGCATGCGCATCTTTTGCAAGCTTAAACCTGGCTTCAAATTTATTTTTAAGATTGTTCCAGTCAGTCACTGACTACGCCTGCAGATGGTAGAACCAGTCTACAACGGCACCTTGTAATGTCTCCATAAATAGCCTGACTACCATGTCCTCATACTCTATGCCTATCACACCACAGGCTATGCTGAAGGCTGCAATATGTTTATCAGGATGAACTCTCCCATCACTAAATAATTTGGGAAAATTCTTCTTTGAATTGTGTGGTAGTTCATGTAGAGGTGGAGTTAAATTGAGTTGGCCAAAAGAGTTACCTCAGGGGCCTTTAACTGCCATGATTTGATTATTAAAGGTAGGGATAACAAATGTCTGAAGAGTATGTATTGACAAAGCTCCGCTAACAGTAGAAATAAATGCTTTGCCTGGTAATAGAGACTTGACTTTTGTAGGAGGAAAACTCTTGGTTCACTAAAGGTGAGATGGTGAAGGGAAAGGATCAAAAACACTTTGTTGTACCAACTCAAATACAGGGTCAACAATATCTTTAGCTCTCTAGCTTCGAGTATATCGTGGATCTGTTAGAGTGTAAAACTGAAATGGAAAGAACTGAAACTGCTTCAATTTGAAGCTTGAGGCTTCAAACTGCACGTTCTATCCCTAATGGAGTCGCCAAAAATTATTGGGTGAATCTTTTGTCACTAGCTAACTGATGAGCAAAATAGGTTACTTCAACCACAACATGAGGAGATTGATATGCCAAATGTGCAAGTTTACCACATCAAAAGGGAACAAATCTCTCCTCTCATCAAAGGGAGGTTCGCTATAACTATAAGATAATATATACTATATATATAAGTATAAAATAACACTCAAGGGTAAGATAATACCATCTATCTCTCTTTTTTCAGAGATGATGTTCATAGATCAAAGGAAAAATCTAGGTGAAATCACTGGAGGCACTTCTTTTCTTTTAGAAGTGTTCTACAGTAAACAATAGAAATCTTTTCTGGTAGTGATAAGTAACTATAATAGGGCGTAGTAATCAGTAGAATGAGGTGTAGCACAAAGTCTCCACCTCAAATGCCAAAGAGTGAAATATGAAGGAAATGGGGGCACAAAGTCGTCCCAAGATCCTTTACACAAAAATAAATTGAAAACACACACACACTAAAGACAATTATGGCAGCACAAAGTCTCTCCACAGTTGGCTTCAGGACACCTTCCTAATTACTTCTACTAGTTATACTTGTTAAATTAAATGGACAAGAACACATTCAAGAAACAAACATAAAAATAATTTCTTCAACAACACAAGCTATTCCAGCACAAAGTCTGAAAGGTCACTTGTTTTCTCATTCAAATAAAGAAATATGATTAAAAATCTGAGCTCAAAGTCTTAGGAAATGCCTTTCAATTTAGGTAGAGTTTTGCTTCTATATCAAAGAGATCCCCCTTTTTGCATAAAATAATAGATTACAATATATAGCGGCCAAGAAAGATTTGGCGCTTTATTTCATGAAATGGCTCATGCTGCATTCAATGCTTTGAATATATTTCCAGTTCAATCAAAGGGGCCATGCTGGAATAGGGTGTCGGTCTTAACTGTGGCATGTCCTTCATCTCAAATGTCTCCTCCAAAGTATAGGCCGCCTGGTCCTCTTCCTAATATTTACGCAACTGTCCACTTCACTTTTACTCAAAGGGAGAAAAATAGGTTGCCTTTGAATGTTTACGCACTCAGATGTCTACTTGGTGGACTATTCCACCTACTGGAATAACTCTTATGTAGATATTTCAGTATCTCCTGTAGCTTTTCCTCTTTCTTTAATGAATTTTATCTCTTTCTCGTGATCTGAGCTTTCGGGCTATCTTTTCCCTTTCTGTTGGCTCTTTTGACTTCTTTAACTGGTTGCTAAGTTTGGTTCTTTAGGTTCTGTGCCATATTTGAAAATAAATGGGCATTTCATTATCTTGAATTTGATGTCCACAGGGAAGTCACTAGTTGTTGGTCGCTTGAACCACATTGAACCTTGAACCTTTGAACCATGAGAGTTCATTGGTTCAATAGTTCAACAGTTCGGGTGGTCCTATCAGCTCCTTGGTTCAGTCATTTCTTTGGTTCAATTGCTTTCTTTCCTCTTCTATTGAATCTTCTCTTTGAACTTTGAAATTCCTTTAGCTTTTTGTCTTTGGAACCCCCCGAAGGGAAGGTGTCCCTTCAGGCCTTGAGAATGGTCCATTTTGTGGTCGTTGAAAGTCCCCCACAAGGGTACCTGCCCTTTGGGGTCCTTCGGGCAGCCTTGTTCTTCAAATCCTTCAGACAAAAAGTCTAAAGGAAATCCTTCGGACATTTTTTCCAAAGTAAATCTTTCCTCTGCTTTTGCCACTTTCTGTCGGGCCTTTCAACATTTCTTTGAACATTTTGTCTGAAGGATTTCTCTTGTGAAATTTTGCCGCGAAAAATCTTTTCAAAATATATCCTTTTGTTCCTTCCGATTGAATCGACTGATTGAACCAATCGATTGAACCAACAATGGTTCAACAGTTCAATGATTCAATATTGTGTTCTGCTGATTCAATTGACCGCTTGAACCAACCGCTTTGAACTTTTATTGAACTCGTTGAACCTTGAACCTTTGAACCATTTTGGTTCAAGGTTCAATGGTTCAATGGGTTAAATCTTTCTTCTTTGAAGTCTTCTTTTATTTAAGTCTTTTGATCTTATTGAACTTGTTGAACCCTTGAACCCGTTGAACTAATTTGGTTCAAGGTTCAACGGCTCAACCGTTCAACCTTTGCTCTTCGAAGCCTTCTTTTCTTTAAGTCCTTTGAAGCCATTGAAATTTTGAACCCATTGAACCTTTGAACCTTTGGAGGCGGGGTTCAATGGTTCAATGGTTCATTCCATTTGTTTGAAGCCTGCCGATGGACCTTTTGGTTGAACCTCGACGTTGAATCAACCTTGAAATTGCCTAAGTGTTTGGAACTTGTTCCTTTGTGAGAGCTCGCTTGTTGAAGTTGTTGAACCCATTGAACCTGCGAGTTCTCTAGCTGAGAAGACTCGAATAATTGAAGAATTTGAATACTCAAAATATTTTTTGAGAAGGGAAGAGAGAATTTTGGCTTGCGGGACCAAAATAGTTGCTATGTTGTCCCCAAAAATGAGTGATGGATTTTGGGAACAACATTACTGCAATTCCTAATTATAATTTCATTTTTTTCTTTATTATAATATTTGTATATAGTGTGTAGTTTTACACACACATATACTAGGGAGAAAAAAGTAAAGGTATGAAATATATCATGAAAAAATGTAGCTTAAAGGCACCCCTAACCTAAGAGGTTATTTAATCTAGGTATGGGGAGGGTTATTAAAATTGGAGGATTGGGTGGTAGAAAAAAAAAGGGTAATTATTGAATACCCCATACACATGTAATATGGGATACTTTAAGTGAATTCCTAGTGGGACATGACAACAAACCACTAAAAATGCCAATTTCAAAAATGTGGAGTTTACGGTACTGTTAATAATGCCTAGTTTATATTAATAACGAAAAAACATATATAACTTAGAAATATGCAATTTAATGAATAATAAATGTCTAGAGGTCATTTTTAGGTGTGTACATTTTTCCCTACTTTGATGTATGTGTATACATGTATGAGGAAAAATATGTTGTCACGCGACAAAAATGATAATTTGTTATAATGAATTGTACAAAATCCTGCCTTTATTTAAAGGGGAGGTTCCATTTATTCAAAAAACAAAAATAATTATATAATTAGATACTCACAAATTTACAAATAAAATTGCATGGAAATTTTTGGCATTTGAAAGAAAATAAACAGAGGAAATATAATAACCACTTACAACACTAGATAAACACAAAGTTTAGTTTGCATGTGAGAAGAAAGAAAAGATGTATATTTTGACCATGATCATCAATGCATATACATTAAAAATATACTTGAAAAGGAATTCATATATTATCAACTATTAGGAATGATAACATCATAAACAAAAGTAAGAATGACACAAAGTTAAATTTAAAATCTGGTATTTCCTTTCATTAATGACATAGAGTTTCATTACATAGATCTCCATTACAAGATTGTATAAATTTCCAAAATGTCAAAGTTTACATCATGTAGATGTTCTATTTATAACTAAAAAATACGAATAACAACCCATAATTAACTGTCAAGTCACTTTGGTTACTTTTATGAATATTTATTATTTATTTTGGCATGGTAACTTTTATTGACTACAACTAGGGGGCCTAGATCGAAATATCGAGAGGAGTCCCTCCCCCAGCTATATTTAGATAGGATATTAGGGGGATAAATTGATTGGTTCACTATTTTTCACATATTGACCCCAACCCAAATGAGTGGGTTTTCAAAGGCAAGGAATTCATTATCTTCGTTCCATATTTTTTGAGTGGACTATTAGACATGTGCCAATCAATACCTTCAAAATCCAACAAGCCTCCACATCAAGACATACATGGATGAACAAATTGTTATCAATGGGTTAGAGATACTTCTATAGAGCCAAACTATGACACTATCAAAATCTCCTCATTTTGAACACCCATCCCCTAAAAATGATATCATTGTAGTGGTAAGTGTTGACGCTATGGATTGCACCCTTGAGAGAAGGCTGAGCTTCTCTCTTCCACGTGGCACAATGGAAACTCCTCTCTTGCTTGTGGGTCTAGCAAAACTAAGGGGAGAGTCTCTAGATAAGGGCTAGCTCCCTTTGATGCATCTCTAAGGTCCTAGATTTCCTACTGCTAAAATGGGGGGGGGGGGGGTGAAAAGAGAGAAGGATACTGAAAATAGAACATGAACTTAAACAGTGATGCACCAAAAATGGTTGATCTACTTAGTTTGAAACATACACTTTCCACCAAGAACAAGCTGACATACACTTCATTTGATACAAGAAATTCTTCTGCATCAGTAAGCTAGGGGTCCGTAGAGATACAGGGAGGAAGAACTACCTGAGGCATTCTAAGACACACTTTGGCAGCCTATTCACATGCGCCTATACTCCTCTAGGGACACTTCTGGCTAACCTGCAAAAGAACTCACAATAAACTAGACATGCTGGAATCATTTTATGAAATCATAAAGGAAAATGACTTAACATAGGACAAAGCCATAGACATATACGAAAGTGCAAACTCAAAATGGAGGTAAAAATGTTATGTCTTGATTCAAGGTAAAATTTCGGCATAGCTCTACCTTACAAGCCAAGATATCCCTCTCAAAATGAGAGATTACAATATATATAGAGAAAGAAGAAGCAAAGGCACCCCTTTTTGGAAAAGACTTTGGCGCCCTCTTTCAAGTGGCCCATATGCATTGAGAGCATTGGCAAGAGGAAGCCACTTGAAAGAGAATGTTGTGTCGGCTCCATTTTTGACTTTAGGCATTTAAAATATATTAAACGCCATATGTGAAATCATGAGCCGCACCGTTTGTCTGCAAACAAGACTGCTCCTTCAAGACATTCACGCGATTTGTCTGCTCATCAATGCAAAGTGAAGAAAAAATAGGTCACACCGTTCACTGTTCATGCTCCTTGATGACCACTTGGCGGAGACTGTTTCAACTATTGGAATAACTCCTTGTGCTGACACCTTTTTCCACCTGGGTTGTTTTGTCCATATTTGTGCTTAGTTGGGTGCACCTTTTGGAACATTCTAGATGTTGTTGTATGTGTGCGTGGCCGTGTTCTAAATTCTCTATTTTGTTCTATCTTTCCTTTCTATTTTTGTCTCTTCCTGGCTTTGTCTTTTCCTGGTTTTGTCTTTTGTCATCTCTTGGCTCTTTCTGGCAATTTGAGCCCTCGGGGCTATCTTCTATCAATCTTTGGTTGTTTGGGCTTCCTTCTCAGCGGTCTCTTCCTTTTGGCCTTAACCCCATTGAATTTCCTTTGGGTTTGCGCTCAAGCATTTAAATATCAACGATTATTTCATTGCTATAAAGTTGACGTTCACGCGCCCATCATCATTTGAAAGACAACGGCTATTCTATTGTCCTGAATTTGACATCTTCGGGCCCGTCACCCCTTGGTTAATTCCTTTGACCTTTCTTTCTTTGCCCAAGCCTTTGTCTTTTAACCTTCTTGAAGGGAAGGTGTCCCTTCGGGCCCTGAGAAAGGTCCCTTTCACGATTGCTGAGAGTTCCCCGCAAGGGCACCTGCCCTTCGGGGTAATTTGAGCGGCCTTGGTCTTCAAATCCTTTGGACAATATGTCCAAAGGAATTCCTTCAAAAAATTTGTCCAAAGGAAATGTTCATTTGAATGCTCGACCCTTTCTTTTAGGTGAATTCCTTCGGATAAAAGTTTGAAGGAATTGCTTCGGACTTTTTGTCTGAAGGATTTGCCTTGTCTTTTACCATGGGATTTTCTTCCGAAAATATTTCTTTATACAAAATGTCCGAAGGAATTCCTTTAGACATTTTTTCTGAAGAAATTTAGCCTTTACCTTGCAAAATTTTCCTTTAGACAGAAAGTCCAAAGGAATTCTTTGCCTTGGTCTTTCTTCCCTTTAAGTGCTTTCCTACCCTCCGCAAGGGCACTTGAGCCCCAGATGTCCTTCGAAACCTGCTGACAGACTTGCATTCCTTTGAAACCAGCCCATCCCTTTGCCGAAAGGCTTGTGCAAACCAACTATCCGAAGTAGGTTAAGCTTGTGGATCAGCCTGAGACGTCTACAAGACTCAAGTCATTTGGTTCTTTACAGAAATAGGTCTGTTCAAAAGGGGGAAAGCACAATTGTATAAAGGTGAAGATATTAAAGACTGGGACAATAAGGAAAGAAAAGGGAGACCGATTTTTGGCCTACAGGACCAAAAAGGGTCAACAATTTGGCGATTCCCAAGGGAAGCTTGCCTACTATGCTTAAGAAACCAGTGGCCTCAAAGTCTATTGGGCACGGAGTAAGAACGCAGCTTGAAAAAGTTAGCAACAACCTTGAGATATCCAAGAATCAATCACGAAGGTCTTACCCCCGAAAGGAAATGAAACACACACAAGATTAAGAAAACTATTAACATGTGCAAAAACACTTAGGGAAAATAGGGAAATAAGAAAAAAAATTGAAAGCAACTATTATGTACAGGTAACTAGGTATATCTACCTCCCTCTTGGATCAAAGGGAAAACTTATTAAGTCTCCTTCATGGCAAGAAAACTTATGGTGTCAGACAAGTGGCTAGATTGAATGAAGATTTGGTGACTTGCTCTTATTGCCTGCCACCTTGATTGGCTCGTATCCAAATGAATCAGGGGCAAACATGCTTCCAACATATATGTATTCATCTTGTTCTTAGAAGCTTGCCTCCTATTGATTCTTCACGCTGGTGTGTTTCACCAAGAAATCAATGGCTACTGGCTCATCACCATAAGCCCTTTGATATGCATAGTCCCTTTGACATGCATCATGGTTTGACTCGTTCCCTTTTGCTTCATTGAAGACCCTGTCAAACTCATCTTGTGCTCCCTCATGCCTTTTTTGAAGAAGGGTGATTGTTGTTATGTCTGAAATGAGATCATCGACTGAGTGTTGATCCCACAGAACATCACCTTCTTGTCCAAGGCTCTCTTCTTCAAAGCTTTCCTCAGGATGGACAGGCCTCTCCTTTTCATGCTCAAAGACTAGAGTCTCTAGTTATTTAAAAACATCCTCCTGATCCTCCTCCACCTCGGGTTCCATGGCATGGTCATATTCCTCATCAAAGCAACAAGGAAGTTTGTCAAACAAGGGAGGAGAGAGCTCACCATGCTTACATTCCTCTTCATATTTCTGGAACATCCACATGTATGCATGACCTTTATCTTCTCCATTGTTGATGATGTCTTCAAAAAGAGCATCCATGATGATTTCATCTTCATTATCATCCATGATAGCCTCCTGGGTAGCTAAAAATTGGATCCTCTCTTCTTCACTTGCCTCCTGCAAAATAGGTTCCTCCTAGATAAGGGATGAAGTGGAAGGCTGATGGTTAAACTCATGTGGAAGAGGAGGCAGTCCTTGAGCTAGAATCGAATGATTCTCTTCCTTCCATTTGGCCAACACCTCATCTATATCAGATGTGGCTTGATAGCTGTCTTGAAGGAGTGTAGATGGGGTGTGTTCAAATGTAGGATCTTCTGTTTGATCTGAACCGTCCATCACACTTTGGTTGAGGAACCTCATTCTAGATTCCAACTCTACAATTCACCTGGCTATATTCTCTTGGAAGAGCCTTTCTTAGAGGTCACAAGCATCATCATGATGAGTAGGAGCAGCTTCGCCTTCTTCAAGGTTTTGAGCAAAACCTTGCTCCTCCTCCTTCCTGTCCCATGATTCCATTGTTTCCTTCCAACTCATAACCTTAGGATTAGAACTTTCCCCTTGAGAATAAGAAGCAACTTTATCCTCTTTAAGGCCCTGAGCTGGTTCATGATATTCCCTCTTCCAACTTGGAATCTTGACATCATGTTGAAAGACTTGAGGAGGTTGAAGAAGACTAGGAAGGGTCTGCTCATGCACAGGAAGAGCTGCTTCAAGAGAGATGTGATGGTTCATGGTATTCCCTTCAAAGGAGGATTCACATTTTAAGGATTTGAGAAGGTTCATTTCCATGAGAGCTTGCTCTAATGCCCTTTGATGTTTGAAAGCTAGGCACAAGGGATTAAGAGCAGGAGTGATTAATGCATCAAATGAGTTAGAGCGAGCAAGTGCTATCTGGTAGAAAGAATTTGGTGCATAAGAGGGGGATTTATTTAGAATAGGAGGGGGCACACAAGGCTGACTGCCTTGAATTTTTGGACTCTTCCATTTTGCTACCTCCTTCTCCATAGATTGCAAGGCCTGAGCTTGTCTAAATAAAAACTCCTCTTTGTACAGAAGCTCTTGTTGATATCTATACTACTCATCCAATCTATTTATCCCCATCACTTGCTTCTCAAACTCCAGTGCTACTTCCCTTATTGTTGAAGGGCAACTAGGAGAGCTACTTGAGGTGATTCCATGAATAACCTGAGCTTGATCAAAGTTATAGGAAGGAACACAAGACCCATGGTTCTGAGCAATGGAATTATACATACCAAAATGCAATTTCTTGATGGCACTAGTACTGCTTAACCCACTGATTCAACTCGGAGTCACCATTGGTGTTGATGAAAAAGCCTCCAAAGGCTAGTTGGTTGAAGAACACACCAAAATTCTTCAACTCTTTGGATAAAAAAACTAGTCCCACAATCGCCTGATTAAAGGTCATATGTTGGATTAGTGGTTTGTTCTTGTTGTAACAAGACTAGCACCAATCTTGGAACTTTTCTAAGTGTTAAAACATTGTCCCACTGGGCATGCCAAAAATTGTTGACGTTGTGGAATGCACCCTTGAGAGAAGGCTGGGCTTCTCTCTTCCACGTGGCACAATGGAAACTCCTCTCTTGCCTATGGGTCTGGCAAAACTGAGGAGAGAGTCTCTAGATAAGAGCTAGCTCCCTTTGATGCATCTCTGAGGACCTGGATTTCCTACTGTTAAAATGGGGGGGGTGAAAAGAGAGAAGGATACTGAAAATAGAACCTAAACTTAAATGGTGATGCACCAAAAATGGTTGATCTACTTAGCTTGAAACATACACTTTCCACCAAGAACAAGCTGACATACACTTCATTTGATATGATAAATTCTTCTGCATCAGTGAGCTAGGGGTCCGTGGAGATACAAGGAGGAAGAACTACCTAAGGCATTCTAAGACACACTTTGGCAGTGTATTCACATGTGCCTATACTCCTCTAGGGACACTTCTGGCTAACCTGCAAAAGAAGAACTCACAATACACTAGACATGTTGGAATCATTCTGTGAAAGCATAAAATAAAATGACTTAACACAGGATAAAGCCATAGACATATACGAAAGTGCAAACTCAAAATGGAGGTAAAAATGCTATGTCTTGATTCAAGGTAAAATTTCAATAAAGCTTTGTCTTACAAGCCAAGAGACCCCTCTCAAAATGAGAGATTATAATATATATAGAGAAAGAGGAAGCAAAGATGCCCCATTTTGGAAAAGACTTTAGCACCCTCTTTCAAGTGGCCCATGTGTGTTGAGAGCATTGGGAAGAGGAAATCGCTTGAAAGAAAATGTTGTGTCAACTTGAGTTTTGACTTTAGGCATTTAAAATATATTAAACACCATATGTGAAATCATGGGCCGCATTGTTTGTCTGCAAACAAGACCACTCCTTCAAGACATTCACGTGGTTTGTCTGCTCATCAATGCAAAGTGAAGAAAATATAGGTCATGTTGTTTACTATTCATGCTCTTTGATGACCACTTGGCAGAGATTGTTTCAATCGCTGGAATAACTCCTTGTGTTGACACCTTATTTTGCCACTTGAGCTGTTTTGTCCATATCTGTGCTTAGCTGGGTGCGCTTTTTGAAACATTCCAGATGTTGTCGTATGTGTGCATGGCCGTGTTTTGGATTCTCTATTTTGTTTCATCTTTCCTTTCTATTTTTGTTTCGTCTTGGCTTTATCTTTTCTTGGTTTTGTCTTTTGTCATCTCTTGGCTCTTTCTGGCAATTTGAGCCCTCGGAGCTATCTTCTATCAATCTTTGGCTCTTTGGGCTCCCTTCTCGGCGGTTTCTTCCTTTTGGCCTTAACCCCATTGAATTTCCTTCAAGTTTGCGCTCAAGCATTTAAATATCAATGACTATTTCATTGTTGTAAAATTGACGTTCACACGCCCGTCGTCATTTGAAAGCCAACGGTTATTCTATTGTCATAAATTTAACGTCTTCGGGCCCATCACCCCTTGGTCAATTCCTTCGGACTTTCTTTCTTTGCCCAAGCCTTTGTATTTTAACCTTCCCGAAGGGAAGGTGTCCCTTCGGGCCCTGAGAAAGGTCCCTTTCACAGTCATTGAGAGTCCCTCGCAAGGGCACCTACCCTTCGGGGTACTTCGGGCAGCCTTGGTCTTCAAATCCTTCTGACAAAATGTCCGAAGGAAATGTTCATTTGAATGCTCGGCCCTTTCATTCAGGCGAATTCCTTCAGACAAAAGTCCAAAGGATTTGCCTTATCTTTTGCCGTAGGATTTTCTTCCAAAAATATTTCTTCAGACAAAATGTCCGAAGGAATTCCTTCGGATATTTTGTCCGAAGAAATTCAGCGTTTGCCTTGCGACAATTTCCTTCAGACAGAAAGTCTGAAGGAATTCTTTGCCTTGGTCTTTCTTCCCTTTAAGTGCTTTCCTGCCCTCCGCAAGGGCACTTGGGCCCCAGATGTCCTTTGAAACCTGCTGACAGACTTGCATTCCTTTGAAACCAGCCCATCCCTTTGTCGAAAGGCTTGTGCAAACCAACTGTTCGAATCAGGTTAAGCCTGTGGATCAACCCAAGACATCTACAAGACTCAAGTCATTTGGTTCTTTACAGAAACAGGTCTGTTCAAAAGGGGGAAAGCACAATTGTAGAAAGGTGAAGATATTAAAGACTGGGACAATAAGGAAAGAAAAGGGAGACCGATTTTTGGCCTACAGGACCAAAAGGGGTCAACAGTAAGGTGGAGTGACAAGATACTAAAGGATTCCATTTATAATTTACTTGAATGTAGCTAAAAGATAAGGGGCCTCACGCTATTGGGACTATGTATTGTTATTTTTGGGAGATTGAGGAAAATGAAGCTATGGCCTTATGTCATGCCCTATTTCATCAAGTGCCCCTATCCTCCCTCAATGATTGAGTGACGCCACCATCTTAACATTATATATATATATATATATATATATATATATAATGTCACATATGGATAGATTAGAGATATAGATAGAGATAGATCCTAATCACCCATCTAGTTCGGTAGCTAACACTCATATGATCCATCTTTCAATCTATCTACATTAGTATTTTGTATATAAATAGATTAGTATTGTGAATATAGATAAACAAACCTCAACCCTAAACTTGAAGAATTAAAAATACAAATAAATTAACTAGTCTGTTGACCCCATTCTTAAGTGTATTTCTTAATTGATGAGTCATATATTGGAGGGGATGACACATAATCATTGGCAAACTCAATTGGTTTCTTCTTTTGGGAATTTATTTTTAGTTTGTATTATCTAAACCTTTTTATTTCTTCTATCACAATTGTCTAATCAGGAACTTTAGTAAAATTTAATCTAACTCCCCATGTATCTTAATATTCTTATTTGGAAATTTTATAGAATCTATATGTGCATTTTGGTTTCATCTAGAAACTATTGGAGCTTCACCAATTTCCTCTTAACAATGTCATTGTAGATAGTTAATTTTGCCAATTCATCCTTGACCAAATTAGTGAATTGGTTTTTTATTTCAACAAGAGATCATGTGTTTACTTTGTCATCGAATAAGTTGCAATGAATCATACTAATAAATGCTTGTATACCGAACATAACAATAACATTGTTTGATTCAATATTATAAAATTATTTTAGTACAACATTTTTCATTTCAATCCTTCATGTGACAAATTCATCCCAATCATATGAATTATAAACACTCCCTAAAATGTATACAAATTGACATTTGTGACAACCATCTCATGTAACTTAAGAACCATGCTATGCTAAAGTAACATTTTTTTTTTAATGTATGAATTTCATCATCCACCATAACATGTTTAGTAGTTAATTTTTCATGTTTCTTAAATTCTACATTAATTATTCTCAACCCTTGTATAAACAATAGTTCAATTCAAGTCTTTATTATTTTGTCGCAATTTCCCATTACCCAGTAATTGGTATAACATGTTTATCCAAGAAAATAATTTGATCTGATAGAGGAATTAGCACCACATGGGCATTCATGTGACTAATTAAATGGTGGATATATAACCCCAACTCATGAATCTTCTCTTCCAACTCATATTTTAATTTACCATCTCTCTCCATTCTCTTAATTGTTGTATTCACAACTTGCTTCAAATTACTAGTGCCCCCTTCCCTAGTAGTTTTTCAAAAAATAAATATTTTCACTTGATAACCTTGGGTAGTCAACTTTTATTTATTATTATCAACAATTAAATTTTCAACTCCAATAAATTTAGCTCCATACTCATCAACAATTATCATTGATGTTGTCTTGGGATTTTTCTATGGTTGTTTATGAAGAAACATGCAACCAAATCAAAATAGAGAACATAATCCTTAACAATTCTCTTTCTCTTTTTGACCATAGCCTCGGCCCATGCTCAAGTATCACCAACCACATTATCATTTTCGATTCCAATGTTAGAATAATGCACTACTTGCCTAGGAGAGGAATTAGGAGGTTGGGTACGTTGTGGAGACATCTGAGTTTAGGTACTTTGATAGAGTATATTCATGGGAGGAGGTAGTAAAGTTAATTGATTGGAAAGAAAACATATTTGAGATATATGGAGGAAGAATATGAACACAAATGGCTATGATCATAAGCCCTTTGAATATCTAAGTTGTGTTATCAATCATAAAATATGTGTCAATTACAACCTGTGGATGAGGTGGACATGATATTACATGCATTCAAGTAGGAGGTTATTATGGAGATCTTTTTATTTTAATGTGATATTCGCAAGAGTTAAATATTATCCTCATCCACAAGTACGATCGAACAAATTATATTTATTAGGATCCTCTCCTCCTCCAAAGCTGTAAAAAAAATCAATGTAATGAGAGAAACAAACCATTTAATTCAACAAAGCAAGGAATATTTAGAGAGACTTAAAGGGTAAATGTTTTACAAACCATCTTTTCCAAATGATTATACATGTCGCCAATACCAAATCCCTATCCCACCTTGATTGCTTTGTCTACCCAAAAGAATTGAAAAACACACATTTTACCTCTTATTAAATGAATATGGGTTGAATTTTATTGAGAGGAAGACACTCATGTACACAGGGGATGATTTGAGAAGGGGGAGGAATGTGGCCAACAAAAAAAATAAACAAATGCCAATGGAAATATATGCAAACTACCCATTATACCAAGGAGGGGTGGAAAAATATGATTGTAAAATGGAAGGACACCGAAAAAAGGGTTGTAGAGAAATTTAAAAAATGTGGGTTTCTCAAGGCCACTAAAAAATGGTTCAATTGAACCCTTTTACTCATCACACAGGCCGAAAAGGCCTTAAAGGAGTGATGTATGAATTTGTAAATTTTCTTCATTTTTTCTTTATTTTAAATTTACCATGTATTTATTTATTAAATAAATTATGTAATTTATAATGCATTTTTATAACATATGGCATATTTAATGTAGACCAACTGACAAAGATGTTCATACCTTAAAAATAACATCTTGGGATAATATGTTGTCGTGACATACGTAATTAATTTTGTCATGCCAGTTTTAGACCTATTTTGTACATTAGTCTATGTGGTTACTTTGAGATATATATTATCTCTGATGGATTATGTTTAACACATTTATTTTGTATTGTTATGGATATGGATTCGATTATGGACATGTTTGTTATGCTATTCTTTCGATATATCATGATGAAATGAAACTAAATTGGCATGTTGTGATGATACTTATTTCTTTCTTGTTATTGTGATGAGGTGATGATTATGATTATTCCATGTTGTTTATAGAGATAACCATGTATCAAACATACTTATTATTAGTGCCATGATAGGTACAATCTAGAATCAATTATGTGAATCTATGCACGTGATAGCGCAAACACTAAATGAAAGTGGTTAATGTGATTGTGACAAGATTCAAGGGATCTTGAGACATATGATTCATGTTGATGATGTCATAATTAATTATCAATATATGGAATTTTAATGGGTAAATACAGTGTGCATGTGATAGATGAATGATTTCAAGGGAAGGATAAGAGGTGACTAATTACCCATCCCACACAACCATTCCATCTTGTATATAAACTTGACCTTATGTATATCGCTATTTGTGTGAATGTGTGTCCACCACCTTGTTATTGTGTATCTCTTGTCATCTCTTCATTCAAACTTATATATGTGGACCCCTTATTTTTATGTATTTCACATGATCCTAGGCATATACTATCTAGACTTAAATGACCTTGAGATAACCCCTTATTGCTTAAAATTTTTAGATTTCTTTGGGAGCCAAAATTAGAAAATTTTAGAAAGGACCTTTCTTGTGTTTCATGGGTAAAAAAAGAGGACCCTTTGGTATTAGAACCCATATAGTGTTAAATTGTGTACCAAATCATGAAATTATTTTCTCCATGTGATAGATGGAGCTATGGAAAATAAGGGGCAATTGTTTCCTTTGAGTGGATGTAAAATACAATAACCTTTTTCTTCCTTAAGAGGCCAAAATCTGCATACTTCTCTATTATTCTATGTTGTAGTAGAATTTTAGGAGTGGAGAAGAATTTTGGAAGCTTGAGAAAGTGGAAGAATGAATCCATAATTGGTGAAGGTAAGTGCCTAATCCTAAGTAAAAGTGGTGAATTTTGTGGTTATTGTGTGTGGAAATGTGTGGCTATGTGTTGATTTATACATACAATATGGCTGTATTAGGAAGGATGACATGAATTGTTGGAATTGGAAAGAGAAGATTGGAGATATCGTGGTTGAATGTTAACTTAATTTACCCATTTAAATCTAAAAGAGGAACTTGGGACCAAAGAGTTGCATGTTAGTTCCCCTTCCCTTCATGGTTATGACGACAATTTAAAAAAAGGAGAGAAGGTGAAGCTTGGAGCCTAAGGGTTGTTATCTAGTTTCTCTTCCTCCTTTTGATTAAATACTTGAAGACTTTATGTTATATGAATAATTAAGCCTTTCTATTATTGTTAATACCATACTTTCCCAACTAGTTAATCATATGTATGTGTGCCATGTTTATGTGCTTATAGAAACCTTAGTCGTTAGACTATTTGTTGTGTTAGCCAAGATTATTTGTGTCTATGGAGGTCACCTCTTGAGCTTGGGGGTGACTAGGGCTTGGAACACCTTATGATATCATAAGGTTAGGAGGTGTTGTTGTGGATGCAAAATGAAATGTTGTTGATACTTATGTTTTTATGGACGCAAGTGTTTTGTTAATATTGTTGTGAAGAAATCATAGAGTGAAATTGTCTTACAATGTTATTACTGTTTTATTAAAGTATTAGTGTGAGTATTTGTCACTTAATCTTACTGTATTTGGAAAAAATATTTTATATTCATATGTATGTGGATTGTAAATGTCTTTACAAAAAAATAATTATAATCCTAAACTCTATTTGCTTGGGATAAAATTTATCATTACATTACCAAACAAATGTGTACACAAACTATGTTTTTCTTGAAAGGTAGATTTCATTTTTGAAAGCAAACTACATACTTAAATAAAATATGTGCACAGTTGCATGCACTATTATAATATATAAAACATCTATAGTTATAATCCATTAAATATTTTGTTTGCATTGTAACCAGCTTTGCAAAGGATTTCTTTTTTAAAGGGACTATAATATATATGTTATTTGAGGAACTTTTAGTGTAAAAAATTGAAGCCTACTTAATTGAAATAACTAGCTTAAAATCTTATAGTCAAACATTGTTTGAATTCAATTATGTTTGAGACTTCATCACAAAAGAAGAAGCACTGTTAAATTGATGGGCTACTCTCTGTTGGTTCCTTCTCCTTAAACCTGCAAAACAAGCAAAATAAATATCTCAAAATAACATGGTTATATATATTAGGTAAGAGGGAATTACCTTGTGGCATAACATAATACGAGAAAATTATTTCTTAGCAAGTTTTTGTATCTTATTTGGGCACAATATAAATACCTTTGAACTAACCTTATGAGTAATACCTCAGAGTTAGTATTTATTTTTACTTGACAATATGAAATGCTTTGGGTAGAAGAAATTACCCATTTTAAATTACCTGTGGATATTTCTATCATAGAAAGATTATACATATCTTTATTAACATGTATACAGAAAGATTATACATATCTTTATTATTATGTATACAAAATCTTGTTTGTAATATGTGTGTGTGTGTGTGTGTGTGTGTGTGTGTGTGTGTGTGTGTGTGTGTGTGTGTGTGTGTGTGTATATATATTACAAACAAGATTTTGTATACATAATAATAAAGATATGTATAATCTTTCTGTGATAGAAATATTCATAGATTAAAAATAAGAACCATTGTAAATAGAAAAAAGGGCTTGGGAGTAGCGAGTCGTAGCCCACCCCATAGTAGTGGGGAATGGGCAGTAGCATCACCACCCGTGCGATATTCAATGGGAGGGGTCACATATAAGGCCACAATCCCACTATTATAACTCGAAACCATTATCTGTATATTAAAGAAGTTCAAATTACCCCTTGAAATTAAATATGGAGCCCCATATTGGGTAAGAGGGAATTACCTTGTGGCATAACATAATACGAAAAAATTATTTATTAGCGACTTTCTGTATCTTATTTGGGCACAATATAAATACATTTGAACTAACCCTATGAGTAATACCTCAGAGTTAGTATTTATTTTTACTTGAAAAGTCAATTATATATTTTGTTTGCATTGTAACCAGCGTTGCAGAGAATTTCTTTTTTAAAGGGACTATAATATATATGTTATTTGAGGAACTTTTACTATAAATTTTTTTGAAGCCACTCAATTGAAATAACTAGCTTAAAATCTTATAGTCAAACATTGTTTGAATTCAATTATGTTTGAGACTTTATCACAAAAGAAGAAGCATTGCCAAATTGATGGGCTCCTCTCTACCGGTTCCTTCTCCCTAAACCTGCAAACACAAGCAAAATAAATATCTCAAAAGAACATAGTTATCAAGTTATAGTCCATTAAATATTTTGTTTGCATTGTAACTATAACTTGATAACTTGATAACCAGTGCATGAAAGTATGCCATGTAGGTTGAAACATCCCAGACGATTTCAATTTACATTTTTTGCTCAAAAAAAATGTTAGGAGGCATCAATCGCATGAAGTACCATCTTTCATGCATTCCTTGCCACGACGTCGTGCCTTGTCCCAATGTCACTAAAAAGGCAAAATGAGAGATGATGGCAGAGCTTGCATCACTGAACAAAAAGAAACTAGAGAAGCCAAGGATGCAAGCAACTCTAACAATGACCATTAGTGCCACATCAGTAGAGGAAGAAACGACAGTGATGACATAAATTGTGGGCCTTAGTCGTGGTCCATACAAGCGATGTGGCACATTTGCACTGGTTTCATCTCAGTTACACTCCTTTTTTGTGCCTAGAAAAACACATGGGGCACAACCTTCACTCCAAGTTACAAGATGGAACAAGCAGGCGTATGTGGAAGCAGATAAAACATGCGCAACTTTTTGGTACTTCAACAACCTTCCCTTCAACGTGGCAAGAAGCCCGTACTAGAAATGTTTGGTTAAAAATTTGATAGATGCAGGGAAAGGGTACAATGCACCCTCTCCAAAAGACTTGAGTGGAAAGTTGCTCAAAAATGCAGTTGAAGATATAAACGTGATTGTTGAAGATCAAAAGAGGTTGTGGTGTAAATTTGGATGCACCATTCTTTTTGATGGATGGATGGATGGAAAGAACTGCACCCTCATCAACTTTCTGGCATTTTCAAATGGTGAGCTAGTATTTTTGAATTTTATTGATGCATCAAGTAAAATAAAAAATGCATAAACTTTGAACTTGATGCTAGAGGAGGTTGTCTTAGAGGTGGGCATCGAGAATGTTTTCCAAATTATCATAAATAATATAACATATGTGGTAGCTGGGAGACTTCTTAGGGAGAGACATTCATCTCGCTTTTGGACACTTTGTGCATCTCATTGCCTTGAAATTCTTTTGGAGGACATAGGCAAACTTGATTGGGTGTGAACAATTGTAGAAGAAGCTAGAAAAATAATTAAATATATCTACAATCACCTTTGGGTTCTCAAATTGATGAGAGAGCACACCAAGAGAAAAGAGCTTGTTCGAACAGGGGTCACCAGACTTGCAATGAATTTTTTTACATTACAAAGTATTTGTAGTTTATTAATTCCTTTGAAGAAGATGTTTATCTCTCAAACATCAATGGATTCATCTTATTTCAAGAAAGTTGATGGAGAGAAGGTTTTGAAGCAAGTTTTCAGTGAGACCTTCGAAATGAGAGCTATAGAGATTGTCAAAGTCTATTGAAATTGAAATTAAAATTTCAAGTTGTTTCCCTTGTTTTCAATTTAAAAAATGAGGAATATTTATTTTATAATTTATCTATAAGTTTGTAACACTAACTTTAATTTGTTTGTAGCTTTGTAGTTGTTTGAGTCTTTGGTGAGGGTTTTGTGATTGGTAGATGGTGAGCAAAATCCAATGGGATATATTTATGAGGCCATGGATAGGGCCAAAGAGGCAGTCCAAAATTATTATAGAGGGGATCGTGCCAGAATTGATTCCATTTGAGAGTTGATTGATTGGATGTGGAACAATCAACTCCACCAACCCATCCATGCAGTGGAGTACGACTTTAACCCCAAGTTTTTCTACTCCGATGGCTTCATAGATGCTAGTGGAGAGGTTCTGGAGAGACTCTCAACATGCATTGAGAGTATGGCACCTGATGTTGAGGTGAGGGACTTCCTTATTGCTAAGTTATAGAACTACAACTAGGTAAGGGGAAGGCTCTTTTCTTTAGCACTAGCTATCCAAGGGAAAGCCACGTAGTCACCAGGTAATATAAAATAAAGTTTTGAATATGTTGTTTGTAGGGTCGTGGTGAGAAGATTGGGGTGGAAATACCCCAAATCTTCAAAGGCTAGCTCTCTGAATTTTATCTCAGCCTTGTAGATCTTCTGGATGTGAACACAATTGGAGTTTTTTTACTCCATTCACACAAAGAAGCGCAATAAGTTGAGCCAATGTCTCAATGACTTAGTTTATGTGCAATACAAACTTCAACTTCGCATAAAGAATTTGGAGAATGCATCAGAGGAGACTATCGATCTAGACGAGATCGATCCCTATAGCGATTGGATTGCACAGGATGAGGAGGCCTCCTTGTTCACAAAAGAGGAGATTGTTGATTTCAAGAGGCAAGCTGTGGAGGGTGCAGCTGAAGTAGGAGAGATTGGATTGGAGGGTATCCTTAAAGATGAGGTAGAAACAAAGGCAAAGGCAAAGGTGGAGCCAAGGCGCAGGTACAACATTCTAGACAGAGCGAGGTGAGTCAACCGAGTGGGAGGACTAGAATTTCTCAACCTCCCTTATTTTTCCAAAGAGTAGGAAAGATAAAATTATAAAATTATTGTAATTTGTAATTATAGTCTTGTAGATTTTTGTATAAGACTAAGTCTATAAGTATTATTGTAGTTTGTAACTTTGTATTTTGGGACTTTGTTGTCTTCGCATGATTATGCGATTTTGTACATTTGATGTATTCAAATCTAATAAAAAACACTTTACCTATGTTTTACAGACTCATTCTATTTATTTTATTTCTATAATTTTTTTAAAAAAATGTTATTTTTATAAATTCAAGTATCTTTTGCCATTGTCAGTTATTATCGGTTATTCGACCGAGTGGGTCAAATTACCGTCAATCACCCATTTTGGGCCCTTGGCAAGTACTCGCCCCAACCAGTTATGCGAACTATGAGTAAAAGGAAAAGGATAATTTGTCTAAGGCTAGATAGATAGAAAGGGATCTTCATGTCATCAATGAAGGCTCCTAGTCATGAGCGAATGGTAGTCTATGGACGCCATAGTAGAGAGAGAGAGACACTTAGATTTATATCTAAGGACTGGACTAAGTAGAGCCGAGAGCTCAATGTACAATTACGAAGCTTGCATTATCTTGTAACACCCAAAGTTAATAAATTAAAGCCTTTATAAGCATGATCCACTACGTGGAACTTTGAAAGCTGCATGGTTAATGCATCGCTTCACCAGGTTTTGTAATCTTGAAATTAGAGCTGAGAGCACAATACACACTTGCAAATCTTATATTATCTTGTAACACCCAAAGTTCAGGAATAAAAGCCTTTATTGGCATGATACACTATGGCTTTTATTCACTTTCATGATCCACTATGGCTTTTATTCCTGAACTTTGGGTATTACAAGATAATATAAGCTTCGCAAGTGTGCATTGCACTCTCAGCTCTACTTGGTCCAGTCAACCTTAAGTGGAGACACTTGGGACTAAGGCAAGAGACTATCAACCTGAAATTAACCAAGAACAACGACTAAAGGGGATATCAATCCTAGTGCATAGAGGTAAGTGCGCGACAATAAAGGAAGAAGAAAAGGTGGGAGTCAATGGACCCCATTGAGAATTCCAAACCACTGAGAGCATCAAGCAAAGAGAATTGCAATAATAGGATGCAAGTATACCTACTTGCTACAGGAAACATAAGGAAGAGAGTGTGCATAAAAGAGGATAAGCGAAAGGCACACAGAAGGAAGAAAAGGAAAGGTATGAAGACATTTTGGAGGAGATGGATGAAAAAGAATGGGTGCAAACCCATGAGAGAGGAAAGTGGGTGCAAACCCAAAGGGGACAAAGGTGGGCATAGGCCCACAAGAGTAAACAGAAGTGGGTGTACAACCATAAGAGGAAGAAAGGGAAGGAAGATGAAGTGTATCAGAGCTAGGCATAGGAGGATAATTTATGGCTCAAGAAGGGTCTGGAAAAGAAGGAAGCACCAAGAGAGCTTGCTCAGGTGCCACTTCAGGTGGAAGAGAACACTGTGGTCAAGGCAGCTAACCAAAAAAATAGTTTTGCAACTCTAACACTATTTGTAAGCAAGATCTCAGATTTTAAATACCTAGGGAGTTTGATGCAGGAGCATCAAAGGTGAATGCGCAATCTTACATCAGACAAAAATAGAGTCAGTGAAGTGAGAAATAAACCAACTCTAATTGTGCATGATGTTAAGCACACGCTTATACTGAGAGGGGGAAGATATTTTTTTGCTTTCGACTATTAATCTTAAATCCAAAACCTCAAATTACTTCGCAATTAATATATTCAAAGCAATCAAAGAATACAATGCAAAACCACACAATACAAATAGACACAGATTTGCATGGAAACCCTTTCGAAAGAAAATCACAGAGAAATTCTCTTAATATAAATATTCGTAGGCACCAACCCCAAAAACAATTTTGTAGGCACCAACCTACAGGAGCACCAACCCCTTTCACCGAGCACCAACTCAGCAAGAGACCAATCTCTTCAAAATGAAGGCACCAACCTTCTCACAAAAAATCACTCTTCTATCTCAAATTTGTTGTCAAAACAACAGATGATAGAACACTTGCTTTATCTTTTTTATATTCGATCTACACTTGAGTGTTTTCGCTGCTATACTCTTCCTTATACTTGCTTATTTTTTCTTTTTAATATTCTCACAAAAAAATTCTTTTAAAAATTTTGCTCTTCTTTTATATATCTTCCACTTTCGAATCTACACTTTTGCCATTCGTTATGCACATATTTATAACCCACGGAAAGCCACAAATTAAGGTCGTGACTCTTCAAGTGAAAAGGTCCTTTCGAACGGTCACAACTCCCAATAGGTCGGCCAAGGTTGACAATTCCATCGACAATTCTGTTCACTTCTGTCGACATTTCCGTTCACTTCCATCAACAATTCTGTTTATTTTCGGCAACAATTCCATTCACTTCCGTTGACATTTCCGTTCACTTATGGAAATCGATTCCGTTCACTTCCGGCAATAGTTCCATTTGACATCAATGACAATATTCCAACACATGATTAAACGGACAACGCAAGAGTCCACTTACATGGAAGGAAGGTGGCTGAGAGTTGCGTAAGGAGTTAGAGAATAAAAAGGGGGTACAAGTTTTGGCTAAGTTAAGCAACACACTCGCAAAGCTACAAAGTGCATGAAGATGTTGACGCAGTGGATTGCACCTTGAATAGGAGGCCGAGCTCCTGCCTTCCACACGCAAAAATGGAAACTCCCCTCTTGCCTATGGGCAAGGCAAAACTGGGGGGAGAGTCTCTAGATAAGGGATAGCTCCCTTTGATGCATCTGAGTTATTCCAGTAAGTCGCTAATACGTATATATATATATTGGGGGAGGGGTTGAAAAGAGAAGGATTACAGGAAAATAAAACCTAATCTAAGAGGGTGATGCACCAAATAATTTTGATCTACTCACACTCACACTCTGAACCATAAGGGCGCATACATACACTTTAACTGGCAAGAGGACCAAACTGCAGGGAGCTTGATAGGGAGGCTTTAATGGAACACACAGAAAAAGGACTTACCATAGGCACTGTAGGAAAAACACACTATCTACTAACCTCCTTCTACCTCTGCGCTCTAGGTACAGCTCTTCTTGTCACCTGTGGGAATGGCGCCTTGTAGATACCAAGTGCGTTGGTGTCAACCCTGTGAAAGCATTAGGAAGCAATGACAGAACACAAGACTAAAACTCAGACACACTCAGGGAAATATCTAACCAGAATAGAGGTAAAATGAATATTTTATTGATTTCAGGTGAAAATTGTCAGGGCTTCGCCTTACGATGTGAAAAATCCCTTTCTCCAAATGAGAAGTTTACAATATATAGAGGAAGAAAAGAGGCCAAAAATGCCTCTTTTGAAAAAGACTTTTGGCTCCCTTTGACAAGTGGCCCACGTGTGTTGAGGGCATTGGGAAGAGGAAGCCGCTGAAATATAAATGCTGTGTCAGCTCTGATTCTGACTTCAAGCGTTTAAAAACATAGGCCACGCCATTTCTCTACAAACAAGACCGCTCCTTGATAGCATTCACGTGGTATGTCTGCTCATTAATGAAAAATGTAGAAAAAAGGATCGCGCCATTCACTGTTCATGCCTCTTGATGACCACTTGGCCGTCACTGTTCAAAACGTTGGAGTAACTCCTTCCCCTTCGCCACTTGGACATTTTGTCCATTTCTGCATTTGGCTCTTTTGGCACTTTCGGCCCTCAGGGGCTATCTTTTTGGCGTTGCTGGCTCTTTGGGCTCTTTCATCAGCAGGTCGTTGGGTTCATATAGCTCTTTGGGCCCTTTTCTGGTTAGCGCTCAAGTATTTAAAAATCAAACGGCTATTTCCCTGCTGTAAAATTTGACGTTCGCGGGCCCGTCACTGCTTGAAAACCAACAGCTAGTTCGTCGTGCTTGATTTTGACGTCTTTGGGGACGTCACCATCCTTGGCAATTCCTTCGGCTCTTTTCTCTTCGGTCAGGCTTTTGTCTCGGCCAATTTTCCCGCGGACAAATTGTCTGCAAGAATTGTCTCGCTTCTTCGGAGTTTTTTCCTCGGGCTTTTTTCCATGGCCTCTCCCGAATTTCTTCAGACTTTTTGTCCGAAGGAATTTCTTCAGACAAAACTCCAAAAGAAATTATCTTATGTATTTTGCCTTGGTCTTTTCCTTCGGCAGGATTTTGTTCTGAAGAATTTCTTCAGACATTTTGTCCGAAGAAATTCCTTCGGACATTTTGTCCGAAGAAATTCTCTTGTTTACTTTTCCGAAGGATTTCCAACTTGCTTTGTGCATTTTTCTGAAGGAATTCCAACCCTTTCGGCCTTCTTTTTGGTCCCTTCGAAAACGTTCCTTGCCCTCCGCAAGCGCACTTGAGTGGTTCATGTTGATGCAGTGGATTGCACCCTGGATAGGAGGTTGGGCTCCTGCCTTCCACACGTCAAAATGGAAACTCCCCTCTTGTCTGTGGGCAAGGAAAAACTGGGGGGAGAGTCTCTAGATAAGGGCTAGCTCCCTTTGATGCATCTGAGTTATTCCAGTAAAAGCTAATACATATATATATATATATATAAAAAAAATGGGGGGGATGAAAAGGGAGAAGGATTGTAGGAAAACAAAACCTAATCTAAGGGGGTGATGCACCAAATGATTTTGACCTACTCACATTCACACTTTAAACCAGAAGAACACATACATACACTTCATCTGATAAAAGGACCAGACTGCAAGAAGCTTGACAGGGAGACTTTAATGGAACACACAGAAAAAGGACTTATCATAGGCGCTGTAGGAAAAGCACACTATCTAGTAACCTCATTTTACCTCTGCACTCCAAGTACAGCTCTTCTTGTCACCTGTAAGGATGGCGCCTTGTAGAAACCAGGTGCGTTGGTGTCAACCCTGTGAAAGCATTAGGAAGCAATGACTGAACACAAGACTAACACTCAGACACACTCAGAGATATCTAACTAGAATAGAGGTAAATATGTGTTTTTCTTGATTCCAGGTGAAAATTGCCAGGGCTTCGTCTTACAATGTGAAAGGTGCCTTCTCCAAATGAGAAGTCTACAATATATAGCGGAAGAAAAGAGGCCTTTTGGCGCCCTTTTTACAAGTGACCCATGTGCGTTTCGATCATTGGGAAGAGGAAGCCGCTTAAACATCATATGAGAAATTATGGGCCGCATCATTTCTCTGCAAAAAAAAACCGCTCCTTCAAGGCGATTATGCGGCTTGTCTGCTCATCAATGCAAAGTGAAGAAACGGGTCACGCCGCTCGCCGCTTGCGCCTCTTGATGATAAATTCGTAGGCACTGTGTCACCCGCTGGAGTAACTCCTTGAGTCGACACGTTCCTTCGCCACTTGGACTGTTTTGTCCATTTTTGCACTTGGTCTTTCTTCTGGCCTTGGCCTTTGAATTCCTTCGGGTTCGCGCTTAAGTCTGCGAAGGTCAACAACTACTTCATTTCCGCAAATTTGATGTCCTCGAGTCCGTTGTCCTTCTTAGCAATTTGTTCGTGTCTTTCTCGCTTACCTTGGCTGCTTTTCACTGATTTCAATAAGTGACACGTGGCATGTTCTGCTGCGAAACAGACAGGACACATGGTAGCATCCACTGAGCTTTAGAAAAAATACAGAAGCATTCGGGGTTGATTCAGATTCATCACAGGCGATGACACTTGGCAGCTTTCGCTTTCTTTAGCAGTTTGCCCGGGGCCCACCACAGTCTTTTCTGAATAAAAGGGAGAGACCGCAGATGTTGACACTTGTCGGCTTCCGCCGAGCTTTGCAAGGGACACGTGGCACGTTCCGCTGCTCTTAGAAAAATATGTCAAAACCTTTCGCATTTGCCACTTGGCGCCCTCTGCGAAACTCTAAGGGAAGCTAGTTGAAAGGAGCTTAGGGATTCAAATGCGGACACTTGTCGTGCTCCGTCAGGTTTTTTGTAAGGGACACGTGGCACGTTTCGCTACTTGGGATTTTTCCTATTTAGTGCTCAAGAATTTAAAGGTCAAACGGCTATTTCCTTGTCGTAAAATTAACGTTCGTGGGCCCGTCACTGCTTGAAAACCAACGGCTAGTCTATCTCCCTGAAATTGATGGCTTCAGAGGCATCACCGTCCTTGGCAAATCCTTCGGTTCTTTTTCTTTGATTGCCTTCTGTCACTCCCTTATCTTTGGGCTTTTGCTTTGGACCCTCCCGAAGGAAAGGTGTCCCTTCAGCTTTGGAAAAGTGCCCTTCTTTCAGCAGCCAAGAGTCTCCCGTAAGGGCACCTGCCCTTCGGGGTCCTTTGGCAGCCTTTCCTTCGGCGGACAATTTTCCCACGGATAAAAAGTCTGCAAGAATTATCTTGCTCGTTCCTTTCTTGAGAGACTTTTCCTCTGGCTTTTTTCCCACGGCCAATTTTCCTACGGCCATTTTTCCCGGCCACTTTTCCTGCAGACAAAAAGTTCGCAAGAATTGTTTCGACCACTTTGCCTTTGGCCTTCGAAATTTCTCTCGGGCTTTTTATCCTAAGGAATTCCTTCGGACAAAAAGTCTGAAAGATTTCTTCCTTTGCTTCTTTGACTGCCTTTGAAAAGTGCCCTTCGGGAAAATTGGAAACGACCCTTCCGAAGGGTACTTCCTTTGCCTCAAACAAATTTTTGAAGGGAACTTACCTTTTTGGCTTTTCTCTGTGGCCTCTTTGAAAGTGCTCCCTATCCTCCGCAAGGGCTCTTGAGTCTGAAACTGCCCTCCGCAAGGGCACTTGAAATGGTCCATTTTGCGCCTAAGTGGGAACTTGTCTTTACCTGCAGAGTCCGTAGAAAACCTGCAGAGTTCGTAGAAAACCACTCCTATAGAGTCCGTAGAAATGGGCCTGCAGAGTCCGTAGAAACTTCCAAGACTTGTGCAAAATCAGAAAATATACTAGCTCAGAACAGCAAGAGAAAGGGGGATCGATTTTTGGCCTGTTGGACCAAAAATAGTCAACAAATTGGTGACTCCCAAGGGAAGCATGCCTGCTATGCTTAGAGACTAGTTGCCTTAAAGTCCATTGGGCACGGAGTCAGAATGTAACTTTGAAAAGTTAGCAACAACCTTGAGATATCCAAGAATCAAACACGAGGGTTTACCCCAAAAGGAAACGAAAACACACACAACACTAAGAAAACTACTAACATGTACAAAAGGCACTCAGGGAAAACAAGAAAAAAAGAAAAGAAAATATATACATGATGGAAAAAGGGCTCAATGGTAATGCTTAAGATGTATCCCATTAATTGGGATTTACAGTTCTTCACCATCCAACTTGGAGAGTTGGAATGCATTATGTTGCTTGCACTGAGTGATGACATATGGACCACTCCATAGGGCGTCAAACTTCGCGTGTTTTCCAGTTTTGGCTCGGTCCTCATCCCATTTAAAGACGATGTCTCCTTCAGAGAAACCTTTTGATGAAGATTTCTTGTTGAAGTGTCTCTTTGTCTGTTGTTGGCAGCTGGTCATAGAAGCCATAGCCTGGTCTCTTGTCTTTTGGAGCTCCATCAGCTCGCATAGCCTAACCTCCATGCTATTGCCTTCTTCTAATTGCAGCTGGTGAGCGAGGTCCAAGGCTGGCAACTCCAGTGAAATGGAGAGCCTAGCTTCCCTTCCATATACGAGCGTGTACAGTGAGTTACCAATTGCCCTCTTTGGGGTGACCCTATCTGCCCACAGGGTTGTTTTCAACTTGGCATGCCAAGTCCTCTGATTCTCCTCCATTGTTCGCTTGATGATCCTGATCAGATTCTTATTGGTAGATTCGGCCAACCCATTCCCCTGTGGGTAGTAATTGGATGAAGTGCTAAGATAGATACCATATCTCAGCGCCCATTCACTTGTTTTAGTTCCCAGAAAAGCTAACGCTTTATCTAAGATTATGGTTGTTGGAACCCCGAACTTTGCTACCAGGTCTTCATAAAAATCTAGGACTACACTTTCATTGGCTTCCTTTAGAGCAACAACCTCTACCCATCTTGTGAAATAATCCATGGCGGTCAGGACCCACTTGTGTCCAACACTGGAGGAAGGGTTAATCATCCCTATGAAGTCAAGGCCCCATTGCATGAATGGTTGCTCTACCTGAATAGGCTGTAAAGGCATGGCAGCCAACCGTTGCTTCCCATCAAAGAGCGCGCACTTCTAGCACTTTCGTACCCAGACATGGGTGTCCTTGAATAGAGTAGGCTAGAAGTAACTAGCTCTCATTATTCTTGCTGTTGTAGCCCTAGGAGCAAAATGATCGTCGACTGGCCCATCATGGAACTCGGACAGCACCCTGTCAACCTGACTTAGGTCTAAGCATCTTAAAAAGACTCCTGAGAGATCCCTTCTGAACAACACTCCATCAATCAGGACATAAAGGAGACACTAGAGTTTGAAATATCTCCTCTTGGTCCTATCAAGGCCCTGTGGGCACTCACCAGTGAAAAGGAAATGCCTCACGTCCGATGTCCAATTCTTCATGACAGCTGGTTCTTTTGTTATAGCTGCATCATGAATTAGCAGACTATCCTCCTTTTGCTACTTAAAGTCTGCAACAAGGTGCTCACATAGGCCTCTCCCTCTTACCAGTTTGGTGATCTTGATATCCACGTCGTATTCCATCACCTTAGCGATCCACCCCGCTCTCTTTTCATTCAAGTCTCGGTTGATCAAGAAATACTTGATGCTAGGATGTGGAACCATGAGGTGGATTCTGCTATCAGATAGCATATTCCTGAATTTCTTCAGACTGCATATGACCGCCAGGACTTGCTTCTCCACATATGTGTATCTGACCTCAAAACCCTCTAGGCCTTGGCTAAAAAATGCAATTGGTTGCTCAAGGTTATCACCATTTGTTTGGGTAAGCATGGCGGAGATTACCTCTTCATTGCCGAAGGTGTAGAGGTTGAAATCTTTGATGAAGTCAGGGCTGATCAAAGTAAGAGCTCGGGCTATGGCTTGCTTGATTTCTTCAAAACTGTCCTTTCTTTGTGCTATCCATGCGAACTCCTCACCCTTCCTCAGCATAGAGGTCAGTGGCTTGACTACCTCCGCAAAATTAGAGATAAATCTCCGGATGAAATTTATCTTGCCGAAGAAGCTTTGCAGGCCCTTCTCGTGTTTAGGCAAGGACAGCTCCAAGATAGAGCGCACTCTCTCTGGATCAATGGTCAAGCCTTCCTTGGAAATAATGTGGTCAAGGAGTTTCCCCTTGTGGACAGTGAACACGCATTTCTTCAAGTTAAGAGAGATACCAAACTCTCTACACCTCTCAAATATTTGTCTGAAGTGCTTCATGTGCTGGCTCGCCTCTTTGGAGAAAATTGTTACATCATTGAGATATACCAGCGTAGTGTTATTTATCAGGCCCCGAAAGGCCATGTCCATGGCTCGTTGGAAGGTGGCACCAGCATTAGATAGTCTGAATGGCATCTTCCTGTAAGCAAACATCCCCCATTTGGTAGTGAAAGATGTCTTGTGCTGGTCACAGTCTTGCACCAAAATTTGGTTGTACCCTGAATACCCATCCAGGAGGGAGAAACGCTCGCTGTCTGTCACCATTTGAAGGATCTGCTCCATACTTGGGAGAGGATAATGGTCTTTCAAAGAGACTCTGTTGAGGTCTCTGAAATCAACGCATAGTCTGATCTCCCCATTCTTTTTTCGGACAGGAACAAGATTGGCCAACCAAGAAGAGTGTTTGATTAGAAATATTATCCTAGACTCAATCAACTTGGTGAGCTCCTTTCGCATGAGAGGCTCAATCATTGGGTTGACAGGCCTTTGCTTCTGCTTGATTGGCCTGGCGCCTTCTTCCAGCTCAATGGTATGTTGAGCCAGACTTGCATCAAAAACCCTCAAATCACTATATTCCTAGGCGAAGACATCAGCGAATTCTTAGCACAACAAGATGAAGACCTGCCTTTCACGGTCCGTGCACACTTTTCCAAGTGTAAGCAGCTTATCTTTGAATATTTCAACCTTCTCATGGTGCTCCTCTTTCGTCACAATGCATGCCTTGTCGCTTTTCAACTGGTCATCTCCATTGAAGATACTCTCTAGAGTGACCAAACCTTTGGGGAGCTTATTGTTCTTTAGCTGAACAATTTGGCTGCCATATTGCTACTGTAGGTTAACCTAATTTTTTGTAGCAAACTCAGCTTCTTGCAAGAAGAGTGCTATTTGCTAGTCACTATCAAAAACCTGCTAGTTGGTGATGTTGTCAGGTACAGAGGGCCGGATCACTACCTTCAAGTGGCATGAGCTGTGGTCTTGGTCTATTTCCCTAGGGATATCAAACTGGGCACCAATTGCTGCCAGCCTATCTGCTTGCTTGTTCTGCTCTCTAGGAATGGAGGTAATATTGAAAGCAAAGAAATTTTCCACTAAGTCCCATACCCTATATTTGTAGGACTTCAGTAAAGAATTCTTTGTCAAATTTTGGCCTCTTACCTGATTGACAATCAACTCACTGTCACCAAAGACTTGCAGCTCTTTGATTCCTTTTTTCTTCGCCCACTCCAAGCCATGGATGAGGGATTCATACTCCGCAACATTGCATGTGTAAGAAAATTGGAACTGGAAAGCCAAAAAGTATTTTTCCTTTGAAGGAGAAACTAGCACCGCTCCACCACCAACTCCCAACTTACTTCTTGAACCATCAAAGAATAGCTGCCATAGACTCGAGCTCTCTTGGCTCACTTTCATTACATTTGGTACAAAATTACCCTCTTCATGCATGCAATAAATTCCAAGGCCTGCCTCCTCTATGAATTTGTAAGGATCATGCTCGAAGTTGTCACTTGCCCATTCATCTAAGAGCAGGTCTGCAACTCCTTCAAGGGCAGAGGATGGAGATTGGTCTACTTGGAACTCTTCTTGGTCAATGATGGCATAGCTGACATTTGTTGCCTTGAGTGAGTATGGTTTCAGATGATCTCTGTGGAGTGGCTCGGATTCAATCTTAACTTTAGTCCCATACTTGGTTCTAAAAATCAGATAAGACCAGTTCGCTGCTAAGTAGCCGCCTATCTTAGATGTAAAATCCTTGGATAAGCAGATGGAAAAGTAAGGAGGGACATCCGCCACTACCACATCATGAGGAATTGAGAAGGTCGAGCAAGCATGTAGCATCAAGCTCAAACCTTTCACCACCCCAACTATCTTTGCTAGTGTTCCATCCAGCTGCAGGACTCCCTTGGTCATTTCTTCGTATTTCAAACCCAGCTTGTCGGCTATGCATTTGGGCATTACCGAGGTGCTTGCCCCACTGTCAATGATGCAATTGTACACCAAGAAACCTCTTATAACCAAGGAAAAATAAAAAAGGGAGAACATTTTCTTCTTTTCTGACTTGGCCTGAGGTGGAAGGCTGTCCATTCATCATCAAAACATTATCGGCTCTTGTTGGGACAGCTTGTTCATTCAGCTCATGCAGTTCCTTTTGCAGCATGTCCTTTTGTCCCGATATTGACAATGAATCCCATAAGGAGATGTTCATGTGCAGCTTCTTCATCTGGTCAACCACATTGACACGAGGGTTGCCTTCCTTCAAATTTTCTTTGGGATTATTTACAGCGTGAGGTACAGGCCGAGGAGCTGAAGATACAACCGACGGTCTGAAGTTTGGGACCTTTTGATTTACATGTGATGAAGAAGGTATTACTGACGTTTGGGCAGTAGCCTGAGAGTCTCCCATTGCTCTCCTTTTGAATCTTGTGTTGGCTGTGACACAGTCGCCTTGATTGTCCGTAGTACCCACATAATTGACTAAATAGAACTCACCTTCCAGGTGATTCATGAGTGTAGAATCAGGCTGAGTCTGATTGCTGCTCGTGTTGGGTTGCATTGAAGCCTCAAAACCTTAGAATTGGGTGGCCGCCTGATTGTCTTGTACATTTGGGTAGTAACCCATCATTTCATTTGTATAAACAGCCTGCTCTTGACCATATCCCATGGTTGAGCAACTAGGTTGTTCTTGTACCAGATTATTTTGAGCGGGCACCATAGCCTTGGTTGATGAAAAGGTGCCTAGATTGTAGCCTTGAAAAGGCCTAGTATGTGTAAGCTGACCTTGTCCTTGATTGTAATTTTGGAAAGGGAGTCTATTTGTTTGACCATATTGCTGGTATCTTTGGTTTGGTCGGTTGTTTTGAGCTTGCTGCCTTTTAATAGCCACTAGCTCATTTGTCACATTTTGCAGCAGATTCTTGACTTCATGAAGTTCATTAGATGGAGTAGCAGCTGGTTTTTCTATGCTAGGCAAAATAGCTAAAGTGGGAGCAACGCTCTGAATTGAAGACAACATTTCAGAGAAAAGTGGCATATGGGGTCTAGGAGCTATTTTCCCAGCCTGCACTAGGCAATTTTCAGCTGCTATAGCTATGTCATAGGCGGCAGGCAGCACATATCCTCCCATGGATTGTATCACAATAGTGATATCGCTGTTCAATGCTCTTAAGTAATACAAGAACGCATAGCTAGGAGTCGGTTTTACCAGAATGGGGATTCTATCCCATGTCTTCTGAAACTGAGTGTTGAAACCCTGCATGTATTCATGTGGAGCTCTTTTCATTGTAGTCAGCTGATCGGCAAGTGAGAGGTGGTCGCTCTTCTCCCCAAATCGGTTGGTCAAGAGAGTGCCCAAGTCATTCCAAGAATCGACTGAATTTATGGGTAAAGTCCCATATCAGTCCAGAGCTTTGCCCTTGAGAGACAATGCCAACAATTTGATTGCAATATTCTCCTCAGTGACATTATGAATATTGCAGAGGTTAGCAATATTTCTAATGTGTTCAATAACTGTACTGGGCCCCTCTTCATCAAAGGAAGGCACACTTTTGAGAACTGCTCCTGGAATTGGGTCATAACGCGGGAGATTCAAGGGACTCTGACCACGAAAAGTCACAAAGGGTAATGCCATGGCTATGATAGGATGCAACCGCGGCCTTCTTGCGTAAGTGTTCTTTATAGCAGGTCTGGGAAAGTGGTTTGCTAAATAAGGATGGGTCCGCTCAAACCTCAGTCACTTTGCTGAGTTCAAAGGCAATTTAATGAATTCGAAAGGGACACCCTTAGCAGTAGACTATGTGGTGATTTTAGGCATAGAAAGTCAGACTGGTCTTTGATTAGATACTGAAGCTCTTACCAGTGGAGTCGCCAGATGCTGAAATGGTTGATTTGCTGTAACAGGACCAGCATCAATCCTAAAACTTTACTAAGTGTAAAAACTGAGTCCCATCGGGCGTGCCAAAAACTGTTGACGTAGTGGATTGCACCCTGGACAAGAGGCTGGGCTCCTACCTTTCACACGTCAAAATGGAAACTCCCCTCTTGCCTGTGGGCAAGACAAAATTGAGGGGAGAGTCTCTAGATAAGGGCTAGCTCCCTTTGATGCATCTGATTTATTCTAGTAAAAGCTTATACATATATATATATATATATATATATATATATATATATATATATATATATATATATATATATATATATATATATATATATATAATGGGGGGGGATGAAAAGGGGGAAGGATTGCAGGAAAACAAAACCTAATCTAAGGAGGTGATGCACCAAATGATTTCGACCTACTCACATTCACACTTTGAACCAGAAGAACACATAAATACACTTCATCTGATAAAAGGACCAGACTACAGGAAGCTTGACAGGGAGGCTTTAATGGAACACACAGAAAAAGGACTTATCATAGGCGCTGTAGGAAAAACACACTGTCTAGTAACCTCCTTCTGCCTCTGCGCTCTAAGTACAGCTCTTTTTGTCACCTGTAAGGATGACACCTTGTAGAAACTAGGTGCGTTGGTGTCAACCCTGTGAAAGCATTAGGAAGCAATGACTGAACACAAGACTAACACTCAGACACACTCAGAGATATCTAACTAGAATAGAGGTAAAAATGTGTTTTTATTGATTCTAGGTGAAAATTGCCAGGGCTCCACCTTACAATGTGAAAGGTGCCTTCTCCAAATGAGAAGTCTACAATAAATAGAGGAAGAAAAGAGGCCTTTTGGCACCCTTTTTACAAGTGACCCATGTGCGTTCCGATCATTGGGAAGAAGAAGCCGCTTAAACATCATATGAGAAATTATGGGCCACGCCATTTCTCTGCAAACAAGACCGCTCCTTCAAGGCGATAACGCAGCTTGTCTACTCATCAATGCAAAGTGAAGAAATGAGTCGCATCGCTCGCCATTCGCGCCTCTTGATGATAAATTCGCAGACACTATGTCACCCGCTAGAGTAACTCCTTGAGTCGACACCTTCCTTCGCCACTTGGACTGTTTTGTCTATTTCTGCACTTGGTCTTTCTTCTATCCTTAGCCTTTGAATTCCTTCGGGTTCGCGCTTAAGTCTGCGAAGGTCAGCAGCTACTTCATTTTTGCAAATTTGACGTCCTTGGGTCCATTGTCCTTCTTAGCAATTTGTTTGTGTCTTTCCCGCTTGCCTTGGTTGATTTCTGCTGATTTCAATAAGTGAACGTGGCGTGTTCCACTGCGAAACAGACAGGACACGAGACAGCATCCGCTGAGCTTTAGAAACAATACAGAAACATCCAGAGCTGATTCGGATTCATCACGGGCGATGACACTTGGCAGCTTCCGCTTTCTTTATCAGTTTGCCCGGGGCCCACCACAGTGTTTTTTGAATAAAAGGGAGAGACCGTGGATGTTGACACTTGTCGGCTTCCGCCAAGCTTTGCAAGGGACACGTGGCACGTTCCACTGCTCTTAGAAAAATATGTCAAAACCTTTCGCATTTGCCACTTGGCGCCCTCCGTGGAACTCTAAGGGAAGCTAGTTGAAAGGAGCTTAGGGATTCGAATGCAGACATTTGTCGTGCTCCATCGGGTTTTTTGTAAGGGACACATGGCACGTTCCGCTGCTTGAGATTTTTCTTGTTTGGCGCTCAAGAATTTAAAGGTCAAACGGTTATTTCTTTGTCATAAAATTGACGTTCGCGGGCTCGTCACTGCTTGAAAACCAATGGCTAGTCTATCTCCCTGAAATTGACGGCTTCAGAGGCGTCACCGTCCTTGGCAAATCCTTCAGTTCTTTTCCTTTGATTGCCTTATGTCGCTCCCTTACCTTCAGGCTTTTGCTTTGGACCCTCTCGAAGCGAAGGTGTCCCTTTGACTTTGGAGAAATGCCCTTCTTTCGGCAGCCGAGAGTCCCCCGCAAGGGCACCCGCCCTTCAGGGTCCTTCGGCGGCCTTTCCTTCGGCAGACAATTTTCCCGCGGACAAAAAGTCTGCAAGAATTATCTTGCTCGTTCCTTTCCTTTGGAGACTTTTCCTCAGGGTTTTTTCCTGCGGCCAATTTTTCTGCGGACATTTTTCCCGGCCACTTTTCCCGCGGACAAAAATTCCGCAAGAATTGTTTCGACCACTTTGCCTTTGGCCTTCAGAATTTCTCTTGGGATTTTTGCCCAAAAGATTTCTTCCTTTGCTTCTTCGACTGCCTTTGAAAAGTGCCATTCGGGAAAATTGGAAACGACCCTTCCGAAGGGTACTTCCTTTGCCTTAAACAAATTTCCGAAGGAAACTTATCTTTTTGGCTTTTCTCTGTGGCCTCTTTGAAAGTGCTCCCTGTCCTCTGCAAGGGCTCTTGAGTCTGGAACTACCCTCCGCAAGGGAACTTGAAATGGTCCATTTTGCACCTAAGTGGGAACTTGTCTTTACCTGCAAAGTCCATAGAAAACCTGCAAAGTTTGTAGAAAACCACTCCTGCAGAGTCCGTAGAAAACTTCCCTGCAGAGTCCATAAAAATGGGCCTGCAGAGTCCATAGAAATGGACCTACAGAGTCCATAAAAAATTCCAAGACTTGTGCAAAATCAGAAAATGTACTGGCTCAAAACAAGGGAAAGGGGGACCGATTTTTGGCAGAAAACTTCCTTGCAGAGTCTGTAGAAACTTTCTACAGAGTTCGTAGAAATCCCTGCAGAGTCCGTAGAATTTCCTGCAGAGTCCGTAGAAATAGGCCTGCAGAGTCCGTAGAAATTTCCTACAGAGTCCATAGAAACGCAGAGTCCGTAGAAACAAGACTTGTGCAAAATCAAAAATGTACTGGCTCAGAACAGCAGGGGAAAAAAGGGGGGAAAGCTAAGTTTGAAAATGGAGATAGCCTCCATGTTGTAGAAGCCGTAGGAAAGGACAACACAGACAAAAAGAAAAATAGTTGGGAGGAAGCATACCATAGAGAAGTAGAGAGAGACCCATGTTGTTTTCATATGCCTTCTTGGCATCCTGATCAGTAGGAGCTATAGCAGGAGCTGTCTATCCATTTACTACAGACATCCATACATCAAATCCTAATGAGGACAAATATGCTTCCATCCTTATGCTCCAAAAAAGCATAGTTAGATCCATCAAACAGAGGTGCTTTGTTTTAGGAGGATCCTTTTTGACTAGCCATTGTGTTCACTAACCAGGATCTACCTGAGCTGATTAAGCTTCTTCCTAAGGAACCCTAGGCTCTGATACGAATTGTTGAACACAACTATCTATTGAGAGGGAAGGTGAATCAGTAGATGAGCTAAAACTAGTTGATTAAAACTTTTAGAGGAGATATCAAATCATATGCATATCAAAGAACAAATGTAGAGAGCACACACACACACAAAAGCATAGTACACCAGATTTATACGTGGAAAACCCAAAGAAAAAAACCATGGTGAGAATAGTTGTTAGAATCTACTGTTTTAATCCAGCCTCATAGTTAGATCACCTTACTGGCAAAACCACATTGGTTACATTCAAGGACACCTATCCTTAGGAGACACCAATCTCCTAACTGAGCACAAACTCAATTTTTTTGAAGGCACCTACCAATCAGAACTATGGAGCTACAATTCCAGTGTATAAGACAGATTCACAAATGAATCCAATCCAGTTTCTTTGTTACAAGTCTAGTCTGTAACTGCTCACTCTTGGCTTATTCTGCGTATGCCTATTCTCCTTCTCTGCTCAAAATCTGCACATTCTCTGTGTGCCTTTTCTTCTTGTCTGCTCAATATTTGTTCCTCTGACTTTTACTCTGTGTCTACATACGTCTGGATATATTCTGTTTAGACACACTTCATTCTTTTTTTTGCCTTTTACTCTGTCTGTATTCGTTTGGATAGACAACCTTTTCTTTCCTTCTCTGCCTCACTGGTTCTATGTCATTATATCTTTGATTTGACAGTCCATTTACACCAGCTGCTTTGACCTCTCTTCCTTTGTATCTTTTATATATTCTTTGTTTGTAACATCAACGTCCTCTTCTTGACTCTATACCTCTCTCTATGCTATCATGGTCTGTGTCTGTATATTCTATTAGACACACTTCGTATTGCTCACATGCTTAGGTTCAATGACAGTCTAAGCAATCACAAAATGATAGCCTTTGACTCTCTTAAAATTGCAACGGTAACAACAACAGTGGCAAAAAGAAAATTACAATGTTTAAGATGTATATGTACAAACAATGAAGCTTAGGGTTCTCTATCTCCAATTACGTTCACACTTCAGCTGTAATTAACCGGTTCTCATTAAAAATGATTTTGACTTATGCTCTTTCTCGTGTCTTGGTTCATGCATCACATTGCAATGGTCAAGTCTCTTTACTATGTTTGGCAACTATTAGATTTATCTCATAAATGCACAACCTCCTTGATTGATGATTGATCGGTTGGATCAATCTATCTCGGACTTCGTGTAGCCTTTTCGAGCTCACCATTTATCTGGTCATGTCTTTAAATGAGGATTATTCATCTTTTCATTGGTGCCATTCACTGTCTATCTTGAACCGTCAGATATTTCCATTTTTTAAAACAGAACAACGAAGCTTAGGGTTCTCTATCTCCAATTGCATTCACATTTCAGCTGTAATTAACCGGTTCTCATTAAAAATGATTTTGACTTATGCTCTTTCTCGTGTCTCGGTTCATGCATCACATTGCAATGGTCAAGTCTCTTTACTATGTTTGGCAACTTTCAGATTTCTCTCATAAATGCACAACCTCCTTAATTGATGATTGATCGGTTGGATCAATCTATCTCGGACTTCATGTAGACTTTTCGAGCTCACCGTTTATCTGGTCATGTCTTTAAATGAGGATTATTCATCTTGTCATTGGTGCCATTCACTGTCTATCTTGAACTGTCAGATATTTCCATTTTTTAAAATAAAACCGTCGATCTCTCTTGCATTAACCATCAAGCTCTTTCTCGCATCTCGATATTTTCTATATGATTGGTTCACTTTCGCTCCTTTCGATTATATTTGATATGCTCGATCTTTAATCTTGCATTAATCCTTTGACAATAATGCAAGTGTCTTATATTTCAGCCTAGATATCCTTCAGAACCTTTTAAACGTCCACTTGCCCTAGATTCTTATCGAAACAATCCAAGTGATCCTTGGGAAGCTTTGTAATGGTCCTTGTGTCCTCCTCAATTGTCCTTCAACACTTGTGGAAGTGCCCTATGTCTTTCAGAAAATGCTCAAGTGCCCTTTCCCTCCATTTGAACTACCCCTTTGATCAAATTGTTGTGGGCTTTTTGTCTGAGTCCCTTTAGGACAGTTTTTGCAGACTTTTTATCCAGGTCCCCTTTGAGACAATTTTCGCAGACTTTTTGTCGAGTCTCTGTTGTAGGCTAGAATTGCACCCTTGTGGGAGAGTTTTTCAGGGTCTCTCACTTCCAGCTACAAGCATGGGAACAACTTCAAGCTATAGGTATCCTATAGTGAGGTTGAACCTCCGGAGTAGGTCGGTTCCTCTTTGATGCTCACCTAAACTAATGCTAAACTAATGATTCATAGGGAAAAGGGGTAGAAAGGGGATAAGGCTCCTAAGGAAGCTAACCAGGGGATGCACCAAAGATAAATGGGAAAATCTCACCAGCTTGAACCCACATTGATTCTGCAGAGGACAATACTGACTTGCACAATCTCAAGATCGAGTTGGTTGCATTAGTATTTCATGGAGAAGGTACCAGAAGCACTAAATGCAAACAGAGAGGAGTTCTATGACTCATTGAAAGCTCACATCAATGGCAGAAAGAACACTAAACCAGACCTGCGAACAACCTTGAAAACACCCTAAACAAGGCCAGAAAGGACCATGGACGAGGAAGATTCTCCTTCACACATTACCATAGTTCACAACTCAACAGACATGAATCCAAGGCAAGAGATAGGCAAAGAAAGTCCTTTTATTGCATCAAGAGGTAGTTCTTACAAGTGCTTGATAGGGTCGAGCCTAATCAAGCTGAGCATATTTTGCAATATCTCAAAGAATGTTCCATCTCCCAGAAAAATAAAACAAAATCTAAAAAAATTGGGAACCCCTCCAAAATGGAAAGCATCCGATACATATAAAAAAGGGCCCAGAGAAAGAAAAGGACTTGTGGGAGCAAGGAGAACTGAGAGAGGAGGTCGTCGATGATCGAGACCCCTGTTGTTGTACTCGAGCTCTCTTGCCTTCCAAGCGTGCAACTACCTTAACCCAGAAATGAACCGTCCATGATCACCGCAAATCTCCTTAGGCCCCTCATGCATTCAAGTCCCTTCCTTTTGAACTAATAGGGCCATATCGAAGGTAGCTGCATGTTCCCACCTGATGTGAATGAGTCGATCCCTGCATTAAGACTTGGTGTGCTCCTTTTACTTTTACGTGTCCTACCTGAAAAAGGATGAAGTCTCTATATCTTTGAAACTAGACCGAGCCATGCTACCTCTGATCATGTGGTTTTTTGTCGAGGGTGAGAACCATATCGAAGGACAAACACCTTCATTTAATTTTCACCTACCAGCTCCCGCCATTCGATTGGGCTTTCCTTTGCCTTGGTTGGTCATTGGAGGCTGACTTGGATCCTTGACTCGCACCGTCGATCTGCCTAATATGCATGCCTACAAGTTGTCAATCTCTTCCCAGTTGGATTCACTCATGCCACTTGTCATTGACTAATTAGCCCTCCAGATTGTTGACTATTTGATTTAATCTTGTAGCCCTGAAAACTCAAGTTACTCTTCATAGTGTAAATCAGGCTTTCCTGACTACTTAACTTATAAGGTTTATAAGTTCTTTTTAATCAGTTTTGACCTTAGAGAATCTCAAAAATGCTATTCAAGACTTATTCAGGTTTTCCAAGCTCTTTGACTTCGAGTTTTTGAAGCTCTTCAACTTCGGAGTTACCATTGCTTGCAACTTATAAAACATTTTGAGTAATGCGGCTTGGAAAACCCGAAGTCTTCTACCTTGGGAAACCCGATTTACACTGGCCATGAGTAATTCGGGTTCGTAAACTCGGATTACTTCTGTTTGTAAAATTTTTATAAGTTGAGCTATTGAGAGAACTCGATTTGCACTAGGAGTAAAAACACTTAGCTTCTCTGACTTGCAAAATTTTTAACCTCTTCTATATTTTTTCCTGCAACTGCTGCACGTGCAAGGTGTGGCACTTGGAAAGCTCTTTTAAACTCTGTTCAGAGAGTCCTTCAAAATGGCTAAACCTTTTCCAAGGTCTGTATGTTCTTCTAAACTCATGTTTTAAATGCTTGAACTGCCTGGTTTTGTCATGAAAATTGCTCAAGAACCTTTTTCTTTGCTCTGCAAGTTTGTCCCCTAGAATTTGACAAAATACGCTTTAAGCAATCTTAAAGTGTTTCGAAAGATTTGTGAGAATTGTAAGATCTCTCTGGTCCACTCATTTCATTTAGAACATTGTTCATCCACTCATCCATTAGCAACTTGATCCATTCAGTCACAACTTGGTATGTGGGCCAAATTTGGCCAACAGTCCCCTTTTGGCACTTTTGTTAAGGACACACCCTTCGGGGCTTTGCAAATGTACCCTTTGCCCTTTTTGCAACGACCCCTTCAGCATTTTTTGGACGGTCCACTACCCTTTGACATTCTCAAAAAGTACCTTTTGGAACTTTTGCATGAGATCATTTCCTTCGGGACTTTCCTTCAGGACAAATTTCTGAAAGAATTGCCTATACCAATATTTTTGAAAGAATTGCCTATACCAATATTTTTGAAAGAATAGACCAAGTCGAAAATTGGTTGAGTGTGAAGACCAAAACAAATGTTCTTGACAACAACATACTTCAGGTTCTTTGCATTACCTATAAGATTGAAATAAGTAAAGTTACTTGGTAAACCTGATTTACTCTTGAGGCAAAGACCCATTCGGGTTTCTCGACTTGCTTGACTTCACTAGACCAATTCGGGTTCTCTACATGACTTTAATTATGAAGTTCATAAGTAAAGTAGTGAAAGCACTTGACAATCCCAATTTACTCCACTAGACCCATTTGGGTTCTTGAGACTGCTTAGCTTATAAAAATGAATGCAACTAAGTCATTCTAGAAACCCAATTAACTCACCTAGACCCATTTAGGTTTTTGACATTGCTTTACTTACTTTATAAGTAGAAGCACTTCAAAAACTCGATTCACTCTACTAGACCAAGTCGGGTTCTCGACATTGCTTTACTTATTTTATAAGTAGAAGCACTTCACAAACCCGATTTACTCCACAAGTTTATTCAACTCAACCTTTGACATTAATGCATGATAGCACATGTTGCCTTTGACATCAATGACAATTCTTCAGACCTCAATGACTATGTCCAATAGTATCTAACAAAAACACAACATTTTTTTCAGATGACATGGATGAGCTACCGAGATGGGTTAGCCAAAATCAGTCCAAAAACAATCAACGGTGTGCAATTTTCATTGTGCAGAAGGAAAAGGCATCACTGCCAATTGGGAGCAAGGTAGGAGGCCATCTACTTGAAAACTAAAGAGGAACAACGCTTGAAGGGTATATCAGTCCAAGCACACAGAGTGAAGTGCACAATAATAGATGAATAAAAGGTGGGAGTTGACATACTCCATAAAGACTTGCATGACATTAAGGGCATCAAGCAAAGGTAAATGAAAGACAAAGGCAACGACAAAACTGCGCCCTGTTAGAAACATGAGGAAGGATAGCATGTAAGTGTACCTTCTTGCCATGGGTGACAGGAGGAAGAAAGTGCGCATAATAGAGGAGAACCAAAAGGTGCACACAAGGAAGGAAATGAAAGGTGCGAAGACCTTTCGGTGGAGGTGGTTATACAAGAGTGGGCATAGACCCACGAGAGATGAAAGTGGTTGTAGAAGCATGAGAGATGAAACTAGGCATAGACCCAGAGGAGATGAAGGTAGGAATAGAACCACAATAGCAAATGGAGGAGGGTGTAGACCCACATGACGAAGAAAGGGAAAAAGGAGCTTACATTTTCATTACCTTGAGGCAACTGACCAAAAGGGTGTTTCTGCCATTCCAACCCTTCTTGTAAGTAGGGTGTTTCCTTTCAAATCATCCTTTACAATCAAGCACATTATTTTCCCACAACCATCATATGTAAACTCATCCACATCATAGGCATCTGCAATGAGTTGTCGATCTGGAGATAGAAATACAGTGTCTTCTTTCTTCTCATAGAGATATGAATTAAGATAAATATGATCACACATAGTTACTAGATCATTTTGCATATACGTTGCTTCCTCCCTTCTAGTGATAGCACCCAATGATGGCACAAAATATTCACCTATTACAAGTAAAAAATCCAAAACTACAAGCAAACGTGGTTGTTGCGTCCGAACCACCAAGGCTTGCGAATTAGGGTTGACTCTCTAGTCCATTACTACCATGGTCAGTTTAGGGATGTCAAACTCTGTTGGCCCCCAAGAATCATTATGGAGTTAATTCCTCTCAACATCTATCTTTGATCCAAGCATTAGGCACATCTCTAGATTTGTGCTCGGTTGTAGATCCATGACTGACAATTTTGGAAGTGTGACTGACATAAGGAAGAGAGTACGCATAATAGAGGAGAAGAAAAAGGCGCATAGAAAGAAGGAAAGGAAAGGTATACAGACCGTTTGGACGAGATGGATGAATAATAATGAGCATAAACCCATGATAAGGAAGCACTGAGTGAGCTTGCTCAGGGGCCACATCGAGTGGATGGGAACACCATAGCCAACGCAGCTAACCAGAAAGACAGTTCTACCACTCCAACACTATTTGTAAGCAGGTGCAATACCTAGGGAGTTAGATTGTTGGAAATATTGTCATTGATGTCAAAGGTCTAACATTATTGGTGATAAAGGCCCCATTACATTTAATGTTGTTTGTTATTGATATATCTTAGCTAATGTCAGTTAATATTTATTTAATATTAACGAATATATTTTTGGTTGCATATGAGACAAAAGAAGGGCCCATGGAGAAGTCAAAGAGCCATGGGATAAAGACAAAAGAAGGATGGGACGCATTTTTCCATTAAGAGTCATTTTGGAGAATTCCAAAAGTCACCAAGTGAAGACAAAAGAGGAAGGGCACAATTTCTCATGAAGGGACACTTTGAGGAATACGAAAAGTCACCAAGATAAGGACAAAAGTGGGAAGGATGTTTTTGGTCATGAAGGGTCACCACATGACTTTTCAAAGGCAAGGATATGAAGGGTCATACAAGTTTGGCACCATTTTCCATGAGGATTGAAGGGTCACAAAGGGGGAAGGCCAAAGGTCATTTGGAAAGCTATAAATAAAGGCTTGAGAAGCCATTTGTAATATAAAAGATAGAGGTTGATTTGATATTGTAATATCTAGCTTAGAAGAGTAATTGTGAGAGATGAATATGATTTGTATTTGCTATATCTAGCTTAGAAGAGCAAAGGTGAGAGAGAGGAAAGAGATGTTGTATTGAACTATCATTTGTTGAGATAGCAACATTGAGAGATAGGTGTGTGGTATACACAAAGGGGTTGGTGCTCCTGTGGGTTGGTGCTCAGCAAAGGGGTTGGTGCTCCTGTGGGTTGGTGCTCACGAATTGTTGCTGGGTTGGTGCTCGGCAAAGGGGTTGGTGCTCCTGTGGGTTGGTGCTCATGATTAGTTGTTGGGTTGGTGCTCAACAAAGGGGTTGGTGCTCCTGCAAGTTGGTGCTTGCGAATATTGTTTGGGTTAGTGCTCATTCATATACTTGAGATTGTTTTCCATGGTTTTTTCCACATTGGGTTTCCATGTTATATCTGGTGTCTCTCTCTATTTTGTGTGGTGTTTATTGTTTGAGTTTTATTGCATATCTTGAATGTTTGATTAAGTGGAATTTGGTTAAGGAAAAGATTTATAAAATATATGATATACTGATTCATCCCCCCCCTCTCAGTATATCTCATACTTAACAATTGGTATCAGAGTAGGTTCTTTTTTGAAAAGTTTTACATCTTGAAGGTAGATCGGGAAAGCACAATGGCTGGGTCACAGAAAGGATTTTCTACAAATAAGGCACCTTTGTTTGATGGGACGAATTATGCTTTTTTGGAGCATGAGAATGAAGGTTTATTTGATGGCCCTTGGATTCGACATATGGAAAGTAGTGGTGGAGGAATATGAAGAGTCATAGACATCTACAATTACTCCAATAGAAAATAAGGCAAGTGAATGTAATGCTAAAGCTTTAAATGCTATTTTATGTGGTTTATGTGAATATGAATTTGTTAAAGTTATGCAATGTAAATCTGCTCATGAAACTTGGGTAAAACTTGAGAATATTTACAAAAATGATGAAAAGGTTCAGCAAGCTAAGCTTCAGACTTTTAGAAGGTAGTTTAAAAGTTTGAAGATGGAAGAAGAAGAAGATATAGCAAGTTATCTCTTGCGAGTTGATCAGATAGTAAATCAGATTCAAGGTCTTGGAGAAACATTGGAAGAGTCAACGGTGGTGCAAAAGGTTTTGAGATCTCTACCAATGAAATATGATGCAAAAGTTTCCGCAATCGAGGAGACAAAGAATTTAGCCAAGCTAAAGATGGATGAGCTTCATGGTATACTCACGGCATATGAGATGTGGACAGAACAAGATAAACCCTCAAAGAGAGAAGCAGTTTTCAAGACATCAAAGAAAGAGAAAGCTAAGATTGAAGAATCAAGTGATACTTTCAGTGATGAAGATGACAACGGAGCACTTTTCATTCACAAGCCGAAAAAGGGAATAGGTAAATATCAAGAATAATTACCTTTTAAATGTTTTAATTGTGGAAAGATTGGACATTTTTCAGCTAGATGCCCAAAAAAGGGTAATGATGATGAAGAAGAAAAGCCTACATACAAGAAGAATTTCAAAAGCAAATCTAAGAAGGGATTCGAGAAGAAGAGCCTGTATTCTAAGGATCCTAGCTCAGTCGAAGATAGTGGAGTCAGCAATTCAGAAGAAGAAGAGATTCTATTCATGGCCATACATGAAAGTGATCAAGAAGAATAGGAGGAAGCTGAAGTGAATATGGAAGGAGAACTCATGTGTGCCCTAGAAGAGTTAAACGCTGTTGAGAAGAAGAATTGAAGATTAAAGCGCCAGATCAAAAAAAAAAATAAGAGTCAAAGAAAATAATTGAAGATCTACAAGCACACTCTGAAGAAGCCAAGAAGAATGAAGAAGATCTCACAACACAGTTGGAAATAGAAAGAAAATAATGTCAAAGGTATGTTATTGAAATTGCCTCTTTAAAAGAAGATATTGAGAAAGCAGTCAATGATAAAGTAGTTAGTAATTCAAAATTTGAGGATAGCACTAACATGCTGCATAAGATATTGGAAAGTTAAAAAGCAAATTCAGATAAGACAGGGATTGGATTTGAAAAGAAAAAGAGCTATGCTGAAGCTCTTACAAAAGAGGAAACAAAAAGGGGAGAAATGAAGAATACAAAGGACATTTCAAACAAAGAAGGCTGGAAGGAACAAAGCTACAAAAGGCAATCAGGTCAGAGATATACAGACAGGTCTTATTTTTATGGCTATTATTTTTATTGTAATGGATATGGACACAAGAAATTAGAATGTAAAAAAAAAGCTAACAATTTTAGAAATAAGGAGAAAAAAAGTCAAGTAGAGTCAAGCAGAAGCCACAACTCTTTTGCTCCTCTATCAAGCTTTGATGAAGAGACCATAGTATGCTACAAGTGCAACAACTTCAGATACATAGCTCGGTATTGTAGAAGCATGTTCGAGTCAGTCAAGAAGGATCAGGGTTTCAAAGCTCTATTCATCAAGAAGTTTCAGACATGTTCATGGCAAAAGAAACAACATAAAGATTCTATGATGGTTCAAACAGCCCTGCATGTAAGAGGTAAAGATCAGCCATGGTTAATTGATAGCAGATGTTTGAGGCATATGACAAGAGATAAAAGTAAGTTCATTACTTTAAAAAAGATCAATGGTGGTATAGTGAGATTCGAAGATAAAACCACTGCTAGAATAGTCGGAAGAGGTACTTTGAGTTTGGATTATGGTAGAACTAAGACTAAGAATGTTTTAAATGTAAAAGGTCTTAAGCATAATCTATTGAGTGTTATTCAAATATGTGATCAAGAATACACATTAAAGTTTCATAAAGAAGGTTGTGACATTAGAAGAAAAGATTCAAATGAGTTGATTGCAGATGCTCAAAGGACAGGGAACAATGTATATGTTTTGTCAGATATCTTTTCAAAGGCACAATCAAAGGACACATTCAAAGATCTGTGAGAGGAGTTGGGAGTAATTTCTATTACTTTCTGCCATTGATGTTCAGCATCAGTTGAGGGGGAGCTAAGTGTTAGCTCCAGGTAGGCCCTTTGCCATTGATGTCAAAAGAGGAGAATAATAGGGACAGGTATAGGTGCAAAAATAGGTACAGGGAACAGATACAGGTTGCTACAGTAAGGGGGACTTACTGTATGTTTTCAGATGACAGGATGTGCAGGGGACAGGATGTGGCAGTTTCAAGATTGACGTTGCCATCAATGACAAAGGGGGAGATTGTTCGAAATATTGTCATTGATGTCAAAGGTCTAGCATTATTAGTGATAAAGGCCCCATTACATTTAATGTTGTTTGTAATTGATATATCTTGGCTAATGTGAGTTAATATTTATTTAATATTAATGAATATATTTTTGGTTGCATATGAGACAAAAGAAGGGCCCATGGAGAAGTCAAAGAGCCATGGTATAAAGACAAAAGAAGGATGTGATGCATTTTTCCATGAAGAGTCATCTTGGGGAATTCCAAGAGTCACCAAGTGAAGACAAAAGAAGAAAGACGCAATTTCTCATGAAGGGACACTTTGAGGAATACGAAAAGTCACCAAGATAAGTACAAAAGTGGGAAGGACGTTTTTGGTCATGAAGGGTCAATGTTGACCATTTTTAGTCCGACAGGTCAAAATCGGTCCCCTTCTTTCCCTGCTATTTTTGAGCCGGTTCATTTGTTGAATTTTGCACAAGTCTGATTTCTACAGACTCTGCAGGCCTATTTCTACGGACCCTACAGGTCTATTTCTATGGACTTTGTAGACATGGTTTCTACGGACTCTGCACGTTGTTTCTACGGACTCTGCATGCCTATTTATATGGACTCTGCAGGCTGTTTCTATGGACTCTATAGGCCTATTTCTACGGATTCTGCAAGAAAGAAACAAGTTCCCAACACTTAGGCGCAAAATGGACCATTTCAAGTGCCCTTGCAGAGGGCAGGGAACACTTTCAAAGGGACCAAAGAGAAGGCCGAAAGGGTTGGAATTCCTTCGGAAAAATGCACAAGGCAAGTTGGAATTCCTTTGGAAAAGTGAACAAGAGAATTTCTTCGGACAAAATGTCCGAACGAATTCCTTCAGACATTTTGTCCGATGAAAAATCTTTCGAAATAAAATCCCGTAGAAATGAACAGATGAAGGCAAAGGCATAAAAAGGTTTCTTTCGGACTTTTGTCCGAAGGAATTCCCTCGGATAAAAAGTCTGAAGAAATTTGGGAAGAGCCGCGGGGAAAAAAACCCGAAGGAAGTTTCCAAAAGTCAAAGTGATCGAGACAATACTTGCGGACATTTTGTCCGCGAGAAAAATGGCTGAAACAAAACCCCGATTAGAGAAAAAGCCGAAGGAAAGGAAAAAGCCAAGGAAATTCAAAGGGGTGACGTGTTCGAAGACGTCAAAATTGAGCACGGCGAACTTGCTGTTGGAAGTTCAAACGCCCAGTGACGGGTGCACAGACGTCAAATTTAAGGTGGTGAAATAGCCGTTGATTTTGAAAAGCTTAAGGACAGGCCGCGAGTGAACTCAACGACCCACCAAGAAGATAGCCCTCGAGGGCCGAAGGAGACAGAGAATACAAAACCAGGAAGAGACAAAGTGCAAAAATGGACAAAACAATTCAGGTGGCGAAGGGAGGTGTCGACTCAAGAATTTACTCCTGCAGTTGGAATAGTGTCTACCAAGCGGTCATTAAGAGGCACGAATAGTAAACGACGCGCCCTATTTTCTCCACTTTGCATTTATAAGCAGACAAATCGCATGAATATCTGAAAGAAGCAGTCTTGTTTGCAGAAAAATAGGCACGGCCCGTGCTTTCACATTAATGTTTGAACGCCAAAGTCAAGACCGGCGATTACACAGCATGGTTCTAGCAGGCCTCTTCTAGAAGGATGATATCAGTAATAGCGACTTCCTCTTCCCGATGCTCTCAACGCACATGGGCCAACTTGTAAAAAGGCACCAAAACCTTTTTCAAAGGGGCGCCTTTACTTCTTCTCCTCTTTCTATATATTGTAAACTTCTCATTTTGAGAAAGGATCCTCTTAGCCTATAAGGCAAAGCTCTGCCCAAAAAATCTTTGGGTTTGTAAGGCAGAACTCTGCTAGATTTTATCTTGAATCAAGACTTAGCAATTTTTTACCTCCATTTGAACTTGCACTCACGCATATGTCTATGTTTTCATTTTGTGTTAAGTCATTTTCCTTTATGCTTTCACAGAATTATTTCAGCATGTCTAGTGCATTGTGAAGTTTCTTCTTTTGCAGGGCTGCTAGAAGTGTCTCCAGTAGAGTATAGGTGCATGTGAACAGGCTGCCATAAGTGTCTTAGAACACCTCTGGTAATTCTTCCTCCCTGTATCTCCACAGGCCCCTGACTCATTGATGCAAAAGAGTTCCCAATATCAAATGAAGTTAATGCCAGCTTATTCTTGGTGAAAAGCGTATGTTCGAGCTAGGTAGATCAAATTTTTTTAGTGTATCACCTTTTAGTTTAGTTTTAGGTTTTGTTTTTAGCATCCTTCTCCCTTTTCAACCCCCCCCTTTTTTTTTTAATGTTAGCAGTAGGAAATCCATGACCTAAAAGATACATCAAAGGGAGCTAGCCCTTATCTAGAGACTCTCCCCCCAGTTTTTCCAGGCCCACAGGAAAGAGGGGAGTTTCCATTGTTGCGCATGGAAGGCAGGAGCTTGGCCTCCTGTCGAGGGTGCAATCCACCATGTCAACAATTTTTGGCACGCCCAGTGGGATCATCTAGGACAAGTTTTGTCCAAAGAGTTGAAGAATTTTTGGTGTGTTCTTCAACCAACCAACCTTTGGAGGCTTTTTCATCAACACCAATGGCGACTCCGAGTTGAATCAGCTGGTTAAGCAGTTCTGGTGCCATTAAGAAATCTTATGTTTGTATGTATAATCCCATTGGTAAGAATTATGGACTTTGTTTTCCTTTGTATAACTTTGATCAAGCTCAAAATGTTCATGGAATCACCTCAAATAGCTCTCCTAGTTGCCTTTCAACAATAAGGGAAGTAGCACTAGAGTTTGAGAAGCAGGTGGTGGAAATAGACAGATTAGATGAGTGGTATAGATATCAACAAGAGCTTATGTATAAAGAGGAGTGTTTGTTTAGACAAGCTCAAGCCTTGCAATCCATGAAAGAGGTAGCAAAATGGAAGAGTCCATTCATTCAAGGCAGTCAGTTTTGTGCGCCCCCTCCTATTCTAAAGAAAGCCCCCTCTTATGCACTAAATCCTTTCTATCAGATAGCACTTGCTCACTCTAGCTCATCTGATCCATTAATCACTTCTGATCTTAACCCCGTGCACCTAGCCTTCAAACACCAAAGGGCATTAGAGCAACCTCTCATGGAAATGAACCTTCTCAATACCTTAGATTGCAAATCCTCCTTTGAAGGGAATACCATGAACCAGCTCATCTCTCTTGAAGCAGCTCTTCCTGTACATCAGCAGACCCTTCCTAACCTTCCCCAACTTCCTCAGGTCTCTCAGTATGATCTCCAGATTCCAAGTTGGAAGAGGGAAAATCATGAACCAGTTCAGGACCTTGAAGAAAACAAAGTCATTCCCTGTTCACAAAGGAAAAATTCCAATCTTAAGGTCATGAGTTGGAAGTAAACAGTGGAATCTTGGGGCAGGAAGGAGGAGAAAGGTTTTGCTCAAAACCTCGAAGAAGATGAGGCTGCTCCTACTCATCGTGATGATGATTGTGACCTCCAAGAAAGGCTCTTCCAAGAAGATATAGCCAGGAGAATTGCAGAGTTGGAGTTCAGAGCGAGATTCCTCAGCCAATGTGTGATGGACGGTTCAGACTAAACAGCAGATTCCATGTCTGAACACACCCCATCTACACACCTCCAAGAGAGATATCAGACCACATCTGATATAGATGAAGTGCTATCCAAATGGAAAGAGGAGAATCATTCGATTCTAGCTCAAGGATTGCCTCCTCTTCCACATAGTTTTAATCGTCAGCCTTCCACTTCATCCCTTCTCAAGGAGGAACCTGTTTTGCAGGAGGCGAGTGAGGAAGAGAAGATCCAATTTACAGTTGTCCAAGAGGCTATCACGAGCAACAATGAGGAGGAAATCATCATGGATGCTCTTGTTGAAGACATCATCGACAATGGAGAAGACACAGGGCATGCATACATGCAGGTGTTCCGGCAATATGAGGAGGAACGTAAGCATGGTGACCTCTCTCCTCCCTTGTTTGATGAACTTCCTTGTTACTTCGATGAAGAGGATGACTATGTCAAGGAGCCTGAGTTGGAGGAGGATCAGGAGGATGCCTTTGAACATCTAGAAACTCTGGTCCTTGAGCAAGAAAAGGAGAGGTTGGTTCATCTTGAGGAAAGCCTTGAAAAAGAGAGCTTTGAACAAAAAGGTGATGTTCTGTGGGATGAGCAATCAGTTTGTGATTCCATTTCAGACATCAAAACAGTCACCCTTCTTCAATAAAATCATGATGCACTGCAAAGGAGCTATGCAGATCAAGGGGCTTATGGTGATGAGCCAACAGCCATCGATTTCTTGGTGAAACACACCAGCATGCAGGACCAGTATTCAACAAGCTTTCAAGAACAATAAGAGTACATATATGTTGGAAGCATGTTTGATTCCGATCCACTCGGATGCAAACCAATCAAGGTGATAGGCAAGAGGAGCAGGTCACCAAATCTCCATTCCATTCAGCCACTTGTCTGGCATCATAACTTTCCTTGCCATGAAGGAGACTTAAAAATTTTTCCCTTTGATCCAGGAGGGAGGCAAATATACCTGGTTAGCTGTATATAGTAGTTTGCTTTCAGTTTTTTTTCCTTGTTTTCCCTAAGTGTTGTTTGCACAAGTAGTGTTTTTAGCCTTGTGTGTGTTTTCCTTTGTGTTTGGGGTAAAAGCTTCATAATTGATTCTTGGATCTATCGGGGCTGTTGCTAACCTTTTCAAGTTGCATTCCGACTCCGTGCCCAATGGACTTTAAGGCAACTGGTTTCTAAAGCATAGCAAGCATGTTTCCCCTGGGAGTCGCCAATTTGTTGACCATGTTTGGTCCGGCAGGCCAAAATCGGTCCCCTTCTTTCCCTGCTGTTTTTGAGCTAGTTTATTTGTTGAATTTTGCACAAGTCTAATTTTCTACGGACTCTGCAGGCCTATTTCTACGGACTCTGTAGGCCTATTTCTACGGACTCTGCAAGCATGGTTTCTACGGACTCTGTAAGTTGTTTCTACAGACTCTGTAGGCCTATTTCTACGGACTTTGCAGGGTATTTCTATAGACTCTGCAAGCCTATTTCTATGGATTATACAGGAAAGAAACAAGTTCCCAACACTTAGGTGCAAAATGGACCATTCCAAGTGCCCTTGCGAAGGGCAGGGAACACTTTCAAAGGGACCAAAGAGAAGGCCGAAAGGGTTGGAATTCCTTCGAAAAAATGCACAAGGCAAGTTGGAATTCCTTCGAAAAAGTGAACAAGAGAATTTCTTCGGACAAAATGTCCGAAGGAATTCCTTCGGACATTTTGTCCGATGAAAAATCCTTCGGAAGAAAATCCTGTAGAAATGAACAGATGAAGGCAAAGGCATAAAATGGTTTCTTTCAGACTTTTGTCCAAAGGAATTTCGTCAAACAAAAAGTCCGAAAAAATTTGGGAAGAGCCGCAGGGAAAAAAACCCGAAGGAAGTTTTCTAAAGTCAAAGTGATCGAGACAATTCTTGCAGACATTTTGTTCGTGGGAAAAATGGCCGAAACAAAAGCCCGACCAGAGAAAAAGCTGAAGGAAAGGAAAAGGCCAAGGAAATTCAAAGGGGTGACGTGTCCGAAGACGTCAAAATCGAGCACGGTGAACTAGCCGTTGGAAGTTCAAACGCCCAGTGACGGGTGCACAAACGTCAAATTTAAGGCGGTGAAATAGCCGTTGATTTTGAAAAGCTTAAGGACAAGCTGCGAGTGAACTCAGCGACCCGCCAAGAAGATAGCCCCCGAGGGCCGAAGGAGACAGAGAAGACAAAACCAGGAAGAGACAAAGTGCAGAAATGAACAAAACAGTCTAGGTGGCGAAGGGAGGTGTCGACTCAAGGATTTACTCCTACAGTTGGAACAGTGCCTGCCAAGCGATCATCAAGAGGCGTGAACAGTGAACGATGCGCCTTGTTTTCTCCACTTTGCATTTTTTAAGCAGACAAACTGCGTGAATATCTGAAGGAAGCAGTCTTGTTTGCAGAAAAAGAGGCGCAACCTGTGCTTTCACATTAATGTTTGAACGCCAAAGTCAAGACCGGCGATTACACAACATGGTTCTAGCAGGCCTCTTCTAGAAGGATGATATCAGCAACAACGACTTCCTCTTCCCGATGATCTCAACGCACATGGGCCAACTTGTAAAAAGGCGCCAAAGTCTTTTCCAAAGGGGTGCCTTTACTTCTCTTTCTATATATTGTAAACTTCTCATTTTGAGAAGGGATCCTCTTAGCCTGTAAGGCAAAGCTCTGCCCAAAAAATCTCTGGGTTTGTAAGGTAGAACTCTACTGGGTTTTACCTTGAATCAAGACTTAGCAATTTTTTACCTCCATTTGAACTTGCACTCATGCATATGTCTATGTTTTCATTTTGTGTTAAGTCATTTTCCTTTATGCTTTCACAGAACAATTCCAGCATGTCTAGTGCATTGTGAAATTTCTTCTTTTGCAGGTCTGCTAGAAGTGTCTCCAACAGAGTATAGGCACATGTGAACAGGTTGTCATAGAGTGTCTTAGAACACCTCTGGTCGTTCTTCCTCCCTGTATCTCCACAGACCCCTGACTCACTGATGCAGAAGAGTTCCCCATATCAAATGAAGTGTATGCCAGCTTATTCTTGGTGAAAAGCGTATGTTCGAGCTAGGTAGATAAATTTTTTTTGGTGTATCACCTTTTAGTTTAGGTTTAGGTTTTGTTTTCAGCATCTTTCTCCCTTTTCAATCCCCCCTTTTTTTTATTTATTTGTTAGCAGTAGGAAATCCAGGACCTAAAAGATACATCAAAGGGAGCTAGCCCTTATCTAGAGACTCTTCCCCAAGTTTTGGCAGGGCCACAAGCAAGATGGGAGTTTCCATTGTTGCGCGTGGAAGGCAAGAGCTCGGCCTCCTGTCGAGGGTGCAATCTGCCGCATCAATAGTCACCACATGACTTTTCAAAGGCAAGGATATGAAGGGTCATAAAAGTTTGGCGCCATTTTCCATGAGGATTGAAGGGTCACAAAGGGGGAAGGCCAAAGGTCATTTGGAAAGCTATAAATAAAGGCTTGAGAAGCCATTTGTAATATGGAAGATAGAGGTTGATTTGATATTGTAATATCTAGCTTAGAAGAGAAATTGTGAGAGATGAATATGATTTGTATTTGTTATATCTAGCTTAGAAGAGCAAAGGTGAGAGAGAGGAAAGAGATGTTGTATTGAACTATCATTTGTTGAGATAGCAACATTAAGAGATAGGTGTGTGGTATACACAAAGGGGTTGGTGCTCCTGTGGGTTGGTGCTCACGAATTGTTGCTAGGTTGGTGCTCGGCAAAGGGGTTGGTGCTCATGAATTGTTGCTATGTTGGTGCTCGACAAAAAGGTTGGTGCTCTTGTGGGTCGGTGCTCACGAATTGTTGCTGGGTTGGTGCTCGACAAAGGGGTTGGTGCTCCTATGGGTTGGTGCTCAGCAAAGGGGTTGGTGCTCCTGCAAGTTGGTGCTTGCAAATATTGTTTGGGTTGGTGCTCATTCATATACTTGAGATTGTTCTCTGTGTTTTTTTCCACATTAGGTTTCCACATTATATCTGGTGTCTCTCTCTATCTTGTGTGGTGTTTGTTGATGCAGTGGATTGCACCCTGGGCAGGAGGTCGAGCTCCTGCCTTCCACACGTCAAAATGGAAACTCCCCTCTCGCCTGTGGGACCGGCGAAGCTAGAGGGGAGAGTCTCTAGATAAGGGCTAGCTCCCTCTGATGTATCTTTTAGGTCCTGGATTCTACTGCTAACAAATAAAAAGAAAAAGGGGGAGATGAAAAGAGAGAAAGATGCTGAAAACAGAACCTAAACCTAAAAAAAGAAAAGGTGATACACCAAAACAGGTGACCCACTCAGCCCGAACATACACTTTTCACCAAGAAGAAGCTCCCATACACTTCATCTGATGTGGGAGACTCTTCTGTATCAGTGAGTCAAGGGTCCATAGGGATATAGGGAGGAAAAAATATCAAAGGTGTTCTGAGACACACTTTGGCAGCCTATTCACATGTGCGTATACTCCTGCTGTAGACACTTTTGGCAAACCTGCAGAAGAAGAAACTTCACAATGCACGAGACATGCTGGAATCAATCTGTGAAAAGCATAAAAGAAAATGAATTAACACAAAAATAAAACATAGACATATGCGTGAGTGCAAGTCCGGATGGAGGTAAAAATGCCAAGTCTTGGTTCAAGATAAAATCTGACAGAGTTCTGCCTTACAAACCCAAGAGATTTTTGGGCAGAGCTTTGCCTTACGGGCTAAGAGAATTGGATCCTTCTCAAAATGAGAAGTTTTACAATATGTAGAAAAGAGAAGAGAACTTGACGCTTTTTGGAAAAGACTTTGGCGCTCCTTTTGCAAGTGGCCCATGTGCATTTGTGAGCATCGGGAAGAGGAAGTCACTGTTGTTGATGTCATTCTTCTAGAAGAGCCTGCTGGAACCATGCTATGTAATCGCCGATCTTGACTTTGGCATTCAAACATTAATGTGAACACATGGGCCGCACCTCTTTTTCTACAAACAAGACTGCTTTTTCCAGATATCACACGATTTGTCTATTCATAAATACAAAATGGAGAAAGCACGCTGTGCCGCTTACTGTTTACGCCGTTTGATGACCACCTGGCAATAACTCGCCTCCCCTCGCCACTTGGACTGTTTTGTCTTTTCCTTGCCTTGTCTCATCCTGGTTTTATCTCTTTCTGGCTCCTTTTGCCCTCGGGGCTATCTTCTGGCGGGACGCTGAGTTCCTTAGGCTCTTCTTTAAGCTTTTCAAAATCAACGGCTATTTCACGAGCCTTGAAATTAACGTTCGCGCATCTGTGACTGCATTTGAACTTCCAACGGCTAGTTCGCCATGCTTGACTTTGACGTCTTCGGGCCCGTCACCCCTTGGAATTCTTTGGCCTTTCTCTTTCTTTCGGCTTCTTGTTGCTTCCTTCGGACTTCTCATTTTGAACCTTCTCGAAGGGAAAGGTGACCCTTCGGCTTTCTTGTGTGAACCTTCTCGAAGGGAACCTGCCCTTCGGGGTCTTGGGAAAGGTCCCTTTTTCTCGTCGAGAGCCCCCCGCAAGGGCACATACCCTTCGGGCGGCCTTCTTTCTCCTCGGCGGGTTTCTCCTTCAGCTTTTTCCTGCGAACTTTTTTCCACGGCTAACTTTTCCGCGGACAAAAAGTTCGCAAGAATTGTCTTGTTCATTCCTTCGGAGCCTTTCTTGCGGCCAATTTTCTTGCAGACTTTTTCCTCTGACTTTTTTCCCGCGGACAAAATGTCCGCAAGAATTGTCTTCGACCACTTCATTTTCTTTCGAAAATTCTCTTTCAGGATTTTCTCCCGCAGCTTCCCCGAATTTCTTCGGACAAAAAGTCCGAAGAAATTATTCTTCTTGCCTTAGTCTTTTCCGCACCTTTCTTCGGGCTTTCTGCTTTGGACCCTTCCGAATTCCTTCGGACTTTTGTCTAAAGGATTTCTTCGACTGCGTTTGGAAAGTGCCCTTTGGAAAAATTGGAAACGACCCTTCCGAAGGGTACTTTCTATGCCTTAAACAAATTTCCAAAAGAAACTTACCTCTGCAATTTTTCTCTGTGGCCTCTCTTGAAAGTGCTCCCTACCCTCCTCAAGGGCTCTTGAGTCCCGAACTGCCCTCCGCAAGGGCACTTGAAATGGTCCATTTTGCGCCTAAGTGGGAACTTGCCTCTTCCTGTGGAGTGCGTATTTTTCCGCCTGCCGAGTTCGTAGAAATTTGTGCCTGCAGAGTCCGTAGAAATGGACCTGCAGAGTCCGTAGAGATGGACCTGCAGAGTCCGTAGAAATCTCTACAGAGTCCGTAGAAAACCTGCAGAGTCCGTAGAAATTTTCGGACTTGTGCAAAACCAAAAAATGTACTGGCTCAGAACAGCAGGGGAAAAGAGGGACCAATTTTTGGCCTTTTGGATCAAAGACGGTCAAGAAATTGGCGACTCCCAGGGGAAGCATGCCAGCTATGCTTAGAGACCAGTTGCCTTAAATTCCATTGGGCACAGAGTCAGAATGCAACTTTGAAGAAAGGTTAACAACAGCCTTGAGAGATCCTAGAATCAATCATGAAACCTTTTACCCCACACACAAAGGAAAACACACACAAGGCTAAAAACACTACTTGTGCAAACTGCACTTAGGGAAAACAGGAAAAAAAACTGAAAGCAAACTACTATATACAGCTAACCAGGTATATCTACCTCCCTCTTGGATCAAAGGGAAAATTCCTTAAGTCCCCTCCCTGGCTAGGAAACTTATGGTGCCAGACAAGTGGCTGAATGAAATGGAGACTTGGTGACCTGCTCCTCTTGCCTGTCACCTTGGTTGGCTTGCATCCGAGTGGATCAGATTCAAACATGCTTCCAACATATACGTACTCTTTTTGTTCTTGGAAGCTTGTTGAATGCTGGCTCTTCATGCTGGTGCATTTCACCAAGAAATCTGTGGCTGTTGGCTCATCACCATAAGCCCTTTGATACACATAGTCCCTCTGCAGTGCATCATGGTTTGACCCGTTTCTTTCTGCTTCGTTGAAGACCCTGTCAAACTCATCCTCTGCTCCCTCATGGCCTTCTTGAAGAAGGGGGACTGTTGTGATGTCTGAAATGGAATAACAAACTGATTGCTCATCCCACTAAACATCACCTTCTTGTTTAAAACTCTCTTTTTCAAGGCTTTCCTCAAGATGGACCAGCTTCTCCTTTTCCTGCTCAAGGATCAGAGTCTGTAGTTGTTCAAAGACATCCATCTGATCCTCCTCCAACTTAGGTTCCTCGGCATAGTCATCCTCCTCATCGAAGCAACAAGGAAGTTCATCGAACAAGGGGGAAGAGAGCTCACCATGCTTAAGTTCTTCGTATTGCTAGAACATCCGCATGTATGTGTGACCTGAGTCTTCTCCATTGCTGATGATGTCTTCAAAAGGAGCATCGATGATGATTTCTTCTTCATTGTCGCTCATGATAGCCTCTTGGAAAGCTGCAGATTGGATCTTCTGCTCCTCACTTGCCTCCTGCAAAACAGGTTCCTCCTTGAGAAGAGGTGAAGTGAAAAAAACATGTGGAAGAGGAGGCAGTCCTTGAGTTAGAATCAAATGATTCTCCTCTTTCCATTTGGCCAGCACTTCATCTATATCAGGTGTGGCCTGATAGCTCTCTTGGGGGTGTGTAGATGGGGTGTGTTCAGACATGGAATGTGTCGTTGGGTCTGAACCGTCCATCACACATTGGCTGAAGAATCTCTCTCTGGATTCCAACTTTGCAATTTTTCTGGCTATATCCTCTTGGAAGAGCCTTTCCTAGAGGTCATACGAATCATCATGGTGATTAGGAGCAGGTTCGTCCTCTTCGAGGTTTTGAGCAAAACCTTTCTCCTCCTCCTTCCTACCCCAAGATTCCACTGTTTGCTTCCAACTCATGACCTTGGGATTGAAATTTTGCTCCTGTGAACAGGCATCAACTTTATCCTCTTTAGGGTCCTGAGTTGGTTCATGATGTTCCTTCTTCCAGCTTGGGATCTAGAGATCATACTGAGAGACCTAAGGAAGTTGGGGAAGGTTAGGGAGGGTCTGCTGATGTATAGGAAGAACTACTTCAAAAGAGATGTGCTGGTTCATGATATTCCCTCCAAAGGAAGATTCACAATCTAAGGAATTTAGAAGGTTCATCTCCATGGGAGGTTGCTCTAGTTCCCTTTGATGTTTGAAGGCTAGGCGCACGGGGTTAAGAGCAGGATTGATTGATGCATCAGATGAGCCAGAATGAGCAAGTGCTATCTGATAGAAAGGATTTGGTGCACAAGAGGGGGCTTTCTTTAGAATAGGAGAGGGTGCGCAAGGCTAACTGCCTTGCATGAATGGATTCTTCCATTTTGCTGCCTCTTCCATGGATTGCAAGGCCTGAGCTTGCCTGAACAAACACTCCTCTTTATACATTAGCTCTTGCTGATATCCATACTACTCATCTAATCTATCGATCTCCATTACCTGCTTCTCAAACTCCAGTGCCACTTCCCTTATCGTTGAAGGGCAATTAGGAGAGCTGCTTGAGGGGATTGCATGAAAAACCTGAGTTTGATCAAAGTTATACGAAGGAACACAAGGCCCATGATTCTTATCAGTGGGGTTATACATACAAAAAATGAGATTTCTTCATGGCACTTGGACTGCTTAACTAGCTGATTCAACTCGGAGTCGCCATTGGTATTGATGAAAAAAAAAGCCACCAAACGCTGGTTGGTTGAAGAACACATAAAAAATTCTTCAACTCTTTGGACACAACTTGTCCTAGTTGATCCCACCGGGCATGCCAAAAACTGTTGATGCAGTGGATTGCACCCTGGGCAGGAGGCCGAGCTCCTGCCTTCCACACGTCAAAATGGATACTCCCCTCTCACCTGTGGGACTGGCGAAGCTGGAGGGGAGAGTCTCTAGATAAGGGCTAGCTCCCTTTGATGTATCTTTTAGGCCCTGAACTTCTTACAACTAACAAATAAAAAGAAAAAGGGGGGGATGAAAAGGGAGGAAGATGCTGAAAACAAAACCAAAACCTAAAAAAAGAAAAGGTGATACACCAAAACAAGTGACCCACTCAGCCCGAACATACACTTTTCACCAAGAAGAAGTGCCCATACACTTCATCTGATGTGGGAGACTCTTCTGTATCAGTGAGTCAAGGGTCCATAGGGATATATGGAGGAAAAAATATCAAAGGTGTTCTGAGACACACTTTGGCAGCCTATTCACATGTGCGTATACTCCTGCTGTAGACACTTTTGGCAAACCTGCAGAAGAAGAAACTTCACAATGCACGAGACATGCTGGAATCAATCTGTGAAAAGCATAAAAGAAAATGAATTAACACAAAAATAAAACATAGACATATGCGTGAGTGCAAGTCCAGATGGAGATAAAAATGCCAAGTCTTGGTTCAAGGTAAAATCCGGCAGAGTTCTGCCTTACAAGCCTGAGAGATTTTTGGGCAGAGCTTTGCCTTACGGGCTAAGAGAATTGGATCCTTCTCAAAATGAGAAGTTTTAAAATATATAGAAAAGAGAAGAGAACTTGGCACTTTTTGGAAAAGACTTTGGCGCTCCTTTTGCAAGTGGCCCATATGCATTTGTGAGCATCGGGAAGAGAAAGTCACTGTTGTTGATGTCATTCTTCTAGAAGAGGCCTGCTAGAACCATGCTGTGTAATTGCCAATCTTGACTTTGGCGTTCAAACATTAATGTGAACACATGGGCCACACCTCTTTTTTTGCAAACAAGACTGCTTTTTCCAGATATCACGCAGTTTGTCTATTCATAAATGCAAAATGGAGATAGCAGGTCGTGCCGCTTACTGTTTGCATTGTTTGATGACCACCTGGCAATAACTCGCCTCCCCTCGCCACTTGGACTATTTTGTCTTTTCCTTGCCTTGTCTCATTTTGGTTTTATCTCTTTCTGGTTCCTTTGGCCCTCAGGGCTATCTTCTGGCGGGTCGCTAAGTTCCTTGGGATCTTTTTTAAGCTTTTCAAAATCAACAGCTATTTCACGAGCCTTAAAATTGACGTTCCCGCATCTGTCACTACGTTTGAACTTCCAACGGCTAGTTCGCCGAGCTTGACTTTGACATCTTCGGGCCCGTCACCCCTTGGAATTCTTCGGCCTTTCTCTTTCTTTCGACTTCTTGTTGCTTCCTTCAGACTTCTCGTTTTGAACCTTCCCGAAGGGAAAGGTGACCCTTCAGCTTTCTTGTTTGAACCTTCCCAAAGGGAACCTACCCTTCGGGGGCTTGGGAAAGGTCCCTTTTTCTCGTTGAGAGCCCCCCGCAAGGGCACATACCCTTTGGGCAGCCTTCTTTCTCCTCGGCGGGTTTCTCCTTCGGGTTTTTCCCGCAGACAAAAAGTCTGCAAGAATTGTCTTGTTCATTCCTTCGGAGCCTTTCTCGCAGCCAATTTTCCCACGGACTTTTTCCATGGACTTTTTTCCTGCGAACAAAAAGTCCGCAAGAATTGTCTTCGACCACTTTGTTTTCTTTCGGAAATTCTCTTTTGGGCTTTTCTCTCACAGCTTCCCCGAATTTCTTCAGACATTTTGTCTGAAGGAATTCCTTCAGACAAAAAGTCCGAAGAAATTATTCTTCTTGCCTTAGTCTTTTCCGCGCCTTTCTTCGGGCTTTCTGCTTTGGACCCTTCTGAATTCCTTCGGACTTTTGTCTGAAGGATTTCTTCTTTTGCTTCTTCAACTGCCTTTGGAAAGTGCCCTTCGGAAAAATTGGAAACGACCCTTCCGAAGGGTACTTTCTATGCCTTAAACAAATTTCTGAAAGAAACTTACCTCTGCGACTTTTCTCTGTGGCCTCTCTTGAAAGTACTCCCTGCCCTCCGCAAGGGCTCTTGAGTCTCGAACTGCCCTCCGCAAGGGCACTTGGAATGGTCCATTTTGCGCCTAAGTGGGAACTTGCCTCTTCCTGCAGAGTCTGTAGTTTTCCGCCCCTACGAAGTCCATAGAAATCCGTGCCTACAGAGTCTATAGAAATGGACCTACAGAGTCCATAGAAATTTCTGGACTTGTGCAAAACCAAAAAATGTATTGGCTCAGAACAGCAGGGGAAAAGGGGGACCGATTTTTGGCCTGTTGGACCAAAGATGGTCAATAGTGTTTATTGTTTGAGTTTTATTGCATATCTTGAATGTTTGATTAAGTGGAATTTGGTCAAGGAAAAGATTTATAAGATATATGATATACTGATTCACCCCCCCTCTCAGTATATCTCGTGCTTAACATACAGACCGTTTGGATGAGATGGATGAATAATAATGAGTGTAAACCTAGGATAAGGAAGCACTGAGTGAGCTTGCTTAGGTGCCACATCGAGTGGATGGGAACACCATAGCCAACGCAGCTAACCAGAAAGGCAGTTCTACCACTCCAACACTATTTGTAAGCAGGTGCAATACCTAGGGAGTTTGATTTAGGAGAATCATAGGCAAATTTTCAATTTTGCATTAGGCAAAAATAGAGTCAGTTAAGCGATAAATAAACTAACTCTAGTTATGCACGGTTACACGAACCACGCAAGAGTCCACTTGTGTGGAAGAAAGGTGGCTGAGAGTTGCGCAAGGAGTTAGAGAATAAAAAGGGCATACAAGTTTTGGCTATGCCAAGAAACACACTTGCAAAGCTACAAAGCACATAAAGATACCCTAGGGACATGAAGCAAGATGCAGAAGTAAAGGCTCACTCAATAGTGCATGAAGGAACCGAAGCCTATAAAGTTCCAAGAAACTTGGCGCAGAAAAAGTTGTTCATTGAAGGTATGCTTCACAAGAACAAGGAAATTTTCAACCAAAGCTATGTTCGAACTTGAGCAACAAATGCACAAGGGGTTAAGCTTATGAAGGGAGCACATTAGAGCAGTGCACAATCACAGTTGAGGAGCACTCAAATGAACCAAGAACATAATCAGCCAGTGAAAGAGCTCTAAGGTACCTAGTGTGCAAAGATGATGGTGTGTGGAATGGAGGGGATTTTTAGGTACAAGGGTGCACTGAAAGCCAGGCACCAGGCATTTGACGTAAGCCCGAGGAAGTAGAAGATAGCTGGATAAGCAATTATTTGTGAGGACCTACAACTAGCCTTTCCTTAGGCTAGGTTAGTAGTGCAAATGATATGGCAACAACAGGGACTGACAAGATCTACTTGTGCAACTTGAGGTCCATAAAAGGCTATGCTACTTCTAGGGTAGGTTTGTAGGCATGCATAAAGCCACATTAAATGAAGTTGGCCACTTGTGTTGGAATTCAACCAAACAACTAAAACTCCAACAACTATAAAACATAGTCTTGGTCTAGAATTTGTAATGCTCAGAAGTCAAGGAGGAGACTTTGTTAGAGTGATCCCATAAAGGGCCAAAAAAAATGTCTGAGCCTAGACAAGGAGAAAAGGAATTTTGTAGTCAAGTGTAAGCTTGTAGTCATGAGCGAATGGTAGTGTAAGGACACCACAGTAGACAGAAAGAGAGATTCTTATATCTATATTTGTCATGTCCCCCTTTTGATCATGACACTATTGAAGACCCTTAGCCTTCATTTGTTTCTCGAGGGCTAAGGAAAAAGAGGAAAAAAATTGAAAACATTTGGGTTCTTAAGAACACTTGTGAAAAAAACACTTTATTGTTATAAAATTCACTTAATTTGTGGTCTTTCAAGGGTCATGGGCACCCAAGCCACTAAAGTGGATTACAAGGAGTGTTTCTTTTTAATATTTGAAAAAGATCTTCCCTCCAAAATGGAATGCACCCCTTGGGTAATGGATGTAAAAGAGAGTGGAGGATCATTTGGAGGGATGCATGATTTTGATAAATGAATTTAAGGTTTAAGCACGAAAATGCTTGACTTTAAAGATGAAAAACTTCAAGGGCACGCAAAAAGTCAGGCATAGGGCATTTGACGTAAGCCCGAAGAAGTAGAAGATAGTTGGATAAGCAATTAGTTGTGAGGACCTACAGTTAGCCTTTCCTTAGGCTAGGTTAGTATTGAAAATGATGTTGCAACAAAAGGGACTGACAAGATCTACTTGTGTAGCTTGAGGTTCGTAAAAGGCTATGCTACATCTAAGGTAGGTTTGTAGACTTGCATAAATCCACATTAAATGAAGTTGGCCACTTGTGTTGGAAATCAATTAAACACCTAAAACTCCAACAACTATAAAAAGGGGTCTTGGTCCAGAATTTGTAACACTCAAAAGTCAAGGAGAATTTTTTAGAGTGATCCCATAAAGAGACAAAAAAAATGTCTGAGGCTATACAAAGAGAAAAGGAATTTCATAATCAGGTGTAGGCCTGCAGTCACGAGCGAATGGTAGTGTAAGGACACCACAATAGAGAGAAAAAGAAATATATATATTTATCATGTCCCCCTTTTGATCATGACACTATTGATGACCCTTAGCCTTTATTTATTTCCCGAGGGCTAAGGAAAAAGAGAAAAAGAAGGGAAACATTTGGGTTCTTAAGAACACTTGTGAAAAAAGTACTTTATTGTTATAAAATTCAATTAAGTTGTGGTATTTTGAGCGTCATGGGCACCCAAGACACTCAAGTGGATTACAAGGAGTGTTCTTTCTAATATTTGAAAAAAATCTTCCCTCCAAAATGGAACGCATCCCTTGGGGAATGGATATAAAAGAGAGTGGAGGATCATTTGGAGGGATGCATGATTCTGATAAATGAATTTAAGGTTTAAGCACAAAAACGCTTGACTCTTTACCTTAAAGGCAGAAACCTTCAATGGTAAGTTAATTTAAGGACAAAAACCCTTGATTTCTAGCTAGGGTAATTTCGTGAGGGAATTGCATTGAACATCATTGACAGTCAAGGGTGTTCTGAACACCAATTTTCATTACAATAGGTGTGGCGATTAGGGTACTGAGGACAAAGTGGTAGTGATCTAGGGTTTGGAAGCTACTAGGGCAGCGATCTAATTGCAGCAATTGGTTGACCCCATTTGGAGACTATTGTGCCATGTTTGGGTGGCTATTTGAAGTCAAAACTTCTGTTTGAATACATAGAAAATATCCTCATATTTTTATGCTTATCTCCAGCTGTATCTGGACATCAATGGAGTCGATTGAAGGTATCATTTCATAATTTAATTTTTACAATGTTCTGGACTAGGCGACCCCCTCCTTGAGGTCTATATCTGTTACTCAAGGGTTGTTCAAGCTTCTAAACATAATCTGAACATTTGTTAATTTTATGATTATTTTAATGAGTGTTTCCAGCCATGAATTGTTAAGGAAATTTAGAAATTTGTTGAGGTATTTATGGTGGCAATATTATTCATAATTTGTTGAGGTAAGTTTGATGGCTAAACATTGTTTTTATGCTTCAAAAATTGCATTCCCAGAATGTAATTTTTATCTAAAGCAACAAGTGGAAGTTCTATAAATTCACAATTATTTGGCTAGGGTTTGACACCCATTTATTTTTCAAGTTGATAGCTTTGATGCTAGGGTTTGAGTGCTTAATTCCCACCCACTTTACAACATTTTGGTACATAGGGTTTGTTGTTACAAATCAAAAAATATCATCTTTAGTTAGGGTTTGGTGTAAAATCTAGATTATAGTATTATATTCTATTTTGGGATATTTCAGTAGTATCAGAACCAATTCCTTGGCCATCTATGGGGTTTGAGGGTTTATAAGGTCAAAAAGTGACAGAAGGGAAAATAAATGGCTTTTAGGTTTTTTGGATGGTGTTAGATTGGAGAAGCTTACCCAGGTGTAAGAAAAAATGAATTATATGATGGCAGAAATGATCCACACCATGAAAAATCTAAATGGTGAAGGGAACCTTTCAAGGGTAAACATTAGTTTTCAGCCACCAAAGGTCACAAGTGATTCTTTGCCTAGGTCATTTCAGCCTACCTCCCTCCCAAGGGAATTAGTGGAAGAACAAGTTGGGATTGGACCAAGCTCAACCCTAAGAGCTATACAAGGAGATTTGAGACATGCTTGGCATGTGGAAGAAAGAAATCTGCCTTTGTGATGAAGAAAGAGCCACTAGCTTATTGCAATAAGGATTCATCACCAAAGGACGGCAAAAATTCGAAATTGAAAGAGTTTAGTGAACAACCAACTATTAGAAATTCTAAATTGTAAAAATCAAAACATTTAGGGCCGCAAGATGAAGGTTTTTAGTGAATTCATGAGCAACAAAAAGGGCTACCAGTAGAAGATAAAGGTGGGGAGGAACCTATTGGAGTGATTTCAGAGGGTATGGAGGAAGAAGAGCAAACTGAGGCAGCCACTTGTGGGAAAGAACAAACTTTACATGAGGGGTGTCAAGCATCCAAGGTTGAAGTTTTTCCAACCCTAGAAGAAATGAACCCTCATGCAAATATTGCAAGGTTTGAACCAACTCCTGATAAGAGTAGTGTTATGAGTCCCTCCATAGTGGTCAAGGAATAAAAGTAAATTGTGGAGCATGAGCTAAAGGAAGAAGAAGAAGAAGAATCCATTTTGCATATGGGATATCCAGATGGTTTGGTGAGGATCAAGGTAAATCTCACATTCTCATTTTCAGAACAGTAGTACCGAAATGTATATGCTTGACCCCTCTTAGATAAGCATGCCTTGATGGAAGCATTTCTAAATTCAAAAGCAAAAGATATTGAAGGTGTCACAAAGGGTGGACAAGTGATAGGCAGCCAAAGGTATGAGAGTATTTCAAATTTGTTGCTTACTAATATGGCATCTAGGGGGAGCTGTTATCAAGGGCAACAAATACAAAAAAGGGAACAACCCTTCCACCACATGAAGTTACAGCCTATTATAAACTTGCTAAGTGTTCCTTGTTCTGTAAATTATGAGTGGGAACAACCACCTCTACTTGTATAACTTGATCATGCCCATGATGTGGTAAAGGGGTAAAGGTTGGAAAGTGTTGTTCATTAAAAGAGGTCAGCCAAGTGGCCAAAACTGAGTTGGGACATCTACTAAGGTATGTAGAGAATCATTTAAACTATTGTTTTATGAACCTGTTGATGCTGTGGATTGCACCCTTGAGAGAAGGCTGGGCTTCTCTCTTCCACGCGGCACAATGGAAACTCCTCTCTTGCCTGTGGATCTGGCAAAACTGAGGGGAGAGTCTCTAGATAAGGGCTAGCTCCCTTTGATGCATCTCTAAGTTATTCTAGTAATATTGCTAATATATATATATATATATATATATATATATATATATATATATATAATGGGGGGGGGGTTGAAAAGAGAGAAGGATTACTAAAATAGAACCTAAACTAAGAAGGTGATGCACCAAAAGTTTGATCTACTCATTACTCACACTTCAAACCATAAGAGCACATACATACAATTTATTTGTTGGGAAGACCAAACTGTAGGGAACTTAATAGAAAGGCTAAATGAAGACACACAAAAGATGAACTTACCACAGGTGTTGTAGGAAAACACACTGTCTGGCAACCTTCTCCTATCTCTGCACTCCAAATACAGCTCTTTTTGCTACCTTCAGGAATGACGCTTGTCTATACTAGGTGTGTTGGTATCAAGCTTGTGAAAGCATAATGGAAAATGACTGAACACAAGGTTAATACTCAGGCACACTCAGAGATATATCCAACCAAATAGAGGTAAAAATATTTTTTTATTGATTCAAGGTGAAAATTGGCAGGGCTGCGCCATACAAAAATGAGAGATGCCTTCTCAAAATGAGAGATTACAATATATATATATAGAGAGAGAGAGAAGAAGCAATGGCCCCCCTTTTGGAAAAGACTTTGGTGCCCTTTTACAAGTGGTCCATATGCGTTGAGAGCATTGGGAAGAGGAAGCCACTGAAAGAGAATGTTGTGTCAGCTCCAATTTTGACTTTAGGCATTTAAAATACATTAAACGTCATGTGTGAAATCATGGGCCATGCCATTTGTCTGCAAACAAGACCCCTTCTTCAAGACATTCACGCGGTTGTCTGACCATTAATGCAAAATGAGGAAAAAACAGGCCGTGCCGTTCATTGTTCGTGCTCCTTGATGACCATTTCATAGGGACTGTTTCAACCGCTATAATAACTCGCTTTCCTTTTGCCACCTGGGCTGTTTTGTCCATATCTCATTATTTTGTCTCTACCTGGCTTTGTCTTTTCCTAGAATTTGAGCTCTTGGGGTTATCTTATCGTCCTTTGCTGGCTCCTTGGTCTCTTTCATCAGCAGGTCGGTGAGTTCGTTCTTAACTTTTAACTTTTTCTAACTTTGTCTTCTCCTGGCCTTGTCTTTTGTCATCTCTTTTGTCTTTTCTTGGGTTTTTTAGCTCCTTTCTCGGCGGTCTCTTCCCTTTAGCCTTAACTCCATTGAATTTCCTTAGGTTTGCGCTCAAGCATTTGAAGATCAACGGCTATGCCGTTGCCTTGAATTTGACGTCTGCGGGGACGTCATCTGACGTCCGAATTCCAATGGCTAATTCATGATGCTCAATTTTGACGTCTTCGGGCCCGTCACCCCTTTGGAAATTCCTTCAGCTTTCCTTCTTTGGGCTTTCCTTTTGTTAGGTTATGGAGCTAAAAGCTTCACTGATGCAGACATGGAGAAGGCCATTGGAGGGGTTGCTGAAGGTTGCTGAGCGTCAGAGCAATCGGCGTCGGTCTGATCACCCGACGTCGGCAGGATAGTGAAGAGAAGCAACCGACGTCGGTCATGGGTCGGCCGGCGTCGGTCACCTCCAGGCAGACAGGGACCGACGTCGGTCGCCTGTGTGGTTCGACTACAAGCTAATTACGGGCAGTTAGCTAACGAACCAAGTGTTTGCATGAAGAGAGCTATTTTTAGACTGAGAGCTGCGGATCTAATTATTGTAATTAGATGTCTAATCATTGTTTGGATGAGATCTATATAATAGACTCATGGTTGTATTGGAAAAGTGTTCTAGTTTGAGTTGAGCAAAGTTTGCTCCTTCTGTGTGTGAAGTGAGTAAGGGTGCTCCTCCTAGTTCCCTATCAGTGCCAAGCTTGGTACTGGTTGGAGAATCATAAGGACTTGGTGAGGCAAGGACAAGGGTTCTTCAGGGTGTAGAGTGATCTACATGGTAAGTAAGATCGTTGATCTGCATGTGTATGTGTGTGGAAGGTCAAGGTTCACAGGTGAGCAGAACCGTGTTTGATTTGCAGGTGTGCAGGATCATATAGACAGCAACACAACAGGGAGCAGTATCAGGCAGGATCTACTTGGAGTACAGGTGTGTACTCGGATAGAGCAAAGAGGAAGGCAAGGGAGTTCCTTTCATAAGTATGGTCTGTTGAAGTGCAGGTTATTGCAGGTTCATGGGAGGTCTACTTGAAGTACCTTGAGTACTTGTGGAGCACGTGGAATGCTTGTGGAGTGCGTGTAGCACTTGTGGTGTGTGTGGAGCACAGGAGGTGAACACCAACTCTGTATTTGAGTTGGGTGTTGGGACCTGAGAGGGAGAGCTTTGGGAAGAAGATTTACTGTTCACTTGAGGTGTGGAAAACCTCTGTAAAGTGGTGGAGAAGAAGTGGCATCTTCTTTATTGTATTATTTTCTGTATAAAGTGTTAATACAAGTTGTGTATTGTCTCTCATATCATGTGTTATTCTGAATTCTAGTTACTTGGTGAATCTGGTTAATTTCCGCATATTAAGTTGCTTGGTTTGGTAATCAAATTGTGTGCTTCCGGTTTATTTTCCCAACACCTTTCCTTTGGCATCCTGTCTCTGTCTAGGCTTTTGTATTTTAACCCTCTCGAAGGGAAGGTGTCCCTTCGGGCCTTGAGAAAGGTCCCTTTCACGGTCGTCGAGAGTTCCCCACAAGGGCACCTATCCTTTGGGGTCCTTCAAACGGCCTTGGCCTCCCAATTCCTTCGGACAAAATGTCTGAAGGAATTTCTTGGGACATTTTGTCTGAATGAACTATTCATTTGAATGCTCGACCTTTTCTTTCGGGCGAATTCTTTCGGACAAAAAGTCTGAAGGAATTCCTTTGAACTTTTTGTCCGAAGGATTTACCTTGTCTTTTGCCATGGGATTTTCTTCCAAAAATATTTCTTCAGACAAAATGTCCGAAGGAATTCCTTCGGACATTTTGTCTGAAGAAATTCAGCCTTTGCTTTTCCTTCTATCTTTGCCTTGCGAAAATTTCCTTCGGACAGAAAGTCTGAAGGAATTCTTTGCCTTGGTCTTTCTTCCCTTTAAGTGCTTTCCTGCCCTCCGCAAGGGTACCTTTTGTTGGACTAATCACCAGCATCCCCCTCAGGGATTTGTGACATGGACTAACAGCCTCCCGTGAGTACTTATCTGGGTTTGTATCGGATGTTAATAGGTCGATCTTTTGGCGCAACGACAAACATTCCTTTCTAACAATTGGTATCAGAGCCGTGGTCACGGGTTCGAATCCCCTTGGGTAATGCTGAGGGGGGGATTGTTGGACTAATCGCTAGCATCCCCCTCAGGGATTTGTGACATGGACTAACAACCTCCCGTGAGTACTTATATGGGTTTGTATCGGATGTTAATAGGTCGATCTTTTGGCGCAATGACAAACATTCCTTTCTAACACCTTGGGGTCTAGAAATGCCCTTCACAGCCTGCTGGAATGGTCCATTTTGTGTCTGACTGCCCTCCGCAAGGGCTGCTTAACCTTCGAGCTTTGTAAGAGACTTGTATTTGTCTAAGGCATTTGCTCAAAGCGAAAAGCTCCATACTGAACCGAAACCTGCAGGGCCTTAGATTTTTCAGTGTTCTATAAGAACAGGGCTTATTGCAAAGAAAAAGAGGATTTTGCAGAAGGTGGGTACATGACTAGACTGAGGGTTCAAAGTAGTAGGGAAGGAAGGAGTGATTTTGGCCTGCAGGGCCAAAATGGTCAACAAATTAGCGATTTCTAGGGGAAGGATGCCTGCTATGCTTAGAAACCAGTAGCCTCAAAGTCCATTGAGTATGGAGTCAGAATGCAGCTTGAAAAAGTTAGCAACAGCCTTGAGATACTCAAGAATCAATCATGAAAGTTTTACCCCAAAAGGAAATGAAACACACACAAGATTAAGAAAACTACTGACATGTGCAAAAGCACTTAGAGAAAACAGAGAAAAAACAAGGACAATATGCACATGATGAGAGAAGGCTCAGTGATAATGCTTAAGATGTATCCCATTAACTGGAATACACAGTTCTTCACCATCCAACTTGGAGAGTTGGAATGCATTGTGTTTTTTGCACTAAGTGATGACATATGGACCACTCCATAGGGCATCGAACTTCGTATGCTTTCCAGGCTTAGCTTGGTCTTCATCCCGTTTCAAGATGATGTCTCCTTCAGAGAAACCTTTTGATGAGGATCTCTTGTCGAAGTGCTTCTTCGTCTGTTGTTGCCGGTTGGTCATAAAAGCCATAGCTTGGTTCCTTGTTTCTTGAAGTTCCATCAATTCACACAGCCTAACCTCCATGCTGTTGCCTTCTAACTGCAGCTGATGAGCAAGGTTCAAGGATGGCAATTCAAGTGAAATAGGAAGTCTAGCTTCCCTTCCATACACGAGCGTGTATGGTCAATTGTCAATTGCCCTCTTTGGAGTGACCCTGTCTGCCCACAGAGCTATTTTCAACTTGACATGCCAAGTTCTCTGATTCTCTTCCATTGTTCTTTTGATAATCTTGATCAGATTCTTATTAGTGGACTCAGCTATCCTATTCCTTTGTGGGTAGTAGTTGGAAGAAGTGCTGAGATAAATGTCGTATATCAATGCCCATTCACTTGTTCTGGTCCCCAAGAAGGCCAATGCGTTGTCCGATATGATGGTAGCTGGGACTCCAAACCTTGTCACCAGGTCTTCATAAAAGTTTAGGACTGCACTTTCGTTGGCCTCCTTCAAAGCGACAGCCTCTACCCATCTTGTGAAGTAGTCTGTGGCGGTTAAAACCCATTTTTGGCTAGCACTGGAGGGAGGATTGATCATTCCTATGAAGTCTAGGCCCCATTGCATGAATGGTTGCTCCACCTGAATAGGCTGCAAAGGCATTGCAGTCAACCGTTGTTTTCCATCAAAAAGTGCACACTTCTATCACTTTCATACCCAGGCATGGGTATCTCTGAATAAAGTAGGCCAGAAGTAACTAGCTCTCATGATTCTTACAGCTATAGGCTTAGGAGCAAAGTGACCACCAACTGGCCCATCATGGAACTCAGACAACACCCTGTCACCCTGACCTGGGTTTATGCATCTTAAGAGTATTCCTGACAAATCTCTTCTGAACAGCACTCCATAGATCAAGGCATAAAGGAGAGATTGAAGTCTAAAATATCTCCTCTTGGTCCTATCAAGGCCCTATGGGCACTCACCAGTGAGAAGGAAACACCTCATGTCTGATGTCCAATCCTTCATGACTGCTGGTTCTTCTGCTGTGGCTTCATCATGAATGAGCAAACTGTCCTCTTTTTGTTGTTTGAAGTCTGTAGCAAGGTGTTCACACCAGCGTTTTTCTCTTACCAGCTTGGTGGTTTTGATATTCACATCATATTCCATTAGTTTAGTGATCCACTCCACTCTCTTTTCATTTAGATCACGGTTGGTCAAGAAATCTTTGATGCTGGGATGTGGAACCATGAGGTGAACCCTGCTGTTGGACAGCATATGTCTGAATTTCTTTAGGCTCCGTATGACCGCAAGGACTTGTTTCTCCATATATGTATACCTGACCTCAAAACCCTTTAGACCTTGGCTAAAAAAAGCAAGCGGCTGTTCAAGGTTCTCACCATTTGCTTGGGTAAGCATAGGGGCGATTACCTCTTCATTTCCGAAGGTGTAGAGGTTGAAATCCTTGGTGAAGTCAAGACTGATCAAGGTGGGAGCCTAGGCGATAGCCTACTTGATCTCTTCAAAACTATCCTTCATTTGCGCTGTTCACATGAATTTCTCATCTTTCTTTAGCATAGAGATCAATGGCTTGACTACCTGCGCAAAATTTGGAATAGATCTCCTGATGAAATTTATTTTGCCAAAGAAGCTCTACAGACCTTTTTTATGTTTAGGCAAGGACAGCTCTAGGATGGAGCGCACTCTTTCTGGATCAATGGTCAAGCTCTCCTTTGAAACAACGTGGCCAAGGAGTTTACCCTCATAAACAACGAACACGCATTTCTTTGGGTTGAGAGAGATACCGAACTCTCTACACCTCTCAAAGATTTGGTTGAGATGCTTCATGTGTTGGCCCGCCTCCTTAGAGAATATTGTCACGTCATCAAGATACACCAGCACAATGTTATTTATCAAGCCTTGAAAAGCCATGTCCATGGCTCGTTGAAAAGTGGCACCAACGTTGGATAGTCTAAATGGCATTTTCTGATAAGCAAAAGTTCCCCACTTGGTAGTGAAGGTTGTCTTGTACTGGTCACAGTCTTGCACCAAAATCTGATTGTATCTTGAATACTCATCTAGGAGGGAGAAATGCTCGTTGCCTGTCACCATTTGAAGGATCTACTCTATGCTTGGGAGAGGATAATGGTCTTTCAAAGAGACTCTATTAAGGTCTCTGAAATCTACGCACAATCTGATCTCCCCATTCTTTTTCCTAACAGGAACAAGATTGGCAAACCAAGAAGAATGTTTGATCGGAAATATGATTTTTGACTCAATCAGCTTGGTGAGTTCTTCCCACATGAGAGGCTCAATTTTTGGGTTGACAGGTCTTTGTTTCTGCTTGATGGGCTTAGCGTCTTCCTCCAACTCAATGGTATGTTGGGACAAACTTGGGTTAAAACCCTTCAAGTCGCTATACTCCCAAGCGAAGACATCAACAAATTCTTGGCACAACAAGACGAAGGCCTGCCTTTCATGATCTATACACACTTTCCCAAGTGCAAGCAACTTATCTTTGAATATCTCAACGTTTTCATAGTTATCCTTCTTCGTTATGATGCTTGCTTTATCATTTTTTAATTGGTCATCCTCGTTGAAGATACTTTCAAGAGTGACCAAGCCTTTGAGAAGTTTATTGTTCTTCAATTGAACAATTTGGCTACCATACTACTGCTGTAGCTTAGCCTAGTTTCTAGCAGCAAACTCAGCTTCCTCTTGTAAGAAGAGTGTTATCTGTTGATCGTTGTCAAACACCTACCAGTTAGTGATGTTGTCAGGCACAGAGGGTTTGATTACCACTTTCAAATGATGTGGATTGTGGTCTCGGCCTATCTCCTTAGAGACATCAAACTGAGCAGCAACTGCTGCTAGTCTGTCCGCTTGTTTGTTTTGTTCTCTAGAAATGGAAGTAACATTGAAAGCAAGGAAACCTTCCACTTAGTCCCATACCCTGTGCTTGTAGGCCCTGAGCAAGAAATTCTTAGTCAGGTTCAAGCCTCTCACCTGATTTATGATCAGCGCGATGTCTCCAAAAACTTGCAGCTCCATAATTCCCCTTTTTCTCGCCCACTCCAAACCGTGGATGAGAGATTCATATTCTGCAACATTGCACATGCAAAAAAATTGGAACCTGAAAGCCGAAAAGTACTTCTCCTATGAAGGAGAAACTAACACCACTTCTCCACCAGCTCCCAACTTGCTTCTTGAGCCATCAAAGAAACGCTGCCATAAACCTAGGCTATCTTGACTTGCTTTCATCAAATTTGGTACAAAAGTACCCTCTTCATACATGCAATAAATCCCAAGGCCTGCCTCTTCTATGAATTTGTAAGGATCATGCTCAAAGTTGTCACTTCTCCATTCATCTAAGAGTAAGTCAGCAACTCTTTCAAGGGCAGAGGGTGGAGATTGATCTACTTGGAAATCTTCTTGATCAATAATGGCGTAGTTGACATTTGCCACCTTGAGTGAGTACGGTTCCAGATGATCTCTGTGGATTGGCTCCAATTCAATCTTGACCTTAGTCCCATACTTGATTCTAAAAATCTGATAGGACCAGTTTGCTACTAGGTAGCCGCATATTTTAGATGTGAAATCTCTGGACAAGCAAATGGCAAAGTAAGGAGGAACATTCACCACCACCACGTCATGAGGGACCTGTTGTCCCCAAAAATGAGTGACATTTTTGAGACAACCTATGAACTATTTTGGCCCTGCAAGACCAAAATCATCTCTCTCCTTTTCAAAATTTGTTCTGAGCATTCTAATTCTCCATTCTTCAAGCTTTTCAAAAATCTACGGACTCCACAGGCTTGAATCTACGGACTCTGCAGGCTTAAATCTACGGACTTCGCAGGTTGATTTCTACGGACTCTGCAAAAAAGAAGCAAGCTCTCAACACTTAGGTGATTTCAAGGTTGGTTCAACGACAAGGTTCAACCAAAAGAGTTCATCAGCAAGCTTCTAAGCAAAGATTGAACCGTCGAACCATTGAACCATTTTGGTTCAAAAGTTCAACAGGTTCAACGACCAATTGGTTCAACGCACTTGGTCCAAAAGATCAAAAAGACTTAGCCAAATAATGAAGAATGAACCGATTGAACCATTGAACCAAAAAGTTCAACGAGTTCATAGGGTCAAAGGTTCAACCAGTACGATGAAGATCAAAGAGCTTAGAAAGAACAAGGAAGCAACAGGCAGAGAAAGAATCAATGAACCAATTGAACCTTGAACCGAAAGAGTTCAAAGTTCAATGGTTCATAGGTTCAAAAATTCAAAGGCAGCCTCAGTCAAAGAAAGAAGTGAAAAACAGATGGTTCAACAGATGGTTTAACCAAGAAGTAGGAAAGTGATTGAACCAGGAAGCGATGGAACAAAAGAGACAGAATGAACCGATGAACCAATGAACCAATGTACTTTCAGCGCGTTCACAGGTTCAAGGTTCAACATGGTTCAAGCGGCTAGCGACCATTGACGACCCCACAGATGTCAAATTTAAAGCAAGGTAATATCTATGAAAATTTAAATAAAGCATGAAATTTAAAGGAAGAACCAAGCGACTGGATGAAAATAAAGCCCGAAGGCTCAAATTGCTATAGGGGAGAGAAGATTAATGCAAAAGATCATAAATATCTTCAAGGGAGTTATTTTCAGTAGGTGAAACAGTGGATCAAGTAGACTTTTGAGCAAACCAAATCAAGGACGCAGCCTATTTTTCTTTCATGAAGTAAAAACAAATTGGACAACTGCGCAGACATCAGGAAAAAGACCAGACAGTCCTTACCAAAGAAAAAACATATTAGAAAAAAGGACACGCCATAGTTAAGGCAATGCGCTATTCTCAGCATGGTTCCTCCAGATAGAACTGAAGGTGCATTGAAGATGTTGACTACAACATGGGCCATCCTATGGGAAAGAACGCCAAGCCTTGCGTAATTGCTATATATTGTAATTTCTCTCATTATGAAGGGAGACTTTTCATTTTTACAGAAGCGAAACTTTGCGCAGTTGAAAAGAGAATATTGAGACTTTGAGCTCAGATTGTAATTTCATTTCATTTTATCTGAATGAGAAAGCAAGTTGTTTGCAGACTTTGTGATGTTTTGGCTTGTATCATTTTATGAGATTATTCTTATGTCTGTCTTTTGAATGTGTTCTCATCTATTTAATTTGGCAAGCAAAATTAAAGAAAGTAATAAGGTGTCATGAAGCCAACTGTGAGAAGACTTTGTGCTTTCACAATTGTTTTCAGTGTGTGTTTTTCTTTTCCTTCTATGTTGAAGATTCTGGGACGACTTTGTGCCCCCATTATCCTCCGTGTTTCACTCTTTGGGTAGTTGAGGTGGAGACTTTGCGTTCCATTTCATCCTACTGGTTCTTATCCTTTGTTACTAGTCACTTATCATACTTGAAATAAAATTCTGTTGTTTCCTGCAAGAACACTTCTGAAAGAAGAGAAGTGCCTTCAGTGTTTTCACCAGGATTTTATCCTTTGTTGGTTAACATCATCTCTGAAAGAAGAGAGATGGATGACGTACCCTACCCCTGAGTGTTATTTTTTGCATATTAGTATATATAGCACCTGCGTATTTATAAGGAACCTCCCCTTGATGAGAGGAGAGATTTATCCACCTTTGATGTAGTAAACCTGCACACTGGGCTGACCAATCTCCTTTGTTGTGGATGATAAGACCTATTTTGTTCAATCAGACTGTTGACTGACAAAATATTCACCCAAAAGTGTTTTTGGTGACTCTACTGGGAAAGAGCGCACAGTTTGAAGTCTCAAGCTTCAAGCTGAAATAGATCTTGCTCTTTTCCATTTTTGTTCTGTAATCTGGCAACTCCACGTTATACCAGAAGCCAAAAATCCCAAGGTGTTGTTGACCCTGCTTTTGAGTTGGTGCAGCAGAGTAATTTTGAATTATTTTCTCCACAACCTCACCTTCAACGAACTAGGAGTCTTCCTCCTAGCCCTACTAGGCCACCAACACAAGGCGAATCTTTTTTTTCTTCTGCTAACAGAGCTTCGCCTATCCATTCTCCACCCAGATTTGTGATCCCACTTACATAATCAAATCATGGCTCAAGGCCCCTGGGGTAACTCTTTTGGTCCACTGAATTTGACCTCACCTCTACATGAGCTTCCACGCAGTTCAAAGAAAAATTTTCTCAAGTTTTTTGGTGATGGAAGAGTTCACCCTGATGAACACATTGCGGCCTTCAGCATACCCTATGGTGTGATAGGGGTAGAATTTGAAGATGTGGCAGTCAGGATTTTCATGGAAATACTACAAAGCGCTGCTGCAGATTGGTTCTACCACCTAGAGGCTGAATCAGTGACCGACTGAGATACACTCAAAGCTAAATTTGAAGCCAAGTTCAACTCTGCAGAAGATGCACATGCCTTGCTAGCCCAACTCACACAGATAAAGAAGGAGCCCCATGAACCTATGAGGGACTTCATTTTTAGGTTTGACAAACTGAGGCATAGGATTCCCATAATCGCCCAATCGACACCTCAGAATCTCAAGTGTTTCTTCATCAACTCACAGCTGCCTGAAGTGAGTTTCTTGCTGAGACGGGCTAGACACATAGACCTTGCTGCTGCTCAAGACTTGGATACTGAGGTAGAAGATGACCTTATCTTGGCAGGAAAGATAAGGAGAGATCCTAATAAAGGTAAATCCTCTTCATCTTCTGAATACTCACCTACAGTCACCATTGATCCAATGGTATAAAAGCTAGCAAATGAAGTACTAGCTCTCAGAAAGCAAATGGCGCAAGAAATGTCATCTGCGCCTACATACAGAGATATGTTAAGGAGGACATTTCAGAATCAGGCATACCAAGGCAATGCTGCCAAGAATCAAGGACAACTAAATCGCCTTTCTCCTCTACAGAGGAACCTCACCCTCGAAGCACGTCCAACCAACTCAGCGGTTGGATATCTTGAAGTTGAATCGGATTTCTCATTCCACCCTAAGTTGAATCCTGAAGATGACACTAATCTCTTCACTAAGGGAAAAAAAAAAGAATTAGCTGGTGACTCCAACATTAGTTTCTTAAATTATCAAGATGAACCCAGAAGTGAAGGTAATGCAGCTGAGGGATCATACGCTGTATTCACCCGATCTAAGAATCAATCAGCTCAACCGGTTGATAAAGAGAAATTAGAGGAGCGAACTCAACCAATAGTTTCAATTGTTAAGCGGGGATCCACTCTTCCTTTCCAGCCAAAGGACCCAGTGATTGCAACAAAGGTAAGTACCTCAAATGCCCCTACGCCTTCTACTTCAAATTCGCAGTCCAGTCCTCCCCTTCCAAAAATCAAAAGGATGAGCTCCCATCCTCTGCTCCTAGCTTGTACCAGACATTTGACATAATTGACCACATAAAGAAAACCAAAATTCAAATATCTAAATTTGAGTTTCTATAGTCCAATCCTGAGCAATTAGATAAGTTGGTTCAATATGTGAAAAACCAAACCATCCCTATAAGACAAGAAGCTAAGAAGGCAGCTCATGATCCCTCAAGAAACATGTATATCCCAAACAACCTTTCCATTACTCCTACTGCCCTTGGGAAGATAGAGCCTTTCTATGTTTCCCTGTTGATAAACGGTCACAAGCTGAGCAATTGAATCATTGATTTTAGAGTCTCGGACAATGTTATGCCTGCCAAAGTGGCTGAATCCCTTGGCCTTACACTAACCAAAACATTTGGGAGATGTTTCTCCATAGAAAACAAGCAAGTACCACTGCTGGAGCAAATTAAGGACGCCCAATTCGCATTTGCAGCGTTCCCAGACAAGAGAATCAAGATGACTGTTTTGGTGGTCGACGTCCTTGCATCCTATGGCATCCTTCTTGGCCAAAATTTTTGCAAGGATGTTGGTGGTGAACTAAGCATGGAGTTGTCTGAGGCAAGGATCCCAGTCAAAGGTATTATGAAGAGATTGCTCCCTGAAAAGGAAGCAAAATATGTGGTCACCCAGTCATCAACACCGGAAGCTCAAATTTTGTTTGAGTCTTCAGGCATGGGTAACTACTTTCTATCCATAGATGAATTCCATGAAACGCCTGTTGAAACTCTCGAAGGTGACAACCTAAAGATTAATTTGGCTGAGACAGCAGAAGAATTGGTGGAGCGCAATGCAAGTGTGGAAGAATCTCCCCCTCTAAATGAAGAATCCAAAGAAAAATCAGTGTCTAACGAAGTATGGATTCTTGAATTTGATGGTAGCTGCTCCTCCACTGGTTTAGGAGCCAGAGTTGTGCTGATATCTACTCAAAGAGATTTTTTTTTCATCTTACAAGTTGCAGTTCAACAACACTAATAATACAGCTGAGTATGAATCCCTCTTACTTGGATTGAGCGATGCTCAAAACAAAGGCGTCAAGCTCCTTCATGCTAAAGGAGATGCTGAACTGGTGGTTTGTCAGATAAGAAACCTGTATCAAATCAAGAACGAAAGATTGCGCCACTACCGCAATCTAGTTTGAGACCAAATTGAAAGCTTTGATGCTTTCGGCATCTCTGCCATTCCTAGAGAATTCAATGACCGGGCTGATGCACTGGCTGTCTCAGCTACTCTCTTGGTGCCCCACTCAGACTTTAAAAGAAACAGGTACACTATTGAGCTGGTCTTTAGACCAAGTGTACCTGATAATGCCAGTCATTGGCAAGTGTTTAACAATGACAACCAAATTATTGCCTTCCTAGTGCAAAAAGACAGCTTTAAACGGTTGCATTTTGAAGGCAGTGGACCTTAGAAGTGTGAACCAACTCCTGAATCAAATACAGACGTAGGTGAAGAGTTATTGCAACTTAAAGAGAATAAGATTCCCAAAGACATGGTTTTCCTTGAAAAACTGTTTGACAAACATGACAGATTCGTCAAACAATAGCAAACATATTCAAGCTCCTCCCAGGAGTTTGATCAAGTAAATCTAGGTACCAAGGATGATCCCAAGATGGTGAACATTGAAAAATATTGCAGTCCTGAGGAGAAATTCAAGTTCACTGCTCTACTCTGTCACATGGACGTCTTAGCATACTCTTATGATGACCTGAAGTCACTCAGCCCTGATAAAATTCGACATGACATTCCTCTCAACGTTGATTCGGCTCCCTATAGGGAAAAGTCCAGGCAGTATAATCTGAAAATATCAGGTACCATTTTGTCTGAGATACAAAAAATACTAAATGCCAGGATAATCTTTCCAATCCATCATTCCACATGGATTGCAAATATAGTGCCTGTAAAGAAGAAGAATGGTGAAATTTGCTTCTGTGTGGATTTCAAGAACTTAAATCAGTCATTCTTGAAGGATAACTATCATTTACCAATCATGTATCAAGTGCTTCAGACAGTGACTGGTTCAGAGATGTTATCAATGTTAGACGACTTTTTAGGATACAATCAGGTCGAAGTTGGTGAGGCAGACCAGCATAAGACTGTTTTCACCACATCTTGGGGCACGTGTGCATATAGAAGGATGCCTTTTGGCTTGATAAATGCTGGCGCCACCTTCTAAAGAGCAATGAACTTTGCCTTCAAAGATGAAATGGGTAAGTTTATCGTATTTTATCTTGATGACTTGACCGTCTTTTCTAAGCATCGCCCAGATCATATATGCCACTTGCAACAAGTGTTGGAGCACTGCCGCCAGAATGGCATTTCTTTAAACTCCAAGAAGTCAATTTTTCGAGTAACAGAGGGGAAACTTCTCGGACACATTGTGTCCAAAGGAGGCATAAAAATTAACTCAGATAGAGTCAAGTCTATCCAAGAGCTTACCTTGCCCACAAGTAAGACTGATGTTCACTCTTTCTATGGAAAGGTGAATTTTCTACGGAGGTTCATCCCTGAGTTTGCTGAGAAGACTAGGCACATTGTAAACATGATGAAGAATAAGGCCACCTTCAGCTGGATTGAAGAAGGCAAGTAATATTTGAGGATATCAAACTGCCATTGCCCACGCCCCATTTTTATTTTGTCCAGATTATACAAAGAATTTTTTCATGTATAGTTATGCTTCTGAACACACACTTTTAGCCATCTTGGTTTAGCAAAATGAAGGTGTGGAATCTCTCATTTCCTTCATGAGCTGTCCTTTCAAAACTCATGAGTTGTCCTCTCAAAGCTCATGAGCTGAAATATTCAACCATGGAGAAGCATGCTTATGCGGTGGTCAAGGCAGTGAAACATTTTTGTTTCTAATCCTCAGTTCACGAGTTACTACTTTGGTTCTTGATACCACGGTCAAGTCCATATTAACTCAGCAGGAGTTTGGAACCAAAAGAGGTAATTAGATTGCAAAGATTTAGGAGTTTGATCTAGTCATCAAGCCAACAAAACTGGTACAGAGAAAGGGCCTATGCCAATTGATTGCTGACAACAAACCAAAAGAAGCCGAAGTAGAAGACACACCAACAGTTCTCTTTGTCTCCACCATGAATGAGTGGTATTCAGGTATTGCTCATTTCCTTACTTATGGTGAGTGTCCTACTCACCTATCTTTTAAAGAAAGAACTATCAAGCTGAAAGCTACCAATTTTGTCCTCTAAGACAATAGCCTGTACAAGAGGAGCCTTGATGGAGTGTTCTTTCACTGTGGACAGGAGCAACAAAGCCAACTTTTGAAATCCTTTCACAATCTGACCTGTGGAGGACATTTTTTTGTCCCTATCACTGTTCATAAAATTCTGCGAGCCAGGTATTATTGGCCAACTCTCTTTCAAGATGCATACAAGTGGGTCAGGAAATGCGAACTATGCCATCAGTTTATCGGAAGACCCAAGTTCGCTGCCCTGCCTCTCAAGCCAGTGGTCATAGAGGAGCCATTTCAGCAATGGAAAATTGATTTTATTGGAGTTGTAAACCCATCTTCAAGTGTTGGACATGATTATGTCCTTACAGCAACAGACTACTTCACCAAGTGGGTGGAAGCAATTCCAACCAAACATGCTACTTCAACAGTAGTATGTAATTTCCTCAAAGAGAATATTATTTTCAGGTTTGGGGTCCCAACCAAGATTGTCACTGACAATGCAGCTTGTTTCACTTTTCAGGAGATTACTCAATTTTATTTTTACTATGGGATTACACTCTCCCACTCTTCTGATTACTTTCCACAAGGGAATGGACAAGTTGAATCAAGCAATAAAAACCTGGTGACTATCATCAAGAAGTTGGTGGATGATAATCAAATGACATGGCATAAAACATTGGTTGATGCTCTATGGGCAGACAAAATTACACCAAAGAGAGCAATTGGTATGTCTCCTTTCCAACTTTTTTATAGTATCAATGTTGAGATACCAATCACCATATAATTGCCAGCATTGAAATTGGCTAAGGCAATTGAGGATCAAACGTATGAAAGTGCCCTTGATAAGAGGATCATGTGCCTGACTGAGCTAGATGAGCAGACAACTATGGTGGTAGACTGAATTGCTGCCCACCAAAGTCTGGTGAAGAAACTCTTCAACCAAAAAGCAAAAAACTGTGATTTTTGGATTGGGGATCAAGTCTTGCTGTGGGACAAAGGGAGAGAGCCAAAGGGGATGCATGGAAAGTTTGATTCTCTTTGGAGAGGCCCATTTATTATCCACCAGCTCAATGGTGAGAACAGCTTCTTGTTGAAATATCAAGATGGCACGCTCTTTACTCTGCCTCATAAATGGCAGTATCTGAAGCACTTCAATTCCTGAAGTGCCAGATAAGTTCACCTATACATATGTACCTTTGTTTAGTCTTTAGTTATATTTTGTGCTTTTTGTTTTCATTTTTTGGAACTTTTTTTTTTGGTAGCATGACTCCATAGCCCAATGGCATACTTCAAGGCACCGGAGATTCTGGTTTCTACTCCCCTCAGTTGCTTCAAAATTTTAACTAAGGGAAGTTCTCCAATTGGAGCCAGCTATTGTCTCCAAAAATGACTGACATTTTTGGGACAACCTATGAACTATTTTGGCCCTGCAAGACCAAAATCATCTCTCCCCTTTTCAAAATTTGTTCTAAGCATTCTAATTCTCCATTCTTCAAGCTTTTCAAAAATCTACGGACTCTGCAGGCTTGAATCTACGGACTCTGCAGGCTTAATCTACGGACTCTACAGGCTTAAATCTACGGACTCAATTCTATGAATTTCGCATGTTGATTTCTACGGACTCTGTAGGAAAGAAGCAAGCTCTTAACACTTAGGCGATTTCAAGGTTGGTTCAACAACAAGATTCAACCAAAAGAGTTCATCAGCAAGCTTCTAAGCAAATATTGAATCGTCGAACCATTGAACCATTTTGGTTCAAAGGTTCAACGGGTTCAATGCGCTTGGTCCAAAAGATCAAAAAGACTTAGCCAAATAACGAAGAATGAACTGATTGAACCATTGAACCAAAAGGTTCAACGAGTTCACAGGTTCAAAGGTTCAACCAGTACGATGAAGATCAAAGAGCTTAGAAAGAACAAGGAAGCAACGCGCAAAGGAAGAATCAATGAACCGATTGAATCTTGAATCGAAAGAGTTCAAAGTTCAATGGTTCATAGGTTCAAAAGTTCAAAGGCAGCCTCAGTCAAAGAAAGAAGCGACAAACAGATGGTTCAACGGATGGTTCAACCAAGGAGCAGAAAAGCGATTGAACCAGGAAGCGATGGAACAAAAGAGACAGAATGAACTGATGAACCAATGAACCAATGTACTTTCAACGGGTTCACAGGTTCAAGGTTCAACATGGTTCAAGAGGCTAGCGACCATTGACGACCCCAAAGACGTCAAATTTAAAGGGAATATTCATGGAAATTCAAATAAAATATAGAATTTAAAGGAAGAACCAAGCGACTGGCTGAAAAGAAAGCCCGAAAGCTCAAATTGCTATAGGGGAGAGAAGATTAATGCAAAAAATCAGAAATATCTTCAAGGGAGTTATTTCTAGTAGGTAAAACAGTGGATCAAGTAGACTTTTGAGCACACCAAATCAAGGATGCGGCCTGTTTTTCTTCTATAAAGTAAAGACAAATTGAACAGTGACACAAACATCAGGAAAAGGACCAGACAGTCCTTACCAAGGAAGAGACATATTAGATGAAGGAACACGCCATGGTTAAGGCAATGCGCTATTCCCAACATGGTCCCTCTAGACAGAACTGAAGGCGCATTGAAGATGTTGACTGCAGCATGGGCCGTCCCATGGGAAAGAACGCCAAGCCTTGCGTAATTGCTATGTATTGTAATTTTTCTCATTATGAAGGAAGACTTTTCATTTTTACAGGAGCGAAACTCTGCCCAGTTGAAATGAGAATACTGAGACTTTGAGCTCAGATTGTAATTTCATTTCATTTTATCTGAATGAGAAAGCAAGTTGTTTGCAGACTTTGTGTTGTTTTGGCTTGTATCATTTTAAGAGATTATTCTTATGTCTGTCTTCTAAATGTGTTTTCATCTATTTAATTTAGCAAGCAGAATTAGTGAAAGTAATAAAGAAGGTGTCTTGAAGCGAACTGTGGAAAGACTTTGTGCTTTCACAATTATTTTCAGTGTGTTTTTCTTTTCCTTCTATGTTGAGGATTCTGGGATGACTTTGTGCCCCCATTATCCTCTGTGTTTCACTCTTTGGGTAGTTGAGGTGGAGACTTTGCATTCCATTTCATTCTGCTAGTTCTTATCCTTTGTTACCAGTCACTTATCATACCTGAAAGAAAATCTTGTTGTTTCCTGCAAGAACACTTTTGAAAGAAGAGAAGTGCCTTCAGTGTTTTCACCAAGATTTTCTCCTTTGTTGGTTAACATCATCTCTGAAAGAAGAGAGATGGATGACGTACCCTACCCCTGAGTGTTATTTTCTGCATATTTATAGTATATATAGCACCTGCGTATTTATAAGGAACCTCCCCTTGATGAGAGGAGAGATTTGTCCACCTCTGATGTAGTAAACCTGCACACTGGGCCAACCAATCTCCTTTGTTGTGGATGATAAGACCTATTTTGCTCAATCAGACTGCTGACTGACAAAATATTCACCCAACAAGATTGAGAAATTTGGACAGACGTGGAGCATCAAATTCAAGCCTCTCACCACTCCTACTGTCTTTGTTGGTGTTCCATCCAGCTGTAGGACTCCCTTAGTCATTTTTTCATATTTGAGCCCTAGTTTATCTGCTATGCATTTTGGCATTATGGAGGTGCTTGCCCCACTGTCAATAATGCAATTGTGCACCAGGAAATCTCTTATGACTAAAGACAAATAGAAAGGAGGAACTTTTCCTTCTTTCTTTATCTCCCTGTTGTGGAAGGGTGTCCATTCATGATCAGAACATTATTAGTCTTTGCTGGGACAACGTGTTCACTTAACCCGTGCAATTCCTTTTGCAGCATGTTTTTTTGTCCCTACATTGTCAATGAATCCCACAAGGAGATATTCATGTGTAGCTTCTTCATCTAGTCCACCACATTGATCTGAGGATTACCTCCTTTCAAATTTTCTTTGGGGTTATTCGCAGCCTGGGGCGCAGGCCGAGGAGCTGAGGGTGTGAATGGCGGCTTGAAATTTGGAAGTTTTTGGTTTGTATGTGATGAAGATGATGCTGTGGACGTTTGAGCGGCTGCCTAAGCTTCCTCCATAGCTTTTCTTTTAGACCTTGTGTTGGCTGCAACATAGTCACCTTGATTATCCGCATTGCCCACGTAGTTAATTGCACAAAATTCACCTTCCAAGTGATTCATGAGAACAGAATCAAACTGAGCCGGCCTATTGTCCATGCCATGTTGCAATGACGCCTCAAAGCTTGGGAATTGAGCGGTTGCCTGATTGTCTTGTGCATTGGTGTATTGACCCGGCATCTTATTTGTATAAACAACTTGATCTTTACTGTACCCCATGGGTGAGCAATTTGGTTGTTCTTGCACTAGATTGTTTTGAATGGGCACCATGGCCTTGGATGATGAAGGAGCCCCTGAATAATAGCCTTGATAAAGTCTGGCTTGTGCAAACTAACCATGTCCTTGATTGTAATTCTGGAAAGGAGGTCTATTTACTTGCCCAAACTGTTGATATGCTTGATTTGACTAATTGCTCTGAGCTTGCTGCCTTTTGAGAGCCACTAGTTCATTAGTTACGCTTTGCAACAAGCTTTTTACTTCATGGAGGTCATTGGACGGAGTAGCAGCCAGCTTTTCTATGCCAGGTAGAAGAGCTAAGGTAGGTGCAACAGTTTGGACTGGAGGCGGCAATTCAAAAAAGAGCGGCATATGAGGTCTAGGGGCTATCTTTCCAGCTTGCACCAGGCAATTCTCAGCTGATATGGCTATCTCATAGGCAGCAGGCAGCACATGTCCTCCAATGGACTGTATCATGACAGCAATGTCGCTGTTCAATGCTTTCAAATAATATAAGAAAGCATAGTTTAGGGTCGGCCTTACCAGAATAGGGATTCTATCCCATGTCTTCTGAAACCGAGTATTGAAATCTTGCATGAATTCGTGTGGAGCTCTTTTCATAGTGGTCAGCTGCTCGGCAAGTGAGAGGTGGTCGCTCTTCTCCCTAAATTTGTTTTTTAAGAGGGTGCCCAATTCATTCCATGAGTCGACTAAATTCATGAGCAGGGTCCCATACCAGTCTAGAACCTTGCCCTTAAAAGACAATGCAAATAGTCTGATAGCACTGTTTTCCTCAGTGACATTGTGATTATTGCAGAGGTTGGAAATATTTTTGATGTGCTCAATAGCAGTGATAGGCCCTTCTCCGTTAAAGTGAGGCACACTTTTAAGGGCTGCCCTTGGGATTGGGTCATAATGTAAGAGATTCAAAGGACTTTGACCATGAAAGGCCATAAAAGGTAAAGCCATAGCTATGAAAGGATTCAACCGAGGCCTTCTTGCGTAAGTGTATCTTATAGCAGGTCTAGAAAAACAATTTGCTGAATAAGGATGAGTTCTTGCAAACCTCAGTCGCCTTGCTGAGTTTAGATAGTTCAACAAATTCAAAAGGAACACCCTTAGCAATAGATCGTGTGGTGACCTTAGGCATAGGATGTCAGACTGACCTTTGACCAGAGACTGATGTTCTTAATAGTGGAGTCGCCAGATGCTGGCAAATGATTGATTTTGCTATAACAGGACCAGCAACAATCCTGAAACTTTACTGAGTGTTAAAAATGGTGTTAAAAATGGTCCCACCAGGCATGCCAAAAACTATTGACGCTGTGGATTGCACTATTGAGAGAAGGCTGGGCTTCTCTCTTCCACGCGGCACAATGAAAACTCCTCTCTTGCTTGTGGGTCTGGAAAAATTGAAGGGAGAAGTCTCTAGATAAGGGCTAGCTCCCTTTGATGCATCTCTGAGTTATTTTAGTAATATTGCAAATATATATAATGGGGGGGGTTGAAAAGAGAGAAGGATTACTGAAACAGAACCTAAACCAAGAAGGTGATGCACCAAAAGTTTGATCTACTCATTACTCACACTTCAAACCATAAGAGCACATACATACACTTTATCTGTTGGGAAGACCAAACTGTAGGGAACTTAACAGAAAAGCTAAATGAAGACACACAGAAGATGAACTTACCACAAGTGCTGTAGGAAAACACACTGTCTGGCAACCTTCTCCTATCTCTGCGCTCCAGATACAACTCTTTTAGCTACTTTCAGGAATGGCGCTTGTCTATACCAGGTTTGTTGGTATCAAGCTTGTGAAAGCATCATGGAAAATGACTGAACACAAGGTTAATACTCAGGCACACTCAGAAATATATCTAACCAAATAGAGGTAAAAATGCTTTTTTATTGATTCAAGGTAAAAATTGGCAGGGCTGCGCCATACAAAAATGAGAGATGCCTTCTCAAAATGAGAGATTACAATATATATATAGAGAGAAGAAGTAATGGCCCCGCTTTTGGAAAATACTTTGGCGCCCTTTTACAAGTGGCCCATATGCGTTGAGAGCATTGGGAAGAGGAAGCCACTGAAAGAGAATGTTGTGTCGGCTCCAATTTTGACTTTAAGCATTTAAAATACATTAAACGTCATGTTTGAAATCATGGGCCGCACCATTTGTCTGCAAACAAGACCCCTTCTTCAAGACATTCACGCGGTTGTTTGACCATTAATGCAAAATGAGGAAAAAATAGGCTGCATCGTTCATTGTTCGTGCTCCTTGATGACCATTTCATAGGGACTGTTCCAACCCCTGTAATAACTCACCTTCCTTTTGCCACCTGGGTTGTTTTGTCCATATCTCATTATTTTGTCTCTTCCTGGCTTTGTCTTTTCTTGGAATTTGAGCTCTCGGGGCTATCTTATCGTCCTTTGCTGGCTCATTGGGCTCTTTCATCAGCAGGTCACTGAGTTCGTTCTTAACTTTTGTCTTTTTCCAACTTTGTCTTTTCCTGGCCTTGTCTTTTGTCATCTCTTTTGTCTTTTCTTGGGTTTTTTAGCTCCTTTCTCGGCAGTGTCTTCCCTTTAGCCTTAACTCCATTGAATTTCCTTAGGTTCACGCTCAAGCATTTGAAGATCAACGGCTATCTCGTTGCCTTGAATTTGACGTCTGTGGGGACGTCATCTGACGTCCGAATTCCAACAGCTAATTCACGATGCTCAATTTTGACATCTTCGGGCCCGTCACCCCTTTGGCAATTCCTTCGGCTTTCCTTCTTTGGGCTTTCCTTTCCTTCGACTTCCTGTCTTTGTCTGGGCTTTTGTCTTTTAACCCTCCCGAAGGGAAGGTGTCCCTTCAGGCCCTGAGAAAGGTCCCTTTCACGGTCATCGAGAGTTCCCCGCAAGGGCACCTGTCCTTCGGGGTCCTTCAGACGGCCTTGGCCTCCCAATTCCTTCGGACAAAATGTTCGAAGGAATTGTTCATTTGAATGCTCGACCTTTTCTTTCGGGCGAATTCCTTCGAACAAAAAGTTCGAAGAAATTCCTTTGGACAAAAATTCCGAAGGAATTCCTTCAGACTTTTTGTCTGAAGGATTTATCTTGTCTTTTGCCGCGGGATTTTCTTCCGAAAAGATTTCTTTGGACATTTTGTTCGAAGAAATTCAGCCTTTGCTTTTCCTTCTATCTTTGCCTTGCGAAAATTTCCTTTGGACAGAAAGTCTGAAGGAATTCTTTGCCTTGGTCTTTCTTCCCTTTAAGTGCTTTCCTGCCCTCTGCAAGGGTACCTTTGGGTCCGGAAATGCCCTCTGCAACCTGATGGAATGGTCCATTTTGTGCCTGACTGCCCTCCGCAAGGGTTGTTTAACCTTCGAGCTTCATAAGAGACTCGTATTTGTCTAAGGCATTTGCTCAAAGCGAAAAGCTCCATACTGAACCAAAACCCGCAAGGCCTTAGATTTTTCAATGTTCTATAAGAATAGGGCTTGTTGCAAAGAACAAGGGGATTTTGCAAAAGGTGGGTACATGACTAGACTGAGGGTTCAGAGTGGTAGGGAAGGAAGGAGACTGATTTTGGCCTGCAGGGCCAAAATGGTCAACAAAACCTTACAGATTCTGAAAATGTAGATTCAAAGCAAGTTTGTGAAAGTGTAGTATCCCTTGACAAATCTACCCTTAAATGTCTGATTTTGCTTGAATGAAATTTTGTCAAACAGTTGGCATGTAAACTATTCCCAAGCTGATGTGGCTTTCTGATTTTGTTTCCCTTCTCGATTTGATGATGTTATGAGTAAAAGAACTAACTAGTCAATGGTAAATGCTTGCTAATGTATCTAGAATGAGATGCAAGTGTTCTATTGACATTTTCAGATGCAATTGATGACTGAAAACTAAACAAATATGCTCCTACAACAAACTGGCATTTTGTCAAACAAATCATATGCAACCTCCAAACTTAATGGTATATCTTCAATATGCTTTCAAACTGATTACAATCTTTGTTTACAATTATTACAGCAGTTTGCTTTTGAGAATAGAGACCATACAATATCAAATAATGTAAATGAACCTGGAAATGCAAATCTGATTACAACACCTCTAGCATGGAAGAATGCCATGATGTCCACCTTCAAATCTGATATTAGGTGCCAATTAAGCTAATAGATGCAGCCGCCCATCTTTAAATACCTTCTCTTGAAAACCTGGATTGAACCCCTTAAAGATATGCCTTCAACCTGCTCAATAATGCTTGAAATCTGATATAAATAGCTACCAAAAATGAAGCTTATTCTTCACTAATCTTCAAACCCTTGATGGTATCTTTCACCTTTAAGCACAAATAGAACTCTTGAATGAAGCTCTCCTTAAACAATGATTCAGTTGATCTTTCACAGCCTCAAGATTGCATAAACATTGAAGAGATTTCGTTCTCCAATGTTGAAAGTGACTAAAACCCTTGTCTCAAATGCACACATTTCAAAGACACCAATTTGTAAAAGTCACATGCTCATGAATGAATTTATTTTTTATATCTTTTCTTCAAGCTAGTTGATCCCTTCTAGAGGCTTTCAATTTCAAATAATATCATTTAAAATAATATTAAATGTGTGCATATTAACTTTATCAAATAATTTAATATTCAGCCTCCACAACATAATTAATTAATGCACTTTAAAATCACTTAAAAGAGGGTCATGGCCCCATTGGACATAAAGTGATTTTGAAACATTATAATTACACTTCATAAATAATCATTAATAAAGTAATCACTTTATTAATAATTAAAATAACATAACTCCACAAATAATCATTATTTTTCAATTCCTTTTGAACTTGGGAGTTAACCATTATGTCCACTGTGCATCCAACTACCTTACTAAAAATAGTAAGGGTCCTTCTCTATCAACCACTGATTTACTATTAATAGTAAATCCCTCATTATCTGATCAAACCAATGGTGCAAGGGATCGACATTGCAATTGTAGCCTATTCAGGTGCCCTGTTATAGATAGTAACTTTGACTTCCTTGAAATAGTCACTTACTATAAATAGTAAGTGTATGAATCTAAATTGGACAAAGGCTAAACTTGAACTCTAGATGGGAATAAGCCTCCTGCTCTGCCAACTAGAACCCTCTAACCATCTACCTTAGCCTATGAGGGCCAATGATAGGCTAATCCAATCATAAACTAGGGTGAACTAAAATGAGGACATTACAGTTCGCCCTCCCTAAAATTGCTTGCCCCCAAGCAATCTCTCATCTGTAAGCTCACTGCACTCTGCCTGAAGATAAACCACAACTCCACTAGGATTCCATGGGTAGAATTGTGTAATGTCCCTACTGTCCCCAATCAACCCCTGCAACACCATCCCCAGGACCTGCCAAATTGAATTAGACTCAACAACAAGTGCTGCAAGAACATGAACATCAAGTGGAAGCAACTCTGAAGACTGACAATACTTGCTTCCCAACATTGCATAGGATACGCTGTCATACACATCATCTAGCTCATGTGCAACTAAACTGTGCATCCTAATAATGTCATGTACATGAGAATAAAATGAAAAACTATATGCACTCCTCACCATGTGCCTACCAGAAAACTCCTCTGCGAGTCCTGTCTAAAATCCTAATGCACTGGTAGGATCCCAAACACCATAATCACTCAACTCAAGGCTAGCATCAAGAGAGTGATCAACACCAAACTCAAAGAGCGAATTGCCATATGACAAGGGAACATTCACCTCAAACAATGGATTGTTCACAAAGTGAGCCTCATCAATATGTTGATCTAGACTATACACCTCTAAACCCCTGGAGCCATGTGAAGTGTCATACTCCCCCTGAATCATCTCGCCCTTCTCTCTAAAACAAGAAATAGAGTGCAAGTTCCCTGTTGACCATTTTGGTCCTGCAGGCCAAAATCGGTCCCCCCTTTTCCCCTACTGTTCTGAGCTAGTACTTTTTTGATTTTGCACAAGTCTGGAAATATCTACGAACTCTGCAGGGTTTTCTATGGACTCTACAAGCCTAATTTCTATGGACTCTGCAGACATGGATTTCTATAGATTTGGTAGGTGGAAAACTACGGACTCTACAGGAAAAGGCAAGTTCACACTTAGGCGCAAAACGAACCATTTCAAGTGCCCTTGCGGAGGGCAGTTCCAGACTCAAGAGCCCTTGTGGAGGGCGGTGAGTACTTTCAAAGAGGCCAAAGAGAAAAGCCGGAAAGGTAAGTTTCCTTTGAAAGTTTGTTCAAGGCAAAGGAAGTACCCTTCGGAAGGGGTCATTTCCAATTTTCCCGAAAGGCACTTTTTCAAAGGCAGTCAAAGAAGTAAAGGAAGAAATCCTTTGGACTTTTTGTCCCAAGGAATTCGGAAGGGCAACGAGCAAGAAAGCCGAAGAAAAGCAAGTATAAATACTAAGGCATAGAATGAATTCTTTTGGACTTTTTGTCCGAATAAATTCCTTCGAACAAAAGGTCCGAAGAAATTCAGGAAGTTGCGGGAGAAAAGCCCGAAAGAGAAAATTCCGAAGGTTAAGCAAAGTGGTCGAAGACAATTCTTGCGGACTTTTTATCCGCGGGAAAAGTGGCCGAGAAAATTATTCGCGGGAAAATTCGCTGTGGGAAAAAACCCAAAGGAAGTCACTGAAGGAAAATGTCCGCGGAGAAAAAGCCGCCGAAGGACCCCGAAGGGCAGGTTCCCTTGTGGGGGGCTCTCGGCCAAAATGAAGGACACTTCTCCAAAAGCCGAAGGGACACCTTCCCTTCGGGAAGGGTCCAAAACAAGAAGCCTGAAGGAAAGGGAGGCAACAAGAGTCCGAAGGAATTGAGAAAGGCCGAAGAAAGTCCAAGGGGTGACGGGCCTGAAGACGTCAAAATCAAGTACGGCAAACTAGCCGTTGGTTTTCAAACAGTGACGGGCCCACGAACGTCAATTTTAAAGCGCTTAAATAGCCATTGATTTTGAAAAGTTTAAAAAAGAGCCCAAGGAACTCAGTGACCCATCAAGAAGATAGCTCTCGAGGGCCGAAGGAGCCAGAAAGAGACAAAACCAGGAAGAGACAAAGTGCATACGCAGACAAACAGTCCAGGTGGCAAAGAAGAGGTGTCAACTCAAGGATTTATTCCTGCAGTTGGAATAGTGCTTGCCAAGTGATCATCAAACGGTGCAAACATCAAACGGCGTGGCCTATTTTCTCCATTTTGCATTTATAAGCAGACAAACCATGTGAATATCTAAAAGGAGCAGTCTTGTCTACAGAAAAGAGGCGCGGCCCGTGCTTTCACATTAATGTTTGAACGCCAAAGTCAAGACTGCATGGTTCCAGCAGTTCTCTTCTAGAAGAATGACATCAGCAACAGTGACTTCTTCTTCCCGATGCTCTCAGTGCACATGGGCCAACTTGTCAAGAGTGCCAAAGTCTTTTCAAAAGGAGTGCCAAGTTCTCTTCTCTTTCCATATATTGTAAAACTTTTCATTTGAAAGGGATCCATCTCTCAGCCTGTAAGGCAAAGCTCTGCCCAAAACTCTATGGGTTTGTAAGGCAGGACTCTGCTAGATTTTACCTTGAATCAAGACAGCAATTTTTACCTCCATTTGAACTTGCACTCACGCATATGTCCATGTTTTATTTTTGTGTTAAGTCATTTTCTTTTATGCTTTTCACAGAACGATTCCAGCATGTCTGGTGCATTGTGAAGTTTCCTCTTTTGCAGGTCTGCGAGAAGTGTCTATAGCAAGAATATAGGCGCATGCGAATAGGCTGCCAAAGTGTGTCTCAGAACACCTTTGATAGTTCTTCCTCCTTATATCTCTATGGACCCTTAACTCACTGATACAGAAGAGTTTCCCACATCAGATGAAGTGTATGGGAGCTTCTTCTTGGTGAAAAGTGTATTTTCGAGCTGAGTGGATCAACTTTTTTGGTGTATCACCTTTTTAGCTTAGGTCTAGGTTCTATTTTCAGCATCTTTCTCTCTTTTCAACCCCCCCCCCCTTTTTTCATTTTATTTGTTAGCAATAGGGAATCTAGGACCTAAAAGATACATCAGAGAGAGCTAGCCCTTATCTAGAGACTCTCCCCTCAGCTTCGCCGGTCCCACAGGCGAGGGGAGTTTCCATTGTTGCGTGTGGAAGGCAGGAGCTCGGCCTCCTGGCTAGGGTGCAATTCACTGCGTCAACAGTTTTTGGCACGCTCGGTGGGACCAACTAGGACAAGTTATGTCCAAAGAGTTAAAGAATTTTTGGTGTGTTTTTCAACCAACCAGCCTTTGGAGGCTTTTTTCCATCAACACCAATGGCGACTCTGAGTTGAATCAGCTGGTTAAACAGTCCAGGTGCCATCAAGAAATCTTTTTTTTGTATGTATAATTCTTTTGCACAAGATTATGGGCCTTGTATTCCTTCATATGGTTTTAATCAAGCTCAGGATCTTTATGCAATCACCTCAAGCAGCTCTCCTAGTTGCCCTTCAACAATAAGGGAAGTAGCACTGGAGTTTGAGAAGCAAGTAATGGAGATAGACAGACTGGATGAGCATTACAGATATCAGCAAGAGCTGATATACAAAGAGGAGTGTTTGTTCAGGCAAGCTCAAGCCTTGCAATCCATGGAGGAGGAGGTAGCGAAATTGAAGAGTCCATTCATTCAAGGCAGTCAGCCTTGTGTGCCCCCTTCTATTCTAAAGAAAGCCCCCTTTTGTGCACCAAATCCTTTCTATCAAATAGCACTTGCTCATTCTAGCTCATCTGATGCATCAATTAATCTTGCTCTTAACGCCGTGCCCCTATCCTTCAAACATCAAAGGGAACTAGAGCAGCCTCCCATGGAGATGAACCTTCTCAATTCCTTAGATTGTGAATCTTCCTTTGGAGGGAAAGTCATGAACCAACACATCTCTCTTGAAGCAGCTCTTCCTGTACATCAGCAAACCCTTCCTAACCTTTCCCAACTTCCTCAGGTCTCTCAGTATGATCTCCAGATTCCAAGTTGGAAGAAGGAACATCATGAACCAGCTCAGGACTATAAAGAGAATAAAGTTATTGCCTGTTCACAGGAGCAAAATTCCAATCCCAAGGTCATGAGTTGGAAGTAAACAATGGAATCTTGTGGCAGGAAGGAGGAGAAAGGTTTTGCTCAAAACCTTGAAGAAGTCGAGGCTGCTCCTGCTCATAATGATGTTTGTGACTTCCAAGAAAAGCTCTTCCAAAAAGATCTAGCCAGGAGAATTATAGAGTTGGAATCCAGAGCGAGATTCCTCAGCCAACGTGTGATGGACATGTCTGAACACACCCCATCTACACACCTCCAAGAGAGCTGTCAGGCCACACCTGATATAGATGAAGTGTTGGCCAAATGGAAGGAGGAGAATCATTAGATTCTAGCTCAAGGACTGCCTCCTCTTCCACATGGTCTTTTCACTTCACCCCTTCTCAAGGAGGAACCTGTTTTGCAGGAGGCGAGTGAGGAGCAGAAGATCCAATCTGCAGTTGTCCAAGAGGCTATCATGGATGTCAAAGAAGAAGAAATCATCATCGATGCTCCTTTTGAAGACATCATCAGTAATGGAGAAGACGCAGGTCATGCGTACATGCAGATGTTCCAGCAATACGAGGAACTTAAGCATGGTGAGCTCTCTTCCCCTTTGTTTGATGAACTTCTTTGTTGCTTTGATGAGGAGGACGACTATGCCGAGGAGCCTGAGTTGGAGGAGGATCAGGTGGATGTCTTTGAACAACTAGAGACTCTGATCCTTGAGCAAGAAAAGGAGAGGCCGGTTCACCTTGAGGAAAGCCTTGAAGAAGAGAGTTTTCAACAAAGAGGTGATGTTCTATGGGATGAGCAATGAGTTTGTGATTCCATTTCAGACATCACAACAATCACCCTTATTCAAGAAGGCCATGAGGGAGCAGAAGATGAGTCTGACAGAGTCTTCAATGAGGCAGAAGGAAATGAGTCAGACCATGATGCATTGCAAAGGGACTGTGCATATCAAAGGGCTTATGGTGATGAGCCAACAGCCACATATTTCTTGGTGAAACGCACCAGTATGAAGGACCAACATTCAACAAGCTTCCAAGAACAAGAAGAGTACATATTGTTGGAAGCATGTTTGATTCTGATCCACTCGAATGCAAGCCAATCAAGGTGGCAGGCAAGAGGAGCATGTCACCAAATCTCCATTCCATTCAGCCACTTGTCTAGCACCATAAGTTTCCTTGCCAGGAAGGAGACTTAAGAAATTTTCCCTTTGATCCAGGAGGGAGGCAAATATATCTGGTTAGCTGTACATAGTAGTTTGCTTTCAACTTTTTTCCCTGCTTTCACTAAGTGCAGTTTGCACAAGTAGTGTTTTTAGCCTTGTGTGTGTTTTCCTTTGTGTGTGGGGTAGAAGCTTCATATTGATTCTTGGATCTATCAAGGCTGTTGCTGACCTTTTCAAGTTACGTTCTGACTTCGTGCCCAATGGACTTTGAGGCAACTGGTCTCTAAGCATAGCAGGCATGCTTCCCCTGGGAGTCACCAATTTGTTGACCATTTTGGTCATGCAGGCCAAAATCGGTCCCCCGTTTTCCCCTCCTGTTCTGAGCCAGTGCTTTTTTGATTTTGCACAAGTCTGAAAATTTCTACGGACTCTGCAGGGTTTTCTACGGACTTTGCAGGCCTAATTTCTACGGACTCTGCAGGCATGGATTTCTATGGACTCGGCAGGCGGAAAACTACGGACTCTGCAGGAAGAGGCAAGTTCACACTTAGGCGCAAAACGAACCATTTCAAGTGCCCTTGCGGAGGGCAGTTCCGGACTCAAGAGCCCTTGCGGAGGGCGGGGAGCACTTTAAAAGAGGCCATAGAGAAAAGCCGAAAAGGTAAGTTTCCTTCAGAAGTTTGTTCAAGGCAAAGGAAGTACCCTTCAGAAGGGTCGTTTCCAATTTTTCCGAAGGGCACATTTTCAAAGGCAGTCGAAGAAGCAAAGGAAGAAATCCTTCGTACTTTTTGTCTGAAGGAATTCGGAAAGGCAATGAGCAAGAAATCCGAAGAAAAGCAAGTATAAAGACTAAGGCATAGAACGAATTCTTTCAGACTTTTTGTCTGAAGGAATTCCTTCGGACAAAAGGTCCGAAGAAATTTGGGAAGCTGCGGGAGAAAAGCCCGAAAGAGAAAATTCTGAAGGTTAAGCAAAGTGGTCGAAGACAATTCTTGCGGACTTTTTATCCTTTTTGTCCGCAAGAAAAGTGGCCGGAAAAATTGTCCGCGGGAAAAAACCCAAAGGAAGTCGCCGAAGGAAAATGTCCGCGGAGAAAAAGCTGCCGAAGGACCCCAAAGGCCAGGTGCCCTTGCGGGGGACTCTCGGCCAAAATGAAAGACACTTCTCCAAAAGCCGAAGGGACACCTTCCCTTTGGGGAGGGTCCAACACAAGAACCCGAAGGAAAGGGAGGCAACAAGAGTCCGAAGGAATTGAGAAAGGCCGAAGAAAGTCCAAGGGGTGACGGGCCCGAAGACGTCAAAATCAAGCATGGCAAACTAGCCGTTGGTTTTCAAACAGTGACAGGCCTACGAACGTCAATTTTAAAGCGGTGAAATAGTCGTTGATTTTGAAAAGTTTAAAGATCCCAAGGAACTCAGTGACCCGTCAAGAAGATAGCCCTCGAGGGCCAAAGGAGCCAAAAAGAGACAAAACCAGGAAGAGACAAAGTGCATAAGCGGACAAACAGTCCAGGTGGCAAAGAAGAGGTGTCAACTCAGGGATTTATTCCTACAGTTGGAACAGTGCTTGCCAAGTGATCATCAAATGGTGTGAACATCAAACGGCACGAACATCAAACGGCGTGGCTTGTTTTCTCCATTTTGCATTTATAAGCAGACAAACTTCATGAATATCTGGAAAGAGCAGTCTTGTCTGCAAAAAAGAGGCGTGGTCCGTGCTTTCACATTAATGTTTGAATGCCAAAGTCAAGACCACATGGTTCCAGCAGGCCTCTTCTAGAAGAATGACATCAGCAACAGTGACTTCCTCTTTCTGATGCTCTCAGTGCACATGAGCCAGCTTGTCAAGAGCGCCAAAGTCTTTTCAAAAGGAGCGCCAAGTTCTCTTCTCTTTCTATATATTATAAAACTTATCATTTGAAAGGGATCCATCTCTCAGCCTGTAAGGCAAAGCTCTACCCAAAAATCTCTGGGTTTGTAAGGCAGGACTCTGCTAGATTTTACCTTGAATCAAGACTTAGCAATTTTTACCTCCATTTGAACTTGCACTCACGCATATGTCTATGTTTTCTTTTTGTGTTAATTCATTTTATTTTATGCTTTTCACAGAATGATTCCAACATGTCTGGTGCATTGTGAAGTTTTCTCTTTTGCAGGTCTGCCAGAAGTGTCTACAACAGGAATATAGGCACATGTGAATAGGCTGTCAAAGTGTGTCTTAGAACACCTTTGATAGTTCTTCCTCCTTGTATCTCTACGGACCCTTGACTCACTGATACAGAAGAGTTTTCCACATCAGATGAAGTGTATGGGAGCTTCTTCTTGGTGAAAAGTGTATTTTTGGGCTAAGTGGATCAACTTTTTTGGTGTATCACCTTTTTAGCTTAGGTCTAGGTTCTGTTTTCAGCATCTTTCTCCCTTTTCAACCCCCCCTTTTTTCATTTTATTTGTTAGCAGTAGGGAATCCAGGACGTAAAAGATATATCAGAGGGAGCTAGCCCTTATCTAGAGACTCTCCCCTCAGCTTCGTCGGTCCCACATGCGAGAGGGGAGTTTCCATTGTTGCGTGTGGAAGGCAGGAGCTCGGCCTCCTGCCCAGGGTGCAATCCACTGCGTCAGCACTCCCCTCTGCAAGTCCCCTCAATACATATTTCCTGCCTTGTAGCTCAAATTTCATTTCCATTTTTTGCATATTGAGGGTAAACTCACCTATGTCTTGGAGCCACCTCATACCCAACACTACATCCATCTCACCCATGTTGACTACATAAAAGTCAGCCTGTAACTGGCAGTCACCTAAGTGTGAGATTACAAATCCACCTAGTGCAAGTGAGGGTATAATATTATGCAACCCGAACACAGAATCCAACGAAGTCCTCTATCTAGAGTCTACACCTACTAACAAACCCCTCATCAATGAAATTATGTGTGGCCCCTGTGTTTAACATAGCAACACATCATTGTCCATCCATTGATCCCTTGATCCTGAATGATGATTCCCTATGTGTGTTGGCAGATAATGCCAACGGGGACAAAATAGCATTAGGTCCAAACTGTGGAGAGGCTTTTTCAGCTTCATTCTCCTCTGTAGCAGCTTGCTGGTCTGAAATTTCAGACTCATCATCCTCATAGTACACCCACAGTTTACGATTAGCTTTGCCCTTTGGCCTCAAAGGACAATCATGGCTCTTATCATAGGGTGCCCTACCCCAATAATAAAGTTGTTTTGCTCTCAATTATTCTTGAGTGGCCTCATCAAGTTTTGCTAGTGCTTTCTTTTTGGAATCAACAACTGGGGGTGGACTCTCATCTGTAGCTTGTGTGCTAGATTTAGATGAAAACTACTTTTTTGGAGCAGCAATTTCCATGCTACGATCTTTCCTCATGGCCTCCTGCAATGAAGGGGGATCAAATACCTTGATCCAACCTCTCATAGGTTTGTAAAGACCCTCCATAAATAATAACACAAGTCTCTTCTCTTAAATCCCTGTTACCATGACTGAGAGTCTCTAGAAATCAGCAATGTAGCTCTCCAAGCTACCCACCTATTTAAGCTGTGCGAGCTCTTTGAAATAAAGTTATGGATCTTTCTTATTAAAGTGCTCGATCAACCTGTCTGTGAATTCTTGATATTTAGTGATGAGGTCATGTTGCAAAGTAATCATCCCATGATGCCACTAATCATGGGCTACCCCATCCAAATGTAATGCTGCGAACTTAATTGCATCCTCTTCTGCCATAGGACGAAGAGTCAAGAAAGTATACAATTTACTAATCCAAGCTCTTGTTGTAACCTTACTGCTGCCATCAAAAGTAAGGAATGTGATCTTGCTAGTGGCATTTTTAAGCTCATTATTTTGGTTCCTTGGCCTGCTATGCTCTCTCTTTTGACTAATGAATCGATCAAAAGACAAATGATCCTTAACTCTTTGTGGTAATAAATCCCACTCATCATGCATTGTCATGACATTATCTGCAAATGCTACTTCTTCTTCCTCTTCTACATTCCCTTCTTCTAGTTCATTCCTCAAGAATGTAGGGCGTGTAGGCCTATCAATGGTGCGTGTAGGTGCTCTTTTTACCCTTGGAGTTCCAACAATACTTCCATGTTCTTCATGTTCATAATTTTGTCTCTTGGGGATATGTATCTGCTGAATAGTTATTGTAAGTTGCTGCAAGACATTAGTTACCTATTGCTGTCCTACTACAATACCCCTCAAAATATCTCTTGCCTCTCTTTCTTCATCTCTAGGTGGGCTACCATTTCCTCTATCCCCCATTGTGACCTGTTGTGTATCTATGACTTGATTTCTTTGTTGTTCTGCCCTTTTGCGAGTATAATACCTATGTGGCCCAACTTTTGGTGGCTGCATAAGACACTTTAACCCTCCAAGATGGCATGATCAAAGCTCTGATACCACTGTAGTATCCCTTGACAAATCTGCCCTTAAATGTCTGATTTTGCTTTATTGGAATTTTGTCAAACAGTTGGTGTGTAAACTATTCCCAAGCTGAGGTAGGTTTCTGATTTTGTTTCCCTTCTCGATTTGATGATGTTATGAGTAAAAGAACTAACTAGTTGTTGACTATTTCTAGCCCTACAAGCCAAAAAATTGGTCTCCCTTCCCCACTATCTTGAGCAGTCAGTCATGTTTTGACCCTTCTACTGCTGTGTTTTTCCCCTTTTATAGTAGGCCTATTTTCTGAGCCAAATGACTTGAGGCTTGTATATATCTCGGGTTAATCCACAGGGTTTTTCCCATTTCGAGCATTCGGTCTACACAAGCCTTTTGGCAAAGCATGGGCCGGCTCAAAGCATGCAAGTCATTTTACAAGGCTCCAAAGATAAAGTGCCCTTGCGGAGGGCAGGCAAATGACCAATTGGGCCTTTTAGCAGGGTCCGAAGGGCAACTTGGGGCCTAGATGCCCTTGCGGAGGGCAGAAAACACTTGCAGAGGGACCAAAGAAGAGGGCCAAAAGGTAAGGTTTTCTTCGGAGAAAGGACTAAGGCAAAAGGAAGGATTTCCTTCAGACTTTTGTTCGAAGAATAAATCCGAAGGAAATCTAAGGAAATCAATGTGAATTCTTTCGGACAAAGTGCCCGAAGGAATTCCTTCAGACATTTTGTCCAAAGAAATTCACAAGGCAAGGAGCCAAACGGAAAATTATCCTTTGGAAAGATTTCCTCCGGGCAAAATGTCCGAAGGAATTGAGAAGCCAAGGCAACCCGAAGGAGCCCGAAGGGCAAGTGCCCTTACGAGGGACTCTCGGTTGCCAAGAAGGGGACCCTTTTAAAGCCCCAAAGGGACACTTTCCCTTCGGGAGGGTTCAATTGCAAAGAGCCAAATGAATACAAAAGGCCGATGGGATTGTGGAAAGCCAAAGAAATTGCCAAAGGGGTGACGGGCTTGAAGACGTGAAATTCAGCATCGCAAACTAGCCATTGGAATTCAAACATCCAGTGACGTCCCCGCGGACGTCAAATTCAGGGCAATGGAGTAGCCATTGGCTTTCAAATGGCAACGGGCATGCGAACGTCAACTTTACGGTGATAAGCTAGCTGTTGATCTTGAAATGCTTAAGGACATGCTCGCACGTGGAAACTCAGTGACCCGCCGAGAAGAGAGCCCGAGAGCTCAAATTGCCAGCGAAAGACGAGAAGATAGCCTTGAGAGCTCAGATTGCCAGAAAGGGCCAAGAAATGATGAAAGATAGCCCCGAGGGCCGAAAGAGCCAAGAAAAGACAAAAGCTAAGAAACTCAGCGACCCACCGAGAAAGTGTAATGACCCCTTCTCGAATCTAATCGCATAATGACCGTTGGTCTATTCCTGGAAATCCGTAGGCTATTCGGAAGGTGCAATTGAAGGTTTCCTATTTTTTAGGATGTCTTTGTTCGAAGTTTTGACGGCAGATTCCTTCTGGGTTTTTCGAGAGCTTCGCGGAGGTATGTTCGTTTCAGTTTTCTGAGCATTTCCAGGAATTTACTATTTTTAGTAAATTCTATTTTTGGCAGCTAGCAGGATTGTCGCAAGGAGTTTACTTCCCCTTTTTAGTTGTCTCATTCAATTTTGGGCTTCAGAATTCGGTCTTGGTGGAATAAGTGAATGTCACTTAAAAAATAATAATAACGTTATATTTTAACGTTGACCTTGGCCTAGACTAGATAACTTAATGTTATTTTAAAAGAGGGACTTAAAGGGGGGGCACCACATTGCTTGGAAAGGGGGCGCCACTTTTGAGGATAAGCTTCAAGGAAAAGCCAATTGAAGCCTATAAAAGAAGGCATTGGGCTATCATTTGATCATCTTGGTTTTAATGCATTGTTATGCTGCAGCTTTGGCTTTAGAACTGCTTCGGGGAATGAAGGCCTCCTAGCAAGGGCATCTCTTCATGCTTGCAAGACAGCATCTAGGGGTGAATTAGTTATTGATATTTGTATTTGCTTACGTATTGCTTTCAGTTATTTCATTGTCAGTTCCTTTGGTATTATTAGAGCTTCAGATATTGTATTTCTGTATAAGATAGAGCTAGGTTTTCTTTCATAAATCAAAAAATACAAAAAAAATAGTTCTAGGCATCATCTAATTGTCTTGGATAGGCCTAGGCGCCCCTTTGCTCAAATTTATAGAATTTTTAGAGAAAGCATTGAATTTCTAGAGCAAGTCGCCCCTTTTCAGCTAGACGCCCCTCTGGAGTTTGCATTGGTTTTTGTGTAACACATTTGGATGCAAATTTCACCAGTTCATTGATGCTAACTTGGGCGCCACATCTAGGAAGAGTCTTTGCAACAAAAATCAGGAAGATTGATTAAGTTTTGCATGAGTTATGAACATCTGAAGAAATTAATAAGTGGCTGGTTTTTCTTCTTTCTAAGGGCAAATTTCTCTTAATTTTGTAAGCTGACAGTAGTACTGGCAGCCCTTCTCTATTTGTTCAATTTTCCTTTAAATATTGTAATTAGTTTACAGCTCCGCCTTATGGTAGCTACTTGCCCTATTGGGTTAGCAAGCACATTCTAGGTGTAGAGCATCCGCCCTATGGTAGCTACTTTCCCTTCCGGGTAAGCAAGCACATGCTGGGTGTGGAGTAGTTTCCTTTTCAGTATTTCCATTAAAGCATTGTTATTAAGTTCACTCCGTCATATGGTAGCCCCTTATGGGTAGCACATACTTGACGTAGAGTTCTTTATTTGTAATTACTCCGTCTTATGGTCACCCCTACTCCGCCTTGGACTGGGTAGCACATACTGGACGTTGAGTCCCATTTCTTGTAATTACTCCGTCTTATGGTCGCCCCTACTCCGCCTTGGACTGGGTAGCACATACTGGATGTTGAGTTCCATTTCTTGCATTCTATTGGCAAAGTTATTTCAGTTTATTTGAGATTAACTTTTAATCTTGACGGAACTTGCTTGTGTTGTAATCCAAAATTTAAAAAAGTTGAAAATTTTGGCTCGAAATATTTCAGAAAGGATCTCGAAGAGCCAAGCACAGTCACAGATAGAACAGCCCAGGTGGCAAAAGAGACGTCGACAGAGGACTTATGCCAGTGGTTAGAACAGTCTTTACGAAATGGTCATCAAAGAGCATAAACAGTGAATGGTGCGGCCTATTTTTTTCATTTAAGCATTAATGAGCAAACAACCGTGTGAACCTTTTTAAGAAGCGGTTTGTTTTCAAACAAAAAGGCACGACCCATGATTTCAAAATGACGTTTAATATAATTTAAACACCAAAGTCAAGACTTGGACTGCCGCATCATGGTTTCCTTCACCGGACTCCCTTTTCCCAATGAATTAAATGCAACATGGGCCACTTATGGAAAAAGGTGCCATTGCTCTCTCTTTCTCTATATATTCTAAACTCTCATTTGAGAAATAATCAATCTCTCATTTTGTAAGGCGAAGCCCTGCCAAAAGTTTACCTTAAATTAATAAGAATGTGTTTTACCTCTATTTGACTGGTTATATCTCTGAGTGTGTCTATGTATTAACCTTGTGTTTAGTCATTTTAGCTTGATGTTTTCACAAGTTGACACCAACACCCCTAGTGTAACTAGAGTACTAGTTTTGCAGGTTAACAGGAAGTGCTGCATTTGGAGTGCAGAGACAAAAGAGTAGCTATCAGACAGTGTGTTTTCTACAGCACCTGTGGTAAGTTACATTTCATGTGTGTCTTCATTAAGCCTCCCTTTTAAAGCTCCCTACAATCTGGTCTTTTGCCAGATAGAGTGTATGTTCGCCCCCTTTCTGGTTTGAAGTGTGGACAGCTGAATAGATCAACATCATTTGGTGCATCACCACTAAGAGTAGTTTTTTGTTCTGGTTATTTCTTATCTCTTTTCACCCCCCCATTGTTAGCAGTAGTAGTAAAAAACCTTCAGAGATGCATCAAAGGGAGCTAGCCCTTATCTAGAGATTCTCCCCTCAATTTTGTCAGACTCACAGGGTAGAGGGGAGTCTCCATTATGCCGCGTGGAAGACAAAAGCTCAGCCTTCTATCAAGGGTGCAATCCACAGCGTCAACAGTTTTTGGCATGCCCAATGGGACCAATTTTTAACACTTAAAAAAGTTCTAGGATTGATGTTCGTCCTGTTACAACAAAAAATCAACCATTAATCCAACATCTAGCGACTCCATTATCAAGAGCATCTGTCTCTGGTCAAAGATCAGTCTGACATCCTATGCCTAAGGTCACCACATGATCTATTACTAAAGGTGTCCCTTGTGAATTCGTTGAACTACCATTAAACTCAACAAGGCGACTGAGGTTTGCAAGGACTCTTCTTTATTCAGCAAGTCATTTTTCCAGACCTGTTATAAGATACACTTACGCAAGAAGGCCCCGGTTGAATCTTGTCATAGTTATGGCTTTACCTTATGTGGCCTTTCATGGTCAAAGTCCTTTGAATCTTCTGCATTATGACCCAATCCCAGGGACAGCCCTTAAGAGTGTGCCTCCCTTTAATGGAGAGGGGCCTATTACTGCTATTGAACATATCAAAAATATTGCCAACCTCTGTAATATTCTCAATGTCACTGAAGAAAACATTGCTATCAGATTGCTAGCATTGTCTTTTAAGGGTAAGGTTCTGGACTGGTATGGGACTCTACCTATGAATTCAGTCGGCACATGGAATGAATTGGGCACCCTCTTAACAAACAGATTCGGGGAGAAGAGTGACCACCTCTCGCTTGCCGAGCAGCTAACCACCATGCAAAGAGCTCCACATGAATTTATGCAAGATTTCAATACTCGATTTCAGAAGACCTGGGACATAATCCCCATTTTGGTAAGGCCGACCCCAAGCTATGTTTTCCTCTATTATTTGAAAGTGTTGAACACCGACATTGATGTCATGATACAGTCCATGGGAGGACAAGTGCTCTCTGCTGCCTATGAAATAGCCATAGCCGCTGAGAATTGCCTGGTGCAAGTGAGAAAGATAGCCCTTAGACCTCATATGCCGCTCTTCCCTGAATTGCCACCTCCAGTCTAGACTGCTGCACCCACCTTAGCTCTTCTGCCTGGCATAGAAAAACCGACTGCTACTTCGCCCAATGACCTTCATGAAGTTAAAATCTTGTTGCAAAGTATGACCAATGAATTGGTGGCTCTCAAAAGGCAGTAAGCTCAAAGCTATTGGCCAAATCAAGGATATTAGCAGTTTGGGCAAGCAAATAGACCCCCTTTCTAGAATTACAATCAAAGACAGAGTCAGTTTGCACAAGCTAGACCTTATCAAGGCTATAATCTAGGCGCTCCATCATCCAAGGCTTTGGTGCCCACTCAAAATAATCTGGTACAAGAACAGCCAAATTGCTCACCCATGGGATATGGTCAGGATCAAGCTATTTATACATATGAGATGTCGAGTCAATACATGAATGCACAAGACAATCAGGCAGCCGTCCAATTCTCAATCTTTGAGGCATCAGTGCAACCTGGCATGGACAATAAGCCGGCTCAGTCTGATTTCACTCATGAATCACCTGGAAGGTGAATTCTGTGCAGTCAACTATGTGGGCAGTACAAACAACCAAGGTGATTATATTACAGTCAACACAAGGTCTAAAAGAAGAGCTATGGAGGAAGCTCAGGGTGCTGTCCAAACGTCCGCTACATCTTCTTCGTCACATGAAAACAAAAAAATTCAAATTTCAGGCTGTCGGTTACACCTTCAGCTCCTCGCCCTGCGTCTTAGGCTGCAAGTAACCCCAAAGAAAATTTGAAGGGGGCAACCCTCAGATTAATGTGATGGACCAAATGAAGAAGCTACACATAAATATCTCCTTGTAGGATTCATTATCAATACCGGGACAAAAGGACATGCTGCAAAAGGAATTGCACGGGCTAAATGAGCAAGCTGTCCCATCAAAAGTTGATAATGTTCTGATCATGAATGGGCACCCTTCCACAGAAGGCTAAGTAAAGAAAGAAGAAAAGGTTCCCCCTTTCTATCTGTCCTTAGTCAAAGGAGATTTCCTGGTGCATAATTGCATTATTGACAGTGGGGCAAGCACCTCAGTAATGCCCAAATGCATAGTGGATAAATTGGGGCTCAAATATGAAGAAATGACTAAGGGAGTCCTGCAGCTAGATGGATCACCAGCAAACACAGTAGGAGTGGTGAGAGACTTGAACTTGACGCTCCACGTCTGTCCAACTTTCTCAATTCTCCACGATGTGGTAGTGGCAGATGTTCCTCCCTACTTTGCCATTTGCTTGTCTAGGGATTTCACATTCAAAATAGGTAGGTACCTAGCATCAAACTAGTCCTACCTGGTTTTTAGAACCAAATATGGGACTAAGGTCAAGATTGAGTCGGAGCCAATCCATAGAGATCATCTGGAGCTGTACTCACTCAAGACGGAAAATGTCAGCTACACCATTATTGATTAGAAAGAATTCTAAGTGGATCAATCTCCGCCCTCTGCCCTTGAAGGAGTTGCTGACCTGCTCTTAGACGAATGGAAAAGTGACAACTTTGAACATGACCCTTACAAATTCATAGAAGAGGCAGGCCTCGAGATTTATTGCATGCATGAAGAGGGTACTTTTGTACCAAATTTGATGAAAGCAAACCAAGAGAGCTCGGGTTTATGGCAGCTTTTGTTTGATGGCTCAAGAAGCAAATTGAGAGTTGGTGGTGGAGTGGTGCTAGTTTCCCCTTCACAGGAGAAATACTTCTCGAATTTTAGGTAATGTTGCAGAGTATGAATCTTTCATCCACAGTTTGGAGTGGGCAAGAAAAAGAGGGATTAAGGAGCTGCAGGTTTTTAGGGACAGCAAGTTGATCGTAAATCAAGGGAGAGGCTGAAATCTGACAAAAAATTCTTTGCTTAAGTCTTACAAGCACAGGGTGTGGGACTTAGTAGAGAGTTTCCTTGCTTTCAATGTTACTTCCATCCCAAGAGAGCAGAATAAGCAAGCGGACAGATTAGCAGTAGTTGGTGCTCAGTTTGATGTCCCCAAAGAGATAGACTGAGACAACAATTTATGCCATTTAAAAATGATAATCAGACCATCTGTGCCTAATAACATCACCAACTGGCAAGTGTTTGAAAATGATCAACAGATAGCGCTCTTCTTGCAAGAGGAGGCTGAGTTTGTCTCTAGAAACCAAGCCAAGCTACAACAACAGTATGGCGGCCAGATTGTTCAGCTAAAGAATAATAAACTTTCAAAAGGCTTGGTCACTTTCGAAAGTATCTTCAACGAGGATGACCAATTGAAAAATGGCAAAGCATGCATCACAACAAAGATTTATGAAAAAGTTGAGATATTCAAGAACAGGCTACTTGCACTTGGGAGGGTATGTGCATATCATGAAAGGCAGGATTTCATCTTGTTGTGTCAAGAATTTGCTAATGCCTTCGCTTGGGAGTATAGCGACCTGAAGGGTTTTTACCCAAGTTTGGCCCAACACACTATTGAGCTGGAGGAAGGCGCCAAGCTCATCAAACAAAAACAAAGGCCTGTCAACCCGAAGATTGAACCTCTCATGTGAAAGGAACTCACCAAGCTGATTGAGTCCAAAATCATATTTCTGATCAAACACTCTTCTTGGCTGGCCCATCTTGTTCCTGTCCGAAAAAAGAATGGGGAGATCAGATTATGTGTAGATTTAAGAGACCTCAATAGAGTCTCGTTGAAGGACCACTACCCTCTCCCAAGTATGGAGCAGATCCTCCAAATGGTGACAGGCAACAAATGTTTCTTCCTCTTGGATGGGTATTCAGGGTACAATCAAATTTTAGTGCAAGACTGTGATCAATACAAGACAACCTTCACTACCAAGTGGGGGACGTTTGCTTATCGAAAAATGCCATTTGGACTGTCTAATGCTGGTGCCACTTTTCAGTGAGCCATGGACATGGCCTTTCAAGGCCTGATAAATAACATTGTGATGGTGTATCTTGATGATGTGACAGTATTCTCTAAGGAGGCGGGCCAACACATGAAACATCTTAGACAAATCTTTGAGAGGTGTAGAGAGTTCGGTATCTCTCTCAACCCAAAGAAATGCGTGTTCATTGTCCATGAGGGTAAACTCTTTGGCCATGTTGTCTCAAAATAGGGCTTGACCATTGATCCAGAAAGAGTTCATTCCATCCTAGAGTTGTCCTTGCCTAAACATAAGAAGGGTCTACAGAGTTTCTTCGGCAAAATAAATTTCATCAAGAGATTTATTCTAAATTTTGCGGAGGTAGTCAAGCCATTGACCTCTATGCTGAAGAAAGATGAGAAGTTTGTGTGGACAATGCAAAGGAAGGATAGTTTTGAAGAGATCAAGCAGGCTATTGCCCAGGCTCCTACCTTGATCAGTCCTGACTTCACCAAAGATTTCAACCTCTACACCTTCAAAAATGAAGAGGTAATCTCCGCTATGCTTACCCAAGCAAATGGTGATAACCTTGAACAACCGCTTGCATTTTTTAGCCAAGGTCTAGAGAGTTTTGAGGTCAAGTATACATATGTGGAGAAGCAAGTCCTTGCAATCATACGGAGTCTGAAGAAATTCAGACATATGCTGTCCAACAGTAGGATTCACCTCATGGTTCCACATCCCAGCATCAAAGACTTCTTGACCAACCGTGATCTGAATGAAAAGAGAATGGGATGGATCACTAAAGTAATGGAATATGACGTAGATATCAAAACCACCAAGCTGGTTAGAGGAAAACGCCTGTGAACACCTTGCTGTGGACTTTAAACAACAGAGAGAAGATAGTTTGCCTCTAATTCCTCAATTTGCTTAGCTAGATTTTCTTGAAAGAGTCTTTCTTGGAGCTCATAGGAATCATCATGGAAATGGAGAGTGCATGAAGGCTGCTATGGAGTACAAGAAGCTTCTTGAGGAAGGGTGGGAGGGACTTGATAAGGACTAGCCTCATTTTGTACCTCACACTCTTGAACAATGCCTTTCTCCTCCTTGCTGCTCCATGACTCAACTACTTTACTCCAGCTCATGATCTTAGGATTGGATGTCTCCTTTTGGGGTGATGGGGTTCCAATTCAATCTGCTTATCAAGATTGGCCTTAAACATAAGATTTATTGTTTCAAAACTCTCCCCAACATGATTGGGGAAAGGACTTTGACAGGGCTGACTTGGCTCATGAGTAGGGGCTACGTATCACTGATATGAAACTCGAGGGAGCAGGTATGCAGGTTGATAGACTTGGTAAGGCTGCCTCTCATGAATACTTCTCTTCCAAAGATGCAATTAAACCACTCACATCCAACATCTCATTTGTAAGCTTTTGTTAATTGGCTCTTTCAATAAGATTCCATTCACTCTTAACCAGATCTAATGCATTTCTCACTTGATGGATGAAATGATCAAGAATTTCTTGGCCACATCCCTTTCTAGTGTCAATCTCCACTACATACTTTTCATACCTCAGCAATGCTTGTTTCAAGGTGAAAATGGGCTGATTGGTAAAAAGATTAGGTTGAGTAGAAGAAGTAACACATTGAGAAGACTGGGCATAAGACTGATATAGCTCATGATAGGGCTGAGTCTGGTCATATTAGACCTAGTAAGGATCAACACAAGGCTAGTAAGGATCATAGCCAGGCTGGCCAAGGACTTGCTCAAACTGAGGAGGAAGAGGCAAAGCCCGCAATGTTTCACCAACCTGCAAAGGGAAAAACTCATAACCGTATGCATCCTTGTTGCTTGAGGTGATTCCATGAACAACCTGAGCTTGATCAAAGTTATATGAACACAAGGCCCATGCTTCTCAGTAATGGGATTATACATACCAAAGTGATTTCTTGATGGTACCAGGACTGCTTAACCAGCGGATTCAACTCAAAGTCACCATTTGGTGTTGATTGAATGTCTCCAAAGGCTGATTTGTTGAAGAACACACCAAGAATTCTTCAACCTCTTAGACAAAATGTCTCACCGGGCGTGCCAAAACTGTTGACATTGTGGATTGCACCCTTGACATGAGGCTGAGCTTCTGTCTTCCATGTAGCACAATGGAGACTCCCCTCTTGTTGTGGGTCTTACAAAACTGAGGGGAGAATATCTAGATAAGGGCTAACTCCCTTTGATGCATCTCTGTGGTCCTAGATTTTCTACTACTAACAATGGGGGGAATGAAAAGAGAGAAGGATTACTGAAAAGAGAACCTAAACTAAAGCAGTGATACACCAAAATGGTTGATCTACTTAGCTTTGACATACACTTTACACCAAGAACAAGCTGATAAACACTTCATTTGATACGAGAAACTCTTCTGTATCAATGAGCTAAGGGTCCTTTGGAGATATAGGAAGGAAGAACTACTAGAGGTGTTCTAAGACACACTATGGCAGCCTGTTCACATGCACCTATACTCTGTTGTGGACACTTTTGGCTGACCTGCAAAAGAATAACTCACAATACACTAGACATGTTGAAATCATTATGTGAAAGCATGAAAGAAAATGACTTAACACAAGACAAAACCATAGACATATGCAAAAGTACAAACTCAAAATGGAGGTAAAAATGCTATGTCTTGATTCAAGGTAAAATCCTGCAGGGCTTCGCCATACAAGCTGAGAGATATCTTTTTCAAAATGAGAGTTTACAATATGTAGAGAAAGAAAGAGGCTTTTGGCGTCTTCTAGAAAAAGCTACCCATATTGCGTTGAACACATTGGAAAGAGGAAATCCGCTCAAGGAGCCATGCTACGGCAGTCCCAAGCCTTGACTTTGACGTTTAAATCATATTAAATGTCTCTTCAAAAGCATGGGTTGCTTGGTTCTTCGAAAGGCAAGGCCGCTTCTCTTTATGAAACTTACATGACTGTTCGCTCATCTTTACTCAAGCGAAGAAAATAGGCCGCACCTTCACTGTTTGCATTTTTTGATGACCATTTCGTAAGGACTATTTTAACCACTGGAATAACTCCTCTACCGACATTTTATTTTACCACTTGGGCTGATTTGATTAGTGTCTGTGCTTGGCTCTTCGGGCTCCTTTCTCGACGAGTCGCTGAGTTTACTCTTGGCTTTTGTCTTTTCTTGGCCCTTTCTGGCAATTTGAGCTCTCAGAACTATCTTCTCGGCGGGTCGCTGAGTTTCCACACGTGGGCCCATCCTTAAGCAATTTCAATATCAATGGCTATCTTATCACCGTAAAGTTGATGTTCGTGTGCCCGTCATCAGACGTTTGAACCTCCAACGGCTAGTTCACTACGCTGAAGATTGACGTCTTCGGGCCTATCATTACCTTGGTCATTTCTTCGGCTTTCCAATTCCTTCAAGATTTTGCATTTGATCCTTCTCGAAGAGAAGGTGTCCCTTCGGTCTTGGAAAAGGTCCCTTCTTGGTCCGCTGAGAGTCCCCCGCAAGGGCACTTGCCCTTCGGGTTCATTCGGTTCTCAATTCCTTCGGACAAAATGTCCGAAGGAATTGTGCCTTTAGATTTTCCCCTGGATTTTCTTCGGACAAAATGTTTGAATAAATCCTTTGCCTTTCGCTCTTTGATGAATCTGCTCATTGCCTTCCGCAAGGGCCCTTTGGGTCTTGGAATGCCCCTTCGAAACTTCTGATTTGGTCCATTCTGAGGAAAGTGCCCTCCGAAGAAATTATGTTGCCCTTTTTGCAAACTACTTAGGCCATTTCGGGTTTTTCAATTATGACTTTGAACCTTTCGATTGAACCTGAACCCTTTTTCAGAGTTCAATGGTTCAATAGTTCAACACTATGTTCTGCAAGGAGTCGTGTTCACTCAATTCCCTTGGGAATTTCATGTATCGTTGAACCTACTGTTTGAACCTACTGGTTGAACCTACAATGGTTCAACGGTTCAATATTTCAATATTTCTAAGTTCAAAGTTCAAAGCTCCTGAGAGGATCATGTGACTATTGGTCAGTTTGTGTAGTTCATTTCATATCATTGAACCCCGACATTGAACCACTTTTTTCCAATTTTTAGGAAATGTGCCTTCAAATTTTGGTCTCTTTCCTTGTGAATTTTTTTGGACAAAATGTCGGAAGAAATCCCTTCGGGCACTTTGTCTTTAGAGCTTTGTAAAAGACTTATATCTCTTTGAAGTTGGTCCATTCCCTTGCCGAAAAGGCTTGTGCAATTCACTGCCCAAAGTGAAAAAAAAACTGTTGATCAACCCGAGACGTCTACAAGACTCAAGTCATTTGGTTCTTTACAGAAACAGCCCTGTTCAAGAAGGGGGAAAACACAATTGCAGAAAAGTGGATACATCAAAGACTGACTGCTCAAGATAGCAGGGAAGGAAGGAGACTGACTTTTTGGCCTGCAAGACCAAAAATGGTCAACATTATGACCAAGCCACTTCAAGGGGCAACCTCCACAATAATGCAATAAGACAAATTCACAAAATGATGATAAAATACTAACCACTACTTGCTATATATATTTTACTTAGCTATGGTTATTCTATAGGCCGACCATACTGAGAACATCTAGAAATGCAATAAGATAATATGAAGATAAGTAAGCCACAAGTTGGCCACACATATCCCTAGACACACTATAGGTTACGGAAGTAACAAGCAAGGTAAAGTAGATCTAAGATATCTCTAACATACTAAACTACTAATAAAGTAAGTGGTGCAATGGTCAACTAATGGATGGTCTATGCAACCTCAAGTGATAATGGCAAGCCTAAGTAACCCTATAGCTAATACCATCTTATGCAGTATGAGGAGGAGCGTAAGGATAAAAAACACACATCAACTATAACAATAATCAAAGAAAATATATCTACTAATTAAATATAATATGGATATAGATACTTACCTTTGGGGTGACTCATTGACGCATCAATCTCCCCCTTGGCTCAATTGGTGCTTTGCAAGATATGTTGTAGGTTGAAAACATCAACTGGCAAGAAAAATGCCTAGATATCCTAAGTTTGGGACTCCAAATACTAGTATAGTTCCTTAGCATGAATTCTTTCATTTATATTCAAAGACTTGTAAGGAATACTAGACCTCCAACAATAAGACCTTAACCTATAACTACTCCTTTTACTAATGTTGACCAATTTTGGTCTTGCAGGCCAAAATTGGGCACCCCTCTTTCCTTTTCTTTGCAGGGTCTTTAAGCCCAGGGTCTGCCAAGTTCATCCCACAATTGTCTTGTGAGCCTTTCTTTGACAGCGCTTTTTCCATGAAAAAACCAAGTGTTTCCTTCTTTTGGTTGCCAAGTGCTTTAAGGTCTGGCAAGCATGAGTTGATTTGAAACTCATTTTGATCTTGGATTCTTAATAGGGCAAACAGGGTACTTCAGAGGGCTTTTTATCAGCAAAATAGACAAAGTTCAAAGGGTCAGGGGTCGTTTACAAAAAGTCCGAAGGGTAGGCACCTTTGCAGAGGGCACTTAGGTACCAAACAAGACAGGCCCACAAATGTCAAATTCAGGGTAGTGAAATAGTCGTTGGATTTCAAAGGAGGTGATAGCCCCACAGACATCAAATTTAAGGTGATGGGTTAGCCATTGGAGAGAAGCCAAAGAGCAATTCTTTTGGACAAAATGTCTGAAAGGATTCCTTCAGACATTTTGTCCGAAGGAACTCATGAGCGGAGGCCTAAAGGGTCATCAAATGGGGGTTTTCAAAAGTGTCAAGCACAAGGGAAGAATTCCTTCGGACAAAAGGAACATCGGACATTTTGTTCGAAGAAATTCAAAGGCCCGGACGCCCGAAGGAAGACTTAGCGACCCGCCAAGGAAGGAGCCCAAGGAAAAAAAGATAGCCCCAAGAGCCCGAATTGCCAAGAAAAGGACAAGAAATAGCAATAAAAGAGAAAAGCAAAGCAGGTAACCTTGAACGCGACCATACACATATAAGACAAACGCTCAAAATGCTCCAGGTGACGTAGCAAGTCAAACGCAGGGACGAACCAGACTAGGCCAGGTGGCACAGGAGTCGTCAGCAGGAGAAGTAAATGCTTTTAGGTGGAATAGTCTCCACCGAATAACCATTAAGAGAGTTAGTTGTAAACATTCAAGGGAGCGGCCCATGTTTCCTTGTTTTGACATTAATGAGTAGCCAGCTACGCGAGCATTCAAGAGAGAGCATGGCCCAGAACATGAGGAGGGATGGCCTTATGGGTTGCTAAGAGAAGCGATCCATGGTCTTGCAAGCCCAGACAACAAAGTCAATATCTGAAGCACCTACAACATGACCTTCACAGGTGCATTCAAGGAGAGATAACAACATGGACTAATTCTTCACTACAGGAGTGTTTAATGCAGTATGGGCCTCATTCCCTTGACTGGTCAATCACCTTTTTCCAAGTTCTCTATATATTATAACTTCTCATTTTTAAGAGGGGAATCTCTCAGCTTTGTATGGCGAAGCCCTGAAGAAATTTACTTTTAATCAAAAGAAGTGTTTTACTTCCATTTGAGCTCGCACTTTTGCATATGCCTGTGTATTGTCTTATGTTCAGTCATTTCTTCTAATGCTTTCATAAGTCTATACCAACATATCTAGTGTATTGCAAATACTTTTCTGTAGGTCAACAAAAAGTGTCCATATTGAAGTATAGGCACAGGTTAGCAACTATTCAACAGTGTGTCCTTAAAACACCTTTGGTAGGTTCTTCCTCTTTATACCTCCATAAAACTACTTGTTGAAGCATTGATGCAGTTAGTTTCTTATTGAAATGAAGTGTCTGTTCGCTCCTTTTGGTGCAAGGTGTGGGTGAAAGCTGAGTAGACCAACCAATTTTGGTGCATCACCATTTGAGTTAGGTTCTGTTTTATAGTATCATTCTCTCTTTTCACCCCCCCATTGTTAGTAGTAGAAATTCAAGGCCTCAAGGTGCATCAAGGGGAGCTAGCCCCTAATCTAGAGATTCATTCCTCGAATTTGCCACCCACAGCAAGAGGAATGTCTCCATTATGCCGCGTGGAGGAAGGGAGTTGAATATCCTTTCAAAGGGTGCAATCCACAACATCAACATTTTTTGGCTCGACTTGTGGGACTCAAACCCACAATTTCATGATTGATGCTAGTTCTGTTACTGTAAAAATCCAAAAGAAAGAGCTATAATCCAGCATCTGGCGATTCCATCTCAGGAAACTCAATCTCTAGTTATCGATTAGCCTAGCATCCCATGCCTAAGGTCATCACAAGATCTTCTAATGGTGTCCCTTTCGAATTTGTTGAGCTAGCTTTGAACTCAGCAAAGAGGCTAAGGTTTGCAACTACTCACCCTTACATAACAAACCATTGTCCCAGACCTGCTATAAAATACACTTACACAAGGAGACCCCGATTGAATCCTGTCACAACAATGGCTTTACCTTTTATGGCCTTCAATGGTCAGAGTCCTTTGAACCTTCTGCAGTATGACCCAATTCTAGGGACAACTCTGAAGAGTGTTCCTCCCTTTAGTGGAGAGGGCCCAATCACTGCTATTGAGCATATCAGAAACATAGCCAACCTTTGTAACATCCATAATATAACTAAGAAAAATTTTGCCATCAGGTTGTTAGCCTTGTCCTTTAAAGGGAAAGTTTTGGACTGGTATGGGACCTTACCTATGAATTCAGTTGGTTCATGGAATGAATTAGGGACCCTCTTGACAAATAGGTTTGGGGAGAAAAGTGACCATTTGTCTCTAGTTGAGCAATTGACCACTATGAAGAGAGCTCCACATGAATTAATGCAAGATTTTAACACTAGGTTCCAAAAGACTTGGGATAGAATCCCAATTCTAGTGAGGCCAATCCCAAGCTATGCCTTCCTTTACTACTTGAAGGCCTTGAATAGTAACATTGTTGTCATGATACAATCCATAGGTGGACATGTTCTACCCGCTGCTTATGAAATAGCCATAGCTACTGAAATTTTTTTGGTTCAAGCAGGAAAGATAGCTCCTAGACCTCATATGCCACTCTTTCCTGATTTGCAGCCCTCAGTTCAGCCTACTGCACCCACTTTAGCTCCTCTGCCTAGTATAGAGAGGTCGGTTGTTACCCCTGCAAATGATCTCCACAAAGTTAAGAGCCTACTATAGAGTGTTACCAATGAATTAGTTGCCCTTAAGAGGCAACAAGCACAGAGTTATAGGCCGAATCAAGGATACTAGCAGTTCGGGCAGACAAATAGGCCTCCCTTCTAGACTTATAATCAGGGGCAGGGTCAGATTACGCAAGTCAGGCCTTATCAAAGCTACAATCAAAATGCTCCGTCATCATCCAAGGCTCTTGTCCCCAATCAAAATAATTTGGTACACGAGTGGCCTAATTATCCACCCTTGGGGCTTGGTCAAGAGCAGGTTACGCCAATGAGCTACCAAATCAAAGTATCACCACACAAGGTGATCAGGCAGGCCAATCCTCAAGTTTTGAGGTGTCAACACAATCTAGGATGGACAGTAGGCAGGCTCAATTTGATTCCACTCTTATGAATCACTTGGAAGGGGAGTTCTATGTAGTCAACTATGTGAGGAGCACAAATAATCAGGATGATTGTGTTGCAGCGAACATCAGGTCCAAGAAGAGAGTTATGGAGGAAGCTCAAGCAGCTACTCAAGCATTTGCAACATCTTTTTAATCATAAGTAAATAAAAAATTTCTCAATTATAGTCTGCCAGTTGCAGCTTCAACTCCTCAGGTTGCACCACAAGTTACAAATGTCCCCAGGGAAAACTCAAAAGGGGGAAATCCTTCGATCAATGTGGTGGACCGAATGAAGAAGCTGCACATGAACGTCTCATTGTGGGATTCCTTAGTAATGCTAGGGCAAAAGGATATACTCCAAAATGAATTGCATGGGCTAAGTGAGCAAGCTGTCCCAACAAAGGCTGATAATGTGTTGATAGTGAATGGGGCTCCTCCCATGGGAGGTCAAGCAAAGAAGATGAAAAGGTCCCTCTTTTTTATCTATCCTTGATTATTGGTGATTTATTGATCCACAATTGCATCATTGATAGTGGAGCAAGCACCTCAATTATGCTTAAATGCATAGTTGACAAGCTAGGACTCAAATATGAGCAAATGACCAAAGGTGTTTTGCAGTTGGATGGATCACCAGCCAAGACCTTGGGAGTGGTAAGAGGCTTGAATCTAACTTTCCATGCCTATCCAACCTTCTCAATTCCCCATGACATGGTAGTAGCAAACGTTTCCCCTTACTTCGTTGTTTGCTTACCAGGGAGTTCTCATCCAAGATAGGTGGGTACTTGGCAACAAATTGGTCTTACATGGTTTTTAAGACGAAGTATGGAACCAAAGTGAAGATTGAGTCGAAGCCCATCTAGAAAGATCACCTAGAGCCATACTCGCCCAAGTTAGTGAATGTCAGCTATGCCATCATTGATGAAGAAGAACTCTAGGTAGACCAATCTCCATCATCTTCCCTTGTAGGAGTTGCTGACCTACTCCTAGATGAATGGGGAAATGACAATTTTGAGCATTTTCTTTACAAGTTCATTGAAGAGGCAGGGCTTGGAGTTTACTGTATGCATGGAAAAAGATACTTTTATGCCAAGTTTGATAAAGGCAAACCAAGAGAGTTGTGGTTTGTGCCATCTTTTCTTTGACGGATCTAGAAGCAAGTTGGGAGTTGGTGGTGGAGCAATGTTGGTTTCACCTTCAAAATAAAAATACTTCTTAGCTTTCAGGTTCCAGTTCTCCTGCATTTACAACGTGGCGGAGTATGAATCTCTTGTTCATGGTTTAGAGTGGGCAAGGAAAAGAGGAATCAAAGAATTGCAAGTGTTTCGAGACGAGTTGATTGTGAACTAGGTAAGGGGTCAAAACTTGACCAAAAACTCCCTACTCAAGTCTTACAAGCAAAGGGTGTGGGACCTCATGGAGAGCACTGCTTTCAACATCACTTCCATCCCAAGAGAGGAGAACAAGCATGCAGATAGACTAGCAACAGTTGGTGCTCAGTTTGATATTCCCAAGGAGGTGAGACAAGACAACAAACAACACCATTTAAAGGCTAAGTTGCCGATACGGATACGAGTACGAGTATCGGATACGGGGATACATCGATTTTTTTTTGGTGGTTTGGATACGGCTGGATACAGTCGTACAAAAATATATATAAAAAATTAAAAATATAAAAATATAGCCATATAAGCAAAATTAACCACATAATATGTAGAGGAAATAAAATAACTTCAAATAAGTTATATAACCACAAAATATATACTCATAATTCAATGCCAAATATCATAATATTCAATAGTTGAACTTATATTAGTTTTATAAATTATAACAGGTACATGGTGAAAATGTTACAATGTATGGACAAAAATAGAGACAAATCAGCGTTCTCATTATTCACTATATAATATATTCTTCTTCGCCTGCAATGTCTTCATCATCATGTGGTTCATTGGAACCACAAGCAATAGTAGTGCCACTCCCACTAGCTCCACTGTGCAAGTCATGTGAAGCACTGTCTAGGTCCGTGTCAAATAAAGAAATGTATGTAAGGGAGGCATCTAAATCAGCAGTCTCTGGGTTCACATCCCACAACTTTGTTGGCCCTTCTTTATATTGAGGTTGTTTATGGGACAGAAGACGTAAGTTAGAATGCACATAAACCAAATCTTCTGCTTTTTTTGCAGCCAACTTATTGCGTTTAACTGAGTGGATAAAGCCATAGCTGCCCCAACTCCGCTCAGCTGAAGAGGAGCTTGCAACCTATTGAAGCCACAAAATGAATTAAAATTTATAAATAATTAAAAGACTAAAAGTTAAAACTTAAAAAAAACATAGAAAAGGTCAAAAGAAGGGTAGAGTAAAAAAATTAAAATCTTACTTGTGATAGAACTTTTATTGCAAGTGGTTGAAGGTGGGTGGATGCTTGCCCATGGAGGTACCACAAAAAGTGAGCGTTCATCTTGTACTTGTCACAGATAGTGCCAAGGGAATGACCCACCGAGGATATGAAATGCACAAACTCTTCTCTGACTTGGTCTTCTACCTTTGGATCGGGAAAGATTTTAGAGAATGTTGCCTTATATCCCTCGGCAACCTCAACATCCCTATAAGGTGCGACCCTCCTGGGCAAAGAAATAATCTCTGTACTGTAGTATTTGGGTGTCAAGGCAAAAGCAAGAAGATGTAATGGGGTGGTCATTTTGTTTCACCTTTCAATGAGATGCGACTGCACTTCCTTGAAGAATCTCTCTGTGGGATCTTGCTCTTTGGCATTATGATGGATTTAATGTTCTCAATCATTGAGTCAATTCCATCATAAATCTCACCCAAACATGGATGATCCATGTTCACATATTTCAACATGCTAACAATGAGATTAGTAAAACTCAGCAAATACTCCATACGTTCCCACCACGCATCATCACGAATCCACCCTTTCACTTTTGTGGCCCTCTCACTATTTGCCTGCCTCCATACACCCCAAAGGTTGTTGATGACCATGCTACTCAATGCTTCACGCACCTTAACAAGTTGTCTCAAGATAATGGTGTGTGAGGCAAATCGAGTCTCAACAACCTAATATAATTATACAAAATTAAAACAAATAATTAATAAATTTAAAATTGTTCAAAAATAAAAAACACTACAAATTACAAACTTATAAAATTAAATTAAGAGTTACCTTCAACAATTGTAATTTTGAGAAAGTCCTAAAGATGGCTTGGGACATGTGATGATTGGTTATGAACATTTGGATCTCATTCGCCTCCTCATAGACTTGTTTGATCCAATCAATTTTTTTCTCCAACTTTTGCAACATAAGATTGAGGGAATGAATAGCACAAAGTGTCCAAAATATATGCCTGTACCTTGCCTCAACCAATATGCCCGTAGCTCTGCAATTTTTAGCATTATCCGTTACAACTTGAACAACATTTTGAGGCCCCACTACCTCAATGGACTCTATCAAGATGTTAGCAATGAATTGTGCATACTTCATTTGCCCCTCACAATCAACAGCCTTCAAAAACATTGCCCTTTTAGGGCTCACTGCAATCACGTTAATCAATGGCCTATTTGCCATATCTTTCGATCCATCAAAAATAATGGACAACCTATTTCAATCCATGAATCCCTGATGGGCTGCAATGCATCTTCAATGTGTTTTATTTCTTTTGTCAATAAGGTGGTGCGCACCTTTTCATACCCTGGGGTGGCAAACCCTTTAGGGGCAGCATTGATAGATCTCACCATTTCCTGTTAGTATGGTGATCTAACAGTATTAAATGACAACCCACATGCGTAAATACAACGTGCGATGCTCTGCTCCGCTATCTCTCTGGAGTCATTTTGGAATGCCCTCTCCAATGAGCCTGCATCTTTTGTTCTCTTGCGAAAAGAGGTGAATCCTCTTCCTCTTCAGCCGCAATGGGTGCAGCAAGAAAGGGGTGTGATGGGGTCACCACATTAACACGAGATGGATCAACAGGAGGTGATCCTTTCTTTCTCAAAGGATGTTTTGATCTTTGCCCCATAACAACATCTGCGTCTTCTTGCTCTTTGATGTATGCAAAGATCTTTGCTTGTGGCAAGCCCTTCCCAGGCTTTCCACCTATGATTGGCCCACCACAAACTCTGATTTTATTGCTATAAATCGCACATAAATGATCTTTCACTCGACTATACGAGCTCTTGAATTTACCGTTACACTCTGAGCAAAGCCAATGAAAACACCCTCCACCAGACATCTATTTTAATATTGTCACATATTTCCAAAAAAGTGCTCGCGAATCATATTTGGGGGTTATCCCTTACCCCATTGAACTAACACTTGCACCCTGAGACATTCTAATTTTTGACAAATCACTATAGGCTTATAGCTCCTGATAACACAAAAAATTGCTATTAAAATTTAATTATAAATATAAATTTTAAACTAATTAATAATTTAAAATTTAATACTATACTTTATATTAAAAAAAATAAACTAATTAATAATTAAAAATTTAATACTATACTTTATATTTAAAATTTTAAACTAATTAATAATTTAAAATTAAAATTTAATACTTAATATATATGATATATCTAAAGACTAAAATTTAAAAACAAACATATTTTAAATTTTTAACGTAATAATAAAAATTAAAAAGTTAAAAGAAATAAATGAAAATTTAAAAAACTAAACTATATAATAAAAATTTAGTTTATAATTAATAAATTTATAAAATATTAAAACCCTAGGCCTAAGGTCCTACAGTTTAGACTTTAGAGTTTAGGAAGATAAATAAAATGAAATTTAAAAACCTACCAGCACGCAGGGCGGCAGGAGTCACGCAGTCATGTCGGAAGAGTCGCACGCAGGCGCGGGTCACGGAGGCAGTTGTGCAGTCGCGTAGTCGCAAAGGCAGTCGCACAGTCGCAGAGGCATGGGTCACGGGTCGCATTATATTAGCCTTAGGGTTTTGACTTTTTTCTATAAAGTGAAAAAAATTAAAATATTTTTTTATTCAGCCGATCCATGGGGGATACGCCCAGGGTACGTCGTGCCCCCTGCAGATACGGGGACGTATCCAGCCGTATTCGCAGGGGGCACGACGTACCCTGGCCGTATCCCCTGTGGATCGACCGTGTACCGTACCATACCCGCGAATCCCCGCGCTCCCAGGGCCTGGGAGAGGCGTATTCGATAACGTAGTTTAAAGGTGATAGTGAGGCCCTCCATACCAGAGAATGTCACCAATTGGTAGGTGTTTGATAGCAACCAACATATAGCACTTTTCTTACAAGAGGAAGCTAAATTTACTTCAAGGAATCAATCCAAGCTGCAGCAGTAGTATGAGGGGCAAATTGTTCCGCTGAAGATCAACAGACTTCTTAAAGGTTTGCTCACTCTTGAGAGCATCTTCAATGAGGATGACCAACTAAAGAGCAACAAAGCAAGAATGTCAACCAAGAAAGTGAATTTTGGAAGGGTAGAGATATTCAAGGATAAGCTGCTTATATATGGGAAGGTATGTACCAATGAAGAAAGGCATACTTTCGTTACATTATGCCAAGAGTTTGCCGATGTCTTTGCTTTGGAGTATGGCGATTTGAAGGGCTTTGACCCAAACTTGGCCCAACACACCATTAAGCTAGAAGAAGGTGTCAAACCCATCAAACAAAAACAAAGGCCAATCAATCTAAAAATTGAAGTCTCTCATGAGGAAAGAACTACCAAGCTGATTGAGTCCAAGATAATCTTTCCTATCAAACACTCTTCTTGGCTGGTCAATTTAGTCCCCATTAGGAAGAAAAATAAAGAGATTAGATTGTGTGTAGATTTTAGAGACCTGAATAGAGTCTCATTAAGAGATCACTATCCCCTCCCAAGTATGGAGCAAATTCTCCAGGTGGTGACAGACAGTGAAAGATTCTCCCTCTTGGATGGGTACTCTGAGTACAATCAAATTTTGGTGTAAGATTGCGACCAATACAAGACAAACTTCACCACCAAGTGAATAATTTTCGTCTACAAGAAGATGCCATTCGGACTATCAAATGCTGGAGCTACCTTCCAACGAGCTATGGATATAGCTTTCCAAGGTTTGATAAATGACATTGTGCTGGTTTATCTTGATGATGTGATAGTCTTCTCCAAGGAGGTAGGTCAACATCTAAAACGCTGGAGGCAAATCTTTGAGAGGTGTAGAGAGTTCGACATCTCTCTCAACCCTAAGAAATGTGTGTTTGTTGTCCACGAAGGCAAACTACTGGGCCATGTCATTTCAAAAAAGGGTTTGACCATTGATCCGGAAAGAGTGCACTCCATCTTAGCATTGTCCTTGCCTAAACATAAGAAGGGCTTGTAAAGCTTTTTTGGCAAAATAAACTTTATTAGGAGATTCATCCCTAATTTTGCTGAACTGGTCAAGCCACTAACTTCCATGCTGAGGAAGGATGAGAAGTTCACGTGGACAACAAGGAGAGAGCTTCGAAGGCATCAAGCAAGCTATCACCCAGGGTCCCACCCTGACTAGTCCAGATTTCTCCAAGGACTTCAATCTCTACACCTTTGGGAATAAAGAGGTAATTGTTGACAATTCTTCCACAGGACAGATTGTCTCTTGCCGTTCGAAAAATTCACATCTCCATCCAAGGAAAGAAAGAATACATTGGGAAAGAATACATTATTTTTTCTTTGATGAGGGCCTTTGCTACAACAGGTATTCCTTCGGACTTTTATTCGATTGAATGGTTCATCAAAGAAGGCTTCTGCTAAGGACATAACTTTGGAGAAGTGCTAAGGACATAAGTCTGCAGGAAATAACAAAGGAAAGAGCCTAAGACAAAAGAAGTAATTCCTTCGGGCTTTTTGTCCGAAGGAATTCCTTCGGACAAAAGTCCAAAGAAATCCGAAGGGCATTCTCAGCAAAGGGTGTCTTTGAAAGACAGAAGAGGGCAAAACAAGAAACCCAAAGGGCAAGGTACCCTTCGGAAGGGTCATTTTCAACAATCCCAAAGGGCACCTACCCTTCAGGAAGGTACACGTCAAATTTGGGACCCCTGCAAAAACCCGAGTGCCCTACAATTTTTTCGACAAAGGTGCAGATGAACGGACATAAGCTCTTATGGAGGGCTCTTGGTCGGTGCGTGGACCTTTGTGCAAAGTCCGAAGGGCATTCTCAGCGGAGTTCAAAAAGACAAGGATTAATTCCTTTGGGCTTTTTGTCTGAAGGAATTCCTTCGAACAAAAAGTTCGAAGAAATTTGGAGAGGCCCATGCAAAAAAGCCGAGAGCAAAGTCCGAAATCAACAAAGAGCAAAGGCAAAGGACAAAGGATTAATTCCTTCAGGCTTTTTGTCCGAAGGAATTCCTGTTGACCATTTTAGTCCTACAGGGCAAAAATCGGTCTCCTTCTTCCCCTGTTGTTCTGAGCCATCAATCGTGAATTTGGTTTGCACAAGCCTTTCGGCAAAGAGATGGACCAGTTCAAAGAATGCAAGGCTTTTACAAAGCTCCAAGGACAAAGTGCCTGAAGGAATTCCTTTGGACATTTTATCCGAAGAAATTTACAAGGAAAGAGACCAAAACTTGAAGGCACATTTCCTAAAAATTGGAAAAAGTGGTTCAACGTCGGGGTTCAATGATATAAAATGAACTACACAGACCGACCAGTCACATGATCTTTTCAAGAACTTTGAACTTTGAGATATTGAACTATTGAACCGTTGAACCATTGAACTCCGCTATGTAGGTTCAAGCGGTAGGTTCAACCAGTAGGTTCAATGATACATTAAATTCACAAGGGAACTGAGTGAACACGACTCTTTGCAGAACATAGAGTGTTGAACTATTGAACCGTTGAACCATTGAACTCCGAAAAAAGGTTCAAGCTCAATCGAAAGGTTCAAAGTCATAATTGAAAAACCCGAAATGGCCTAATCAATTCGCAACAAAAGCAATAGAATTCCTTCGGAGAGCACTTTGGTTGGGAAGGACCAAATCAGAAGTTCCGAAGGGGCATTTCAAGACCCAAAGGGCCCTTGCGGAAGGCAGTGAGCAAATGCATCAAAGAGCGAAGGGCAAAGGATTCCTTCAGATTTTCTGTCCGAAGGAAATCCACGGCAAACAAAGGCAAAAAATTCCTTCGAAAAATACAAGGTAAAGGACAAAAGAAAATGTCCAAAGAAAATCCAATGGAAAAATCCAAAGGCACATTTCCTTCGGACATTTTGTCCAAAGGAATTCAAGAAGAGAAAGGGCCAAGACTCCAAAGAAAAGATGCCCTTGCGAGGGACTCTCGGTGGACCAAGAAGGGACTTTTTCCAAGGCCGAAGGGACACCTTCCCTTCGGGAGGGATCAAACGCAAAAGCCCAAAGGAATTGGAAAGCTGAAGAAATTGCCAAAGGGGTGACGGGCCCGAAGATGTCAAATTTCAGCATGGCGAACTAGCCGTTGGAGGTTCAAACGTCCATTGACGGGCGCGTGAACGTCAAATTTAAGGCCGTGAAATAGCCGTTGATCTTGAAATGCTTAAGGATGGCCCGTGCGTGGAAACTCAGCGACCCGTCGAGAAGAGACCCTGAGAGCTCCAATTGCCAGAAAGAGACAAAAAATAGCAAGGAAAGACGGAACAAAAGAGAGAATCCATAACACTACGACAACATTTGGAATATTCCAAAAGACGCACCCAGCCAAGCACAGACACGAATCAGATCAGCCCAGATGGCAAAAGAAAGCGTCGGCAGAGGAGTTATTTCAGCGGTTGAAACAGTCCTTACGAAATGGTCATTAATGAACACAAACAATAAAGGCGCAACCTGTTTTTATTCGTTTGAGTAAAGATGAGCAAACAGTCGCGTAAGTTTGATAAAGAGGAGCAGCCTTGACTTTCAAAGGACCAAGCAACCCATGCTTTTGAAGAGACATTTAATATGATTTAAACGTCAAAGTCAAGGCTTGTGATGCCCCAGCATGGTTCCTTCACCGGACTTTCTCTTTCCAATGTATTTGACGCAGCATGGGCCACTTGTGGAAGGAGGCGCCATTGTCTTCTTTTTCTCTATATATTGTAAATTCACATTTTGAGAAGGGATCTCTCATATTGTAAGGCGAAGCCCTGCCAAATTTCACCTCAAATCAATAAGAATGTGTTTTACCTCTATCTGACCGGTTATGCTTTTGAGTTTGTATGTGTATCAATTCTGTGTTCAGTCATTTTAGCTGGATGTTTTCACAAGATTGACACCAACACACCTAGTGTAGCCAAACACAGTTCTGTAAGTTAACTGGAAGTGCTTTAGCTGTGGTAAGTTCATTTTTTGTGTGTCTCCATTAAGCCTCCCTGTTAAAACCCCTACAGTCTGTTCTTTTTGCCAGATAAAGTGTATGTTTGCCCCCTTTTTGGTTTAAAGTGTGAATAGTTGAGTAGATCAAACTTGTTTGGTGCATCACCGTTTAGATAGGTTTTATTTCAGTTGTATCCTTCTCCCTTTTCACCCCCCCCATTGTTAGCAGTAGGAAATCTAGGACCTCAGAGATGTATCAAAGGGAGCCAGCCCTTATCTAGAGATTCTCCCCTCAGTTTTGCCAGACCCACAGCAAGAGGGGAGTCTCCATCGTCCCGCATGGAAGACAGAAGCTCAGCCTCCTGTCAAGGGTGCAATCCACAATGTCAACAATTTTTGGCACACCCGGTGGGACTAGTTTTTATCCAAAGAGTTGAAGAATTTTGGTGTGTTCTTCAACCAATCAGCCTTTGGAGGCTTTTCATCTACGCCAATGGCGACTCCGAGTTGAATCAACTAGTTAAGCAGTCCTGGTACCATCAAAAAATCACATTTTGGTATGTATAATTCCATTGCTCAGTATCATGGGCCTTGTGTTCCTTCATATAACTTTGATCAAGCTCAAGTTGTCCATGGAATCACTTCAATCAGCTCTCCTAGTTGCCCTTCAACAGTAAGGGAAGTAACACTGGAATTTGAGAAGCAAGTGATGGAGATAGACAGATTGGATGAGCATTATAGATATCAGCAAGAGCTTATGTACAAAGAGGAGTGTTTGTTCAGGCAAACTCAGGCCTTGCAATCCATGAAGGAGGAGGTAGCAAAATGGAATAGTCCATTCATTTAAGGCAATCAGCCTTGTGTGCCTTCTCCCATTCCAAAGCAGCTCCCTCTTGTGCACCAAATCCTTTATACTAGATAGCACTTGCTCACTCTAGCTCATCTAATGCAGTAACCACTCCTGCTCTTAATCCCTTGCACCTAGCTTTCCAACATCAAAGGTCATTAGAGATCCCTTTCAAATGAGAAGTTTTTTACAATATATAGAAAGAGGAGAAGTAAAGGCGCCTCTTTTGAAAAGACTTTTGGCGCCCTTTGACAAGCTGGCCCATATGCGTTGAGAACATCGAAAAGAGGAAGTCATTATTGCTGATGTCATTCTTCTAGGAGAGGCCTGCTAGAACCATGTTATCTAATCGTCAGTCTTGACTTTGGCGTACAAACATTGATGTGAAAGCACGGGCCATGCCTCTTTTCTGCAGACAAGACTACTCCTTCCAGATATTCACACGGTTTGTCTTCTTATAAATGCAAAATGGAGAAAACAGACCGCGCCGCTTACTGTTCGCGTCGTTTGATGACCACTTGGCAAGCACTGTTCCAACTGCAGGAATAAATCCCTGAGTTGACACCTCTTCTTTGCCACCTAGACTGTTTTTCTGCTTCTGCACTTTGTCTCTTCCTGGTTTTGTCTCTTTCTGGCTCCTTCGGCTCTCGGGGCTATCTTCTTGGCGGGTCGCTGAGTTCCTTGGGCTCTTCTTTAAGATTTTCAAAATCAACGGCTATTTCACGAGTCTTAAATTTGACGTCTGCGCACCCGTCACCGCATTTGAACTTCCAACGGCTAGTTCGTCGTGCTTGATTTTGACGTCTTTGTGCCCGTCACCCCTTGAAATTTCTTCGGCCTTTTCCTTTCTTTCGGCTTCTTGTTTTGAACCCTCCTGAAGGTAAGATGACCCTTCGGCTTTTGGAGAAGTGTCCATTTTGGCTGAGAGTCCCCTGCAAGGGCACCTGCCCTTCAGGGTCCTTCGGCTCCTTGTTCTTGAAATCCTTCGAACAAAATGTCTGAAGGAACCTTCATTTTGGCCTAGAGTCCCCCGCAAGGGCACCTGCCCTTCGGGGTCCTTCGGCTCCTTGGTCTTGAAATCCTTCGGACAAAATGAAGGACACTTCTCCAAAAGCCGAAGGGTCATCTTCCCTTTGGGAGGGTTTAACTTTGCTTTTTCCGCTTATTTCCTCAGCGCTTTTCCTTGGGTTTTTTTCCGCGGCCACTTTTACCGCAGAATTTCTCCCAGCGACTTTTCCCGCGGACAAAAAGTCTGCAAGAATTATTTTCGACCACTTTGCTTGACCTTCAGAATTTTCTCTCGGGCTTTTCTCCCGCGGCTATTTTTCTTCCGAATTTCTTCAGACTTTTTGTCCGAAGGAATTCCTTCAGACAAAAAGTTTGAAAGAAATCGTTCTATGCCTTAGTCTTTTTACTTGCTTTTCTTTGGGCTTTCTTGCTCATAGCCCTTCCGAATTTCTTTGGACAAAAAGTCTGAAGGAATTATGTCCTTGTCTTTTCTCTCGACTGCCTTCGAAAAGTGCCTTTCGGGAAAATTGGAAACGACCCTTCCGAAGGGTACTTCCCTTGCCTTAAACAAATTTCTGAAAGAAACTTACCTTTTCAGCTTTTCTCTGTGGGTTCTTTGCAAATGTTCCCTACCCTCCGCAAGGGCACCTGAGTCTGGAACTGCCCTCCGCAAGGGCACTTGGAATGGTCCATTTTGCGCCTAGGTGAGAATTTGTCTCTACCTGCAGAGTCTGTAGAAATTCTCTGCAGAGTCCGTAGAAATGGACCTGCAGAGTCCGTAGAAAACATGCCTGTAGAGTCCATAGAAATGGGCCTGTAGAGTCCGTAGAAACTAGACTTGTGCAAAGAATCAAATTTTGGATTGGTTCAGAATAGCAGGGGAAAAAAGGGGGGACCGATTTTGGCCTGCAGGACCAAAATGGTCAACACGAAGGGCAAAGGATTCCTTCGGATTTTCTGTCTGAAGGAAATCCACGGCAAACAAAGGCAAAAAATTCCTTCAGAGAATACAAGGTAAAGGACAAAGGATTTTTTCGTACATTTTGTCTGAAGAAAATCCAAAGGCACATTTCCTTCGGACATTTTGTCTGAAGGAATTCAAGAAGAGAAAGGGCTAAGACTCCAAAGAAAAGATTTCCTTCGGGCAAAATGTTTGAAGGAATTGAGAACCATAGGGCAAGTACCCTTGTGGGCGACTCTCGGCAGACCAAGAAGGGACTTTTTCCAAGGCCGAAGGGACACCTTCCCTTCGGGAAGGATCAAACGCAAAAGCCCAAAGGAATTGGAAAGCCGAAGAAATTGCCAAAGCGGTGACGGGACTGAAGACGTCAAATTTCAGAATGGCGAACTAGCCATTGGAGGTTCAAACGTCCAGTGATGGGCGCACGAACGTCAAATTTAAGGTGGTGAAATAGCCATTGATCTTGAAATGCTTAATGATGGGCCCGTGTGTGGAAACTCAGCGACCCACCGAGAAGAGAGCTCGAGAGCTCAAATTGCCAGAAAGAGACAAAAAATAGCAAGGAAAGATGGAACAAAATAGAGAATCTAGAACACGGCCACACACACATATGATAACATTTGGAATATTCCAAAAGACGCACCTAGCCAAGCATAGATACGAATCAGATCAGCCTAGGTGGTAAAAGAAAGCGTCGGCAGAGGAGTTATTCCAGCGGTTAAAACAGTCCTTACGAAATGGTCATCAAGGAATGCAAATAGTGAAGGCGTGGCCTGTTTTTCTTTGTTTGAGTAAAGATGAGCGAACAATCGCGTAAGTTTGTTAAAGAGGAGTGGCCTTGCCTTTCAAAGGACCAAGCAACCCATGCTTTTGAAGAGACATTTAATATGATTTAAACGCCAAAGTCAAGGCTTGTGACGGCCCCAACATGGTCCCTTCACCGGACTTCCTCTTTCCAATGTATTTGATGCAGCATGGGCCACTTGTGGCAGGAGGCGCCATTGTCTTCTTTTTCTCTATATATTGTAACTTCTCATTTTGAGAAGGGATCTCTCATATTGTAAGGTGAAGCCTTGCCAAATTTCACCTTAAATCAATAAGAATGTGTTTTACCTTTATCTGACTGGTTATGCTTTTGAGTTTGTATGTGTATCAATTCTGTGTTCAGTTATTTTGGCTGGATGCTTTCACAAGATTGACACCAACACACCTCGTGTAGCCAAAGATAGTTCTGTAGGTTAACTGGAAGTGCTTCAGTTAGAGTGCAGAGGTAGAAAAGGGTTATCAGACAATATGTTTTCTACAGTGCCTGTGGTAAGTTCATTTTCTGTGTGTCTCCATTAAGCCTCCTTGTTAAAACCCCTACAGTCTGTTCTTTTGGCCAGATAAAGTGTATGTTTGCCCCCTTTCTAGTTTAAAGTATGAATAGTTGAGTAGATCAAACTTGTTTGGTGCATCACCATTTAGATGGGTTTTATTTCGGTTGTATCCTTCTCCCTTTTCACCCCCCATTGTTAGCAGTAGGAAATCCAGGACCTCAGAGATGCATCAAAAGGAGCTAGCCCTTATCTACAGATTCTCCCCTCAGTTTTGCCAGACCCACAGCAAGTGGGGAGTCTCCACTGTGTTGCGTGGAAGACAGAAGCTCAGCCTCTTGTCAATGGTGCAATCCACAGCATCAACAATTTCTTCGAACAAAAAGTTTGAAGTCAGAGAGATTACAAAGAAGACAAATCCATGGAAAAAGTCTGAAATAGGTGAAGGCAAAGACGAAGGAATATCTTTGGACTTTTTGTCCGAAGGAATTCCTTCAAACAAAAAGTTCGAAGAAATTCAGAGAGGAGCCACCAGAAGAGAAAAAACCGACAGAACAAAAGCCTGAGCTAAGGAAATGAAAAGGAAGATATCCTTCGGAAAAAAGCTCGAAGTAATTCCTTTGAACTTTTTGTCTGAAGGAATACTTCGGAGGATAAAGCCGAGGGAAATAAAGCCAGGGAGAAAACATAGAAGTCCGAAGGAAATTGCAAACAGAAAATTCCAAAGGAAATATGGAGCCATAGGGCAAAACAAAAGTCCGCATGTACAAATTTGGGATAATTGGCGAGGATAAAGCCGAGGAGATCCAAAGGCTAAGGAGATAGCCAAGAAATCCAAGGAAATATAGACTACTATAGACAAAATACATCCAAATATAGAATCCCGCCAAAAATAGACATGAACACGCAGACCAGAATAGGATAAAATGCATGCAAGCAAGGGCTATTTTCGATCGACCGATTAAAGCTTCAGTTGACTAGTTGTTGAAGTCTTGCTCATCTCCGGATTAACTCATGCATCCGAAGGTCCAACTCAGCTTCAATCGGAGTTCCAAATTTGAATGTCGAGTTGACTGTTCTAGATTTAGAGTTGACTAATTGTTAAACGCCACATCTACCAGGAGTTTCCCATGCAAAGGAGAATGATCTCTTCGTCTAACTCAGCGTATCAAATGGCCAACTCAGCGTTTCAAACGTTCCAACTCGACATCAAGAAGCTCAGGTAGAGTTCTAAAAATGACATTGGCATGGATCTCCTTGCAAAGAGAGGTGGGCGGTTCAGAATAAAGACAAGTTCACTTCCTCAAGCGCAAGAAGCTTCATGCAAAGACAAAGAGAAAACATATTTTATTGAAAGGCCAAGTCAGCATTGAGTTAATCTACATTAATTCTTTTCAATTTTTCAATGCCAATCTTTCGCTTTTGTAATTCTCTATAAATTGGCTTTCAGCCTTGATTAAAATCATCCCTCTCTTGGCTAGACCAGACTCTACGATTGGTGAGTTTGGTAACCTCTTCAATCAATAGAAGGACTGTACTTTCAGATTTCAAGTGTTGGCATAGTATATATTCATTCAGCAATTTGTATGTGATAGATTTTTCTCCCTTCCCAAATTCTGATTCGTACCTAGTTGCTAGCTTATATTATGCAGGTCATGTTAAGTGTTCTTTATGTCTTTTGCTGAAGCTGTAAGTGGATGTTAGGTGGCTGCAAAGTGTCTTGTATTAGACCTCTCTCCATCGTTTTCCCTTATGTTTTGGTCATTGGATCGAACCTCTTCATGAAATATTTATGCATGAGTGATTGATTGAAATCAAAGGTCTTCATTTTCCCTTGTTTGTTCAGTGTTCAAGGTTCCAAGTTGAGTGGATCAATCTTTTGGTGTATCACCTTTATTAGGTAGGATTTCCCCTTAAAGTTTCCTTCTCCCTTTTCCATGGTACTCCGTAGCATAGAGTAGAGATCCTCATTGATACATCTTACAGGAACCAGCGTTCTCTGGAGGTTCTTCTCACCATTGAGGCACCCACCCTCGTGAGAAGATCCCATTGTTTCGACCGGATAGAGGACTGGTCATTTCATGCATGTCTTTGATTCAGGGTGCATCTCGAGGTTGACAACAGTAATCTCTGCTATGGTCACTCAAGCGAATGGTGAGAATTTAGAACAACCTCTCGCATTTTTTAGCCAAGGCTTAGAAGGCTACGAGATTAGGTACACATATGTTGAGAAGCAAGCGCTTGCAGTCATACGAAGCCTAAATAAATTCAAACATATGTTGTCTAATAGCAAGATTCACATCATGGTGCCACATCTTAGTGTAAAGGACTTCTTGCTGAGCTGAGACTTGAATGAGAAAAGGGCACGGTGGATCACCAAAGTAATGGAGTACGATGTGGAGATCAAAACCACCAAGCTGGTAAGGGGAAGAGCGCTGTGTGAACACCTCGCTACAGACTTCAAAGAGCCAAAGGAAGACGTCTTGGTACTCCATGATGAAGCTGAAGCAAAAGTATCTACAATCATGAAGAGCTGGGTACAAGACATGGTTCATTTCCTTCGAACTGGTAAGTGTCTGCAAGGTCTTGATAGAACTAAGAGGAGGTATTTCGGGGTCCCATCTCTTTTTTATGTCTTGGTTGATGGAGTGTTGTTCAAAAAGAAAATTTTAGAGGTAATCTTGAGATGCATCGATTCAGATCAAGTCGACAAGAAACTGTCTGAGTTTCATGATGGGCCAGCTCGTGGTCACTTTGCTCCCAAGGCCACAACTGCAAGGATTATGAGGGTTGACTATTTTTAGCCCACTTTGTTTAGAGACACTCATGCTTGGATAAGGAGACGTCAAAAATGTGCTTTCTTTGATGGGAAGAAACGGCTAGCTGCAATGCCTCTACATCCTATTCAAGTGGAACAGTCGTTCATGTAATGGGGTTTGGACTTCATAGGAATGATCAACCCTCCTTCTAGTGCTGGCCACAAGTGGGTCTTGACTGCTACAGAGTATTTCACAAGATAGGTAGAAGCCGTTGATTTGAAAGAAGCCAATCAGAGTGCAGTCCTGGACTTTTATGAAGGCATAATGACGAGATGTGGGGTCCCATCCACAATCATTTCAGACAATGCATTATCTTTCTTGGGAACAAAGACAAGTGAGTGGGCATTAAGATATGGCATCTATCTCAGCACTTCCTCCAACTACAACCCATAAGGGAATGGGTTGGTTGAGTCCACAAATAAGTTCCTAATTATGATCATTAAAAGGACAATGGAGAAAAATCAAAGGACTTGGCATGCCAAGTTGAAGACAGCTCTGTGGGCAGACATGATCAACTCCAAAAAGGGCAGTTGGCAATTCACCATATACACTTGTGTATGGAAGGGAAGCTAGACTTCCTATTTCACTTGAGTTACCAGCCTTCGATCTTGCCCATCAACTGTAATTGGCGGAGAGTGACAGTGTGGAGGTCAGGTATTGTGAACTAATGGAGCTTGAAGAGGCAAGAAACTAAGCCATGGATGCATTGACCAGCCGCCAACAACAAACAAAAAAGCATTTTGACAAGAGATCTTTGTCAAAAGGTTTCTTAGAAGGTGATATTGTCTTGAAGTGCAATGGGGACCGAGCCAAACCTGGAAGGCACACAAAGTTTGATGCCTTGTGGCGTGGCCTGTATGTCATGACCCAATGCAAGAAACATAATGCATTCCAACTCTCCAAGGTGGATGGTGAAGAACTACATATCCTAGTCAATAGGATATATCTTAAACATTGTCACTAACTTTCTCTTGTCATGTACATAGTTTCTCTATCTTCTCATTTTTTCTAAGTGCTTTTATGCATTTTTGTAGTTTTTTAGCCTTGTGTGTGTTTCCCTTACCATTTGGGGTAAATCTTTATTGGTTCTTAGGTTTTTAAAGGTTATTTTCAGCCTTTCAAGCCGCATCCTGATTCCATGCTCAATGGACCTTTAAGCCACCAGTCTTCTCAAGCATAGTAGGCATGCTTCCCCTGTGAATCGCCAAATGTGTAGACGAATTTTGGTCCTACATGTCAAAATTGGGCACCCTTCTTTCTTTTTTTTTACAGGGTCTTTTAGCCTTGGTTCTAACAAGTTCATCCTACCGCTGCCTTGTGAGCCTTTCTTTGATAGGCCTTTTTCCATGAAAAAACCAAGTGTTTCCTTCTAGTTGCCAAGTGCTTTAAGGTCTGGCAAGCATGAGTCGATTTGAAACTCATTTTGATCTTGGATGCTTAACAGGGCAAACAGGGTACTTCGGAGGGCTTTTTATCGGCAAAACAGACCAAGTTCAAAGGGCCAGGGGTCGTTTACAAAAAGTTTGAAGGTTAGGCACCCTTGCAAAAGGCACTTAGGTACCAAATAGGGCCTTTGCAATTCTTCTGAAAGGCGACTTAGAGGCAAGGAAGCCCTTGCGGGAGGCAGGGAATCAGCAAAATGGACCTTTTCAAAAAGCCCGAAGGGCAACCTTGGGCTCAAGGTGTCCTTGCGGAGGGCATATGGTCGAAGCAAAAGGTCAAGGCAGAAAATCTGAAAAGGACTTGCCCTTCGGGAAAATTGACAGGCCAAAGAGAGATTTCCTTTAGACATTTTGTCCAAAGGAAATCCAAAGAAGAACACCCAAGGAACGAATTTCTTCGGATAAAATGTCCAAAGGAATTCCTTCGGACATTTTGTCAAAAAAAAGCCAAAAAAATTTAGAAGACAAAAGTACGAAGGGTAGGTGCCCTTTAGGATGGCACTTGGCCTTGAAAAGAGGACTTTTTCATTTTTTTTAAGGGTCACTTTCCCTTCGAAAAAGTCCTTTTGCAAAAAAGCCGAAGGAATTGCCAAAGGGGGTGACAGGGCCGTGGACGTCAATTTTAAGGTAATAAGCTAGCCGTTGGAGTTCAAATGTCTGGTGACAGGCCCGCGGACGTCAAATTCAAGGTAGTGAAATAGCCGTTAGATTTCAAATGAGGTGACAGGTCCGCGGACATCAAATTTAAGGTGATGGGTTAGCCATTGGAGAGAAGCCAAAGAGTAACTCTTTCAGACAAAATGTTCGAAAGGATTCCTTTGGACATTTTTTCTGAAGGAACTCATGAGAGGAAGCCTAAGGGGTCATCAAAGGGGGGTTTTCAAAAGTGGCAAACACAAGGGAAGAATTCCTTCTGACAAAATGTCCGAAGGAATTCCTTCAGACATTTTGTCTGAAGAAATTCAAAGGCCCAGAAGCCCGATGGAAGACTCAGTGACCTGCCAAGGAAGGAGCTTGAGGAAAAAAAAGATAGCCCCGAGAGCCCGAATTGCCAGGAAAAGGACAAGAAATAGCAAGAAAAGAGAAAAGCAAAGCAGGTAACCCTGAATGCGGCCACGCACATATAAGACAAAGGCTCAAAACGCTCTAGGTGGCGTAGCAGGTCAAGCGCAAGGATGAACCAGACCAAGCCAGGTGGCACAGGGGTCGTCACCAGGAGAAGTAAATACTTTCAGGTGGAATAGTCTCCACCGAATAACCATTAAGAGAGTTGGTTGTAAATATTCAATGGAGCGGCCCTTGTTTCCTTATTTTGACATTAATGAGTAGCCAATTGCGCGAGCATTCAAGAGAGAGCATGGCCTAGAACATGAGGAGGGATGGCCATGTCGGTTGCTAAGAGAAGCACCCATGCTCTTGCAGGTGTTGATGCAGTGGATTGCACCCTGGACAGGAGGCCGAGCTTCTGCCTTCCACACGCAACAATGGAAACTCCCCTCTTGCCTGTGGGCAAGGCAAAACTAGGGGGAGAGTCTCTAGATAAGGGCTAGCTCCCTTTGATGCATCTAAGTTATTTCAGTAAGTTGCTAATACACACACACACACACACACACACATATATATAATGGGGGGGTTGAAAAGGGAGAAGGATTACAGGAAAACAAAACCTAATCTAAGAGGGTGATGCACCAAATAATTTTGACCTACTCACACTCACACTTTGAACCATAAGAACACATGCATACACTTTAACTGGTAAAAGGACCAGGCTGCAGGAAGCTTGATAGGGAGGCTTTAATGGAACACACAGAAAAAGGACTTGCCATAGGCGCTGTAGGAAAAGCACACTGTCTAGTAACCTCCTTCTGCCTCTGCGCTCCAAGTACAGCTCTTCTTGTCACCTGTAGGAATGGTGCCTTGTAGATACCAGGTGCGTTGGTGTCAACCCTGTGAAAGCATTAGGAAGCAATGACTGAACACAAGACTAACACTCAGACACACTCAGAGAAATATCTAGCCAGAATAGAGGTAAAATGCATTTTTTATTGATTCCAGGTGAAAATTGCTAGGGCTTTGCCTTACAATGTGAAATATAGCCTTTCTCAAAATGAGAAGTTTACAATATATAGAGGAAGAAAAGAGGCCAAAAGCGCCTCTTTTGAAAAAGACTTTTGGCGTCCTTTGACAAGCGGCCCACGTGTGCTGAGGGTGTTGGGAAGAGGAAGCCGCTGAAATATAAATGTTGTGTCGGCTCCGATTCTGACTTCAGGCGTTTAAAAACATAGGCCACGTCGTTTCTCTACAAACAAGACCGCTCTTTGATAGCATTCACGCAGTTTGTCTGCTCATTAATGTAAAATGGAGAAAAAAAGATCGCGCCGTTCACTGTTCACGCCTCTTGATGACCACTTGGTCGTCATTGTTCCAAGCTGGAATAACTCCTTCCCCTTTGCCACTTGGACATTTTGTTCGTTTTCATATTTGGCTCTTTTGGCACTTTTGGCCATCAGGGGCTATCTTTTCGGCCTTGCTGGCTCCTTGGGCTCTTCCATCAATAGGTCACTGGGTTCATTTAGCTCTTTAGGCCCTTTTCTGGTTGGCGCTCAAGTATATAAAAATCAAATAGCTATTTGCCTGCTGTAAAATTTGACGTTCGCGGCCCTGTCATTGCTTGAAAACCAACGGCTAGTTTGTCATGCTTGATTTTGACGTCTTCGAGGACGTCACCGTCCTTGGCAATTCCTTCCGCTCTTTTCTCTTCGGTCGGGCTTTTGTCTCGGCTAATTTTCTCGCGGACAAAATGTCTGCAAGAATTGTCTCGCTCGCTTCTTCAGAGTTTTTTCCTCAGGCTTTTTTCCGAAGCCTCTCCTAAATTTCTTCAGACTTTTTGTCCGAAGGAATTCCTTCGGACAAAAGTCTGAAAGAAATTATCTTGTCTTTTGCCTTGGTCTTTTCCTTCGACGGGATTTTTTTCGAAGAATTTCTTCGGACAAAATGTCCGAAGGAATTCCTTCGGACATTTTGTCCGAAGAAATTCTCTTGTTTACTTCTCCGAAGGAACTCCAACTTGCCTTGTGCATTTTTTCGAAGGAATTCCAACCCTTTCGGCCTTCTTTTTGGTCCCTTTGAAAACGTTCCCTGCCCTCCGCAAGGGCACTTCAGTCCGAAACTGCCCTCCGCAAGGGAACTTGAATGGTTCCATTTTGCGCCTAAGTGGGAACTTGTCTCTTCCTGTAGAGTCCGTAGAAAACTTCCTTGCAGAGTCCGTAGAAACACCCGGCAGAATCCGTAGAAACTTTCTGCAGAGTTCGTAGAAACGCCTGCAGAGTCCGTAGAAACAAGACTTGTGCAAAATCAAAAATGTACTGGCTCAAAACAACAGGGAAAAAAAAGGGGGGACCGATTTTGGCCTGCAAGACCAAAATGCTCAACAACAAGCCCGAACAACAAAGTCAAACTCTAAAACACCTACAACATGGCCTTCACAAGCACATTTAAGGAAAGATGATAACAACATGGGCTAATTCTTCGTTGCAAGAGTGTTTAATGCAGTATGGGCCTCATTCCCTTGACTGGTCAATCACCTTTTTCCAAGTTCTTTATATATTGTAACTTCTCATTTTTAAGAGGGGAATCTCTCAACTTTGTATGGCAATGTTAAGCACGAGATATACTGAGATGGGGGTGAATCAGTGTATCATATATCTTATTAATCTTTTCTTAACCAAATTCCACTTAATCAAACATTCAAGATATGCAATAAAACTCAAACAATAAACACCACATAAGATAGAGAGAGACACCAGATATAACGTGGAAACCCAATGTGGGAAAAACCACGAAAAACAATTTCAAGTATATGAATGAGCACCAACTCAAACAATATTCGCAAGCCAAGCTTGCAGGAGCACCATACCCCTTTGCCGAGCACCAACCCAGCTACTATTCGTGAACACCAACCCACAAGAGCACCAAACCCCTTTGCCGAGCACCAACCCAGCTACTATTCGTGAGCACCAACTCACAGAAGCACCAACCCCTTTGCCGAGCACCAACCCAGCAACAATTCGTGAGCACCAACCCACAGGAGCACCAACCCCTTTGCCGAGCACCAACTCAACAATTCGTGAGCACCAACCCACATGAGCACCAACTCCGTTGTGTATACCACACACCTATCTCTCAATGTTGCTATCTCAACAAATGATAGATCAATACATCTCTTTTCTCTCTCTCACCTTTGCTCTTCTAAGCTAGATATAACAAATACAAATCATATTCATCCTTCATAATTGCTCTTCTAAGCTAGATATTACAATATCAAATCAACATCTATCTCTCATATCTACAAATGGCTTCTCAAGCCTTTATTTATAGCTTTCCAAATGACCTTTGGCCTTTCCCCTTTGTGACCCTTCAATCCTCATGGAAAATGGCGCCAAACTTGTATGACCCTTCATATTCAAGCCTTTGAAAAGTCATGTGGTGACCCTTCATGATAAAAAATGTCCTTCCCTCTTTTGTCCTCATCTTGGTGACTTTTCGTATTCCTTAAAGTGTCCTTTCATGAGAAATTGTGCCCTTCTTTTGTCTTCACTTGGTGACTCTTGGAATTCCCCAATATGACTCTTTATGGAAAAATGCGTCCCATCCTTCTTTTGTCTTTATCCCGTGGCTCTTTGAGTTCTCCATGGGCCCTTCTTTTGTTTCATATGCAACCAAAAATATATTCGTTAATATTAAATAAATATTAACTCATATTAGCCAACATATATTTATTACAAACAACATTAAATGCAATGGGGCCTTTATCACCAATAATGTTAGACCTTTGACATCAATGACAATATTTCCAACAATCTCTCCTTTTGTCATTGATGGCAATCTCAATCCTGAAACTGCCACAACCTATCACCTGCACTTACTGTCATCTGAAAACATACAGTAACTCCCCCTTACTGTAGCAACTTGTACCTGTTCCCTGTACCTATTTCTTGCACCTATACCTGTACCTATTATTCTCCCCCTTTGACATCAATGGCAAAGGGCCTACCTGGAGCAAACACTTAGCTCCCCCTCAACTGATGTTGAACATCAATGGCAGGAAGTAATAAAAATTACTTCCAACTCCTCTCGCCGATCTTTGAATGTATCCTTTGATTGTGCCTTTGAGAAGATATCTGACAAAACATATACATTGTTCCCTGTCCTTTAAGCATCTGCAATCAACTCATTTGAATCTTTTCTTCTAATCTCACAACCTTCTTTATGAAACTTTAATGTGTATCTGTGATCACATATTTTACTAACACTCAACAGATTATGCTCAAGACCTTTTACATATAAAACATTCTTAGTCTTAGTTCTACCATAATTCAAACTTAAAGTACCTTTTCCGGCTATCCTGAGAGTGGTTTTATCTTCAAATCTCACTGTACCACCATTGATATTATTTAGAGTTGTGAACTTACTTTTATCACCTGTCATATGCCTCGAACATCCGCTATCAATTAACCATGGCTGATCTTTACCTCTTACATGCAGAGCTGTCTGAACCATCATAGAATCTTCAGGTTGTTTCTTCTACCATGAACATGTCTAAGCCTTCTTCTTGATGAATGGAGCTTTGAAAATCTGATCCTTCTTGACTGACTCGAACACGCTTCTATAATACTAAGCTTTGTGTTCGAAGTTGTTGCACTTGTAGCATACTATGGTCTCTTCATCAAAGCTTGATAGAGGAGCAAAAGAGTTGTGGCTTCTGCTTGACTCTGCTTGACTTTCCTTCTCCTTATTTCTAAAATTGTTAGCTCTTTTTCTACATTCTAATTGCTTGTGACCATATGCATTACAATAAAAACAATAGCTATAAAAATAAGACCTGTCTGTATATCTCTGACTTGATTGTCTTTTGTAGCTTTGTTCTCTCCAGCCTTCTTTGTTTGAAATGTCCTCTGTATTTTTCACTTCTCTCTTTTTTGTTTCTTTTTTTGTAAGAGCTTTAGCATAGGTCTTTTTCTTTTCAAATCCGATCCCTGTCTTATCTGAATTTGTTTTTTGACTTTCCAATATCTTATTCAGCATGTTAGTGCTATCTTCAAATTTTGAATCACTGACTACTTTTGAAATATTTCGAGCCAATTTTTTTTTTTTTTGAACTTTCTTTTTTAATAATTTCCAATTGCAATCAGTAGGGCAATACACAATAGTTAGAGTTAGTCTATAACCCAAATGATGCTGAAGTAACTCTAACCAGAATGTACACCAATGTTCCGAAGAGGCCAAGGTGTGAGCATTGGTCAGAGGATCTGAATGCAGAAACAGAACTGGAATGAACTCTAACCAAGAATGGCGCCGATGATGGCGAGCATATGGTCAGAGGATCTTCTACTACTACGAGTACTGAAAAAAACTCAACACCAAGTATGTGCCACCTAGTCCAGTATGGAGTGAGGCGACCATATGGTGGAATACTAAGAATTACAATGTTTTAAAGAAAATAGTTCTGATGCTGAAAGTACTCAACACCTAGAATGTGATTTCTAACCCGGAGTGGGAAAGTAGCTACCATAGGGCGGAGATAAAGTAAATACAATAGCAAATACTGAAAGTAGAATTGAGCATTATAATTTGATAGAGCAAGATCATAAACTGTTGTTAGTACTACTGCCAGCTTACAATATGTTAGACAATGTCTTGCTATCAATACAATCGAAAAGTAATAGAGATGCAACGATATTTATAAGATTCTGTTCAATGAAATAAGAAGATTAAATCAGAAACTGCAATATTGAGGCCAACCTGATAATCTGATTTTTTGACAGTCTTGTATTCCTTGAGCATGAACAACAGCCCTGAAACTCACAGATTCATTCACAACTTGCTCCAAACTTAATCAAATCTCATGAGATGGATTGCATAATGATCCTAGTATGATGGCGACCCACTTAGAACACTGAAAGCTGATCAAAACCCTCTATTTAATTTATGCACGAAAATCAATGCAAGGGCAAACGGTACAGCCCAACAAGAGGGGCGATTTGCTTTTAAAAATCACAAAAGTCCTTAAAAATTCCACAAATTACAGAAAAGGGGCACCCAATACCAACAAAGAGAATTAGCCAATACCCACAATGAAATTTTTGGTCTTTTTTCGATTTATGAACAAAACACAGCCTGCTGTAATGAATATGACAGTCCTAAATTTCTCATAATCTGATCAATAAAACACACACTATATACCATGCACAAATCCTGCATACAAAACAATCAAACTACACTATCTCACCACTAGTCGCTATCTTTCAAGCGAGAAGCAATGCCAAGCTAGGAGGCTTTCATTCCTTGAAGCAATCCCAAGCCAATCCAGCAGCATAACATTCATGTAGTTCAAGATAATGAAATGAGAGCACTCTTCCTCTTTTTATACTTTTCTAACTGGGAGTCTCTAAAATCCTCTTGTATATGGGATAAAACATGAGAGGGAAAATAATATAATCCTCTTTAATTCTTTTATCCAACCTCAACATTAAGTCGTTGAGCCTAGGCACCTAGGTCCAAAATTAAATAATAATGTTTAATTTACGGACTTTAAAACAGAGACCAAGATGATGTTAGAAACCAATGATCTATAGCTCGTTGGAAAGGTCTTGACAAAACGAATCCAACCCCACTCTAAAAATCCCGTTTCGGTGCCAATCTCGAACTTACTAAAAATAGAAAGTCCCTGAAAGTGCTATGTGTGCCAAGTAAAACATATCACCGCGAAGCTTTCAGAAAACCCAGAAGGAATCCGCAATCCAAGTTCAACATTTCCAAGTGCAAGCTCCGCAAAAAGATGAAAACGTCTTCCAAGAAGTTTGGAAACCCTGATTCGAGTTTCTGCTTAACCTATGAGTTCCCAAAAATAAGCTAAATCCAAAAAAAGAGCATAGGGCTAAATTGGGGACATTACAGTCCGCCCTTCCCAAAATTGCTTGTCCTCAAGCAATGCCACCACAACTCTAGAAAAACTCAAACTGCACCCAACCAAACCAAGTACAATCCCAGGGTCCCATATCCATCTGAAGGAGGACCCACCATCCTGATGTTGCACTACTCTGATCACAATAGTGAAACCATAGTGGCCAAAATGCTCTGAGTCAGCAAAATCAACAATGCCATTGTCTATCATAAACCTAGGCATTGGAAAAGATAGTCTACTCAACTCAAAATTGTAATCCTTGGCATATCTCCTCAAGGTATCCAACACAGCCAAAACTGCAAATGTGACCTCTCCAAATCTTCTTGCAAAGAGGAAAGTAATCCTTTGCAAGAGCTCATCAAACTCAAACTCATGACTCCACATGAATGTACTATGCCTCCCTTGAATTTTTCTGATGCAACCATGAGGATTTCTGAAAACTATTACAGTTCCCACTCCAAGAGCCTCAAAATGGTGAACCAAGGCATGTGAAAGATCGTTGTCCGGAACCCACACTGAGAGTAAACTGTCAAAGTTTACATCACAAACCTTCAAAAGATGAATTTGGAGAGTAGGAAAGGTGTGAAGGAACAAATAATTGTTGTTGATCAAGGCTGGGACCAACGTAGTGCAATCTGATTCTAGAGTCCTACACAAGGAAAAACAACAACACCAATCAAATTCCCAAATGTGAGCTTGTGAGATGAGCATCGAGTTGCAAGTTGACACCTCCAAGGTGGCTGGAAAACAAACTGGAGCAATGTCCAACTGAAAATTACCACCTTTTTGGCAAGAAGTGAAGAACCAGTTCCCCTGAATGAGAGTAACTCCCCATGTAAGGTGGCTGGTCTGTCTCCAACCAACAAACTCATATCTCAAAATCTGCCTTTGTCTAAGCCGATAATCACTTCCATGAGCAACCATCCATTTATCTCTCCAACCCATACTCAAAATTTCTCTCCAATCGATTGTTTGATGAACAAATGGGTCCATCAAGTGGTTGGTAAAGAAAAGAACATCACCCAAAGGTTTGAAAATTTGATCACTGTCCCACCAAAAATTATTCTTTTCACAATCCATAAATTCCATCAACCCAAATTGAGAATCCCAAGCATGGATACCCAACTGAATTTAATTTTCAACACAATGCAAATAAAGCTCAATGCGTACCCAAGTGCTAGTCAGAACCAAGTGCATTCTCACGAAATTGGTGTCCCCTCTAGTGAATCTTTGAAGCTTAAACATGAAAGCTTCAACAACATTGGAGTATGAAACATAGAATGAATTCAAATTCAACTCCCAAAGCTGACTGGTATGAGCCCAAACATCATTCCACCCAAGGGATGGATCGTCAATAGTGCAAACACCAAGCTCAGGTCCACCTTTCTCCCATTGCTTATGAGTAGTAGGTCTGAAATCTTCACTCCTTGCTGCTGTAATGAAGTTACCAACAGCTATCACAACTTGTCTCATCAACACCTTGATGTCATAGATGTTGAAAATACCTTGCTTCGACACTTCCCATATGGACTCTTCATCCTCAAACCCACTCATGCATTCATTACTAATCAACAAACTTGGCATATTCTCATGGAGTGATAACAAAGCACCATTAGCCGGAGGTTTATACTCGACCTCTTGTTTGGTTTCTTCCCTACATGACTCTTTTTGCAAATCAAAGAAAGGATTGTCATAAACTTGGAAGCCCTCTTTTCCATTTTGCTGATCCAAATCTGTATTTGCAACTTCAGTCTTTCTTGTGAAACCTTCTAGGTCAAACTCCTCTCGAAGACTATCAAGCTCACCTATTACTTGCTTGATTTCTTTGGCATTATATGCATTCTCTTGCTCTTTGGAAAGTTTGAAATCAACAAATTGGTCTTCCACCTCCGTTAGAGCCAACTGAGTTTCTTTCAACTTGTCCCTTGTTGATTCGAGCTCCAGAGTGAGCTCATCAACTACACTCTCCTTTTCTTGGAAAGCACAAATGGTCTTCTTTACAACTTCAAAGGCGTGATCTCTATCTCCAATCAAGTGCATGTACTCAGACTTCAATGTCTCCAATGAGTCTCTGATAAGTTGCAAACTGGGTAGAACAACTTCATCTTTCACTCCTCTTTGTCTCTCTTCAAGCTGAGCCTTCCAGTAAAGCTCTTCAACCAAGCTATGTGTGCGATCAAACAGGGATAGAGCTTGCACTTCCTTGTTAACGGACACCTTGAATTGATCTTCCCACTCATAAGAATGTGAAGATGGTGAATTGCTGACAGGCTGCAACTGAAAATCAGAACTTTGTTTCTTGCCTTTGCTGCCCTCAAAGTTGCTCCAACCTTCTTGTCTTTCATCCTCAACTAATGGAGAATGCTCAGTGTCATGGAGAGGAACATACTCCACATTTTATTCGACTTTAACCTTGCCATCAACTTCTTGAATTGGTGAATCAGCCGTGTGTTCTAAAACCACTTTAAACCTTTCTTCTTCAAGAGCCATGAGATCTTCTAGCTCTTCATCCACCTCACCGTCTTCTTGTTCAAAGGCTATGGCAGCCCCTAATTTAAACGAAGAATCATTGAATGTCATTCTGAACATTTCGTAAGTAACAACATCCCCCTTGGTGGCTGCAACCAACTTGAAGGGATCACCATGGAACTTTTCAGAGTAAGCTTCTTCATAAAAAACAACTTCTCCTTCTACCTCCTCATAGCTTGCAATGCAAACAATATTTTGGTCTTCATCGGGATCGAAGGGAAACTTATCCCACACAGGTTCTTTGTCATATCTTGAAGCCAACACACCTGGATCCCACATGCTAACAGTTTGATTGAAATGGTCAAGAGAAAGATTCTTATCATGCTCTTCTCGTAGTGATGACTCTTTGAACAAGTCAACTCCCAAATCACTTACGCTGATATTTTCAAAAACATTTCTTTCTAAAGGTTCAGTTTGTTGGTCAAACCCAATGTCACCATCATAATGAAATGAAGAATCTTCAATGCTTGATGTTTTGTAAACTTCTTGGGAAGTTGGGACAGCAATAAGAGGAAAATCCTTCATTACCAAATCTTCAACATGACCTTGTATGAGCTCTTTGAAATCATCTCCAACATCATGTCCACTAATCTTTTCTTCATCACGCTCTAATTTCTTCAAAAGTGGCTTCAATTTTTCCTCACATTGATTAAACAATTCCTTGATCAGCATAGAAGTAATAGGAGAATCCTTTTCTTCACACTCATATGTGTCCAAGAGGAGAGATTGGACATTTGGTGGAATTTCATCTGACTCATTAATGATGAGAATAAGGATTTTTTTCACAGTTGCAATAACATCCTCTTCTTGTTCGCTCCAAGTGGATATGAAGAGGTAATGGAAAAAGTGATAAATCTGATCATGCATATCCAAAGCGAATAGCAAGTTACTTACCCAGAGATCTGAAAGTGTCTTTAAGATAGCAACCCTTCTAGCAAATAGATTGCTTCCAGTTTCATCAAGATCTTGGAAACTTTCTACAATCATATTCAGAATGATTTTCATGGTTTCATCATCATAGGGTGTCATGGGGACCATCATTCTCATCAACTCCATGAAGCAAGAAGAAATCAACAGCTTGATTTCTTCATTTGGATGTCCCAGCCAATAGGGCTGAACTAAAAGGTGAACTGCAAGTGACAATGCCAATTGCATCCATTCAAAAGGTGACTGCTCCACCTGTCTCAAACATTGTTCCAATATTTGAAGATTATTTTTTTCGTCTTCCCTTGACTTACATTCTTTGCCAAGTCTTTTTCCGATCTCAAAAAGTGTTTGTTCCAGCTTTATCTCTTCTCTGTTAGCCATGTTTAACTGCCACTTCTAAACTGAGTTGAACTCTATTCTGACCTCTGGTGTAGAAACTGATTTCTCTATCATTCAACTATCAACTAAACCTTGTTGGGCACAGGATGGCAGGGTCTTGGCTCTGTTACCACTGAAATATTTCGAGCCATTTTTTTTTTTTTTGAACTTTCCTTTTTAATAATTTCCAATTTCAATCAACAGGGCAATACACAATAGTTAGAGTTAGTCTACAACCCAAATGATGCTGAAGTAACTTTAACCAGAATGTACACCAAGGTTCCAAAGAGGCCAAGGTGTGAGCATTGGTCAGAGGATCTGAATGCAGAAACAAAATTGGAATAAACTCTAACCAAGAATGACGCCGATGATGGCGAGGATATGGTCAGAGGATCTTCTACTATTACGAGTACTGAAAAAAACTCAACACCAAGTATGTGCTACCCAATCTAGTATGGAGTGAGGCGACCATATGGTGGAGTACTAAGAATTACAATGTTTTAAAGAAAATAACTGTGATGCTGAAAGTACTCAACACCCAGAATGTGCTTTCTAACCCGGAGTGGGAAAGTAGCTACCATAGGGCGGAGATAAAGTAAATACAATAGCAAATACTGAAAGTAGAATTGAGCATTACAATTAGATAGAGCAAGATCATAAACTGCTGTCAGTACTACTGTCAGCTTACAATATGTTAGACAATGCCTTGCTATCAATACAATCGAAAAGTAATAGAGATGCAACAATATTTATAGGATTCTGTTCAATGAAATAAGAAGATTAAATCAGAAACTGCAATATTGAGGCCAACCTGATAATCTGATTTTTTGACAGTCTTGTATTCCTTGAGCATGAACAACAGCCCTAAAACTCACAGATTCATTCACAACTTGCTCCAAACTTAATCAAATCTCATGAGACGGATTGCATAATGATCCTAGTATGATGGCGAACCACTTAGAACACTGAAAGCTGATCAAAACCCTCTATTTAATTTATGCACAAAAATCAATGCAAGGGCAAATAGTATAGCCCAGCAAAAGGAGCGATTTGCTTTTAAAAATCACATAAGTCCTTAAAAATTCCACAAATTACAAAAAAGGGGCGCCCAATACCAAAAAAGAGAATTAGCCAATACCCCCAATGAAATTTTTGGTCTTTTTTCGATTTATGAACAAAACACAGCTTGCTGTAATGAATATGACAGTGCTAAATTTCTCATAACCTGATCAATAAAACACACATTTTATACCATGCACAAATCCTGCATACAAAACAATCAAACTACACTATCTCACCACTAGTCGCTATCTTTCAAGCGAGAAGCAATGCCAAGCTAGGAGGCTTTCATTCCTCGAAGCAATCCCAAGCCAATTCCGGCAGCATAACAATCCTGTAGTTCAAGATAATGAAATGAGAGCACTCTTCCTCCTTTTATACTTTTCCAAATGGGAGTCTCTAAAATCCTCTTGTATATGGGATAAAACATGAGAGGGAAAATAATATAATCCTCTTTAATTCTTTTTTTCAACCTCAACATTAAGTCGTTGAGCCTAGGCACCAAGGTCCAAAGTTAAATAATAATGTTTAATTTACGAATTTAAAATGGAGACTAAGATGATGTCAGAAACCAATGATCTATAGCTCGTTGGAAAGGTCTTGACAAGACGAATCCAACCCCACTCTAAAAATCTCGTTTCGGTGCCAATCTCAAACTTACTAAAAATAGAAAGTCCCTAAAAGTGCTATGTGTGCCGAGTAAAACATATCACCACGAAGCTTTCAGAAAACCCAGAAGGAATCCACAATACAAGTTCAACATTTCCAAGTGCAAGCTTTGCAAAAAGACGAAAATGTCCTCCAAGAAGTTTGGAAACCCTGATTCGAGCTTCAGCTTAACCTACGAGTTCCCAAAAATAGGCTAAATCCAAAAGAAGAGCATAGGGCTAAATTGGGGACATTACAACTTTATCACTGACTGCTTTCTTAATATTTTCTTTTAAAGAGGCAATTTCAATAACATACCTTTGACATTCTTTTCTTGCTATTTCCAACTGTGCTATGAGGTCTTCTTCATTCTTCTTGGCTTCTTCAAAGTGTGCTTGTAGATCTTCAATCATTTCCTTTGACTCTTATTCATTTTTCTCGATCTGACGCTTTAATCTTTGATTCTTCTTCTGAACAGCTTCTAGCTCTTCTAAGGCACAAATGAGCTCTCCTTCCTTATTCACTTCAACTTCCTCTTCTTCTTGATCATCTTCATGTATGGCCATGAATAGAATCTCTTCTTCTGAATTGCTGACTCCACTATCTTCGTCTGAGCTAGGATCCTTAGAATACAGGCTCTTCTTCTCGAATCCCTTCTTAAATTTGCCTTTGAAATTCTTCTTGTATGTAGGATTTTCTTCTTCATCATCATTAATCTTATCTGGGCATCTAGCTGAAAAATGTCCAATCTTTCCACAATTAAAACATTTAAAAGGTAATTTTTCTTGATATTTCTCTGTTCCTCTTTTTGGCTTGCGAATGAAAAGTGCTCCATTGTCATCTTCATCATCACTAGAACTATCACTTGATTCTTGAATCTTAACTTTCTCCTTTTTTGATGTCTTGAAAGCCGCTTCTCTCTTTGAGGGTTTATCTTATTATGTCCACATCTCATATGCCATGAGAATACCATGAAGCTCATCCATCTTTAGCTTGGCTAAATTCTTCATCTCCTCGATTGCTGAAACCTTTGCATCATATCTCATTGGTAGAGATCTCAAAACTTTTTGCACCACCGTTGACTCATCCAATGTTTTTCCAAGACCTTGAATTTGATTTATGATTTGATCAACTCGCAAAAGATAACTTGCTATATCTTCTTCTTCTTCCATCTTCAAACTTTCAAATTGCCTTCTAAAAGTCTGCAGCTTTAGCTTGCTGAACCTTTCCATCACCTTTGTAAATATTCTCAAGTTTTACCCAAGTTTCATGAACAGATTTACATTGCATAATTTTAACAAATTTAGATTCACATAAACTACATAAAATAACATTTAAAGCTTTAGCATTACATTCACTTGCCTTCTTTTCTGCTGGAGTAATTGCAAATGTTTGCGGCTCTTCATATTCCTCCACCACTGCTTTCCACATATCGAATCCAAGAGCCATTAAATAAACCTTCATTCTCATGCTCCAAAAAGCATAATTCGTCCCATCAAACAAAGGTGCCTTATTTGTAGAAAATCTTTCGTGTGACCCAGCCATCGTGCTTTCCCGATCTACCTTCAAGCTGTAAAACTTTTCAAAAAGGAACCTGCTCTAATACCGATTGTTAAGCATCAGATATACTGAGAGGGGGGGTGAATCAGTATATCATATATCTTATTAATCTTTCTTTAACCAAATTCCACTTAATCAAACATTCAAGATATGCAATAAAACTCAAACAATACACACCACACAAAATAGAAAGAGACACTAGATATAACGTGGAAACCCAATGTGGGAAAAACCACGGAGAACAATCTCAAGTATATGAATGAGCACCAACCCAAACAATATTCGCAAGCCAAGCTTGCAGGAGCACTATACCCCTTTGCCGAGCACCAACCCAGCTACTATTCGTGAGCACCAACCCACAGGAGCACCAAATCCCTTTGCCGAGCACCAACCCAGCTACTATTCGTGAGCACCAACCCACAGGAGCACCAACCCCTTTGCTGAGCACCAATCTAGCAACAATTCGTGAGCACCAACCCACAGGAGCACCAACCCCTTTGTGTATACCACACACCTATCTCTCAATGTTGCTATCTCAACAAATGATAGATCAATACATCTCTTTCCTCTCTCTCACATTTGCTCTTCTAAGCTAGATATAACAAATACAAATCATATTCATCTCTCACAATTGCTCTTCTAGGCTAGATATTACAATATCAAATCAACCTATATCTCTCATATCTACAAATGGCTTCTCAAGCCTTTATTTATAGCTTTCCAAATGACCTTTGGCCTTCCCCCTTTGTGACCCTTCAATCCTCATAGAAATGGTGCCAAACTTGTATGACCCTTCATATTCAAGTCTTTGAAAAGTCATGTGGTGACCCTTCATGATCAAAAACATCATTCCCTCTTTTGTCCTCATCTTGGTGACTTTTCATATTCCTTAAAGTGTCCCTTCATAATAAATTGTGCCCTTCCTCTTTTGTCTTCACTTGGTGACTCTTGGAATTCCCCAATATGACTCTTCATGGAAAAATGCGTCCCATCCTTCTTTTGTCTTTATCTCGTGGCTCTTTGACTTCTCCATGGGCCCTTATTTTGTCTCATATGCAACCAAAAATATATTCGTTAATATTAAATAAATATTAACTCATATTAGCCAACATATATTTATTACAAACAACATTAAATGCAATGGGGCCTTTATCACCAATAATACTAGACCTTTGACATCAATGACAATATTTCCATTTTGCGCCTAAGTGGGAACTTGTCTCTTCCTACAGAGTCCGTAGAAAACTTCTTTGCAGAGTCTGTAGAAACACCTGGCAGAGTCCATAGAAACTTTTTGCAAATTTTATAGAAACGCCTGCAGAGTTCGTAGAAATTTCCTGCAGAGTCCGTAGAAACAAGACTTGTGCAAAATAAAAAATGTACTAGCTCAGAACAGCAAGGGAAAAAAAGGGGGGACCGATTTTGGCTTGCAGGACCAAAATGATCAACAACAGGCCCGAACAACAAAGTCAAAATCTGAAGCACCTACAGCATGGCCTTCACAAGCGCATTTAAGGAAAGACGATAACAACATGGGCTAATTCTTGGCTGTAGGAGTGTTTAATGCAGTATGGGCCTCATTCCCTTGACTGGTCAATCACCTTTTTCCAAGTTCTCTATATATTGTAACTTCTCATTTTTAAGAGGGGAATCTCTCAGATTTGTATGGCAAAGCCCTAAAGAAATTTACCTTTAATCAAAAAAAGTGTTTTACCTCTATTTGAGCTCGGGCTTTTGCATATGCCTATGTATTATCTTATGTTCAGTCATTTCTTCTAATGCTTTCATGAGTCTATACCATCATATCTAGTGTATTGCAAATTCTTTTTTGCAGGTCAACAAGAAGTGTCCAGATTGAGGTATAGGCGTAGGTGACCAACTATCCAGCAGTGTGTCCTTAAAACACCTCTGGTAGGTTCCTCTTTATACCTCCATAAAACCCCTTGTTGAAGCATTGATTCAGTTAGTTTCTTATTGAAATGAAGTGTTTGTTTGCTCCTTTTGGTGCAAAGTGTGGTTGAAAGCTGAGTAGACCAACCAATTTTGGTGCATCACCATTTGAGTTAGGTTCTGTTTTATAGTATCATTTTTTATTTTCACCTCCCCATTGTTAGTAGTAGAAATTCAAGGCCTCAAGGTGTATCAAGGGGAGCTAGCCCCTAATCTAGAGATTCATTCCTCAAATTTACCACCCATAGCAAGAGGAATGTCTCCATTGTGCCGCGTGGAGGAAGGGCGCTGAGTATCCTTTCAAAGGGTGCAATCCACAACATCAACAGTTTTTGACACGCTCGGTGGGACTCGAACCCATAATTTCATGATTGGTGCTGGACCTGTTACTGTAAAAATCCAAAAGAAAGAGTTATAATCTAGCATCTGCTGACTCCATCTCAAGAAACTCAATCTCTGGTTAGCGATTACCCTGGCATCCCATGCCTAAGGTCACCACAAGATCTTCTAAAGGTGTCCCTTTCGAATTTGTTGAGCTGCCTTTGAACTCAGCAAAGAGGCTAAGGTTTGCAACTACTCACCCTTACACAGAAAACTATTTTCCCAGACCTGCTATAAAATACACCTACACAAGGAGACCCCGGTTGAATCCTGTCACAGCGATGGCTTTACCTTTTATGGCCTTCAATGGTTAGAGTCCTTTGAACCTTCTGCAGTATGACCCAATTCCAGGGACAACTCTCAAGAGTGTTCCTCCCTTTAGTGGAGAGGGTCCAATCACTGCTATTGAGCATATCATAAACATAGCCAACCTTTGTAATATCCATAATATCACTGAGGAAAATGTAGCCATCAGGTTGTTGGCCTTGTCCTTTAAAAGAAAAGTTTTGGATTGGTATGGGACCTTTCCTATGAATTCAGTTAGTTCATGGAATGAATTAGAGACCCTCCTGACAAATAGGTTTGGGGATAAAAGTGATCAATTGTCTCTAGCTGAGTAATTGACCACTATGAGGAGAGCCCTACATGAATTTATGCAAGATTTTAACACTAGGTTCCAAAAGACTTGGGACAGAATCCCACTTCTAGTGAGGCCAACCCCAAGATATGCTTTCTTTTACTACTTGAAGGCCTTTTATAGTGACATTGTTGTCATGATACAATCCATGGGTGGACATGTTCTACCTGCTGCTTATGAAATAGCCATAGCTGCTGAAAATTGCTTGGTTCAAGCAGGATAGATTCCTAGACCTCATATGCCACTCTTTCTTGATTTGCAACCCTCAGTTCAGCCTACTGTGCCCACTTTAGCTCCTCTGCCTAGTATAGTAGGCCAGCTGCTACCCCTACAAATGATCTCCATGAAGTTAATAGCCTACTGCAGAGTGTTACCAACTATTTAGTTGCCCTCAAGAGGCAACAAGCTCAGAGCTATAGGCTGAATTAAGTATCCCAGCAATTCAAGTAGATAAATAGGCCTCCCTTCCAGAATTATAATCAAAGGTAGGGTCAGATTATACAAGTCAGGCCTTATCAGAGATACAATCCAAATGCCCCTTTGTCATCCAAGGCTCTTGTCCCCACTCAAAATAATTTGGTACAAGAGCAGCCTAATTATCCACTCCTAGGGCATGGCCAAGAGTAGGTTGCTTGTGCCAATGAGCTACCAAATCAAAGTATCACCACACAAGGTGATCAGGTAGCCCAATTCTCAATTTTTGAGGTGTCAACACACCCTGGGATGGACAGCAAATAGGTTCAATCTAATTCCACTCTTATGAACCATGTTAATGCAGTGGAGTGCACCCTTGAGAGAAGACTGAGCTTCTCTCTTCCACACGGCACAATGAAAACTCCTCTCTTGCTTGTGGATCTAGCAAAACTGATGGGAGAGTCTCTAGATAAGGGCTAGCTTCCTTTGATGCATTTGAGTTATTCCAATAATGTTGCTAATACACATATATAATGGAGGGGTTGAAAAGGGAGAAGGATTACTGAAAAATAAAACCTAATGTAAGCTGGTGATGCACCAAACAAGTTTGATCTACTCATACTCACACTTTGAACCATAAGAACACATACATACACTTTAACTAGTAAAAGGACCAGACTGCAGAGAACTTAACAGGGAGGCTTTAATGGAAACACACAGAAAATGAACTTACCACAGGTGCTGTAGGAAAAACACACTGTCTGGTAACCTTCTTCTGCCTCTGCGCTCCAGATACAACTCTTCTTGTTACCTGCAGGAATGGCGCTTTGTTTATACCAGGTGTATTGGTATCAAACTTGTGAGAGCATCAAGAAAGAAATGATTGAACACAAGGTTAACACTCAGACACACTCAGAGATATATCCAACCAAAATAGAGGCAAAAATGCGTATTCTATTGATTCCAGGTGAAAATTGGCAGGGCTTCGCCTTACAATATGAGAGATATCTTTTTGAAATGAGAAGTTACAATATATATAGAGAAAGAGGAGGCAAAAAGTGCCCCCTTTTGGAAAAGACTTTGGCGCCCTTTTACAAGTGGCTTACGTGTGCTGAGCACATTGGGAAGAGGGAGCCGTTGAAAGAGAATGCTGTGTCAGCTCCGATTTTGACTTTAGGCATTTAAAATACATTAAACGTCATGTGTGAAAACATAGGCCGCGCTGATTGTCTGCAAACAAGACCGCCCCTTCAAGACATTCACGCGGTTTGTCTGCTCATCAATGCAAAGTGGAGAAAAATAGGTCGCACCGTTCACTTTTTGCGCTCCTTGATGACCACTTGGCGGAGACTATTTCAACTGTAGGAATAACTCGCCTCCCCTTCACCACTTAGGCTGTTTTGTCCATATTCATAATTGTGTCTCTTCTTGGCTTTGTCTTTTCCTGGAATTTGAGCTCTCGGGGCTATCTTATCGTCCTTCACTGGCTCCTTGGGCTCCTTCATCAGCAGGTCGTTGAGTTCATTCTTAACTTTTGTCTTTTCCCAGCTTTGTCTTTTCCTGGTTTTATCTTTTTGTCATCTCTTGGCTCTTTTGGGCTCCCTTCTTAGCGGTCTCTTCTTTTTGGCCTTAAGGCCTTTGAATTCCTTTGGGTTGGTGCTCAAGCATTTAAAGATCAACAACTATTTCATTGCCGTAAAATTGACGTTCATGTGCCCGTTGCCATTTGAAAACCAATGACTATTCTGTTGTCCTGAATTTGACGTCTTTGGGGACGTCATCTAACGTCCGAATTCCAACAGCTAGTTCATGATGCCCAATTTGACGTCTGCGGGCCCGTCACCCCTTTTAATTCCTTCGGGCTTTTGTCTTTGGAACCTCCTGAAGGGAAGGTGTCCCTTCGAGCTGTTGACCATTTTTGGTCCAGCAGGCCAAAATCGGTCCCCTTCTTCCCTAGCTGTTCTGAGCCAGTTGAATTCGGGTTGCACAAGTCTTTCGACAGAAGATGAACCAGTTCAAAGAATGAAAGGGCTTTTAAAAAGCTTCTTCGGACTCTTGTCCAAAGAAATTCACAAGGAAAGAGCGAAAAATGATTCAAGACACTTTTCCTTAAGGTTGGAAAAGTGGTTCAACATCGAGGTTCAACAACATGATATTTCCAAGAGTTAAGAATTTTGAACATTGAACCATTGAACCGTTGAACCATTGTTGGTTCAATCAGTTGGTTCAATCAGTCAGTTCAATCTTTTGGTTCAACCAATCAGATCAAGTGCTTGGTTTGACGACTCGGTTCAAAGGCTTGGTTCAGTCGGCTTGGTTCAGTTTAATTGGTTCAATGGGTTGGTTCAAAGGAACGGTTCACTCAGTTGGTTCAATGTTTGGTTCAACCGAACGGTTCAATCAGAAGGTTCAAGAGAGTTCCAGAAGGACAAGTGCCCTTGCGGAGGGCAGTCAAGCGCAATATGAACCATTCCAGTGCCCTTGCAGAGGGTAGTCCCGGACCCAAGTGCCCTTGTGGAGGGCAGGGAACACTTGCAAAGAGATCACAGAGAAGGCCGAAAGGTTAAGTTTTTCTTCAGAGAAATTGTTAAAGGTAGAAAATGATTTCTTTCGGACTTTTGTCTGAAGGAAATCCTTCAGACAAAAAGTCCGAAGAAATTTGGGAAAAGCCGTGGGAAAAAACCTGAAGAAGAATTTCAAAGGAAAGTAAGTGACCGAAATAATTCTTGTGGACATTTTGTCCGTGGAAAAATGGCCAAAAGGAAAAGCCCAAACAAAGGCAAAACAGAAGGAAAGATATCCTTCAGACTTTTTGTCCAAAGGATTTCCTTCGGACAAAAGCCCGAAGAAATTCGGCCACCAAAACTATGAGGACCCAACTAAGACAAAAGTTCGACCAGAACAAGAAAGCCGAAGGAATTGCCAAGGAGGGTGACGAGCCTGAAGACGTCAAAATCAAGCATGGTGAACTAGCCGTTGGAGGTTCAAACACCCAGTGATGGGTGCGCAGACGTCAAATTTAAGGTGGTGAAATAGCCGTTGATTTTGAAATGCTTAAGGACAGGCTATGAATGAACTTAGCGACCCGCCGAGAAGATAGCCCCCGAGGGCCGAAGGAGCCAGAAAAGACAGCTAGGAAGAGACAGTGCAGAAATGGACAAAACAATCCAAGTGGCAAAGGAAGGTGTCTTCTCAAGGAGTTACTCCAGTGGTTGACACAGTATCAGCCAAGTGGTCATCAAGGGGCGCAAACAGTGAACGACGCGCCCTGTTTTCTCCACTTTACATTAATGAGCAGACAAACCGCGTGAATATCTTGAAAGAGCAGTCTTGTTTGCAGAAAAGAGGCATGGCGCATGTTTTCACATTAATGTTTGAATGCCAAAGTCAAAACACGGGCTGACACAACATTATCTATCAAGCGACTTCCTCTTCCCGATGCTCTCAATGCACATGGGCCAACTTGTAAAAAGGCGCCAAAGTCTTTTCTTCCTCTCTCTCTATATATTGTAAAATTCTCATTTGAGAAAGGGATCTCTTAGCCTGTAAGGCAAAACTCTGACCAAAAATCTCTTGAATTGTAAGGCGGAGCTCTACCGGATCTTACCTTGAATCAAGACTTAGCAATTCTTACCTCCATTTGAACTTGCACTCACGCATATGTCTATGTTTTCATTTTGTGTTAAGTCATTTTCCTTTATGCTTTCACAGAACGATTCTAGCATGTCTAGTGCATTGTGAAGTTTCTTCTTTTGCAGGTCTGCCAGAAGTGTCTCCAGCAGGAATATAGGCGCATGTGAATAGGCTGCCATAGTGTCTCAGAACACCTTTGATAGTTCTTCCTCCCTGTATCTCCAGAGGACCCCTAGCTCACTGATGTAAAAGAGTTTCTCATATCAAATGAAGTGTATATCAGCGTGTTCTTGGTGAAAAGTGTATGCTCAAGCTAAGTAGATCAACTTTTTAGTGTATCACCGTTTTAGTTTAGGTTCTGTTTTTTAGCATCCTTCTCTCTTTTCACCCCCCCATTGTTAGCAATAGGAAATCCAGGACCACAAAGATACATCAAAGGGAGCTAGCCCTTATCTAGAGACTCTCCCCCCAGTTTTGCCAGACCCACAAGCAAGAGGGGAGTTTCCATTGTGATGCGTGGAAGACAAGAGCTCAGTCTCCTGTCAAGGGTGCAATCTGCCGCGTCAACACGGGCCTTGAGAAAGGTCCTTTTGGCAGCCGAGAGTCCCCCGCAAGGGCACTTGCCTTTCGGGGTCCTTCGGGCTCCTTTTGTTCTCAAATCCTTCGAACAAAATGTCCAAAGGAATTCCTTCAGACATTTTTCCCAAAGGAAACCTTTCTTTTGTGTCTTTCCCGCTTGCCACTTCCTATCGGGATTTTCCTTTGGGAAACATTCCTTCGGACATTTTGTCCAAAGGATTTCCCTTGTGAAATTTTGCCACGAAAAATCTTTCCAAAAGATATTGTTCTTTGCCTTGTGAAGTTCTTCAAACAAAATGTCCGAAGGAATTCCTTCGGACATTTTGCCTGAAGAAATTCAACCTTTGTCTTATCTTTTGCCTCAGCATTTTTGAAAGAAAAACTCACCCTTTTGATTCTTCCGCAAGGGTTCCCTGCCCTCCGCAAGGGCACTTTTGGGTCCGGAACTGCCCTCCACAACCTGCTGGAATGGTCCAGTTTGAACATGACTACCCTCCACAAGGGCACTTATCCTACGGACTTTGGAAGAGACTTTTGAACCTTTCGATTGAACCTGAACCCTTTTTTGGAGTTTAATGGTTCAACCGTTCAATGGTTCATCACTGTGTCCTGCAAGGAGTCGCGTTCATTCAATTGACCGCTTGAACTAAACCGTTTGAACCAAATGACTTGAACTTACTGATTGAACCAACTAGTTGAACCAAATGATTGAACTGGCTAGTGGAACCAACTGATTGAACCAACCCAACTGAACCAACTGATTGAATGTTCAAGTTTAAAGTTCTTGGAAAGATCATGCCATTGGACCCCGATGTCGAACCACTGAACTGGTTCCTCCTTTTGCCGAAAGACTTGTGCAAATCAAATTTGAACTAGCTCAGAACAGTAGGAGAAGAAGGAGACCGATTTTGGCCTGCAGGGCCAAAATGGTCAACAAACCACTTGGAAGAGGAGTTCTATGCAATCAACTATGTGGGGAGCACAAATAATCAAGATGATTGTGTTGCAGCCATCCCCAGGTCCAAGAAGAGAGCTATGGAGGAAGCTCAAGCAGCTACTCAAGCATCTGCAACATCTCTTTTATCACAAGTAAATCAGAAATTTTCCAATTGCAGACCACCATTTGCAGCTTCAACTCCTCAGTTTGCACCACAAGTTATAAATGTCCCAGAGGAAAACTCAAAAGTGGGCAATCCTTTGATCAATGTGGTGGACCAAATGAAGAAGTTGCACATGAACATCTCATTATGGGATTCCTTAGCAATGCTCGGGCAAAAAGATATACTCCAAAAAGAATTGCATGGGCTAAGTGAGCAAGTTGTCCCAGCAAAGGTTGATAATGTGTTGATAGTGAATGGGGCTCCTCCCATGGGAGGTCAAGCAAAGAAGGATGAAAAAGTCCCTCATTTTTATCTATTTTAAATTATTGGTGATTTTTTGGTCCACAATTGCATCATTGATAGTGGAGCAAGCACCTCAGTTATGCCCAAATGCATATCTAACAAGTTAGGACTCAAATATGAGCAATTGGCTTCAAATATGAGCAAATGACCAAAAAAGTTTTGCAGTTGGATGGATCACCAGCCGAGACCTTGGGAGTGGTAAGAGGCTTGAATTTAACTCTCCATGCTTGTCCAACCTTCTCAATTCCCCATGACGTGGTAGTGGCAGAGGTTCCCCTTTACTTCGCTATTCGCTTATCCAGGGATTTCACGTCCAAGATAGGTGGGTACTTGGTAGGAAATTGGTCTTACATGGTTTTTAGGATGAAGTATGGAACGAAAGTGAAGATTGAGTCAGAGCCCATCCACAAAGATCACCTGGAGCCATACTCACCCAAGTCATCGAAAGTCAATTATGCCATCATTGATGAAGAACTCCAGGTAGACCAATCCCCATCATCTTCCCTTGTCGGAGTTGCTGACCTACTAGATGAATGGGGAAATGACAATTTTGAGCATGATCCTTACAATTTCATTGAAGAGGAAGGTCTTGGACTTTACTGTATGCATGAAAAAAATACTTTCATGCCAAGTTTGATGAAGGCAAACCAAGAGCGCTGTGGTTTGTGGCATCTTTTCTTTGACATATCTAGAAACAAGTTGGGCGCTGGTGGTGGAGTAATGTTGGTTTCACCTTTAAAAGAAAAATACTTCTCAGCTTTCAGGGTCCAGTTCTCTTGCACTTACAACGTGGTGGAGTATGAATCTCTTGTTCATGGTTTAGAGTGGGCAAGGAAAAGAGGAATCAAAGAATTGCAAGTGTTCGGAGACAACGAGTTGATTGTGAACTAGTTGAGGTGTCAAAACTTGACCAAAAACTCCCTACTCATGTTTTACAAGCAAAGGGTGTGGGACCTCATGGAGAGCTTCACTACTTTCAACATCACTTCCATCCCAAGAGAGGAGAACAAGCATGCAGATAGACTAGCAGCAGTTGTTGCTCAGTTTGATATTCCCAAAGAGGTGAGACAAGATAGCAAACAACACCATTTAAAGCTGATAAGGAGGCCCTCCATACCAGACAATATCACCAATTGGTAAGTGTTTGACAGCGACCAGCAGATAGCACTTTTCTTATAGGAGGACGCTGAGTTCATTTCTGAGAATCAATCCAAGCTGCAACAACAGTATAAGGGGCAGATTGTTCAGTTGAAGACCAACAAACTTCTTAAAGGTTTGGTCACTCTTGAGAGATCTTCAATGAGGATGACCAACTCAAGAGCAACAAAGCAAGCATGACAACCAAGAAAGAGAATTATGAAAGTTCAGAGATATTCTAGGATAGGCTGCTTGCACTTGGGAAGGTATGTACCAATGAAGAAAGGCATGCTTTCGTTACGTTATGCCAAGAGTTTGCCGATGTCTTTGCTTGGGAGTATGGCTTTTTGAAGGGCTTTGACCCAAGCTTGGACCAACACGCCATTGAGCTAGAAGAAGGTGCCAAACCCATCAAGCAAAAACAAAGGCCAATCAATCCAATGATTGAGCCTCTCATGAGAAAAGAACTCACCAAGCTGATTGAGTCCAAGATCATCTTTCCTATCAAACACACTTCTTGGCTGGCCAATTTGGTCCCCGTTAGGAAGAAGAATGGGGAGATCAGATTATGTGTAGATTTTAGAGACCTGAATAGAGTCTCATTAAGATATCACTATCCCCTACCAAGTATGGAGTAGATTCTCTAGATGGTGATAGGCAGTGAAATATTCTCCCTCCTGGATGGGTACTCCAAGTACAATCAAATTCTGGTGCAAGATTGTGACCAGTACAAGACAACCTTCACCAAGTGGAGAACTTTTGCCTATAGGAAGATGCCATTCGAACTGTCAAATGCTGGAGCTACCTTCCAATGAGCTATGGATATGGGTTTCCAAGGTTTGATAAATGACATTGTGTTGGTTTATCTTGATGATGTGACAGTCTTCTCCAAGGAGGCAGGTCAACATCTGAAACACTTGAGGCAAATCTTTGAGAGGTGTAAAGAGTTCGGCATCTGTCTCAACCCTAAGAAATGTGTGTTTGCTTTCCATGTCGTTTCAAAAAAGGTCTTGGCCATTGATTCGAAAAGAGTGCACGCCATCTTAGCATTGTCCTTGTCTAAACATAAGAAGGGTTTGCAAAGCTTTTTTGGCAAAATAAACTTTATAAGGAGATTCATCCCTAATTTTGCTGAACTGGTCAAGCCACTAACTTCCATGCTGAGGAAGGATGAGACATTCACGTGGATAGCAAGGAGGAGAGAAAGCTTCGAAGGCATCAAGCAAGCTATCGACCAGGCTCCCACCTTGACTAGTCTAGACTTCTCCAAGGGCTTCAATCTCTACACCTTTGGGAATGAAGAGGTAATCTCTGCTATGCTCACTCAAACGAATGGTAAGAATTTAGAACCTCGCATTTTTTAGCCAGGGCTTAGAAGGTTACGAGATTAGGTACACATGTTGAGAAGCAAGTGCTTGTAGTCATACGAAACCTAAAGAAATTCAAACATATGTTGTCTAATAACAAGATTCACATCATGGTGCCACATCCTAGTGGAAAGGACTTCTTGTTGAGCCAAGACTTGAATGAGAAAAGGGCACGGTGGATCACCAAAGTAATGGAGTACGATGTGGAGATCAAGACCACCAAGCTGGTAAGGGGAAGAGGATTATGTGAATACCTCGCTACAGACTTCATAGAGCTGAAGGAAGATGTCTTGGTACTCCATGATGAAGCTACAGCAGAAGTACCTACAATCATGAAGAGCTGGGCACAAGACATGGTTCATTTCCTTCAAACTGGTAAGTGTCCGCAAGGTTTTGATAGAACTAAGAGGAGTTATTTCAGTCTCCAATCTCTTCCTTATGTCTTGATTGATGGAGTGTTGTTTAGAAAGGACTTTTCAAGGGTACTCTTGAGATGCATCAATTCAAATCAAGTCAATAGGGTACTGTTCAAGTTTCATTATGGGCCAACTGGTGGTCACTTTGCTCCCAAAGCCACAGCTGTAAGGATTATGAGGGTTGGCTACTTTTGGCCCACTTTGTTCATAGACACTCATGCTTGGGTAAGGAGATGTCAAAAATGTGTTTTCTTTGATGGGAAGCAATGGCTGGCTGCAATGCCTCTACATCCTATTCAAGTGGAATAGTCATTCATGTAATGGGGTTTGGACTTCATAGGGAGGATCAACCCTCCTTCTAGTGCTGGCCACAAGTCGGTCTTGACTACTACAGATTATTTCACAAGATGGGTAGAAGCCGTCGCTTTGAAGGAAGCCAATGAGAGCACAGTCCTGGACTTCTACGAAGGCATAGTGATGAGATTTGGGGTCCTAGCCACAATCTTTTTAGACAATGCATTGGCTTTCTTGGGAACAAAGACAAGTGAGTGGGCATTAAGATATGGCATCTATCTCAGCACTTCCTTCAACTACTACCCACAAGGGAATGCGCTGGTTGAGTCCAAAAATAAGAACTTTGTTAGGATCATTAAAAAGACAATGGAGGAAAATCAAAGGACTTGGCATGCTAAGTTGAAGATGGCTCTGTGAGCAGATAAGATCACTCCAAAAAGGGCGGTTGGCAATTCACCATACACACTTGTGTATGGAAGGGAAGCTAGACTTCCTATTTCACTTGAGTTACTAGCCTTTGATCTTGCCCATCAGCTGCAATTGGCGGAGAGCAATACCCTGGAGGTCAGGTATTGTGAACTAATGGAGCTTAAAGAGGCAAGAGACCAAGCCATGGATGCATTGATCAGCCGCCAACAACAAAGAAGCGTTTTGACAAGAGATCTTTGTCAAAAGGTTTCTCAAAAGGTGACATTGTCTTAAAATGGGATGAGGACCAAGCCAAACCTGGAAGGCACAAGAAGTTTGACGCCTTGTGGAGTGGCCTGTATGTCATCACCTAATGCAAGAAACATAATGCATTCTAACTCTCCAAGTTGGATGGTGAAGAACTACATATCCCAGTCAATGGGATATATCTTAAGCATTATCACTAACTTTATCTTGTTATGTACATAGTTTCCCTATCTTTTCCTTGTTTTCCCTAAGTGCTTTTATGCATATCTGTAGTTTTTTAGCCTTGTGTGTGTTTCCTTTATCATTTGGGGTAAACTTTATTGGTTCGTAGGTTTTTAAAGGTTATTGCTAGCCTTTCAAGCTACATCTTGACTCCATGCCCAATGGACCTTTAAGCCACCAGTCTTTTCAATCATAGCAGGCATGCTTCCCCTGTGAATCACCAAATGTGTTGACCAATTTTGGTCCTGCAGACCAAAATTGGGCACCCCTCTTTCCTTTTCTTTGCAGGGTCTTTTAGCCCAAGTTCTGACAAGTTCATCATGTAGCTGCCTTGTGAACTTTTCTTTGACAGGGTTTTTTCCATGAAAAATCCAAGTGTTTCCTTCTTCTGGTTTCCAAGTGCTTTAAGGTCTGGCAAGCATGATTTGATTTGAAACTCATTTTGATCTTGGATGCTTAACAAGGCAAACAGGTTACTTCAGAGGGCTTTTTATCTGCAAAACAGACCAAGTTCAAAGGGCCAGGGGTCGTTTACAAAAAGTCTGAAGGGTAGGCACCCTCGTGGAGGGCACTTAGGTACCAAACAAGGCCTTTGCAATTCTTCCGAAAGGTGACTTAGAGGCCAAGAAGCCCTTGTGGGAGGCAAAGAATCAGCAAAATGGACCTTTTCAAAAATCCCAAAGGGCAACCTTGGGCTCAAGGTGTCCTTGTGGAGGGCAAATGGTCGAAGCGAAATGTCAAGGCAGAAAGCCCAAAAAGGACTTGCCCTTTGGGAAACTTGACAGGGCAAAGAGAGATTTCCTTCAGACATTTTGTCTGAAGGAAATCCAAAGAACACCCAAGGAATGAATATCTTCGGACAAAATAGCTGAAGGAATTCCTTCGAACATTTTGTCCGAAGAAATTCGACAAGTGAAGAAAGCCAAAAAAATTTGAAAGACAAAAGTACAAAAAGTAGGTGCCCTTTTAGAGGGCACTTGGCCTTGAAAAGAGGACCTTTTCATTTTTTTCGAAGGGTCGCTTTCCCTTCGGAAAAGTCCATTTGCATAAAAGCCGAAGGAATTGCCAAAGGGGGTGACAGGCCCACAGACGTCAATTTAAGGTAATAAGCTAGCCATTGGAGGTCAAATCTTTGGTGACAAGCCCTTGAATGTCAAATTCAGGGTAGTGATATAGCCATTAGATTTCAAATGAGGTGAGGCCCACGGACGTCAAATTTAAGGTGATGGGTTAGTCGTTGGAGAGAAGCCAAAAAACAATTCTTTCAGACAAAATGTACGAAAGGATTATTTTGGACATTTTGTCCAAAGGAACTCATAAGTGGAGGCCTAAAGGGTTGTCAAAGGGGGGTTTTCAAAAGTGGCAAGCACAAGGGAAGAATTCCTTCAAACAAAATGTCTGAAGAAATTCAAAGGCCCGAAAATCCAAAGGAAGACTCAGCGACCCGCCATTGAAGGAAGTGCCCTTCGGAAGAATTGTAAAGGTCCACTTCATTGATCAAGTGCCCTTTGCAAGGGCTTTTTGTCCTCAAAAGTGTCTTTCATAACTTTTGAAAGGGTCTTGCCATCGACCGAGTGCCCTCCGCAAGGGCTTTTTATCCTCAAAAGTGCCTTTCGGAACTTTTGAAAAGGTCCTCACACCGACCAAGTGCCCTTCACAAGGGCTTTTTATCCTCAAAAGTGCCTTTCAAAACTTTTGAAAAGGTCCTAACACTAACCAGGTGCCCTCTGCAAGGGCTTTTTGTCTTCAAAAGTGCCTTTCAGAACTTCTAAAGTGGTCCTGACACCTACCAAGTGCCCTCCGCAAGGGCTTTTTGTCAAAATTGGCTTTCGGAAGAATTGTAGGGTACCCGGGCTTTTTGAAGGGCACTTGGGCTTTTTGAAACTATCCTTCAAATCTTTTGTCTTGACTTGAAAACCATAAAGTGAACCAACCCGAAGGGTTACATACCCTTTGGGACTTTTGAGCCTCTCCTTCCTCGGGCTCATTTTCCTTTGCATCCGAGGCTAAAGGTTATCTTTTATCCACCACACACCATTGCATATGGACAATTGCTCCAACATCCCTCTAAATTGATTTTGTGCAACAATACTTTTCTTTATGGGGATCTAAGGTTCTCAACCCTTCCTTTGGTGCATCCTCCACTTAGAGCATAATAACAATTGTGCTCTCTTTAGGTTTCTTATGGGCCCTTGTTTTTGTGTAGGCTACTCTTACACCTTGTGCACCTTGTTATGCTCTCGCTGGCTCTTGTGGAATGATATACAACTTGCCTTCACCTGTTGTGCTCTATTATAGCTGAGTTTCTTCTAGGCTTTGCTCCTTTGTTGTTGCTTTGGCACAATAACCTTATTCTCCTTTGCTTCTTATGCAACTTCTTTACCCAACATTCTCCTCAATGCATTTCGATATCAGTGTTGGATCGCACTTTTTAAACTTTTTAATGTTGTCATAAAGGGCTCCTTCTGACCTCCGCATTGCTCCCATGATGGATACTCGTATGCATTGCCCTTCATTGCAACATTCTCTTCTTCCCTTTGGGGGCGAGGCTTTACAGGTTACTTTTTGCAACTTTTGAGTCTTCTAAATTTGAGATGGACTTGTAAATGCACTACTAGGTTCAGTAGTTTGGAAGCCATATGTTCCCAAATATGCACCCTTTTCTTGCCTTTCCATCTCCTTCTCTAATGTAGATCTCTCTATCCATCAGCTACGCTATCACAAAGACTTTTTTGTGCATACTCTACCTTTATGGAGTCCTTTACACCCTTTAATTTGAAATATTGCTCGACATCCAATTCACTCCATCATTTCCTCAGGGCCTTCTTTTTTGGAGAACCTTTGCGCTTGAGCTTCAAACTAATTCTTGATTTACATCATAACCTCTATGGGCTCTTTCCTCCCATGGGTCTGTCCTTGCTTCTCTATGGTATGCTTCCTCCCAACCGTTTTTCTTTTTATCCACGTCGTCCTTTCCTGTAGCATCTGCAACATGGAGGCTATCTCCATTTTCCTCAAGTTTTGCAACTCTGGGTCATGTCTCGTTTTGGCTTTTAGATGAGCCATCTTCTGTGCATTTTGTTCTCTATCCATTTGCGCTCGATGGAAAATAACCTTGTCTAGCACCTTCTACCCATATGTTGATTGGAAGATGCTCTCCCACCTTGACTACCTCATGTCCGATGATCTATCGGCATCTTCATTGCTTTCATGCGATTCATTGTAAACACACTTTTTCTTTGCATATGAACTTCATCACAGTTGGTAATATATTGGTGGTTTCTCCTAATCTACGCATCTGAACTACCTCACATTCAATGATCTCTCTGCATTCCACTCGACTACCTCACTTCTAGCAATTTGTCGATGCTTCACTTCTCCTTTCTAGTGTAATGACTACCTCATGGTCAATCATCTGTCAGTGCCCATACAACACTCCTGTAGGTTGCTTACAACCTCGTAACTTCTTACACTACCTACTGTTGCACTCTCCGTCGTAATTGTACGTAGGCACTTTGCACTAAGGAACCCCTTTATCAAATTCTCCCTCTATGATCCTACTTAGATTGTCTCTACCAAGTGTTCTCTTTGTTTATGTTTCACACTTTCACTATCTAAAAACCTACCACATGGTGGTAAACGATGCTCTACTCGTTGCCTCATATTCAACAATCAGCTAGCCTTCCTTTTGCTAGTTTTTATCTCGCTTCCAAGTTTGTCTTTTCTTCTTGCATCTCTCAAGGTTCATAACCTTGATTTGATATCATAGTGGTGATGGCTGAGATGAGGGGTCACACCTGAAAGGAGATATTAACCACGCAGCCTTCAAAATTACACGCAGTGGATCATGCTAATAAAGCATTTTATTTCTTAAATTTGGGTGTTACAAGACAATATAAGCTTTATAGTGGTATATTGAGCTTTGTGCTCTACTTAGTCTAGTCCTCGGACATAGATATGAGTATCTCTATTTCTCTCTACTATGGTGTCCTTAGGCTATCATTCGCTCATGACTACGAGCCTTCACCTGTCTAGGAAGTTCCTTTTCTCTTTTTCTAGCCTCAAACAATTTTTTGTTGCTTTATGAGATCACTCTAATAAAGTCTCCTCAGCTTCTGAGCGTTACAAATTTTGGACCAAGACCCCCTTTTGTAGTTGCCTGAGCTTTGGTTGCTTTGTTCAATTCCAACACAATTGGCCAACTTCATTTAATGTGGCTCTACGCAAGTCTACAAACCTACCCTAGAAGTAGCATAGCCTTTTACAGACCTTGAGATGGACAAGTAGATCTTGTTAGTCACTTTTGTTATCACATCATTTGCAGTACTAACCTAGCCTAAGGAAAGGCTAACTATAGGTCCTCACAACTAATTGCTTATCCAACTATATTCTACTTTCTCGGGCTTACGTCGAATGCCCTACGCCTAGTTTTTTGCACGCCCCTTTACCTCAAAATATCCTCCATTCCACGTGCCATCATCATCACATATTGGGTACTTTCGAGCTATTTCGTTGGCTGATTATGTTCTAGGTGTATTTGAGCGCTCCTTGATTGTGACTGTGCACTGCTCTAATGTGCTCCCTGGATAAGCTCAACTATTTGTGCATCTATTGCTCAATTTCAAACTTAGCTTTGGTTGCAACTTTCCTTGTTCTTGTGAAGCACACCTTCAGTAAACAACTCTTTCTGCACCACAGTTCTTAGGACTTTGAAGGCCTTGGTTCCTTCATGCACTATTGAGCAAGCCTTTACTTTTGTACCTTAGTTCTTATCCGTAGTGCATCTTTATGCGCTTCATAGCTTTGCGAGTGTGTTGTTTGGCATAGCCAAAATTAGAGTTGGTTTATTTATCACTTGATTGACTCTATTTTTGTCTGATGCAAGATTGCAAATTCGCCTGTGATGATCTTGCATCAAACTCCCTAGGTAATTAAAATATGAGCTCCTGCTTAAAAAAAGTGTTGGAGTGGTAGAACTGCGTTTCTGATAGGCTACCTTGACCGCGTTGTTTCTGTCCACTTAATTTGGGACATGAGCAGGTTCAATAAGTGTTTCCTTCTTTTCTAGACCCTCCTTGGGCCATAGACTATCCTCCTTTGCCTAGCCCTAATACACTTCATCTTCCTTCCCTTTCTTCCTCTTATGGTGTTGTGCCCACCTCTATTAATTCTTTTGGGCCTATGCCCACCTCCATCTTCTGTGGGTTTGCATTCACTTTCATCTCGTTGGTTTTCGTTGATTCTTGTTCATCTATCTCCTCCAAAACGTCTTTATACCTTTGCTTTCCTTCCTTCTATGCGCCTTTCGCTTCTCCTCTGTTATACACACTCTCTTCCTTATTTTGCATGCGGCATGTAGGTGTACTTGTGTGCTATTCTTCCACGTGTTTCTTAAGGGGTATGTCTTCTCTCCTCACACATATTGAAATGCCTTTTATGGATTTATGTCCACTTCTCCTTCCCTTCTCGCGTCTTTCCATGGTGTAATGCTCTATTGTCTTTGGGACAACTTAGGTTCAGTCGCACACTACCTTTTTATCTTGATCCCCTTAGGATTTAGGTAAATGCCTCCCACAAATAAACTTGCATTCTTTGGTTTCTCCATCTCTATGCCTTTTGAAGGACACATCTCTTCCGCTTGGCTGCGATGCTTGAATTTCTCCTATGCAACTTCTCTTTTACCTTACTCCTTCCTAGGCGCAATGTTGTTTTCATTAGCATTCATGCTTTCTTCAACTGATGCTCGCTCCAGTGCCTCTATTTCCTCTGGGCACTTATGGACCCATGTGCATCATTCTCATTTCAGCTACACTCAACAACTCCCAATTGTTCTCTATGCAACTCTTCTCCTTTTGTAGCATCTCCTTTTGCTTCTTACTATAATGCTTCCTTTAGGGAAGTTTGTCCTGGTCAAAGGTCCCCTAGTGCCTCTACTTCCTCAGGTTCCTTTGTCTTTGGGGCTAAATGTTGTCTTCTGTCCATCATGCATTGTTGCATATTGACAGTTGCTCCAACATCCCTCTCTATCATCATCATTGTGGTGCAATCCATTACTTAATGGGGATCTAAGATTCACAACCCTTCTTTTGGCGCATCCTCTACTATGAGCACAAGAACACGTGTTGTCTTCAGGGTTTTTCTTATTCTCTAACTCCTTGCACACCTTCATGCACTCTCATTGGCTCGTGTGGAATGATATCCACCTTACCTTCACTCATTTCTCTCTGCTGCAAGTGGGTTTCTTTTTAGCTTGGCTCCTCTATTGTTGTTTCTGTGAAATAACTCTCTTTTCCTCTGCTTCTTCCACATCTTCTTTGTGCAATGTTATCCTCAATGCCTTCTGAGATCAATATTATCTCCTGCTCTTTCATCTTCTCAAAGGGCTTTTTCTGACCACTATGTTGTTCCCATGTTATCTCCTCCTGTGCATCGCCTTTCATGGCAAAACTCTCTTCTTTCCTTTGGGCGTGAGGCTTTGAAGGCTTACCTTCTGCGGCTTTCGAGACTTCTCCATTTGAGATGGCCTTCTGGATGCACTATTTGGTTATGTACTTTGAAAACTCTTTGTTGGCCACTTTTCACCCTCTTATTACTTTTCGATCTCCTCTCTTGGAGATCTTTGCAGCCATTTATTGCATCATAATAGAGCATTTTTTGTGCATATTCCACCTTTATGGATTCCTTTACATCCTTCAATGTGAAATAACATTCGACATCTAGACCCACTCCATATACTCAGGGCCTTTTTCCCGGAGAACCTTTGCGTTTCAGCTTCAGGGTTATTCTCAACGTGCCTCAGAACCTCTGTGGGCACTTTCCTCCCATAGGTCCTTCTCTGCTTCTCTTTGGGATCCTCTCTCCCAATGGTTTTTATTTTTGACTGTCATCCTTTCCTTCAATGCTTGAAATGTGGAGATTATTTCCTACATTTTTATCGAGAGCTGTGAATCCAGGTCACATCTCATTTTGCTTTTTGTTGAGCCATCTTATGTGCTCCTCATTCTCTATCCATATGCACTTGTGGAGAAAAATTTTATTTGGTACCTTCTACCCGATACACTGATTGGAAGATTCTCGCACATCTTGACTGCCTCACGATTGATGACCTAGTGGCACCGTCATCCATTTCACTTGATTCATTGTAAAACCATTTGATATGAAACTAGTGCCAGTCGAGATCATGAGTCCTGGTGAAGGGATGCATTAACCATGCAACCTTCAGAGTTCCACAAAGTTGATCATGCTAATAAAGGCTTTTATTCCTAAACTTCAGGGGTTACAAGATAATATAAGCTTCACAAGTGTACATTGAGCTCTCGGATCTACTTACTTGTTGATCATTTTGGCCCTGCAAGCCAAAATCGGTCTCCTTCCCCTGTTGTTTCAAGCCAGTTCAAATTTAGTTTGCACAAGTCTTTCGGCAAAAGGAGGAACCAGTTCAATGGTTCGACGTCGAGGTTCAATGGCATGATCTTTCTAAGAACTTTGAACTTGAACTTTGAACCATTGTTGGTTCAATTGGGTGGTTCAGTCGGTTTGGTTCAAAGTAGTTGGTTCAAGCAATTGGCTCAAGTCGGAAGGTTCAAAGGGGGTCTTTCAAAGCCCGAAGGACAAATGCCCTTGCGGAGGGCAGTCAAGCACAAACTGGACCATTCCAGCAGGTTGCAGAGGGCAGTTTCGGACCCAAAAGTGCCCTTGCGGAGGGCAAGGAACCCTTGCAGAGGAATAAAAAGGGTGAGTTTTCCTTCGGAAATGCTAAGGCAAAAGATAAGACGAAGGTTGAATTTCTTCGGACAATCCGAAGGAATTCCCAAGGTAAAGAACAAACAAGGAATTCTTTCAGAAAAATTATCGCGGCAAAGTGAACAAAACAAACTCTTTTGGACAAAAAGTCCAAAGGAATTCCTTCGAACATTTTGTCCGAATGAATTCACCCGATGGAAAAGCCTGACAGAAAGTAGCAAGTGAGAAAAGACATAAAGGAAAGATTTCCTTCGGACAAATGTCCGAAGGAATTCCTTTGGACATTTTGTCTGAAGGATTTGAAGACCAAGGTCGCCCGAAGTACCCCGAAGGGCAGGTGCCCTTGCGGGGGCTCTCGGCGACTGTGAAAGGGATCTTTCTCCAAGCCCCAAAGGGACATCTTTCCTTTGGGAAGGTTAAAACACAAAGGCCCGGGAAAGGAAAGAAAAGCTGAAGGAAAGAAAGCCGAAGGAATTGACCAAGGGGTAACGGACTCGAAGACGTCAAATTCAGGACAATAGAATAGCCGTTGGCTTTCAAATGGCGATGGGCGCACGAACGTCAACTTTACGGCAATGAAATAGCCGTTGATCTTTAAATGCTTGAGTGCAAACCCAAAGGAAGTCAAAGGCCTTAAGGCCAAAAGGAAGAGACTGCTGAGAAGGGAGCCCAAAGAGCCAAAGATTGATAGAAGATAGCCCCGAGGGCTCAGATTGCCAGAAAGAGCCAAGAGATGACAAAAGACAAAACCAAGAAAAGACAAAACCAGGAAAAGACAAAGCTGGGAAGGACAAAAGTCAAGAGTGAACTCAGTGATCCGCCAAGAAAAGAGCCCAAAAGAGCTAAGTTCAGAAACGAACAAAACAGTCCAAGTGGCAAAAGGTGTCGGCACAAGGAGTTATTCCAGCGGTTGACACAATCCCTGCCAAATGGTCATCAAGGAGCACAAACAGTGAACGGCGCGACCTATTTTTTTCACTTTGCATTGATGAGCAGACAAAACGCGTGAATGTCTTGAAGGAGCGGTCTTGTTTGCAGATGAACGGCACGGCCCATGTTTTCACACATGATGTTTAATATATTTTAAACGCCTAAAATCAAAACTGGAGCCAACGCAGCATTCTCTTTCAAGCGGCTTCCTCTTCCCAATGCTCTCAACGCACATGGGCCACTTGATAAGGGGTGCCAAAGTCTTTTCCAAGAAGAGGCACCTTTGCTTCCTCTTTCTCTATATATATTGTAATCTCTCTTTTGAGGGAGATCTCTCATTTTTCTATGGTGCAGCCCTGCCAAATTTCACCTTGAATCAGTAAAAAGTGTTTTACCTCTATCTGGTTGGATATATCTCTGAGTGTGCTTGAGTATTAACCTTGTGTCCAATCATTGTTCCATGATGCTTTCACAGGCTTGATACCAACACACCTGGTATAGACAAAGCGCCATCCTTGCAGGTAGCAAAAAGAGTTGTATCTTGAGCGCAGAGATAGGAGAGGGTTATCAGACAGTGTGTCTTCCTACAGCCCCTGTGGTAAGTTCATCTTCTGTGTGTCTTCATTAAGCCTTTCTGTTAAGTTCTTTGCAGTCTGGTCCTTTTATTAGATAAAGTGTATGTATGTGCTCTTATGGTTTGAAGTGTGAGCAAATGAGTAGATCGAACTTTTTTGGTGCATCACCGTCTTAACTTCGGTTCTGCTTTAGTAATCTTTCTCTCTTTTCAACCCCTCTCATTATATATATATATATATATATATATATATATATATTAGCCACAGTACTGGAATAACTCAGAGATGCATAAAAGGGAGCTAGCCCTTATCTAGAGATTCTCCCCTCAGTTTTTCCAAACCCACAGGCAAGAGAGGAGTCTCCATTGTGCTGCATGGAAGAGAGAAGCCCAACCTTCTTGTTGACGCAGTGGAGTGCACCCTTGACAAGAGGATGAGATCCTGTCTTCCACGCATCACAATGGAAACTCCTCTCTTGGCTGTGGGTCTGGCAAAACTGAGGGGAGAGTCTCTAGATAAGGGCTAGCTCCCTTTAATGTATCTCTGTGGTCCTAGATTTTCTACTGCTAACAATGGGGGGGTGAAAAGGGAGAAGGATGCTGAAAACATAACCTAAACTAAACGGTGATACACCAAAAATGTTTGATATACTTAACTTGAGCTTACACTTTTCACCAAGAACAAGCTGGCATACACTTCATTTGATATGAGAAACCCTTCTACATCAGTGAGCTAGGGGTCCTTTGGAGATACAGGGAGGAAGAACTACCAGAGGTGTTTTAAGGCACACTATGACAGCCTGTTCACATACGCCTATACTCTGTTGTAGACACTTCTGGCAGACCTACAAAAGAAGAAACTTCACGATACAATAGACATGCTGGAATCATTCTGTGAAAGCATAAAAGAAAAATGACTTAACACAAGAAATTCATAGACATGTAAAAGTGTAAGCTCAAATGGAGGTAAAAAATGCTATGTTTGGATTCAAGGTAAAATCCGGCAGAGCTCCACCTTACAAGCCAAGAGATATCTCTCAAATGAGAAGTTACAATATATATATAGAAAGATGAAGCAAAGGTGCCCCCTTTTGGAAAAGACTTTGGTGCCTTTTTACAAGTGGCCCACATGCGCTGAGAGCATTGAGAAGAAGAAGCCGCTTGAAAGAACATGCTATGTCAGCTGCCAGTCTTGACTTTAGGCATTTTTAAAATACATTAAATGCCATATGTGAAGTCATGGGCCGCGCCGTTTGTCTGCAAACAAGACCGTTCCTTCAAGACATTCACGCGGTTTGTCTGCTCATTAATGCAAAGTGAAGAAACACAGGTCGTGCCGTTCACTGTTTGTGCTCATTGATGACCACTTGGCAGATACTGTGTCAACCGCTAGAGTAACTCCTTGAGTCGACACCTTCCTTTGCCACTTGGACTGTTTTGTCCGTTTCTGCAGTTGGCTCTTTTGTCTCTTCCTAGCTTTGTCTTTTCTGGCTCCTTTGGCCCTCGGGGGCTATTTTCTGCTAATTCTTTGGCTCTTTGGGCTCCTTTCTCGGCGGTCTCTTCCTTTTGGCCTTAAGCCTTTGAATTCCTTTGGGTTCGCGCCTTTCATTAAAAAACCAACGGTTATTTCATTTCTACAGAGTTGACGTCTGCGCGCCCGTCGCCATTTGAAAGCCAATGGCTAGTCTATTGTCCTGAACTTGACTTCTGCGGGGACATCATCGGACGTCTGGATTCCAACAGCTAGTCCATGATGCTCAACTTTGACGTCCGTGGGCCCGTCACCCCTTTGAATTCCTTCGGCTTTTTCCTTTGGAACCTCCCAAAGGGGAAGGTGTCCCTTCGATCCTTGAGAAAGGTCCTCCTTTTGGCAGCCGAGACTCCCCCACAAGGGCACCTGCCCTTTGGGTTCCTTCTAGCCTCAAATCCTTCAGACATTTTGTCCGAAGGAATTCTTTCCTTTGTCTTTTCCCGCTTGCCACTCCCTATCGGGCTTTTCCTTTGGGCAACATTCCTTTGGACAAAAGTCCAAAGGAATTCCTTCGGACATTTTGTCTGAAGGATTTCCCTTGTGAATTTTTGCCGCCAAAAATCTTTCCAGAAGAATTCCTTTACTTTGTGAATTTCTTCAGACAAAATGTCCGAAGCAATTCCTTCGAACATTTGGTCCGAAGAAATTCAGCCTTTGCTTTTCTTCCATTTTTTCAGAAGAAAACCTTACCCTTTCGGCCTTCTCTTTGATCCTTTCGCAAATGTTCCCTACCCTCCGCAAGGGCTGTTCAAGTCCAAAGCTACCCTGAAATTTTGCAATGGTCCATTTTGCTCATCACCTGCCCTCCGCAAGGGCTGTTTGGTCCAAAATTGCTTTTCAAAAAATTTACAAAGGTCCTTTTGTCGCCTAAGTGCCCTCTACAGCCTGCTGGAATGGTCTAGTTTGTGCTTGACTGCCCTCCGCAAGGGCACTTGTCCTTCATGCTTTGGAAGACTCCTTTGAACTTTCCAATTGAACCATTCGATTGAACCAATCACTTGAACTGATTGATTGAACCAACTGAGTGAACCGACCGATTGAACCAACTGAGTGAACCGGTTCAATGGTTCAATGGTTCAAAGCTCTTGGAAAGATCATGTCATTGATCCCCGACGTTGAACCACTTTTCCAACCTTAAGGAAAAGTGTCTTGAATCATTTTCGCTCTCTTTCCCTGTGAATTTCTTCGGACAAAATGTCCGCAGAAGCTTTGTAAAACCCCTTGCATTCTTTGAACTGGTTCATCTTCTGCCGAAAGACTTGTGTAAACCAAATTTAAACTGGCTCAAAATAGCAGGGGGAGAAGGGGACCGATTTTGTCCTGCAGGACCAAAATGGTCAACACTTCTCTCAAGGGTGCAATCCATAGCGTCAAATTTTTTTGGCATGCCCGGTGGGACCATTTTTAACACAGCAAAGTTTTAGGATTGATGCTGGTCCTGTTACAGCAAAATCAACCATTTTCTAGCATCTGGCGACTCCACTATTAAGAACATCAATCTCTGGTCAAAGGTCAGTCTGACATCCTATGCCTAAAGTCACCACACGATCTGCTGCTAAGGGTGTCCCTTTTGAATTTATTGAACTACCTTTAATCTCAGCAAGACGACTGAGGTTTGCAAGAACTCATCCTTATTCAACGAATTGTTTTCCCAGACCTGCTATAAGATACACCTATGCAACAAGGCCTCGGTTGAATCTTGTCATAGCTATGGCTTTACCTTTTGTGGCCTTTCATGGTTAGAGTCCTTTGAATCTCCTGCATTATGCCCTGATCCCAGGGGCAGTCCTTAAAAGTGTCTCCCTTTAATGGAGAAGGGCTTATTACTGCCATTGAACACATCAGAAATATTGCTAATCTCTGCAACATTCACAATGTCACTAAGGAAAACATTGCTATCAGATTGCTGGCATTGTCTTTCAAGGGCAAGGTTCTGGACTGATATGGGACTTTGCCCATGAATTCAGTCGATTCTTGGAACGAATTGGGCACCTTCTTAACAAACAGATTTGGGGAGAAGAGTGACCACCTCTCACTTGCCGAGCAGCTGACCACTATGAAAAGAGCTCCACATGAATTCATGCAAGATTTCAATACTCGGTTTCAGAAAACATGAGACAAAATCCCCATTTTGGTAAGGCCAACTCCAAGCTATGCTTTCTTCTATTATTTGAAAGCGTTGAACAATGACATTGCTGTCATGATACAGTCCATGGGAGGACATGTGATGCCTGTTGCCTATGACATAGCTATAGTGGCTGAGAATTACCTAGTGCAAGCTGGGAAGAGAGCCCCTAGACCTCATATGCCGCTCTTTTCTGAATTGCCGCCTCTAGTCCAAACTGCTGCACCTACCTTAGCTCTTCTGCCTAGCGTAGAAAAGCTGGCTGCTACTTCATCCAATGACCTCCATGAAGTAAAAAGCTTGTTGCAAAGCGTAACAAATGAACTAGTGGCTCTCAAAAGGCAGCAAGCTCAGAGCAATTAGACAAATCAAAGATATCAGCAGTATGGGCAAGCAAATAGACCCCCTTTTCAGAATTACAATCAAGGACAAGGTCAGTTTGCACAAGCCAAACTTTTTCAAGGCTATAATCCAAGTGCCCCTTCATCATCCAAGGCCATGGTGCCCGTTCAAAACAATCTGGGACAAGAACAGCCAAATTGCTCATCCATTGGATATAGTGAAGATCAGGCTGTTTACACAAATGAAATGCTGAGTCAATACACTAATGCACAAAAAAATCAGGCAGCCGCCCAACTCTCCAGCTTTGAGGCGTCATCACAACATGGCATGGACAGCAGGCTGGCTCAGCGCAATTCCACTCTCATGAATCACCTGGAAGGTGAAATTTATACAATCAATTACGTGGGCAGTATAGACAATCAAGGTGATTGTGTTACAGCTAATGTTGACGTAGTGGATTGCACCCGGGGGCAGGACACCTAGCTCCTGCCCTTCCACACGCAACAATGGAAACTCCCCTCTCACCTGTGGGACCGGCGAAGCTGGAGGGGAGAGTCTCTAGATGAGGGCTAGCTCCCTCTAATGTATCTTTTAGGTCCTGGTTTCTCCTACCGCCAACAAATAAAATGAAAAAAGGGGGGGATGAAAAGGGAGAGAGAGATGCAGAAAACATAACCTAAGCCTAAAAAATGAAAAGGTGATACACTAGAAAAAGTTAACCCACTCAGCATGAACATTCACTTTTCACCAGGAAGAAGCACCCATACACTTCATCTAACGCAGGAAACTCTTTTGTTTCAGTGAGTCAGGGGTCCATAGAGATACATGGAGGAAGGAAACTACCAAAGGTGCTTTGCGACACACTTGGGCAGCCTATTCATAGGTGCCTATATTCTTGTTGTAAACACTTATGGCAGACCTGCAGAAAAGAGACTTCACAATGCACTGGACATGCTGTAATCGATCTGTGAAAAGCATGAAAGACAATGATTTAACACAAAAGAAGAACACAGACATATAATTTAAAGTGCAAGTCCAGATAGAGGTAAAAATGCTAAGCCCTGATTCAAGGTAAAATCTGACAGAGCTTTGCCTTACAAGCTCCGAGAGATTTTTGGGCAGAGTTTTGCCTTAACGCTGAGAGAATGGATCTTTCTCAAATGAGAATTTTTACAATATATAGAGAAAGGGGAAGAGAACTTGGCGACTTTTTTCAAGCTGGCCCATGTGCGCTCTGAGCCTTGGGAAGAGGAAGTCGTTTGATTGTCGGCTCCTTTGATTTTGGCGTTCCACATTAATGTGAAAACATGGCCACGCCTCTTTTTTGTGAACAAACTGCTCCTTCAAGGCGATTACGCAGCTTGTCTGCTCATTAATGCAAAATGAAGAAAATGGGTCCAGCCGTTAGCCGTTTACGCCTCCCAATGATCAATTCGCATACATTGTATCACCTGCTGGAGTAACTCCTTGAGTTGACACCTTCTTTTACCACTTGGATGATTTGTCTGCTTCCTGGTTTCGTCTCTTTCTGGCTTCTTCTGGCGGGTCGCTGCGTTCGTTGGGCTCCTCTTGTTTGCCTTGGCCATTTTCCATCGATTTCAAATAAGTGACATGTGGCGCGTTCTGTTGGACTCATGGAAGCTTTAGGCACCCTTTGAAGGTCCTACGGAAGAGGACATGTGTCAGCTTTCGCTCTCTTTAGCAATTCGTTCGGGGCTCGCCACAGTTCTCGCGAGACAAAAGAGAGGGATTGCAAAGGCTGACACTTGTCGGCTTCCGTCGAGCCTTGTAGGGGACATGTGGCACGTTCCGCTGCTCTTAAAAAAGCATGTAAAGGCCTTCCGCGGTTGCCACTTGGCACCTTCCGCGCTCTGGATTTTCTGGTGTAAAATTTGACGTTCGCGGGCCCATCACAGTTTGAAAACCAACAGCTAGTCTATCTTCTTAAAGTTGACGGCTTCCGGGACGTCACCGTCCTTGGCAAATTCCTTCGAGCCATTTCATTCGAATTTTTGCTTCGGCCCTTTTCCCCGTGGGCTTCCTTCTTTGCACCTTCCTCGGCCTTTTGAAAACGTCCCTCAACTTGGCTGAGAGTCCTCCGCAAGGGCCCCTGCCCTTCGGGGTCCTTCGGCTCTTTGGCGGGTTCATCCTTCGGGCCTTTGATATTCCTTCGGGTTCTTTGGCTGCAGCTTCCCCGAATTTCTTCGGACTTTTTGTCTGAAGGAATTCCTTCGGACAAAAGTCCGAAAGAAATCATCCTTGTCTTTTGCTTTTGCCTTAAGTCCCTTCTGTGGGATTTTGTCGGGCAGTGCTTCCGAATTCCTTCAGGGTTTTTGTCCGAAGGAATTATGCCGTTGCCTTAACGAAATTCCAAAAAATCTTACCTTGGCGACTCTTTTTCCTTTGAAGTGTTCCCTGCCCTCCGCAAGGGCGCTTGTCCTTCGGGAGGCTTGAACCTTTGATTGAACCACCCCTTTGAACCAATTGATTGAACCAATCCATTAAACAGGTTCAACGGTTCAAACGATCGTTGAACCAAGCTTTGAACCGAGCGTTGAACCAAGCTCATTAAACCGTCCGATGAACCAAGCTCGTTGAACCATTCGATGAACCGAGGCGTTGAACCAAGTGATTGAACCATCCGATTGAACCGAAACATTGAACCAAGGCATTGAACCAATGCGTTGAACCAAGCTGATGAACCGTTTGATTGAACCAAAGTGACAAACTTGCCGATTGAACCAAGGCTTTGAACCGAAGCGATGAACTTGCCGATTGAACCAAGGCTTTAAACCGAAGCATTAAACTGGTTCAATGGTTCAACGGTTCAAAGATGCCAACTTTCATTGTGAATTTCTTCAGACAAGAGTCCGAAGAAGCTTTGTAAAACTTTGCACTCTTTGAACTAGTTCCTCATTTGAAAGACTACATCTGCAGAGTTCGTAGAAACTGTGAAACTCGTGCCAAATCAAAAATATACTGGCTCAGAACAGCAGGAAAAGGAGGGGGGCCGATTTTTGGCCTGTTGGGCAAAAAATGGTCAACAAATTGGCGACTCTCAGGGGAAGCATGCCTGCTATGCTTAGAGACTAGTTGCCTTGTAGTCCATTGGGCACGGAGTCAGATGCAACTTTGAAGAAAGGTTAACAATAGCCCCAAAAGATCCAAGAATCAAACACGAAGTGTTTTACCCCAGACATAAGGGAAAGCACACACAAGACTAAAAACACTACTTGTACAAACTGCACTTAGGGAAAGCAGGAAAGAAACTGAAAGCAAACTACTATATACAACTAACCAGGTATATCTGCCTCCCTCCTGGATCAAAGGGAAAACTTCTTAAGTCCCCTTCTTGGCAAGAAGAATTATGGTGCCAGACAAATGGTTGAATGAAAAGGAGATTTGGTGCCCTGCTCCTCTTACCTGGATTGGCTCACATCCGAGTGGATCAGAATCAAACATGCTTCCAACATATGTGTACTCTGCTTGTTCTTGGAAGCTTGTTGAATTCTGGTCCTTCATGCTGGTGCATTTCACCAAGAAATCTATGGTTGTTGGCTCATCACCATAAGTCCTTTGATCTGCACAGTCCCTCTGCAATGCATCATGGTTTGACCCGTTTTCTTCTTCGTTGAAGACCCTGTCAAACTCATCCTCTGCTCCCTCTTAGCCTTCTTGAAGAAGGGCGAATGTTGTGATGTCTGAGCAAGAATCACAAACTGATTGCTCATCCCACAAAACATCACCTCTTTGTTCAAAGCTTTCTTCTTCAAGGCTTTCCTTAAGGAAGACAAACCTCTCCTTTTCCTGCTCAAGGATCAGAATCTCTAGATGTTCAAAGATATCCTCCTGATCCTCCTCCAACTCAGGCTCCTTAGCGTAGTCATCCTCCTCATTGAAGCAATAAGGAAGTTCATCAAACAAAGGAGGAGAGAGCTCACCATGCTTAAGTTCCTCCTCATATTGCTGGAATATCCGCATGTATGCGTGACCTGTGTCTTCTCGATTGCTGATGAGGTCTTCACAAGGAGCATCGATGATAATTTCTTCTTCATTGTCGCTCATGATAGCCTCTTGGGAAACTGCAAATTTGATCTTTTGCTCCTCATTCGCCTCCTGCAGAATAGGTTCTTCCTTGAGAAGGGGTGAAGTGGAAAAACCGTGTGGAAGGGGAGGCAGTCCTTGAGTTAGAATCGAATGATTCTGCTCCTTCCATTTGGTCAGCACTTCATCGATATCAGGTGTGGCTTGATAGCTCTCTTGGAGGTGTGTAGATGGAGTGTGTTCAGACATGGAATGTGCCGTTGGGTCTGAACCGTCCATCACACACTCGCTGAGGAATCTCTCTCTGGATTCCAACTCTGCAATTCTCCTAGCTATGTCTTCTTGGAAGAGCCTTTCTTGGAGATCATAGGAATCATGGGTAGGAGCAACGTTATCTTTTTCAAGGTTTTGAGCAAAACCTTTCTTCTCCTCTTTCCTACCCCATGATTCCACTATTTCCCCCCAGGTCAGGAGATTGCCATTAGGGTGAAAGATCTTGGAATTGGAATTTTCCCTTTTGGTTGAAGGGCAACTAGGAGAGCTGCTTGAGGGGATTGCATGAATGTTTTGAGCTTGATCATGGTAATATGAAGGAATACAAGGCCCATGATTATGTGCAAAGGAATTATACATACAAAAAGTGATTTTTGATGGCACCAGACTACTTAACCAGCTGATTCAACTCGGAGTCGCCATTGGTGTTGATGCAAAAGCCTCCAAAGGCTGGTTGGTTGAAGAACACACAAAAAAATTCTTCAACTCTTTGGACAAAACCTATCCTAGTTGGTCCCACCGGGCGTGCCAAAAATTGTTGACGCAGTGGATTGCACTCGGGGGTAGGACGCCTAGCTCCCGCCCTTCCACACGCAATAATGGAAACTCCCCTCTCGCCTGTGGGACTGGGAAAGCTGGAGGGGAGAGTCTCTAGATGAGGGATAGCTCCCTTTGATGTATCTTTTAGGTCCTGGTTTCTCCTACCGCCAACAAATAAAATAAAAAAAGGGGGGGATGAAAAGGGAGAGAGAAATGTAGAAAATAGAACCTAAGCCTAAAAAATGAAAAGGTGATACACCAAAAAATGTTGACCCACTCAGCGCGAACATACACTTTTCACCAGGAAGAAGCGCCCATACACTTCATCTGATGTGGGAAACTCTTCTGTTTCAGTGAGTCAGGGGTCCGTAGAGATACAGGGAGGAAGGAAACTACCAAAGGTGCTCTGCGACACACTTGGGTAGCCTATTCACAGGCACCTATATTCTTGCTGTAGACACTTCTGACAGACCTGCAAAAAAGAGACTTCATAATGCACTGGACATGCTGTAATCGATTTATGAAAAGCATGAAAGACAATGACTTAACACAAAAGAAGAACACATACATATACTTTAAAGTGCAAGTCCAGATAGAGGTAAAAATGCTAAGTCCTGATTCAAGGTAAAATCTGGCAGAGCTCTGCCTTACAAGCCCCGAGAGATTTTTGGGCAGAGTTTTGCCTTAAGGCTGAGAGAATAGATCTTTCTCAAATGAGAATTTTTACAATATATAGAGAAAGGGGAAGAGAACTTGGCACCTTTTTTGCAAGCTGGCCCATGTGCGCTTTGAGCCTTGGGAAGAGGAAGTCGTTTGATTGTCGGCTCCTGCTTTGACTTTGGCGTTCCACATTAATGTGAAAACATAGCCGCGCCTCTTTTCTTCGAACAAACTGCTCCTTCAAGGTGACTACGCGGCTTGTCTGCTCATTAATGCAAAATGAAGAAAACGGGTCCAGCCGTTTACGCCTCCCAATGATCAATTTGCATACACTATATCACCTGCTAGAGTAACTCCTTGAGTTGACACCTTTCGCCGCTTGGATGCTTTGTTCGCTTCCTGGTTTCGTCTCTTTCTGGCTTCTTTTGGAGGGTCGCTGCGTTCCTCGGGCTCCTCCTATTTGCCTTGGCCATTTTCCGCCGATTTCAAATAAGTGACATGTGGTGTGTTCCGCTGGACTCATGGAAGCTTTAGGCACCTTTTGAAGGTCCTACAGAAGAGGACATGTGTCGGCTTCCGCTCTCTTTAGCAATTCGTTCGAGGCCTGCCACAGTTCTCACGGGACAAAAGAGAGGGACTGCGAAGGCTGACACTTGTCAGCTTCCGCCGAGCCTTGCAGGGGACATGTGGCACGTTCCGCTGCTCTTAAAAAAGCATGTCAAGGCGTTCCGCGATTGCCACTTGGCACCTTCTGTGCTCTGGATTTCTCGGTGTAAACTTTGACGTTCGCGGGCCCGTCATAGTTTGAAAACCAACGGCTAGTCTATCTTCTTAAAGTTGATGGCTTTCGAGAGTCACCGTCCTTGGCAAATTCCTTCGAGCCTTTTCCTTTGGATTTCTGCTTTGGCCCTTTTCCCCGCGGGTTTCCTTCTTTGCACCTTCCTCGGCCTTTTGAAAACGTCCCTCAACTTGGCTGAGAGTCCCCCGTAAGGGCACCTGCCCTTCGGGGTCCTTTGGCTCTTTGGCGGGTTCCTCCTTCAGGGCTTTGATATTCCTTCGGGTTCTTCGGCTGCAGCTTCCCCGAATTTCTTCGGACTTTTTGTCCGAAGGAATTCCTTCGGACAAAAGTCCGAAAGAAATCATCCTTGTCTTTTGCTTTTGCCTTAAGTCCCTTATGCAGGATTTTGTCAAGCAGTGCTTCCGAATTCCTTCGAGCTTTTTGTTCGAAGGAATTATGTCGTTGCCTTAACGAAATTCCAAGAAATCTTACCTTGGCGGCTCTTTTTCCTTTGAAGTGCTCCCTGCCCTCCGCAAGGGCGCTTGTCCTTCAGGAGGCTTGAACCTTTGATTGAACCGCCCCTTTGAACCAATTGATTGAACCAATCCATTGAATCGGTTCAATGGTTCAAACGATCGTTGAACCAAGCTCGTTGAACCGTCCGATGAACCAAGCTCGTTGAACCATCTGATGAACCGAGGCGTTGAACCGAGTGATTGAACCAAAGTGAGGAACTTGCCGATTGAACCAAGGCTTTGAACCGAAGCGATGAACTTGCCGATTGAACCAAGGCTTTGAACCGAAGCATTGAACCGGTTCAATGGTTCAACGGTTCAAAGATGCCAACTTTCCTTGTGACTTTCTTCAGACAAGAGTCCGAAGAAGCTTTGTAAAACTTTGCACTCTTTGAACTGGTTCCTCATCTGAAAGACTACACCTGCAAAGTTCGTAGAAACTGTGAAACTCGTGCCAAATCAAAAATATACTGGCTCAGAACAGCAGGAAAAAGAGGGGGACCGATTTTTGGCCTGTTGGGCAAAAAATGGTCAACAGCTAACACAAGGTCCAGGAGGAGAGCTATGGAAGAAGCTCAAGCAACTACTCAAGCGTCCGCACCATCTTCTTCACCACTAGTGAACCAGAAATTTCCAAATTTTAGGCCGCCAGTTGTACCCTCAGCTCCTAGGCCTGCGCCTTAAAAGGCTGCAAGCGATCCCAAAGAAAATTTGAAAGGGAACAACCCTCAGATCAATGTGGTAGCCCAGATGAAGAAGTTGCACATGAATATTTCCTTTTGAGATTCATTATCAATGTCGGGACAAAAGGACATGCTGCAAAAGGAATTGCACGGGCTTAATGAACCAGCTGTCCCAGCAAAAGCCGATAATGTTATGATCACAAATGGGCAGCCTTCTGCATCAGGCCAAGTAAAGAAAGAAGAAAAGATCCCCCTTTTCTATTTGTCCTTGGTCATAGGAGACTTTTGTTGACCATTTTGGTCCTGCAGGCCAAAATCGGTCTCCTTTCCCTGCTGTTCTGAGCCAGTTCAATTTTGGTTGCACAAATTTTTCGGCAGATGATGAACCAATTCAAAGAATGCAAGGTTTCTTACGAAGCTTTTTCAGACCATTAAACCGATGAACCATTGAACCATTCAATCGGTTGGTTCAATGTTTTGGTTCAACCAATTAGTTCAAGTGCTTGGTTCGACGACTTGGTTCAAAGGCTTGGTTCAGTCGGCTTGGTTCAAAGAATTGGTTCAACGCTTGGTTCAAAGAATTGGTTCAACGTTTGGTTCAATGAGTTGGTTCAAAGGGATGGTTCAAGAAATGGTTCAATCGAAAAGTTCAAAGGAGTCTTCCAAAAGCCCGAAGGACAAGTGCCCTTTCGGAGGGCAGTCAGGCACAAACTGGACCATTCCAGCAGGTTGCGGAGGGCGCTTAGGCAACAAAAAGACCTTTGTAACTTTTTCAAAAAGCAAGTTTGGAGACCAAAGTGCCCTTGTGGAGGGTAGGTGATGAGCAAAATGGACCATTGCAAAAGTCCGAAGGGTAACTTTGGGCTTAAAAGAACCCTTGCGGAGGGCAGGAAACCACTTAAAGGAAAAAAAGACCAAGGCAAAGTATTCCTTCGAACCTTCTGTCCGAAAGAAATTTTCGCAAGGCAAAGATAGAAGGAAAAGTAAACGCATAATTTCTTCAGACAAAATGTCTGAAAAAATTCCTTCGGACATTTTGTCCGAAGAAATCCTTCGGAAGAAAATCCCGCGGCAATAAAAGACAAAGCCCCTTCAATAAAATGACTTTCTTCGGACTTTTGTTCGAAGGAATTCCTTCAGACAAAAAGTTTGAAGAAAGTCGGAGAAAGAGCCGCGAGAAAAAACCCAAAGAAGAATTTCGAAGGTCAAAGGAAGTGATCGAGATAATTCTTACGGACATTTTGTCCGCGGGGAAAATGGCCAAAAGGAAAAGCCCAACTGAAGGGGAAAACCGACCCGAAAGTAAGCGGGAAAAAATGTGAAGGAACATTTCCTTTGGACATTTTGTCCGAAGATTTGGAGCAAGGCCGTCAAAGGACCCCGAAGGGCAGGTGCCCTTGCGGGGGACTCTCAGCTGCCAAAATGACATTTCTCCAAATCCGAAGGGACACCTCCCCTTTGGGAAGGATCAAACAAGAAAGCTGAAGGAATTGCCAAGGAGGGTGACAGACCCGAAGACGTCAAGATTAAGCATCGTGAACTAGCCATTGGGATCCAAATGTCCGATGACGTCCTCGCAGACGTCAAATTCAGGGCAATGGAATAGCCGTTGGCTTTCATATAATGATGGGTACACGAATGTCAACTTTACGGCAATGAAATAGCCGTTGATCTTTAAAGGCTTGAGCGCGGACCCGAATGCATTCAAAGGCCTTAAGGCCAAAAGGAAGAACCGCTGAGAGAAGAGCACAAGGAGCTAGCAAAGCTAGGAAGATAGCCCCGAGAGCTGAAATTCTAGGAAAAGACAAAACCAGGAAGAGACAAAGCCAAGAAGAGACAAAAGAGCCAAGTGCAGAAATGGACAAAACAGTCCAAGTGGCAAAGGAAGGTGTCGACTCAAGGAGTTACTCCAGCGGTTGACACAGTGCCAGCCAAGTGGTCATCAAGGGACGCGAACAGTGAACGGTGCAACCCATTTTTCTCCATTTTGCATTGATAAGCAGACAAATAGCGTAAATGCCTTTAAGGAGCGGTCTTGTTTGTAGACAAACGGTGCGGCCTATGTTTTTTAAACACCTGAAGTCAAAATCAGAGCCGACACAACATTCTCTTTCAGCGGCGTCCTCTTCCCAACGCTCTCAGCGCACATGGGCCACTTGTCAAAGGGCGTCAAAAGTCTTTTCCAAAAAGGGCACTTTTATTTTCCTCTTCTCTATATATATTGTAACTTCTTATTTGAGAAAGGCATTTCTCATATTGTAAGGTGAAGCCCTGCCAATTTTCACCTGAAATCAATAGAATACGCATTTTTTACCTCTATTCTGGTTGGATATATCTTTCAGTGTGTCTGAGTGTTAGTCTTGTGTTCAGTCATTGCTTCCTAATGCTTTCACAGGCTTGATACCAATACACCTGGTATAGACAAAGCGCCATTCCTACAGGTGACAAGAAGAACTATATCTAGAGCGCAGAGGCAGAAGGAGGTTACTAGACAATGTACTTTCCCTACAACACCTATGGTAAGTTCCTTTTCTTATGGTTCAAAGTGTGAGTATGAGTAGTGTTGACACGGCGGATTGTACCCTTGACAGGAGGCCGAGCTCCTGCCTTCCACGTGCAACAATGAAAACACTGCTCTTGCCTGTGGGCCTGGCAAAATTGGGGGGAGAGTCTCTAGATAAGGGCTAGCTCCCTTTGATGTATCTTTTAAGTCTTGGATTTCCTGCTGCTAACAAATAAATGAAAAAAGGAGGGGGGTTGAAAAGGGAGAAGGATGCTGAAAACAGAACCTAAACCTAAACTAAAAGGTGATACACCAAAAAAGTTGATCCACTTAGCTCGAACCTACACTTTTCACCAACGACAAGCTAACATACACTTCATTTGATATGAAAAATTCTTCTATATCAGTGAGTCAGGGGTCTGTGGAGATACAGGGAGGAAGAACTACTAGAGGTGTTCTAAGACACTCTATCGCAGCCTATTCACATGCGCCTATATTCTTGCTGTAGACACTTTTGGCAGACATGCAGAAGAAGAAACTTTGCAATGCACTAGACATGCTAGAATCGTTCTGTGAAAGTATAAAAGAAAATGACTTAACACAAAATGAAAACATAGACATATGCATGAGTGCAATGTTCAAATGGAGATAAAAAATTGCTAAGTCTTGATTCAAGGTAAAATCCGACAGAGCTCTGTCTTACAAACCAAGAGATTTTTGGGCAGAGCTTTGCCTTACAGGCTAAGAGATATTTCCTTCTCAAATGAGAAGTTTACAATATATAGAGAGAGAAGAAGTAAAGGCGCCCCTTGGAAAAGACTTTGGCGCCCTTTGATAAGTTGGCCCATGTGTGTTGAGAGCATCGAGAAGAGGAAGTCTTTGTTGCTGATATCATCCTTCTAAGAGACCTGCTAGAACCATGCTATGTAATCGTCGGTCTTGACTTTGGCATTCAACATTAATGTGAAAGCACGGGCTGCGCCTCTTTTTCTGCAAACAAGACTGCTCCTTTCAGATATTCACGCGGTTTGTCTGCTTATAAATGCAAAGTGGAGAAAATAGGGCGCGTTGTTCACTGTTCGCACCTCTTGATGACCGCTTGGCAGGCACTGTTCCAACTGCAGGAGTAAATCCTTGAGTTGACACCTCCCTTTGCCACCTGGACTGTTTTGTCCATTTCTGCGCTCGGCTTTTTTGGCTTCTTCGGCCCTCGGGGGCTATCTTCTCGACGGGTTGCTGAGTTCACTCACACCTATCCTTAAGCTTTTCAAAATCAACAGCTATTTCATCACCTTAAATTTGATGTCTGTGCACACGTCATTGGGCGTTTGAACTTCCAACGGCTAGTTTGCCGTGCTTGATTTTGGCGTCTTCGGGCCCATCACCCCTTGGAATTTCTTCGGCCTTTTCCTTTCCTTCGGCTTTTTTTTTGCTTTGGTTGGGATTTTGTCTTAGTCGGGTCCTCATTGTTTTGGCGGCCAAATTTCTTCAGACTTTTGTCTGAAGGAAATCGTTCGGACAAAAAGTCTGAAGGATATCTTTCCTTGTGTTTTGCCTTCGTTCGGGCTTTTCTCCTGGCTATTTTTCCCGTAGACAAAATGTCCACAAGAATTATCTTGATCATTTCCTTTGACCTTCGAAATTTCTTTGGGTTTTTCTCCCACGGCTTTTCCCAAATTTCTTCGGACTTTTTGTCCGAAGGAATTCCTTTGGACAAAAGTCCGAAAGAAATCATTTCTTGCTTTTGCCTTGGTCTTTTCATTTCTGCGGGATTTTCTTCCAAAGGATTTCTTCGGACAAAATGTCCAAAGGAATTCCTTCAGACATTTTGTCCGAAGAAATTCTCGTCCTTTGCCTTGTAAAAATTTTCGAAGAAAACTTAACTTTTCGGCTTTCTCCTTGATCCCTTTGCAAGTGTTCCCTGCCCTTCGCAAGGGCACTTGAATGGTTCCTTTTATGTTTGACTGCCCTCTGCAAGGGCACTGGTCCTTCGGGAAACTCATCGAACCGACTGATGAACCAAGCCGACTGAACCAAGTCATTGAACCAAACCAATTGAACCAAGCCGATGAACCATTTGATTGAACCTCGCCGATGAACTTTGCCATTGAACCAAAGCGACGAACTAAAGCGTTGAACCAATCGATTGAACTGATTCAATGGTTCAAAATTGCTAACTCTTGGAACTATCATGTCATTGAACCACTGGACTGGTTCCTCCTTTTGCCAAAAGACTTGCCTGCAGAGTCCGTAGAACCAAGCCTGCAGAGTCCGTAGAAACAAGCCTGCAGAGTCCGTAGAAACAAGACTTCTGTAAAAAAATCAAATTTGTACTGGCTCAGAATAGCAGGGGAAAAGGGGGACCAATTTTGGCCTGCAAGACCAAAATGGCCAACAAATTAGCGACTCCCAGGGGAAGCATGCCTGCTATGCTTAGAAGCCAGTTCCCTTAAAGTCCATTAGGCACAGAGTCAGAATGCAACTTGAAAAAATTAGCAACAGCGCCGATAGATCCAAGAATCAATCATGAAGCTTTTACCCCAAACACAAAGAAAAACACACAAGGTTAAAAAACACTAACTGTGCAAACTGCACTTAGGAAAAATAGGAAAAAAATTTGAAAGCAAACTACTATGTACAGCTAACCAGGTATATTTGCCTCTCTCCTGGATCAAAGGGAAAATTTCTTAAGTCTCCTTCCTGGCAAGAAAATTTATGGTGCCAAACAAGTGGCTGAATGGAATGGAGATTAGGTGACCTGCTCCTCTTGCCTGCCACCTCGATTGGCTTGCATCCGAGTGGATCAAAATCAAACATGCTCCCAACATATATGTACTTTTCTTTTTCTTGGAAGCTTGTCAAATGCTGGTCCTTTATGTTGGTGCATTTCATCAAGAAATCAATGGATGTTGGCTCATCACCATAATCCCTTTAATATGCATAGTCCCTTTGCAATGCATCATGGTTTGACCCGTTCCCTTCTGCTTCATTGAAGATCCTGTCAAACTCATCTTCTGCTCCCTCATGGCTTTCTTGAAGAAGGGTTACTGTTGTGATGTCTGAAATGGAATCACAAACTGATTGCTCATCCCACAGAACATCACCTTCTTGTTCAAGGCTCTCTTCTTCAAAGCTTTCCTCAAGATGGACAAGCCTCTCATTTTCCTGCTCAAGGATCAGAGTCTCTAGTTGTTCAAAGACATCCATATGATCCTCCTCCAACTCAGGCTCCAAGGCATGGTCATCCTCCTCATCGAAGCAACAAGGAAGTTCATCAAACAAGGGAGGAGAGAGCTCACCATGCTTACGTTCCTTCTCATATTGTTGGAACATCCGCATGTATGCATGACCTGCGTCTTCTCCATTGTTGATGATGTCTTCAGAGGGAGCATCCATGATGATTTCCTCTTCATTGACATCCATGATAGCCTCTTGGGAAACTGCAAATTGGATGTTCTCTTCTTCACTCGCCTCCTGCAAAATAGGGTCCTCCTTGAGAAGGGATGAAGTGGAAAGTTGATGATTAAAACCATGTGGAAGAGGAGGCAGTCCTTGAGCTAGAATCGAATGATTCTCCTCTTTCTATTTGGCCAGCACTTCATCTATATCAGGTGTGGCCTGATAGCTCTCTTGGAGGTGTGTAGATGGGGTGTATTCAAACATGGAAACTGCTGCGTCCATCACACGTTGGCTGAAGAATCTCACTCTGGACTCCAACTCTGCAATTCTCCTGGTTAGATCTTCTTAAAAGAGCCTTTCTTGGAGGTCACAAGCATCATCTTGATGAGTAGGAGTAGCTTCATCTTTTTCAAGGTTTTGAGCAAAAACTTGCTTTTCCTCCTTCTTGCCCCATGATTCCACTGTTTGCTTCCAACTCATGACCTTGGGATTGGGACTTTCTCCTTGTGAACAGGCAGCAACTTTATCCTCTTCAAGGTCCTGAGCTGGTTCATGATATTCCCTCTTCCAACTTGGAATCTTGACATCATGTTGAGAGACCTGAGGAAGTTGAGGAAGACTAGGAAGGGTCTGCTCATGCACAGGAAGAAATTCCTGAAGAGAGATGTGCTAGTTCATGGTATTTCCTTCAAAGGAGGAGTCACAATCTAAGGAATTGAGAAGGTTCATCTCCATGGGGGGTTGCTCTAGTGCCCTTTGATGTTTGAAAGCTAGGCGTAAGGGGTTAAGAGCAAGAGTGATTAATGCATCGGATGAGCTAGAGTGAGCAAGTGCTATCTGGTAGAAAGGATTTGGTGCACAAGAGGGGGCTTTCTTTAGAATAGGAGGGGGTGCACAAGACTAACTGTCTTGCATGAATGAACTTTTCCATTTTGCTACCTCCTCCATGGATCGCAAGGCCTGAGCTTGCCTAAACAAACACGCCTCTTTGTACATAAGCTCTTGCTGATATCTATACTGCTCATCTAAACTGTCTATCTCCATCACCTGCTTCTCAAAATCTAGTGCTACTTCCCTTATTGTTGAAGGGCAACTAAAAGCGCTGTTTGAGGTGATTCCATAAAAAACCTGAGCTTGATCAAAGTTATACGAAGGAATACAAGGCCCATGATTATGGGAAATGGGATTATACATAAAAAAAATGAGATTTCTTGATGGCACCTGGATTGCTTAACCAGCTGATTCAACTCAGAGTCGCCATTGGTGTTGATAAAAAGCCTCCAAAGGCTGGTTGGTTGAAGACACCAAAAATACTTCAACTCTTGGGACAAAACTTGTCCCACAATTGCCTGATTAAAGGTCAGGGGCTGTATTAATGGTTCATTCTGCTGTAATAGGACCAACACCAATCCTAGAACTTTTTTGAGTGTCCGAACGTGGTCCCATTAGGCGTGCCAAAAATTGTTGACACAGCGGATTGCACCCTTGACAGGAGGCCGAGCTCCTACCTTCCATGCGCAACAATGGAAACTCCCCTCTTGCCTGTGGGCCTGGCAAAACTAGGGGGAGAGTCTCTAGATAAGGGCTAGCTCCCTTTGATGTATCTTTTAGGTCCTAGATTTCCTACTGTTAACAAATAAATGAAAAACGGGGGGGTTGAAAAGGGAGAAGGATGCTGAAAACTGAACCTAAACCTAAACTAAAAGGTGATACACCAAAAAAGTTGATCCACTTAGCTCGAACCTACACTTTTCACCAAGGACAAGCTAACATACACTTCATTTGATACGATAAATTTTTTTGTATCAGTGAGTCAGGGGTCTGTGGAGATACAAGGAGGAAGAACTACCAGAGGTGTTCTGAGACACTCTATGGCAGCCTGTTCACATGCACCTATATTCCTGCTATAGACACTTTTGGCAGACCTGCAGAAGAAGAAACTTCGCAATGCACTAGACATGTTGGAATCGTTCTGTGTAAGCATAAAAGAAAATGACTTAACACAAAATGAAAACATAGACATATGCGTGAGTGCAAGTTCAAATGGAGGTAAAAAATTGCTAAGTCTTGATTCAAGGTAAAATCCGGCAAAGCTCCGCCTTACAAATCAAGAGATTTTTGGGCAGAGCTTTGCCTTACAGGCTAAGAGATATTTCCTTCTCAAATGCGAAGTTTACAATATATAGAGAGAGAAGAAGTAAAGGCGACCCTTGGAAAAGACTTTGGCGCCCTTTGACAAGTTGGCCCATGTGCGTTGAGAGCATCGAGAATAGGAAGTCGTTGTTGATATCATCCTTCTAGAAGAGACTTGCTAGAACCATGCTGTGTAATCGCCGGTCTTGACTTTGGCGTTCAACATTAATGTGAAAGCACGCACCGCGCCTCTTTTTCTGCAAACAAGACTGCTCCTTTCAAATATTCACGCAGTTTGTCTGCTTATAAATGCAAAGTGAAGAAAATAGGGCACGCCGTTCACTGTTCATGCCTCTTGATGATTGCTTGGTAGGCACTATTCCAATTGGAGTAAATCCTTGAGTCGACACCTCCCTTTTCCACCTGGACTATTTTGTCCGTTTCTGCGCTTGGCTTTTTTGGCTTCTTCGGCCCTCGGGGGCTATCTTCTCGGCGGGTCGTTGAGTTTACTCGCGGCCTGTCCTTAAGCTTTTCAAAATCAACGACTATTTCACCGCCTTAAATTTGATGTCTGTGCACCTGTCACTGGGCGTTTGAACTTCCAACGACTAGTTCACCATGCTTGATTTTGGCGTCTTTGGGTCCGTCACCCCTTGGAATTTCTTTGGCCTTTTCCTTTCCTTCGGCTTTTTTTTGCTCTGGTCGGGATTTTGTCTTAGTCGGGTCCTCATTGTTTTGGTGGCTGAATTTCTTCAGACTTTTGTCCGAAGGAAATCCTTCGGACAAAAAGTCCGAAAGATATCTTTCCTTGTGTTTTGCCTTCGTTCGGGCTTTTCTCCTGGCTATTTTTCCAGCGGACAAAATGTCCGCAAGAATTATCTTGATCATTTCCTTTGACCTTCAGAATTTCTTCGGGTGTTTATCTTGATATAGATGAAGTGCTGGCCAAATGGAAAGAGGAGAATCATTCGATTCTAGATCAAGGGCTACCTCCTCTTCCACATGGTTTTTTCACTTCACCCCTTCTCAAGGAGGAACTTGTTTTGCAGGAGGCAAGTGAGGAAGAAAAGATCCAATTTGCAGCTCTCCAAGAGGCTATCATGAGCGACAATGAAGAAGAAATCATCATCGATGCTCCTTGTGAAGACATCATTAGCAATGGAAAAAACTCAGGTCACGCATACATGCGGATGTTCCAGCAATACTAAGAGGAACTTAAGCATGGTGAGCTCTCTACTCCCTTGTTTGATGAACTTCCTTGTTGCTTCGATGAGGAGGACGACTATGCCATGGATCCTGAGTTGGAGGAGGATCGGGAGAATGTCTTTGAACAACTAGAGACCCTGATCCTTGAGCAGAAAAAAAAGAGGCTAGCCTCCCTGGAGGAAAGCCTTGAAGAAGAGAGCTTTGAACAAGAAGGTGATGTTCTGTGGGATGAGCAATCAGTTTGTGATTACATTTCAGATATCACAATAGTCACCCTTCTTCAAGAAGGCCATGAGGGAGCAGAGGATGAGTTTGACAGGGTCTTCAATGAAGCAGAAGGGAACGGGTCAAACCATGATGCACTGCAAGGGGGCTGTGCATATCAAAGGGCTTATGGTGATGAGCCAACAGCCATCAATTTCTTGATGAAACGCACTAGCATTCAACAAGCTTCCAAGAACAAGAAGAGTACATATTTGTTGGAAGCATGTTTGATTCTGATCCACTCGGATGCAAGCCAATCAAGGTGGCAGGCAAGAGGAGCAGGTCACCAAGTCTCCATTCCATTCAGCCACTTGTCTGGCACCGTAAGTTTCCTAACCAGGAAGGGGACTTAAATTTTTTTTCCTTTGATCCAGGAGAGAGGCAAATATACCTGGTTAGCTTTAAATTAAAGTTTGCTTTCAGTTTTATTTTCCTGTTTTCCCTAAGTGTAGTTTGCACAAGTAGTGTTTTTAGCCTTGTGTGTGTTTTCCTTTGTGTGTGGGGTAAAAGGCTTCATGATTGATTATGGGATCTCTCAAGACTGTTGTTAACCTTTCTTCAAAGTTGCGTTCTGACTTCGTGCCCAATAGACTTTAAGGCAACTGGTCTCTAAGCATAGCAGGCATGCTTCCCCTGGGAGTCGCCAATTTGTTGACCATTTTTGGTCCAACAAGCCAAAAATCGGTTCCCTTCTTTCCCTGCTGTTCTGAGCCAATACATTTTTTGATTTTGCACAAGTCTTGAAAATTTCTACAGACTCTGCAAATTTATACGGACTCTATAGGCATTTCTACGGACTCTGCAGATTTTTCTACGGACTCTGCAGGCCCATTTCTACGGACTTTGCAGGCCCATTTCTACGGACTCTGCAGGCCCATTTCTACAGACTCCACAGATGGTTTTCTACAGACTTTGCAGATTTTCTATGGACTCTGCAGGCAGAGACAAGTTCCTGACACTTAGACACGAAATGGACCATTTCAAGTGCCCTTGCGGAGGGCAATTCCAGACTCAAGAGCCCTTGCAGAGGGCAGAGAGCACTTTCAAAGAGGCCACAGAGAGAAGCCGAAAAGGTAAGTTTCCTTCGGAAATTTGTTTAGGGCAAAGGAAGTACCCTTCGGAAGGGTTATTTCCAATTTTCCCGAAGGGCACTTTTCAAAGGCAGTCGCAGAAAAGACAAGGAAGAAATCCTTTGGACTTTTTGTTCGAAGGAATTCGGAAGGGCTATGAGCAAGAAAGACAGACTAAGGCATAGAACGATTTCTTTCGAGCTTTTGTCCGAAGGAATTCCTTCGGACAAAAGGTCCGAAGAAATTCGGAAGAAAAATAGCCGCGAGAGGAAAGCCCGAAAGAAAACTCCGAAGGTCAAGAAAAGTGGCCGGGAGAAATTCCATGGGAAAAGTGGCCGCAGGAAAAAAAAACCCCAGGACAAGGCCGCCGAAGGACCCCGAAGGGCAAGTGCCCTTGTGGGGGACTCTTAGCCAAAATGAAGGACACTTTTCCAAAAGCCGAAGGGTCACCTTCCCTTTGGGAGGGTTCAAAACAAGAAGTCCGAAGGAAAGGAAAAGGCCGAAGAAAGTCCAAGGGGTGACGGGCCCGAAGACGTCAAAATCAAGCATGACAAACTAGCCGTTGGTTTTCAAATAGCGACGGGCCCACGAACGTCAATTTTAAAATGGTGAAATAGCCGTTGATTTTGAAAAGCTTAAAGAAAAGCCCAAGGAACTCAGCGACCCGCCAAAGAGATAGCTCGAGGGCCGAAGGAGCCAGAAAGAGACAAAACCAGGAAGAGACAAAGTGCAAAAACAAACAAAAATGGTCCAGGTGGCAAAGGGAAAAGAGTTACTCCAGTGGTTGAAACAGTGACTGCCAAATGGTCATCAAACGACGCGAACAATAAGCGATGCGGTCTGTTTTCTCCATTTTGCATTTATAAGTAGACAAACCACGTGAATATCTGAAAGGAGCAGTCTTGTCTACGGAAAAGAGGCACGGCCCGTGCTTTCACATCAATGTTTGGACGCCAAAGTCAAGATTGGCGATCACACAGCATGGTTCCAGCAGGCCTCTTCTAGAAGAATGACATCAGCAATAGTGACTTCCTCTTCCTGATGCTCACAAACGCACATGGGCTAGCTTGTCAAGAGCGCCAAAGTCTTTTCCAAAGCGGCGCCTTTACTTCTTTTCCTCTTTCTATATATTGTAAACTTCTCATTTGAGGACCGATCTCTCAGCCTATAAGGCAAAGCTCTGCCCAAAAATCTTGGGGTTTGTAAGGCAGAACTTTGCCGGATTTTACCTTGAATCAAGACTTAGCATTTTTACCTCCATCTGGACTTGCACTCACGCATATGTCTATGTTTTGTTTTTTTGTTAAGTCATTTTCTTTTATGCTTTTCACAAAATGATTCTAGCATGTCTAGTGCATTGTGAAGTTTCTTCTTCTGTAGGTCTGCCAAAAGTGTCTACAGCAGGAATATAGGCGCATGTGAATACGCTGCCAAAGTGTGTCTCAGAACACCTTTGATAGTTCTTCCTCCCTGTATCTCTACGGACCCATGACTCACTAATACAGAAGAGTTTCCCACATCAGATGAAGTGTATGGGAGCTTCTTCTTGATGAAAAGTGTATGTTCGGGCTGAGTGGACCAACTTTTTTGGTGTATCACCTCTTTAGTTTAAGTTTAGGTTCTGTTTTCAGCATCCTTCTCCCTTTTCATCCCCCCCTTTTTCATTTATTTGTTAGCAGTAGAGAATCCATGACCTAAAAGATACATCAGAGGGAGCTAGCCCTTATCTAGAGACTCTTCCCCCAGCTTCGCCGGTCCCATAGGCGAGAGGGGAGTTTCCATTATTGCGTGTGGAAGCCAAGAGCTCGGCCTCCTGCCCAGGGTGCAATCCACTGTGTCAACACTTAATATTGAAGGTTTTCATCTTTAAGGTAGAGTCATGTGTTCTCATGCTTAAACCCCAAATTCAATTATCAGAATCATGCATCCCTCCGAACGATCCCCCACTCTCTTTTATATCCATTCCCCAAGGGGTGTGTTCCATTTTGGAGGGAAGACCTTTTTAAAATATTAAAAAGAACACTCCTTATAATCCACTTTAGTGGCTTGAGTGCCCATGACGCTTAAAAGACCACAACATAAGTGAATTTTATAACAATAAAGTGCTTTTTTCACATGTGTTCTTAAGAACCCAAATGTTTACCTTCTTTTTCCTTAGTCCTCAAGAAACGAATAAAGGCTAAGGGTCTTCAATAGTGTTATGATCAAAAGGGGGGGCATGACAATCCTTCCCACCCAAAATTGCTTTTCCTCAAGCAATAGAAACAACCACGAATCTGTCCCAATCATTGGATTTGTGCAAAACTCTACTCTAGCTTTTTCCTATGGAAGGAAAACCTCTTGAGGAAGCCCTTTAATGCTGTCCTTGAAAGCTTAAGTTATTTATTCAATCTGGAAATGATAAAACAATAGCTCTTGTTCTTCCTTTCCCTTTCGATTGAGTTCATGTACCTGAGACATACCGAAAAGATGATGAGAAAAGGGAAATCTTCAAAAATGGAAGCATTATAGTGGATGGAAAAGTTTATTCCAACAAGGTATTCTTCAGAATTTTGGTCTTGGTTGCCCATATATCAACCCCTGAACAAGACACAAACACGTTAATCAAAACAAGAGTTATCCACTTTCTTTTCATGTTTGCATCCTTGACAATGTCCTCAATATGAGGAGTGGCTGAAAACATGTATGTGGATGCCTTACAGGGCATAGGAGGGCTGCCCATGCTGTCTACACCTTCAAAAACTCTTTCAAAACTCAAGTTGTTTCCATCTATGAGAGATAGAAACTTGTTCACCTTATTAGCATTCCTTCCCTTGTCTCTTGACAACCAACAAATGCCCTTATATGCAAAGAGAATAGTGAAATCAGTCACATCCCATGTGATTGACTGGCTGTGTATGCAAGAATCAGACCTCTTGTGACCCCTCTATAGGCACTTGGTCAACCACAACTTTTTTTGAGGTGACCCCTTGTAATTAGCAACCTTCATGCATTTGAGGGTTCTCAAGATCACAACTAGTAGGTAGAAACATTCATGGATAGCATGGAGAAAAGAAATTCCATCATTGTCCCACATGTCTATTATTCTTTCTATGTGCTTCTCATGACCTTCAATGGACTCTAGGGTTCCCTTCATGAACATAAAACAAAATGTGCTCTCCTTCATGCAACAATCTTAACAAAATCGGAAATCATATCTTCACAATATTATGACCAGCTTGGCCATGGCTTAATCACACAAGCTCCTTGCCTTTTCTCTCCTTCTTACATCCTCTTGTGGGAGAATGTTGTGCTTTTTAAATCACCCTTCAAATCTGAAAAATGAATATCCTTTTGGTGTTTTAAAATAGATTTCACCATATGTAAAGCACTTACCATATTCAAAAATGACCAAGGTATCTTGCCTTAGAAGCGCTAATCCTGTGTTTCCAAGTTTCACTCCCTTTTGTATGCCAAAGGTCCATCTTTCCTTCACTTTGCTGAATTTGCTAGATGCTGGAATGAATCTATTTTTTTAGAATCTCGAGTATGAGATATTCTAATTTTTCATGCCAGACTCAAATTTTTTTTGAGTGTAATCCATGCCTATCTCCCAAAAAAAATTTAGACCCTCTCCGTTTCTCGAAGAACTGAAATTTAACCCTTTTTGTAATGTCCCCATTTTAGTTCACCCTAGTTTATGATTGGATTAGCCTATTATTGGCCCTCGTAGGCTAATGCAGATGGTTAGAGGGTTCCAGTTGGCAGAGCAGGGGGCTTATTCCCATCTAGAGTTCAAGTTTAGCCTTTGTCCGATTCAGATTCACACAGTTACTATTTATAGTAAGTGACTATTTCAGGAAAGTTAGGGTTACTATCTATAGCAGGGCACCTGAACGGGTTACAATTGCAGTGTTGATCCCTTGCACCATTGGTTTGATCAGATAATGAGAGATTTACTATTTATAGTAAATCAGTGGTTGATAAAGAGGGACCCTTACTATTTTTAGTAAGCAATTGGATGCACAGTGGACTTAATGGCTAACTCCCAAGTTCAAAAAGAATTGAAAAATAATGATTATTGGAGTTATGTTATTTTAATTATTAATAAAGTGATTACTTTATTAATAATTATTTATGAAGTGCAATTAAGTGATTTTAAAGTGCATTAATTAATTATGTTGTGGAGGCTATTTATTAAATTATTTGATAAAGTTAATGTGCACACATTTATTATTATTTTAAATGATATTATTTGAAATTGGAAGCCTCTAGAAGGGATCGATTAGCTTGAAGAAAAGATATAAAAAATAAATTCATTCATGAGCATGAGACTTTTAAAAATTGGTGTCTTTGAAATTTGTGCATTTGAGACAAGGGTTTTAATCACTTTCAGCATTAGAGAACGAAATCTCTTTAATGTTTATGCAATCTTGAGGTTGTGACAGATCAGCCGAATTATTGCCTGAGGAGAGCTTCATTTAGGTGTTTAATTTGTGCTTAAAGTTGAAAGATACCATCAAGGGTTTGAAGATTATTGAAGAATAATTAGTTGCAGGCCTGTAGCTTCATTCTTGGCAACTATTTATCAAATTTCAAGCATTATTGAGCAGGTTGAAGGCATACCTTCAAGGGGTTCAACCCATATTTTCAAGAGAAGGTATTTAAAGCTAGGAAGTTGCATCTATTAGCTTAATTGGCACCTAATATCAGATTTGAAGGTGGAAATCGTGGCATTCTTCCAAGCTAGAGGCGTTGCAATCAGATTTGCATTTCTACGTTCATTTACATTATTTGATATTGTATGGACTCTATTCTCAAGAGCAAATTGCTGTAATAATTGCAAACAAAGATTGTAATCAGTTTGGAAGCATATTGAAGATATACCATTAAGTTTGGAGGTTGCATATGATTTGTTTGATAAAATGTCAGTTTGTGTAGGAGCATATTGTTGACCAATTTTGGTCATGTAGGCCAAAATTGTGCACCCCTTTTCTCTTTTATTGTAGGGGTCTTCCGATCCAGGTTCTGGCTAGTTCATCCCGAAGTTGCCTTGTGTAGATTTCTCTCTGTCATGTCTTTTTTCCATAAAAAACCAAGTGTTTTCTTGTTTTGCTTGCCAAGTGCTTCGGGTCTAGCAAGCAAGAGTCGACTTGAAACTCATTTTGATCTCGGATGCTTAACAAGGCAAGTAAGTTACTTCGGAGGGCTTTTAATCAACAAAACGGACCAAGTTCAAAGGGTCAAGGGTCGTTTACAAAAAGTCCGAAGGGTAGGTGCCCTTGCGGAGGGCACTTAGGTGCCAAGCAGGACCTTTTAAATTCTTTCGAAAGGTGACTTAGAGGCCAAGAAGCCCTTGCAAGAGGCAGGCAATCAGCAAAATGGACCTTTACAAAAGCCCGAAGGGTAACTTTGGGCTCGAGGTGTCCTTGCGGAGGGTAGATGGTTGAAGCAAAGGGGCAAGGCAGAAACCCTGAAAAGGACTTGCCCTTCGAAAAAGTTGACAGGCCAAAGGAGAATTCCTTCAGACTTTTTGTCTGAAGGAAATCCAAGGATGAAGACTCAAGGAAGAATTCTTTCGGACAAAATGTCCGAAGGAAATCCTTCGAACATTTTGTCCGAGGAAATTTGACAGTTGAAGAAAGTTCGAAAGAATTTGGAAGACAAAAACCCTGAAGGGTAGGTGCCCTTGCGGAGGGCACTTAGGCGGCAAGCATGTCCTTTTCAATTTTTCCAAAGGGTCACTTTCCCTTTGAAAAAGCTCGTTTTCAAAAAAGTGGAAGGAATTGCCAAAGGGGGTGACAGGGCTGCAAACATCAATTTCAAGGCGATAAGCTAGCCGTTGGAATTCAAATGTAGGTGACAGGCCCGCAAACATCAAATTTAAGGTGGTGAGCTAGCCATTGGGAAGCAGTCAAAGAACAATTCTTTAAGAGAAAATATTTGAAACAATTCCTTCAGACATTTTGTCCAAAGGAACTCATAAGCAGAACCCCGAAGGGTCGTCAAATGAGGGTTTTTAAAAGTGACAAGCCCAAAGGAATTCGTTCAAACATTTTGTCTGAAGAAATTCAAAATCCCAAGAGCCTGAGGAACGACTCAGCGACCTACCAAAGAAAGGAGCTCAAGAGGAAATTCATAAGCCTCCAGAGCCTGAATTACCAGGAAAAAGGGAAAAAAATAGCAAGGAAAGAGAAAACAAAGCGGGTAACCTAGAACGTGGCCACGCACATATAGGACAAAAGCTCAAAACACTCCAGGTGGCATAGCAAGTCAAAGTGCAAGGATAAACCAGACCAAGGCAGGTAGCACAGGAGTCGTTAGTGGCAAAAGTAAATGCCTTTAGGTGAAATAGTCTCCACCAAAAAACCATTAAAAGGGTTGGTTGTGAACGTTGAAGGGAGCGGCTCGTATTTTCTTATTTTGACATTAATGAGCAGCCAGTTGCGCAAAGCATTCAAGAGAGCATGGCCCAGTCAACATAACAGGGGATGGCCTTGTCGATTACTAGGAGAAATAGCCCATACTCCTGCAGGGCCAGACAAAGGGGGTGACGACTTAAGTACCATGGCTTTTTCACAAGTATTTATGAAAAAATGGCAACAGCATGGGCTAATTCTTTGTTGCAGGAGAGTTTAATACAGCATGGGTCTCATTCCCTTGACTAGTCAATGATCTTTTTCTAAGTTCTCTATATATTATAACTTCTCATTTTTGAGAAGGATCTCTCAACATTGTATGGCGAAGTCCTGAAAAAATTTACTTTGAATCAAAAGAAGTGTTATACCTCCATTTGAGCTTACACTTTTGCATATGCCTATGGTCTTGTCTTATGTTCAATCATTTCCTCTAATGCTTTCATAAGTTTATACCAATATATCTAGTATATTGTGAATTCTTTTCTGCAAGTTGACAAGAAGTGTCCAGATTGAAGTATAGGCACAGGTGAACAAACTGTCCAACAGTGTGTCTTTAGAACACCTCTGGTAGCTTCTTCCTCCCTATACCTCCATAGGATCACCGTTGAAGCACTGATGCAGTCAGTCTTTCACTCGAATGAAGTGTTTGTTTGCATCTTTTGGTGTAAAGTGTATGTTGACCATTTTGGTCCTGCAGGCCAAAATCAGTCCCCTTCTTCCCTTGAATGTTCTGAGTAGTCGAATTCGGGTTGCACAAGTCTTTCGATAGAAGATGAACCAGTTCAAAGAATGAAGATGATCTAGGGCAAAAGAAAGTCCAAAGGCACTTTTCAAAGACTTTTGTCCAAAGGAATACTTCGGAGAATCCAAAAGACCATTCAAACAAGCAAGGCGAAGGAAGTACCCTTTGGAAGGGTTGTTTTCAACATTCCCGAAGGGCACCTACCCTTTGGGAAGGTATAGGAAGGAATTTGCTACAAACATTTTTGTAGCACCCGGGTGCCCTCCAATTTTCTCCAAGAGCACTTCTCGAACGCAGTCGAAGGAAAAGACAAGGATATAATTCTTTTGGACTTTTGTCTGAAGGAATTCCTTCAAACAAAAAGTCTGAAGAAATTTGGAAAGGCTGCGAGCAAAAGTCCAAAGGAAAACAAGTAAAAGAGACTAAGGCAAAAGGCAAAGAATGATTTCTTTCGGACTTTTGTCTGAAGGAATTCCTTTGGACAAAAATTCTGAATAAATTCGGAGAAAACGCTGCAGGAGGAAAACCCAAAGAAATTTCGAAGGTCAAACAAAGTGATCAAAATAATTCTTGCGAACTTTTATCCGTGAGAAAAGTGGCTGAGTGAAAAGACCCGAGGAAATAAGCGAAGAAACAAAGGAAGAAATCCTTCAGACAAAATGTCCGAAGGATCTCAAGACCAAGGAGCCCGAAGGACCCCGAAGGGTAGGTGCCCTTGCGGGGGACTCTCGGCCAAAAATGAAGGACACTTCTCCAAAGCCGAAGGGACTTTTCCCCTTTGGAAAGGATCAAACAAAAAGGGCCGAAGAAATTCCAAGGGGTGACGGCCCTGAAGATGTCAAAATCGAGCATGGCGAACTAGCCGTTGGAAGTTCAAACGCCCAGTGACGGGTGCACAGATGTCAAATTTAAGGCAGTGAAATAGTCATTGATTTTAAAAATCTTAAGGACAGGCCGCAAGTGAACTCAATGACCCGCCAAGAAGATAGCCCCCGAGGGCCGAAAGAACCGGAAAAGACAAAACTAGGAAGAGACAAAGCTGGGAAAGGACAAAAGTCAAGAGTGAACTCAGCGGCCCGCCAGAAAGGGAGCCCAAAGAGCCAAGTGCAGAAACAGACAAAACAGTATAGGTGGCAAATGGAGGTGTCGACTCAAGGATTTACTCTTGCAGTTGGAATAGTGCCTGCCAAGCGGTCATCAAGAGGCGCGAACAGTGAACGATGCGCCCTGTTTTCTCCATCTTGCATTTATAAGCAGACAAACCACGTGAATATATGAAAGGAGCAGTCTTGTTTGCAGAAAAAGAGGCATGGCCTGTGCTTTCACATTAATGTTTGAATGCCAAAGTCAAGACCGGTGATTACACAACATGGTTCTAGCAAGGCTCTTCTAGAAGGATGATATCAGCAATAGTGACCTCTTCCCGATGCTCTAAAATGCACATGGGTCACTTGTAAAAAGGGGTGCCAAAGTCTTTTCCAGAAAGTGCCAAAGTCTTCTTCTCTCTCTATATATTGTAAAACTTCTCATTTGAGAAAGTATCTCTTAGCCTGGAAGGCAAAACTCTGCCCAAAAAATTCTCTGGGTTTGTAAGGTAGAACTCTGCAAGATTTTACCTTGAATCAAGACTTAGCAATTTTTTACCTCCATTTGAACTTGCACTCACGCATATGTCTATGTTTTCATTTTGTGTCAAGTCATTTTCATTTATGCTTTCACAGAACGATTCCAGCATGTCTAGTGCATTGTGAAGTTTCTTCTTCTGCAGGTCTGCTAGAAGTGTCTACAGCAAGAATATAGGCGCATGTGAACAGGCTGCCATAGTGTGTCTCAGAACACCTTTGATAGTTCTTCCTCCCTGTATCTCCAGAGGACCCCTAGCTCACTGATGCAGAAGAGTTTCTCATATCAAATGAAGTGTATGCCAGCTTCTTCTTCGTGAAAAGCGTATGTTTGAGCTAAGTAGATCAAACTTTTTTGGTGTATCACCTTTTCATTTAGATTTAGGTTTTGTTTTCAGCATCCTTCTCCCTTTTCAACCCCTCCTTTTTTTATTTATTTGTTAGCAGTAGGAAATCCAGGACTTAAAAGATACATCAAAGGGAGCTAGCCCTTATCTAGAGACTCTCCCCCCAGTTTTGCTAGGCCCACAGGCAAGAGAGGAGTTTCCATTGTTGCACGTGGAAGGCAGGAGCTCGGCCCCCTATTGAGGGTGCAATCCGCTGCGTCAACAGTGTAGGTGAAAGCTAAGTAGATCAATCAGTTTTGGTGCATCACCACATTAGTTAGGTTCTATTTTTTTTATAGTATCTCTCTCTCTTTTCACGACCCCTATTGTTAGCAGTAAAAAATCCAGGGCTTCAAGGTGCATCAAGGGGAGCTAGCCCCTAATCTAGAGATTCATTCCTCAAATTTTCCACCCACAGCAAGAGGAATGTCTCCATTGTGCTGCGTGGAGGAAGGGAGTTAAGTATCCTTTCAAAGGGTGTAATCCACAACATCAACAGTTTTTGGCATGCCCGATGGGACCCTTATTTTGTGTCCTATAAGTTTTAGGATTGGTGATAGTCTTGTTACTATAACATCCAAAAGGAGCTATAATCCAGCATCTGGCGACTCCATTTCAGGAACTCAGTCTCTAGTTAATGATCAGTCTGGCATCCCATGCCCAAGGTCACCACAAGATCTTCTAAGGGTGTCCCTTTCGAATTTGTTTAGTTTCCTTTGAACTCAACAAAGAGGCTAAAGTTTGCAACTACTCATCCTTACGTAGCAAGCCACTTTCCTAGACCAACCATAAAATACACCTACTCAAGGAGACCCAGGTTGAATCCTTTCACAGCCATGGCTTTCCCTTTTGTAGCTTTCAATGGTCAGAGTCCCTTGAACCTTCTACAATATGACCTAATTCCAGGGACAACTCTCAAAAGTGTTCCTCCCTTTAGTGGAGAGGGTCCAATCACTGCTATTGAGCATATCAGAAACATAGCCAACCTCTACAATATTCATAATATCACTGAGGAAACTGTCGCCATCAGATTGCTAGCCTTGTCCTTCAAAGGAAAAGTTTTGGACTGGTATGGGACCTTGCCTATGAACTCAGTTGGCTCATAGAATGAGTTAGGGACCCTCTTGACAAATAGGTTTGAAGAAAAAAGTGACCATTTGTCCTAGCTGAGCAATTAACCACCATGAAGAGAGCTCCACACGAATTTATGCAAGATTTCAACACTAGGTTCCAAAAGACTTGGGATAGAATCCCAATTCTTGTGAGGCCAACCCCAAGTTATGCTTTCTTTTACTAGTTGAAAGCCTTGAATAGTGACATTATTGTCATGATATAGTCCATGGGTGGACATATTCTACCCACTGCTTATGAAATAGCCATAACTGCTGAGAATTATCTGGTTCAAGCAGGAAACATAGCTCATAGACCTCATATGCCACTCTTTCCTAATTTGTAGCCCTTAATTCAACCTATTGTGCCCACTCTAGCTTCTCTGCCTAATCAAGAGAGGCCGGCTGCTACCCCTGCAAGTGATCTCCATGAAGTCAAGAGCCTGCTACAGAGTGTTACTAATGAGTTAGTTGCCCTCAAGAGGCAACAAGCCCAGAGTTATAGGCCAAATCAAGGCTTCTAGTAGTTTGGGCAAGCTCCTAGACCTCCCTTTCAAAATTATAATCAAGGACAGGGTCAAATTACACAAGTCAAGCCTTATCATAACTAAAATCCAAATGCCCTTTCATCTTCCAAGGCTCTTGTCCCCACTCAAAATAATTTGGTGCAGGAGCAGCCCAATTATCCACCCTTAGGATATGGCCAAGAACAGGTTGCTTATGCCAATGAGCTACCAAATCAAAGCATGTCTGCACAAGGTGATCAGGCAGCCCAATTCTCGAATTTTGAGATGTCAACACAACTTGGGATGGACAGCAGGCAGGCTCAATCCGATTCCACTCTTATGAATCACCTGGAAGGGGAGTTCTATGTAGTCAACTATGTGGGCAGCACAAGTAATCAAGATGATTGTGTTGCATCCAACACCAGGTCCAAGAGGAGAGCTATGGACGAAGCTCAAGCAACGACTCAAGCACCTGCAACGTCTCTTTCATCACAAACAAATCAAAGGTTTTCCAATTACAGACTGCCAGTTGCAACTTCAACTCCTCGGGTTACACCACAAGTTACAAATGTCCCCAAAGAGAGATCCAAGGGAGGCAATCCTTCAATCAATGTGGTGGACCAAATGAAGAAGCTGCACATGAACATCTCATTGTGGGATTCTTTGGCATTGCTAGGGCAAAAAGATATACTCAAAAGGAATTGTATGGGCTAGGTGAGCAAGCTGTCCCAGCCAGAAATGATAATGTGTTGATAGTAAATGGGGACCCTCCCATGGGAGGTCAAACAAAGAAGGATGAGAAGGTCCCTCCCTTCTATTTGTCCTTGATTATTAGTGATTTCTTGGTCCACAATTGCATTATTGATAGTAGAGCAAGCATCTCAATTATGCCCAAATGCATAGCTGATAAACTAAGCCTCAAATATGAGCAAATGATCAAAGGAGGTTTGCAGTTGGATAGATCACCAACCAAGATCTTAGGAGTGGTAAGAGGCTTGAATCTAACTCTCCATGCATGTCCGACCTTCTCAATTCCCCATGATGTGGTAGGGCAGATGTTCCTTCTTTGCTTTTTGCTTATCCAAGGATTTCACGTCCAAGATAGGTGGATATTTGACAACCAATTGGTCTTACATGGTTTTTAAGATAAAGTATGGAACTCAGGTGAAGATTGAGTCAGAGCCCATCCACAAAGATCACCTAGAGCCATACTCGCCCAAAGCAGCGAATGTCAATTACGCCATAATTGATGAAGAAGAGCTCCAGGTGGACCAAGCTCCATCTTCCCTTGTAGGGGTTGCTGACCTGCTCCTAGATGAATGGGGAAATAACAATTTTGAGCATGATCTTTACAAGTTCATCAAAGAAGATGATCTTGGAGTCTACTGCATGCATGAGAAAGATGTTGTCATGCCAAATTTGATGAAGGGAGATCAAGAGGACTGTGGTTTGTGGCAGCTATTCTTTGACGGATCTAGAAGCAAGTTGAGAGCTGGTGGTGGAGCAATGTTGGTTTCACCTTCAAAAGAGTACTCAACTTTCACGTTCCAGTTCTCCTACGCCTATAATGTAGCGGAGTATGAAACCCTTATTCATGGTCTAGAATGGGCAAGGAAGAGAGGAATCAAAGAGTTGCAAGTGTTTGGAGACAACAAGTTGATTGTGAACCAAGTGAGAGGTCAAAGCTTGACCAAGAACTCCCTACTCAAGTCTTACAAACACAGAGTGAGAGACCTAATAGAGAGCTTCATTGCTTTCAACATTATTTCCATCCCAAAAGAGGAGAACAAGTATGTAGATAGACTAGCAACAGTTGGTGCTCAGTTTGACATCCCAAAGTGGGTGAGATAAAGCAAGGATCAGCACCATTTAAAGGTGATAGTGAGGCCCTCCATACCAGACAATGTCACCAATTGGCAGGTGTTTGAAAGTGACCAGCAAATAGCACTTTTCTTGCAAGAAGAAGCTGAGTTCGCTTCTAAAAATCAGTTCAAGCTGTAGCAGTAGTATGATAGATAGATTTTTCAGCTAAAGACCAACAGGATTCCCAAAGGTTTGGTAACTCTTGAGAGCATCTTCAATGAGGATGCCCAACTCAAGAAAGACAAAGCAAGCATGTCAACCAAGAAAGAAAATTATGAGAGAGTAGAGATCTTCAAGGATAAGCTGCTTGCACTTGGGAAGGTATGTACCAATGAATAAAATCATGCTTTCATTATGTTATGCCAAGAGTTTGCGGATGTCTTTGCTTGGGAGTATGGTGATTTGAAGGGGTTTGACCCAAGCTTGGCCCAACACACCATCGAGCTGGAAGGAGGTGCCAAACCTATCAAGCAAAAGCAAAGGCCAATCAATCCAAAGATAGAGCCTCTCATGACAAAGGAACTCACCAAGCTGATCGAGTCCAAGATCATCTTCCCTATCAAACACTCTTCTTGGCTGACCAATTTGGTCCCCTTTAGGAAGAATGGAGAGATCAGATTGTGTGTGGATTTCAGAGACCTGAATAGAGTCTCATTAAGAGACCACTATCCCATCTCAATTATGGAGTAGATTCTTTAGATGGTGACAAGCAGTGAAAGATTCTCCCTCTTGGATGGCTACTCCAGATACAATCAAATTCTAGTGCACGATTGTGACCAGTATAAGACAATGTTCACCACCAAGTGGGGAACTTTTGCCTACAGGGAGATGCCATTTGAATTGTCAAATGCTGGATCTACCTTTCAATGCACTATGGATATGGCTTTCCAAAGCTTAATAAATGACATTGTGTTGCTTTATATTGATGATGTGATAGTCTTCTCCAAAAAGGCAGGTGAACATCTAAAGCACCTGAGACAAATCTTTGAGAGGTGTAGAGAGTTCGGCATCTCTCTCAACCCTAAGAAATGTGTGTTTGTTGTCCATGAAGGCAAACTTCTGGGCCATATCTTTTCAAAAGAAGGCTTGTCCATTGATCCAGAAAGAGTGCATGCCATCATAGCATTGTCCTTGCCTAAGCACAAGAAGGGCCTGCAAAAAGTTTCTTTGGAAAAATAACTTTCATTAGGAGATCCATTCCTAACTTTGTTGATCTTATCAAGCCCCTAACTTCCATGAAAAGGAAGGATGAGACATTCACGTGGACAACAAGAAGAGAAAGCTTTGAAGGCATCAAGCAAGCTATTGCCCAAGCTCCTACCCTGGCTAATCCAAACTTCTCCAAAGACTTGAATCTATACACCTTTGAGAATGAAGAGGTAATCTCTGCTATGCTCACTCAAGCAAATGGTGAAAATTTAGAATAGTCTCTTGCTTTCTTCAACCAAGTTTTAGAAGGCTATGAGGTTAGATACACATATGTTGAGAAACAGGATTTTGCAGTCATACAAAGTCTGAAGAAATTCAGACATATGTTGTCTAACAACAAGATTCACATCATGGTGCCACATCCTAGTGTAAAGGACTTCTTGCTGAGCCGAGACTGTTGACGTTGTGGATTGCACCCTTGAAAGAAGTCTAAGCTTCTCCCTTCCACGCGACACAATGGAGACTCCCCTCTTGCTGTGGGTATGGCAAAACTGAGGGGAGAATCTCTAGATAAGGGCTAGCTCCCTTTGATACATTTCTGAGGCTTTTCACTACTACTGCTAATAATGGGGAGGTGAAAATAGAGAAGGATAACTAAGACATAAACTAATCTAAGTGGTGATGCACCAAATGATTGATCTACTTAGCTTTGACATACACTTTGCACCAAGAATAAGCTGATATACACTTCATTTGACAATAGAAATTCTTCTGCATCAGTGAGCTAAGGGGTCCTCTGGAGATACAGGGAGGAAGAAACTATCAGAAGTTTTCTAAGACACACTATGGCAGCCTGTTCACATGCACTTTTACTCTACTGTAGACACTTCTTGCTGACCTACAAAAGAAGAACTCACAATACACTAGACATGCTGGAATCATTCTATGAAAGCATGAAAAAAAATGACTTAACACAAGACAAATCCATAGACATATGCAAAAGTGCAAACTCAAATACAGGTAAAATGGTGTGTCCTGATTCAAGGTAAAAACTTACAGGGCTTCGCCATACACGCTGAGAGATATCTTCCTCTTCTTGAGAGGTTACAATATATAGCAAGAAGAAGAAAGACTTTTGGCGCCTTCCAGAACAAGCAGCCCATACTGCGTTAAATGCCTTGGAAAAAGGAAATCGCTCATGCTGATATCATCCTTCTAGAAGCGGCCTGAAATAACCATGTTGTGGGTGTCGCAGGTCTTGACTTTGGTGCTTAACCTGTATTAATATCACTGTGAAAGCATGGGTCGTATTAAGTGTTATTGAAAAAGCATGGGTCGCTATAATAACTTCCTATGGTGACACTTCTTTTGCCACCTGGGCTATTCTGTTCTTTTTTGCACTTGACTTATGTGTGTGTGGTCGCACTTTCACTATTTTTTGTCTCTTTCCTGGCAACTCGGCTCTCAGTCTATCTTTTTGTCTTTTGCTGGCTCTTCAGGGTCCTTTTTTAGTGGGTTGCTGAGTTTCCCTCGGGTCTTATGCCCCTTTGAATTTCATCGGGCCTGCACCATTTGAGCTCTTTCGGGCCACTTGTTGTGAAGGCATTAGTCCTTTGGCTTCTCCTCAACGGCCGATGCATCCCTTCAAAATTAACATTTGCGGGCCTGTCACTATTCAAAAACCAAACGGCTATTTCATTACTGTAAATTTGACGTTTGCAGGCCCGTTGCCATTTGAAAGCCAACGGCTAGTTTGTTGTCTTGAAATTGACGTTTGCGCACCTGTCATCGGATGTTTGAACTCCAACGGCTAGTTCGCCATGCTGAAATTGATGTTCTTCAGCCCGTCACCCCTTTGGCGATTTCTTCGGCCTTTCACAATTTGAACCTTCCCAAAGGGAAGGTGTCCCTTTTCTGGCAGCCGAGAGTCCCCCGCAAGGGCACTTACCCTTCAAGTTCCTTCGGGCTCCCTTGTCTTCTTAATTCCTTCGAAATCTTTCTTCAAAGTCTTGGCCCTTTCCTTTCGGTCCTTTTCTTTGGGAAATTCCTTCGGACAAAGTCCGAAGGAATTCCTTCGGGCTTTTGTCCGAAAGAATTCTACCTTGTGTTTTTTCCTTGTGAATTTCTTCGAACAAAATGTCCGAAGGAATTCCTTCGGGCATTTTGTCCGAAGGAAATCATCCTTTGATTCTTCCTTGTCTTTTCCGTTGGATTTCCTTCGGACGGAAAGTCCGAAGGAAATCTTTATCCTTTGCCTTGGTTTTCCTCTGAAGAAAAACTTACCTTTCGGCCTTCTTTAATTATTTTCCCGAAGGTGCTCTCTGCCCTCCACAAGGGTACTTTTGGGCCCATAATTGCCCTCCGCAGCTTGCTGAAACGGTCCAGTTTGCTTCTTGACCGTCCTCCGCAAGGGCCCTTTGTCACTAGAACTTTGTAAAAGACTTTCATTCTTTGAATCGCACCATTCCCTTGCCAAACGGCTTGTGCAAACCGACTGCCCGAAACAGGATAAGCCTATGGATCAACTCGAGACGTCTAAAAGACTCAAGTCATTTGATTCTTTACAAAGACAGGCTTATTACAAAAGGGAGAAAACACGATTCGCAGAAGGGTGGATACATAAAAGACTGACTACTCAAGATAGTAGGGAAGGAAGTTGACCGATTTTGCCCTGCAGGACCAAAAAATGGTCAACAAATTTGGCAATTCCCAGGGGAAACATGTCTGCTATGCTAAAAAGACTGGTAGCCTCAAAGTCCATTGGGCATGGGGTCAAGATGCAGCTTGGAAAAGTTATCAACAGCCTTCTAAAGAACTATGAACCAACAAAGCTTTTACCTCAAACACAAAGGAAAACACACACAACAAAGGCTAAACGCTACACACAAGTGCAAACAACACTTAGGGAAAACAAAAACAACTGAAAGCAAACTACTATGTACAACTAAATAGATACATTTGCCTCCCTCCTGGATCAAAGGAAAAACTTCTTAAGTCTCTTTCATGGCAAGGAAACTTATGGTACCAGACAAGTCGCTGGATGGAAAGGAGACTTGGTGACTTGCTCTTCTTGTCTACCACCTTGATTGGCTTGTGTCCACATGAATCTGGGTCAAACATGCTTCCAACATATATTTATTCATCTTGCTCTCGAAAGTTTGCCTCATGCTGGCCCTTCATGCTAGTGTATCTCACCAAGAAATCAATGGCTGCTTCATGGTATTCCCTTCAAAGGAGGATTCACAACCTAAGGAATTGAGAAGGTTCATTTCCATGGGAGGCTGCTCTAATGCCCTTTGGTGTTGAAAAGCTAGGTGCAAGAGACTAAGAGCAGTAGTGATTAATGCATCAGATGAGCTAGAGTGAGCAAGTGCTATCTGGTAGAAAGGATTTAGTGCACAAGAGGGGGCTTTCTTTAGAATAGGAGAGGGCACACAAGGCTGACTGCCTTGAATGACTGGACTCTTCTATTTTGCTACTTCCTCCATGGATTGCAAGGCCTGAGCTTGCCTAAACAAGCACTCCTCTTTATACATAAGCTCTTGCTAATATCTATCCTACTCTTCCAATCTGATTATCTCCATCACTTGCTTCTCAAAGTCCATCGTTACTTCCTTTACACTAGGTGAAGGGCAACCAGGAGCGCTACTTGAAGTGATGACATGAACAACCTAAGCTTGATCAAAGTTATATGAAGGAAAACAAGGTCCATGCTGCTGAGCATTGGAATTATACATACCAAAATGCGATTTCTTAATGACACCAGGACTGCTTAACCAGCTGATTCAACTCGGAGTCGCCATTGGTGTTGGTTGAAATGCCTCCAAAGGCTGATTGGTTGAAGAACACACCAAAAAATTCTTCAACTCCTGGGACAAATTGTCCCACTGGGCGTGCCAAAAACTGTTAATGCTGTGGATTACACCCTTGAAAGAAGGCTGAGCTTCTCCCTTCCACGCGGCACAATGGAGACTCCCCTCTTGCTGTGGGTTTGGCAAAACTAAGAGAATCTATAGATAAGGGCTAGCTCCCTTTGATGCATCTCTGAGGCTTTTTACTACTACTGCTAATAATGGGGGGGTGAAAAGAGAGAAGGATAACTAGGACAGAAACTAATCTAAGTGGTGATGCACCAAATGATTGATCTACTTAGCTTTGACATACACTTTGCACCAAGAACAAGCTGATATACACTTCATTTGACAAGAGAAATTCTTCTGCATCAGTGAGCTAAGGGGTCCTCTGGAGATACAGGGAGGAAGAAACTATCAGAGGTGTTCTAAGACACACTATGGCAGCCTGTTCACATGCACCTATACTCTGTTGTAGACACTTCTTGCTAACCTGCAAAAGAACTCACAATACACTAGACATGCTGGAATCATTATGTGAAAGCATGAAATAAAATGACTTAACACAAGACAAATCCATAGACATGCAAAAGTGCAAACTCAAATAGAGGTAAAATGTTGTGTCCTGATTCAAGGTAAAACCCTGTAGATCTTCGCCATACAAGCTAAGAGATATCTTCCTCTTCTTGAGAGGTTACAATATATAGCAAGAAGAAGAAAGACTTCTAGCGCCTTCCAAAACAAGCAACCCATACTGCTGTTGACCATTTTTTGGTCCAACAGGCCAAAAAATCAGTCCCTCTTTTGCCTTGCTGTTTTGAGCCAATACATTTTGATTTTGCACAAGTCTTGGAAATTTATACGGACTCTGTAGGGGAGTTTCTATGGACTCTGTAGGTTTTCTACGGACTCTGCAGGTCCATTTCTACAGACTCTGTAGGAGAAGTTTCTATGGACTCTGCAAAAAAGATTTCTACGGACTTGGCAGGCGGAAAACTACGGACTCCGCAGGAAGAGGCAAGTTCCCACTTAGGCGTAAAATGGACCATTCCAAGTGCCCTTGCGAAGGGTAGTTCAGGACTCAAGAGCCCTTGCGGAGGGAAGGGAGCACTTTCAAAGAGGCCACAGAGAAAAGCCGGAAAGGTAGGTTTCTTTCAGAAATTTGTTTAAGTCAAAGGAAGTACCCTTCGGAAGGGTCGTTTCCAATTTTCCCAAAGGGCACTTTTCAAAGGCAGTCAAAGAAGCAAAGGAAGAAATCCTTCGGACAAAAAAGTCCGAAGGAATTCAGAAGGGCCACAAACAAAAAATCCCGCAAAAAAGACTAAGGCAAAGGCTAGAATAATTTCTTCGGACTTTTTTTCAGAAGGAATTCCTTCGGACAAAAAGTTCGAAGAAATTCGGAGGAAGGCCGCGGGAGGAAAAGCCGACGGAAATTCTGAAGGTCAAAGGCAAAGCGCTCGAAGCAATTCTTGCAGATTTTTTGTCCGTGGGAAGAAATCCGAGAAAGCCGCGAGCCAAAAAGCCCGGGGAGAAAATCTAAAGAAGCAGACAAGGCAATTATTGCAGACTTTTTGTCCGCGGGAAAACATCTGCGGAAAAAAGTCTACGGGAAAAGGTTTCGAAAAAAATAGGCCACCGAAGGACCCCAAAGGGCAAGTGCCCTTGCGGGGGACTCTTGGCTGCCGAACGAAGGACGCTTCTCCATAAGCCAAAGGGTCACCTTCCCTTTGGGAAGCTTCAAAACAAGAAGTCCGAAGGAAAGGGAGCGACAGAAAAGGCCGAATCAAGATTAAGCCGAAGAAAGTCCAAGGGGTGACGGGCCTGAAGATGTCAAAATCAAGCACGACAAACTAGCCGTTGGTTTTCAAATAGCGACGAGTGCGCGAACATCAATTTCAAGGCTCGTGAAATAGCCGTTGATTTTGAAAAGCCTTAGGAAGAGCCCAAGGAATGCAGCGACCCGCCAGAAGATAGCCCTCGAGGGCCGAAGGAGCCAGAAAGAGACAAAACCAGGAAGAGACAAAGTGCAAAAATAGACAAGATGGCCCAAGTGGCAAAGGGGAGGTGAGTTATTGCCAGGTGGTTATCAAACGGTGCAAACAGTAAGCGGCGCGGTCGGCTTTCTCCACTTTGCATTTATGAGCAGACAAATTGCGTGATATCTAGAAAGCACAGTCTTGTTTGTAGAAAAGAGGCACGGCCCATGCTTTAACATTAATGTTTGAACGCCAAAGTCAAGATCGGCGATCACACAACATGGTTCCAGTAGGCCTCTTCTAGAAGAATGACATCAGCAACAATGACTTCCTCTTCTCGATGTTCACAAACGCACATGGGCCAGTTTGTCAAGAGTGCCAAAGTCTTTTCAAAAGGAGCGCCAAGTTCTCTTCTCTTTCTATATATTGTAAACTTCTCATTCAAGAATTCAATCTCTTAGCCCGTAAGGCAAAGTTTTGCCCAAAAATCTCTCAGGCTTGTAAGGCAGAACTCTGCCAGATTTTACCTTGAATCAAGACAGCATTTTTACCTCCATCTGGACTTGCACTCACGCATATGTCTATGTTTTCTTTTTGTGTCAAGTCATTTTATTTTATGCTTTTCACAGGTCGATTCCAGCATGTCTAGTGCATTGTGAAGTTTCTTCTTCTGTAGGTCTGTCAGAAGTGTCTACAGCAGGAATATAGGCGCATGTGAATAGGCTGCCAATGTGTCTCTCAGAACACCTTTGGTAGTTCTTCCTCCCTGTATCCCTACAGACCCCTGACTCACTGATATAGAAGAGTCTCCCACATCAGATGAAGTGTATGGGCGCTTCTTCTTGGTAAAAAGTGTATGTTCGGGCTGAGTGGGTCATCTTTTTTGGTGTATCACCTTTTTAAGTCTAGGTTTAGGTTTTGTTTTCCTACATCCTTCTCCCTTTTCATCCCCGCCCTTTTTCATTTATTTGTTAGCAGTAGGGAGTCCAGGACCTAAAGGATACATCAGAGGGAGCTAGCCCTTATCTAGAGACTCTCCCCTCCAGCTTCACCGGTCCCACAGGCGAGAGGGGAGTTTCCATTATTGCGTGTGGAAGGCAAGAGCTCGGCCTTTTGCCCAGGGTGCAATCCACTGCATCAACAACTGCGTTGAATGCCTTGGAAAGAGGAAATCGCACATGTTGATATCATCCTTCTAGAAGCGGCTTGAAATAACCATGATGTGGGTGTTGTAGGCCTTGACTTTGGTGCTTAACCCATATTAATATCACTACGAAAGCATGGGTTGTATTAAGTGTTACTGCAAAAGCATGAGTCGCTGCAATAACTTCCTATGGCGACACTTATTTTGCCACCTGGGCTATTATGTTCTTTTCTGCGCTTGACTTATGTGTGTGTGGTCGCGCTTTCACTATTTTTTGTCTCTTTCCTGGCAACTCGGCTCTTATACTATCTTTTTGTCTTTTGTTGGCTCTTTGGGCTCCTTTCTCGGCGGGTCACTGAGTTTTCTTTGGGTCTTATGCCCCTTTGAATTTTGTTGGGCCTGCGCCATTCGAGCTCTTTCGGGCCACTTGTCATGAAGGCATTAGTCCTTTGGCTTCTCCTCAACGGCCGACGCATCCCGTCAAAATTGACATTTGCGGGCTTGTAACTATTTGAAAACCAAACGGCTATTTCATCACTGTAAATTTGACGTTTGCAGGGCCATTGCCATTTAAAAGCCAATGGCTAGTTTGTCTTGAAATTGACGTTCACGCGCCTATCATCGAATGTTTGAACTCCAACGGCTAGTTCGCCACGCTGAAATTGACATTCTTCGGCTCGTCACCCCTTTGGCAATTTCTTCAGCCTTTTGCAATTTGAACCTTCTCGAAGGGAAGGTGTCACTTTTTTGACATTTCGTCTGAAGAAAATCTTTCTTCAAAGTCCCAGCCCTTTCCTTTTGGTCCTTTTCTTTGGGAAATTCCTCTGGACAAAAGTCCGAAGGAATTCCTTCGGGGTTTTGTTCGAAAGAATTCTGCTTTGTGTTTTTTCCTTGTGAATTTCTTTGGACAAAATGTCCGAAGGAATTCATCCTTTGATTCTTCCTTGTCTTTTTCGTTGGATTTTCTTCGGACAGAAAGTCCGAAGGAAATCTTTATCCTTTTTCTTGGTCTTCCTCCGAAGAAAAACTTACCTTTCGGCCTTCTTTAATTATTTTCCTGAAGGTGCTCTCTGCCCTCCGCAAGGGTACTTTTGGGCCCATAATTGCCCTCCGTAGCCTGCTGGAACGTTCTAGTTTGCTTCTTGACCGCCCTCCGCAAGGGCACTTTGTCTTTAGAACTTTGTAAAAGACTTTCATTCTCAGAATCGGGCCATTCCCTTGCCAAATGACTTGTGCAAACTGACTGCCCGAAACAGGATAAGCCTATGGATCAACCCGAGATGTCTACAAGACTCAAGTCATTTGATTCTTTACAGAGATAGGCTTATTACAAAAGGGAGAAAATACACGTTGCAGAAGGGTGGATACATAAAACACTAATTGCTCAAGATAGCAGGGAAGGAAGGAGACCGATTTTGGCCTGTAAGACCAAAAAATGGTCAACAAAGACTTGAATGAAAAAAAGGTAGTGTGGATCACTAAAGTAATGGAGTACGATGTAGAGATCAAAACCACCAAGTTGGTAAGGGGAAGAGGGCTGTGTGAACACCTCGCTACAGACTACAAAGAGCCGAAGGAGGACTTTTTGGTACTCCATGATGAAGCTGTAATAGAAGTACCTACAATCATGAAGAGCTGGGCGCAAGATATGGTTCATTTCCTTCAAATCGGTGTGTCCACAAGGTCTTGATAGGACCAGGAGGAGGTATTTTAGACTCCAATCTCTTCATTATGTCCTAGTTAATGGAGTCCTATTCAGAAAGGTATTTTCAAAGGTACTCTTGAGATGTATTGATTTAGACCAAGTCGACAGGGTGCTATCCAAATTCCATGATGGACCAGCTGGTGGCCACTTTGCTCCCAAGGCCACAGCTGCAAGGATTATGAGGGTTGGCTACTTTTGGCCCAGTTTGTTCAGAGAGACTCACGCTTAGGTGAGGAAATGTCAAAAATGCATTTTATTTGATGGGAAGCAACGACTGGCTGCAATGCCTCTACATCTTATTCAAGTGGAACAACCATTCATGCAATGGAGGTTGGACTTCATAGGACTGATCAACCCTCCTAGTTCTGGCCACAAGTGGGTCTTGACTGCTACAGATTATTTCACAAGATGGGTAGAAGCCGTCGCTTTGAAAGAAGCCAATGAGAGCGCAGTCCTAGACTTCTATGTAGGCATAGTGATGAAATTTGGGGTCCTAGCCACAATCATTTCAGAAAATGCATTGGCTTTCTTGGGAACAAAAACAAGTGAGTGGGCGTTAAAGTATGGCATCTATCTCAACATTTCTTCCAACTACTACCCACAAGGGAATGGGCTGGCTGAGTCCACAAATAAGACCCTGATTAAGATCATTAAAAGGACAATGGAGAAAAATCAAAGGACTTGGCATGCCAAGTTGAAGACAGCGCTTTGGGCAGACATAATCACTCCAAATTGGGTGATTGGGAATTCACCATACACACTTGTGTATGGAAGGGAAGCTAGACTTCCTATTTCAATTGAGTTACCAACCTTAGATCTTGCTGGTCAACTATAATTGGTGGAGAGCGACAGCTTGGAGGTCAGGTATTGTGAACTAATGAAGCTTCAAGAAGCAAGAGACCAAGCCATGGATGCAATAACCAGCCGCCAATAGCAAACAAAGAAGCATTTTGACAAGAGATCTACACCAAGAAGCGTCTCAGAAGGTGACATTGTCTTGAAGTGGGATAAAGATCGAGCCAAACCTGGAAGGCACACAAAGTTTGATGCCTTGTGGAGTGGCCCATATGTCATCACCCAATGCAAGCAACAGAATGCTTTCTAACTCTCCAAGTTGGATGGTGAAGAACTATATATCCCAGTCAATGGGATATATCTTAAACATTGTCACTAGTTTTCTCTTGTCATGTACATAGTTTCTCTGTCTTTTCCTCATTTTCCCTAAGTGCTTTTATGCATGTCTGGAGCTTTTTAGCCTTTGCGTATGTTTTCTTTATGTTTTGGGGTAAAATCTTTATTGGTTCTTAGGTTTTTACAAGGTTGTTGCCAATTTTTTCAAGCTGCATCTTGACTCCATGCCCAATGGACTTTTAAGCCACCAGTTTTCTCAAGCATAGCAGGCATGCTTCCCTTGTGAATCGCCAAATGTGTTGACCAATTTTGGTCTTGCAGGCCAAAATTTGGCACCCCTCTTCTCTTTTATTGTAGGGGTCTTCCGATCCAAGTTTTGGCTAGGTCATCTCGCAATTGCCTTGTGTAGATTTTTCTCTATTAGGCCTTTTTTCCATGAAAAAACCAAGTGTTTTCTTCTTTTGCTTGCCAAGTGCTTTGAGTCTGGTAAGCAAGAGTCGACTTGAAATTCATTTTGATCTTGGATGCTTAACAGGGAAAGTAAGTTATTTCAGAGGGCTTTTTATCGGTAAAACAGACCAATTTCAAAGGGCCAAGGGTCATTTACAAAAAGTCCGAAGGGTAGGTGCCCTTGCGGAGGGCACTTATGTGCCAAGCAGGACCTTTTCAATTCTTTCGAAAGGCGACTTAGAGACCAAGAAGCCCTTGCGGGAGGTAGAGAATCAGCAAAATGGACCTTTGCAAAAGCCCAAAGGGTAACTTTGGGCTTGAGGTGTCCTTGTGGAGGGCAGATGGTCGAACAAAGGGGCAAGGCAGAAAAACCAAAAAGGACTTGCCCTTCAGAAAAGTTGACGGGCCAAAGGAGAATTCCTTCGGACTTTTTGTCCGAAGGAAATCCAAGGATGAAGACTCAAGGAAGAATTCTTTCAGACAAAATGTCTGAAGGAATTCCTTCAGACATTTTGTCTGACGAAATTCGATAGTTGAAGAAAGTTTGAAAGAATTCAGAAGACAAAAAGCCCGAAGGGTAGGTGCCCTTGTGGAGGGCACTTAGGTGGCAAGCAGGGCCTTTTCAATTTTTTCGAAGGGTCACTCTCCCTTTGAAAAAGCTCGTTTGCAAAAAAGCTGAAGGAATTGCCAAAGGGGGTGATAGGCCCATGAACGTCAATTTCAAGGTGATAAGCTAGCCATTGGAATTCAAATATAGGTGACAGGCCAATGAACATCAAATTTAAGGTGGTGAGCTAGCTGTTTGGAAGTAGTCAAAGAACAATTCTTTCAGACAAAATATCCGAAAGAATTCTTTCAGACATTTTATCTGAAGGAACTCATAAGTGGAACCCCAAAGGCTCGTCAAAGGAGGGTTTTTTAAAATGACAAGCTTAAAGGAAGAATTCCTTCGGACAAAATGTTCAAAGGAATTCCTTCAAACATTTTGTCTGAAGAAATTCAAAAGCCGAGGACCCTGAGGAACAACTCAGCGACCCGCCAAAGAAAGGAGCCTGGGAGGAAATTCATAAGCCCTGAAAGCCTGAATTGCCAAGAAAAGGGAAAAAAATAGCAAGGATAGAGAAAACAAAGCGGATAACCTAGAATGTGGCCACGCGCATATGGGACAAAATCTCAAAATGCTCCAGATGGTGTAGCAAGTCAAAGGGCAAGGATAAACCAGACCAAGGCAGGTGGCACAGGGGTCGTTAGCAGGAGAAGTAAATGCCTTTAGGTGAAATAGTCTCCATCGAAAAACCATTGAAAGGGTTGGTTGCGAACATTGAAGAGAGCGACCCGTGTTTTCTTGTTTTGACATTAATGAGCAGCCAGTTGCACGAAGTATTCAAGAGAGCATGGCCCATTCAACATAACAGGGGATGGCCTTGTCAGTTACTAGGAGAAGTAGCCCATACTCCTGTAGGCCTAGAAAAGGGGGCGACGAATTAAGTACCTACAACATGGCTTTCTCATAAGCATTTAAGAAAAAATGGCAACAACATGGGATAATTCTTCGCTGTAGGATTGTTTAATACAGCATGGGTCTCATTCCTTTGACTAGTCAATGATCTTTTTCTAAGTTCTCTATATATTGTAACTTCTCATTTTTGAGAAGGATCTCTCAGCATTGTATGGCAAGCCCTGAAAAAATTTACCTTGAATCAAAAGAAGTGTTTTACCTCCATTTGAGCTTGCACTTTTACATATGCTTATGGTCTTGTCTTATGTTCAATCATTTCCTCTAATGCTTTCATAAGTTTATACTAGCATATCTAGTGTATTGTGAATTCTTTTCTGCTAGTCAACAAGAAGTGTCCAGATTGAAGTATAGGTGCAGGTGAACAAATTGTCCAACAGTGTGTCTTTAGAACACCTCTGGTAGTTTCTTCCTCCCTATACCTCTATAGAATCCTCTGTTGAAGCACGAATGTAGTCAGTTTCTCACTTGAATGAAGTGTCTGTTTGCTTCTTTTGGTGTAAAGTGTAGGTGAAAGCTGAGTAGACCAATCAGTTTTGGTGCATCACCACATTAGTTAGGTTTTGTTGTTTTTTTTATATCTCTCTCTTTTCACCCCCCTCATTGTTAGCAGTAAAAAATCCAGGGCCTCAAGGTGCATCAAAGGGAGCTAGCCCCTAATCTAGAGATTTATTCCTCAAATTTGCCACCCACATTAAGAGGAATGTCTCCATTGTGCCGCGTGGAGGAAGGGAGCTGAGTATCCTTTCAGAGGTGCAATCCACGGCATCAACACATATTAGTTCAGTTTTCAATCATCAATTGCATTTGAAAATGTCAATAGAACACTTGCATCTCATTTAGATACATTAGCAAGCATTTGCCATTGACTAGTGTTGACGCTGTGGATTGCACCCTTGACAAAACGCTGAGTTTCTGTCTTCCACGCGGCACAATGGAGACTCCCCTCTTCCCTGTGGGTCTGGCAAAACTGAGGGGAGAATCTCTAGATAAGTTCTGGCTCTCTTTGATGCATCTCTGAAGGTTTTCTACTACTACTGCTAACAATGGAGGGGGTGAAAAGAGATAAGAAATAACCAGAACAGAAAACTACTCTAAGTGGTGATGCACCAAATGATGTTGATCTACTCAGCTGTCCACACTTCAAACCAGAAAGGGGGCAAACATACACTCTATCTAGCAAAAGACCAGACTGTAGAGAGCTTTAAAAGAGAGGCTTAATGAAGACACACAGAGAATGTAACTTACCACAGGTGCTGTAGAAAACATACTGTCTGATAGCTACTCTTTTTTGTCTCTGCTCTCTAGATGCAACACTTCCTGTTAACTTGCAGAACTGGTACTCTAGTTACACCAGGTGTGTTGGTGTCAACTTGTGAAAGCATGTAGAAACCTCTAGTCTCACTTTCTCTGAAACTGCTTTTTTTTTCTTGTTTTGTATGTTTTTGTTTTTTTTGTGTTTTTGCATAAATATATGAAAGAGGCGATTCTAGGAAGAATTGTTGAATAAATACAAATAAAATATTGCAAATCCAGAAATGATAGAATCTAGGATATTAATTATTTCCAATAGGTTTATTGATCTTCTGTGACAATTACAACTAGTATCTGATAACATGCAAAATCAAAAGTAACAAATTTTTATGAAAACCTGGTTATGGTAGCCAGCTGAAGAATTCATGAAAACGGTACAGCTCTGTCCTCAAGCTATTTCTCCCTCCGTCAAATGCTTAGGAAATGATCCCAAGGTGTAGGCACCTCAATTAGTGGTGGCAGATGACCCAAGAAACAGGCGATTTGCCCTGGATGAATAAATGTGCCCTTTTTGTGAAGGTACAACCCTGCTGTACAAAAGTACAGCCCTATGACAGCAGCCAACTAAATAAAAGTACGCCCCTATTTGTTGTACTAGAACCTCAGGAAATAGGCGCCTCTATTAGAGAAACTCTTATGGATGAATCCAAGCTGATAAACCTTGATTGATGCAATTTTTGATGAAATTCTGTGATAACCTCTGAATGAAGCTACCTCTGTGAAAGCAATAAATCAGCTGGTATTTCACAGCCTCTGAATTGCAATACTGAAGATGGCTCGTTCTCCAATGCTAGATGAAAACTGAAACCCTTGGCTCTGTTCTCAGAAGAAAAGACTTAGCAAATTTTCTTGATTTCAAAACATAATGAATTTCCTTCTCAATGAAAAAAAATCTTATATTCTTCCCAAGTGCGATTTTCCCCCAATTTGGCTTCTTTTTTAATAATTTGAACTTTTCTTTTATTTTATTCCCATAGTCTTCAACGCCCCTTTTAATTATAAATTATAATTAAAAGTGGCCCCTTTCAATGCTGGTCGCCCCCTTCAATATCACTTAAGTTATAATATTAATAATATTATAACTTTATATTATAAGCACCCGATAATTAATATTTAGTTTGACAATTAAAATATTAATATCTCCCTCATAAATTGTCCGATGTACGAACCGTCTAAAGCTGGTGAACAAGTGATTGATTCCGCACATGACCAACCCATACTGCTAAAAATAGCAAGGGTGCTCCGCTGAGTGACCAATACTGCTAAAAATAGTAGGTCATGCAAATGGTGTCCGAATGATCCCGAACAAAAGCCAACTGGCAAAGTCTGACGAATGAAGCCAAGCCAAGCCCCAACCAAGACCCTCTATCCATACTATTAGCCTACGAGGGTCGCATAATAGGCTAATCATAAGCTCTGAGATATGTCAACTGGAAGGGGACATGACAGTCCGCCCCTCCTGAAATTGCTTGTCCCCAAGCAATCTCAACTCCGGATGCTACAGAATATCCTCGCTCTTCCACGTAGCATCCTCCACTGGCAAGTCTCTTCATTTTACCAAATATTCCCTGATGGTCGTCCTACGCAACTGTCTCTCTCTGGACTCTAGGATGGACTCAGGTACTAAAATCAACTTTTCCTCATCATCTAAGGGAGGTAAAATTGCTGAAGGTACCACATGGTGTCCCAACGCCTTTTTGAGGCGTGACAAATGAAAAACATTGTGGACCTTACTATCTGCCGGAAGCTCTAGCTCATAAGCCACCTCTCCAATGCGCATCAGGATCCTAAAGGGACCATAATAACGTGGCTTAAGCTTCTCTAAACTGCTCTTCCTAAGAGTAGACTGTCGGTAGGGCTGCAGCATGAGATAAACCATGTCTCCCACCTCAAAAGACCTCTCTGTCCTCTTCTGATCTGCGTACTGCTTCTGCTGATTCTGTGCTTTGGCAATATTCTCCTTGAGAGTCCTCATAATGTCCTGACTCTCCTGCAATAAATCTCCAATGCTCGGCACTCTACTGTCACTCAGTAGCAAATCCAGAAAGCTAGGCGCCTCATAACCGTACAACGCCATGAAAGGGGACATCTGAATGGTCATGTGGAAGGTAGTATTGTAGCAATACTCGCACAAATATATCCATTTGACCCAAGCCTTCTGCTGTCCTGCAATATAATTTCTGAGGTATCCTTCCACCCATTTATTCACTATCTCCGTCTGACCATCGGTCTGCGGGTGGTAACTGGTCCTCGGTGTAAGCTCGGTCCCACAAAGTCTGAACACCTCCTGCCAGAAGTGACTCAAGAACCGACTATCCCTGTCGCTCACTATGCTTCGAGGCAATCCATGTAATCTGAAAACCTCGCGGAAGAAGACTTCTGCTACCTGTGTAGCTGTGTAAGTGGTGGTGATCGGAAAGAAGTGGGCATACTTCGTCAGCCGATCCACAACTACATATATACAGTCCCGTCCTTGGGTTTTGGGCAAGCCCGTGATAAAGTCCATCGACAGGCATTCCCACTTCCTATCAGGAATCGAAAGTCGCTGCAACAATCCTGTCGGATATGTGTTCCCCTGCTTGTTCTGCTGACAAACAGGGCACTCACGCACATACTGAAGAACATCTGCCTTAAGTCCTTTCCATGTAAACCTCTCCCGTATCTGTCTGTATGTCTTAAAAAACCTGGGATGTCCTGTTGTGGGCACATCATGAAAGGCTCGCATAATAATGTTCTTCATCTCAAATCCTGGGATCAAGAAAATCATGTTCTTGTAAATGATCAAATCATTCACAAGCATGTATCTGGTATCAACCATCAACCCCTCAATAATACTGGATGCCCAAGTATCCTTGGCATACTCTGCCACAATCAAATGCCTCCAATCCTCGGCAATGTGAACCATAGAGCTCAAATAAGGCCTGCGTGAGAGGGCGTTAGCCACTACATTTTGGGTGCCCTTGATGTAGGAAATATCGAAGTCATATGCCTATAACTTACTCACCCACTTCTACTGACAATCATTCAAGTCTCGTTGCCCCAGGAAATGCTTCAAACTGTTGTGGTCAGTTTTAATGAGAAACTTACTGCCCACGAGATATTGTCTAAATTTGGCCAAGGCATGCATTATGGCCAACATCTCCTTATCGTAAATACTGTAGAACCTCTCTGGCCCTCTGAGTTTTCGGCTTTTATAAACAATAGGGTGCTTGTCCTGCATAAGCACCGCTCCAATGCCCTCACCAGAAGCATCACACTGAAGCTCAAAAGGCTTCGAAAAATCTGGTAGTGCCAACACTGGACACGTAGTCATCAGCGCCTTGAACCTCACAAAACACTCATGTGCCTCAGGAGTCCAACAGAATGCACCTTTCTTCAACAAAATCCGTCATAGGTGCTGCATGTCGTGAATAACCATTCACAAATCTGTGGTAAAAACCACACAAGCCAAGAAATCCTCGCAGCTGTGTAAGGTCCGTCGGAGTAGGCCAGTCTACAATAGCACGGATCTTCTCAGGATCCATCCGCACTCCCTCTGCACTGATGATATGGCCTAAGTAGAGCAACTCAGTCATCCCCAAATCACACTTAGACTCCTTGGCGTACAAGGACTCCCTCTCCAAAATGCTGAGTTCTGAATCCAAATGAGCCAAATGCTCTTGCCAAATCCTATTGTAGATCAGAATGTCATCGAAGAAGACAAGCACATATCTCCTCAACTGAGAGTGGAAGACCCTGTTCATGGTGGACTGAAATGTCACTGGAGAATTGGTTAGCCCAAATGGCATAACCATAAACTCAAAGTGTCCACAATGACAATGAAATGCGGTCTTCTCAATGTCCTGCTCACAAACTCTGATCTGATGATATCCCGATCTCAAGTCTATCTTCGAGAAGTAACAGGCACCATGGAGCTCATCAATAAGCTCGTCTATTCGGGGTATGGGGTACTTGTTTTTGATAGTCCTCTTATTTAGGACTCTGTAATCTATGCACATGTGAAGGGTGCCATCCTTCTTCTTTACTAAGACAACTGAAGAAGCGAATGGTGATTTGCTCGGTCGAATGTGACCCATAGCAATCAGCTCCTTGATTGTCTTCTCTATCTCATCCTTAAGCCACTTAGGATGCCTATACGGAGTAATCATGACGGGCTTAGCGCCCTCCTCAAGCTCTATGATGTGCTCAATACCCCTATCTGGAGGTCTCCCTGGTGGAATATCACTGAAAACCTTCTTATGCTTAACTCTCAATTGATGAATGTCTGGATGATACTCGGCCTTATGCTGTCCCTCCTGAATAGGTGTCAATGTGAACTCGGCAGCCCACTCTACCATGTCATGACGCATGAGTCTCTGCATTCGATGGAAGGAAATAGTCTTGACATTACTGTCCCGAATGGCCTTCAGGATATGTGTCTTCCCGTCCACATCAAACCGAATCTCTATGTCTTTGAGACGAAGAGTGACTTCCTCAAGCGAATGAAGCCACTTCATGCCCAAAACTAAATCAATGTCTCCCATGTTCACCACGTAATAATCAGCCTTGAACTCATAGTTATTCAAGCGCAAGGGAAGATCCTTAATCATACGGTCACACTTGAGAGTGTAACCATAAGCCACCTTAACCCGAATGCCCTCAAACTCTTTTGTTACAAGCCCACGCCTCTCCACAAATCTGGCATCAATAAAATTATGGGTGGCACCTATATCTAAAAGGTTGATAACCTTTTGTCCAACTAAAACTCCACGAAGTTTGAAAGATCCCTCCTGCTGTATGTTAGACAATCGTGCCTCCTGGAGCTGGATCTCTGACTCTGCCTCCACTTGAGGCTCTGTAACTTCTGACTCTGAATCCTCTGAACTCTCCTGCTGTCCGAAATTTTCAGAATCTGAATCCTCATAGAAGGCCCACATAACTCTGTTTGCCTTACCCTTAGGCCGCAAAGGACAGTCATGATTAGCATCATAGGGACCTTGCAGTAGAAACATAATTTTTTATTCCTCAAGTCATTTAATGTTTCTTTGTCAAAGGGTGCTGGAGTTTTATCCTTAGAATCAGTTTTAAAATCAGTCCTCTCTGGTTTTTTATAAAATGGTTTGTTATCCTTACTAGAAGATGCTCCTTTGCACTGAAATTTGTTTGTTGGGACTGCATGTTCCATACTTCTCGCTTTTTTCATAGCTTCCTGTAAAGAGATAGGATCAAATGCCTTTATACAGCCTCTTAGTGGTTCGAATAGGCCTTCAATGAAAAGAACTATCAATCTGCGCTCTGAAATGTTTGGCACCATGACTGCCAACCTCTGAAATTCACCAATGAAGGACTCCAAGTTGCCTGTTTGTTTCAACTGTGCCAAATCCCGAAAGTAAACCTCTGGATCTTTCTTGTCAAACCTCTCAACCAACCTATCCACGAAGTCCTGGTACCTTGTCACCTGATTATGCTGAAGTGTTACCATACCATGGTACCACCAATCATGTGCTACTCCCTCCAAATGCAAAGTGGCGTATTTGATAAATTCTATCTCTGTCATTGGCCTCAGTGCCAAAAATGTGTCAAGCTTATGAATCCAAGCTTGAGCTGTCATCTTACCACTACCATCAAAAGTAGTCAAATAAAGCTTGCCTGTAGCCTTCTTCAGCTCACTATTTTGACCTCTAGGCCTCTTGTCCTGTCTAAGTGACCTGTAATGCTCTCTCCTCTGATTTACAAAACGATCAAAGGACATCCTCTCCCGAACCTAAGGAGCTAATAATTCCCACTCATCATTTGCAGCCATGAGTGCATCTGCAAATAGGGGGACTCCTGCCGCCTCCTCTGCCGGAGCTTCTTATGGTTCCTCCTCAACAAATGTAGGACGTGTAGGCCTATCAGCTGTTCTGAAATGGGTCCGGTGTGGTCTCTGATTAACTGTAGCACTCCTGTTATCCCCTTGTTCCCCATTCTGTCTAACAGGTGGGTTCATCCTTTCTACCATAGTAGTAAGTCCCTGTAATGCCTGCGCCATCTACTGCTGTCCTGTAACCATAGCATGGAAGAAGTCTCTGGTATCCTGATCATCATTATTCCTATGGCCCCTGGGTGGGCTACCCTCACCCCTGTCACCCATGGTGACCGGCTGTGGTTCTAAACCATGTTCGCCTTCAAGTAAGGCTCTCCTGCGTGTGTAATACCTGTGTGAACCAACCTCCTCTAGCGGCATGTAATAACTAAACCCTCAGAATGGCAGGATTTAGCTCTGATACCACTGTAGAAACCCCTGGTCTCACTTTCACTGAAACTGCTTGTTTTTTTTTTTCTTGTTTTGTATATTTTTGGTTTTTTTTGTGTTTTTGCATAAATATATGAAAGAGGCGATTCTAGGAAGAATTGCTGAATAAATACAAATAAAATATTGCAAATCCGGAAATGATAGTCTAGGATATTAATTATTTCCAATAGGTTTATTGATCTTCTGTGACAATTACAACTAGTATCTGATAACATGCAAAATCAAAAGTAACAAATTTTTATGAAAACCTGGTTATGGCAGCCAGCTGAAGAATTCATGAAAACGGTACAGCTCTGTCCTCAAGCTATTTCTCTCTCCGTCAGATGCTTAGGAAATGATCCCAAGGTGTAGGCGCCTCAAGTAGTGGTGGCAGATGACCCAAGAAACAGGGTATTTGCCCTAGATGAATAAATGCGCCCTTTTTGTGAAGGTACAACGCTATTGTACAGAAGTACGGCCCTATGACAGCAGCCAACCAAAAAAAAGTATGCCCCTGTTTGCTGTACTAGAACTTCAGGAAATAGGTGCCTCTATTAGAGAAACTCTTATGGATGAATCCAAGCTGATAAATCCTGATTGATGCAATTTTTGATGAAGTTCTGTGATAACCTCTTAATGAAGCTACCTCTGTGAAAGCAATAAATCAGCTGGTATTTCACAACCTATGAATTGCAACACTGAAGATGGCTCGTTCTCCAATGATAGATGAAAACCAAAACCCTTGGCTCTGTTCTCAGAAGAAAAAACTTAGCAAATTTTTTTGATTTCAAAACATAATGAATTTCCTTCTCAATGAAAAAAAACCTTATATTCTTCCCAAGTGCGATTTTCTCCCAATTTGGCTTCTTTTTTAATAATTTGAACTTTTCTTTTATTTTATTCCCATAGTCTTCAACACCCCTTTTAATTATAAATTATAATTAAAAGTGACCCCTTTCAATGCTGGTCGCCCCCTTCAATATCACTTAAGTTATAATATTAATAATATTATAACTTTATATTATAAGCTCCCGATAATTAATATTTAACTTGACAATTAAAATATTAATATCTCTCTCATAAATTGTCCGATGTACGAACCGTCTGAAGCTGGTGAACAAGTGATTGATTTCGCACATGACCAACCCATACTGCTAAAAATAGCACGGGTGCTCTGCTGAGTGATCAATACTGCTAAAAATAGCAGGTCAGGAAAATGGTGTCCGAATGATCCCGAACGAAAGCCAACTGGCAAACTCTGACGAATGAAGCCAAGCCAAGCCCCAACCAAGACCCTCTATCCATCCTATTAGCCTATGAGAGTCGCATAATAGGCTAATCATAAACTCTGAGATATGTCAACTGGAAGGGGACATGACAAAGCATCAAGCTAAAATGACTAAACACAAGGTTAATGTTGACGCGGTGGATTGCACCCTCGACAGGAGGCCGAGCTCCTGCCTTCCACACGCAACAATGGAAACTCCTCTCTTGCCTGTGGGCCTAGCAAAACTGGGGGGAGAGTCTCTAGATAAGGGCTAGCTCCCTTTGATGTATCTTTTAGGTCTTGGATTTCCTACTGCTAACAATGGGGGGGGTGAAAAGGGAGAAGGATTACTGAAAATAGAACCTAAACCTAAACTAAAAGGTGATACACCAAAAAAGTTGATCTACTTAGATCAAACATACGCTTTTCACTAAGAAGAAGCTGGCATACACTTCATTTGATATGGGAAACCCTTCTGTATCAGTGAGTCAAGGGTCTGTGGAGATACAGGGAGGAAGAACTACCAGAAGTGTTCTGAGACACTCTATGGCAGCCTGTTCACATGCGCCTATATTCCTGCTGTAGACACTTTTGACAAACCTGCAGAATAAGAAACTTCACAATGCACTAGACATGCTGGAATCGTTCTGTGAAATCATAAAAGAAAATGACTTAACACAAAACAAAAACATAAACACATACGAAAGTGCAAACTTAGAATGGGGGTAAAAATGCTATGTTTTGATTCAATGTAAAATCCAGTAGAGCTCCGCCTTACAAGCCCGAGAGATTTTTGGGCAGAGCCTTTGCCTTACAGGGTAAGAATTTCCCTATCAAATGAGAAGTTTTACAATATATAAAAAGAGAAGAAGTAAAGGCACCCCTTTTGGAAAAGACTTTGGCGCCTTTTTGCAAGTTGGCCCATGTGCGTTGAGAGCATTGGGAAGAGGAAGTCGTTGCTGATATCATCCTTCTATAAGAGGCCTGCTAGAACCATGCTATGTAATCACCAGTCTTGACTTTGGCGTTCAAACATTAATGTGAAAGCATGGGCCGCACCTCTTTTTCTGCAAACAAGACTGCTCTTTGAAGGCATTCACGCGGTTTGTTTGCTCATAAATGCAAAGTGGAGAAAACAGGATGCACGGTGCACTGTTCACGTCGCTTGATGACCACTTGGCAGGCACTGTTCCGACTACAGGAATAACTCGCCTCCTCTTTGCCACCTGGGCCATTTTGTCTGTTTTTGCACTTTGTCTCTTCTTGGCTTTGTCTCTTTCTGGCTCCTTCGGCCCTCGTGGGCTATCTTCGTGGCGGGTCGCTAGGTTCACTCGCGGCCTGTCCTTAAGCTTTCCAAAATCAATGGCTATTTCACCGCCTTAAATTTGACGTCTGTGCACCCATCACTGGGCGTTTGAACTTCCAACGGCTAGTTCGTCGTGCTCAATTTTAACGTCTTTGGGCCCGTCACCCCTTGAAATTTCTTCGGCCTTTTCCTTTCCTTCGGCTTTCTTCTCTTCGGTCGGGTTTTTGTTTCGGCCATTTTCCCGCAGACAAAATGTCTGCAAGAATTGGTTCGCTCGCTTCCTTTGGAGTTTTTTCTGAGGATTTTTCCCCGTGGCTTTTTCCAAATTTCTTCAGACTTTTTGTTTGAAGGAATTCCTTCGGACAAAAGTCTGAAAGAAATCGTTTTATGCCTTTGTCTTAGTTTTACTTGTTTTTCTTCAGACATTCTTGCTCGTAGCCTTTCCGAATTTCTTCGAACTTTTTGTCCAAAGGAATTCCTTCGAACAAAAAGTCCGAAAGAAATCACTTCTTGCCTTTGCCTTATAAATTTCTTCAGACAAAATGTCCGAAGGAATTCCTTCGAGCATTTTGTCCGAAGAAATTCTCTTGTTCACGTTTCCGAAGGAATTCCAACTTGCCTTGTTCATTTTTTCGAAGGAAAACTTACCCTTTCGGCCCTCTTTTTGAAAAAACGTCCCTGCCCTCCACAAGGGTTGTTTGGCCTCTAAAACTGCCCTCCGCAAAAGTTGCAAAGGTCCTTTTGGAGTCCGTAGAAACAGCCTGCAGAGTCCATAGAAATGTGCCTGCAAAGTCCGTAGAAAAGTCTGTAGAGTCCGTAAAAAAGCCTGTAGAGTTCGTAGAAATGTGCCTACTGAGTTTGTAGAAAATCCTGCAGAGTCCATAGAAATACCTGTAGAGTCCGTAGAAATGCCTGCAGAGTCCGTATAAATCAAGACTTGTGCAAAAAATCAAATTTTGGACTGGCTCAAAACAACAGGGGAAAAAAAGGGGGACCGATTTTGGCCTGCAGGACCAAAATGGTAAACAAATTGGCGACTCCTAGGGGAAGCATGCCTACTATGCTTAGAAGCCAGTTGCCTTATAATCCATTGGGCACGGAGTCAGAACGCAACTTAAAAGGTCAGCAACAGCCCCGATAGATCCAAGAATCAATCATGAAGCTTTTACCCCAAACACAAAGGAAAACACACACAAGGCTAAAAACACTACTTGTGCAAACAACACTTAGGGAAAACAGGAAAAGAAACTGAAAGCAAACTACTATGTACAACTAACCAGGTATATTTGCTTCCCTCCTGGATCAAGGGAAAAATTTCTTAAGTACCCTTCTTGGCTAGGAAACTTATGGTGCCAAACAAGTGGCTGAATGGAATGGAGACTTGGTGACCTGTTCCTCTTGCCTGCCACCTTGATTGGCTTGCATCTGAGTGGATCAAAATCAAACATGCTCCCAACATATATGTACTCTTCTTGTTCTTGGAAGCTTGTCGAATGCTGGTCCTTCATGCTGGTGCGTCTCATCGAGAAATCAATGGTTGTTGGCTCATCACCATAAGCCCTTTGATATGCACAGTCCCTTTGCAATGCATCATGGTTTGACCTGTTCCCTTCTGCTTCATTGAGGATCCTGTCAAACTCATTTTTTGCTCCTTCATGGCTTTCTTGAAGAAGGGTGACTGTTGTGATGTTTGAAATGGAATCACAAACTGATTGCTCATCTCACAGAACATCACCTTTTTGTTCAAAGCCCTCTTCTTCAAGGCTTTCCTCAAGATGGACAAGCCTCTCCTTTTCCTGCTCAAGGATCAGAGTCTCTCGTTGTTCAAAGACATCCATCTAATCCTCCTCCAACTCAGGCTCTATGGCATAATCGTCCTCCTCATCGAAGCAATAAGGAAGTTCATCAAACAAAGGAGGAGAGAACTCACCATGCTTACGTTCCTCTTCGTATTGCTGGAACATCTGCATGTATGCATGCCCTATGTCTTCTCCTTTGTCGATGATGTCTTCAAAAGGAGAATCGATGATGATTTCTTCTTCTTTGACATTCATGATAGCCTCTTAGGAAACTGCAAATTGGATCTTTTCTTCCTCACTCACCTCCTGCAAAATAGGTTCCTCCTTGAGAAGGGTTGAAGTGGAAAAACTATATGGAAGAGGAGGCAGTCCTTGAGCTAGAATCGAATGATTCTCATCTTTCCATTTGGCCAGCACTTCATCTATATCAGGTGTGTCCTGATAGCTCTCTTGGAGGTGTGTAGATGGGGTGTGTTCGGACATGTCCATCACACGTTGGCTGAAGAATCTCGCTCTAGATTCCAACTCTGCAATTCTCCTGGCTATATCTTCTTGGGAGAGCCTTTCTTGGAGATCACAAGCATCATCATGAGGAGTAGGAGCAACTTCGTTTTCTTCAAGGTTTTGAGCAAAACATTTCTTCTTGCTCCATGATTCCACCGTTTTCTTCCAAGTCATGACCTCGGAACTGAAATTTTCCCTTCATGTTGAAGGGCAACGAGGAGCGCTGCTTGAGGGGATTGCATGAAAAACCTGAGCTTGATTAAAACCATATGAAGGAATACAAGGCCCATGATTTTGTGTAAAGGGATTATACATATAAAAATGTGATTTCTTGATGGCACTAGGACTACTTAACCAGCTGATTCAACTCGGATTTGCCATTGGTGTTGATGAAAAAGCCTTCAAACGCTGGTTGGTTGAAGAACACACCAAAAATTCTTCAACTCTTGAGACAAAACTTGTCCTAGTTGGTCCCACCGGGCGTACCAAAAACTGTTGACGCGGTGGATTGCACCCTCGACAGGACGCTGAGCTCCTGTCTTCCACACGCAACAATGGAAACTCCCCTCTTGCCTGTGGACCTAGCAAAACTGGGGGAAGAGTCTCTAGATAAGGGCTAGCTCCCTTTGATGTATCTTTTAGGTCCTGGATTTCCTACTGCTAACAATCGGGGGGGGGGGGTGAAAAGGGAGAAGGATTAATGAAAACATAACCTAAACCTAAACTAAAAGGTGATACACCAAAAAAGTTGATCTACTTAGCTCAAACATACGCTTTTCACCAAGAAGAAGCTGGCATACACTTCATTTGATATGAGAAACTCTTCTGTATCAGTGAGTCAGGGGTCTGTGGAGATACAAGGAGGAAGAACTCCCAGAGGTGTTCTGAGACACTCTATGGCAGCTTGTTCACATGCGCCTATATTCCTGCTGCAGATACTTCTGGCAGACCTGCAGAAGAAGAAACTTCACAGTGCACTAGACATGCTGGAATCGTTTTGTGATAGCATAAAAGAAAATGACTTAACACAAAACAAAAACATAGACACATACGAAAGTGCAAACTCAGAATGGAGGTAAAAATGTTATGTCTTGATTCAAGGTAAAATCCGGTAGAGCTCCACCTTACAAGCCCGAGAGATTTTTGGGCAGAGCTTTTGCCTTACATGCTAAGAATTTCCCTATCAAATGAGAAGTTTTACAATATATAGAGAGAGAAGAAGTAAAGATGCCCCTTTTGGAAAAGACTTTGGCGCCTTTTTGCAAGTTGGCCCATGTGCATTGAGAGCATTGGGAAGAGGAAGTCGTTGCTGATATCATCCTTCTAGAAGAGGCCTGCTAGAACCATGCTATGTAATCACCGGTCTTGACTTTGGCGTTCAAACATTAATGTGAAAGCATGGGCCACGCCTCTTTTTCTGCAAACAAGACTGCTCTTTGAAGGCATTCACGTGGTTTGTCTACTCATAAATGCAAAGTGGAGAAAACAGGAAGCACCGTTCACTGTTCGCGCCGCTTGATGACCACTTGGCAGTAACTATTCTGACTGCAGGAATAACTCGCCTCCCCTTTGCCACTTGGGCCGTTTTGTCCTTTTTTGCACTTTGTCTCTTCTTGGCTTTGTCTCTTTCTGGCTCCTTCGGCCCTCGAGGGCTATCTTTTTGGTGGGTCGCTGGGTTCACTCGCGGCCTATCCTTAAGTTTTTCAAAATCAACGGCTATTTCACCACCTTAAATTTGACGTCTGTGCACCCGTCACTGAGCGTTTGAACTTCCAACGGCTAGTTCGTCGTGCTCGATTTTGACGTCTTCGAGCCCATCACCCCTTGGAATTTCTTCGGCCTTTTCCTTTCCTTCGGCTTTCTTTTCTTCGGTCGGGTTTTTGTTTCGGCCATTTTTCCCGCGGACAAAATGTTAGCAAGAATTGTTTCGCTCGCTTCCTTTCCTTCGGAGTTTTTTCTGGGGCTTTTTCCCTACGGCTTTTTCCGAATTTTTTCAGACTTTTTGTCCGAAGGAATTCCTTCGGACAAAAGTCCAAAAGAAATCGTTTTATGCCTTTGCCTTAGTTTTACTTGTTTTTCTTCAGACATTCTTGCTCGTAGCCTTTTCGAATTTCTTCGGACTTTTTGTCCAAAGGAATTCCTTCGGACAAAAAGTCCGAAATAAATCACTTCTTGTCTTTGTCTTATAAATTTCTTCGGACAAAATGTCCTAAGGAATTCCTTCGGGCATTTTGTCCGAAGAAATTCTCTTGTTCACTTTTCTGAAGGAATTTCAACTTGCCTTGTTCATTTTTTCAAAGGAAAACTTACCCTTTCAGCCCTCTCTTTGAAAAAACTTCCCTACCCTCCGCAAGGGCTGTTTGGCCTCTAAAACTGCCCTCCGCAAAAGTTACAAAGGTCCTTTTGGAGTCCGTAGAAACAACCTGCAGAGTCCGTAGAAAAGCCTGCAGAGTCCGTAGAAATACCTGCAGAGTCCGTAGAAATGTGCCTGCAGAGTCCATAGAAAACCCTGTAGAGTCCGTAGAAATACCTGTAGAGTCTGTAGAAATGCCTGCAGAGTTCGTAGAAATCAAGACTTGTGCAAAAAATCAAATCTTGGACTGGCTCAGAACAGCAGGGGAAAAAAATGGGGGACCGATTTTGACCTGCAGGACCAAAATGGTAAACAGTTAATATGCAGACACACTTAAAGATATAACTAGTCAAATAAAGGTAAAACGCATTCTTATTGATTCAAGGTGAAATTTTGGTAGGGCTTCGCGTTACAAAATGAGAGATTGATTATTTTTCAAATGAGAGTTTACAATATATAAAGAAAGAGAGAGCAATGGCACCTTTTTCCACAAGTGACCCATGCTGTGTTTAATTCATTGAGAAGAGGGAGTCCGGTGAAGGAAACCATGCTGCGACAATCCAAGTCTTGACTTTGGCGTTTAAATTATATTAAACGTCATTGTGAAAGCATGGGTCGCGCCTTTCTGTTTGAAAACAAGACCGCTTCTTAAAGAGGTTCATGCAGTTGTCTGCTCATTAATGCTTAAATGAAGAAAAACGGGCCGCACCATTCACTGTTTACGCTCTTTGATGACCATTTCGTAAGGATTGTTCCAACCACTGGCATAACTCCTCTGCCGACATCTCTTTTTCCACTTGGGCTGTTCTATCCATGCCTATGCTTAGCTCTTCGAGCTCCTTTCTCAGCAGGTCGCTGAATTTCCCCCTGGCTTTTGTCTTTTCTTGGCTCTTTCGGCCCTCAGGGCTATCTTTTGTCGTTTCTTGGCCCTTTCTGGCAATCTGAGCTCTCGAGGCTATCTTCTTGTCTTTTGCTGGCAATTTGAGCTCTCGGGCTCTCTTCTCAGTGGGTCACTGAGTTTACACGCACGGGCCTGTCCTTAAGCATTCAAGATCAACGGCTATCTTATCACCGTAAAGTTGATGTTCGCACGCCCGTCACCATTTGAAAGCCAATGGCTACTCCATTGTCCTGAATTTGATGTTCACAGAGATGTCATAGGACGTTTGAATTCCAATGGCTAGTTGCGATGCTGAATTTGACGTCTTTGGGCCCGTCACTCCTTTGGCAATTTCTTCATCTTTTTGCAATCCCATCAGCGTTTTGTATTCATTCGGCTCTTTGCAATTGAACCCTCCCGAAGGGAAAGTGTCCCTTTGGGGCTTTGAAAAGGTCCCTTTCTTGACAGTCGAGAGTCCCCCGCAAGGGCACTTGCCCTTCAGGCTCCTTCGGGCTGCCTTGGCTTCTCAATTCCTTCGAACAAAATGTCTAAAAGAATTTCTTCGGACATTTTGCCTGGGGGAAATCTTTTCGAAGGGTAATTTTCCGTTTGGCTCCTTGCCTTGTGAATTTTTTCGGACAAAATGCCTGAAGGAATTCCTTCGGGCCCTTTGTCCAAAAGAATTAACATTGACTTCCTTGGATTTCCTTCGGATTTATTCTTCACACAAAACTCTGAAGGAAATCCTTCTTTTTGCCTTAGTCCTTTCTCCGAAGAAAACCTTACCTTTTGGCCCTCTTCTTTCGTCCCTCTGCAAGTGTTTTTTGCACTCCGCAAGGGCATCTAGGCCCCAAGTTGCCCTTCGGAGCTTGCTGAAAGGCCCAATTGGTCATTTGCCTACCCTCCGCAAGGGCACTTTGTCTTTGGAGCCTTGTAAAATGACTTGCGTGCTTTGAACCGGCCCATGCTTTGCCTAAAGGCTTGTGTAGACTGACTGCCCAAAATGGGAAAAAACCTGTGGATTAACTCGAGATATATACAAGCCTCAAGTCATTTGGCTCAGAAAACAGGGCTACTATAAAAGGAGAAAAGCACAACAGTAGAAGCATCAAAACATGACTGACTGCTCAAGATAGTGGGGAAGGAAGGGAGACCAATTTTTTGGCCTGCAGGGCCAGAAATAGTCAACAAATTTGGTGATCCCCAGGAGAAGAATGCCTACTATGCTAAAGAAGACTGGTAGCCTCAAAGTCCATTGGGCACAGAGTCAAAACACAGCCTGAAAGTTTGACAATGGCCTTGAGATATCTAAGAATCAATCATGAAGCTTTTACCCCAAAAGGGAAACAAAACACACACAAGGCTAAAAAACTACGAACATGTGCAAAAGCACTTAGGGAAAACAGGGAAAAAACAAGGAAACTATATACATGATGAGATAAGGCTCAGCGACAGTGCTTAAGATATATCCCATTAACTGGGATATGCAGTTCTTCACCACCCAATCTGGAGATTTGGAATGCATTGTGTTGCTTGCACTGAATGATGACATATGGACCACTCCATAGGGCGTCGAACTTTGTGTGATTTTCAAGGTTAGCTCGGTCTTCATCCCATTTTAAGACAATGTCGCCTTCAGAGAAACCTTTTGATGAATATTTCTTGTCAAAAGTAATTCTTTGTTTGCTGCTGATAGCTGGTCATAGAAACTATGGCTTGGTCCCTTGTCTCTTGAAGTTCCATCAGTTCGCACAGCCTAACCTCCATGCTGTTGCCTTCTTCTAATTGCAACTGGTGAACAAGATCCAAAGTTGGCAATTCAAGTGAAATAAGAAGTCTAGCTTCCCTTCCATACACGAGCGTGTATGGTGAATTGTCAACTGCCCTCTTTGGAGTAACCCTGTCTACCCACAGGGCTGTTTTCAACTTGGCATGCCAAGTTCTCTGATTCTCCTCCATTGTTATTTTGATAATCTTGATCAAATTCTTATTGGTGGACTCAACCAACCCATTCTCTTGTGGGTAGTAGTTGGAAGAAGTACTGAGATAGATGTCGTATCCCAAGCCCACTCGCTTGTTCTGGTTCCCAAGAAAGCCAATGCATTGTCTGAGATGATGGTAGCTGGGACTCCAAACCTTGTCACCAGGCCTTCGTAGAAATCTAGAACTACACTTTCGTTGGCCTCCTTCAAAGCAACAGCTTCTACCCATCTCATGAAGTAGTCTGTAGCAGTCAAGACCCATTTGTGGCCAGCACTGGAGGGAGGGTTGATCATCCCTATGAAGTATAGGACCCATTGCATGAATGGTTGTTCTACTTGAATAGGTTGTAGAGGCATTGCAGCCAGTCATTGTTTCCCATCAAAGAGTGCACACTTCTGGCACTTTCGTACCCAGGGATGGGTGTCTCTGAATAGAGTGGTCCAGAAGTAACTAGCTCTCATAATTCTTGCAGCTGTAGGCTTAGGAGCAAAGTGACCACCAACTGGCCCATCATAGAACTCGGACAGCACCCTGTCGACCTGACCTGGGTCTATGCACCTTAAGAGTACTCCCAAAAAATCTCTTTTGAATAGTACCCCATTAATCAAGACATAAGGGAGAGATTGGAGTCTGAAATATCTCGTCTTGGTCCTATCAAGGCCCTACGGGCACTCACCAGTGAGAAGGAAACGTTTCATGTATGATGCCCAATCCTTCATGACTGTTGGTTCTTCTGCTGTAGCTTCATCATGGATTAGCAAAATGTCATCTTTTTTCTATTTAAGATCTACAGCAAGGTGTTCACACAGGCCTTTTCCCCTTACCAGCTTGGTGGTTTTGATGTCCACGTCATATTCCATTACTTTAGTGATCCATCCCGCTCTCTTTTCATTTAAATCATGGCTGATCAATAAATCTTTGACGCTGGGATGTGGCCCCATGAGATGAACTCTGTTGTTGGACATCATATATCTGAATTTCTTCAGGGTCCGTATGACCGCAAGGACTTGCTTCTCCACATATGTATTCCTGATCTCAAAACCTTCTAGGCCTTGGCTAAAAAACACAAGTGGCTGTTCAAGGTTCTCGTCATTTACTTGGTAAGCATGACGAAGATTACCTCTTCATTTCCAAAGGTGTAGAGGTTGAAATCCTTGATGAAGTCAGGACTGATCAAGGTAGGAGCCTAGGCAATAGCCTGCTTAATCCCTTCAAAACTGTCCTTCCTTTGTGCTGTCCATGCGAATTTTTCATCTTTCTTTAGCATGGAGGTCAATGGCTTGACTACCTCGACAAAATTTGGGATAAATCCCATGATGAAATTTATTTTGCCAAAGAAGCTTTGCAGAACTTTTTTATGCTTAGGCAATGACAGCTCTAGGATGGAGCGAACTCTTTCTGGATCAATGGTCAAGCCCTCTTTCGAAACAACATGGCTAAAGAGTTTACCCTCATGGACAACGAACACGCATTTTTTTGGGTTGAGAGAGATACTGAACTCTCTACACCTTTCGAAGATTTGCCTAAGGTGTCTTATATGTTGACCTTCTTCCTTAGAAAATACTGTCACATCATCAAGATATACCATTACAATATTATTTATCAGGCCTTGAAAAGCCATGTCCATGGCTTGTTGAAAAGTGGCACCAGCATTGGACAGTCCAAATGGCATTTTTCTATAAGCAAACATTCTCCATTTGGTAGTGAAGGTTGTCTTGTACTTGTCACAGTTTTGCACCAAAATCTAATTGTACCCTAAATACCTATCCAGGAAGGAGAAACGCTCGCTGCTTGTCACCATTTGGAGGCTCTGTTCCATACTTGGGAGAGGATAATGGTCCTTCAAAGAGACTCTATTAAGGTATTTGAAATCTACACATAACTTGATCTCCCCATTCTTTTTTTGGACAAGAACAATATTGGTTGGCCAAGAAGAGTGTTTGATCGGAAATATGATTCTGGACTCAATCAGCTTGGTCAGTTCTTTACGCATGAGAGGCTCAATCTTTGGATTGACATGCCTTTGTTTTTGCTTGATCGGCTTGGCGCCTTCCTCCAGCGCGATGATGTGTTGGGCCAAACTTGGGTCAAAGCCCTTCAAGTCGCTATACTCTCAAGTGAAGACATCATCAAACTCCTGGCACAACAAGATGAAGGCTTGCCTTTCATGATCTGTACACACTTTCCCAAGTGCAAGTAGCTTATTCTTGAATATTTCAACTTTCTCATAGTTCTCCTTTGTTGTGATGCTTGCTTTATCATTTTTCAATTGGTCATCCTCGTTGAAGATACTTTCGAGAGTGACCAAGCCTTTGGGAAGTTTATTGTTCTTCATTTGAACAATTTGGCTGCCATACTGCTGCTATAGCTTAGCCTGGTTTCTAGCAGCAAACTCAACTTCCTCTTGCAAGAAGAGTTCTATCTGTTGATCGTTGTCAAACACCTGCCAGTTAGTGACGTTGTCAGGCACAGAGGGTCTGATTACCACTTTCAAATGATGTGGACTGCGGTCTTGACCTATCTCCTTGGGGGCGTCAAATTGAGCACCCACTGCTGCTAGTCTGTCAGCTTGCTTATTCTGCTCTCTAGGAATGGAAGTAACATTGAAAGCAAGGAAACCCTCCATTAAATCCCATACCCTGTGTTTGTAGGACTTAAGCAAATAATTCTTTGTTAGATTTTGGCCCCTTACTTTATTTACGATCAGCGCGCTGTCCTCAAAAACCTACAGCTCCTTAATTCATCTTTTCCTCGCCCACTACAAACCATGGATGAGGGATTCGTACTCTGCAACATTGCACGTGAAAGAAAATTGAAACCTGCAGGCCAAAAAGTATTTCTCCTGTGAAGGAGAAACCAGCACCACTCCCCCACCAGCTCTCAACTTGCTTCTTGAGCCATCAAAGAAACGCTACCATAAACTTGGGCTATCTTGACTTGCTTTCATCAAATTTGGTACAAAAGTACCCTCTTCATGCATGCAATAAATCTCAAAGCCTGCCTCTTCTATGAATTTGTAAGGATCATGCTCAAAGTTGTCACTTCTCCATTCATCTAAGAGTAAGTCAGCAAGTCCTTCAAAGGCATAGGGTGGAGATTGATCTACTTGAAAATCTTCTTGATCAATAATGGTGTAGCTGACATTTGCCGCCTTGAGTGAGTATGGTTCCAGATGATCTCTGTGGATTGGCTCCGATTCAATCTTGACCTTAGTCCCATATTTGGTTATAAAAATCAGATAGGACCAGTTTGTTGCTAGGTAGCCACCTATTTCGGATGTGAAATCTCTAGATAAGCAAATGGCAAAGTAAGGAGGAACATCCGCCACCACCATGTCATGAGGGACCGAGAAGGTTGGACAGGTGTGGAGCATCAAGTTCAAGCCTCTCACCACTCCTATTGTTTTTGCTGGTGTTCCATCCAGCTACAGGACTCCCTTAATCATCTCTTCATATTTGAACCCTAGTTTATGCGCTATGCATTTGGGCATTACCGAGATGCTTGCTCCACTGTCAATGATACAATTATGCACCAGGAAGTCTCCTATGACCAAAGACAAATATAAAGGGGTAATCTTTTCTTTTTTCTTTACTTGGCCTGATGTGGAAGGTTGCCCATTTGTGATCAGAACATTATCAGCTTTTGTTGGGATAGCTGGTTCATTAAGCCCGTGCAATTCTTTTTGCAGCATGTCTTTTTGTCCCGGCATTGATAATGAATTCCACAAATAAATATTCATGTGCAGCTTCTTCTTCTGGTCTACCACATTGATCTGAAAGTTGCTCCCTTTCAAATTTTCTTTGGGATCACTTGCAACCTTTTGAGGCACAGGCCTAGACGCTCAAGGTACAACTGACGACCTGAAATTTGAAAATTTTTGGTTCCCCTGTGGTGAAGAAGATGGTGCGAACGCTTGAGCAACTGCTTGAGCTTCTTCCATAGCTCTCCTCTTGGACCTTGTGTTATCTGTGACACAATCACCTTGATTGTCTGTACTGCCCACGTAATTGACTGTATAAAATTTACCTTTCAGGTGATTCATGAGAGTGGAATCGCGCTGAGCTGGCCTGTTGTCCATGCCATGTTATAATGATGCCTCAAAGCTGGAGCGTTGGACGGCTGCCTGATTGTCCTATGCATTCATGTACTGACTTAGCATTTCATTTGTGTAAATAGCCTGATCTTGATTGTATCCCATGGGTGAGCAATTTGGTTATTCTTGTACTAGATTGTTTTGAACGGGCACCATGGCCTTGGATGATGAAGGGGCCCTTGGATTATAGCCTTGAAAAGGTCTGGCTTGTGCAAACTGACCTTGTCCTTGATTGTAATTCTGGAAAGGGGGTCTATTTGATTGCCCATACTGCTGATATCCTTGATTTGGCCAATTGCTCTGAGCTTGCTGCCTTTTGAGAGCTACTACTTCATTTGTTACGCTTTACAACAAGCTTTCTACTTCATGGAGGTCATTGGGCGGAGTAGCAGTCGGCTTTTCTACGCTAGGCAGAAGAGCTAAGGTAGGTGCAGCAGTTTGGACTGGAGGCGGCAATTCAAGAAAGAGCGGCATATGAGGTCTAGGGGCTATCTTTCCAGCTTACACCAGGCAATTCTCAGCCGCTATAGCTATGTCATAGGCAACATGCAGCACATGTCCTCCCATGGACTGTATCATGATAGCATTGTCGCTGTTCAATGCTTTCAAATAATAGAGGAAAGCATAACTTGGAGTCAGCCTTACCAGAATGGAGATTCTGTCCCATGTCTTCTGAAACCGAGTTTTGAAATCTTGCATGAATTCATGTGGAGCTCTTTTCATAGTAGTCAGTTGCTCGGCAAATGAGAGGTGGTCGCTCTTCTCCCCAAATCTATTTGTTAAGAGGGTGCCCAATTCGTTCTAGAAATCGACTAAATTCATGGGCAAAATCTCATACCAGCCCAGAACCTTGCCCTTGGAAGACAATCCCATCAATCTGATAGCAATGTTTTCCTCAGTGACATTGTGAATGTTGCAGAGGTTAGCAATATTTTTGATGTGTTCAATGGCTGTAATGGGCCCTTCTCCATTAAAGGGAGGCACACTTTTAAGGACTGCCCCTAGAATTGGGTCATAATGCAGGAGATTCAAAGGACTCTGACCATGAAAGGCCACAAAAGGTAAAGCCATAGCTATGCCAGGATTCAATCGAGGCCTTCTTGCATAGGTGTATCTTATAGCAGGTCTGGGAAAACAATTTGCTGAATAAGGATGAGTTTTTGCAAACCTCAGTCGTCTTGTTGAGTTTAAAGGTAGTTCAACAAATTCAAAAGGGACACCCTTAGCAGTAGATCATGTGGTGACTTTAAGCATAGGATGTCAGATTGACCTTTGATCAGAGACTGATGTTCTTAATAGTGGATTATGCTGTAACAGGACCAACATCAATCCTGAAACTTTGCTGAGTGTTAAAAATGGTCCCTTCGGGCATGCCAAAAACTGTTGACGCTGTGGGTTGCGCCCTTGACAAAAGGCTGAGCTTCTGTCTTCCACGCGGCACAATGGAGACTCCTTTCTTGCTTGTGGGTTTGACAAAATTGAGGGGAGAATCTCTAGATAAGGGCTAGCTCCTTTTGATACATCTCTGAGTTATTCCAATACTATGGCTAATATATATATATATATATATATATATAATGGGGGGGTTGAAAAGAGAGAAGGATTACTGAAGCAGAACCTAAGCTAAGACGGTGATGCAACAAAAAAGTTCGATCTACTCATTTGCTCACACTTCAAACCATAAGAGCACATACATACACTTTATCTAATAAAAGGACCAGACTACAAAGAACTTAACAAAAAGGCTTAATGAAGACACAGAAGATAAACTTACCATAGGGGCTATAAAAAGACACATTGTCTGATAACCCTCTCCTATCTCTGGACTCCAAATACAACTCTTTTGCTACCTACAAGAATGGTGCTTTGCCTATACCAGGTGTGTTGGTATCAATCCTTTGAAAGCATCATGGAACAATGACTAGACACAAAGTTAATACTCAGGCACACTCAGAGATATATCCAACCAAATAGAGGTAAAACACTTTTTATTGATTCAAGGTGAAATTTGGCAGGGCTGCGCCATACAAAAATGAGAAATATCCTTTCTCAAAATGAGAGATTACAATATATATAGAGAAAGAGGAAGCAAAGGCACCCCTTTTTGGAAAAGACTTTGGCGCCCTTTTTCAAGTGGCCCATGTGCGTTGAGAGCATGGGAAGAGGAAACCGCTTGAAAGAGAATGTTGTGTCGGCTCCAGTTTTGACTTTAGGCATTTAAAATATATTAAATGCCATATGTGAAATCATGGGCCATGCCATTTGTCTGCAAACAAGACCGATTCTTCATTACATTCACGTGATTTGTCTGCTCATCAATGCAAAGTGAAGAAAAATAGGTCGCGCCGTTCACTGTTTGTGCTCCTTGATGACCACTTGGCAAAGACTGTGTCAACAGCTGGAATAACTTCTTGTGCCGACACCTTTTGCCACTTGGACTGTTTTGTCCGTTTCTGCACTTGGCTCTTTTGGGCTCCTTTCTTGGCGGATCACTGAGTTCACTCTTGACTTTTGTCCTTTCCCAGCGTTGTCTTTTTCTGGTGTTGTCTTTTCTTGGTTTTGTCTTTTGCCATCTCTTGGCTCTTTCTGGCAATCTGAGCCCTCAGGGCTATCTTCTATCAATCTTTGGCTCTTTGGGCTCCCTTCTCAGCTGTCTCTTCCTTTTGGCCTTAAAGCCTTTGAATTCCTTTGAGTTTTCGCTCAAGTATTTAAAGATCAACGGCTATTTCATTGCCATAAAATTGACGTTCACACGCCCATCGCCATTTGAAAGCCAACGGCTATTCTATTGCCCTGAATTTGATGTCTTCGGGCCCATCACCCCTTGGTCAATTCCTTCAACTTTCTTTCCTTCGGCCTTTCTTTCCTTGCCTAGGCCTTTGTCTTTTAACCTTCCTGAAGGGAAGGTGTCCCTTCGGGGCTTGGAGAAAGATCCCTTTCACAGTCACCGAGAGCCCCCCACAAGGGCACCTGCCCTTCGGGGTACTTTGGGCGGCCTTGGTCTTCAAATCCTTCAGACAAAATTTTTGAAGGAATTCCTTTAGACATTTGTCCGAAAGAAATCTTTCCTTTATGTTTTTTCTCGCTTGCTACTTTTTGTCGGGCTTTTCCATCAGGCGAATTTCCTCGGACAAAATGTCCGAAGGAATTTGTTTTGTTCACTTTGCTGGGGGAATTTTTCCGAAAGAATTCCTTGTTTGTTCTTTTTCCTTGTGAATTTTTTTGGACAAAATGTCTGAAGGAATTCCTTCGGACATTTTGTCCGAAGAAATTCAACCTTTGTCTTATCTTTTGCCTTAACATTTTCGAAGGAAAACTCACCCTTTTGATTCCTCTGCAAGGGTTCCCTGCCCTCCGCAAGAGCACTTTTGGGTCCGAAACTGCCATCCGTGTTGTCCCCGAAAAATGTCACTCATTTTTGGGACAACCTACGGACTATTTTGGCCCTGCACAGACCAAAATTTCTCTCTTCCCTTCTCAAAATTTGTTCTGAGCTTTCAAATTCCTCATTTTTCAAGTTTTTTCAGTAAAGGGATTAGCAGGTTCAATAGGTTAAAAGGCTTCTGCAAGTGAGTTCAATCAAAAGAACAAGTTTCTAACACTTAGTCATTTCCAAGATTGGTTCAGCGCTTCAGTTCAATCAAAAGAGTTCAATCAGCAAATGATAAGGAACAAAGGCTTGAACTATTGAACTTTGAACCACTTTGGTTCAATGGTTCAACGGGTTCAACGACCAATTGGTTCAATGCGCTTGTGCAAAAGATTAAAAAGACTTAGCCAAATAACAAAGAATGAATCGATTGAACCATTGAACCGTTGAACCAAAGTTGGTTCAATTGGTAGGTTCAAGGGGCTTCCCCAAAGCCAAAGGAACAAGTGCCCTTGCGGAGGGCAGTGAGTAAAAGCGGACAAAAGTTGGAAATCCCTAGAAAAAATGGCTAAGTAAAAGAGGCCGAAAGAATTCTTTCGGGAAGATTTTTCTCGAAAAAATGTTTAAGGCACAATTCCTTCGGACGTTTTGTCCAAAAGAATTCACTCAGAGAGAAAGTCTGAAGAAATGGAAAAGAACAAATGGCTAAGTAACATAAACTTTCTTTCGGACATTTTGTCCGAAGGAATTCTTTCAGGCTTTTGCCCGACGGAAAAACCCTGAAAGCCAAAAGCCCGATGGAAAAAGCCCGAAAGCCAAAAGCCCGACGAAAAAATCCCGAAAGCCAAAAGCCCGACGAAAAAAGCCCGAAAGCCAAAAGCCCGCCGGGGAAATTGAACCCTGAAGTCCGCCCGAAGAATCCCGAATGATAGGTACCCTTGCGAGGGGCACTTGACGACAGAGAAATGACCATTTTAAAATCCTGAAGGGACACCTTCCCTTTGGGACATTTCAAAGGCTGAACAAAGACGCAGAAAAAAACCTTCAAAGACTTAGACAAAAAGGGCTTCAAAGGATGAATTGAATAACCAGTTGAACCATTGAACCGTTGAACTAAAAGGATCAACGAGTTCACAGGTTCAAAGGTTCAACCAGAGCTTAGAAAGATAAAGGAAGCAATGATTGAGCGAGACACATAATGAACCAAAGAACCGATTGAACCTTGAATCAAAAGAGTTCAAAGTTCAATGGTTCATAGGTTCAAAGGTTCAAAGGCTGCCTCAGTCAAGGAAAAAGCAGCAAACAGGTGGTTCAACCAAGGAGCGGGGAAGCGATTGAACCAAGAAGCAATGGAACAAAAGAGACAGAATGAACCAATGAACTTTCATAGGTTCACAGGTTCAAGGTTCAACATGGTTCAAGCAGCGGGCGACCATTGACGGTCTCGTGGACGTCAAATTTAAAGGAAATATCAGTGGAAATTCAAATAAAGTGCAAAATTTAAAGGAAGAATCAAGCGACTAACTGAAAAGAGAGCCCGAAGACTCAAATTACTACAGGAGAGAGAGGAGCGAGACCAAAGGACCATAAATATTTTCAAAAGAGTTATTTCCAGTAGGTGGAACAGTGGATCAAGTACACTTAGACTTCTGAGCGCACCAAATCAAGGACGCAAACCTGTTTTTCTTCCATAAAGTAATGGCGAATTGGACAGCTACGCAGATATCAAAAAAGGACCAGACAGTCCATACTAAGAAGAGACATATTAGAAGAATGGACACGCCATAGTTATGGCAATACACTGTTCCCAGCATGGTCCCTCCAGACAAAACTAGAGGCGCATTGAAGACGTTGACTGCAGCATGGGCCGTCTCATGGGAAAGAACGCCAAGCCTTGCGTAGTTGCTATAAGATTGTAATTTCTCTCATTAGTAAATAAGACTTTTCATTTTTACAGGAGCGAAACTCTGCCCAGTTGAAAGAAGAATACTGAGACTTTGAGCTCAAATTGTAATTTCATTTAATTTTATCTAAAGGAGAAAACAAGTTGTTTGCAGACTTTGTGCTGTTTTGGCTTGTATCATTTTAAGAGATTATTCTTATGTCTGTCTTCTGAATGTGTTCTTGTTTATTTAATTTGACAAGCAAAATTAGTGAAGGTAATAAGGGAGGTGTCTTGAAACCAACTGTGGAAAGATTTTGTGCTGCACAATTGTTTTTAGCGTGTGTTTTTCTTTTCTTTCTGTGTTGAGGATTCTGGGACGACTTTGTGCCCCCATTATCCTTTGTGTTATACTCTTTGGGCAGTAGAGGTGGAAACTTTGTGTTTTGTTTCATCCTACTGGTTACTACGTCTTTTTGTCACTGGTTACTTTTACTACTTGAAAGAAAATCCTGCTGTTCCCTACAAAAACACTTCTGAAAGAAGAGAAGTGTCTTCAGTGTTTTCACTAGAATTTTTCTCATTTGTGTGTTAACATCATCTCTGAAAGAAGAGAGATGGATGATGTATTTTACCCATGAGTGTTATTCTCTGCTTATTTATATATAGTATATAGCTCCTGCATATTTATAGGGAACCTCCCCTTGATGAGAGGAGAGATTAGTCCCCTTTTGATGTGGTAAACCTACACATTTGGCCGACCAATCTTCCAGTTGTGGTTGATTAGACCTATTTTGTTTATCAGTATGCTGATTGACAAAATATTCACTCAACAATTTTTGGTGACTCCGCTGGGGATGAGCGCACAGTTTGAAGTCTCAAACTTCAAGCTGAAGCAGATCCTGCTCTTTTTCATTTTTGTTCTGCAATCTAGAAACTCCACATTATACCAGAAGCCAGAAATCTCAAGGTGTTGTTGACCATGTTTTTGAGTTGGTGCAACAGAGTAATTTTGAGTTGTTTTCTCCACAACCTCACCTTCAACAAATTAGGACTCTTCCTCCTAGCCCTAGCAGGCCACCAACACAAGGCAGAGCTTCTTTTTCTGCTGCTATCAGAGCTTTGCCTATCCATCATCCACCCATATTTGTGATCCCACTTTTACATAATCAAATCATGGCTCAAGGCCCCTGGAGTAACTCTTTTGGTCCACTGAATTTAACTCCACCTCTGCATGAGCTTCCACACAGTTCAAGAAAGAATTTCTCCAAATTCTTTGGTGATGGAAAAGTTCATCATGATGAACACATTGCAGCTTTCAGCATAGCCTGTGGCGTAATAAGGGTAGATTTTGAAGACATAGCGGTCAGGCTATTCATGAAGACACTACAAGGCGCTGCTACAGACTGGTTCTACCACTTGCAGGTTGAATTAGTGACCGACTGGAATACACTTAAAAGCAAATTTGAAGACAAGTTCAACCCTGCAGAGGATGCGCATGCCTTGCTGGCCTAGCTCACACAGATGGAGCCCCATGAATCTATGAGGGACTTCATTGCCAGGTTCGACAAGCTAAGGCACAGGATTCTCATGGTTGCCCAGCCAACACCTCAGAATCTCAAGTGTTTCTTCATCAACTCATAGCTGCCTGAAGTGAGTTTCTTGTTGAGACAGACTAGACACATAAACCTTGCTCTTGCTCAGGACTTGGCTACTGAGGTAGAAGATGACCTTATCTTGGCAGGAAAGATAAGGAGAGACCCTAACAAAGGTAAATCCTCTTCATCTTCTAAATACTCACTTACAATCACCACTGACCCAATGGCACAAAAGCTAGCAAATGAAATGCTAGCTCTCAGAAAGCAAATAACGCAAGGGATGTCATCTGCTCTTGTATACAGAGATATGCCCAAGAGGACATTTCAAAATCAGGGGTACCAAGGCAATGCTGCCAGGAATCAAGGACAGCGAAATCACCTTCCTCCTCCGTAGAGGAACCTCACCCTTGAAGCACCTCCAAACAACTCAGCAGTTGGATATCTTGAAGCTGAATCGGATTTCTCATTTCAGCCTGAGTTGAATCCTGAAGATGACGCTAATCTCTTCACTGAGGATGAAAAAGAATTAGCTGGCAACTCCCATATTGGTTTTCTGAACTATCAGGATGAACCCAAGAAGTGAAGGCAATGCAGCTGAGGGGTCATATGTTGTATTCACCCAATCCAAGAATCAATCAGCTCAACAAGCTGATAAAGAGAAAGCAAAGAAGCGACCTCAACCAACAGTTTCAATTGCTAAGTGGGGATCCACTCTTCCTTTCCAACCAAAGGACCCGGTGATCGCAAGAAAAGTAAGTACCCCAAATGCCCCTACGCCTTCTACTTCAAATTCGCAGACCAGTCCTCCCCCTTTCAAAAATCAAAAGGATGAAATCCCATCCTCTACTCCTAGCTCATTCCAGACATTTGATATCATTGACCATATAAAGAAAACCAAAATTCAAATGTCTGAATTTGAATTTCTGCAGTCCCATCCTGAGCAATTAGACAGACTGGTTCAATGTGTTAAAAACCAGAACGTCCCTGTTGAACAAGCAATTCTCAAAGTGACACATGATCCTGCTAGGAATGCACCCACCAGGGACAACCTTGTCATTGCTCTCCCTGCTGCTCCTGGCAGGACTAAACTTTTTTATGTCTTATTGCTGATAAATGGACATCAGCTGAATAATTACATCATTGATTCTAGAGCTTCAGACAATGTCATCCCTGCTAAAGTGGCTGAATTCCTTGACCTCACATTGACCAAGACTTTTGGTAGATGTTTCTCCATGGAGAACAAACAAGTACCTTTGTTGGGACAAATTAAAGACGCCTAATTTGCGTTTGCAGTGGTCCCAGACAAAAGAATCAAGATGACTATCTTGGTAGCCGACGTCCCAGCATCATATGGCATCCTTCTTGGGAAAATTTTTTACAAGAATGTTGGTGGTGAATTGAGCATGAATTTATCAGAGGCGAGGATTCCAGTCAAAGGTATTATGAAGAGGCTGCTCCCTGAGAAGGAAGCAAAATATATGGTTACCCAGACCTCAGCACCGAAGCTCAAATTCTATTTGAGTCTTCAGGCATGGGTAACTACTTTCTGTCCACGGATGGAGTCATGAGACATCTGATGAAGCTCTTGCGGGTGACAACTTGGAAACGCGTTCAGCTGAAACAACAAAAGAATGGGCAGAGCACAAGGCAAGTGTGGAAATATCTCCACCTCCGAATGAAGAAGAATCCAAAAAAAAGTCAGTATCAAATGAGGTATGGATTCTTGAATTTGATGGCAGCTGCTCCTCTACCGGTTCAAGAGCCAGAGTTGTGTTAATATCTCCTCAAAGAGATATTTTTTCTTCATCTTATAAGTTGCAGTTCAGCAACACTAATAACACAGCTGAGTATGAATCTCTATTGATGGGATTAAAAGCTGCTAGGGACAAAGGCATCAAACTCCTTCATGCTAAAGGAGATGCTGAATTGGTGGTTTGTTAGGTGAGAAACCTGTACCAAACCAAGAACGAAAGATTGCGTCATTACTACAATCTAGTTTGGGACTAAATTAAAAGCTTTGATGCTTTCACCATCTCTGCCATTCCTAGAGAATTCAATGACCGGGCGGATGCATTGGCTGTTTCAGCTACTTTCTTAGCCCCCCACCCAGATTTCAAAGAAGACAAGTACACTATTGAGTTGGTCTTTAGACCAAGTGTACCTAACAATACCAGTCATTGGCAAGTGTTTAACAATGACAACTCAATCATTGCCTTCTTGGAGCAAAGGGACAGCTTTGAACGACTGCATTTCGAAGGCAGTGAACCTCAAAAGTGTGAATCAACTCTCAAATCAAGTTCAAGCACATGTGAGGAGTTCTTGCAACTAAAAGGAAATAAGATTCTCAAAGGCTTGGTCTCCCTTGAGAAGATGTTTGATAAGCATGATAGATTTATCAAACAGTAGCAAACGAATTCAAGCTCCTCTCAGGAGTTTGATCAAGTTAATCTGGGAACCAAAGAAGACCCCAAGATGGTGAACATTGAGAAATGTTGTACTCCTGAAGAGCATTTCAAGTTCACCACTTTGCTCAACCAATACATGGACGTCCTAGCGTACTCCTATGATGACATAAAGTCACTCCGACTTGATAAAATTCGACATGACATTCCTCTTAAGGCTGATTTGACACCTTACAGGCAAAAGTCTAGGCATTATAATACAAAAATATCAGGTACTATTCTATCTGAAATACAAAAAATGCTAAATGCCAGGATAATCTTCTCAATCCATCATTTCACATGGATTGCCAATATAGTGCCTGTAAGGAAGAAGAATGGTGAAATTCGCCTTTATGTGGATTTTAGAAATTTGAATCAGGGATCCTTGAAGGATAATTATCCTTTGCCAATCATGGATCAAGTGCTGTAGATAGTGACGGGCTCGGAGATGTTATCAATGCTAGATGGCTTTTCAAGATATAATCAGGTTGAAGTTGGTGAAGCAAACCAGCATAAGACCGCTTTCACCACACCTTGAGGCACGTTTGCGTATAAAAAGATGCGTTTTGGCTTGATAAATGCTAGCGCCACCTTCCAAAGAGCAATGGACCTTGCCTTCAAAAATGAGATGGGTAAGTTCATTGTAGTTTATCTTGATGAATTGACCGTCTTCTCTAAGCATCGCCCAAATCATGTGCGCCATTTGCAACAAGTGCTGGAATGCTGCCGTCAGAATGGCATTTTCTTAAACCTCAAGAAGTCAGTTTTTGGAGTAACAGAGGAAAAACTTCTCAGACACATTGTGTCCAAAAGAGGCATAAAGATTGACTCAGATAGAGTCAAGTCTATCCAAGAGCTTACATTGCCCACAAGTAAGACTGATGTTCACTCTTTCTTTGAAAAAGTGAATTTCTTATGAAGGTTCATCCCCGAGTTTGTTGAGAAGACTAGGCACATTGTAAACATGATGAAGGGAAAAGCCACCTTCAGCTGGACTGAAGAAGGTAAGTCGGCATTTGAGCATATCAAGACTGCCATTGCCCATGCTCCAATTTTGGGTTGTCTAGACTATAACAAAGAGTTCACCATATATAGTTATGCTTTAGAACACATGCTTTCAGCAATTCTGGTTCAATAGAATAAAGAAGGTATGGAATCCCCCATTTCCTTCATGAGCTAATCTCTCAAAGCTCATGAGCTGAAGTACTTGAACATGGAGAAGCATGCTTATGCAGTGGTGAAGGCAGTGAAGCATTTCCACTTCTACATCTTGAATTCACACACAACTGCCTTGGTCCCTGACACCACAGTCAAATCTATACTGACTCAGCAGGAGTTTGGGATGAAAAGAGGCAACTGGGTTGCAAAGATCCAGGAGTTCGATCTGGTCATCAAGCCAACAAAGCTGATGCGTGAAAATGGGTTATGCCAACTAATTTATGATAAGAAGCCAAGAGGAACAGAGCATGAAGAACCAGAAGTGGATGACATACCAACAGTCCTCTTTGTCTCCACCACGAATGAGTGGTATTCAGGAATTGCTCATTTCTTTACTTATGGTGAGTGTCCTGCTCACCTATCTTATAAAGAAAGGAGAACCATCAAACTAAAAGCTGCTAATTTTGTCATTTGCGACATCGGCCTATACAAGAGGAGCCTTGATGGAACGTTCTTTCGCCGTGTGGACAAGGAGCAACAAAGCCAACTTCTGAAGTCCTTTCATAATTCGGCCTGTGGAGGACATTTTTCTGTCCCTGTGACTACCCATAAGATCCTATGAGCCAGGTACTATTGGCGAACTCTCTTTCAAAATGCATACAAGTGGGTCAGGGGATGTGAACTGTGTCAGCAGTTTATTGGAAGGCCCAAGTTAGCTGCCCTGCCCCTCGAACCAGTGATCATATAGGAGCCATTCTAGCAATGGAGAATTGATTTTATTGGAGCTGTAAACCCATTATCAAGTGCTGGACATGACTATGTCCTCACGGCAACAGAGTACTTCACCAAATGGGTGGAAGCAGTTCCAACCAAACATGCTATTTTAGAAGTAGTATGTAGTTTTCTCAAAGAGAACATCATTTTCAAGTTTGGGGTCCCAACCAATGTTGTAACTAATAATGCAGTTTGTTTCACTTTCCAGGAGATTACTCAATTATGTTTCCACTACGGAATCACTCTCCCACTCTTCTGATTACTTTCCACAAGGGAATGGACAGGCTGAATCAAGCAATAAGAACCTGGTGACTATCATCAAGAAGCTGGTGGATGACAACCAAAGGACTTGGCATAAGGCATTGGTTGATGCTCTATAGGCAGACATAATTACGCCAAAGAGAGCAATTGGTATGTCGCCTTTCCAACTTTTTTATGGAGTCAATGCTGAAATACCAATTACCGTGGAGTTGCCAGCACTGAAATTGGCTAAAGCAATTGAAGATCAAACGTATGAAAGTGCCCTGGATAAGAGGATCATGTGCCTGACTGAGCTGGAGGAGTAGAGAACTGCAATGGTGGATCGAATTGCCACCCATCAAGGTCTGGTGAAGAAGCTCTTCGACCAGAAAGCAAAGAATCATGATTTCCAGATTGGAGATCAAGTCCTGTTGTGGGACAAGAGAAGAGAACCAAAGGGGATGCACAGAAAGTTTGATTCCCTGTGGAGGGGCCCCTTTACTATTCATCAGCTCAACGGTAAAAACAGTTTCTTGTTGAAGTATCAAGATGGCACTCTCTTTTCTCTGCCTCACAATGGGCAACATCTGAAGCACTTCAACTCTTGAAGTATCGGATGAGTTCCCCTGTACATATGTATATTTGTATAGTCTTTTGTTTCTGTTTTGTTCTTTAGTTTCATTTTTTTTAGCCTTTTTTTTTGGATAGCGCGACTCCATAGCCCAATGGCACACTTCAAGGCACTGGAGATTCTGGGTTCTACTCCCCTCAGCTGTGTTTCAAATTTCCAACTGAAGGTAGTTTCCCAACTAGAGCCAGCTGTTGTCCCCGAAAAATGTCACTCATTTTTGGGACAACCTACGGACTATTTTGGCCTTGCACAGACCAAAATTTCTCTCTTCCCTTCTCAAAATTTGCTCTGAGCTTTCAAATTCCTCATTTTTCAAGCTTTTTCAGTAAAAGGATTAGCAGGTTCAACACGTTAAAAGGCTTTTGCAGGCGAGTTCAATCAAAAGAACAAGTTTCTAACACTTAGTCATTTCTAGGATTGGTTCAGCGCCTTAGTTCAATCAAAAGAGTTCAATCGACAAATGATAAGGAACAAAGGCTTGAACCATTGAACTTTGAACCACTTTGGTTCAATGGTTCAACGACCAATTGGTTCAAAGCGCTTGGTGCAAAAGATTAAAAAGACTTAGCCAAATAACAAAGAATGAATCGATTGAACCATTGAACCGTTGAACCAAAGTTGGTTCAATCGGTTGGTTCAATCGGTAGGTTCAAGGGGCTGCCTCAAAGCCAAAGGAACAAGTGCCCTTGCGGAGGGCAATGAGCAAAAGCAGACAAAAGTTGGAAATTTCTTGGGAAAATGGCTAAGTAAAAGAGGCTGAAAGAATTCTTTCGAGAATATTTTTCTCGAAAAAATGTTTTAAGGCACAATTCCTTCGAACTTTTTGTCCGAAAGAATTTACTCGGAGAGAAAGTCCGAAGAAATGGAAAAGAACAAATGGCTAAGTAATAGAAACTTTCCTTCGGACATTTTGTCCGAAGGAATTCTTTCGGGCTTTTTGCCCGACGAAAAAAGCTCGAAAGCCAAAAGCCCGACGGAAAAAGCCCGAAAGCCAAAATCCCGATGAAAAAAGTTCGAAAGCCAAAAGCCCGCTGGGGAAGTTGAAGCCTAAAGTCCGCCCGAAGAATCCCGAATGATAGGTACCCTTGCGGGGGGCACTTGACGCCAGAGAGGACCATTTTAAAAGCCCAAAGGGACACCTTCCCTTTGGGACGTTCCAAAGGCTGAACAAAGACGCAAAAATGAACCTTCAAAGACTTAGACAAAAAGGGCTTCAAAAGATGAACTGAATGAACCAATTGAACCATTGAACCGTTGAACCAAAAGGTTCAACGAGTTCACAGGTTCAAAGGTTCAACCAGAGCTTAGAAAGATAAAGGAAGCAATGATTGAGAGATACACAAAATGAACCAATGAACCGATTGAACCTTGAACCGAAAGAGTTCAAAGTTCAATGGTTCATACATTCAAAGGTTCAAAGGCGGCCTCAGTCAAGGAAAAAGCAGCAAATAGGGGGTTCAACGGATGGTTCAACCAAGGAGCGGGGAAGCGATTGAACCAAGAAGCGATGGAACAAAAGAGACAAAATGAACCAATGAACTTTCATAAGTTCACGGGTTCAAGGTTCAACATGGTTCAAGCAGCTGGCGACCATTGACGGTCCCGTGGACGTCAAATTTAAATGGAATATCCATAAAAATTCAAATAAAGCACAGAATTTAAAGAAAAAATCAAGCGACTGACTGAAAAGAGAGCCCGAAGACTCAAATTACTACAGGGGAGAGAGGAGCGAGACCAAATGACCAGAAATATTTTCAAAAGAGTTATTTCCAGTAGGTGGAATAGTGGATCAAGTAGACTTAGACTTCTAAGCGCACCAAATCAAGGACGCAAGCCTGTTTTTCTTTCATAAAGTAATGGCGAATTGGACAATTGCGTAGATATCAGAAAAAAGACCAGACAGTCAATACTAAGAAGAGACATATTAGAAGAATGGACGCGCCATAGTTATGGCAATACATTGTTCCCAGCATGATCCCTCCAGATAAAACTGGAGGCGCATTGAAGACGTTGACTGCAGCATGGGCCGTCCCATGAAAAATAACGCCAAGCCTTACATAGTTGCTATAAGATTGTAATTTCTCTCATTAATAAAGGAGACTTTTCATTTTTACAGGGGTGAAACTCTGCTTAGTTGAAAGAAGAATACTGAGACTTTGAGCTCAGATTGTAATTTCATTTCATTTTATCTGAATGAGAAAGCAAGTTGTTTGCAGACTTTGAGCTGTTTTGGCTTGTATCATTTTAGGAGATTATTCTTATGTCTGTCTTCTGAATGTGTTCTTGTTTATTTAATTTGACAAGCAGAATTAGTGAAGGTAATAAGGGAGGTGTCCTGACGTCAACTGTGGAAAGACTCTGTGCTTTCACAATTATTTTCAATGTGTGTTTTTCTTTTCTTTCTGTGTTGAGGATTCTGGGATGACTTTGTGCCCCCATTATCCTGTGTTATACTCTTTGGGCAGTTGAGTTGGAAACTTTGTGTTTTGTTTCATCCTGCTGGTTACTGCGTCTTTTTGTCACCAGTTACTTTTACTACCTGAAAGAAAATCCTGTTGTTCCCTGCAAGAACACTTCTGAAAAAAGAGAAGTGCCTTCAGTGTTTCCACTAGGATTTTTTTACTTTGTGTGTTAACATTATCTCTGAAAGAAGAGAGATGGATGATGTATTCTGCCCCTGAGTGTTATTTTCTGCTTATTTATATATAGTATATAGCTCCTGCATATTTATAGGGAACCTCCCCTTTATGAGAGGAGAGATTAGTCCCATTTTGATGTGGTAAACCTACACATTTGGCCGACCAATCTTCCAGCTGTGGTTGATCAGACCTATTTTGTTTATCAGTATGTTGATTGACAAAATATTCACCCAACACTCCGCAGCCTGCTGGAATTGTCCAGTTTGTGCTTGACTGCGCTCCACAAGGGCACTTGTCCTTTAGGCTTTGGAAGACCCCCTTTGAACCGTCCGACTTGAACCAATTGCTTGAACCAACTACTTTGAACCAAACTGACTGAACCACCCGATTGAGCCAACCGTTTGAACCAACAATGGTTCAAAGTTCAAGTTCAAAGTTCTTGGAAAGATCATGCCGTTGAACCCCGATGTCGAACCATTGAACTGGTCCCTCCGTTTGCCAAAAGACTTGTGCAAACCAAATTTGAACTGGCTCAGAACAACACGGGAAGGAGACTGATTTTGGCCTACAGGGCCAAAATGGTCAACAGTAACCTTCAAAGCCTCGTCCCCAAAGTAACGAAGAGAGTGTTGCCATGAAAGGCAATGCATAGGAGGAGCCAGTGTGGGAGCAGTGCGGAGGTTAGAAAGAGCTCTTTGAGAAGATGAAAGAGTGGCAGCTAATGCTAGTTGCTGAAGGCATTGAGAAGGATGCACAAAGAAGATGCATAAGATGTAGAGGCAAAGAAGGTTATTTCACAAAAGCAACAATAGAGGAGCAAAGCCAAGAATAAACCCAGTTGCAGCAAAGTGAAATGATTGAAAGTAAGGTGGATGTCATTCCACATGAGCCAATGAGAGTGCATGAAGGTGTGCAAGTTGTAGGAACAGTCTGCACAGAGACAAAGACACATAAGAAGAACCCTGAAGAGAGCACAAGTGTTCTTGTGCTCACAGTGGAGGATGCGCCAAATGAAGGGTTGAGAACCCTAGATCCCCATAAAGTAATGGATTGTAGCATAACAATGACAATAGAGAGGAATGTTGGAGCAATTGTTGATATGCAGTAGTGCGCAATGGATAGAAGACAACCTTTGGCCCCAGAGACAAAGGAAAAGGAACCTGAGGAAGGAGAGGCTCTAGGGCACCTTTGACCAAGAGAAACTTCGCTAAAGGAAGCACTAAAGAAAGAAACATCGAGAGATGCTACAAAATGAGAAGAAGAGTTGCATAGAGAACAATTGGGAGTTTTTGAGTGCAGTTGAAATGAGAGTGAGGCACATTGGTCCAAAGGGGTGCTTGAGCAAATAGAGGCACTAAAGTGAGCACCACCTGAAGAGAGCATGAGCACTAATGCAAACAACATTGCACCAAAGAAGGAAGAAGGCAAAAGAGAAGCTGCACTAGAGAAATTCCAGCATAGCAGTGCAAGTTTATGTGTGGGAGGCATTTAACTATATCCTAAGGGGATCAATATAAAAAGGTGGTGTGCAACTTAACCTAAGTTATCCCAAAGACATAAGAGCATTACAACATGAAGAGACACGTGAAGCTAAGGAGAAGTGGACATAACTCCATAGAAGGCAACCAAAGTTGCGTGAGGAGAGGAGAAGAATCGACCCACAACTAACAAAAATGCAACCTTGTTTTCACGCTGCACATAAGATCTATCGTGACGAGTTAGTCAAAATCAAGGTGAAGCATATTAGAGGAGTGAAATTTTCATTGCACGCAAGGAAATGAAGTTATTGCTGATTGGGAGCAAGGTAGGAGACCATCAACCTAAAACTGACCAGAAACAATGACTAAAGGGGATATCAACCAAAGCACATAGAGGGAATTATGCAACAATAAAGAAGGAAGAAAAGGTGACATGGACCCCATACACACTTCCATGCCACTGAGGGTATCAAGCAAAGAGAAATGGACACAGGTAGTGAAAGAACCATGCCCAACATACCCATTTAGAAACATGTGGAAGAATAGTGTGCGACTATACCTACTTGCTGCAGGAAACATAAGAAAGAGACCGCATAATAGAGGAGAAGCGAAAGGCGCACATAAGGAAGGAATGGAAAGGTATGAAGACCTTTTGGAGGAGATGGATGAACAAGAATGGGTGCAAACCCACGAGATAGAAGTGGGTGCAAACCCATAGGAGATGGAGGTGGGCATAGGCCCACAAAAGATGAAGGTGGGCATAGGCCCATAAGAGTAAACATAGGTGGCTGCAGAACCACATAAAGAATAACTGGAAGGAAGAGCGTATCAAAGCTAGGTAGAGGAGGATAGTTTATGGCCCAAAGAGGGTCTAAAAAAGAAGGAAGCACCGAGTGAGCCTGCTCAGGAGCCACATCATGTGGATTGGAACTCCGTTGTCAAGGGAGCCGACTAAAAAGACAGTTCTACCACTCCAAGACTATTTGTAAGCAAGAGCTCGTATTTTAATTACCCAACGAGCTTGATGCAGGAGCATCATAGGCAAATTTGCAAACTTGCATCAAAAAAAAATAGTTAGTCAAGCGAGAAATAAACCAACTCTAGTTGTGCACGGTTACATAGACCACGCAAGAGTCCACTTGCGTGGAAGGAAGTTGGGTGAGAGTTGCACAGGGAGTTAGAGAATAAAAATGGGTACAATTTTTGGCTAAGCCAAGCAACACACTCCTAAAGTTAAAAAGTGCATAAAGATGCACTAGGGACAGGAAGCAAGGTGTAGATGTAAAAGGTTGCTCAACAGTGCATTAAGGAACTAAGGCCTACAAAGTTCTAACTTGAGAAATAGATCCACAAAGAGTTGATCTTATCAAGGGAGCACATTACAAAAGTGCACAGTCGAGGGGCGCTCAAATGCACCTAGAATGTAATCAGCGAGCAAAAGAGATCTAAAGTACCCAATCTGCGACGATCAAGGCATGTGGAAAGTAAGAGATTTTGAGGTACAAGGGAGTGTAAAAAGCCAGGTGTAGGGTATTCGATGCAAGCCCATGGAGGTAGAACGTAGTTGGATAAGCAATTAGTTGCGAGGACCTATAATTAGTCTTTCTTTAGGCTAGGTTCATACTGCAAATGACAAAAGGGACTGACAAGATCTACTTGTGCAGCTCGAGGTCTGTAAAAGGCTATGCTACTTCTCAGGTAGGTCTATAGACTTGCATAAAGCCACATTAAATGAAGTTAGCCACTTGTGTTGGAATTCAGCGAAGCTACCAAAGCTCATACAACTATAAAAAGGGGTCTTGGTCCAGAATTTGTAATGCCTAGAAGCCAAGGAGGAGATTTTTTAGATTGATCACAAAGTGCCTACATATTATTGCGACATAGAGCACAAAAGTAGGTAGTGTAAGAAGTTATGAAGTTGTAATGGATAGAAGATAACCTTTGGCCCTAGATGCAAAGGAAAACAACCCTGAGGAAGGAGAGGCTGTAGAGGACCTTCGAGTAGTAGAAACTTCGTTGAAGGAAGCACTGAAAGAAGCAACGAGATGTTGCAAAAGAAGAAGAGTTCCCTAGAGAGTGTTGTTGAGTCAAGTAAAAATGAGAGTGAGGTGCATGGGTCCAAAGGTGCACCAAAGGAAATAGAGGCATTGGTGATAGTACCAGCTGAAGAGAGCTTGAGCACCAATGCAAGAAACATTGTGCCAATAGATGAGGAAGGTGAAAGAGAAGCTTCATAGGTGAATGTCTCCATCAGACACCAACATGGAGAGGCAAAAGATCGCAAGTCTATTTGTCTAGAGAATTAGGGGAAGAAGAGAGCAAAAGGTAATGACTTACAGCAAAACCTAAAGTTGACCGTTTTGTGAATCCTGCATGCCAAAATGCCCCCCCCCCTCTTTTGCCTTGAAGCCTTGTTCTTCATGACCTTTTGCCCTGAAACCAGGTCTTAACCCTTTAAAAATCAAGGAAAATTTTGATTTTGTGCAGGTGCAGGTGTTGTCTCATCAAGCATCGGTATTTTCCAACACTCACAGAGCAAATCGGGTTCTCAAAACAACATTACTTGTAAGCTTTACAAGTAATAAGCAGGACACTTGACAAACCTGAAGGGGTCTATGGCTAGTTCTAGTGCAAGTCAGGTTTTGCAAGGTCTTTTACTTGCCAATTTTCATGAGATGGAGTCATTCACAAACCCGAAAGGGTAAGGAAGAAGCAATCGGGTTTTGAGACGTCTTTACTTCAAAGCTTTTTGAGTAAGTCCTTTGAAAGAGCCCGAATTGGTCTTAGACGCTTTTTAAGGCAAGAGTTTTTTTGTGGAAGGCACCTGGGCATTCTGTAAGGTCATTTGCAATTTCCCCGAAGGGTATGTGCCCTTGTGGGAGGCACTTCAAAGATAAAATGAACCCTTACAAAAATTTTGAAGGGTATGTTGGAAGGCAAAATGGTCCTTGCAGAGGGCTTTTCGTCGGCATGAGGACCAGTACAAAAGTTCTGAAGGGCACTTTTGGCTCGAAATGCCCTTGCGAAGGGTAGTCGGTTGAAGCAAAGGGGCAAAGACAAGAAGGCCGAAGGGAACTTGCCCTCAAAAAATGTGACAAGCGGAAAGAATTTCTTTAGACAAAATGTCTGAAGAAATTCCTTCGGACATTTTGTTCGACAGAAAACCGAAGAAGAAAAGCCAAGGTTGAATTCCTTCAGACAAAATGTCCGAAGGAATTCCAAAAAAATGTCTAAAGGAATTCCTTCAGATATTTTGTTCGAAGAAATTCAATGATCACAAAAAGTCCGAAGGGTAGTGTCTTTGCAGGGGGGCACTTGGTCATGAAAGTGGACCATTTACATTTTTCCAAATGGTCACTTTCTTTTCAAAGTGGACCATTGCAGCTTTTTCAAATGTATTTTTTCTAAAGGCAAAGGCCATTTTCACTTTTTTGAAGAACCATTTCAATCTTTCCGAAGGGTCACTTTCCCTTCGAAAAAGTTCGTTTGCAAAAATGCTGAAGGAATTGTCTTAGTGAGTGACGGGCCCGAGAACGTCAACTTCAGAGTGATAAACTAGCTGTTGGGATTCAAATGTGCAATGACGGGCCCGTGAATGTCAACTTCAGGGTGATAAACTAGCTGTTGGGAAGGAATTTAGAACCAAAATCCCAAAGGCCCGCCAAAAGAAAGCTAAAGAGTGCAAGCCCAAAAGAGAATTCCTTCAGACAAAATGTCCGAAGGAATTCAAAACCAAAAGCCCAAAAGCCCGAAGAATGAATGAGCGAGCAAGCAAAGAAAGGAACCCGGGAGAAAATAACAATCGCTCGAGAGCCCGAATGGCTAAGGACAAAAAGGGAAATAGAAAAGTAAGGGAAAACAAGGTGCCTAACCCAAAATGCGGCCATGTGCACAATAAAACAATAGCTCAAAAAGTTCCAAGTGGCGTGACAAGTCAAAGCGCAGGCCCAAGGATGAACTAGACCAAGGCAGGTGGCACAAGTATCGTCAACATGAAGAGTACACGCACTTAGGTGAAATAGTCTCTACAGAAAACCAATAAAAGGATTGGTTTTCAAACTATAGAGGAGAGCAGTCTGTGTTTTCGTGCTTCGCCATTAATGCACAAACAGTTGCACCCAACATTGAAAAGAACATGGCCCAGTCAACACAACTTGGGAATGGCCTTATCAGTTGCTAGGAGTATCATATGCTTTTGCAGGCCCAGAACAGCAAGGGAAGCAACTTGGACATCTACAACATGGCTCTCCCATACGTAATTGGAAGGATATGGCAGCAACATGGGCTTGTGGCCTCTGCAGAAGTATTAACTCAGCATGGGTTTCCATGCTTTGACTTGTCAATTATTTGTTTTCCAAGCTTTCTATAAATATTTGTAACTTCTCATTTGAGAGGGGATCTCTCAGCATTGTATGGCGAAGCCTTGAAGAAATTTACCTTGAATCAAAAGAAGCATTTTTACCTCCATTTGAGCTTGCACTTTTGCATGTCTATGGTTTTCTCTTGTGTTAAGTCATTTCCTTTTCATGCTTTCATAAGTTTATGCCAACATATCTAGTGTATGGTGAGTTCTTCTCTTGCAGGTCAATAAGAAGTGTCCAGCTCAGAATATAGGCGCATGTGAACAGGCTGTCCATAGTGTATCTTAGGACACCTTTGGTAGTTCTTCCTCCTTGTATCTCCATAGGATCCCTTGTTGAAACACTGATGCAAGAAAGTTTTTTATTTGAATGAAGTGTAGGTTTGCTTCTCTCTAGTGTAAAGTGTAGGTCAAAGCTGAGTAGACCAACTAGTTTGGTGCATCACAATATTAGTTAGGTTCTATTTTCAGTATTTCTCTCTCTTTTCACCCCCCCCAATTGTTAGCAGTAGGAAATCCATGGCCTCACGATGCATCAAAGGGAGCTAGCCCCTAATCTAGAGATTCATCCCTCAAGTTTGCAACCCACAGCAAGAGGAATGTCTCCATTGTGCCGCGTAGAGGAAGAGAGATGAGCCTCCCTTCAGAGGGTGCAATCCACAGCATCAACACCTAAGTTGTCCCAAAGACAACAAAGCATTGCGCCTTGGAGAGACACACAAAGGAAAGAAGTGGGCATGGTGCCAAAAAAGGCATCTGAAGATGAATGAGGAGAGGAGCAGAGTCGACCTGTATCTAACAAAAATGCAACATTGCTTGCACACGACATGAATGAGCTACTGGGAGGGATTAGCCAACCCTGAAGCCAATTGAGGGAGTGCAATTTTCATTGTGCGGAAGAAAAAGCCGATTGGAAGCAAAGCAGGAGGCCATCAACCTGAAACTAACCAAGAACAATGCTTGAAGCAGATACCAATCTAAGCACACACAGAGAAGTGCATGACAATAGAGCAGGAGGAAAAATTAAATGAAGGACAAGGGCAGTAGTGAAAGTGCACAGACGCACCCTATGAGAAACACGAGGAACTATAGCATGTAAGTATACCTACTTGCCGTGAGTAATAGAAGGAAGATAGTGCGCATAATAAAAGAGAACCGAAAGGCGCACAAAAAGAAGGAAATGAAAGGTATGAAGATATTTTGGTGGTGTATTGGCAAGAGTGGGCATAGACCCACGAGAGACAAAAGTGGGGGCAGAACCATGAAAGATGAAATTGGGCGTAGACCCAAAGGAAACAAAGGTGGGCATAGGACCTGTTGACCATTTTTTGCTCAACAGGCCAAAAATCGGTCCCCTTCTGTCCCTGCTGTTCTGGGCCATTTCATTTTTTGATTTTGCATGAATCTGTCCATTTCTACGGACTCTGCAGAATTTCTACGAACTCTGCAGGTCCATTTCTACGAACTCTGCAGGTGTAGTCTTTCGACAATTGAAGAACCAGTTCAGAGAAAGCAAGGTTTTGCAAAGCTTCTTCAGACTCTTGTCTGAAGAAATTCATAAGGAAAGAGAGTTAAAATGGTTCAAAGACACTTTTCCTTAAGGTTGGAAGAGTGGTTCAAAGACATAATCTTTCCAAGAGTTAGCACCTTTAAACCATTGAACTGGTTCAATGCCTTGGTTCAACGCTTCGGTTCAAAGCCTTGGTTCAATCGGCAAAGTTCATTGCTTTGGTTCAATCAAATGGTTCATCAGCTTGGTTCAACGCGTTGGTCCAACGTTTTGGTTGAATGTTTCGGTTCAATCGGATGGTTCAATCACTCGGTTCAACACCTCGGTTCATCGGCAAAGTTCAATGCTTTGGTTCAACTGCAAAGTTCATCGGCTCGGTTCAAAGGCTTGGTTCAATTCAGTTGGTTTGACGCTTCGATAAAAGTTCAACGCTTGGTTCAATCGGCAAAGTTCATCATTTTGGTTCAAAGCTAAGTTCATCGGCAGCTTCAATCAAATGGTTCATCACATTCGGTTCGGCGCCTTGGTTCAACAACTGTTTGAACCATTGTACTGGTTCAATCAATTGGTTCAACAGTTGGTTCAAAGGCGCGGTTCAATCAAAGAAGTCAAGCGAGCCTCCCGAAGGACAAGGGCCCTTGCGGAGGGCACTTGGTCGGCAAAGACACCCTTCGGAAGGGTCAATTTCAACAAACCCGAAGGGCACTTTGAAGACAGCCGAAGGATTTTCAAAAACGCGCAGAAAGTCTTAAGGCTTTGAATTCTTTTGGACTTTTTGTCCGAAGGAATTCCTTCGGACAAAAAGTCCGAAAGAATTCGGAGGCAGACTGCAGGAGAAAAGGACCCAGGGAAATCAAAGCGGCCAATTCTCGCAGACTTTTTGTCCGCGGGAAAAAAGCTCGCAGAAAATGCTGAAGAGACAAAGGCCGCTGAAGGGCAGGTGCCCTTGCGGGGGGCTCTCAGCTGGCCAAATGAAGGGCATCTCTCCAGAGCCGAAGGGACACTCCCCCTTCGGGAGGGTCCGAAACAAAGGACAAGTCAAAGGAAAAGGCCCGAAGGAATTTGCCAAGGACGGTGATGTCCCGAAAGCCGTCAACTTTAAGAAGATAGATTAGCCATTGTTTTTCAAATGACGACGGGTGCGCAGACGTCAAATTTAAGACGGCGAAATAGTCGTTGGCCTTTAATTGCCTGAGCGCCAACGAAAAAGAGCCCAAGGAATGCAGCAACCAACCAGAAGACTGTCCTCGAGGGATGGAGCAGAAAGAGACAAAACCAGGATGAGACAAGGCAAGAAACGGACAAAGCATCCAAGTGGCGAAAGGAGGTGTCAACTCAAGGATTTATTCTGGCAGTTGGAACGGCGCTTGCCAGGTGGTCACCAAACGGCGCAAACAATGAGCGATGCGACATGTTTTCTCCAGTTTGCATTTATAAGCAGACAAGTTGCGCAAACACCTTGAAGGGAGCAGTCTGTTCGCAGAAAAGAGGTGCGGCCATGTTTTCTCATTAATTTTGGGACGCCAAAGTCAAAGCAGGAGCGGACAATCAAACGGCTTCCTCTTCCCAAGGTTCAGAACACACATGGGCCACTTGAAAAAAGAGCCCCAAAGTCTTTCCCAGAAAGCGCCAAGTTCTCTCCCTCTTTCTATATATTTTAAAAATTCTCATTTGGGAAGGATCGATTCTCTTAGCCTGAAGGCAAAACTTTGCCCAAAAATCTCTCGGGATTGTAAGGCAGAACTCTGTCAGTTTTTACCTTGAATCAGGGCTTAACATTTTTACCTCTATCTGGACTTGCACTTTAAAGTATATGTCTGTGTTCTTCTTTTGTGTTAAGTCATTGTCTTTCATGCTTTTCACAGATCAACTACAGCATGTCTAGTGCATTGTGAAGTCTCTTTTCTGCAGGTTTGCCAGAAGTGTTCCTAAGGGAATGTAGGTGCCTATGAATAGGCTGCCATAAGTGTGTCTGAGGACGCCTCTGGTAGTTTCTTCTTCCCTGTATTTCCATGGACCCCTAGCTGACTGTTGCAGAAGAGCTCCCCACTTCAGATGAAGTGTATGGGCGTTTCTTTTTGGTGAAAAGTGTATATTCGGGTTGGGTGGGTCAACTTTTCTAGTGTATCACCTTTTCATTTTTAGGCTTAGGTTCTGTTTTCAGCATCTCTCTCCCTTTTCATCCCCCCCTTTTTTTCCATTTATTTGTTAGCAGTAGGAGAAACCAGAGCTTAAAAGATACATCAAAGGGAGCTAGCCCTTATCTAGAGACTCTCCCCTTCAGCTTCGTCGGTCCCACAAGGGAGGGGGGTTTCCATTGTTGCATGTGGAAGGCAGGAGCTCGGCCTCCTGCCCCAGGTGCAATCCATTGCGTCAATAGGACCATAAGAGGAAATTGAGGTAGGCACAGGCCCACAAGAGGAGGAAAGGGAAAGAAGGCGCTTACATTTTAATTACTTTGAGGCAACTCACTAGAAGGGTGGTTCTACCACTCCAACGCTTCTTGTGAGGACCATACATTTTAATTATCTTGGGAGTTTGATGTAGGAGCATCGCAAGTGACTTGGCTATGTTGCATCAGACAAAAACATTGTCAAACAAGAGAGAAGTAAATGAACTCTAGCTATGTAGCTTAAATAATTGAGAATTGTGCAAGCAGTTAGAGAATAAGGGGGTACGAGTTTTGACTAAGGCAAGCAACTCAAACGCAAATCTGCAAGGTTCATAAAGATGTACTAAGGATAGGAAGAAATGTGCAGAAGTAAAGGATCGTACAATAACGCATGATGGAACTGATGCCTACAGATCTTAAAGGAACATAGAACAAAATAAGTTATTTGTTGAAGGCGTTGTTGACCATTTTGGTCCTGCAGGCCAAAATTGGTCTCCTTTTCATACTGTTTTGAACCGTCAATCTTGAATTTATCCACCTGTTGATGTGGTGGATTGCACCATTGACAGGACGCTGAGCTCCTGCCTTCCATGCATCACAATGGAAACTCCCCTCTTGCCTGTGGGCCTGGCAAAACTGGGGGGAGAGTCTCTAGATAAGGACTAGCTCCCTTTGATGTATCTCTGAGGTCCTGGATTTCCTACTGCTAACAATGGGGGGGTGAAAAGAGAGAAGGATGCTGAAAACAGAACCTAAACTAAATGGTGATACACCAAAAAAGTTGATCTACTTAGCCTGAGCATACACTTTTCACCAAGAACAAGTTGATATACACTTCATTTGATACGAGAAACTCTTCTACATCAGTGAGCTAGGGGTCTTCTGGAGATACAGGGAGGAAGAACTATCAGAGGTGTTCTGAGACACACTATGGCAGCCTGTTTACATACACCTATACTCTGCTGCAAACACTTCTGACAGACCTACAAAAGAAGAAACTTCATAATACACTCGACATGTTGGAATCATTCTAAGAAAGCATAAGGAAAATGACTTAACATAAAATAAAAACATAGACATATACGAAAGTGCAAGCTCAAATAGAGGTAAAAATGCTATGTCTTGATTCAAGGTAAAATCTGGGAGAGCTCCGCCTTACAAGCCAAGAGATTTTTGGGCAGAGCTTTGCCTTATAGGCTAAGAGATATCTTCTCAAATGAGAGATTACAATATATATATAGAGAGAGGAAGAGACTTTGGCACTTTCTGGAAAAGACTTTGGCGCCCTTTTTTACAAGTGGCCCATGTGCGTTGAGAGCATCGAGAAGAGAAAACGTTGAAAGAGAATGTTGTGTTAGCTGTCAGTTTTGACTTTGGCGTTCAAACATTAATGTGAAAGCATGAGCCGCATCTCTTTTTTTGCAAACAAGACTGCTCCTTCAAGATATTCATGCAGTTTGTCTGCTCATAAATGCAAAGTGGAGAAAACAGGGCACGCCGTTTATTGTTTGTGCTCCTTGATGACCACTTGGCGGACACTATTTCAACTACAGGAATAACTTGCCTCCCCTTTGCCACCTGGGCTATTTTGTCCATTTCTCTGCTTGGCTCTTTGGGCTCCCTTTCTGGCGGGTCGCTGAGTTCACTCTTGACTTTTGTCCTTTTCCAACTTTGTCTCTTCCTGGTTTTGTCTTTTCTGCCTCTTTCGGCCCTTGTGGGCTATATTCCCTGCCTTGCTGGGTCCTTGGGCTCTTCTCTCAGCGGTTCTTCTTTTTGGCCTTAAGGCCTTTAAATGCATTCGGGTCCGTACTCCAGCCTTTAAAGATCAACGGCTAGTTTATGGTGCTTAATCTTGATGTCTGCGGGCCCGTCACCCTCCTTGGCAATTCCTTCAGTTTTTTCCTTTGCTTCAGCCTTTTGCTTCCTTTCCTTCGGGATTTTGAGAAAGGTCCTTTTGGCAGCTGAGAGTCCCCCGCAAGGGCACCTGTCGTTCAGGGTCCTTCGGTGGCCTTGCTCCTCAAATCCTTCGGACATTTTGTCTGAAGGAATTCCTTCGGACATTTTGTCCGAAGGATTTCTTCCTTTGTTTTTTCCGCTTATTCCTTTTTTCCGTTGGCTTTTCTTTCGGCCATTTTTCCCGCAGACAAAATGTCTGCAAGAATTATTTTGATTACTTACTTTGACCTTCGGAATCCTTCTTCGGGTTTTTTTCCCGCGGCTCTTTCTCCGAATTTCTTCGGACTTTTTGTTCGAAGGAAATCATTTCCTGCTTTTGCCTTAGTCTTTTCATTGCCGCGGGATTTTCTTTCGAAGGATTTCTTCGGATAAAATGTCCGAAGGAATTCCTTCGGGCACTTTGCTCGAAGAAATTCTCCATCTCTTGCCTTGAACAAATCCGAAGGAATTCCAAATTACCTTGTTCACTTTTCTGAAGAAAATCTTACCCTTTCGGCCTTCTCTTTGATCTTTTCGCAAGTGTTCCCTGCCCTCCGCAAGGGCACTTGGGTCCGGAACTGCCCTCTGCAAGCGTTGTTTGGCCTCTAAAATTGCCTTTCGGAAAAGTTGCAAAGGTCCTTTTGTTGCCTAAGTGTTGGGAACTTGTTTCTTTCCTGCAGAGTCCGTAGAAACAAGCTTGCAGAGTCTGTAGAAACAAGCCTGCAGAGTCCGTAGAAATCAGCCTGTAGAGTCCGTAGAAACAAGCATGCAGAGTCCGTAGAAATCAAGACTTATGCAAAAATCAAATTTTGAACTGGCTCAGAACAACAGGGGAAGGAGACCGATTTTGGCCTGCTGGACCAAAAATGGTTAACAAATTGGTGACTCCAAGGGGAAGCATCCCTGTTATGCTTAGAAACCAGTTGCCTTAAAGTCCATTAGGCACGGAGTCAGAATGCAACTTGAAAAAGTTAGCAACAGCCCCAATAGATCCAAGAATCAATCATGAAGCTTTTACCCCAAACACCAAGGAAAACACACACAAGGCTAAAAAACACTACCTGTGCAAACAACACTTAGGGAAAACAAGAAAAAAAACTAAAAGCAAACTTCTATGTACAGCTAACCAGGTATATTTGCCTCTCTCCTGGGTCAAAGGAAAAATTTATTAAGTCCCCTTTCTGGCAAGAAAACTTATGATGCCAGACAAGTGGTTGAATGGAATGGAGACTTAGTGACCTGCTCCTCTTGCCTGCCACCTCGATTGGCTTGCATCCGAGTGGATCAGAGTCAAACATGCTCCCAACATATATGTACTCTATTTGTTCTTGGAAGCTTGTCGAATGCTGGTCCTTCATGCTAGTGCGTCTCATCAAGAAATCGATGGCTGCTAGCTCATCACCATAAGCCCTTTGATATGCACAGTCCCTTTACAGTGCACCATGGTTTGACCTATTCCCTTCTGCCTCATTGAAAACCCTGTCAAACTCATCATCTGCTTCATCATGGCTTTCTTGAAGAAGGGTGACTGTTGTGATGTCTGAAATGGAATCACAAACTGATTGCTCATCCCACAGAACATCACCTTCTAGTTCAAGGCTCTCTTCTTCAAAGTTGTTCTCAAGATATACAGGGTTCTCCTTTTCCTGCTCAAGGATCAGAGTCTCTAATTGTTCAAATACATCCTCCTGATCCTCCTCCAACTCAGGCTCCATGGCATGGTCATCCTCCTCATCAAATCAACAAGGAAGTTCATCAAACAAGGGAGGAGAGAGCTCACCATGCTTACATTCCTCTTCGTATTGTTGGAACATCTACACGTATGCATGACCCGCGTCTTCTCCATTGCTGATGATGTCTTCAGAGGGAGCATCCATGATGATTTTCTCTTCGTTGCCATCCATGATAGCCTCTTGAGAACTGCGAATTGGATCTTCTCTTCCTCACTCGCCTACTGCAAAACAGGTTCCTCCTTGAGAAGGGATGAAGTGGAAGGCTGATGATTAAAACCATGTGGAAGAGGAGGCAGTCCTTGAGCTAGAATCGAATGATTCTCCTCTTTCCATTTGGCCAGAACTTCATCTATATCAGGTGTGGCTTGATAGCTCTCTTAGAGGTGTGTAGATGGGGTGTGTTCAGACATGAAATCTGTTGTTTGGTCTAAACCGTTCATCACACATTGGTTGAAGAATCTCGCTCTGGACTCCAACTCTGCAATTCTCCTGGCTATATTTTCTTGAAAGAGCCTTTCATGATGAGTAGGAGCAGCTTTATCTTCTTCAAGGTTTTGAGGAAAACCTTTCTCCTCCTCCTTCCTGCCCCATGATTCCATTGTTTCCTTCCAACTCATGACCTTAAGATTGGAACTTTCCCTTATTGTTGAAGGGCAACTAGGAGAGCTACTTGAGGTGATTCCATGAACATCTTGAGCTTGATCATGGTTAAATGAAGGAAAAACGGGCCCATTATGCTGGGCAAAGAGATTATACATACAAAAATGTGATTTCTTGATGGCCCCAGAACTGCGTAACCAGTTGATTTAACTCAGAGTCGCCATTGGTGTTGATAAAAAAGCCTCCAAAAGCTGGTTGGTTGAAGACACACCAAAATTCTTCAACTCTTTGGATAAAAACTAGTTGGTCCCACCGAGCGTGCAAAAAACTGTTGACGCGGTGGATTGCACTCTTGACAGGAGGCTGAGCTCCTACCTTCCACGCATCACAATGGAAACTCCCCTCTTGCCATGGGCCAGGAAAAACTGGGGGAAGAGTCTCTAGATAAGGGCTATCTCCCTTTGATGTATCTCTGAGGTCCTGGATTTCCTACTGCTAACAATGGGGGGGGTGAAAAGAGAGAAGGATCTTGAAAACAGAACCTAAACTAAACGGTGATACACCAAAAAAGTTGATCTACTTAGCCTGAGCATACACTTTTCACCAAGAACAAGCTGATATACATTTCATTTGATATGAGAAACTCTTCTACATTAGTGAGCTAGGGGTCTTCTGGAGATACAGGGAGGAAGAACTATCAGAGGTGTTTTGAGACACACTATGGCAGCCTGTTCACATATGCCTATACTTTGTTGCAGACACTTCTGGCAGACCTGCAAAAGAAGAAGCTTCACAATACACTAGACATGCTAGAATCATTCTGTGAAAACATAAAAAAAATGACTTAACACAAAACAAAAACATAGACATATACGAAAGTGCAAGTTCAAATAGAGGTAAAAATGCTATGTCTTGATTCAAGGTAAAATTCGGTAGAGCTCCGCCTTACAAGCCAAGAGACTTTTGGGCAGAGCTTTGCCTTACAGGCCAAGAGATATCTTCTCAAATGAGAGATTACAATATACATAGAGAGAGAGGAAGAGACTTTGGCATTTTCTAGAAAAGACATTGGCGCCTTTTTTTACAAGTGGCCCATGTAAGTTGAAAGCATCGGGAAGAGAAAACGTTGAAAGAGAATGTTGTGTTAGCTGTCAGTCTTGACTTTGGCGTTCAAACATTAATGTGAAAGCATGAGCCGTGCCTCTTTTTCTTCAAACAAGATTGCTCCTTCAAGATATTTGTTGGGTGAATATTTTGTCGGCCAGCTAACTGGTGACCAAAATAGTTTTTATCACCACAACATAGGAAGATTGGTCGCCCAAGTGTGCAGCTTTACTACATCAACCGGAGACAAATCTCTCCTCTCATCAAAGGGAGGTTCCCTATTAAATATGCGAAGGCTATATACTATATATATAAGCAGAAAGTAAGACATGGGGGTAGGATAAACCATCCATCTCTCTTCTTTCAGAGATGATACTAAAAAACAAAGGAGAAATCTTGGGTGATAGGTGAAAATACTTCTCTTATTTCAGAAGTAACGTTCAGCCAAGAGCCAGATCCCTTCCTGGATAGTAGAAATCCTGATGAAATGACAGAAGACACTTCTCTTCTTTCATAAGTGTTTGTTCTTGCAAACAACATGAATCTTTCTGGTAAGTAACTGATAACCAAAGGTGCAGAGTAACCAGCAGCCTGAAATGTAGCGCAAAGTCTCCACCTCGACTGCCCAAGAGTGAAATACGAAGAACAATGGGGACAAAAAATTGTCCCAAGGTCCTTTACACAGAAACATAAAAAAACACACACTGAAGACAACTATGACATCACAAAGTTTGAAAGTAGTTGGCTTCAGGACACCTTCCTTATCACCTCCACTAGTTCTGCTTGTTAAATCAAATAAATAAGAATGCTTTCAGAAGACAGACATAAGAACAATCTCCTAAAATAGCACAAGCTATAACAGCACAAAGTTTGCAAGTAACTTGCTTTCTCATTTAATCAAAGAAATATGAATTACAATCTGAGCTCAAAGTCTCAGTAATGCCTTTCAATTCGGGCAGAGTTTCGCTTCTGGTAAGGGGAAGATCTCCCTTACTAATGAGAGAAATTACAAACTTATATCAATTACGCAAGGCTTGGCATTCTTTCCCATGGGACGGCCCATGTTGCAGTCAAAGTCTTCAATGCGCGTCCAGTTTTATCTAGAGGGACCATGCTGGGAACAGTGTATTGCCATAACTATGGCGTGTCCATTCTTCTAACATGTCTCTTCTTTGGTATGGACTGTCTGGTCCTTTTCCTGATATCTGCGCAGCTGTCCAATTTTGCCATTACTTTATGGAAGAAAAACAAGGTTGCATCCTTGATTTGGTGCGCCCAGAAGTCTAAGTCTACTCGAGCCACTGTTTTACCTACTGGAAATAATTCTTTTGAAAATATTTTTGGTCCTTTGCGTTGATCTTCTCTTCCCTGTAGCAATTTAAATCTTCGAGCTCTGTGGTTGAACCATCACTTTAATTGAACTTGCCTTTGGAATTGTCCATGTTGCTTCTTTGTCCTTTATAGCCCTTCTTGTCTAAGTCTTTGGGGGGTCCTTTCTGTGTCTTTGACAAGTGGCAAGTTTCGCTGTTATGAAACTCATTAGAAACTTACGAAAAATGGGGTCCACGACACGTTTTTCCCGAGCAACTCCAAAAGGGGAACATGGATGCAGACACATGTCACGTTCCGCTGAGTCATAACATGACACGTGACGTATTCCGCTTAACTTATAGAAGCCTTAGAAACCTTTGGGGGTCCTGCAGAAGATGACACGTGGCGGCTTCCGCTCTGCTTTATAATAGACATGTGGCGGCTTCCACTGCACTTTGTCTTTTTCCATCGGGCATTTTCTGTGGGCTTTTCTCTTCAATCGGGATTTTCCTTTACTTTCTTCGGGCTCTCTTCTTGGGTGAATTCCTTCGTACAAAATCCTTCGGACATTTTGTCCGAATGACTCTACTTTGCCTTTTGCCTTGTTCATTTTTACGAAAGAGTTCACTTTGTTCATTTTGGCTCGCGGCCCTACGCAAGGGCACTTGACTTGATTCACGGCCCTCCGCAGGGGCATTTGTTCCTTCGGCCGTGGGGCAGCGCCTTGAACCTGCCGATTGAACCGACCGATTGAACCATCTTTGGTTCAACGGTTCAACCTGTTCATTCTTCGTTATTTGGCTGTCTTTTTGATCTCTTTGAACCAAGCACATTGAACCCATAGGTCGTTGAACCCGTTGAACCGTTGAACCAACGTGGTTCAAGGTTCAACAGTTCAATGGTTCAACGCGTCATTTTTCGCTAAGTGTTTTGAAGCCATGGAACTTTGAGGCAGTTGAACTTTGAACCTTTGACAAATGCGCTTAACTCCTGCTGATGACGTTGAACCTTTGAACCCATTGAACCCGTTGAACCAAAATGGTTCAAGGTTCAATGGTTCGATTCTTGCTTAGAAGCTTGCCGATGGATGCTTTGGTTGAACTTTGCCGTTGAACCAATCTTGAAAATGACTAAGTGCTGGAAACTTGATCTTTTCAGAGCTTTGCTTCTTTCCTGCAGAGTCCGTAGAAATCAACCTACGAAGCCCGTAAAACTTGGCCTGCAAAGTCCATAGATTCAAACCTGCAGAGTCCGTAGATTCAATCCTGCAGAGTCCGTAGATTTTTGAGAAAGCTTTGAAAAATAAAGAACTTGAATGCTCAGAACAATTTTTGAAAGGGGAACAGAGGATTTTGGTCTGCAGGACCAAAATAGTTCAAATGTTGTCCCAAAAATGAGTGATATTTTTGGGGGACAACAATATTCACGTAGTTTGTCTGCTCATAAATGCAAAGTGGAGAAAACAGGGCGCATCGTTTACTGTTTGCGCTCCTTGATGACCACTTGGCAGACATTGTTTCAACTATAAGAATAACTTGCCTCCCCTTTGCCACCTAGGTTGTTTTGTCCATTTCTGCGCTTGGCTCTTTAGGCTCCCTTTCTGGGGAGTCGTTGAGTTCACTCTTGACTTTTGTCCTTTCCCAGCTTTGTCTCTTCCTGGTTTTGTCTTTTCTTGCTCCTTCGGCCCTCGAGGGCTATCTTCCCAGCCTTGCTAGCTCCCTGGGCTCTTCTCTCAGTGGTTCTTCCTTTTGGCCTTAAGGCCTTTGAATGCATTCGGGTCCGCACTCCAACCTTTAAAGATCAACGGCTAGTTTATGGTGCTTAATCTTGACGTCTGCGAGCCTGTCACCCTCCTTGGCAATCCCTTCGGCTTTTTTCCTTTGCTTTGGCCTTTTGCTTCCTTTCCTTCGGGCTTTTGAGAAAGGTCTTTTGGCAGCCGAGAGTCCCCTGCAAGAGCACCTGCCCTTCAGGGTCCTTCGGCGGCCTTGCTCCTCAAATCCTTTGGACAAAATGTCCAAAGGAATTCTTTCAAACATTTTGTCCGAAAGATTTTTTCCTTTGTTTTTTTCGCTTATTCCTTTTTCCCGTCGGCTTTTATTTCGGCCATTTTTCTCGCGAACAAAATGTCCGCAAGAATTATTTCGATCACTTTGACCTTCGGAATCCTTCTTCGGGTTTTTTTCCCGCGGCTCTTTCTCCGAATTTCTTCAGACTTTTTGTCTAAAGGAATTCCTTCGGACAAAAGTCTGAAGGAAATCATTTCCTGCTTTTGCCTTAGTCTTTTCAATGCCGCGGGATTTTCTTCCGAAGGAATTCTTACGGGCACTTTGCTTGAATAAATTCTCCATCTATTGCCTTGAACAAATCCGAAGGAATTCCAACTTGCCTTGTTCACTTTTCCGAAGAAAATATTACCCTTTCGGCCTTCTTTTTGATCTCTTCGCAAGTGTTCCCTGCCCTTCGCAAGGGCACTTGGATCCGGAACTGCCCTCCGCAAGGGCAGTTTGGCCTCTAAAATTGCCTTTCAAAAAAGTTGCAAAGGCCTTTTGTCGCCTAAGTGTTGGGAACTTGTTTCTTTCCTGCAGAGTCCGTAGAAACAAGCCTGCAGAGTCCGTAGAAACAAGCCTGCAGAGTCCGCAGAAATCAACCTGCAGAGTCCATAGAAACAAGCCTGCAGAGTTCATAGAAATCAAGACTTACGTAAAAATCAAATTTTGAACTGGCTCAGAACAACAGGGGAAGGAGACCGATTTTGGCCTACTGGACCAAAAATGGTCAACAAATTGGTGACTCCCAGCGGAAGCATGCTTGCTATGCTTAGAAACCAGTTGCCTTAAAGTCCATTGGGCACAGAGTCAGAATGCAACTTGAAAAAGTTGGCAACAGCCCCGATAGATCCAAGAATCAATCATGAAGCTTTTACCCCAAACACCAAGGAAAACACACACAAAGCTAAAAAACACTACCTGTGCAAACAACACTTAGGGAAAACAGGAAAGAAAATTGAAAGCAAACTACTATGTACAGCTAACCAAGTATATTTGCCTCCCTCCTAGATCAAAAGGAAAATTTCTTAAGTCCCCTTCCTGGCAAGAAAACTTATGATGCCAGACAAGTGGCTGAATGGAATGGAGACTTGGTGACCTGCTACTCTTGCCTGCCACCTCGATTGGCTTGCATCCGAGTGGATCAGAGTCAAACATGCTCCCAACATATATGTACTCTTCTTGTTCTTGGAAGCTTGTCGAATGCTGGTCCTTCATGCTGGTGCATCTCATCAAAAAATCTATGGCTGCTAGCTCATCACCATTAAGCCCTTTGATATGCACAGTCCCTTTGCAGTGCACCATGGTTTGACCTATTCCCTTCTACTTCATTGAAGACCCTGTCAAACTCATCCTCTGCTTGATCATGGCTTTCTTGAAGAAGGGTGACTGTTGTGATGTCTGAAATGGAATCACAAACTGATTGCTCATCCCACAGAACATCACCTTCTTGTTCAAGGCTCTCTTCTTCAACGCTATTCTCAAGATAGACAGGTTTCTCTTTTTCCTGCTAAAGGATCAGAGTCTCTAGTTGTTTAAAGACATCCTCCTGATCCTCCTCCAACTCAGGCTCCATGACATGGTCATCCTCCTCATCAAAACAATAAAGAAGTTCATCAAACAAGGGAGAGAGCTCACCATGCTTACGTTCCTCTTCGTATTGCTGGAACATTTGCATGTATGCATGACCTACGTCTTCTCCATCGCTGATGATGTCTTAAGAGGGACCATCCATGATGATTCCCTCCTCGTTGCCATCCATGATAGCCTCTTGGGAAACTGCAAATTGGATCTTCTCTTCCTCACTCGCCTCCTCCAAAACATGTTCCTCCTTGAGAAAGGATGAAGTGGAAGGCTGATGATTAAAACCATGTGCAAGAGGAGGCAGTCCTTGAGCTAAAATCAAATGATTCTCCTCTTTACATTTGGCCAACACTTCATCTATATCAGGGGTGGCCTGATAGATCTCTTGGAGGTGTGTAGATGGGGTGTGTTCAAACATGGAATCTGTTGTTTGGTTTGAACCGTCCATCACACATTTGCTGAGGATCTCGCTCTGGACTCCAACTCTACAATTCTCCTGGCTATATTTTCTTGGAAAAACCTTTCTTAGAGGTCACAAGCATCATCATGATGAGTAGGAGCAGCTTTATCTTCTTCAAGGTTTTGAGCAAAACCTTTCTTCTCCTCCTTCCTACCCAATGATTCCATTGTTTCCTTCCAACTCATGACCTTAAGATTGGAACTTTCTCTTATTGTTGAAGGGCAACTAGGAGAGCTGCTTGAGGTGATTCCATGAACATCTTGAGCTTGATCATAGTTAAATGAAGGAAAAGAGGGCCCATTATGCTGGGCAAAGGGATTATACATACAAAAATGTGATTTCTTGATGGCACCAGAACTGCTTAACCAGATGATTTAACTCGGAGTCGCCATTGGTGTTGATAAAAAAGCCTCCAAAGGCTGGTTGGTTGAAGACACACCAAAATTCTTCAACTCTTTGGATAAAATCTAGTTGGTCCCACCGGGCGTGCCAAAAACTGTTGACGCGGTGGATTGCACCCTTGATAGGAAGCTGAGCTCCTGCCTTCCATGCATCACAATGGAAACTCCCCTCTTGCCTGTGGGCCTGACAAAACTGGAGGGAGAGTCTCTAGATAAGGGTTAGCTCCCTTTGATGTATCTCTGAGGTCCTGGATTTCCTACTGCTAACAATAGGGGGGGTGAAAAGAGAGAAGGATGCTGAAAATAGAACCTAAACTAAACGATGATACACCAATAAAAAGTTGATCTACTTAGCCTGAGCCTACACTTTTCACCAAGAACAAGCTGATAGACACTTCATTTGATATGAGAAACTCTTCTACATCAGTGAGCTAGGGGTCTTCTGGAGATACAGGGAGGAAGAACTATTAGAGGTGTTTTGAGACACACTATGGCAGCCTGTTCACATACGCCTATACTTTGCTGCAGACACTTCTGGCAGACCTACAAAAGAAGAAACTTTACAATACACTAGACATGCTGGAATCGTTCTGTGAAAGCATAGGAAAATTACTTAACACAAAACAAAAACATAGACATATACGAAAGTGCAAGCTCAAATAGAAGTAAAAATGCTATGTCTTAATTCAAGGTAAAATCCGGTAGAGCTCCGCCTTACAAGCCATGAGATTTTTGGGTAGAGCTTTGCCTTACAGGCTAAGAGATATTTCCTTCTCAAATGCGAAGTTTACAATATATAGAGAGAGAGAGGAAGAGACTTTGGCATTTTCTGGAAAAGACTTTGGTGCCGTTTTTTACAAGTGGCCCATGTGCGTTGAGAGCATCGAGAAGAGAAAACGTTGAAAGAGAATGCTCTGTTAGCTGTCAGTATTGACTTTGGCGTTCAAACATTAATGTGAAAGCATGAGCCACGCCTCTTTTTTTGCAAACAAGACTGCTCCTTCAAGATATTCACGCAGTTTGTCTGCTCATAAATGCAAAGTGGAGAAAATAGGGCGCGTCGTTTACTGTTTGCGCTCTTTGATGACCACTTGGTGGACACTGTTTCAACTGCAGGAATAACTCGCCTCCCCTTTGCCACTTGGGTTGTTTTGTCCATTTCTACGCTTGGCTCTTTGGGCTCCCTTTCTGGCGGGTCGTTGAGTTCACTCTTGACTTTTGTCCTTTCCCAGCTTTGTCTCTACCTGGTTTTGTCTTTTCTGGCTCCTTCGGCCCTTGGGGGCTATCTTTCCAGCCTTGCTAGCTCCTTCGGCTCTTCTCTCAACGGTTCTTCCTTTTGGCCTTAAGGCCTTTGAATGCATTCGGGTCCGCGCTCCAGCCTTTAAAGATCAACGACTAGTTTATGGTGCTTAATCTTGACGTCTGTGGGCCCATCACCCTCCTTGGCAATTCCTTCGGCTTTTTTCCTTTGCTTTGGCCTTTTGCTTCCTTTCCTTCGGGCTTTTGAGAAAGGTCCTTTTAGCAGCCGAGAGTCCCCCGCAAGGGCACCTGCCCTTCAGGGTCCTTTGGCGGCCTTGCTCCTCAAATCCTTTGGACAAAATGTCCAAAGGATTTCTTCCTTTGTTTTTTCCGCTTATTCCTTTTTTCCGTCGACTTTTCTTTCGGCCATTTTTCTCGCGGACAAAATGTCCGCAAGAATTATTTCGATCACTTACTTTGACCTTCGGAATCCTTCTTCGGGTTTTTTTCCCGCGGCTCTTTCTCCGAATTTCTTCGGACTTTTTGTCCGAAGGAAATCATTCCTGCTTTTGCCTTTAGTCTTTTCATTGCTGCGATATTTTCTTCCGAAGGATTTCTTCGGACAAAATGTCCGAAGGAATTCCTTTGGGCACTTTGCCTGAAGAAATTCTCCATCTCTTGCCTTGAACAAATCCGAAGGAATTCCAACTTGCCTTGTTCAGTTTTCCGAAGAAAATCTTACCCTTTCGGCCTTCTATTTGATCTCTTCGCAAGTGTTCCCTACCCTCCGCAAGGGCACTTGGGTCCGGAACTGCCCTCCGCAAGGGTTGTTTGGCCTCTAAAATTGCCTTTCGAAAAAGTTGCAAGGGTCCTTTTGTCGCCTAAGTGTTGGGAACTTGTTTATTTCCTACAGAGTTCGTAGAAACAAGCCTGCAGAGTCCGTAGAAACAAGCCTGCAGAGTCCATAGAAATCAGACTGCAGAGTCTGTAGAAATCAGCCTGCAGAGTCCGTAGAAACAAGCCTGCAGAGTCCATAGAAATCAGACTGCAGAGTCTGTAGAAATCAGCCTGCAGAGTCCGTAGAAACAAGCCTACAGAGTCCGTATAAATCAAGACTTATGCAAAAATCAAATTTTGAACTAGCTCAGAATAGCAGGGGAAGAAGGAGACCGATTTTGGTCTGCTGGACCAAAAATGGTCAACACCACCTTCTGCAAACGGCCATTTTCCCTTTGAAATAAATCATGTTCTTATAAAGGAGTGATAGATCTAAAACCTGTAGGTTTCGGTTCAGTATGGAGCTTATTTCACTTTGAGCAAATGCCTTAGACAAGCTTTTGACAAGGGAATGGGCCAGCAGAAATGGAAGTCTCTTACAAAGCCTCGAAGTTCAAATGCCCTTGCGAAGGGCAGTCAAGTGCAAACGGGACCGTTCAACAGGGTATGAGGGGTAATTTTGATCCAAGGCCCCCTTGCAGAAGGCACTGAACACCTTCGGGAAAGTGAACAAGGCAAAAATGCGGCAGAGTTTTCCTTCGGAAAAAGACAAGGCAAAAGATAAAAGATTCCTTCGGACTTTTTGTCCGAAGGAAATCCAAGGAGAAAACAAAGGTTGAATTTCTTCAGACAAAATGTCCGAAGGAATTCCTTTGGACATTTTATCCGAAGAAATTCACAAGGCAAGGAGCCAAACGAAAGATCACCCTTCAAAAAGAAATCCGTGGCAAAATGGCGAAGGCAAATTCCTTCGGACAAAAGTCCGAAAGAATTCATTCGGACATTTCGTCTGAAGGAAAAGCCCGACCGAAAGAAACAAGTGGCGAAACATGAAGGGAACATTTCCTTCTAACATTTTGTCCAAGGGAATTGAGAAGCCAAGGCAGCTCGAAGGGCAAGTGCCCTTGCGGGGGACTCTCGGCTGCCAAGAAGGGGACCTTTTCAAAAGCCCCGAAGGGACACCTTCCCTTCAGGAGGGTTCAACGACAAAGGGCCAATAGAATTGCGAAAAATCCGAAGGAATTACCAAAGGGGTGATGGGCTCGAAGACGTCAAATTCAACATCGTGAAATAGCCGTTGGAATTCAAATGTCCAGCGACGTCCCCGCAGACGTCAAATTCAGGACAATGGAATAGTCGTTGGCCTTCAAATGATGACGGGTGCGCGAACGTCAACTTTACGGCAGTGAAATAACTGTTGATCTTTAAATGCTTGAGTGCGAACCCAAAGGAATTCACAAGGCCTTAAGGCCAAAAGGAAGAGATCGCCAAGAAAGGAGCCCAAGAAGCCAAGGATTGACAGAAGATGGCCAAGGATTGACAGAAGATGGCCAAGGATTGACAGAAGATGGCCCCGAGGGCTGAAAGAGCTAGAAAAAGACAAAAGTTGGAAAAAGACAAAGGCCAAGAGTGAACTCAGCGACCCGCGAAAGGAGCCCGAGGAGCCAAGCACAGACACAAACAAAATAGCCCAGGTGGCAAAGGAAGCGTCGACAGAAGAGTTATTGTAGCGGTTGTAACAGTTCCTATGAAATGATCATCAAAGAGCGCAAACAGTGAATGGCGCGGCCTATTTTTTCTCATTTTGCATTGATGAGCAGACAACCGCGTGAATGTCTTTAAGAAGTGGTCTTGTTTGCAGACAAAAGGGGCACGACCCATGTTTTCACAATGACGTTTAATATAATTTAGGCACCAAAGTCAAGACTTGCGACAGCCACAGCATGGTTCAAACAACAGACTTCCTCCTTCCTAGGCATTTAATGCAATATGGGTCGCCCTTTCTTGGAAAGCGTCAAACTCTTTCTCAAAATGCTATATATATTTTAACCTCCAAGAGAGATCTATCTCTCATTTTTGTAAGGCGAAGCCCTACCAAAATTTCACCTTGAATCAATAGAATGCATTTTACCTCTATTTGACTGGTTATATCTCTGAGTGTGTCTGAGTATTAACCTTGTGTTCATTCATTTTGCATGATGCTTTCACAAGTTTGACACCAACATACCTGGTATAGACAAAGCACCATTTCTGCAGGTAACAAGAAGTGTTGTATCTGGAGCGCAGAGACAGAAGATGGTTATCAGATAGTGTGTTTTTCTACAATGCCTGTGGTAAGTTCATTTTCTGTGTCTTCATTAAGCCTCCCTGTTAAAGTTCCCTACAGTCTGATCTTTTCATCAGATAAAGTGTATGTATGTCCTCTTCTGGTCTGAAGTGAGTAAATGAGTAGATCAAACTTGTTTGGTGCATCACCGTCTTAGGTTAGTTTCTGTTTTCAGTATCCTTCTCTCTTTTTAATCCCCCCTTTTTATATATTAGCAGTAGTACTGAAATAACTCAGAGATGCATCAAAGGGAGCTAGCCCTTATCTAGAGATTCTCCCTTCAGTTTTGCCAGACCCACAAGCAAGAGAGGAGTCTCCATTGTTCCACGTGGAAGACAGAAGCTCAACCTTCTGTCAAGGGTGCAATCCACAATGTTAACAGGCGTGCTACATAAGAACAAGGAAAGTTGCACCAAAATTTAATTTTGAACTTGCACGAATGAGGTGCTAAGAGTTGAGCTTAACAAGGGAGCGCATTAGAGAAATGCGTAGTCATAGTTGTGGGGCACACATATGCATGCAATATAAGGAAAAGAGTACACATAACAGAGAATCAAAAGGCGCACAGAAGGAAGGAAAGGAAAGGTATAAAGACCTTTTGCAGGAGATGGATGAAAAGAATGGGCACAAACTCACAAGAGACGAAAGTGGGTGCAAACCCAAAGGAGACGGAGGTGGGCATTAGGCCCACAAGAGATGAAGGTGAGCATAGGCCCACAAGAGGCTTCCATGCCACTAAGAGCATCAAGAAAAGAGAAATGAAGGACAAGGCCAGTCGAAGAACCATGCAAACACATCTCATGAAAACCACATAGAAGAATAGCACACAAGTATAGCTATTTACCATAGGCAACATAAGGAAGAGAGTGTGCATAACAAAGGAGAAATGAAAGGCACAAAGAAGGAAGGAAAGGAAACGTATAAAGATATTTTAGAGATGGATGAACAAGAATGGACACAAACCCATCAAAGACAAAAGTGGGTGAAAACCCATAGGAGACGGAGGTGGGCATTAGGCCCACAAGAGACGAAGGTGGGCATAGGCCCAAAGGAGTAAATAGGGGTGGGCACATAACCACAAGAAGATGAAAGGGAATGAAGATGAAGCGTATCAAAGCTGGATAGAGGAGTACAGTTTATGGCCCAAGTAGGGTATATAAAAGAAGGAACCATCGAGTGAGCATGCTCAAGTGCCACATTAGGTGGATGGGAATACCATGGTCAAAGAAGCCAACCAGACAGGGAGTTCTACCACTCCAACACTATTTGTAAGTAAGAGCTCATATTGTAATTACCTAGGGAGGTTGAGTCAGTCAAGTGAGAAATAAACCAACTTTAGTTGTGCACGGTTACCTAGACCACACAAGAGTCCACTTGTGTGGAAGGAAGGCGGTTGAGAGTTGCACAAGGAGTTATAGAATAAAAAGGTGGTACAAGTTTTGGTTAAGACAAGCTGCACACTCACAAAGCTACAAAGCGCATAAAGATGCACTAGGGACAACGAGCAAGGTACAAAACTAAAGGCTCTCTCAATAGTGCATGAGACAATCGAGACCTACAGAGCTCCAAGAACTGTGGTGCGGAAGGAGTTGTTCACTAAAGGTGTGATTCACAAAAACAAGGAAAGTTGCAACCAAAGCTATGTTTCAACTTGAGCAATAGATACACAAACAATTGAGCTTATCAAAGGAGCACATTGGAGCAGTACAAATGTAATCAGCCAACGAAGGAACTCTAAGGTAAATAGTGTGTGATGATAATGGTGCGTGGAAAGGATATTTTGAGGTACAAGGATGCGTAGAAAGCCAGGTACAGGCATTCGACGCAAGCCTGAGGAAGTAGAAGACAATTGGATAAGCAATTAGTTGTGAGGACATATAGTTAGCCTTTCCTTAGTCTAGGTTAGTACTGCAAATGATGTAACAACAAAAGGGACCGATAAGATCTACTTGTGCAACTCAAAGTCCGTCAAAGGCTATGCTACTGCTAAGGTAGGTTCGTAGATTTGTGTACAGCCACATTAAATGACAATGGCCAATTGCGTGGGTATTCAACGAACCAACCAAAGCACAAGCAACTATAACAAGGGGTCTTGGTCCAGAATTTGTAACGCTCAGAACCCAAGGAGACTATTTGTCTAAGGCTACATAGAGAAAAGTAACTTCGTAGACAGGGGAAGGCTCATAGCAAGGAGCGAATGGTAGTCTAAGGACACCATAGAAGAGAGAAAAAGAGATAATAATAGGAAGTGTAAGAAGTTACGAGGTTGTAAGCAATCTGCAAGAGTGTTGTGTGAGCACTAACAAATGGTTGACCATAAGGCAGTCTTTACACTAAAAAGGAGAGGTGAAGTGTTGACAAATTGCTAGAAGTGAGGTATCCGAGTAGAATGCAAATAAATTGCCGAATGTGAGGCAGTCCAGATGCACAGAGTAGTGGAAACCACTGATAGATTGTCAATCGTGAGGCAGTTCACATGCAAATATAAACTAGGTTGACAATGAATCACATGAAAGTAATGAAGATGCCCATAGATTGTCCAATGCGAGGCAGTCAGGGTGTAGGAGCAGCTTCCAACAAATGGATAGAGAACGAAGAGCATAGAAGATGCCTCTGTTAGTAGCCAAAATGAGACATTACCCAGAGATGCAGAACTTGAGGAAAATGGAGATAGCCTCCACATTGCAGATGCTGCAAGAAAGGATGGCACGAACAAAAGAAAAACAATTGAGAGGAAGCATGCCATAGAGAAGTAGGGAGAGACCCATGGGAGGAAAGAGTTTGTAGAGGTTCTAATGCAAATCAAGCATTAGCCTGAAGTTGAAGCGCAAAGGTTCTCTAGAAAAGAAGGCCTTAAGGAAATGATGAGAGTGGATTGGATGTCGAGTGCTATTTCACGTTGAAGGGTATAAAGAACTCCATAAAGGTGAAGTATGCACAGAAAAGGCTTTGTGATAGAGTAACATATGGCAAGAGAGATCTTTATTAGAGAAGGATATGGAAAGGCAAGAAGATGGTTCACAGTTAGGAACAAATGGCTTCCAAACTACTAAACCAAGTAGTGCATTCAAAAGGCCATCTCAAATGGAGAAGACTCAAAAGCCGCAAAAAGTAACCTACAAAGCCTCGTCACCAAAGTGAATAAGAGAATATTGTTATTAAGAGCGATGCATAGAATGAGCCAGCATGGGAGCTACGCAGAGGTCAGAAGGAGCCCTTCATGGCAACATTAAAAAGATTAAGAAGTGGGAGCCAACACAGATCTCGAAAGGCATTGAGGAGAACGCTAGGTAAAGAAGTTGCTTAAGAAGTAGAGGCAAAGAGGTTATCTTACTAAAGCAACAACATACGAGCAAAGCCAAGAAGAAACTCAGTTCTAGAAAAGTGCAACAGGTGACGGCAAGGTGGATATCATTCCACAAGAGCAAGTAGGAACGCAAGAAGGTGCACAAGGTGTAGAAGCAGTGTACATAGAGACAAGGGTGCATAAGAAGAACCCTTAAGAGAGCACAAGTGTTATTGTGCTCGGAGTCGAGGATGCACCAACAGAAGGGTTGAGAACCCTAGATCCTCATAAAGCAAAGGATTGTTGAGTAGCAACATCAACATAGAGTGATGCTTGAACAATTGTCCATATGTAGTGGTGTGTGATGGATAGAAGATAACCTTTAACCTCGAATGCAAAGGAAAATGACCCTGAGGAAGGAGAAGTTCTAGAGGACCTTCGACCAAGAGAAACTTCTCTGAAGGAAGAACCGAAAGAAGCAGTTAGAGATGTTGCAGAAGAAGAAGATTTGCGTAGAGAGCAACTAGGAGTTTTTGAGTGAAGCATAAATGAGAGTGAGGTGCATGGGTCCAAAGGTGCACCCAAGGAAATAGTGGCATTGGTGCAAGCACCAACTAAAGAGAGCTCGAGCGCCAATGCAAACAACATTGTGCCAATGGATGAGGAAGGCAAAAGAGAAGTTGCACAAGTGAAATTCGATCACAATAACCATGCAAAAGAGATGTGTCCTTAAGGCACAGATATAGAAAGTCAAAAAAGCATAAGTCTATTTATGGCAGGCATTTGCCTAAAGCATTAGGGGAAGAAGAGAAAGAGGTAGCGACTTGCAACATAACCTAACTTGTCCAAAACACAAGAGAGCATTGTGCCATGGAGAGACGCAAAAGGAAGGAGAAGTGGGCATAACTTCACAAAAGGCATCCGAAGATGCATGAGAGGAGAAGAATCGACCTATAGCTAACAAAAATGCAACATTGTTTTCACATGACATGGATGAGCTATCGGGAGGGGTTAGCCAAAATTAGTGTTGACGCAGTGGATTGCACCCTGGACAGGAGGCCGAGCTCCTGCTTTCCACACGCAACAATGGAAACTCCCCTCTTGCCTGTGGGCCTGTCAAAACTAGGGGGAGAGTCTCTAGATAAGGGCTAGCTCCCTTCGATGTATCTTTTAGGTCCTGGATTCCCTACTGCTAACAAATTAAAAAAAAAGGGGGGGGAATGAAAAGGGAGAAGGATGCTGAAAACAGAACCTAAACCTAAACTAAAAGGTGATACACCAAAAGTTGATCCACTCAACCCGAACATACACTTTTCACCAAGAAGAAGCTGTCATACACTTCATCTGATGTGGGAGACTCTTCTGTATAAGTGAGTCAGGGGTCCGTAGACATACAGGGAGGAAGAACTGTCAAAGGTGTTCTGAGACACAATTTGGCAGCCTATTCATATGCGCCTATATTCCTGCTGTAGACACTTCTGGCAGACCTGCAGAAGAGGAAACTTCACAATGCACTAAACATGTTGGAATCGTTCTGTGAAAGCATAAAATAAAATGACTTAACACAAAAAGAAAACATAGACACATGTGTGAGTGTAAGAACAAATGGAGGTCAAAATTGCTAAGTCTTGATTTAAGGTAAAATCCGGCAGAGTTCTGCCTTACAAACCTAGAGATTTTTGGGCAGAGCTTTGCCTTACAAGCTAATAGATGCCTTCTCAAAATGAGAAGTTTACAATATATAGAAAGAGGAGAAGAAGTAAAGGTGCCCCTTTGGAAAAGACTTTTGGCGCTCTTTGACAAGTTGGCCCATGTGCGTTGAGAGCGTTGGGAAGAGGAAGCCGCTAGAAAATGATGTTGTGTCGGTTGCCAGTTTTGACTTTGGCGTTCAAACATTAATGTGAAAGCATGGACCGCACCTCTTTTCTTGCAAACAAGACTGCTCCTTCAAGATATTCACATGATTTGTCTGCTCATAAATGCAAAGTGGAAAAAACAGGCCGCGCCGCTTACTGTTTGCGCCGTTTGATGACCGCTTAGTAGGCATTGTTCCAACTGCAGGAGTAAATCCTTGAGTCGACACCTCCCTTCGCCACTTGGACTGTTTTGTCCATTTCTACACTTTGTCTCTTCCTGGGTTTGTCTTCTCTGTCTCCTTCGGCCCTCGGGGCTATCTTCTTGGCGGGTTGCTGAGTTCGCTCACGGCTTGTCGTTAAGCTTTTCAAAATCAACGGCTATTTTACCGCCTTAAAATTAACATCTGCACACCCGTCACTGGGCATTTGAACTTCCAACGGCTAGTTCGTCGTGCTTGATTTTGATGTCTTCGGGCCCGTCACCCCTTGGAATTTCTTCAACCTTTTCCTTTCCTTCGGCTTTCTTGCTCTAGACCCTCTCGAAGGGAAGGTGACCCTTCGGCCTTGGAGAAGTGTCCCTTCATTTTGGCCAAGAGTCCCCCGCAAGGTCACCTGCCCTTCGGGGTCCTTCGGCTCCTTGGTCCTGAAATCCTTCAGACATTTTGTCTGATAGATCTCTTCCTTTGCTTTCTCCGCTTATTTCCTCGGCTCTTTTCACTTGGCCACTTTTTTCGCGGATTTTCTCATGGCTACTTTTCCCGCGGACAAAAAGTCCATAAGAATTGTCTTGCTCGTTCCTTTCCTTCGGAGACTTTCTTCGGGTTTTTTACCCACGGCTCTTTCCCGAATTTCTTCGGACTTTTTGTCCGAAGCAATTCCTTCGGACAAAAGTCCAAAAGAAATCGCTTATTGCCTTTGCCTTGTCCTTTTGTGGCGGGATTTTCTTTCGAAGAAATTCTCTTTTTGCCTTAAACAAATTTTCGAAGGAAACTTACCTTTTCGGCTTTCTCTTTGGCCTCTTTGCAAATGTTCCCTGCCCTCCGCAAGGGCACCTGAGTCTGGAACCGCGCTCCGCAAAGGCACCTGGAATGCTCCATTTTGCGCCTAAGTGGGAACTTGTCTCTACCTGCAGAGTCTGTAGAAATTACCTGCAGAGTCGTTAGAAAACATGCCTGCAGAGTTCGTAGAAATGGTTCTACAGAGTCCGTAGAAATAGACCTGCAGAGTCCATAGAAATTAGACCTGTAGAGTCCGTAGAAACTAGACTTGTGCAAAGAATCAAATTTTGGACTGGTTCAGAACAACAGGGGAAAAAAGGGGGGGCTGATTTTGGCCTGCAAGACCAAGATGGTCAACAAATTGGTGACTCCCAGGGGAAGCATGCCTGCTATGCTTAGAAACCAGTTGCCTTAAAAATCCATTGGGCACAGAGTCAGAGCGCAAATTTGAAAAAGGTTAACAACAGCCTTGAGAGATCTAAGAATCAATCATGAGCTTTTACCCCAAACACCAAAGAAAACACATACAAGGCTAAAAAACACTACCTGTGTAAACAACACTTAGAGAAAACAGGGAAAGAAAACTGAAAGCAAACTACTATATACAGCTAACCATGTATATTTGCCTCCCTCCTGGATCAAAGGGAAAACTTCTTAAGTCCCCTTTCTGGCAAGGAAACTTATGATGCCAGACAAGTGGCTAAATGGAATGGAGACTTGGTGACCTGCTCCTCTTGCCTGTCACCTTGGTTGTCTTGCATCCGAGTGGATCAAAATCAAACATGCTCCCAACATATATGTACTTTTCTTGTCCTTGGAAGCTTGTCGGATGCTGGTCCTTCATGTTGGTGCGTCTCATCAAGAAATCGATGGTTGTTGGCTCATCACCATAAGCCCTTTGATGTGCATGGTCCCTTTGTAGTGCATCATGGTTTGACTCGTTCCCTTTTGCTCCATTGAAGACACTGTCAAACTCATCCTCTACTCCCTCATGGCCTTCTTGAAGAAGGGTGACTGTTGTGATGTCTGAAATGGAATCACAAGCTGATTGTTCATCCCACAGAACATCACCTTCTTGTTCAAGGCTATCTTCTTCAATTGTTTTCCTCAAGATGGACAAGCCTCTCCTTTTCCTGCTCACGGATCAGAGTCTTTAGATGTTCAAAGACATCCACCTGATCCTCCTCTAGCTCAGGCTCCATGGCATAGTCGTCCTCCTCATCGAAGCAACAAGGAAGTTCATCAAACAAAGGAGGAGAGAGCTCACCATGCTTACGTTCCTCTTTGTATTGCTGGAACATCTGCATGTATGCATGCCCTTTGTCTTCTCCATTGTCAATGATGTCTTCAAACTATAGATTGGAAACTACAGATTGGATCTTCTGCTCCTCACTCGCCTCCTGCAGAACAGGTTCCTCCTTGAGAAGGGATGAAGTGGAAAAACCATGTGGTAGAGGAGGCAGTCCTTGAGCTAGAATCGAATGATTCTCCTCTTTCCATTTGGCCAGCACTTCATCTATATCAGGTGTGGCCTGATAGCTCTGTCGGAGGTGTGTAGATGGGGTGTGTTCAGACATGTCCATCACACGTTGGCTGAGGAATCTCGCTCTAGATTCCAACTCTGCAATTCTCCTGGCTATGTCTTCTTGGAAGAGCCTTTCTTGGAGGTCACCAACATCATCATGAGCAGGAGCAGCCTCGACTTCTTCAAGGTTTTGAGCAAAACCTTTTTCCTCCTCTTCCTTCCTACCCCATGATTCCATTGTTTCCTTCCAACTCATGATCTTAGGATTGGAACTTTGCCCTTGTGAACAGACGTAACTTTATCCTCTCCAAGGTCCTGGGCTGGTTCATGACTTTCCTTCTTCCAACTTGGAATTTGGAGATCATGTTGAAAGACTTGAGGAGGTTGGGGAAGATTGGGGAGGGTCTGCTCATGTACAGGAAGAGCTGTCTGAAGAGAGGCGTGCTGGAAAGCTAGGCGCATGGGATTAAGAGCAGGATCGATTGATGCATCGGATGAGCTAGAATGAGCAAGTGCCATCTGATAGAAAGGATTTGGTGCACAAGAGGGGGCTTTCTTTAGAATAGGAGGGGGCGCGCAAGGCTGACTGCCTTGCATGAATGGATTTTTCTATTTTGCTACCTCCTCCTCCATGGATTGTAAGGCCTGAGCTTGCCTGAACAAACACTCCTCTTTATACATCAGCTCCTGTTGATATCTATACTGCTCATCCAATCTGTCAATCTCCATTACCTGCTTCTCAAAATCCAGCGCCACTTCCCTTATGATTGTGAGACAACTAGGAGAGTTGCTTGAGGGGATTGCATGAATAGTCTGAGCTTGATCAAAACCATACGAAGGAAAACAAGGCCCATGATGCTGGACAATGGAATTATACATACAAAAATGTGATTTCTTGATGGCACCAGAACTGCTTAACCAGTTGATTCAACTCGGAGTCGCCATTGGTGTTGATGAAAAAGCCTCCAAACGCTGGTTGGTTGAAGAACACACCAAAAATTCTTCAACTCTTTGGACCAAACTTGTCCTAGTTGGTCCCACCGGGCGTGCCAAAAAATGCTGACGCAGTGGATTGCACCCTAGACAGGGGGCCGAGCTCCTGCCTTCCACACGCAACAATGGAAACTCCCCTCTTGCCTGTGCGCCTAGCAAAACTAGGGGGAGAGTCTCTAGATAAGGGCTAGCTCCCTTCAATGTATCTTTTAGGTCCTGGATTCCCTACTGCTAACAAATAAATAAATAAAAAAGGGGGGGGATGAAAAGGGAGAAGGATGCTGAAAACAGAACCTAAACCTAAACCTAAACTAAAAGGTGATACACCAAAAAAATTGATCCACTCAGCCCAAACATACACTTTTCACCAAGAAGACGCTGTCATACACTTCATCTGATGTGGGAGACTCTTATGTATCAGTGAGTCAAGGGTTTGTAGATATACAGGGAGGAAGAACTGTCAAAGGTGTTTTGAGACACAATTTGGCAGCCTATTCATATGCGCCTATATTCCTGTTGTAGACACTTCTGGCAGACCTGCAGAAGAGGAAACTACACAATGCACTAAACATGCTGGAATCGTTCTGCGAAAGCATAAAATAAAATGACTTAACACAAAAAGAAAACATAGACATATGCATGAGTGCAAGATCAAACGGAGGTAAAAATTGCTAAGTCTTGATTTAAGGTAAAATCCGGCAGAGTTCTGCCTTACAAACCTAGAGATTTTTGGGCAGAGCTTTGCCTTACAAGCTAAGAGATGCCTTTTCAAAATGAGAAGTTTACAATATATAGAAAGAGGAGAAGAAGTAAAGGTGCCCCTTTGGAAAAGACTTTTGGCGCCCTTTGACAAGTTGGCCCATGTGCGTTGAAAGCATTGAGAAGAGGAAGCCGCTGGAAAAGGATGCTGTGTCGGTTGCCAGTTTTGACTTTGGCATTCAAACATTAATGTGAAAGCATGGACCGCACCTCTTTTCTTGCAAACAAGACTGCTCCTTCGAGATATTCACATGATTTGTCTGCTCATAAATGCAAAGTGGAGAAAACAGGCCGCGCCGCTTACTGTTTGCACCGTTTGATGACCACTTAGCAGGCATTGTTCCAACTGCAGGAGTAAATCCTTGAGTCGACACCTCCCTTCGCCACCTGGACTGTTTTGTCCGTTTCTACACTTTGTCTCTCCCTGGTTTTGTCTTCTCTGTCTCCTTCGGCCCTCAGGGCTATCTTCTTGGCGGCTTGCTGAGTTCACTCACGGCCTGTCGTTAAGCTTTTCAAAATCAACAGCTATTTTACCGCCTTAAAATTGACGTCTGCGCACCCATCACTGGGCATTCGAACTTCCAATGGCTAGTTCGTCGTGCTTGATTTTGACGTCTTCGGGCCCGTCACCCCTTGGAATTTCTTTGGCCTTTTCCTTTCCTTCGGCTTTCTTGCTCTAGACCCTCTCGAAGGGAAGGTGACCCTTCGGCCTTGGAGAAGTGTCCCTTCATTTTGGCCGAGAGTCCCCTGCAAGGGCACCTGCCCTTCGGGGTCCTTCGACTCCTTGGTCCTGAAATCCTTCGGACAAAATGTCCGAAGGAATTCCTTCAGTCATTTTGTCCGAAGGATCTCTTCCTTTGCTTTCTCCGCTTATTTCCTCAGCGCTTTTCACTCAGCCACTTTTTCCACGGATTTTCTCATGGCTACTTTTCCCACGGACAAAAAGTCCGCAAGAATTGTCTTGCTCGTTCCTTTCCTTCGGAGACTTTCTTCGGGTTTTTTACCCGCGGCTCTTTCCCGAATTTCTTCGGACTTTTTGTCCGAATGAATTCCTTCGGACAAAAGTTCGAAAGAAATCGCTTCTTGCCTTTGCCTTGTCCTTTTGTGGCGGGATTTGCTTTTGAAGAATTTCTTCGAAAAAAATGTCTGAAGGAATTCCTTCGGACATTTTGTGCGAAGAAATTCTCTTTTTGCCTTAAACAAATTTCCGAAGGAAACTTACTTTTTCGACTTTCTCTTTGGCCTCTTTGCAAACGTTCCCTGCCCTCTGCAAGGGCATCTGAGTCCGAAACTACCCTCCGCAAGGGCACTTGGAATGGTCCATTTTGCGCCTAAGTGGGAACTTGTCTCTACCTGCAGAGTCCGTAGAAATTCTCTGCAGAGTCCGTAGAAAACATGCCTGCAGAGTCCGTAGGAAATAGACCTACAGAGTCTAGACTTGTGCAAAGAATCAAATTTTGGACCGGTTCAAAACAGCAGGGGAAAAAAGGGGGGACCGATTTTGGCCTGCAGGACCAAGATGGTCAACAATTAGTCCAAAACAATCAAGGGTGTGCAATTTTCATTGCCGGAAGGAAAAGGCATCACCATCGATTGGGAGCAAGGTAGGAGGCCATCTACTTGAAACTAATGAGGAACAACGCTTGAAGGTTATATCAGTCCAAGCACACAGAGCGAAGTATGTGACAATAGATGAAGAAAAAATGTGGGAGTCAATAGACTCCATAAAGACTTGCATGTCACTAAGGATATCAAGCAAAGGTAAATGAAGGACAAAGGCAGTGGGAAAACCAGGTAGATGTATCCTATGAGAAACATGAGGAAGGATAGAAGGTCAGTCTACCTACTTGCCATGGGTGACAGGAGGAAGAAAGTGTGCATAACAGAAGAGAACCAAAAGGTGCACAAAAGGAAGGAAATGAAAGGTACGAAGACCTTTTGGTGGAGGTGGTTGTACAAGAGTGGGCATAGTCCCATGAGAGATGAAAGTGGTTGCAGAAGTATGAGAGATGAAGTTGGGCGTCGACCCAGAGGAGATGAAGGTGGGCATAGGACCAAAAGAGCAAATAGAGGAGGGCATAAACCCACAAGAGGAAAAAAGGGAAAGGAGCTTACATTTTAATTACCTTGAGGCAACTAATCAGAAGGGTGTTTCTACCACTCTAACCCTTCTTGTAAATAGGAGCTTACATTTTAATTACCTTGGGAGTTTGATGTAGGAGCATCACAAGTGAATCAGCTATGTTGCATCAGATGAAAACATAGCCAAACAATGGAGAAATAAACCAATTCTAGCTATGCAGGTTAAATGACAAAACATTTTTAAATGTTGTTATAGACTGCGCAGAAGGAAGATGATTGAGTTGCACAAGGAGTTAGAGAATAACTATGCGGTACAAGTTTTCATGATGCCAAGTAAGGTGCACACAATGCTATAAAGTGTATAAAGATGCACTAGGGATAGGAAGTAAGGTGCAGAGGTAAAGGCTCATACAAGTATTGAATTTCTAAGTCACCCCCTCAATCCGCACATAACTTGACAAGGCCATAAAAAAAGTTGAGTGCCTACGAAGTCCCAGGCGCTAGAGGAAAATGTGCACAGATGCTCCCCATTCATGTCCACGTCCAAGTAGTCAAACACAAGTCTATGCAGCAATAGAATGATGGTTTGCGCCTATTATAAGTCATTGATCCATGCAGCAGTCTATGATTCTACGGTGCGCAGTCGAAAAGGCGCATAGGTCCGAAGATATGGGATCCCAGGTTTTGGATGGCCGAGTAAGGAAGGTGTGCAAGGAGTAGTTATATATCATGAAAAGTGCGACAACGGCCTTCAGTCTTCGTGTCTCTCTTGCTCAAAGATATCCCTACGCCTATCTAACATAGTTTCATGCCAGAGCACATGATCCTACTCTCGTACCCTTGAATATCATAGGATGCAAACCTAAAGCCTTGTGCCGCCTCTTCCATAGACTCACAATTTCAAATAACTCTCACGTGCACCACTAGCGCAAGAGTACTTCCAAATCAAAGGGCACGCACACAAGATACACGCATGTAACATACAAAGATAGGAGTGTGCGCCAAGTTTCATACCGTGCACGATAATGATGTGCCAAGCCGAATAGGAGGTTAGCGCAACAGACACCAAGTGGTAGGGAAAATTAAAGAGGTAGATGTGTTGAAAATAGTCATTGATGTCTATGATATTATCATTGATGTCAAAGGAAGTAGGTGCTATTTTGCATTAATGTCAAAAGTTGAATTTCACAGACTTACAGTGCAAATCAGACTTATAAAGAGCTTCTGCTTATAAAATAAGTAAAGTAGTCTTGAGAACCCGAATGGGTCTTGTAGAGCAAATCGGGATTCCAAAACAACTTTACTTCTCTCAACTTTATAAGTTAAGTTGTCTCGAGAACCCGAATGGGCCTAGCAGTGTTAATCGAGTTTATGCAATGACCTTACTTGTCTCATGTTTATAAGTCAAGTTGTCTCAAGAACCCGAAGGGTCTAGAAGAGTTTGTCCGGGATTCAGAAGCACTTTACTTTTTTCATGTTTATGAGTTAAGCAATGTGAAAAACCCAAATGGGTCTAAGTGAATTGATCGGGTTTCTAAGATGAATTTACTTCTTTCAAGTCTATAAGTTATGTTGAATGAAGAACCCGAAATGGTCTTGAAGAATTCTTTCGAAAAAATTGGCAAGGACAAATCTTTCGGACAAAAAGCCTACGGAAATTGTTCTAAAGGGTATGTGGACCGTTCAAGAAAGCCGAAGGGCACTTCTCAAGAAGTCTGAAGGGTAAGTGGACTGTTACAAAAGTTTCGAAGGGCAAGTGGACCATTGCAGAAAGTTCGAAAGGATCTTTTCAAAAAGTCTGAAGGGTATGTGGACCCTTGCAAAAAAGCCGAAGGGTAGTTTTTGAAAAGGCCGAAGGGTATGTGGACCTTTCTAGAAAACCCGAAGGGCAATTTACAGAAGGCCGAAGGACACTTTGAAGAAAGCTGAAGGGTATGTGAACCCTTTGAAGAAAGCTGAAGGGTAAGTCGAAAAGTCTGAAGGGTATATGAACCCTTCCAAAGACGTCGAAGGGCACCTTTCAGAAAGTCGAAGGGCATGTTGTAAAAGCTTGAAGGGCAAGAGGACCTTCAGAAGAAAAGTTGAAGGGTAGTTTTGAAAGAGCCTAAAGGGCAAGTGCACTCTTGTAAAAACCCGAAGGGTAACTTTAGAGAAAGGTCCCGAGAGAAAAGACTCAAACAAAAAGTTTGAAGAAATGTCTCGGACAAAAAGTTCGAAGACCAAAAAGGAGAGTCGGGAAAATTGTCCGAGGAGAGTCCAACAAAAAAGTCCGAAGAAATTCTGAAAAAGAGCTCGAAGACCAAAAAGGAGAGACAAATAAAAAGTCCTAAGGAGAAAGATAAGTCGGGAAGAAAGTCCGAAAAAGAGGAGCCCAAGAGAAAGGCCAAAGAAGAAGATAGTCCAAAGAAGAGGAGTCCAGAAAAGCTCGAGGAAGAAAGGAGCCCAAGAAAAGGAGAAGGAGAAGAGGAGCCCGAGCAAAGGAGAAGGAGAAGAGGAGCCCGAGAAAGCATATGAAGAAGATGAGCTCGATAGAAAGACACTGAATAGGAAGAGTTAGAAGGAGAAAGAACCCGAATTAGAAGAATAGCTTTAAAAGTAGCCCGAGGATAGTAAAGAAGGAAAGACACTTCGACTGGAGTATAAGTCACGTCCAAAATTGCTAAAGCATGAGATGCTTGCAACATAGCAAAAAGTTCAAAATGAAGACTAAAGGTCAAGCATATCGAACTAATAGAAATGAGTGAAAGCAAACCAAGAGAATATCAATACATGAGATAAAAGTCGATGGATAGTGCAAAAGAAGATCGACGGTTCTAGAACAGGGAAAATAGCGGATGACTCAAAATAGATGGTGAGTGGCACAAAAGACAAAATGAGTAAGTCCTTGATTAAAGATAGGACTAGGGAAACGGTGAGCTCGAAAAGGTCTACATGGGGCTCAAGACTGATCGATTCAATTGATCAATCTTCGATTGGGAAAGCTGTGCATTTATGAGATAAATTAAGCAGTCATCAAATGAAAAAAAGAGATTTGAACATTGCAAGGTGACGCATAAACCGAGACATGAGAAACGTGTAAGTAAAAGTCACCTTTAATGAGAACCGGTTCAGTGTAGATGGGTGTGAACGCAAGGAGAAGATGAAAAACCTTAAAAGATAGTTGAATATACATGACTTCAAGAGGATAATTTTGGAGCTGTTGTCGTTGCTTCTATTGCGTTTTCCAAAAAGGAAAATGGTTGTTAAGAAAAAGACATGAAGACAGTAAAACACAGAGAAAAAGAAAGGGGATGAAGTGTGGTTGAACAAAGCATAACCAAATGTATGCAGATACAGAGTGTAAAGGTATATGTAGATAGACACTAAGCAAGCAGGAAGAGAAAGAACACACAAAGATTGAGAAGTGAGTGAACAATTACAGATGAGACTTGTAACAAAGAAGCTGAACTGGATTCATTTGTGAATCCTTCTTGTATACTGGAGTTGTAGCCCGAGAGTTCTGATTGGTTGTTGCCATCAAACAAACTGAGTTGGTTCTCAAATTAGGGGATTAGAGTCTCCTTAGGGTTGGTGCCTTAAATCATGTAACCAGTAAGGTTAAACTAAGTTGGTGCTCAGCTAGGGCCATCTCCTAAGGATTGGTGTCCTTGAATAAAACCAATGAGATTTGCCAGTAAGGCAGTTTCATGTGAGGCTGGATTAGAACAGTAGTTTCTAGCAGTTGTTTCTCATCGTCGTTTTTTCCTTTGGGTTTCTAGGTAAAAATCTGGTGTCATGTGTTTTTTTTTGTGTGTGGTTCTGCATTTGTTCCTTACTTGCATATGAATTTTTATTTCCTTTAAAAGTTTGGAATAACCAGTTTTAGAGCATCTATTGATTCACCCCCTCTCTTAGTAGACAGTTGTGTTCAACAAGATGGAGGTAGTTGAGTGACGCTTGAGACATATCAAAGCTAGTAAATGCAAAAATAGCTATCAGACATCGGAAGAGGAGTGCACGCCACCCTCTGACCTTGTCAAGAAAGTCTCCCATTCCCCGATGCACACGTATCCAAAAACGATCCTACCACCAACTCTAGATCCAATCGCTGAATAAACTTAAAGAGGCATGACTACGGTGACGCAAAAGAATTAAAAGCTAGACCCACCGCCCCAAGTGGCGCATTTATTGTAAAACAAGCTTGATTCACTATAAAAGCCTGGCTTTCCATTGTAAAAGGGTCGACACATTTATAGCAACCTCACGCTGCTGAAATTTTCCCTCCATGGGCACTTGTATTGGCTAAATCTTGCAAATTAATGAGAATTAAGTTCACCTCTTTGTGTTATTATGATGATCTGTGTGCTCTTTTGTGTATGTTGATCTTTGTTTGTGGGTATTGTTCGCCCCTCTCATCATCGTCCATTCCCAATACCTCTTCATTGAACTCGAATCTCACTTACAGGTCGTATCCTGTGCGCACCAAGTCTGTGTAGGCTTTGTTTGTGGATAACCTTCATCCCTCTCAACACTGTGTTGTGTTCATGTGCCTCTATGCGAAACACTTATGCATTTAAAGTTACTTGGTGGAAACTGTGTGATATTGTCTTGTTATCAAAGGTTTGCACTTTGTTTACGGTAGTAGCAGCGCTCGCTCTATTCTAGGTGCATCACCTTTTACTTCCAGCATCTCTTACCTTTTCCCTCTTGTTGACCCTTTTTGGTCCTACAGGCCAAAAATCGGTCTCCCTTTTCTTTCCTTACTGTCCCAGTCTTTAATATCTTCACCTTTCTGCAATTGTGCTTTCCCCCTTTTGAACAGGGTTGTTTCTATAAAGAACCAAATGACTTGAGTCTTGTAGACATCTTGGGTTGATCCACAGGGTTATCCTGCTTCAGACAGTTGGTTTGCACAAGCCTTTTGGCAAAGGAATGGGGTGGTTTCAAAGGGATGCAAGTCCATTCAGCAGGGTCCGAAGGGTAATTTTGACCCAAGGCGCCCTTGCAGAAGGCAGTGAACACCTTCACGAAAGTGAACAAGGCAGAAAAGGGGTAGAGTTTTCCTTCGAAGAAAGACAAGGCAAAAGATAAAAGATTCCTTCGGACTTTTGTTCGAAGGAAATCCAAGGAGAAAACAAAGGTTGAATTCCTTCGGACAAAATGCCTGAAGGAATTCCTTCGGACATTTTGTCCGAAGAAATTCACAAAGCAAGGAGACAAACAGAAAATTACCCTTCAGAAAGGAATCTAAGGTAAAGGTCAAAGGTCTTTCGGACATTTTGTCTGAAGGAAAAGACAAGGAAATCCAAAGGATGAATTCCTTCGGACATTTTGTCCGAAGGCATTTGTCGGAGGATTTTCCCGAAAGAAAGAAAGAGCCGGGACTTTTGAAGAAACATTTCCTTCGGGCAAAATGTCTGAAGGAATTCCTTCAGACATTTTGTTCGAAAGGATTGAGAAGCCAAGGCAGCCCGAAGGAGACCGAAGGGCAAGTGCCCTTGCGGGGGACTCTCGACTGCCAAAAAAGGGACCTTTTCCAAGCTTCGAAGGGACACCTTCCCTTCGGGAGGGTTCAACAACAGAAGACCGATGGAATTGCAAAAAAGCGAAGGAATTACCAAAGGGGTGACGGGCCTGGAGACGTCAAATTCAACATCGTGAACTAGCCATTGGAATTCAAACGTTTGGTGACGTCAAATTCAGGGCGATGGAATAGTCGTTGATTCTCAAATATTTAAAGACAGGCCCGCGCATGGAAATGAGTTTGAAGAGATGCCGAAAGAATTCATAAGCGCGAACCCGAAGGAATTCAAAGGCCTTAAGGCCAAAAGGAAGAGACTGCCGAGAAAGGAGCTCGAAGAGCCAAGGATTGACAGAAGATAGCCCCGAGGGCCGAAAGAGTCAAGAAAAGACAAAAGTTGGGAAAGGACAAAAGGCAAGCGCAGAAGCAGACAAAACAGCCCAGGTGGCAAAAGAAGGTGTCAGCACAAGGAGTTATTTCTGCGGATGAAACAGTCTCCACCAAGTGGTCATCAAAGAGCATGAACATTCAAGAGGGCAGCCCATTTTTCTTTGTTTGGCATTAATAGGCAGATAGCTGCGCGGACTTTCATGGAAGGATGGCTTTGCCGGTTATGGAGAGCAACGACCCATACTTTGGCAGGAGTGTTTAATATGCCCAGGCACCAAAGTCAAGATTGGCAACTACCGCAACATGGCTTCCTTCACCGGACTTCCTCTTCCCAATGAATTAAATGCAGCATGGGCCACTTGTGGAAAGGGGCGCCATTGCTTTCTTTCTCTATATATTGTAAACTCTCACTTGAAAAAGATATCTCTCAACTTGTATGGCGAAGCCCTGCAAGATTTTACCTTGAATCAAGACATAGCATTTTTACCTCCATTTTGAGTTTGCAGTTTTGCATATGTCTATGGTTTTGTCTTGTGTTAAGTCATTTTCTTTCATGCTTTCACAGAATGATTCCAGCATGTCTAGTGTATTGTGAGTTCTTTTGCAGGTTAGCCAGAAGTGTCCACAACAGAGTATAGACGCATGTGAATAGGTGCCATAGTGTGTCTTAGAACACCTCTGGTAGTTCTTCCTCCCTGTATCTCCAGAGGACCCCTAGGTCACTGATACAGAAGAGTTTCTAATATCAAATGAAGTGTATATCAGCTTGTTCTTGGTGTAAAGTGTTTGTCAAAGCTAAGTAGATCAACTATTTTGGTTTATCACTGCTTTAGTTTAGGTTCTATTTTCAGTAATCCTTCTCTCTTTTCATCCCCCCCCATTGTTAGCAGTACAAAATCCAGGACCACAGAGATGCATCAAAGGGAGCTAGCCCTTATCTAGAGATTCTCCCCTCAGTTTTGCCAGACCCCCAGCAAGAGGGGAGTCTCCATTGCGCTGCATGGAAGACAGAAGCTCAGCCTCCTATCAAGGGTGCAATCCACATCGTCAACACCTCCAAGATCTTAGGCTTAGATTAGTGGCAATTTACCTTTCTGCTCTTTAGGCCTGCATGCTAGTCTTAAACTAGGTGCGCTTAGAATATAAGGAATCCAACCTACTCTGGAGGCTCATCCTGAGAAGTGCAAGGGTCTCACGCCTTGGGGATTTTCCATCGTTGCAATGAGATAACCGATGCTCGCGTGTGCAGTTGCACGATAATACTTTCACGCCTAGTACCTTAGACTCTTGCGCCTTGCACAAGGCCTTCACGCTCAATGCCCCACCGAAAATCTTCCCTGTGCCGCGAAGCATCCATGGGTGCACGTTTTGAATGACAACAATTTTTGGCACACCCGGTGGGACTCAATTTGATGATCCTTACATTATCCATTGAAGGATTTTGGTGTGTTCTTCAGTGCATCTTGCCATTCAAGGCAACTTATTCAATACCATGGCGACTCCAAAGATCAAATCTACTGGTTTAAGCAATCCAAGCACTTAAAGATAATCAAAGATCAAGATTTAGGTGATATTCTTGGTCTTTTCCATTCTTTTGAATTAATCTAATCACCTAGTGACTCTGCTAGTAGGCATTTATTATTGAAAAGGTAGACTTGATTGTTCCTTGTTTGAATGCTCTAATATGTCGAGCTATCATGAAAAATATGCCTTTTACCCTCGTCCTTGTCAGAATGCATTTTCTATGCCTTCCTACCATCCATATCAGACTAAAAATGTTGTTGGTTTTATCCCAAATAGCCCTGTCACAGCAAAGTATCTTCATTTTCATAATAATTACCTCCCTCCCACCTCGATTCAGCCTTCTAGGAAGCCCGTTCGCACCTATGACCAGCCTCAAGAAGGCTACCTTGCTCCCAATCTGCATTATTACCCTTCTAATCATCCCTAAAAGAGCATCAGTGATATACAACTTGATTTTAAGAGACAGCTGATTGAGATTGAAAGAGAGGAGTCTAGTAGGCAGCAAGAAGAACTTGCACATCAAGCTTACATTTATTAGTAGGGGGTGATGGAAAAAGCAGATATGAAGAAGAGTGCTTGGCTAGGCAAATCGCAGCCAAAAAAAAGTAGATGCATCGGTTGCTTGCACAGATGAAAAAAATTGAAGCACAACCAAGCACCCCTACTAACTCCTTTGCGCCTTCAAGCAAGCATCCCAACTTCAAAGTACCAAGATTCAGAAAGTCTACGCTCGCACCAGCTCAAGAGCTTGCACCTATGCCAACTCAATAACCCGTCCTTCCTCGGGAGCCTCAAGCGCAGTCATGGCAGCCTTCTTGGACCATGCATCTCGATTTCACAATGCCCAACCTTGTAAATTCCTCATCCTCTGCACTAATTGAAGCCTCTTGCCCTCCCACCATCTCCCTTTTCAAAGGAGGACCACTTGTATGGAAGGCAAGCACAGACCATTCAAATCAAGAGGATACTTTGAGTGAATATGATGACGAGATCATCATTGATAGTCCCTTCTACACTACCATACCAAAAGAATCAACCCTGTTGTGAGAAGAAGATAGGTACAGTTAGATGGAGCAATAGGTTGATGAGTAGATGATCAAAGTGGCAATAGAAGGGGAGGACATTAATGAGGGAGTGTCGATCTGCACCACCCTAGAGTGCATTCAAAGGCCTGGGCCCGACCTCTCTTGGGTGAATGAGCTTTTGTTTGGCACTATGAAAGAAGACCTCGAAGAAATGGCTAACCTTCAAGAGGAGTGTAAACTCAAAGAGAGACACTGTGATCACCCTGAAGTGACCCCGCAGGCACAATCAAAATCATAGGACTCTTTCTGGGATGAGCTGGAAGAATTCTACGTAAGCCTAAAAGTTAAGCCAACATCCTCTCAAGAGCGTTTCCATGACCAATTCTGTACCAATAGATTTTTTCAACAAGGCGTGCATGCAGAAGAAGTCACAACCGCACAGATGGCGGAGACCCACAGGGAGCAAGGTGCACACTTAGGTTCGGATGAGTCATCACAAGACTCATTCGAACTGAGGGAGCAATGTCAGTTGGTCGACCCTGAAGCGCCATAAGAAAATGCAAAAGAAGCTGTGGTGATGAGCATTATCAATCCTTGCATGCCCAGGCATGACACAGAGTGGTTTGCAAGAGGAACATTGGACTTGGAGCAGTAGCTGCGAGATGAATGCAGGCCTCCCATACTTCAAAAGGATCGGTCTAAGCAAAGAGCGCAGCTAGGCATCAAGAGATCCGAGAAGTATTGGTTTAACTTTGAAGACATCAATGATCTGGAAGGAAAGCTTCTACATAGCATGGTGGAATCATGCATTAAAAGGGAGCCCAGTCAAACAAACTCCCTTGAACACTCTTCAAAAGTCATCAGAGCGTGCCTCTTTCATAGCAAACAGAGGTCATTGCGTCTCCAACCATCACATATCAACAACAGGAAGGCGCACAACACAAAGGACCTATGAGGCTTTTGTTTTGATCCAAGAGGATGAATAAACATGTTTGTAGGATGCATATAGTAGATTAGATTAGCTTGCATTTTATTTCCCTAAGTGTTTGCATGCACATTGTATAGTCTTAGTTTAGATTTGTTTTCCTCTAAGTGTGTTTCGCACATTTGTTGCTTGCTCTTCTCCCTTTTGCTTTGTTGAGGGTTGGACCCAGTTCAATTTATTCAGGCGTAAGGCTAAGCAGGTTGCAACTTTAATGAATTCGTGCCCAATGGAAATCTTCAAAGGCCACTGGATTCCTACTTAGTAGGCAAGTGGCCTGCAAAGGTCGCCATAAGTGTTGAATTTTAATTCACCCCCCTTAGTCAGTACAGGACTTGTCGAGGCCATAAGAAGAGTTGTGTGCCTGCGAAGTCCTAGGCACTTAAGGAAAATATGCGCAGACGCTTCCCGTTCATGCTCGTGCCTAAGTAGTCAAGCACAGGTCTACATAGCAATAGAATGATGGCTCGTACCTATTATAAGTCCTTGATGCGTGTTGCCATGTAGGATTCTTTGGCATGCAATCTAAAAGGTGCACAGGGCGGAAGATACGGGCTCCCAAGTTTTGGATGGCCAAGTAAGGAAGGTGCGCAAGGAGTAGTTATATATCATGAAGAGTGTGTTGAAGGCCTTCAGTCTTCAAGCACGATCTTGCTCAAAGATATCCTTGCATCTATTTAACATAGTTCTGCGCCACAACGCATGATCCTACTCTCATGCCCTTGAATATTGTAGGATGTAAACCTAAAGCCTTGTGCCACCTCTTCCACATACTCACAATTTCAAAAAACTCTCGCACACACCACTAGTGCAAGAGCACTTCCAAATCAAGGGGCACGCGCACAAGCTGCGCGCATGTAACATACAAAGAGAAGAGCGTATGCCAAGTTGATACCGCGCACAATAATGATGTGGCAAGCTGAATAGGAGGTTATCACAACAGGCACCAAGTCCCAGGGAAAAGTAAAGAGGTAGTTAGAGGTAGTTGAGCGAGGCCCAAGATGTGTCAGAGCTAGTAAATGCAGAAGCGGTTGTCAAACATCATAAGAGTACACGCCACCCTCTGACCTTGTTGGGAAAGTCTCCCATTCCCTGATGCACACGTATCCAGAAACAATCCTCCCGCCAACTCTAGATCCAATCACCGAACAAATTTCAAGAGGCATGGTCGCAGTGCTGCAAAAGAATTAAAAGCTACACCAACTGCCCCAAGTGGTGCATTTATTGTAAAACATGATTGATTCACTATAAAAACCTAGATTTCCATTGTAAAAGGGTCGACACATTTCCAAAAACCTCACACTGTTGAAATTTTCCCTCTATGAGCATTTGATTGGCTAAACTTGCAGATTAATGAGAATTAAGTTCACCTCTTTTTGTTATTCTGATTATCTGTGTGCTATGTTGTGTATGTTGATCTTTGTCTGTGGGTATTTTTCGCCCCTCTCATCATCATCCATTCACATCACCTCCTCATTAAACTCGAAGCTCACTTGCAGGTTTTATCCCGTGCACACCAGGGTCTACGTAGGCTTTGTTTGTGGATAACCTTCGTCCCTCTCAACGTTGCATTGTGTTCCCGTGCCTCTATGCGAAACACTTATGCATTTAGAGTGACTTGGTGGAATCTATGTGATATTGTCTTGTTCTCAAAGGTTTGCATTATGTTTACAACAATAGAAGCACTCACTCTATTCTAGGAGCATCACCTTTTACTTTCAGCATCTCTTACTTTTCCCTCCTTTTCCCTCCAAGATCTTAGGTTGAGATTAGCGGTAGTTTACCTTTCTGCTCTTTAGGCCTATGCGCTGGTCTTAAACCCAGTGCACTTAGAATAGAAGGAATCCAACCTACTCCAGAGGCTCGTCCCAAGGAGCACAAGGGTCCCACGCCTTGGGAACGTTCCCATCGTTGCGATGAGATAACCCATGCTCGTGATTGCAGCTGCGCGATAATACTTCCGTGCCCAGTGCCTTAGACTCTTGCGCCTTGCGCAAGGCCTTTGTGCTCAACGCCCCACCATAAAGCTTCCCCATGTCGCAGAGCATCCATGGGTGCACGTTTCGAATGACAACACACGAAGGAACTGATCCCTATAGAGCACAAAGGAACATAGAACAAAAGAAGTTATTTGTTGAAGGTGTCCTACACAAGAACAAATAAAGTTGCAGCCAAAGTTAAGTTTGAACTTGCACAAATGAGGTGCAAAGAGTAGAACTTATCAAGGGAGCACATTAGCGCAGTGCACAGCCATATTTGACGAGTATGCAAATGCACCTACAATGTAATCAACTAGTGAAGGATATCTAAGGTACATAGTGTGCGATGATGATGGCACGTGAAAGGAGAGTTTGAAACATAAGAGCACGCAAAAAGCCAAGTGCAGGGCATTCAACTTAAAAGTTGAGAAAGCAGAAGACAGTAGGATGAGCAATCAATTTTGAGGACCTACACTTAGCCTTTACTTAGGCTAGGTCAGTATTGCAGGTGATGCGACAACTGACAAGATCAACATTGTGAGGATATCTTCTAACAACACTTAGACATGCACGGATCGAGGTCCGTAAAAGGCTATGCTGATTCTAAGGTACGTCTATTGTAATATTCCTAATCGGAATATTATACTAACATTTGGAATCCTTGGAAATCCGTTTAAGATAAATATAGATTTTATACTTGAAAGAATAATTTAGATAATAAAATGAAATTACATTCAGAGTTTTCAGATCTCAAATAATATAATGTGAATCCTCAAGGGGTTTCATCCTTGAGTTATCGTGATGACAAGTGTTTTTGTCCTTGAAATCGGGTTACACAATTAAGGGGTTTCGTCCTTCAAAGCAATTGTAAAGCATGATGCTTGTACAACGTTATATATTTGAATACATTCTTCAATGATCCCTTCCATACCAATGGCTGATTATTTTTACCTACATAGCCTTCCATCAAAAGATGTCTCCTCCCAATGTCTTTCCCAAGGGGTATGTCTTCCCAAGGGTGGCATCCCTTGATAATTCGGATTAACGAATGTTGTTTTATTACTTAATTAACCAAACATTGACTTCCTTCTAGTGTGGCGCTCCTGCTTTAATAAGTAATAAATGTTGTTGTGGCACTCTTATTTATGGATAATTTCCTTAATGCTGTGATTTCTAGTGATTTAATTGGGGATATTATAGACCTCCCTTCCTCAAATTGCTTGTTTTCAAGCAATTGTAAATGGGGATGCTCAACAATTACTGCTCCTTCCTCGTAAAATCAAGGCTTTGTCTCACGACCATAGGTATTGTTGATTGCCATCACAGCTTGAGATGGAGGCACAAATCCTAATGTGATGCAATCACCTAGAATAACATAATTTGAAGGAGCATGGGGTCTCCAAATAGCAATATGCTGATTAGAACCATTTCCTCTTTTATCCACCCATAATCTATCAAAATGACTGCAACATGATATGACATTTGCACTTCCAAATTGTAATGTTGCAATAGCCTCATCTTGTAACCAAAACAACATGCATAAAACATTGAAGGAAACATGAATATAGATATCTGTTGTAGTGACTAAAATAGTAATATTATCCTGAACACAAGAATATTCGCTCGATATATACACTGGATCAAGCATGCCAAGATTCAAACCATTTCCAATATTAAGCCCTTTGACAAGTCCACAAACCCACCTATCATTTTCCTTTACAGCATACATTAAATTAAAATCCATTTGATCACGGCGCAGCGTCTCTCCTATCACAATATCCTCTGAAGACCATTTTGTGCTATCATAGAAGCTAAGCTTCGGAGCGACAACCTTAATTTCAATGATAAAATTGTTTATTCCATTGGAATCACTTCCTTATTTCTTTGAAACAAGTGAGGAACACTGAATTTCATCCTTTGTACCATCATAACCAGAATGGATTCCTTCTTGGGTATCTTTGTTGTGAACATCAAGTAGAACACCTTCTACCGAGGCACAATAACTACTATTGCTACTCAAATATATACACTTTCCCAGTTAGAAGCCATTCTAAATTCTTACGTTCTTGAAACGAACCTTTTTCCCATATCCAACAATGATGAAGGGATGGAAGTTTGAACAAGAGTTTCCTTCCAAATCATCCTTTACAATCAAGCAAATTGTTTTCCCATAACCATCATACGCAAACTCATCCACATCATAGGCATCTGTAATGAGTTGTCGATCTGGAGATAGAAATATAGTGTCTTCTTTCTACTCATAGAGAGATGAATTAAGATAAACATGATTACACATGGTTACTAGATCATTTTACATATACATTGCTTCCTCCCTTCCAGTGATGGCACAATATATTCACCTATTGCAAGTAAAAAATCCAAAACTACAAGCAGATGTGGTTATTGCATCTGAAACCACCAAGGCTTGTGAATCAGGCTTAACTCTCTAGTCCATTACTAGCATGGTCAGTTTAGGGATGTCAGACTCTGTTGGCCCCCAAGAATCGTTATGGATTTCATTCCTCTTAACATCTGTCTTTGATCCAAGCATTAGGCACATCTCTAGATTTGTGCTCGGCCGCAGGTCCATGACTGACAATTTTGAAAGTGTGACTGACATAAGGAAGAGAGTGCACATAACAGAGGAGAATCAAAAGGTGCATAGAAAGAAGGAAAGGTAAGGTATAAAGACCGTTTGGAGGAGATGGATGAATAATAATGAGCGCAAACCCAGGAGAAGGAAGCACCGAGTGAGCCTTCTCAGGTGCCACATCGAGTGGATGGGAATACCACAGTCAATGCAGCTGACTAGAAAGACAATTCTACCACTCCAACACTATTTGTAAGCAGGGGCATTACCTAGGGAGTTTGATGCAAGAGCATCATAGGCAAATTTTCAATTTTGCATCAGGCAAAAATATAGTCAATCAAGCGAGAAATAAACCAACTCTAGTTGTGCACGGTTACACGAACCACGCAAGAGTCCACTTGCGTGGAAGGAAGGTGGCTGAGAGTTGCACAGGGAGTTAGAGAATAAAAAGGGGGTACAATTTTTAGCTAAGCCAAGCAACACACTTGCAAAGCTACAAAGCACATAAAGATGCACTAGGGACAAGAAGCAAGGTGTAGAAGTAAAGACTTGTTTAATAGTGCATGAAGGAACCGAAGCCTACAAAGTTCCAAGAACCTTGGCGCGGAAGGAGTTGTTCACTGAAGATATGCTTCACAAGAACAAGGAAATTTGCAACCAAAGCTATGTTCAAATTTTAGCAACAAATGCACAAGGGGTTAAGCTTATCACGGGGCACATTAAAGCAGTGCACAGTCACAGTCGAGGAGTACTCAAATGCACCAAGAACGTAATCAGCCAATGAAAGAGCTCTAAGGTACACAGTGTGTGATGAAAATGGCGTGTGAAATGGGGGGGATTTTGAGGTACAAGGGCACGCATAAATCCAGGCACAGGGTATTAGACGTAAGCCTAAGCAAGTAGAAGATAGTTGGATAAGCAATTAGTTGTGAGGACCTACAACTAGCCTTTCCTTAGGCTAGGTTAGTACTGCAAATGACATGGCAACAAAAGGGATAGACAAGATCTACTTGTGTAGCTTGAGGTCCATAAAAGGCTATGCTACTTCTAGGGTAGGTTTGTAGACTTGCATAAAGCCACATTAAATGAAGTTAGCCACTTGTGTTGGAATTCAACCAAACAACTAAAACTCCAACAACTATAAAATGGGGTCTTGGTCCAGAATTTGTAATGGTTAGAAGTCAAGGAGGAGACTTTGTTAGAGTGATCCCATAAAGGGACAAAAAAAATGTCTAAGGCTACACAAAGAGAAAAGGAATTTTGTAGTCAGGTGTAGGATTGTAGTCATGAGCGAATGGTAGTGAAAGGACACCACAATAGAGAGAAAGAGAGATACTTATATCTATATTTGTCATGTCCCCCTTTTGATCATGACACTATTGAAGACCCTTAGCCTTTATTTGTTTCCCAAGGGCTAAGGAAAAAGAGGAAAAAGAAGGAAAACATTTGGGTTCTTAAGAACACTTCTGTTAAAAAACACTTTATTGTTATAAAATTCACTTAATTTGTCATCTTTTAAGGGTCATGGGCACCCAAGCCACTAAAGTGGATTACAAGGAGCGTTCTTTTTAATACTTGAAAAAGATCTTCCCTCTAAAATGGAACGCACCCCTTGGGGAATGGATGTAAAAGAGAATTGAGGATCATTTGGAGGGATGCATGATTTTGATAAATGAATTTAAGGTTTAAGCACAAAAATGCTTGACTTTAAAGAAAAAAACCATCAAGGGCACATAGAAAGTCAGGCACAGGGCATTCAACGTAAGCCCGAGGAAGTAGAAGATAGTTGGATAAGCAATTAGTTGTGAGGACCTACAATTAGCCTTTCCTTAGGCTAGGTTAGTACTACAAATGATGTGGCAACAAAAGGGACTGACAAGATCTACTTGTGCAACTCGAGGTTCATAAAAGGCTATGTTACTATGAGGGTAGGTTTGTAGACTTGCATAAGGCCACATTAAATGAAGTTGGCCACTTGTGTTGGAACTCAACCAAGCAACTAAAACTCCAACAGCTATAAAAAGGGGTCTTGGTCCAGAATTTGTTAACACTCAGAAGTCAAGGAGGAGACTTTGTGAGAGTGATCCCATAAAGGGACAAAAAAAATGTTTGAGGCTAGACAGAGAAAAGGAATTTCGTAGTCAGGTGTAGGCTTGCAGTCATGAGTGAATGGTAGTGTAAGGACACCACAATAGAGAGAGAAAGAGATACTTATATATATCTGTCATGTCCCCCTTTTGATCATGACACTATTGATGACCCTTGGCCTTTATTTGTTTCTCGAGGGCTAAGGAAAAAGAGAAAAAAGAAGGGAAACATTTGGGATCTTAAGAACACTTGTGAAAAAAGTACTTTATTGTTATAAAATTCACTTAAGTTGTGATATTTTAAGGATCATGTGCACCCAAGCCACTAAAGTGGATTACAAGGAGTGTTCTTTTTAATATTTGAAAAAAATCTTCCCTCCAAAATGGAACGCATCTCTTGGGGAATGGATATAAAAGAGAGTGGAGGATCATTTGGAGGGATGCATGATTTTAATAAATGAATTTAAGGTTTAAGCACAAAAATACTTGACTCTTTACCTTAAAGACGAAAACCTTCAACGGTAAGTTAATTTAAGGACAAAACCCTTGATTTCTAGCTAGGGCAATTTCGTGAGCAAATTGCATTGAACATCAATGACAATCAAAGGTGTTCTGAACAGCAATTTTCATTGCAATAGGTGTGGCGATTAGGGTACTGAGAACAAAGTGGCAGTGATCTAGGGTTTGGAAGCTAATAGGGCAGTGATCTGATTGCAGCAATTGGACTACCCCATTTGGAGACTATTGTGCCATGTTTGGGTGGCTATTTGAAGTCAAAACTTCTATTTGAATACATAGAAAATATCCTCCTATTTTTATGTTAATCACCCACTATATCTAGACATCAGTGGAACCGATTGAAGGTATCATTTCATATTCTAATTTATAGAACGTTCTGGACTAGGCGACCCTGTCCTTGAGGTCTATTTCTATTACTCAAGGGTTGTTCAAGCTTTTAAACATAATTTGAATATTTGTTAATTTTATGATTATTTTAGTGAGCATTCTTGACGCAGTGGATAGCACCCTTGAGAGAACGCTAAGCTTATCTCTTCCACGCGGCACAATGGAAACTCTTCTCTTGCCTGTGGGTCTAGCAAAACTAAGGGGAGAGTCTCTAGATAAGGGCTAGCTCCCTTTGATGCATCTCTGAGCTATTCCAGTACTATGGCTAATATATATATATATATATATATATATATATATATATATATATATATATATATATATAATGGGGAGATTACTGAAGCAGAACCTAATCTAAGACGGTGATGCACCAAAAATGTTCGATCTACTCATTTGCTCACATTTCAAACCATAAGAGCACATACATACACTTTATCTGATAAAAAGACCAGACTGCAGAGAACTTAACAGAAAGACTTAATGAAGACACACAGAAGATGAACTTACCATAGGTGTTATAGGAAGACACACTGTCTGATAACCCTCTCCTATCTCTGTGCTCTAAATACAGCTCTTTTTGCTACCTGCAAGGATGGCGCTTTGTCTATACCAAGTGTGCTAGTATCAAGCCTGTGAAAGCATCATGGAACAATGACTGGACACAAGGTTAATACTCAGGGACACTCAAAAATTTCCAATCAGATAGAGGTAAAACACTTTTTATTGATTCAAGGTGAAATTTGGCAGGGCTGCGCCATACAAAAATGAGAGATCCTTTTCTCAAATGAGAAGTTACAAATATATAGCCTTTTTGGAAAAGACTTTGGCACTTTCTAGAAAATAAATGATCCATGCTGCGTTGAGAGCATTGGGAAGAGGAAACTGCTTGAAAGAGAATGTTGTGTCGGCTCCAGTTTTGACTTTAGGCGTTTAAAATATATTAAATGCCATATGTGAAATCATGGGCTGCACCATTTGTCTGCAAACAAGACCGCTCCTTGAAGACATTCACACGGTTTGTTTGCTCATCAATGCGAAGTGAAGAAAAACGGGTCGCGTCGTTCACTGTTTGTGATCCTTGATGACCACTTGGCAGAGACTGTGTCAACTGCTGGAATAACTCCTTGTGTTGACACCTTTTGCCACTTGGACTATTTTGTCCATTTCTGCACTTGGCGGTCACAGAGTTCACTCTTGACTTTTGTCCTTTCTCAGCGTTGTCTTTTCCTTGTTTTGTCTTTCCCTGGTTTTGTCTTTTGTCATCTCTTGGCTCTTTCTGGCAAATTGAGCCCTCGAGGCTATCTTCTATCAATCTTTGGCTCTTTGGGCTCCCTTCTCTGCGGTCTCTTCCTTTTGGCCTTAAGGCCTTTGAATTCCTTCGGGTTCGCGCTCAAGCATTTAAAGGTCAACGGTCATTTTATTGCCGTAAAGTTGACGTTCGCATGCCCGTCGCCATTTGAAAGCCAACGGCTATTCTATTGTCCTGAATTTGACGTCTTCGAGGATGTCATCTGACGTCTGGATTCCAACGGCTATTTTATGATGCCCAATTTGATGTCTGCGGGCCCGTCACCCTTTTGAATTCCTTCGGCTTTCCCTTTCTTTCGGCTTTTTGTTCCTTTGGTCGGGCTTTTGTCTTTGAAATCTCCCGAAGGGAAGGTGTCCCTTCGAGCCTTGAGAAAGCTCCCTTTCGCGGTCGCCGAGAGCCCCCCGCAAGGGCCCCTGTCCTTTGGGGTACTTCGGATGGCCTTGGTCTTCAAATCCTTCGGACATTTGTCCGAAGGAAATCTTTCCTTTATGTCTTTCCCGCTTGCTACTTTCTGTTGGGCTTTTCCATCAGGTGAATTTTTTAAGACAAAATGTCCTTAGGAATTCCTTCGGACATTTTGTCCGAAAGAATCTGTTTTATTCACTTTGCCACGGGAATTTTTTCAAAATAATTCCTTGTTTGTTCTTTACCTTGTGAATTTCTTCGGACATTTTGTCCGAAGAAATTCAACCTTTGTTTTATCTTTTGCCTTAGCATTTTCGAAGGAAAACTCACCCTTTTGATTCCTCCGCAAGGGTTCTCTGCCCTCTGCAACGGTACCTTTGGATCCGAAATTGCCCTCCGCAGCCTGCTGGAATGGTCCATTTTGTGCTTGACTGCCCTCCGCAAGGGCTGTTTAACCTTCGAGCTTTGTAAGAGACTCTTATTTGTCTAAGGCATTTGCTCAAAGCGAAAAGCTCCATACTGAACCGAACCCTACAGGGCCTTAGATTCTTCAATGTTCTATAAGAACAGGGCTTATTGCAAAGAAAATGAGATTTTACAGAAGGTGGGTACATGACTAGACTGAGACTGATTTTGGCCTGCAGAACCAAAATGGTAGGGAAGGAGACTGATTTTGACCTGCAGAACCAAAATGTTCAACAAATTGGCGATTCCCAGGGAAAGCATGCTTGCTATGCCTAGAAACCAGTAGCCTCAAAGTCCATTGGGCATGGAGTCAGAATGCAGCTTGAAAAGTTAGCAACAGCCTTGAGATATCCAAAAATCAATCACGAAGGTCTTACCTCAAAAGGAGACGAAAACACACACAAGATTAAGAAAACTACTAACATGTGCAAAATCACTTAGAAAAAATAGGGAAAAAACAAGAAAAATATGTACATGATGGGAGAAGGGCTCAGTGATAATGCTTAAGATGTATCCCATTAACTGGGATACACAGTTCTTCACCATCCAACTTGGAGAGTTGGAACGCATTGTGCTGCTTGCACTAAGTGATGATATATGGACCGCTCCATAGGACGTCGAACTTCATGTGCTTTCCAGGCTTAGCTCGGTCCTCATCCCATTTCAAGACGATGTCTCCTTTAGATAAACCTTTTGACGAGGATTTCTTGTCAAAGTGCTCATTCGTCGCTGTTGATCGCTGGTCATAGAAGCCATAGCCTGGTCCCTTATCTCTTGAAGTTCCATCAGCTCACATACCCTGACCTCCATGTTATTGCCTTTTTCTAATTGTAGCTGGTTAGCAAGGTCCAAGGCTGGCAATTCAAGTGAAATAGGAAGTCTAGCTTCCCTTCCATACACGAGTGTGTATGGCGAATTGCCAATTGCCCTCTTTGGAGTGACCCTGTCTGCCCACAGGACTATTTTCAACTTGGCATGCCAAGTTCTCTAATTCTCCTCCATTGTTCTTTTGATAATCCTACTCAGATTCTTGTTTGTGGACTCAGCTAGCCCATTCCCTTGTGGGTAGTAGTTAGAAGAAGTACTGAGATAGATGTCGTATCTCAATGCCCATTCACTTGTTTTGGTTCCCATAAAAGTTAAAGCGTTATCTGATATGATGGTAGCTGGAACTCCGAACCTTGTCACCAGGTCTTTGTAAAAATCCAAGACTACACTTTCGTTGGCCTCCTTCAAAGCGACAGCCTCTACCCATCTTGTGAAGTAGTTTGTAGCAGTCAAGACCCACTTGTGTCCAGCACTGGAGGGAGGGTTAATCATCCCTTTAAAGTCAAAGCCCCATTGCATGAATCGTTCAACTTGAATAGGTTGTAGAGGCATAGCAGCCAGCCGTTGTTTTCCATCAAAAAGCGCACATTTTTGATACTTTCGTATCCAGGCATGGGTGTCTCTAAATAGAGTGGGCTAGAAGTAACCAGCTCTCATTATTCTTACAGCTGTAGGCCTAGGGGCAAAGTGACCACCAGCTGACCCATCATGGAACTCAGACAGCACCTTGTCGGCCTGACCTGAGTCTATGCATCTTAAAAGCACTCTTCATAAATCATTTCGGAACAACACTCCATCAATCAGGACATAAGGGAGATATTGGAGTTTGAAATATCTCCTCTTGGTCCTATCAAGGCCCTGTGGGCACTCACAAGTGAGAAGGAAACGCCTCATGTCTGATGTCCAATCTTTCATGACTGTTGGTTCTTCTGCTATGGCTTCATCATGAATGAGCAAACTATTTTCTCCATGTTGTTTAAAGTCCGCAGCAAGGTGTTCACACAACCCTCTTCCTCTTATTAGCTTGGTGATCTTGATATCCACGTCATATTCCATTACTTTAGTGATCCATACCGCTCTCTTTTCATTCAGATCACGATTGGTCAAGAAATCTTTGACGCTGGGATGTGGAACCATGAGGTGAACCCTGCTGTTGGACGGCATATATCTAAATTTCTTCAGGCTCCGTATGACGGCAAGGCCCTATTTCTCCACATATGTATACCTGACCTCAAAACCCTCTAGACCTTGGCTAAAAATTGCAAGCGGTTTTTCAAGGTTATCACCATTCGCTTGAGTAAGCATAGCGGAGATTACCTTTTCATTTCCGAAGGTCTAGAGGTTGAAATCTTGGGTGAACTCAGGACTGATCAAGGTAGGAGCCTGGACAATAGCCTGCTAGATCTCTTCAAAACTATCCTTCCTTTGCGCTGTCCATGTGAACTTCTCATCTTTCTTCAGCATAGAGGTCAATGGCTTGACTACTTTCACAAAATTTAGAATAAATCTCTTGATAAAATTTATTTTGCCGAAGAAGCTATGCAGACCCTTCTTATGTTTAGGCAAGGACAGCTCTAAGATGGAGCGAACTCTTTCTGGATCAATGGCCAAGCCCTTTTTTGAGACATGGCCAAGGAGTTTACTTTCATGGATAGCGAACATGCATTTCTTTGGGTTGAGAGAGATACCGAACTCTCTACACCTCTCAGATTTGTCTCACATGTTTTATGTGTTGGCCCACCTCCTTAGAGAATACTATTACGTCATCAAGATATACCAGCACAATGTTATTTATCAGGCCTTGAAAGGCCATGTCCATGGTGTGTTGGGCCAAACTTGGGTCAAAACCATTCAAGTCGCTATACTCCCAAGTGAAGACATCAGCAAACTCCTGGCACAAGATGAAGCCATGTCTTTCATGATCCGTGCACACTTTCCCAAGTGCAGGCAGCTTATCCTTGAATATTTCAACCTTCTCATAGTTTTCTTTCTTCGTGGTGATGCTTGCTTTATCACTTTTCAATTGGTCATCCTCGTTGAAGATACTTTCGAGAGTGACCAAGTCTTTGAGAAGTTTATTGTTCTTCAGTTGAACAATTTCACTACCATACTACTGCTATAGCGTAGCCTGGTTTCTAGCGGCAAACTCAGCTTCCTCTTGTAAGAAGAGTGTTATCTGCTGATCGCTGTCAAACACTTGCTAGTTAGTGATGTTGTCAGGCATAGAGGGTCTGATTACCACTTTCAAATGATATGGACTGCGGTCTCGCCCTATCTCCTTGGGGATGTCAAACTGAGCACCCACTGCTGCTAGTCTGTTAGCTTGCTTATTCTGCTCTCTAGGAATGAAAGTAACATTGAAAGCAAGGAAATTCTCCACTAAGTCCCATACACTGTGTTTGTAGGACTTAAGCAAAGAATTCTTTGTCAAATTTTGGCCCCTTTTATTTATGATCAGCTCACTGTCCCCAAAAACCTGCAGCTCCTTAATTCCTCTTTTCCTCGCCCACTCCAAACCATGGATGAGTGATTCGTACTCCGCAACATTGCACGTGCAAGAAAATTGAAACCTGAAAGCTGAAAAGTATTTCTCATGTGAAGGAGAAACTAGCACCACTCCCCCACTAGCTCCCAACTTACTTCTTGAGCCATCAAAGAACAGTTGCCATAAACTTGAGCTTTCTTGGCTTGCTTTAATCAAATTTGGTACAAAAGTACCCTTTTCGTGCATGCAATAAATCCCAAGACCTGCCTCTTCTATAAACTTGTAAGGGTCATGCTCAAAGTTGTCACTTCATTCCTCTAAGAGTAGGTCAGCAACTCCTTCAAGGGCAGATGATGGAAATTGATCGACTTGAAATTCTTCTTGATTAATAATGGCGTAGCTAACATTTGCTGCCTTGAGTGAGTATGGTTCCATATGATCTCTGTGAAGTGGCTCCGACTCAATCTTAACCTTGGTCCTATTGACCATTTTGGTCCTGCAGGCCAAAATCGGTCCCCCCTTTTTTCCCCTGTTGTTCTGAACCAGTCCAAAATTTGATTCTTTGCACAAGTCTAGTTTCTACGGACTCTGCAGGTCTATTTCTAGGGACTCTGTAGGTCTATTTCTACGAACTCTGCAGAGAGTTTCTACGAACTCTGCAGGCATTTCTACGGACTCCGCAAGGAAGAGAGCGCAAAATGGACCATTCCAAGTTCCCTTGCGGAGGGTAGTTTCCGGACTCAAGTGCCCTTGCGGAGAGCAGGGAACATTTGCAAAGAGGCCAAAGAGAAAGCCGAAAAGGTAAGTTTCCTTCGAAATTTTGTTTAAGGCAAAGAAGAGAATTTCTTCGGACAAAATGTCGGAAGGAATTCCTTTGAACTTTTTGTTCGAAGAAATCCTTCGGAAAAGTTCCGCGGAAATAAACAAGGGCCGAGGCAAAAGGCATAAATTGATTTCTTTCGGACTTTTTGTCCGTAGGAATTCCTTCGGACAAAAAGCCCGAAGAAATTCGGAAAAGGGCCGTGGGAGAAAAAACCCGAAGAAATTCTGAAGGTCAAGCAATGGAAGCAACGATCAAAAGAATTCTTGCAGACTTTTTGTCCACGAGAAAATTGGCTGAGACAAAAGCCCGACCGGAGCAAAAAAAAGGCCGAAACAAAGGAAAAGAACCGAAGGATTTGCCAAGGACGGTGACATCTCTGAAGCCGTCAATTTCAGGAAAATAGACTAGCTGCTGGAAGTTCAAACGCAGTGACGGGTATGCAGACGTCAAATTTAAGGCGGTGAAATAGCCATTGATTTTGAAAAGCTTAAAGAAGAGCCCAAGGAACTTAGCGACCTGCCAAGCAGATATCCTCGAGGGCCGAAGGAGCCAGAAAGAGACAAAACCAGGAAGAGACAAAGTGCAAAAGTGGACAAACAGTCCAGGTGGCAAAGAGAGATGTCAACTCAAGGATTTACTCCTGCAGTTGGAACATTGCTTGTCAAGTGGTCATCAAACGACGCAAACAATAAATGGCGCAGCCTGTTTTCTCCACTTTACATTAATGAGCAGACAAACCACGTGAATATCTGAAAAAAGCAGTCTTGTTTGCATAAAAAGAGGCATGACCCGTGCTTCCACATTAATGTTTGAACGCCAAAGTCAAGATCGGCAAATACACATGGTTCTAGCAGGTCTCTTCTAAAAGAATGACATCAGCAACAGTGACTTCCTCTTCTCAATGATCGGAACGCACATGGGTCACTTATAAAAAGGGCGCCAAAAGGCCTCTTTTTTTCCTCTATATATTGGAGACTTCTCATTTTGAGAAGGGATCTTTCACATTGTAAGGTGAAGCCCTAGCAATTTGCACCTGGAATCAATAAGAAATGCATTTTTACCTCTATTCTGGTTAGATATCTCTGAGTGTGTCTGAGTGTTAGTCTTGTGTCCAGTCATTGCATCCTAATGCTTTCACAGGATTGACACCAACGCATCTGGTATCTACAAGGCGCCATTCCTACAGGGGACAAGAAGAGTTGTACTTGGAGCGCAGAGGCAGAAGGAGGTTACTAGACAGTGTGCTTTTCTTATAGCGCCTATGGTAAATCCCTTTTTCTATGTGTTCCATTAAAGCCTCTCTGTTAAGCTTCCTGCAGTTTGGTCCTTTTACCAGTTAAAGTGTATGTATGTGTTCTTATGGTTCAGAGTGTGAGTGTGAGTAGGTCGAAATTATTTGGTGCATCACCCCCTTAGATTAGGTTTTGTTTTCCTGTAATCCTTCTCCTTTTTCATCCCCCCATTATATATATATATATATATGTATATATGTATTAGCATTTACTGAAATAACTCAGATGCATCAAAGGGAGCTAGCCCTTATCTAGAGACTCTCCCCCCAGTTTTGCCAGGTCCACAGGCAAGAGGGGAGTTTCCATTGTGACGTCTAGAAGGCAGGAGCTCAACCTCCTGTCCAGGGTGCAATCCACTGCATCAACAGGTCCCATACTTGGTTCTAAAATCCAGATAGGACTAGTTTGCTACTAGGTATCTGCCTATTTTAGATGTGAAATCTTTGAATAAGCAAATAGCAAAGTAAGGAGGAACATCTGCCACCACCACGTCATGAGAGACCAAAAAGGTTGGACAGGCATGGAGCGTCAAGTTCAAGCCTCTTACCACTCCTATTGTTTTTGCTGGTGTTCCATCCAGCTGCAGGACTCCCTTAGTCATCTCTTCATATTTGAGCCCCAGTTTATCCGCTATGCATTTGGGCATTATCGAAGTGCTTGCTCCACTGTCAATGATACAATTGTGCACCAGGAAGTCTCCTATGACCAAGGACAAATAGAAAGGGGGGATATTTTCTTCTTTCTTTACTTGGCCTGATGTGGAAGGCTTCCCATTCATCATCAGAACATTATCGGCTTTTGTTGGGACAGCTTGTTCATTCAGCCCGTGCAATTCTTTTTGCAACATGTCCTTTTGTCCCAGTTTTGATAATGAATCCCACAATGAGATATTCATGTGCAGCTTCTTCATTTGGTCTACCACATTGACCCTAGGGTTGCCTCCTTTCAAATTTTCTTTGGGGTTACTTACAGCCTGAGGCACAGGGCGAGGTGCTGAGGGTTTAACTGACGATCTGAAATTTAGAATTTTTTGGTTTACGTGTGATGAAGAAGGTGGTGCTGACGCTTGAGCACCTGCTTGAGCTTCTTCCATTGCTCTCCTTTTAGACCTTGTGTTGGTTGTGACATAGTCACCTCGATTGTCCACACTACCCACATAATTGACTGCATAGAATTCACCTTCCAGGTGATTCATGAGAGTGGAATCGGGCTGAGTCTGACTGTTGTCCATGCCGGGTTGCACTGAAGCCTCAAAGCTTGAGAATTGGGCGACTGCCTGATTGTCTTGTGCATTTGTGTAGTGACAACATTTTATTTGTATAAACAGCCTGATCTTGACCATATCTCATGGGTGAGCAACTGGGTTATTCTTGTACCAGATTGTTTTGAGCGGGCGCTAGAGCCTTGGATGATGGAGCCCCTTGATTATAGCCTTGATAAGGTTTGGTTTGCGCACTATGACCTTGTCCTTGATTGTAATTTTGGAAAGGAGGCCTATTTGTTTTCCCAAACAGCTAATATCCCTGATTTGGCTGATAGCCTTGAGCTTGCTGCCTTTTGAGAGCCACTAGTTCATTTGTCACGCTTTGTAATAGGCTTTGGACTTCATGGAGGTCATTGGACGAAGTAGCAGCCGGCTTTTCTGTGCCAGGCAGAAAAGCCAAGGTGGGTGCAACAGTCTGGATTAGAGGCAACAATTCAGGAAAGAGCGGCATATGAGGTCTAGGGGCTATCTTCCCAGCTTGCACCAGGCAATTCTCAGTCGCTATAGCTATGTCATAGGCATCAGGCAGCACATGTCCTCCCATGGACTGTATCATGACCGCAATGTCGTTGTTCAATGCTTTTAAATAATAGAGGAAAGCATAGCTTGGATTCGGCCTTACCAGAATGGGGATTCTATCCCATGTCTTCTGAAATTGAGTATTGAAATCTTGCATGAATTTGTGTAGAGCTCTTTTCATAGTGGTCAGCTGCTCGGTAAGTGAGAGGTGGTCGCTCTTCTCCCCAAATCTGTTTGTTAAGAGGGTGCCCAATTCATTCCAGGAATCGACTGAATTCATGGGCAAAGTCCCATACCAATCCAGAACTTTGCCCTTGAAAGACAATGCCAGCAATCTGATAGCAATGTTTTCCTCAGTGACATTGTGAATGTTGTAGAGGTTAGCAATATTTCTGATGTGTTCAATGGCAGTAATGGGCCCTTCTCCATTAAAAGGAGGCACACTTTTAAGGATTGCCCCTGGGATTGGGTCATAATGCAGGAGATTCAAAGGACTGATCATTAAAGGACACAAAAGGTAAAGCCATAGCTATGACAGGATTCAACCGAGGCATTCTTGCGTGGGTGTATCTTACAGCAGGTCTGGGAAAACAATTTGCTAAATAAGGATGAGTTCTTGCAAACCTCAGTCATCTTGCTGAGTTTAAAGGTAGTTCAACAAATTCAAAAGGGACACCCTTAGCAGCAGATCATGTGGTGTCTTTAGGCATAGGATGTCAGACTGACCTTTGACCAGAGACTGATATTCTTAATAGTGGAGTTGCCAGATGCTAGAAAATGGTTGATTTTGCTGTAACAGGACCAACATCAATCCTAGAACTTTTTTGAGTGTTATAACATAGTCCCACTAGGCGTGCCAAAAACTGTTGACACAGTTGATAGCACCCTTGAGAGAAAGCTAAGCTTCTCTCTTCCACGCGACACAATGGAAACTCCTCTCTTGCTTGTGGGTCTGGCAAAACCGAGGGGAGAATCTCTAGATAAGGGCTAGCTCCTTTTGATGCATCTCTGAGTTATTCCATTACTATGGCTAATATATATATATATATATATAATGGGGGGGTGTTGAAAAGAAAGAAAGATTACTGAAGCAGAACCTAATCTAAGACGGTAATGCACCAAAAATGTTCGATCTACTCATTTGTTCACACTTCAAACCATAAGAGCACATACATACACTTTATCTGATAAAAGGATCAGACTGCAGAGAAATTAACAGAAAGGCTTAATGAAGACACACAAAAGATGAACTTACCACAGGTGCTGTAGGAAGACACACTGTCTGATAACCCTCTCCTATCTCTGTGCTCCAGATACAACGCTTTTTACTACTTGCAAGGATGGCACTTTGTCTATACCAGGTGTGCTGGTATCAAGCCTATGAAAGCATCATGGAACAATGACTGGACACAAGGTTAATACTCAGGGACACTCTGAAATATCCAACCAGATAGAGGGAAAACATTTTTTATTGATTCAAGGTGAAATTTGGCAGGGCTGCACCATACAAAAATGAGAGATCCTTTTCTCAAATGAGAAGTTACAAATATATAGCCTTTTTGCAAAAGAATTTGGCGCTTTCTGGAAAATAAATGACCCATGCTGCGTTGAGAGCATTGGGAAGAGGAAGCCGCTTGAAAGAGAATGTTGTGTCGGCTCCAGTTTTGACTTTAGGAATTTAAAATATATTAAACGCCATATGTGAAATCATGGGCCGTGCCGTTTGTCTGCAAATAAGACCGCTCCTTCAAGACATTCACGCAATTTGTCTGCTCATCAATGCAAAGTGAAGAAAAATGGGTCACGCCGTTCACTGTTTGTGCTCCTTGATGACCACTTGGTAGAGACTGTGTCAACTGCTGGAATAACTCCTTATGCTGACACCTTTTGCCACTTGGACTGTTTTGTCTATTTCTGCACTTGGCAGTCACTGAGTTTACACTTGACTTTTGTCCTTTCCCAGCTTTGTCTTTTCTTGGTTTTGTCTTTTGTCATCTCTGGGCTCTTTCTGGCAAACTGAGCCCTTAGGGTTATCTTCTATGAATCTTTGGCTCTTTGGGCTCCCTTCTCGGCAGTATTTTCCTTTTGGCCTTAAGGCCTTTGAATTCCTTCGGGTTCACGCTCAAGAATTTAAAGGTCAACGGTCATTTTATTGCCGTAAAGTTGACGTTCGCACGCCCGTCGCCATTTGAAAGCCAACGGCTATTCTATTGTCTTGAATTTGACTTCTTTAGGGACGTCATCTGACATCCAGATTCCAACGGCTATTTCATGATGCCCAATTTGACGTCTGCGGGCCCGTCACCCCTTTGAATTTCTTTGGCTTTTCCTTTCCTTCGGCTTTCTGTTCTTTTGGTCGAGATTTTGTCTTTGAAACCTCCCGAAGGGAAGGTGTCCCTGCTGACCATTTTTTGGCCCTACAGGGCGAGATCGGTCTCCTTCTTCCCTTGCTGTTCTAAGCCAGTTCAAATCTCGGGTTGCACAAGTCTTTCAGCAAAACGATGAACCAGTTCAAAGAATGCAAGGCTCTTACAAAGCTCTTCGAACATTTTGTCCGAAGAAATTCACAAGGAAAGAGACCGAAAACGTTCAAGACACTTTACCTTAAGGTTGGGAAAGGTGGTTCAACGTCGAGGTTCAACGACACGATCTTTCCAAGAGTTTTGAACTTTGAACGTTGAACTTAAACAAGGTTGAACCATTGAACCTTTGTTGGTTCAAGCAGTCGGTTCAATCAGTCAGTTCAAGTTGTTTGGTTCAAACGGTTCGGTTCAAACGGTCAATTGAATGAATGCGACTCCTTGCAGGACTTAGTGATGAACCATTGAACTTTGAAAAAGGGTTCAGGTTCAGGTTCAATCGGAAGGTTCAAGAGGGTCTTCTAAAGCCTGAAGGAAAAGTACCCTTGCAAAGGGCAGTCAAGCATAAACTAGACCATTCCAGCAAGCTGCAGAGGGCAGTTCTGGGCCAAAAAGTGCCCTTGCAGAGGGTAGGAAAACCCTTGCGGAGGAATCAAAAGGGTGAGTTTTCCTTTGGAAATGCTAAGGCAAAAGATAAAACAATGTTGAATTTTTTCGACAAAATGTCCGAAGGAATTCCCTCGGACATTTTGTCCGAAGAAATTCACAAGGTAAAGAACAAGGAATTCTTTCGGAAAAGTTCCCGTGGCAAAGTGAACGAAGCGAATTCTTTCGGACAAAAAGTCCGAAGGAATTCCTTCGGACATTTTGTCCGAAGAAATTCACCCAACGGAAAAGCCCGACAGAAAGCAGCAAGCGGGAAAGACAAAGGAAAGATTTCCTTCGGACAAAATGTCCAAAGGATTTGAAGAACAAGGCCGCTCGAAGGATACCGAAGGACAGGTGCCCTTGCGGGGGACTCTCAGCTGCCAAAAGGAGGACCTTCCCCAAGCCCCGAAGGGACACCTTCCCTTTAGGAGGTTTCAACGACAAAGGCCTAGACAGAAGTAAAGAAGAGAGATATCCTTCGGGAGAAAGTCCGAGGGAACACTTCGGGAGAAAGGCCGAAGAAAAGAAAACTGAAGGAATTCAAGGAGGTGACAGGCCCATAGACATCAAATTGAACATCACGAACTAGCCGTTGGAATCCAAATGTCAAATGACGTCCCCGAAGACGTCAAATTCAGGGAAACAAGATAGCCATTGGCTTTCAAATGGTGATGGGTGCGCGAACGTCAACTTTACGGCAATAAAATCGTCGTTGACCATTAAATGCTTGAGCGTGAACCCGAAGGAATTCAAAGGCCTTAACGCCAAAAGGAAGAGACCGCCGAGAAGGGAGCCCAAAGAGCTAAAGATTGATAGAAGATAGCCCCGAGGGCTCAGATTGCCAGAAAGAGTCAAGAGAGGAAAAGACAAAACCAGGAAAAGACAAAGCTGCGAAAAGACAAAAGTTAAGAATGAACTCAGGGACCTGCTGATGAAAGAGCCCAAGGAGCCAGCAAAAGACAATAAGATAGCCCTAAGAGCTCAAATTCTAGGAAAAGACAAAGCCAGGAAGAGACAAAATTATGAACATGGACAAATCAGCCCAGGTGGCAAAGGGGAGGCGAGTTATTCCTGCAGTTGAAACAGTCTCTGCCAAGTGGTCATCTAGGAGCACAAACAGTGAACAACGCGACCTGTTTTTCTCCACTTTGCATTGATGACCAGACAAATCGCATGAATGTCTTGAAGGAGCGATCTTATTTGCAGACAAATGGCGTGGCCCGTAATTTCACATATGGCGTTTAATATATTTTAAATGCCTAAAATAAAAAATGGAGCCGACACAACATATTTTATCAAGCGGCTTCCTCTTCCCGATGCTCTCAATGCACATGGGCCACTTGTAAAAAGGCACCAAAGTCTTCCAAAGAGGGGCATCTTTGCTTCCTCTTTCTCTATATATATTGTAATTTTTCATTTTGAGAAGGCATCTCTCATATTGTAAGGCGAAGCTCGGCGAATTTTCAACTGAAATCAATAGAATACGCATTTTTTACCTCTATTTTGGTTGGATATATCTCTGAGTGTGTCTGAGTGTTAAACTTGTGTTTAGTCACTTCTTTCTTGATGCTTTCACAGGCTTGATACCAACACATCTGGTATAGACAAAGCGCCATTCCTGCAAGTAACAAGAAGAGCTGTATCTGGAGCGTAGAGGCAAAAGAAGGTTACCAGACAGTGTGTTTTTTCTATAGCGCCTATGGTAAGTTCTTTTTCTGTGTGTTTCCATTAAAGCTTCCCTGTTAAGCTCCCTTCAGTCTGGCCCTTTCATCAGATAAAGTGTATGTATGTGTTCTTATGGTTCAAAGTGTGAGTATGAGTAGATCAAACTTGTTTGGTGCATCACCAACTTAGGCTAGGTTCTATTTTTCAGTAATCTTTCTCTCTTTTCAAGCCCCCCATTATATATATGTATTAGCAATATCACTGGAATAACTCAGAGATGCATCAAATGGAGCTAGCCCTTATCTAGAGACTCTCCCCTCAGTTTTTTTAGACTCACAGGCAAGAGAGGAGTTTTCATTGTGCCGCGTGGAAGAGAGAAGCTCAGTCTTCTCTCAAGAGTGCAATCCACAGCGTCAACAGTTTTTGACATGCCAGGTGGGACCATTTTTAACACTCAGCAAAGTTTCAGGATTGATGTTGGACCTGTTATAGTAAAATCAACTATTTTCAGCATCTGGCGACTCCACTGGTAAGAACATCAGTCTCTGACCAAAGCCCATTCTGACCTCCTATGCCTAAAATCACCACATGATCTGCTGCTAAGGGTGTCCCTTTTGAATTTGTTGAACTACCTTTAAACTCAGCAAGACGACTGAGATTTGCAAGAACTCATCCTTATTCAGCGAATTGTTTTCCCAGACCTGCTATAAGATACACCTACGCAAAAAGGCCTCAGTTGAATCCTGCCATAACTATGGCTTTACTTTTTGTGGCCTTTCATGGTCAGAGTCCTTTGAATCTCCTATATTATGACTTGATTCTAGGGGTGGTCCTTAAAAGTGTGCCTCTCTTTAATGGAGAAGGGCCCATTACTGCCATTGAACACATCAGAAATATAGCTAACCTCTGCAATATTCATAATGTCACTGAGGAAAACATTGCAATCAGATTGCTAGCATTGTCTTTCAAGGGCAAGGTTCTAGAGTGGTATGGGACTTTGCTCATGAATTCAATCGATTCCTGGAATGAGTTGGGCACCCTCTTAACATACAGATTTGCGTAAAAGAGCAACCACCTCTCACTTGCCGAGCAACTGACCACTATGAAAAGAGCTCCACACGAATTCATGCAAGATTTCAATACTCGATTTCAGAAGACATGAGACAGAATCCCCATTTTGGTAAGGCCCACTCCAAGCTATGCTTTCCTCTATTATTTGAAAGCGTTGAACAGTGACATTGTTGTCATGATACAATCCATGGGAGGATATGTGTTGCCTACTGCCTATGACATAGCCATAGCGGCTAAGAATTGCCTAGTGCAAGTTGGGAAGATAGCCCATAGACCTCATATGCCGCTCTTCCCTGAATTGCTGCCTCCAATCCAAACTGCCGCACCTATCTTAGCTTTTCTGCCTAGCATAGAAACGCTGGCTGCTACTCCGTCCGATGACCTCCATGAAGTAAAAAGCTTGTTGCAAAGCATAACAAATGAACTAGTGGCTCTCAAAAGGCAGCAATCTCAGAACAATCGACCAAATCAAGGATATCAGCAGTATGGGCAATCAAATAGACCCCTTTTTTAGAATTACAATCAAAGATAGGATCAGTTTGCACGGGCCAGACCTTTTCAAGGCTATAATCCAGGCGCCCCTTCATCATCCAAGGCCATGGTGCCTGTTCAAAAAAATCTGATACAAGAGTAGCCAAATTGCTCACCCATGGGATACAATCAAGATCAGGCTGTTTACACAAATGAAATGTTGGGTCAGTACATGAATGCACAGGACAATCAGGCAGCTGCCCAATTCCCCAGTTTTGAGGCGTCATTACAACATGGTTTGGACAGCAGACCGGCTCAGCTCGATTCCACTCTCATGAATCACCTAGAAGGTGAATTTTATACAATCAATTACGTGGGCAGTACAGACAATCAAAGTGATTGTGTTGCAACTAACACAAGGTTCAAGATGAGAGCTATGGAAGAAGCTCAAGCAGCTGCTCAAATGTAAGCACCGCTTTCTTCATCACATGTAAACCAAAAATTTTCAAACTTCAGACCACCGATTGCACCCTTAGCTCCTCGGCCTGCGCCTTAGGCTGTAAGTAATCCCAAAGAAAATTTGAAAGAAGGCAACACTCGGGTCAATGTGGTAGACCAAATGAAGAAGTTGCACATGAATATCTCCTTGTGGGATTCATTATCAATACCGGGACAAAAGGACATGCTGCAAAAAGAATTGCACAGGTTGAATGAACAAGTTGTCCCAGCAAAAGCCGATAATGTTATGATGATGAATGCGCAGCCTTCCACATCAGGCCAAGTTAAGAAAGAGGAAAAGGTTCCCCCTTTTTATTTATCCTTGGTCATAGGAGATTTCTCCGTGCACAATTGCATCATTGACAGTGGAGCAAGCACCTCGATAATGCCCAAATGCATAGCCAATAAACTGGGGCTCAAATATGAAGAGATGACTAAGGGAGTCTTGCAGCTGAATGGAACACCAGCAAAGACAGTAGGAGTGGTGAGAGGCTTGAACTTGACGTTCCACACCTATCCAACCTTCTCGGTCCCTCATGATGTGGTGGTGGCGGATGTTCTTCCTTACTTTGCTATTTGCTTATCCTGAGATTTCACATCCAAAATAGGCAGCTATCTAGCAACAAATTGGTCCTACCTAGTTTTTAGAACCAAATATGGGACCAAAGTCAAGATTGAGTTGGAACCAATCCACCGAGATCATCTAGAACCGTACTCACTTGAGGCAGCAAATGTCAGCTATGCCATTATCGATCAAGAAGATTTTCACGTACATCAATCTCTACCCTCTACCCTTGAAGGAGTTGCTGACTTACTCTTAGATGAATGGGGAAGTGGCAACTTTGAGCATAATCCTTACAAATTCATAGAAGAGGCAGTTCTTGGGATTTATTGCATGCACAAAGAGGGTACTTTCATACCAAAATTGATGAAAGCAAGCCAAGGGAGCTCAGGTTTGTGGCAGTTGTTCTTTGATGGCTCAAGAAGTAAGTTGGGAGCTGGTGGTGGAGTGGAGTTAGTTTCTCCTTCACAAGAGAAGTACTTTTTGGCCTTCAGGTTCCAATTTTCTTGCACGTGCAATGTTGCGGAGTACGAATCCCTCATCCATAGTTTGGAGTGGGCCAGGAAAAGAGGAATCAAAGAGCTGCAAGTTTTTGGTGACAGTGAGTTGATTGTGAATCAGGTAAGGGGCCAAAATCTGACAAATTTTTTTTTGCTCAAGTCCTACAAACACAAGGTGTTGATGCAGTGGATTGCACCCTGGACAGGAGGCTGAGCTCCTGCCTTCCACATGCAACAATGGAAACTCCCCTCTTGCCTGTGGGCCTGGCAAAACTGGGGGGAGAGTCTCTAGATAAGGGCTAGCTCCCTTCGATGTATCTTTTAGGTCCTGGATTCCCTACTGCTAACAAATAAATGAAAAAAAGGGTAGGGATGAAAAGGGAGAAGGATGTTAAAAAAAGAACCTAAACTTAAACTAAAAGGTGATACACCAAAAAAGTTGATCCACTCAACTCGAACATACACTTTTCACCAAGAAGAAGCTTCCATACACTTCATCTGATGTGGGAAACACTTCTATATCAGTGAGTCAGGAGTCCGTAGAGATACAGGGAGGAAGAACTATCAAAGGTGTTCTGAGACACACTGTGGCAGCATATTCACATGCGCCTATATTCTTGCTGTAGACACTTCTGGCTAACCTGCAGAAGAAGAAACTTCACAAGGCACTAGACATGTTGGAATCGTTCTGTGAAAGCATAAAATAAAATAACTTAGCACAAAAAGAAAACATAGACATGCGTGAGTGCAAGTTCAAATGGAGGTAAAAATTGCTAAGTCTTGATTCAAGGTAAAATCCATCTCTTAGCCTGTAAGGCAAAGCTCTGCCCAAAAATCTCTCGGGCTTGTAAGGCAGAACAGCGAAGAGATCCCAAAAAAAATCTCTAGATTTGTAAGGCAGAACTCTGCCGGATTTTACCTTGAATCAAGACTTAGCAATTTTTACCTCCATTTGAACTTGCACTCACGCATATGTCTATGTTCTTCTTTTGTGTTAAATCACTTTCTTTTATGCTTTTCACATAATGATTCCAGCATGTCTAGTGCATTGTGAAGTTTCTCCTTCTGTAGGTCTGTCAGAAGTGTCTACAGTAGGAATATAGACGCATGTGAATAGGTTGTCAAAGTGTGTCTCAGAACACTTTTGATAGTTCTTCCTCCCTGTATCTCTACGGACCCCTGACTCACTGATATAGAAGAGTTTTCCACATCAGATGAAGTGTATGGGAGCTTCTTTTTTTTGAAAAGTGTATGTTCGGGCTGAGTGGATCAACTTTTTTGGTGTATCACCTTTTAGTTTAGTTTTAGGTTCTATTTTCAGCATCCTTCTCCCTTTTCATCCCCCCTTTTATCATTTATTTTTTAGTAGTAGGGAATCCAGGACCTAAAAGATACATCGAAGGGAGCTAGCCCTTATCGAGAGACTCCCCCCAGTTTTGCCAGGCCCACAAGCAAGAGGGTAGTTTCCATTGTTGCGTGTGGAAGGCAGGAGCTCAACCTCCTGTCTAGAGTGCAATCCACTGCGTCAACACAGGGTATGAGAATTAGTGGAGAGTTTCCTTGCTTTCAATGTTACTTCCATTCCTAGAGAGCAGAATAAGCAAGCTGACAGACTAGCAGCAGTAGGTGCTCAATTTGATGTCTCTAAAGAGATAGGCCGAAACAGCAGTCCACGCCATTTGAAAGTGGTAATCAGGCCCTCCGTACCTAAAAATATCACCAACTAACAGGTGTTTGACAGCAATCAGTAGATAGCATTCTTTTTACAAGAGAAAACTGAGTTTGCTGCTAAAAACTATAGATTGATTCTTGGATATCTCAAGGCTGTTGCTAACTATTTCAAAGCTGCATTTTGACTCCATGCCCAATGGATTCTAAGGCTATTGATTTCTAAGCATAGTAGGCATGCTTCCCCTGGGAATCGCCATTTTGTTGACCATTTTTTAGCCCTACAGGCCGAAATCGGTTTCATTCTTCCCCTGCTGTTCTGAGTCAGTTCAAATCTCAGGTTGCACAAGTCTTTCAGCAAAAGGATGAACTAGTTCAAAGAATGCAAGGCTCTTACAAAACTCTCCGGACATTTTGTCTAAAGAAATTCACAAGGAAAGAGACCGAAAACGTTCAAGACACTTTTCCTTAAGGTTGGAAAAGGTGGTTCAATGTCGAGGTTGACGACATGATCTTTCCAAGAGTTTTGAACTTTGAACGTTGAACTTAAACAAGGTTGAACCATTGAACCTTTGTTGGTTCAAGCAGTTGGTTCAATCAGCTGGTTCAAACAGTCATTTCAAGTTGTTTGGTTCAAACGGTTCGGTTCAAGCGGTCAATTGAATGAACGCGACTCCTTGCAAGACACAGTGATGAACCATTAAACTGTTGAACCATTGAACTCTGAAAAAGGGTTTAGGTTCAAGTTCAATCGGAAGGTTCAAGAGTGTCTTCCAAAGCCCAAAGGAAAAGTGCCCTTGCGGAGGGCAGTCAAGCATAAACTGGACCATTCCAGCAGGCTGCGAAGGGCAGTTCTGGACCCAAAAGTGCCCTTGCGGAGGGCAGGGAACCCTTGCAAAGGAATCAAAAGGGTAAGTTTTCCTTTGGAAATGCTAAGGCAAAAGATAAGACAATGTTGAATTTCTTCGGGCAAAATGTCCGAAAGAATTCCTTCGAACATTTTGTCCGAAGAAATTCACAAGGTAAAGAACAAGGAATTCTTTCGGAAAAGTTCCCGCGGCAAAGTGAACGAAGCGAATTCTTTCAGACAAAAAGTCCGAAGGAATTCCTTCGAACATTTTGTTCGAAGGAATTCCCATACGGAAAAGCCTGACAGAAAGTAGCAAGTGGGAAAGACAAAGGAAAGATTTCCTTTTAACAAAATGTCTGAATGAATTCCTTCGGACATTTTGTCTGAAGGATGTGAAGAACAAAGCCGCCCGAAGGACCCCGAAGGGCAAGTGCCCTTGCAGGGGACTCTCGGCTGCCGAAAGGAGGACCTTCCCCAAGCCCCGAAGGGACACCTTCCCTTCGGGAGGTTTCAATGACAAAGGCCCATACAGAAGAAAAGAAGAGAGAGATATCCTTCTGGAGAAAGTCTGAGGGAACACTTCGGGTGAAAGGCCGAAGAAAAGAAAGCTGAAGGAATTCAAGTGGGTGACAGGCCCGCAGACGTCAAATTGGACATCACGAACTAGCCGTTGGAATCTGGACGTCAAATGACGTCCTCGAAGACGTCAAATTCAGGGAAACAAGATAGCTGTTGGATTTCAAATGGCGATGGGTGCGCGAATGTCAACTTTACGGCAATAAAATAGCCGTTGAACTTTAAATGCTTGAGCGCGTACCCAAAGGAATTCAAAGGCCTTAAGGCCAAAAGGAAGAGACCGCTGAGAAGGGAGCCCAAAGAGCCAAAGATTGATAGAAGATAGCCTCGAGGGCTCAGATTGTTAGAAAGAGTCAAGAGAGGAAAAGACAAAACCAGGAAAAGACAAAGCTGGAAAAAGACAAAAGTTAAGAATGAACTCAGTGACCTGCTGATCAAAGAGCCCAAGGAGCCAGCAAAGGACAATAAGATAGCCCCAAGAGCTCAAATTCTAAGAAAAGACAAAGCCAGGAAGAGACAAAATTATGAACATGGACAAAGCAGCCCAAGTGGCAAAGGGGAGGCAAGTTATTCCTACAGATGAAACAGTCTCCGCCAAGTGGTCATCTAGGAGCACAAATAGTGAATGGCGCGACCTGTTTTTCTCCACTTTGCATTTATGAGAAGACAAACCACATGAATGTCTTGAAGGAACGGTCTTGTTTGCAGACAAACGACGCGGGCCGTAATTTCACATATGGCATTTAATATATTTTAAATGCCTAAAATCAAAACTGGAGCTGACACAACATTTTCTATCAAGCGGCTTCCTCTTCCCAATGCTCTCAATGCACATGGGCCACTTCTAAAAGGGCGCCAAAGTCTTTTCCAAAGAGGGGCGCCTTTGCTTTCTCTTTCTCTATATATATTGTAATTTTTCATTTTGAGAAGACATCTCTCATATTGTAAGGCGAAGCCCTACCAATTTTCACCTGGAATCAATAGAATACGCATTTTTTACCTCTATTTTGGTTGGATATATCTCTGAGTGTGTCTGAGTGTTAAACTTGTGTTCAGTCACTTCTTTCCTGATGCTTTCACAGACTTGATACCAACACACCTGGTATAGACAAAGCGCCATTCCTGCAAGTAACAAGAAGAGTTGTATCTGGAGCGTAGAGGCAGAAGAAGGTTACCAGATAGTGTGTTTTTTCTACAGCGCCTATGAAAAGTTCTTTTTCTGTGTGTTTCCATTAAAGCCTCCATGTTAAGCTCCCTTCAGTCTGGCCCTTTCATCAGATAAAGTGTATGTATGTGTTCTTATGGTTCAAAGTGTGAGTATGAGTAGATCGAACTTGTTTGGTGCATCACCAACTTAGGTTAGGTTCTATTTTTCAGTAATCTTTCTCTCTTTTCAAGCCCCCCATTATATATATATGTATTAGCAATATCACTGGAATAACTTAGAGATGCATCAAAGGGAGCTAGCCCTTATCTAGAGACTCTTCCCTCAGTTTTTCCAGACTCACAGGCAAGAGAGGAGTTTCCATTGTGCCGCGTGGAAGAGAGAAGCTCAGTCTTCTCTCAAGGATGCAATCCACAGCGTCAACAGTCCTTTCGGGCCTTGAGAAAGGTCCATTTCGCTGTCGCCGAGAGCCCCCCGCAAGGGCACCTGCACTTTAGAGTACTTCGGGCAGCCTTGGTCTTCAAATCCTTCGAACAAAATGTCCGAAGGAATTTCTTCGGACATTTGTCTTAAGGAAATCTTTCCTTTGTGTCTTTCCCGCTTGCTACTTTCTTTCGGGCTTTTCCATCGGGTGAATTCCTTCGGACAAAATTCCTTCAGACCTTTTGTCTGAAAGAATTTGCTCTGTTCACTTTGCCGCGGGAATTTTTCTGAAAGAATTCCTTGTTTGTTCTTTACCTTGTTAATTTCTTCGGACAAAATGTCCGAAGGAATTCCTTCGGACATTTTGCCCGAAGAAATTCAACCTTTGTCTTATCTTTTGCCTTAGAATTTCCGAAGGAAAACTCACCCTTTTGATTCCTCCGCAAGGGTTCTCTGCCCTCTGCAAGGGTACCTTTAGATCCAAAATTTTCCTCCGCAGCTTGCTGGAATGGTCCATTTTGTGCCTGTCTGCCCTTCGCAAGGGCTGTTTAACCTTCGAGCTTTGTAAGAGACTCTTATTTGTCTAAGGCATTTGCTCAAAGAAAAAAGCTCCATACTGAACCGAACCCTGCAGGGCCTTAGATTCTTCAATGTTCTATAAGAACAAGGCTTATTGCAAAGAAAAGGAGATTCTGCAGAAGGTGGGTACATGACTAGACTGAGGGTTCAGAGTGGTAGGGAAGGAAGGAGATTGATTTTAGCCAGCAGGACAAAAATGGTCAACAAGCATTTCCAACCATGAATTGTTAAGAAAATTTAGAAATTAAGGTATTTATGGTGGCAATATTATTCAAAATTTGTTGAGGTAAGTTTGATGGTTAAACATTGCTTTTATGCTTCAAAAATTGCATTCCCAGCATGATGTAATTTTTATCTAAGGCAGCAAGTGGAAGATCTATAAATTCACAATTGTTTGGCTAGGGTTTGATACCTATTTATTTTGCAAATTGATAGCTTTGATGTTAGGGTTTGAGTACTTAATTCCCACCCACTTTGCAACATTTTGGTATTTAGGGCTTATTGCAACAAGTTAGGGTTTGGTGTAAAATCTAGATTTTAGTATTAAATTCTATTTTGGGATATTTCAATAGTATCAAAACCAATTCCTTGGCCATATATGGAGTTTGAGGGTTTATAAGGTCAAATAGTGACATAAGTGAAAATAAATGGCTTTCCGATGGTGTCAGATTGGAGAAGCTTACCGAGGTGTAAGAAAAAATGTATTATATTATGGCATAAATGATCCACACCATGAAAAATCTAAATGGTGAAGGGAGCCTTTCAAGGGCAAACATTAGTTTTCAGCCACCAAAGGTCACAAGTGATTCTTTGCCAAGGTCATTCCAGCCTACCTCCCTCCCAAGGGAATTGATGGAAGAACAAGTTGGGATTGGACCAAGGTCAACCCTAAGAGCTATATAAGGAGATTTGAGACATGTTTGGCATGTGGAAGAAAGAAATTTGCCCTTGTGATGAAGAAAGAGCCACTAGCTAATTGCAATAAGGATTCATCACCAAAGGAGGGCACAAATTCAGAATTGAAAGAGGTTAGCGAACAACAAACTATTAGAAATTCTAAATTAAAAAAATCAAAACATTTAGGGCCGCAAGATGAAGGTTTAAAACGAATTCATGAGCAGCAAAGAGGGCTGCCAGTAGAGGACAAAGGTGAGGAGGAACCTATTGGAGTGATTTTAGGGGGTATGGAGGAAGAAGAGCAAATTGAGGCAGCTACTTGTGGGAAAGAACAAACTTTACATGAGGGGTGTCAAGCATCCAAGGTCGAAGTTGTTCCAACTCTAGAAGTAATGAACCCTCATGCAAATATTGCAAGGTTTGAACCAACACTTGATAAGAGTAGTGTTATGAATCCCTCCATAGTGGTCAAGGAAGAAAAGGAAATTGTGGAGCATGAGCTAAAACAAAAAGAAAAATCCATTTTGCATATGGATGGAGAAAAATTGATAGCCAAAATCAAGGTCCCAACTACTATTTCTCATTTTCAGCTTGTATTTCTCACATTAGCCACTAAGGGCAAGCATTTTGATGATCCTCACATCAAAGGTTTGTTGCATCAACACCCTACTTTGTCTTTACAATATTTTGAACATCATAAATATCATGCTAACAATGAAGTCAAGATGAAGGGCACTGAATGTAGAAAGGAATTTCTCCAAAAGAACCTAAGGATGGGGATTAGCAAATTTACAATATGGATGTGGGATTTAGGTGAGACTTACAAGCTTAGTATTGTTGTCATACAAATTCTAAGGTTGGCAAGGCCTTTTGGGTCATGGAAAGGAAAGATAAGGTGAAGAGCATGTTGAAGAGCATGCAAACCACTCCAAATCTTAATAAGCGTGTTCCTAGGAGATATTCTAAGATGTGTATTGAAGCCAAAAACACAAATTGTAGCTATGAGCATGTAGATTTTTCAATTCAATTCTAAGTTTGATGGTGCATATGGGATCCAAATGGTTTGGTGAGGATTAAGGTAAATCTCACATTCTCATTTTCAAAACAGTAGTACCGAAATATGTATGCTCAACCCCTCTAAGATAATCATGACTTGAAGGAAGCATTTCTAAATTCCAAAGCAAAAGATATTGAAGGTGTCACAAAGGGTGGACAAGTTATGGGCAGCCAAAGGTATGAGAGTATTTCAAATTTGTTGCTTACTAATATGGCGTCTAGGGGGAGCTGTTATCAAGGGCAACAAATAAAAAAAAGAAACAACCCTTCTGTTGATGCTGTGGATTGCACCCTTGAGAGAAGACTGAGCTTCTCTCTTCCACGCGGCACAATGGAAACTCCTCTCTTGCCTGTGGGTCTGGCAAAACTGAGGGGAGAGTCTCTAGATAAGGGCTAGCTCCCTTTGATGCATCTCTGAGTTATTCCAGTAATATTGCTAATACATATATATAATGGGGGGGTTGAAAAGAGAGAAGGATTACTGAAAAATAGATTCTAACCTAAGCTGGTGATGCACCAAACAAGTTCGATCTACTCATACTCACACTTTGAACCATAAGAACACATACATACACTTTATCTGATGAAAGGGCCAGACTGAAGGGAGCTTAATAGGGAGGCTTTAATGGAAACACACAGAAAAAGAACTTACCATAGGGACTGTAGGAAGAGCACACTGTCTGGTAACCTTCTTTCGCCTCTGCACTCCAGATACAGCTCTTCTCGTTACCTGCAGGAATGGCGCTTTTTTCTATACCAGGTGTGTTCGTATCAACCCTGTGAAAACATTAGGAAAGAAGTGACTAAACACAAGGCTAACACTCAGACACACTCAGAGATATATCCAACCAAAATAGAGGTAAAAAATGCGTATTCTATTGATTCCATGTGAAAATTCGCAGGGCTTCGCCTTACAATATGAGAGATGCCTTCTCAAAATGAGAGATTACAATATATATAGAGAAAGATAAAGCAAAAGGTGCCCCTTTGGAAAAGACTTTGGCGCCCTTTACAAGTGGCCCATGTGCATTGAGAGCATTGGGAAGAGGAAGCCGTTTGATAGAAAATGTTGTGTCGGCTCCAAATTTGATTTTAGGCGTTTAAAATATATTAAACGCTATATGTGAAATCACGGGCCGCGTCATTTTTCTGCAAACAAGACCGCTCCTTCAAGACATTCATGCGGTTTGTTTGCTCATCAATACAAATTGGAGAAAAAATAAGCTGCGTCATTCACTGTTTGCGCTCCTTGATGACCACTTGGTGGACACTGTTTCAACCGCTGGAATAACTCATCTGTCGACGCTTTCCTTTTTCCACCTGGGCTGTTTTGTCCATACTCATAATTTTGTCTCTTCCTGGCTTTGTCTTTTCCTGGAACTTGAGCTCTCAGGGCTATCTTATCGTCCTTTGCTGGCTCCTTGGGCTCTTTCATCAGCAGGTCGCTGAGTTCATTCTTAACTTTTGTCTTTTCCCAGCTTTGTCCTCCCCTGGCTTTGTCTTTTGTCATCTCTTTTGTCTTTTCCTAGTCCTTTTTGGCTCCTTCCTCGGTGGTCTCTTCCCTTTAGCCTTAACCCCATTGAATTTCCTCAGGTTCGCGCTCAAGCGTTTGAAGATCAACGGCTATTTCGTTGCCCTGAATTTGACATCTGCGGGGACGTCATTTGACGCCCGGATCCCAATGGCTAGCTTGCGATGTTCAATTTTGACGTCTTCGGGCCCATCACCCCCCTTGGCAATTCCTTCGGCTTTCTTAGCTTTTGGCTTGCTTGCGAAGTGTTCCTTTGACCGGGATTAGCCTTCGAATCCTCCCGAAGGGAAGGTGTCCCTTCGGGCCTTGAGCAAGGTCCTTTTCATGGTCGTCAAAAGTCCCCCGCAAGGGCACCTGCCCTTTGGGGTCCTTCGGGCTCCTTTGGCTCTACAATCCTTTGGACAAAATGTCCGAAGGAATTCCTTCGGACATTTTGTCCAAAGGAAATCTTCATGTTTTTTGTTTGTTTTCTGTCGGTTTTTTCCTTTGGTTGGGCTTCCCCTTCGGGCAAATTCCTTCGGACTTTTTGTTCAAAAGAATTCGCTTTGTTCACTTTTCCGCGGGAATTTTTCCGAAAGAATTCCTTGTTTGTTCTTTACCTTGTGAATTTCTTTGGACAAAAATTCTGAAGGAATTCCTTCGGACATTTTGTCCAAAGGAATTCACCTTTGCCTTTTCCTCTATCTTTGCCTTGGTCTTTCTTCCGAAGGGCAAGTCCCTTTTGGGCCTTTTGCCCAGCTGCCCTATGCAAGGGCTAAATCAAACCCAAAGTTACCCTTCGCAACTTTGTAATGGTCCACTTTGCTCATCACCTGCCCTCCACAAGCTCTGTTTGGTCTCCATAATTGCCTTTCGAAAAAGTTGTAAAGGCCCTTTTAGTTGCCTGAGTGCCCCTCGCAAGCGCTGCTACCCTTCGGGCTTTTGAAAATGATCCTTTGGCGAATACCTTCGAACAAAATGTCCGAAGGAATTCATCCCTTGAATTCCCTTGGATTTCTTTTGACTTAGTCTTTTTTCTGAAGGAAAACTCTGACCCTTTCAAGCGTTTTCTGCCCTCTGAACTTGGTCTATTTTGGCAATAAAAGTCCTCTGAAACAGTTTATTTGCTTTGTCAACCCCGAGAACACATCATGGAGCTCCTTAGATGTTTGAGAGACAGAACCTACACTCAGATTTGGGAACTCTTTTGAAGTTAGTACCTTTTGCAAACTCATGTATAATCACTCCTTCCAACCCTGCCTGTACTTGCAAATTCTTGAAGTTAAGCCTTTTTGCATGCCAAGAGAAAAAACAAGTAGCAGAAGTATACTTCTGCATTATCCTTCATGTCTGAGCATGGAAATGGAAGGAGGAGAAAAGGGAGACCGATTTTGGTCTGCAGGACCAAAAAATGGTCAACAATTTGGCGATTCCCAGGGGAAGCATGCCTGCTATGCTTAGAAGCCAGTGGCCTCAGAATCCATTGAGTATGGAGTCAAGATGCAGCTTTCAAAGAGTTAGCAATAGCCTTGAGATATTCAAGAATCAATCACGAAGTTTTTACCCTAAACACAAAGAAAAACACACAAGGCTAAAAACACTACATGTGCAAACAACACTTAGGGAAAAACAAGGATAGAAAAAACTGAAAGCAACTATTATATACAGCTAACCTGCTATATTTGCCTCCCTCTTGGATCAAAGGGAAAACTTCTTAAGTCTCCTTCATAGCAAGAAAACTTATGATGCCAAACAAGTGGCTGAATGGAATGGAGACTTGGTGACTTGCTCTTCTTGCTTGCCACTTTTATTGGCTCGTATCCAAATGAATTGGGGGCAAACATGCTTCCTACATATATGTATTCTTCTTGTTCTTGGAAGCTTGCCTCATGCTGGTTCTTCATGTTGGTGTGTTTCACCAACAAATCCATGGCTGCTAGCTCATCACCATAAGCCCTTTGATATGCACCATGGATTGGCTTGTGCCCTTTTGCTTCATTGAAGACCCTATCAAACTGATGCTCTATGTCATCATGGCTTTCTTGAAGAAGGGTGACTATTGTGATGTCTGAAATGAGATCACAGACTGATTGCTCATCCCACATAACATCACCTTCTTGTTCAAGGCTCTCTCCTTCAAAGCGTTCCTCAAGATAGACAGGCCTCTCCTTTTCTTGCTCAAAGACCAGAGTCTTCAGTTGTTCAAAGACATCCTCCTGATCCTCCTCCAACTCGGGTTCCATGGCATGGTCATATTTCTCATCAAAGCAACAAAGAAGTTCATCAAACAAGGGAGGAGAGAGCTCACCATGCTTACGTTTCTCTTCATATTGCTGGAACATCCGCATGTATGCATGACCTGTGTCTTCTCCATTGTTGATGATGTCTTCAAAAGGAGCATCCATGAGGATTTCTTCCTCATTGACATCCATGAGAGCTTCTTGATCAGCTGCAAATTGGATCCTCTCTTCTTCACTTGCCTCTTTCAAAATAGGTTCCTCCTTGATGACTTCAAAAATATCATCTTCAGGTTCACCAACCTCTTGAAAGGATAAATCTAAAAGCTTGCAGCTCATTTGCATACTTATTTGTGTCCCAATGTTGCCTTCTCCAACCTTAGCCAGCTCATAGCCTCCTTGAAGAAGAGTGTAACCTGCCCCAATGACTTCAAACAAATCATTCAAAACATGAACAAGAGACTGTCCATGCTCCTCCGTGACGTCTATGGTGATCTCCTTCTCATCTGCATTCATGGAGTCTCCCTGATCAGTCATGAACTGAGTATACTCCTCTTCACTCGCCTCTTTCAAAACAGGTTCTTCCTTGAGAAGGAATGAAGTGGAAAGCTAACGGACAAACTCATGTGGGAGAGGAGGCAGTCCTTGAGCTAGAATCGAAAGATTCTCCTCCTTCCATTTGGCCAACACTTCATCTATATCAGATGTGGCTTGATAGCTGTCTTGGAGGGGTGTAGATGGGGTGTGTTCAGACATGAAATCTGTTGTTTGGTCTAAACTGTCCATCACACCCTGGCTAAGGGATCTCATTCTGGATTCCAATTCTGCAATTTTCTCGGCTATATTTTCTTGGGAGAGCCTATCTTGGTGGTCACAAGCATCATCATGATGAGTAGGAGCAGCTTTATCCTCTTCAAGGTCCCGAGTTGGTTCATGATAGGAACTCCTCCAACTTGGAATCTTGACATCATGTTGAGAGACCTAAGGATTGGTAGAAGGGGTGTCTTTTGGCGTAGGCTCCTCTCTAAGGTCTGAAACCTCCATCTCTCCTTCACCAAGCAATCTCACCTTTGCCTCTAATTCCTCAATAGGCCTAGCTAGATTTTCTTGAAAGAGTCTTTCTTGGAGCTCAAAGGAATCATCATGGAAATGGGGAGTGTATGAAGGCTGCCATGGAGAACAAGAAGCTTCTTGAGGAAGGGTGGGGTGGGCTTGAAAAGGACTAGCCTCATTTTGTACCTCACACTCTTGGACAATGTCTTTCTCCTCCTTGCTGTTCCATGACTCAACTACTTTACTCGAGCTCATGATATTAGGACTGGACATCTCTTTTTGGGGTGATGGGGTTGCAATGTGAGAGGGTAGTGAGGGTTTGGATTCCACTTCCCTTGCTACCAACATAGACTGCTGCATTTGAAGATTTGCCAATTCAATCTACTTTTCAAGATTGGCCTTAAAAACAAGATTTACTGTTTCGGGACTCTCCTCAACATGATTGGAGAAAGGACTTTGACAGGGTTGACTGGCTCATGAGCAGGGGCTGCGTATGACTGATATGAAACTACGGGCAGCGGGTATGCAGGTTGATAGACTTGGTAAGGTTGCCTCTCATGAATACTCAGCCTCCATTCCAAAGATGCAATCAAACCACTCACATCCAACATTTCATTTGTAAGCCTTTGCCAATTGGCTCTTTCAATGGGAGTCCATTCACTCTTAACCAGATCTAGTGCATTTCTCACTTGATGGACGACATGATCAGGGATTTCTTGGCCACATCCCCTTCTGGTGTCAAGCTCTACTACATACTTTTCATATCCCAGCAGTGCTTGTTTGAAGGTGGAAATGGGTTGATTGGCAAAGAGATTAGGTTGAGTAGAAGAAGTGACACATTGAGAAGACTGGGCATAAGACTGATATAGCTCATGACAGGGCTGAGACTGGTCATATTGGGCCTGATAAGGATCAACACAAGGTTGGTAAGGATCATAGCCAGGCTGGCCAAGGACTTGCTCAAACTGAGGAGAAAGAGGCAAAGCCCGAAATGTTTCGCCAACCTGCAAAGGGCAAAACTCATAACTGTACGCATCCTTGTTGCTTGAGGTGATTTCATGAACAATCTGAGCTTGATCAAAAGTATATGAAGGAACACAGGACCCATGGTTCTAAGCAATGGAATTATACATACCAAAATATGATTTCTTGATGGCACCAGGACTGCTTAACCAACTGATTCAACTCGAAGTCGCCATTGGTGTTGATGAAAAAGCCTCCAAAGGCTGGTTGGTTGAAGAACACACCAAAATTCTTCAACTTTTTGGACAAAACTTGTCCCACAATTCCCTGATTAAAGGTCAGATGTTGGATTAATGGTTCATTCTGCTGTAACAGGATCAACACCAACCCTAGAACTTTTCTGAGTGTTAAAACATGGTCCCACTGGGCATGCCAAAAATTGTTGACGTTGTGGATTGCACCCTTGAGAGAAGACTGAGATTCTCTCTTCCACGCGGCACAATGGAAACTCCTCTCTTGCCTATGGGTCTGGCAAAACTGAGGGGAGAGTCTCTAGATAAGGGCTAGCTCCCTTTGATGCATCTCTAAGTTATTCCAGTAATATTGCTAATACATATACATAATTGGGGAGTTGAAAAGAGAGAAGGATTACTAAAAAATAGAACCTAACCTATGTCGGTGATGCACCAAACAAGTTCGATCTACTCATACTCACACTTTGAACCATAAGAACACATACATACTGTTGACCATTTTTGGTCCAACAGGTCAAAATCGGTCTCCTTCCTTCCCTGCTATTCTGACCCAGTTCATTTTTTGATTTTGCATAAGGCCTATTTCTATGGACTCTGTAAGCTATTTCTACGGACTCCGCAAAAAAGAAACAAGTTCCCAACACTTAGGCGCAAAATGGACCATTCCAAGTGCCCTTGCGGAGGGCAGGGAACACTTTCAAAGGGATCAAAGAGAAGGCCAAAAGGGTAAGTTGGAATTCCTTCGTAAAAGTGAAAAAGGCAAGGTTGAATTCCTTCAGATTTGTTCAAGGCAAAAGGCAGAGAATTTCTTCGGACATTTTGTCCGAAGAAATCCTTCGGAGAAAATCTCGCAGAAATGAATAGATGAAAGCAAAGGCATAAAATGATTTCTTTCGGACTTTTGTCCGAAGGAATTCCTTTGGACAAAAAGTCTGAAGAAATTTGGGAAGAGCCGCGGGAAAAAATCCTACGAAATTCGGGAAGAGCCACGGGAAAAAATCCTAAGAAATTCGGGAAGAGCCGCGGGAAAAAACCCGAAGAAATTCCGAAGGTCAAAGGAAATGATCAAGATAATTCTTGCGGACATTTTGTCCACGGGAAAAATAGCCGGAAGAAAAGCCGACGAAAAAGGGAAATAAAAGTTAAAGTCAAGAAATGGTTTCTTTCGGACTTTTGTCCGAAGGAATTCCTTTGGACAAAAGTCCAAAGAAATTCGGCCGCCAAGACAATGAAGACCCGACTAGGACAAGAGCCCGACCAGAGCAAGAAGCCGAAGGAAAGGAAAAGGCCGAAGAAATTCCAAGGGATGATGGGCCCGCGGACATCGAAGTTGAGCACCATGAATTAGCCGTTGGTTTTCAAATAGCGATGGGCCTGCGAACGTCAATTTTACGGCAATGAAAAAGCTGTTGATCTTTTGAGCGCCAACCAGAAGGGAGCCTAAAGAGCTAAGAGAGAAAGAGCCCAAAGTGCCAAAGAAGTAGCAGAAGACAGCCCTCGAGGGCTGAACGAGACAGAAAAGACAAAACCAGGAAGAAACAAAAGAGCCAAGTGCAGAAATGGACAAAACAATCCAGGTGGCAAAAGGGGAGAGTTACTCTAGCGGTTGGAACAATCCCTGCCAAGTGGTCATCAAGGGGCGTGAACAGTGAACGGCGCAACCCATTTTTTCTCTATTTTGCATTAATGAGTAGACAAACTACGTGAATGCCTTCAAGGAGCAGTCTTGTTTGTAGACAAGGGCGCGGCCTATGTTTTTAAACACCTGAAGTCAAAGCGGGAGCCGACACAGCATTATCTATCAAGCGGCTTCCTCTTCCCAAGGCTGGGAACGCACATGGGCCACTTGCAAAAGGGCGCCAAAAGTCTTTTCCAAAGAGGGTGCCTTTTTGTTTCTCTCTTCTCTATATATATTGTAACTTCTCATCTTGAGAAGATATCTCTCACACTGTAAGGCGAAGCCCTGCCATTTATCACCTGGAATCAATAGAATACGCAATTTTTACCTCTATTTTGATTGGATATATCTCTGAGTGTGTCTGAGTGTTAGTCTTGTGTTCAGTCATTGCTTCCTAATGCTTTCATAGGGTTGACACCAATGCACCTGGTATATACAAAGCGCCATCCCTGTAGGTGACAAGAAGAGCTGTACCTAGAGCGCAGAGGCAGAAGGAGATTATTAAACAGTGTGCTTTCCCTATAGCGCCTATAGTAAGTTCCTTCTCTGTGTGTTCCCATTAAAGCCTCTCTGTCAAGCTCCCTGCAGTCTGGTCCTTTTACCAGTTAAAGTATATGTATGCGTTCTTGTGGTTCAGAGTGTGAGTAGATCAAACTTGTTTGGTGCATCACCCTATTAGGTTAGGTTATGTTGTTTTTAGCATCTTTCTCTCTTTCCAACCCCTCCAATATATATATATATATATATATATATATATATATATATATATATATATATATATATATATATATATATATATATATATATATGTATTAGCAACTTACTGGAAGAACTCAGATGCATCAAAGGGAGCTAGCCCTTATCTAGAGACTCTCCCCCCAGTTTTGCCAGGCCCACAGGCAAGAAGGGAGTTTCCATTGTGACGTGTGGAAGGCAAGAGCTCAGCCTCCTGTCAAGGGTACAATCCACTGCGTCAACACATACACTTTCTCTTATGAAAGGGTCAGACTGAAGGGAGCTTAATAGGGAGGCTTTAATGGAAACACACAGAAAAAGAACTTACCATAGGCGTTGTAGGAAGAGCACACTGTCTGGTAACCTTCTTCTGCCTCTGCGCTCCAGATACAACTCTTCTTATTATCTACAAGAATGGCGCTTTGTCTATACCAGGTGTGTTGGTATCAAGCCTATGAAAGCATTACGAAAGAAGTAACTGAACACAAGGCTAACACTCAGACACACTCAGAGATATATCCAACCAAAATCGAGGTAAAAAATGCGTATTCTATTGATTCCATGTGAAAATTGGCAGGGCTTCGCCTTACAATATGAGAGATGCCTTCTCAAAATGAGAGATTACAATATATATAGAGAAGGATAAAGCAAAAGGCACCCCTTTGGAAAAGACTTTGGCGCCCATTTACAAGTGGCCCATGTGCGTTGAGAGCATTGGGAAGAGGAAGCCGCTTGATAGAAAATGCTGTGTCAGCTCCAATTTTGATTTTATGCATTTAAAATATATTAAACACCATACGTGAAATCACGGGCCGCATCGTTTGTCTACAAACAAGACCGCTCCTTCAAGACATTTACGCGGTTTCTCTGCTCATCAATGCAAAGTGGAGAAAAAATAGGCCGCGTCATTCACTGTTTGCGCTCCTTGATGACCACTTGGTGGAGATTGTTTCAACCGCTGGAATAACTCCTCTGTCGACGCTTTCCTTTTGCCACCTGGGCTGTTTTGTCCATACTCATAATTTTGTCTCTTCCTGGCTTTGTCTTTACCTGGAATTTGAGCTCTCAGGGCTATCTTATCGTCTTTTGCTGGCTCCTTGGGCTCTTTCATCAGCAGGTCGCTGAGTTCATTCTTAACTTTTGTCTTTTCCCAGCTTTGTCCTCTCCTGGCTTTGTCTTTTGTCATCTCTTTTGTCTTTTCCTAGTCCTTTTTGGCTCCTTCCTCGGCGGTCTCTTCCCTTTAGCCTTGACCTTGTTGAATTTCCTTAGGTTCGCGCTCAAGCATTTGAAGATCAACGGCTATTCCGTTTCCCTGATTTGATGTCTGCAGGGACGTCATTTGACGCCCGGATCCCAACGGATAGCTTGCGATGTTCAATTTTGACATCTTCAAGCCCGTCACCCCCCTTGGCAATTCCTTCGGCTTTCTTGCGAAGTGTTCCTTTGACCGGGCTTAGCCTTCGAATCCTCCTGAAGGGAAGGTGTCCCTTCGAGCCTTGAGCAAGGTCCTTTTCATGGTCGCTGAGAGTCCCCTGCAAGGGCACCTGGCTCCTTTGGATCTTCGTGTTTTTCGCTTGTTTTTTGTCAGCGTTTTCCATTGGTTGGGCTTCCCCTTCGAGCGAATTCCTTCGGACTTTTTGTCCGAAAGAATTTGCTTTGTTCACTTTGCCGCGGGAATTTTTCCAAAAGAATTCTTTGTTTGTTCTTTACTTTGTGAATTTCTTTGGACAAAAAGTCCGAAGGAATTCACCTTTGCCTTTTCTTCTATCTTTGACTTGGTCTTTCTTCCGAAGGGCAAGTCCCTTTTGGGCCTTTTGACCAGCTGCCCTCCGCAAGGGCTAAATCAAACCCAAAGTTACACTTCAGAACTTTGTAATGGTCCACTTTGCTCATCACCTGCCCTTCGCAAGCACTGTTTGGTCTCCATAATTGCCTTTCAGAAAAGTTGCAAAGGCCCTTTTAGTTGCCTAAGTGCCCCTCGCAAGGGCTGCTACCCTTCGGGCTTTTGAAAATGATCCTTTGGCGAATACCTTCGGACAAAATGTCCGAAGGAATTCATCCCTTGAATTCCCTTAGATTTCTTTTGCCTTAGTCTTTTTTCTGAAGGAAAACTCTGACCCTTTCAAGTGTTTTCTACCCTCTGAACTTGGTCTATTTTGCCAATAAAAGTCCTCCGAAATAGTTTATTTGCTCTGTCAAACCCGAGAACACATCATGGAGCTCCTTAGACGTTTGAGACATGAAACCTACACTCAACTTTGGGAACTCTTATGAAGTTAGTACCCTTTGAAAACACCTGTATAATCACTCCTTCCAACCCTCCCTATACTTGCAAATGCTTGAAGTTAAGCCTTTTTGCATGCCAAGAGAAAAAATGAGTAGTAGAAGTATACTTCTGCATTATCCTTCATGTCTGAGCGTGGAAATGGAAGGAAAAGAAAAGGGACACCGATTTTGGTCTGCAGGACCAAAAAATGGTTAACACCTTCCACCACATGAAGTTACAGCGTATTACAAACTTGGTAAGTGCTCCTTGTTCTGTAAATTATGAGTAGGAACAGCCACCTCTACTTGTATAACTTGATCATGCCCATGATGTGGTAAAGGGGTAAAGGTTGGAAAGTCTTGTTCATTAAAAGAGGTCAACCAAGTGGCCAAAACCGAGTTGGGACATCCACTAAGGTTTTGAACCTTGACAGATGCAAGAAGAAAATATAAACTTGCTGGTGAGATACAAACTAGTAGAAGGAAAGCTAACAGATCATTGAACCTGAGGCAACTAGTAGAGAATCACTCACCACCTTTAGGGAGGTTGTTAGTGTTGACGCAGCAGATTGCACCCTTGACAGAAGGCTGAGCTCCTGTCTTCCACGCGTCACAATGAAAACTCATCTCTTGCCTGTGGGTCTGGCAAAACTAAGAGGAGAGTCTCTAGATAAGGGCTAGCTCCCTTTGATGTATCTCTGAGGTCCTGGATTTCCTACTGTTAACAAATAAATGAAAAAGGGGGGGGGGGTTGAAAAGGGAGAAGGATGCTGAAAACAGAACCTAAACTAAATGGTGATACACCAAAAAAGTTGATCTACTTAGCTTGAGCATACACTTTTCACCAAGAACAAGCTGATATACACTTCATTTGATATGAGAAACTTTTCTACATCAGTGAGCTAGGGGTCCTCTTGAGATACAGGGAAGAAGAACTATCAGAGGTGTTCTGAGACACACTATGGCAGCCTGTTCACATACACCTATACTCTGCTGCAAACACTTCTGGCAGACTTGTAAAAGAAGAAACTTCACAATACACTAGACATGCTGGAATCGTTCTATGAAAAGCATAAGGAAAATGACTTAACACAAAACAAAAACATAGACATATACGAAAGTGCAAGCTCAAATAGAGGTAAAAATGCTATGTCTTGATTCAAGGTAAAATCCGGCAGAGCTTCGCCTTACAAGCCAAGAGATTTTTGGGTAGAGCTTTGCCTTACAGGCTAAGAGATTTTTTCTCAAATGAGAAGTTTACAATATATACAGAGAGAAGTAAAGGTGCCCCTTTGGAAAAGACTTTGGCGTCTTTTTACAAGTTGGCCCATGTGCATTGAGAGCATCGGGAAGAGGAAGTCGTTGTTGATATCATCCTTCTAGAAGAGGCCTGCTAGAACCATGTTGTGTAATCGCCAGTCTTGACTTTGTCGTTCAATCATTAATGTGAAAGCATGGGCCGCGCCTCTTTTTATGCAAACAAGACTGCTCCTTCAAGATATTCACGCGGTTTGTCTGCTCATTAATGTAAAGTGAAAAAAATGGGTCGCGTCGTTCACTGTTTGCGCCCCTTGATGACCACTTGGCAGATACTATGTCAACCGCTGGAGTAACTCCTTGAGTCGACACCTTCCTTTGCCACTTAGACTGTTTTGTCCATTTCTGCACTGTCTCTTTCTTGCTTTGTCTTTTCTGGCTCCTTCGGCCCTCGGGGGCTATCTTCCCAGCCTTGTTGGCTCCTTGTGCTCTTCTCTCAGCAGTTCTTCCTTTTGGCCTTAAGGCCTTTGAATGCATTTGGGTCCGCGCTCAAGCCTTTAAAGATCAATGGCTATTTCATTGCCGTAAAGTTGACGTTCGCGCCCCTGTCACCATCCTTGGCAATTCCTTCAGCTTTTTTCATTTGCTTCTGCTTTTTGCGAAAGGTCTTTTTGGCAACCGAGAGTCCCCTACAAGGGCACCTGCCCTTCAGGGTCCTTCGGCGGCCTTGCTCCTCAAATCCTTCAGACAAAATGTCCGAAGGAATTACTTCAGACATTTTGTCCGAAGGATTTTTTCTTTTGTCTTTCCCGCTTATTCCTTTTTTCTGTCGGCTTTTTCCCCAGGTGGATTCCTTCGGACAAAATGTCCGAAGGATTTGCTTTGTTCACTTTGCCGCGGGAACCTTTTCGAAAGAATTCCCTGTTCTTTACTTCGTGAATTTCTTCGGACAAAATGTCTGAAGGAATTTCTTCAGGCATTTTGTCCGAAGAAATTTTTCATCTTTTGCCTTGAACAAATCCGAAGGAATTCCAACTTTTCTGCCTTGAACAATTTTTTCGAAGAAAAACTTACCCTTTCGGCCTTCTCTTTGATCCCTTTGCAAGTGTTCCCTGCCCTCCGCAAGGGCACTTGGATCCAGAACTGCCCTCCGCAAGGACACTTGAATGGTCCATTTTATGCTTGATTGCCCTCCGCAAGGGGTGTTTGGCCTCTAAAATTGCCTTTCAAAAAAGTTGCAAAGATCTTTTTGTCACCTAAGTGTTGGGAACTTGTTTCTTTCCTGCAGAGTCCGTAGAAACAAGCCTCCAGAGTCCGTAGAAACAAACCTGCAGAGTCCATAGAAATCAGCGTTGTGCAAAATCAAATTTTGAACTGGCTCAGAACAGCAGGGGAAGAAGGAGACCAATTTTGGCCTGCAGGACCAAAATGGTCAACAAATTGGTGACTCCCAGGGGAAGCATGCCGGCTATGCTTAGAAGCCAGTTGCCTTAAAGTCCATTGGGCATGGAGTCAGAACTCAACTTGAAAAAGTTAGCAACAGCCCCGATAGATCCAAGAATCAATCATGAAGCTTTTACCCCAAACACCAAGAAAAACACACACAAGGCTAAAAAAACACTACCTGTGCAAACAACACTTAGGGAAAACAGGAAAGAAAACTGAAAGCAAACTACTATGTATAGCTAACCAAGTATATTTGCCTCCCTCCTGGATCAAAGGAAAATTTTCTTAAGTCTCCTTCATGGCAAGGAAACTTATGGTGCCAGACAAGTGGCTGAATGGAATGGAGATTCGATGACCTGCTCCTCTTGCCTGCCACCTCAATTGGCTTGCATCCGAGTGGATCAGAGTCAAACATGCTCCCAACATATATGTACTCTTCTTGTTCTTGGAAGCTTGTCGAATATTGGTTCTTCATGCTGGTGCATCTCATCAAGAAATTGATGGCTATTGGCTCATCGCCATAAGCCCTTTGATATGCACAGTCCCTTTGCAGTGCATCATGGTTTGACTCATCCCCTTCTGCTTCATTGAAGACCTTGTCAAACCGATCTTCTGCTCCTTCATGGCTTTCTTGAAGAAGGGTGACTGTTGTGATGTCTGAAATGGAATCACAAACTGATTGCTCATCCCACAGAACATCACCTTCTTGTTCAAGGCTCTCTTCTTCAGTCTGTTCTCAAGATGAACAGGCCTCTCCTTTTTCTGCTCAAAGATCAAAGTCTCTAGTTGTTCAAAGACATTCTCCTGATCCTCCTCCAACTCAGGCTCCACGGCATAGTCATCTTCGTCATCAAAGCAACAAGGAAGTTCATCAAACAAGGGAGAAGAGAGGTCACCATGCTTACGTTCCTCTTCATATTGCTGGAACATCCACATGTATGCATGCCCTGCGTCTTCTCCATTGCTGATGATGTCCTTAGAAGGAGCATCCATGATGATTTCCTCTTCATTGTTGCTCATGATAGCCTCCTGGACAGCTGCAAATTGGATCTTCTGCTCTTCACTCGCCTCCTGCAAAACAGGTTCCTCCTTGAGAAGGGATGAAGTGGAAGGTTGATGATTAAAACCATGTGGAAGAGGAGGCAGTCCTTGAGCTAGAATCGAATGATTCTCCTCTTTCCATGTGGCTAGCACTTCATCTATATCAGATGTGGTCTGATATCTCTCTTGGAGGTGTGTAGATGGGGTGTGTTCAGACATGGAATCTGTTGTTTGGTCTGAACCGTCCATCACACATTGGCTGAGGAATCTTGCTCTGGACTCCAACTCTGCAATTCTCCTGGCTATATTTTTTTGGAAGAGCCATTCTTGGAGGTCACAATCATCATCACGATGAGTAGGAGCAGCTTCATCTTCTTCGAGGTTTTGAACAAAACCTTTCTCCCTGAGAGGTTGCTCTAATGCCCTTTGATGTTGGAAAGCTAGATGCAAGGGATTAGGAGCAGGAGTGATTAACGTATCAGATGAGCTAGAGTGAGCAAGTGCTATTTGATAGAAAGGATTTGGTGCATAAGAGGGGGCTTTCTTTAGAATAGGAGGGGTCACACAAGGCTGATTGCCTTGAATGAATGGACTCTTTCATTTTGCTACCTCCTCCTCCATGGATTGAAAGCCCTGAGCTTGCCTAAACAAACACTCCTCTTTGTACATAAGCTCTTGCTGATATCTATACTGCTCATCTAAACTATCTATCTCCATCACCTGCTTCTCAAATTCCAGTGCTACTTCCCTTATTGTTGAAGGGCAACTAGGAGAGCTACTTAAGGTGATTCCATGAACATCTTGAGCTTGATCAAAATTAAATGAAGGAAAACAGGGCCCATTATGCTGAGCAAAGTTATACATACAAAAAATGTGATTTCTTGATGGCACCAGGATTGCTTAACCAGCTCATTTAACTCGGAGTCGCCATTGGTGTTGATAAAAAGCCTCCAAATGCTGGTTGGTTGAAGAACACACCAAAATTCTTCAACTCTTTGGATAAAAACTAGTTGGTCCCACTGAGGGTGCCAAAAACTGTTGACGCGGTGGATTGCACCCTTGACAGGAGGTTGATCCCTTGTCTTCCACGCATCACAATGGAAACTCCTCTCTTGCCTGTGGGTCTGGCAAAACTGAGAGGAGAGTCTCTAGATAAGGGCTAGCTCCCTTTGATGTATCTTTGAGGTCTTGGATTTCCTACTGCTAAAAAATAAATGAAAAAGGGGGGGTTGAAAAGGGAGAAGGATGCTGAAAACAGAACCTAAACTAAAGGGTGATACACCAAAAAAGTTGATCTACTTAGCTTGAGCATACACTTTTCACCAAAAACAAGCTGATATACACTTCATTTGATATGAAAAACTCTTCTACATCAGTGAGCTAGAGGTCCTCTGGAGATACATGGAGGAAGAACTATCAGAGATGTTTTGAGACACACTATGGCAGCCTGTTCACATACACCTATACTCTGTTGCAGACACTTCTGGCAGACCTGCAAAAGAAGAAACTTCACAATACACTAGACATGCTGGAATCGTTCTGTGAAAAGCATAAGGAAAATGACTTAACACAAAACAAAAACATAGACATATACGAAAGTGCAAGCTCAAATAGAGGTAAAAATGCTATGTCTTGATTCAAGGTAAAATCCGGCAGAGCTCCGCCTTACAAGCCAAGAGATTTTTGGACAGAGCTTTGCCTTACAGGCTAAGAGATTTTTTTCAAATGAGAAGTTTACAATATATAGAGAGAAGAAGTAAAGGCGCCCCTTTGGAAAAGACTTTAGCACCTTTTTATAAGTTGGCCCATGTGCATTGAGAACATCGGAAAGAGAAAGTCGTTGTTGCTGATATCATCCTTCTAGAAGAGGCCTGCTAGAACCATGTTGTGTAATCGCCGGTCTTGACTTTGGCGTTCAATCATTAATGTGAAAGCATGGGCTGCGCCTCTTTTTATGCAAACAAGACTGCTCCTTCAAGATATTCACGCGATTTATCTGCTCATTAATATAAAGTGAAGAAAACGGGTCGCACCGTTCACTGTTTGCACCCCTTGATGACCACTTGGCAGATACTTTGTCAACCGCTGGAGTAACTCCTTGAGTCGACACCTTCATTTGCCGCTTGGACTATTTTGTCCATTTTCTGCACTTTGTCTCTTTCTGGCATTGTCTTTTCTGGCTCCTTCGGCCCTCGGGGGCTATCTTCCCAGCCTTACTGGCTCCTTGTGCTCTTTTCTTAGCGGTTCTTCTTTTTGGCCTTAAGGCCTTTGAATGCATTCGGGTCCGCGCTAAAGCCTTTAAAGATCAACGGCTATTTCATTGCCGTAAAGTTGACGTTCGCGCGCCTGTCACCATCCTTGGCAATTCCTTCGGCTTTTTTCCTTTGCTTCGGCTTTTTGCGAAAGGTCCTTTTGGCAGCCGATAGTCCCCCGCAAGGGCACCTGCCCTTCAGGGTCCTTCGGCCTTGCTCCTCAAATCCTTCGGACAAAATGTCTGAAGGATTTTTTCTTTTGTCTTTCCCGCTTATTCCTTTTTTCCGTCGGCTTTTTCCCTAGGTGAATTCCTTCAGACAAAATGTCCAAAGGAATTCCTTCGGACTTTTTGTCTGAAGGATTTGCTTCGTTCACTTTGCTGCGGGAACCTTTCCAAAAGAATTCCCTATTCTTTACTTCGTGAATTTCTTCGGATAAAATGTCCGAAGGAATTCCTTCGGAGATTTTGTCCGAAGAAGTTCTTCATCTCTTGCCTTGAACAAATCCGAAGGAATTCCAACTTTTCTACCTTGAACAATTTTTTCGAAGAAAAACTTACCCTTTCGGCCTTCTCTTTGATCCATTTGCAATTGTTCCCTACCCTCCGCAAGGGCACTTGGATCCGGCACTGCCCTCCGCAAGGACACTTGAATGGTCCATTTTATGCTTGATTGCCCTCCGCAAGGGCTATTTGGCCTCTAAAATTGCCTTTCGAAAAAGTTGCAAAGGTCCTTTTGTCGCCTAAGTGTTGGAAACTTGTTTCTTTCCTACAGAGTCCATATAAACAAGCCTACAAAGTCCGTAAAAACAAGCTTGCAGAGTCCGTAAAAACAAGCTTGCAGAGTCCGTAGAAACAAGCCTGCAGAGTTCGTAGAAATCAGCGTGCAGAGTCTGTAGAAATCAGCTTGCAGAGTCCATAGAAACAAGCCTTGTGCAAAATCAAATTTTGAACTGGCTCAGAACAGCAGGGGAAGAAGGAGACCGATTTTGGCCTGCAGGACCAAAAATGTCAACAGTTAGATAGTGAACGGGTGAAACATAAGCAAAGAGAACACTCGATCGAGACGATTTGAGTAGGATCGCGGAGGGAGAATTTGATAGAACAGTTCCTTAGTGAGAAGTTCCTACATAGGATTGTGATAGACAATGCAATAGTAGGTAGTGTAAGAAGTTACAAGGTTGTAAGCAACCCACAAGAGTTTTGTGTGAGCACCGATAGATGGTTGACCATGAGGTAGTCATTACGCTAGAAAGGAGAGGTGAAGCATCGATAGATGGCTAGAAGTGAGGTAGCCAAGTGGAACGCAAATAGATCATCGAATGTGAGGCAATCTAGATGTGTGGATTAGGAGAAACCACTGATAGATTTCCAATCGTGTGGCAATTCCCATGCAAATAAAAAGTGGGTTGATAATGAATCACGTGAAATCAATGAAGATGACAATAAATCATCAAACTTGAGGCAGTCAGGGTGCAAGAGCATCTTCCAACCAATGTATGGGCAAAAGGTTCTAGAAAAGGTTGTTCTCCATCGAGTGTGGATGCATAGAGAATGAAGCTCACACAAGATGCCTCAATTAGAAGCCAAAATGAGACATGACCCAAAGTTGCAGAACTCAAGGAAAATCAAGATAGTCTCCATGTTGCAGACGTTGTAAGAAAAGACAGCATGAACAAAAGGAAAAATGGTTGGGAGGAAGCATACCATGGAGAAGCAGGGAGAGACCCATGGAAAGAAAGATCTCGTAGAGGTTCTGATGAGAATCGAGAATTACCTTGAAGCTAAAGTGCAAAGGTTCTCCAAACAAGAAGGCCCTGAGGAAATGATGCAGTGGATTGGATATCAAATGCTATTTCATGTTGAAATGTGTAAAGGACTCCATAAATCTGGAGTATTCACAGAAAAGGCTTCATAATAGCATAGCAGATGGCTAAAGAGATCTCCATTACAGAAGGATATGGAAAGGCAAGAAGAGGGTGCACGGTTGGGAATAGACAGCTTCCAAACTACTAAACCAAGTAGTGCATTCAAAAGGTTGTCTCAAATGTAGAATACTCAAAAGCCGCAAAAAGCAACTTGCAAAACCTCACCACTAAAGTGAAGAAGAGAATGTTGCCATAAAGGGCGAAGCACAGGAGGAGCCAACATGGAGGCAACACAAAGGTAAGAAGGAGCCCTTCATGGCAACATTAAAAATATTAAAAAGTCAGAGCCATCACCGATCTCGAAAGGCGTTGAGGTGAAGGTTGGGTAAAGAAGTTGCATAATAAGAAAGGCAAAAAAGGTGGTTGTGCCAAAGCAACAACATATGTGCAAAGCCAAGAAGAAACTCAGTTACAACAGAGCACAACAGGTGAAGGAAGCCTCACTATCGATTGTGAGCAAGGCAGGAGACCATCAACTTGAAACGAATCAGGAACATCACTTGAAGGGGATATCAGTCCAAGCACATAGAGCGAAGAGCGGGATAATAAAGAAAGAAGAAAAGGTGGGAGCCGACCAACCCCATAACGACTTGCATGCCACTAAGGGCATCAAGTAAAGGTAAAGGAAGGACAAAGACATCGGTGAAAATGCATCGATGAACCCTGTGAGAAACCTGAGGAACTATAGCATGTAACTATACCTACTTGTTGCAGGTGACAGAAGGAAATAAGTGCGCATAACATAGGAGAATCGAAAGGCGCACAAAAGGAGGGAGATGAATGGTATGAAGACCTTTTGGTGGAGGTGGATGGACAAGACTGGGCATAACCCACAAGGGATGAAAGTGGGTGCAGAACAATGAGAGATGAAATTAGGCATAGACCTAGAGGAGATGAAGGTGTGCATAGGACCATAAGAACATATAGAGTTGGGTGCATAGCCACAAGAGGAAGAAAGACAAAGGAGCTTAAATTTTAATTACCTTGAGGCAACTAAATAGAAGGGTTGTTCTACCACTCCAACCCTTCTTATAAGGAGCCTACGTTTTAATTACATTGGGAGTCTGTTGCATCAAACAAAAACATAGTCAAATGAGGGAGAAATAAACCAACTCTAGCTATGCAGCTTAAATGGCAGAACATTTTTTAAGGTTGGTATAAACACTACAGAACGAAGATGATTGAGAGTTGCGCAAGGAATTAGCGAATGGGGGTACAAGTTTTGATTAAGGTAAGCAATGTGCACGCAAAGCTGGAAAGTGCATAAAAATGTACTAGGGATAGGAAGCAAGGTGAAGAAGTAAAGGCTTGTGCAATAACACACGAAGGAACCGATGCCTACAAAGTGCAAAGGAACATGGAACAAAATAAGTTATTTGTTGAAAGTGTGCTACACGAGAACTGAGAGTTTGCCAACCTTGATAAAATCATTGCTGGAAAGGAGAGTGAAGCATTGACAAATTACTGTGAAGTAGTTGAACACAACGAGGACAGATCACCGAATGCGAGGTAGTCTAGAGGCATGGATGAGGAGAAAGCACTAACAAATTGTCGATCGTGAGGTAGTTTGTAAGCAAAGATCAAATGGGTAAGGGATTAGGAAGGTGAAATAGGAGCTGCACAGGTGAAATTCAAGCATGTTAGACAAAGTTATTGATGTCTGAAGGATTGTCATTGATGTCAAAGAAAGCATAAGATATTAAGCATTAATGACAAAGATGTTGAGTTGGGCGAACAAGTTGTAGAGACCTCATGGAGTTGTGTGTGTACTTTGAATGCTTATGGAAATTCAAGAACAATCATATGAATCCTTTTGTTAACATGGTTATCTTGACAAATATGGCTAAGTAGACAGGTTGATGGTAATAGTATTTGTGCATATGGCAGTTTCTGAAGGAAATGATCACACTGAAATAATCAGGTTTGTGCCTATTTTCTGTGGTCTAAGTTTTAAGTCATGCAGATGAGTATAGTAAATATTACAAATGCATATAAGTTTGCCTCTCAGCTAGAAGCTTAATAAGTTTCAATACTTAGTCTATTTTTCAACTTGGCATTTCTTTCGGGAAAAATGTTTCGAGGAATTCTTTCAAGAAAAGTGTTACAGGGAATTCTTTCGGGAAAAGTATTTTGGGGAATCTGTTTAAGTCTCTTCAGACAAAAAGTCTGCAACAAATGTTCCGAAGGACACTTTGTGAAGTCCCGAAGGGCACCTTAGCTCGCAACAAAAGTTTCGAAGAGTACTTTTGTGAAGTTCCGAAGGGCACTTTTCCTCACAACAAAAGTTTTGAAGGGTACTTTTGTGAAGTCCCTAAGGGCACTTTAGCTCGCACCAAAAGTTTTGAAGGTCAATTGGCATTTTGTCAGGGAGATTGTCCCAAAGCTCATTTGGACAAAAAGACCGCAACAAATGTTCTGAAGGGCTTGTTGAGAAGCTCCGAAGGGCACTTTAGGAAGGATTGGGGGACACTTGCAAAGTTTTTGAAGGGTCATTTTGTATGTTCCAAAGGGCACTTCTATTGTTCCAAAAGGCAATTTCTATTTTGACGGTGACTGGCTATAGCCTGGACCCGGTAGCTTAAGTCATAACTTAAGCCTTTGTTGTCGTCAAGAAACCAGCCCCTTGACCTAGCAGTTACCGGCTCGAGCAGTGATCAAAGGCCCCTTCGAGTTAACACGAAAGAGACAAGTGTCATTTCCTCAAGGGTTAGATAGATAAAGAATGAGCTTGTTAGAAGATCTGACGGTGCGTGGGTGATCGTGCAAAGGAGATCCAATAGAGCGAAAGGACTCAAGTGTTGTAAAGTGCTCGATGTTTAATGACATAGAGGCAAGATAAAGACCGAGCAAGTCTGAGTAGATCGATGGAGCTGAAGCAATCCACAGATGCAGAAGGAAGTAAGATGAGGTCAAAGTGTCAAAGTTTAATGACCAAATCAAGGTAAAGGTTGTGCATGCTTAAAGATCCAACAACACGCGAAAGCTTGGTTGAGAAAGATCCAACGGAGGGAATGGATTCATATTGAACAATGTGCTCACTGTTTATCGACACAATGGCAAGTTAAATAGCATGTAGGTTTGAGAATATCGGACGGAGTGAAAGCAATCCAAATATATAAAAAGCAACGAGATGGGATAAAGAGCTCGACGTTTAATGGAAAACAGAGGTAAAGACCGTGCAACTCTGGAAATCAAACAACATGTGGGAGCTAGGATCTGGGGATTGACGGATGTGTTTTACAGTTGGAACAATAAAAGTCAAAAGCATACAAGGATCAGATGGAGCGAAAGAGCTTGGAGATGGTGTGAAGCATAAGATCAACGACTAACATTTAAAGTCATGTCTAGACAAACAATTAGTTGTAAAAACATGAAAGGACTTGTGTATAAGTTCTATATCTTGACACAGACAATGAGATTGATCGATCCAATGGATCAATCTACATTAAAGAGCCTATGCATTAAAGACTTGAATCTAACAAATGCTATAAATAGTAAAGAGACCTGCAATTATAGCATGATTCATGGAATCGAGACGCAGGAAAGCTACAGTTCAAGTCATAATGAAATGGAGTCCAGAAGTAGCATGAGTTGTGGTCCAAGAGTGAACACACACAGAAGTAAACCCTAGATTATGTGTCTATATATATAATATCTAGGACAAAGGAAAAGCATGTTGGAGCTATTCAAATTCAGTAAAACAAAAAATACAGTGGCACAAAGGAGCAAAGTGTGAGAGAGAGATGAAATGTGTCGAATAGAGATATATCCAGACACAGAGAGAGGGGTAGAGAGTAAGAAAGGCACACAGAGAGGTGCAGAGACTGATTGATTACAAACTAGACTTGTAACAAAGAGTTAGAGCTGTATTCATTTAAGAATTTGTTTTGTAAATTGGAGTTGTAGCTCCATAGAAGACCCTGATGAGTCGGTGCCATCAGATAAGCTGAGTGGGTGCTCAGATTAGAGAGTTGGTGCTTCGTTAGAGTTGGTGCTCTTAAATCAGGGGATTGGTGTATTTAAATGTAACCATTGAGGTTTGCCAGTGAGGCTTTGAACTGTGAGGCTGGATTAGAATAGTGGATTCTAACAGCTATTCTCATCGTGGTTTTTCCCTTTGTGTTTTCCATGTATATATATCGTGTCATATGCTTTTGTGTGTGTATGCGATCTCTGCATATTTGATTTGATTTGCATATATCGTTTAATCTGTTCTAAAAGGTATTAAAGGACTAGTTTTAATTAATATTCTAATTGTGTTCCAACAATTGGTATCGGAGCCTAGGGTTCGTTGAAAGAAGCTTAATCAACTTAGGTAGATCTTGGAACAATGAACACAATGGCTAGTCAAGAAGGATATTCATCAAACAAAGCACCTCTCTTTGATGGATCTAACTATGCATTCTGGAGTATAAGAATGGAAGCATACTTATCCTCATTAGGGTTTGATGTATGGATGTTTGTGGTAAATAGATAAACAGCCCCTGCTACACCTACTGATCAGGCCGCCAAGAAGACATATGAGAACAATATCAAGGCAAAGAATGCTATTCTTTGTGGATTGTCAAACTCAGAGTTTGTCAAAGTTATGCACTGTCAGACGGCTCAAGATATCTGGTAGAAACTGAAGAGCATCTATGAAGGAGATGACAAGGTAAAGCAGACCAAGCTACAAACTTACAAATACAAGTTTGAAAGCCTCAAAATGGATGAAGAGGAGAAAATTGCAAACTACCTTCTCAAAGTAGATGAAATAATCAATGCAATCAGAGGCCTTGGAAAAAAAATGAAAGAGTCAATCATTGTTAAGAAGGTTTTAAGATCTTTTCCATAAAGATATGATTTTAAAATCTCTGCAATAGAAGAAGCAAGAGATCTGGATAAACTCATTATTGATGAGTTTCATGGGACCTTCACATCCTATGAGATAAGATTGGGAGAGACAAACACCTTCAAGAGAGAAGCTGCATTCAAAGTAGTCAAGAAAGTAAAGGAAGAAACATTTACATTTGAATCTGAGGAGACTGATGAGCAAGAAGCTAACTTTGTCAGAAGACTAAAGAGAGGATGTGGAAAGTACAAAGGTAAGTTACCCTTCAAATGCTTTAACTGTGGTAAAGTAGGACATTTTGCTGCTAAATGCCCTCATAATAAAAAGGATAACTCTGAGCAAGTAGAGAGTAGAAAAAAGGTAAAACCCGACTATCCTACGAAGAACTTCTTCAAGATAAAGAAAGGTATATACACAAAAGAAGACAATGACTCAATGGAAGACATTGATAGTTCAGAGGATGATCATGACTGTGCTTTTGTAGCTAAGGGAAATGAATCACTGATCATGACAGTAGAATCCACTTCTGTAAATCTAGATCAAGATGAAATTGAAGATTGGGATGAAAAAGAGGAAAGAGAAGTGGACCTAGAAGGTGAACTCATTTGTGCTCTAAATGAGATTGATAAGCTGAAAAAAGAGAACTCAAAACAAAAGAAGCTTGGACAAAAGGAACTTGAGAAAATGTCTAAAAGCTTTGAGAAATCTGATTAGATGATAGTAAATCTAAAGACACAAGTTGAAGAGGCTAAGAGAATAGAAGATGTAGTCAAACCTGAACTACAATCTAAATCTGATGAATGTATGAAGCTAGAAACATAGATAGTGGATTTGAGAAAAGAGCTTGAAAAGGCTAAATAACAAATAGACAAAGCCTGAAGTTGATAGGAGGATCAAACATTCTTGATGAACTGATCAACTCTTAAAAGCCCTCAAAACAGAGATCAAGTCTTGGTTATGAGAAGGGAAAAAGTTCCTCAACTAGTACATTTGCTAACCTATATGAAAACTTTAAAGCAAAAGGAGAATCAAGAACAAAGAAAGAGAAAGATTGCAAGGACACAAAGACAGACTCAAACACAACTGCTATGAAGAAAGCAAACCTTGAAAAGAAGCCTGAAGAAAAGAAGACAACGGTAGACAATTCAGATGGATACACCAAAATGAGAGACTTGAAGAAGCCAAAGCTTAGAAGAGTTCCCCATGTTGCACCAAGAAAAGCTATGACTATGTATTCCTCATCTTTTTATGGTTATTGTTATAGCTGTAATCATTTTGGTCATAAGACTATTAATTGTAGAGTTATATCTACAAGGAGAACAAATTTTGTAAGTAGAAATTCATTTGCTCTTCTGTTAGATATAAATGTAATGTGCTATAATTATAATAATTTTGGTCACATAGCTAAGCATTGTAGAACTAATTTTGTAATATCAAAATTACACAATGTAAAGAAAGGCATGTCTCCTTGTGTGAACAAAGGTTCATAAGTCTCTGTTAAAGAGAAGAGGACATATAAGAAACTCAATGAAGTATGGAAAGTGAAAAATCAATCCATGATTGCTCAAACTGCACTCCATGTCAAAGAATAGAATTAATGGGTGATAGACAGTGGCTGCTCAAAGCATATGACTGGTGACAAGAGCAAGTTTACCAAATTAAGCAAATGTAAAGAAGGATCTGTCAGCTTGGGAGACAACACAACAATAAAGATCAAAGGTAAAGGAACCTTGAACATAGATGGTAAAATAACTACACATGATGTCCTTTATGTTGAAGGACTAAAGCATAATCCGTTAAGTGTCAACTAAATGTGTGACAATGGATATAAGGTCACATTTGATGCAGAAGGCTGCAAACTAAAGAGATCTAGCAAAATAGTTGCAGATGAAAAAAGACAGAGAGCAATATCTATAATCTTATTGAAGTGAATGGCAATAGTTGCTTGATAGAAAAAAATGATGAGAGTTGGTTGTGGCATAGGAGAATGGGTCATGTCAACTTTGATAATCTAGTCAAAGTGAGCTCAAATAAGTGTCAGAGACATGCCCAAGATAACCAAACCTGCAGATACTACTTGCAAGGAATGTCAACTAGGCAAGTAGACAAGGATCAGATTTCAAACAAAGGAGTATGCAACTACAAAGCCTCTACAATTAGTTCATACTGATCTTTGTGGTCCTACCCAGACAAGAAGATCTAAAGGAGTGAAGTACTTCTTGTTATTTGTAGATGACTACTCAATAATGACATGGGTAATCTTTTTGAAGGACAAATCTCAAGCTTTTGAGAGATTCAAAAATTTTAGAGTCGTGGTTGAAAATGAGATTGGAAGAAAAATCAAATGCTTAAGATCTGATAAAAGTGGAGAATTCACCTCAAATAAGTTCATAGAGTATTGTGAGAAGCATGGAATCAAAAGGCACTACTCTACAACAACTCCACAGTGAAATGGAGTTGTTGAAAGAAAGAATAGAACAATCAAGGAGATGGCCAGAACAATGTTAAAAGAAGCCAAGTTATCTGATGGATACTAGAGAGAAGCAGTCCAAACAGCAGTATACATCTTGAATAGAGTTCAACTAAGGGTAAATAGTGACAAAACTCCCTATGAGCTATGGTATGGAAAGCTTGTCTCTGTTAAATACTTCAAAGTGTTTGGAAGCAAATGCTACATCAGAAGAAAGGAGGACAACTAGGAAGCTTTGAATCAAGATGTGATGAAAGAATATTTCTTGGTTATTCCATTCAAAACAAAGCCTATGTATGTTACAATAAGAGGCTACACAAGATAGTAGAGAGTGTCAATGTCAAGATTGAAGAAGGATTGAAACACGTTGAACCTGACATGGAAATCAAAATTGAAGAACTAGATTTTGAAGAAGCAGATAATGAAGAAGCAAATAGTGAAGATGTTGAGGAAAAGAATGAAAAAACACCTCCAAAATTTGTTCAAAACGATCATCCTAAAGAGCAGATAATTAGCAATAAGAATGTAGGAGTTCAGACAAAGAGAAGAGCTGCAATGAACAAGAAGCAAGTAAGTTTCGCTCTAATATCTGAAATTGAGCCTAAGAGCTATGTTGAAGTCAGCAAAGATGAGAATTGGATGAAAACCAAGAACTGAGCCAAATAGAAAAAAACAAAACTTGGCAATTAGTTTCAAGACCCTCGAACAAGAATGTGATAGGAACAAAATGGGTCTATAAAAACAAGCTCAATGAAGATGGAGTTATTGTAAGAAATAAGGTGAGATTGGTGTGCAAGGGATATGCACAAGTAGAAGGCATAGACTTTGAGGAAACATTTTCTCCAGTTGCTAGGTTGGAAGCTATAAGAATGTTTCTAGCATTATCCATTTACAAGAAGTTCAAAGTCTATCGAATGAATGTAAAGTCTATTTTTTTGAATGGGAACTGTTGATGCAGAGGATTGCACCCTCGATAGGAGGCCAAGCTCCTGTCTTCCACGCGTCACAATGGAAACTCCCCTCTTGCCTGTGGGTCTGGGAAAACTGAGGGGAGAGTCTCTAGATAAGGGCCAGCTCCCTTTGATGTATCTCTGAGGTCTTGGATTTTCTACTGCTAACAAATAAATGAAAAAAGGGGGGGTGTGAAAAGGGAGAAGGATGCTGAAAACAGAACCTAAACTAAACGGTGATACACCAAAAAAGTTGATCTACTTAGCTTGAGTCTACACTTTTCACCAAGAACAAGCTGGTATACACTTCATTTGATACGAGAAGCTCTTCTGTATCAGTGAGTCAGGGGTCTGTGGAGATACAGGGAGGAAGAACTACTAGAGGTGTTCTAAGACACTCTATGGCAGCCTATTCACATGCGCCTATATTCCTGCTGTAGACACTTCTGACAGACTTGCAAAAGAAGAAACTTCACAATGCACTAGACATGCTAGAATCGTTCTGTGAAAGCATAATAAAAACGACTTAACACAAAACAAAAACATAAACATATACGAAAGTGCAAGCTGAAATAGAGGTAAAAAATTGCTATGTCTTGATTCAAGGTAAAATCCGGTAGAGCTTTGCCTTACAAGCCAAGAGATTTTTGAGCAGAGCTTTGCCTTACAGGCAAAGAGATCTTTTTCTCAAATGAGAAGTTTACAATATATAGAGAGAGAAGAAGTAAAGGCGCCCCTTTGGAAAAGACTTTGGGGCCTTTTTACAAGTTGGCCCATGTGTGTTGAGAGCATCGAGAAGAGGAAGTCGCTGTTGCTAATATCATCCTTCTAGAAGAGGCCTGCTAGAACCATGTTGTGTAATCGCCGGTCTTGACTTTGGCGTTTAAACATTAATGTGAAATCATGGGCCACGCCTCTTTTTCTACGAACAAGACTGCTCCTTCAATATATTCACGCGGTTTGTCTGCTCATTAATGTAAAGTGAAGAAAACGGGTTGCGTCGTTCACTGCTTGGACCCCTTGATGACCACTTGGCAGATACTGCATCAACCGCTGGAGTAACTCCTTGAGTCGACACCTTCCTTTGCCACTTGGACTGTTTTGTCTGTTTTTGCACTTTGTCTCTTCCTGGCTTTGTCTTTTCTGGCTACTTCGGCCCTCGGGGGCTATCTTCCCAGCCTTGCTGGCTCCTTGGGCTCTTCTCTCAGCAGTTCTTCCTTTTGGCCTTAAGGCCTTTGAATGCATTCCGGTCCGCACTCTAGCCTTTAAAGATCAACGGCTAGTTTATGGTGCTTAATCTTGACGTCTACGGGGCCATCACCCTCCTTGGCAATTCCTTCGGCTCTTTTCCCTTGCTTCGGCCTTTTGAGAAAGGTCCTTTTGGCAGTCGAGAGTCCCCCGCAAGGGCACCTGCCCTTCGGGGTCCTTCGGGGTCCTTGCTCTTTAAATCCTTCGAACAAAAAGTCCGAAGGAATTCCTTCGAACATTTTGTCCGAAGGAAATCTTTCTTTTGTCTTTTTCCGCTTGCCGCTTTCTGTCGAGCTTTTCTTTCAGCTATTTTTCCTGCGGAGAAAATGTCCACAAGAATTATTTTGATCACTTACTTTGACCTTCGGAATCCTTCTTCGGGTTTTTTTCCCGCGGCTCTTTCTTCGAATTTCTTCGGACTAAAGTCTGAAGAAAGTCATTTTATTGGAAGGGGCCTTGTCTATTATTTCCGCAAAATTTTCTTCCGAAGGATTTCTTCGGACAAAATGTCCGAAGGAATTCCTTCGGACATTTTGTCCGAAGAAATTATCCGCCTCTTTGCCTTGAACAAATCCGAAAGAATTCCAACTTGCCTTATTCACTTTTCCGAAGGAAAACTTACCCTTTCGGCCTTCTTTCCAAATGCTTTCTTGCCCTCCGCAAGGGCTGTTTGGCCTCTAATATTGCCTTTCGGAAAAGTCGCAAAGGTTCTTTTGTCGCCTAAGTGCCCTCCGCAAGGGCACTTGTCCTTCGGGCTATGGGAGACTCTTTTGAACCTTCCAATTGAACCGTTCCTTTGAACCAAACGTTGAACCAACCCGATGAACCGTCCCTTTGAACCAACCCATTGAACCAAGCACTTGAACTGACTGATTGAACCACTCGTTGAACCAACTCATTGAACCAAACGTTGAACCAAACTGACTGAACCAATCACTTGAACTGACTGATTGAACCAAGGCATTGAACCAACTGAGTGAACCAACCGATTGAACCAATTCAATGGTTCAAAGTTCAAATTTCTTAACTCTTGAAAGATCATGTCGTTGAACCTCGATGTTAACCACTTTTCCAACCTTAAGGAAAAGTGTCTTGAATCATTTTTTCGCTCTCTTTCCTTGTGAATTTCTTCGGGCAAACTGTCTGAAGAAGCTTTGTAAAAGCCCTTTCATTCTTTGAACTGGTTCTTCTTCTGCCGAAAGACTTGTGCAACCAAAATGGAACTGGCTCAGAACAGCAGGGGAAGAAGGGGACTGATTTTGTCCTGTTGGACCAAAAACGGTCAACAAATTGGCGACTCCCAGGGGAAACATGCCTGCTATGCTGAGAAGCCAGTTGCCTTAAAATCCATTGGGCACGGAGTCAGAATGCAACTTGAAAAAGTTAGCAATAGCCCCAATAGATCCAAGAATCAATCATGAAGTTTTTACCCCAAACACAAAGGAAAACACACACAAGACTAAAAACACTACCTGTGCAAACAACACTTAGGGAAAATAGGGAAAGAAAACTGAAAGCAAACTACTATATATAGCTAACCAGGTATATTTACCTCCCTCCTAGATCAAAGGGAAAATTTCTTAAGTCCCCTTCCTGGCAAGAAAACTTATGATGCCAGACAAGTAGTTGAATGGAATGGAGACTTGGTGACCTGCTCCTCTTGCCTGCCACCTTGACTGGCTTGCATCCGAGTGGATCAGAGTCAAACATGCTTCCAACATCTATGTACTCTTCTTGTTCTTGGAAGCTTGTCGAATGTTGGCTCTTCATGCTAGTGTGTTTCATCAAGAAATCAATGGTTGTTGGCTCATCACCATAAGCCCTTTGATATGCATAGTCTTTCTGACATGCATCATGGTTTGACCTGTTCCCTTCTGTTTCATTGAAGATCCTGTCAAACTCATCTTCTGCTCCCTCATGGCTTTCTTGAAGAAGGGTGACTGTTGTGATGTCTGAAATGGAATCACAAACTGATTGCTCATCCCACAGAACATCACCCTTTTGTCCAAAACTCTCTTCTTCAAAGCTATCCTCAAGATGGACATGCCTCTCCTTTTCCTGCTCAAGGATCAGAGTCTCTAGTTGTTCAAAGACATCCATCTGATCCTCCTCCAACTCAGGCTCCATGGCATGGTCATCCTTCTCATCGAAGCAACAAGGAAGTTCATCAAACAAGGGGGGAGAGAGCTCACCATGCTTACGTTCGTCCTCATATTGTTGGAACATCTGCATGTATGCATGACCTGCGTCTTCTCCATTGTTGATGATGTCTTCAGAAGGAGCCTCCATGATGATTTCATCTTCATTATTGCTCATGATAGCCTCTTGGACAAATGCAAATTGGATCTTCTCTTCCTCGCTCGCCTCCTGCAAAACAGGTTCCTCCTTGAGAAGGGATGAAGTGAAAGGCTGATGATTAAAACCATGCGGAAGAGGAGGCAGTCCTTGAGCTAGAATCGAATGATTCTCCTCTTTCCATTTGGCCAACACTTCATCTATATCAGATGTGGCCTGATAGATTTCTTGGAGGTGTGTATATGGGGTGTGTTCAGACATGGAATCTACTGTTTGGTCTGAACAGTCCATCACACATTTGCTGAGGAATCTCGCTCTGAACCCCAACTCTGCAATTCGCCTGGCTAGATCTTCTTGAAAAAGCATTTCTTGGAGGTCACAAGCATCATCATGATGAGTAGGAGCAGCTTCGTCTTCTTCAAGGTTTTGAGCAAATACTTTCTTCTCCTTTTTGCCCCAAGATTCCACTGTTTGCTTCCAACTCATGACCTCGGAATTGGAATTTTCCCTTATTGTTGAAGGGCAACTAGGAGAGCTGCTAGAGGCGATTCCATAAAAACCTTGAGCTTGATCAAAGTTATATGAAGGAAAACAAGGCCCATGATTCTGGGTAATGGGATTATACATACAAAAATGTGATTTCTTGATGGCACCAGGACTGCTTAACCAGCTGATTCAACTCAGAGTCGCCATTGGTGTTGATAAAAAGCCTCCAAACGCTGGTTGGTTGAAGAACACACCAAAATTCTTCAACTCTTTGGATAAAAATTAGTTGGTCCCATCGGGCGTGCCAAAAACTGTTGACGCAGCAGATTGCACCCTTGACAGGAGGCTGAGCTCCTGTCTTCCACGTGTCAAAATGGAAACTCTGCTCTTGCCCAATATTGGACTAGAGCACGGTAGCTAGAGCACGGTATTCAAGATTGGACCAATACCTACAACAACAAGGATTCAACAAAGGATGTGCAAACAGTAATTTGTACTTCAAATCAGAAGGTGAGCATATGTTGATTGTTGTTTATGTAAATGACATCATCTTTGGTGGTAGCAATAACAAAATGTGCAAAGAATTTGCTACACAACTGCAAAATGAATTTGAGATATCTATGCTAGATCTTTCCTTCTTCATTGGTCTACAAATAGCACAATTTGGCGAAGGGATATTCATATCCCAAACCAAGTATGCAAAGGAGATGCTCAATGTAAGAACCCTTCACAGGTTCTACTGCTGAACTTCACTTTTTTTTTTGTTTTGTTTTGAAGGTTTTATAAGTTTTTTTGTGTTTTCAGGTGGTTTGAACAAAAAACACATACTGAAAGTAAAACTAGTCTATTGAGAATAAATTTTGAACAATATTGAGATTTCTTTTATTGCCATATATTTTCCACTCACTGAATAAGAGTCCAAGGCCTTATTGATAATAAATACAATATGAAAAAACAAATTCCGATAATTGAATGAACCTGATATGATTGTGATCTACAGATACCATCATATGTTTACCTCCAAAAGAAGCTGTGAATACTGTCTTCTATGACCAACAATTCCTCTCTATTCACATGTACTGTAACATGTCACTATTCACAATACTGTAGCATGTCACTATTCTTGGTACTGTAGTAGCAAATAAAACCTCTGTAAATAATCCCTTTCAATCAGAAAATAATCTACAACTCCAGTCTCTTAAATCTAATCCAAACTTCACCAAATTCATCCCATTGAAATCCCAAATAGAGCCTCCGATTGAGACCCCCCCAAAATCACCAAGTTCACTAGGTATTTCACTAGCTCAGATGGTTGCTCACAGAAGAACTACGTTCTTCAATGGCTGCTGCAGGTAGAAACCCTCGTTCTCCAAGCAAGTTCAAAACTCATCAAAAATGTTCTCCAAATGCAATGATCTGAATTTCTTCAAAAGAAAACCTTATATCTCCTCAAGCAAGTTGATTTCCTTCAAAAGCATCCTTTAAATTAACTTTGAATTTCACTTTTAATTTTCCAATAGTTTGGGCGCCCATTTAATTATAATAATTAATTGAAATATGGCCCCTTCTTCATGATGGTCGACCCCTTCATTAAGTTAATTTATAACATAAATTTAAATTATAACTCTATAATATAAGCTTCAATTAAATTAATATTTATTTTGGCAAATAAATATTAATATCTCCCTCAATATAAGTCCAAATGACAAGCCGTCTGAAGCCGGATGATAAGTGACTGAATCTGCATATGACCAGACCATACTGCTAAAAATAGAAGGGGTGCTCCACTAAGTGTCTCCACTTACTAAAAATAGTAAGTCAAGCAAACGGCATCCAAAAGACCCCGAACGAAAGCCAAACTGAAAATTTTTGACAATTGAAGCCAAGCCATGCCTCAACAAGACCCTCTATCCTCCATATTAGCCTACGAGGGCCACATAATAGGCTAATCTCAAGTATTGAGAGATGTCAACTGGAAGGGGACATTACACTCAAGAAATTTGGAATGGACTATAGCAAACCAGTTAGTACTCCCATGATAACTGGATGCAAGTTGAGCAAAGAGGACAAGTCACTTGATGCAAATCAGACCATGTACAGATCAATGATAAGTAGCTTACTATACCTAACTTCATCAAGACCAGATATCATGCAAGCAATAAGCATGGTTGCTAGATTTCAGGCTGCTCCTAAAGAGTCACATGTCAATGCTTTAAAAAGAATCTTTAAATACATCAAGAGCACATTTGACTATGGCCTATGGTATTCTACAAGTGAAGATTTCACTTTGACATCATATACAGATGCTGATTGGGCAGGAAGTGTTTATGACAGAAGAAGCACTAGTGGTGGTGCATTTTTTCTTGAAAACAAACTTATTTCATCGCTAAGCAAAAGCCAAGAGTCAGTGACTCTATCTACAAAATAAGCAAAGTATGTTGCAATAGTGACATGTTGCACCCAAGTCTTGTGGATAAAAGAAACTCTCAAAGACATCAAGGTAGAGTATAAAGCACCTATCTCTATTCTTTGTGATAATTCAAGTGCTATTAATGTTGACGCAATGGCTTGCACCCGGGGCAGGACGCCTAGCTCCCGCCCTTCCACACGCAACAATGGAAACTCCCCTCTCGCCTGTGGGACTGGCGAAGCTGGAGGGAAGAGTCTCTAAATAAGGGCTAGCTCCCTCTGATGTATCTTTTAGGCCCTAGTTTTTCCTACTGCTAACAAATAAAATGAAAAAAGAGGGGGATGAAAAGAGAGAGAGATGCTGAAAACAAAACCTAAGCCTAAAAAATGAAAAGGGGATACACCAGAAAAGTGTTGACCCACCCAACCCGAACATACACTTTTCACCAGGAAGAAACGCCCATACACTTCATCTGACATGGGAAACTCTTCTGTTTCAGTGAGTCAGGGGTCCGTAGAGATACAGGGAGGAAGGAAGTAGCAAAGGTGTTCTGAGACACACTTTGATAGCCTATTCACATGCGCCTATATTCTTGCTGTAGACACTTCTAGCAGACCTGCAGAAAAGAGACTTCACAATGCACTGGACATGCTATAATCGATCTGTGAAAGCATGAAAGACAATGACTTAACACAAAAGGAGAAAATAGACATATACTTTAAAGTGCAAGTCCAGATAGAAATAAAAAAGCTAAGTTCTGATTCAAGGTAAAATCTGGCAGAGCTCTGCTTTACAAGCCCCGAAAGATTTTTGGGCAGAGTTTTGCCTTAAGGCTGAGAGAATGGATCTTTTCTCAAATGAGAAGCTTTACAATATATAGAGAGAGGAAGAGAACTTGGCGATTTCTGGGAAAGACTTTGGCGCTCTTTTTGCAAACTGGCCCATGTGCGCTCTGAGCCTTGGGAAGAGGGAGCCATTTGATTGTCGGCCCCTGCTTTGACTTTGGCATCTCAGACTGCTCCCTTTAAGGTATTTACGCAGCTTGTCTGTTTATGAATGCAAACTGGAGAAAACAAGCTGCGCTACTTCCTGTTTGCGCCATTTGGTGACCACCTGGCAAGCGTTGTTCCAACTGCAAGAATAAATCCTTGAGTTGACACCTCCTTTCGCCACTTGGATGCTTAGTCCCTTTCTGCACCTTGTCTTCTTCCTGCTTTGTCTCTTTCTGCTTCGCGGGCTTTTTCTGCGGACAATTTTCCCGCGGACAAAAAGTCAGCGAGAATTGTCTCAGTCTTTTGTCCATTTGTCTTTAGGTTCTTTGGCTGCAGCTTTCCTCCGAATTCCTGAGGATTTTTTGTCCGCAAGAATTCCTTCGGACAAAAGTCCGAAAGAATTCAAGGCCTTAAACTTTCCGCGCGCTTTTTAAAAACCTTCGGCTGCCTTCTTAGTGTTCCTTGCCCTCCGCAAGGGCTTTTGGACTCAGAACTGCTCTCCGCAAGGGCACTTGCCCTTTTGGCTTTAGGACGCTCCCTTGAACCAAGCCATTGAACCGACCGATTGAACCAAAAATGGTTCAACGGTTCAACACTGCGCGCCATTCCTTTGTTGAACCAAGCCTTTGATCTGAGCATTGAACCGAGTGATTGAACCATCCGATTGAACCAAGGCGTTGAACCAACGCGTTGAACCTGTCGATTGAACCAAGCGTTGAACTTTGCCGATGAACTTAAACATTGAACCAAGCGATGAACCAAAGCATTGAACCAAGGCATTGAACCAAGGCCGATTGAACCAAGGTTTTGAACCAAGGTTTTGAACCAAGTGGTTGAAAGAAGCGATGAACCAAGGCCGATTGAACCAAGGCGTTGAACCAAGTGGTTGAACCAAGGCCGATTGAACCAAGGCGTTGAACCAGGACATTGAACTGGTTCAATGGTTCAACGATGCCAACCTCCCTTGTGATTTTCTTCAGACAAGAGCCCGAAGAAGCTTTGTAAAACCCAACACTCTCTGAACTGATTCTTCATGCGCCAAAAGACTAACCTGCAGAATCCATAGAAACTTCACCTGCAGAGTCCGTAGAAATTCCACCTACAGAGTCCGTAGAAATAGCCCTGCAGAGTCCATAGAAATAGACTTGCAGAGTCCGTAGAAATTCCTGGACTTGTGCAAAATCAAAAAATGAATTGGCCTAGAATAGCAGGGGAAGAAGGAGACCGATTTTTGGCCTATTGGGCAAAAAATGGTCAACAAATTGGCGACTCCCAGGGGAAGCATGCCTGCTATGCTTAGAGACCAGTTTGCCTTGTAGTCCATTAGGCACGGAGTCAAAATGCAGCTTTGAAGAAAGGTTAGCAACAGCCCCAAAGATCCAAGAATCAAACATGAAGCTTTTACCCCACACAAAAAGAAAAAACACACACAAGGCTAAAAACACTATTTGTGCAAACTACACTTAGGGAAAGCAGGAAAAGAAACTGAAAGCAAACTACTATATACAGCTAACCAGGAATATTTCCCTCCCTCCTAGATCAAAAGGAAAACTTCTTAAGTCCCCTTCCTGGCAAGAAGACTTATGGTGCCAGACAAGTGGCTGAAAGAAATGGAGAGTTGGTGACCTGCTCCTCTTGCCTGTCACCTTGGTTGGCCTGCCTTCGAGTGGATCAGATTCAAACATGCTTCCAACATATACGTACTATGTTTTTTCTTGGAAGCTTGTTGAATGCCAGTCCTTCATGCTAGTGCATTTCACCAAGAAAACTGTGGCTGTTGGCTCATCACCATAAGCCCTTTGTTGTGCATGGTCCCTTTGCAGTGCATCATGGTTTGACCCGTTTCCTTCTGCTTCGTTGAAGACCGTGTCAAACTCATCCTCTGCTTCCTCTTGGCTTTTTTGAAGAAGGGTGACTGTGGTGATGTCTGAAATGGAATCACAAATTGATTGTTCATCCCACAGAACATCACCTCTTTGTTTAAAACTTTCTTCTTCAAAGTTTTCTTCAAGGAAGACAGACCTCTCCTTTTCCTCCTCAAAGATCAAGATCTCTAGATGTTCAAAGATATTTTCCTGATCCTCCTCCAACTCAAGCTCCTCGGCGTAGTCGTCCTCCTCATCGAAGTAACAAGGAAGTTCATCAAACAAAGGGGGAGAGAGCTCACCATGCTTATGTTCCTCCTCGTATTGCTAGAACATCTGCATGTATGCATGCCCTGTGTCTTCTCCATTGCTGACGAGGTCTTCATAAGGAGCATCGATGATGATTTATTCTTCGTTGTCGCTCATGATAGCCTCTTGGAGAACTGCAGATTGAATCTTGTGCTCCTCACTCGCCTTCTGCAGAACAGGTTTCTCCTTGAGAAGGGATGAAGTAGAAAAAACATGCGGAAGAGGAGGCAGTCCTTGAGCTAGAATTGAATGATTCTCCTCCTTCCATTTGGTCAGTACTTCATCAATATCAGGTGTAGACTGATAGCTCTCTTGGAAGTGTGTAGATGGGGTGTGTTCAGACATGGAATGTGCCGTTGGGTCTGAACCGTCCATCACACACTGGCTGAGGAAACCTGCTCTGGACTTCAACTCTGCAATCCGCCTATCTATATCTTCCTGGAAGAGCCTCTCCTAGAGGTCACCAGCATCATCATGAGCAGGAGCAGCCTCATCTTCTTCAAGGTTTTGAGAAAAACCCTTCTTCTCCTCCTTCCTGCCCCATGATTTTACTGTTTTCTTCTAGTTCAGGATCTCGGAATTGAAATTTTGCTCCTGTGAACAGGCAGCAACTTTGTTTTCTCCAAGGTCCTGGGGTTCCTCCACAAGGTCTGAAAGTTGTATCTCTCTTTCACGAAACAGTCTCATCTTAGCCTCTATATCTTCAATTTGCTTGGCTAGATTATCCTGAAAGAGTCTTTCTTGGAGGTCACTAGCATCATCATGTTGAGTAGGAGCAGTTTCGAGAGAGATGTGCTGGTTCATAAAGTTCCCCCCAAAAGAAGATTCACGATCTAAGGAGTTTAGAAGGTTCATCTCCATGGGAGGTTGTTCTAGTTCCCTTTGATTCTTGAAGGCTAGGTGTACGGGGTCAAGAGCAGGTTTGATTGATGCATCAGATGAGCTGGAGTGAGCAAGTGCCATCTGATAGAAAGGATTTGGTGTACAAGAGGGGGCTTTCTTTAGGATAGGAGGGGGCACGCAAGGCTGACTGCCTTGCATGAATGGATTCCTCCACTTTGCTACGTCCTCCATGGATTGCAAGGCCTGAGCTTGCCTGAACAAACACACCTCTTTGTACATTAGGTCCTACTGATAACCATACTGCTCATCCAGTCTGTCTATTTCTATTACCTGCTTCTCAAACTCCAGCGCCACCTCCCTTATCGTTGAAGGGCAACTAGGAGAGCTGCTTGAGGGGATTCCCTGAATATCTTGAGTTTGATCATAGTTAAATGAAGGAATACAAGGTCCATGATTTTGTGCAAAAGAATTATACATACAAAAATATTGTTTTTTGATGGCACCAGAACTGCTTAACTAGTTGATTTAAATCAGAGTCGCCATTGGTGTTGATGCAAAAGCCTCCAAAGGCTGGTTGGTTGAAGAACACACCAAAAATTCTTCAACTCTTTGGACAAAACTTGTCCTAGTTGGTCCCAACGGGTTTGCCAAAAACTGTTGACACAATGGATCGCACCCGGGGCAGGACGCCTAGCTCCCGCCCTTCCACACGCAACAATGGAAACTCCCCTCTCGCTTGTGGGACCGGCGAAGCTGGAGGGAAGAGTCTCTAGATAAGGGTTAGCTCCCTCTGATGTATTTTTTAGGCCCTAGTTTCTCCTACTGCTAACAAATAAAATGAAAAAAGGGGGGGGGGGATGAAAAGAGAGAGAGAGAGATGCTAAAAACAGAACCTAAGCCTAAAAAATGAAAATGTGATACACCAGAAAAGCGTTGACCCACCCAGCCCGAACATACACTTTTCACTAGGAAGAAACGCCCATACACTTCATCTGACGTGAGAAACTCTTTTGTTTCAGTGAGCCAGGGGTCCGTAGAGATACAGGGAGGAAGGAACTAGCAAAGGTGTTCTGAGACACACTTTGACAGCGTATTCACATGCACCTATATTCTTGCTGTAGACACTTCCGGCAGACCTGCAGAAAAGAGACTTCACAATGCACTGGACATGTTGTAATCGATCTGTGAAAGCATGAAAGACAATGACTTAACACAAAAACAGAAAACAGACATATACTTTAAAGTGCAAGTCCAGATAGAGATAAAAAAACTAAGTTCTTATTCAAGGTAAAATCTAACAGAGCTCTGCCTTACAAGCCTCGAGAGATTTTTGGGCAGAGTTTTGCCTTAAGGCTAAGAGAATGGATCTTTTCTCAAATGAGAAGCTTTACAATATATAGAGAGAGGAAGAGAACTTGGCAATTTTTGGGAAAAATTTTGGCGCTCTTTTTGCAAACTGACCCATGTGCGCTCTGATCCTTGGGAAGAGGGAGACGTTTGATTGTCGGCCCCTGCTTTGACTTTGGCGTCCCAGACTGCTCCCTTTAAGGCATTTACGTGGCTTGTCTGCTTATGAATGCAAATTGGAGACAACAAGCTGCGCCACTTACTGTTTGCGCCATTTGGTGACCACCTGGCAAGCGTTGTTCCAACTGCAGGAATAAATCCCTCAGTTGACACCTCGTTTCGCTACTTGGATGCTTAGTCCCTTTCTGCACCTTGTCTTCTTCCTGCTTTGTCTCTTTCTGCTTCGCGGGCTTTTCCTGCGGACAATTTTCTCGCGGACAAAAAGTCAGCAAGAATTATCTCAGTCCTTTGTCCTTCTGTCTTCAGGTTCTTTGGCTGCAGCTTTCCTCCGAATTTCTTCGGACAAAAGTCCGCAAGAATTCAAGGCCTTAAACTTTCCGCGCGCTTTTTAAAAACCTTCGGCTGCCTTCTTAGTGTTCCTTGCCCTCCGCAAGGGCTTTTGGACTCAGAATTGCCCTCTGCAAGGGCACTTGCCCTTTTGGCTTTAGGATGCTCCCTTGAACCAAGCCGTTGAACTGACTGATTGAACCAAAAATGGTTCAACGGTTCAACACTGTGCGCCATTCCTTTGTTGAACCAAGCCTTTGAATTGAGCATTGAACCGAGTGATTGAACCATCCAATTGAACCAAGGCGTTGAACCAACGCATTGAACCTGCCGATTGAACCAAGCGTTGAACTTTGCCGATGAACTTAAACGTTGAACCAACGCATTGAACCAAGTGATGAACCAAGGCCGATGAACCAAAGCGTTGAACCAAGTGGTTGAACCAAGCGATGAACTAAGGTTGATTGAACCAAGGCGATGAACCAAGGCCGATTGAACCAAGGCGTTGAACCAAGGCCAATTGAACCAAGGCGTTGAACCAAGGCCGATTGAACCAAGGCATTGAACCAAGTGGTTGAACCAAGCGATGAACCAAGGCCGATTGAACCAAGGCGTTGAACCAAGTTGTTGAACCAAGGCCGATTGAACCGAGGCGTTGAACCAGGACATTGAACCGGTTCAAAGGTTCAACGATGCCAACCTCCCTTGTGATTTTCTTCACACAAGAGCCCGAAGAAGCCTTATAAAACCCATCACTCTCTGAACTGATTCTTCATGTGTCAAAAGACTAACCTGCAGAGTCCGTAGAAACTTCACCTGCAGAGTCCATAGAAATTCCACCTTCAGAATCCGTAGAAAGACCTGCAGAGTCCGTATAAATTCTTGGACTTGTGCAAAATCAAAAAATGAATTGGCCTAGAACAGCAGGGGAAGAAGGGGACCGATTTTTGGCCTGTTGGGCAAAAAATGGTCAACAAATTGGCGACTCCCAGGGGAAGCATGCCTACTATGCTTAGAGACCAGTTTGCCTTGTAGTACATTGGGCACGGAGTCAGAATGCAGCTTTGAAGAAAGGTTAGCAACAGCCCCAAAGATCCAAGAATCAAACATGAAGCTTTTACCCCACACACAAAGGGAAAAACACACACAAGGCTAAAAACACTATTTGTGCAAACTTCACTTAGGGAAAGCAGGAAAAGAAACTGAAAGCAAACTACTATATACAGCTAACCAGGAATATTTCCCTCCCTCCTAGATCAAAAGGAAAACTTCTTAAGTCCCCTTCCTGGCAAGAAGACTTATGGTGCCAGACAAGTGGCTGAATGAAATGGAGAATCGGTGACCTGCTCCTCTTGCCTGTCACCTTGGTTGGCCTGCCTTCGAGTGGATCAGATTCAAACATGCTTCCAACATATACATACTCTGTTTGTTCTTAGAAGCTTGTTGAATGCCGGTCCTTCATGCTAGTGCATTTCACCAAGAAAACTATGACTGTTGGCTCATCACTATAAGCCCTTTGTTATGCATGGTCCCTTTGCAGTGCATCATGGTTTGACCCGTTTCCTTCCGCTTCGTCGAAGACCATGTCAAACTCATCCTCTGCTTCCTCTTGGCTTTCTTGAAGAAGGGTGACTGTGGTGATGTCTGAAATGGAATCACAAATTGATTGTTCATCCCACAGAACATCACCTCTATGTTTAAAACTTTCTTCTTCAAAGTTTTCCTCAAGGAAGACTGACCTCTCCTTTTCCTCCTCAAAGATCAGGATCTCTAGATGTTCAAAGATATTTTCCTGATCCTCCTCCAACTCAAGCTCCTCGGCGTAGTCGTCCTCCTCATCGAAGCAACAAGGAAGTTCATCAAACAAAGGGGGAGAGAGCTCACCATGCTTATGTTCCTCCTCGTATTGCTGGAACATCCGCATGTATGCATGCCCTGTGTCTTCTCCATTGCTGACGAGGTCTTCACAAGGAGCATCGATGATGATTTCTTCTTCGATGTTGCTCATGATAGCCTCTTGGAGAGCTACAAATTGGATCTTTTGCTCCTCACTTTCCTCTTGCAGAACAGGTTCCTCCTTGAGAGGGATGAAGTAGAAAAAACATGTGGAAGAGGAGGCACTCCTTGAGCTAGAATCGAATGATTCTTCTCCTTCCATTTGGTCAGTACTTCATCAATATCGGGTGTAGCCTGATAGCTCTCTTGGAAGTGTGTAGATGGGGTGTGTTCAGACATGAAATGTGCCGTTGGGTCTGAACCGTCCATCACACACTGGCTGAGGAAACCTGCTCTGGACTCCAACTCTGCAATCCGCCTATCTATATCTTCCTGGAAGAGCCTCTCCTAGAGGTCACCAGCATCATCATGAGCAGGAGCAGCCTCATCTTCTTCAAGGTTTTGAGAAAAACCCTTCTCCTCCTTCCTGCCCTATGATTTTACTATTTTCTTCCAGTTCAGGATCTTGGAATTGGAATTTTACTCCTGTGAACAGGCAGCAACTTTGTTTTCTCCAAGCTCCTGGGGTTCCTCCACAAGGTCTGGAAGTTGTATCTCTCTTTCACGAAGCAGTCTCATCTTAGCCTCTAAATCTTCAATTTGCTTGGCTAGATTATCCTGAAAGAGTCTTTCTTGGAGGTCACCAACATCATCATGTTGAGTGGGAGCAGTTTTGAGAGAGATGTGCTGGTTCATAAAGTTCCCCCCAAAAGAAGATTCACGATCTAAGGAGTTTAGAAGGTTCATCTCCATGGGAGGTTGTTCTAGTTCCCTTTGATGCTTGAAGGCTAGGCGTACGGGGTCAAGAGCAGGGTTGATTGATGCATCAGATGAGCTGGAGTGAGCAAGTGCCATCTAATAGAAAGGATTTGGTGTACAAGAGGGGGCTTTCTTTAGGATAGGAGGGGGCGCGCAAGGCTGACTGCCTTGCATGAATGGATTCCTCCACTTTGCTACCTCCTCCATGGATTACAAGGCCTGAGCTTGCCTGAACAAACACGCCTTTTTGTACATCAGGTCCTACTGATAACCATACTGCTCATCCAGTCTGTCTATTTCCATTACCTGCTTCTCAAACTCCAGCGCCACCTCCCTTATCGTTGAAGGGCAACTAGGAGAGCTGCTTGAGGGGATTCCCTGAATATCTTGAGTTTGATCATAGTTAAATGAAGGAATACAAGGTCCATGATTTTGTGCAAAGGAATTATACATACAAAAATACTGTTTCTTGATGGCACCAGAACTGCTTAACCAGTTGATTTAACTCGGAGTCGCCATTGGTGTTGATGCAAAAGCCTCCAAAGGCTGGTTGGTTGAAGAACACACCAAAAATTCTTTAACTCTTTGGACAAAACCCATCCTAGTTGGTCCCACCGGGCGTGCCAAAAACTGTTGACGCAGTGGATTGCACCTGGGGCAGGACGCCTAGCTCCCGCCCTTCCACACGCAACAATGGAAACTCCCCTCTCGCCTGTGGGACCAGCGAAGCTGGAGGGAAGAGTCTCTAGATAAGGGCTAGCTCCCTCTGATGTATCTTTAAGGCCCTAGTTTCTCCTACTGCTAACAAATAAAATGAAAAAAGGTGGGATGAAAAGAGAGAGAGAGATGCTGAAAACAGAACCTAAGCCTAAAAAACGAAAAGGTGATACACCAGAAAAGTGTTGACCCACCCAGCCCGAACATACACTTTTCACCAGGAAGAAATGCCCATACACTTCATCTGACGTGGGAAACTCTTCTGTTTCAGTGAGTCAGGGGTCCGTAGAGATACAGGGAGGAAGGAAGTAGCAAAGGTGTTCTGAGACACACTTTGATAGCCTATTCACATGCGCCTATATTCTTGCTGTAGACACTTCTGGCAGACTTGCAGAAAAGAGACTTCACAATGCACTGGACATGATGTAATCGATCTGTGAAAGCATGAAAGACAATGACTTAACACAAAAGGAGAAAACAGACATATACTTTAAAGTGCAAGTCCAGATAGAGGTAAAAAAGCTAAGTTTTGATTCAAGGTAAAATCTGGCAGAGTTCTGCCTTACAAGCCCCGAGAGATTTTTGGGCAGAGTTTTGCCTTAAGGCTGAGAGAATGGATCTTTTCTCAAATGAGAAGCTTTACAATATATAGAGAGAGGAAGAGAACTTGGCGATTTTTGGGAAAGACTTTGGCACTCTTTTTGCAAACTGGCCCATGTGCGCTCTGATCCTTGGGAAGAGGGAGCCGTTTGATTGTCGGCCCCTGCTTTGACTTTGGCATCCCAGACTGCTCCCTTTAAGGCACTTACGCGGCTTGTATGCTTATGAATGCAAACTGGAGAAAACACGTTGTGCCACTTACTGTTTGCACCATTTGGTGACCCCCTGGCAAGCACTGTTCCAACTGCAGGAATAAATCCCTGAGTTGACACCTCCTTTCACCACTTGGATGCTTAGTCCCTTTTTGCACCTTGTCTTCTTCTTGCTTTGTCTCTTTCTGCTTCGCGGGCTTTTTCTGCGGACAATTTTCCCGCGGACAAAAAGTCAGCGAGAATTGTCTCAGTCTTTTGTCCTTTTGTCTTTGGGTTCTTTGGCTACAGCTTTCCTCCGAATTCCTTCGGACTTTTTGTCTGAAGGAATTCTTTCGAACAAATGTCCGAAAGAATTCAAGGCCTTAAACTTTCTGTGCGCTTTTTAAAAACTTTCGGCTGCCTTCTTAGTGTTCCCTGCCCTCCGCAAGGGCTTTTGGACTCAGAACTGCCCTCCGCAAGGGCACTTGCCCTTTTGGCTTTAGGACGCTCCCTTGAACCAAGCCATTGAACCGACCGATTGAACCAAAAATGGTTCAACGATTCAACACTGCGCGCCATTCCTTTGTTGAACCAAGCCTTTGAACTGAGCGTTGAACCGAGTGATTGAACCATCCGATTGAACCAAGGCGTTGAACCAACGCGATGAACCTGCCGATTGAACCAAGCGTTGAACTTTGCCGATGAACTTAAACGTTGAACCAACGCATTGAACCAAGCGATGAACCAAGGCCGATGAACCAAAGCGTTGAACCAAGTGGTTGAACCAAGCAATGAACCAAGGCCGATTGAACCAAGGCGATGAACCAAGGCTGATTGAACCAAGGCGTTGAACCAAGGCCGATTGAACCAAGGCGTTGAACCAAGGCCGATTGAACCAAGCGATGAACCAAGGCCGATTGAACCAAGGTTTGAACCAAGTGGTTGAACCAAGGCATTGAACCAAGGCGTTGAACTAGGACATTGAACTGGTTCAATGGTTCAACGATGCCAACCTCCCTTGTGATTTTCTTCAGACAAGAGCCTGAAGAAGCCTTATAAAACCCAACACTCTCTGAACTGTTTCTTCATGCGACAAAAGACTAACCTACAAAATCCGTAGAAACTTCACCTGCAAAGTCCGTAGAAATTCCACCTGCAGAGTCCGTAGAAATAGACCTGCAGAGTCCGTAGAAATTCCTGGACTTGTGCAAAATCAAAAAATGAATTGGCCTAGAACATTAGGGGAAGAAGGGGACCAATTTTTGGCTTGTTGGGCAAAAAATGGTCAACAATTAACATATCAAAGAATCCAGTGATGCATTCCAGAACCAAGCATATATCAATCAAGTATCACTTTTTGAGAGAGAAGGTTGCAGATCAAGAGGTCACAATGGAATATGTGCCAACAAATGATCAAATTGCAGACATATTCACCAAACCTCTTCCCAAGGAAGAATTTGAATATTTGAGACAAAAGCTGGGAGTGGTGGCTCCTACACCACATCACTAGATTCTAGTGATAGGGCATGAGTCCAAGGGAAGAATTACAGGAACATTGTTAAACCCTAGAATAAGAGAGATAAGACAACTCAAGTATGGATAAATTTCTAATGAGTTGATGGTTGCAAATTCTTAGACAAACTCCTTTAAATGATAAAGGGGTAGAACACTTTGGACAAACAAGTAAGGAGTCCCTTTGTCATTGATGTCAAATGGGGAGAAAAAGGGAAAATGCTCTTTGTAAAAAGTTTGGAAGAGAAGAGCAAGTGTCCAAGATGAGTTTAGGCATATGTGCCATTGCCAAAGTGGGAGCAAGTTTGGTATGAACACCTTGAGTTCATACTTATCAGAAGCCAATGCAAGCAATGCCAGAGGAGTTGAATAGTAGAAGATCAGAGCATTCAGTTTGCCAGCAATGACAAAGGAGGAGATTGTTAGACATAGTCATTGATGTCTGAAGGATTGTCATTAATGTAAAAGAAAGCATGAGATATTAAGCATTAATGACAAAGATGTTGAGTTGGACGAACAAGTTGCAGAGACCTCATGGAGTTGTGTGTGTACTTTGAATGCTTATGGAAATCCATGAACAGTCATATGAATCATTTTGTTAACATGGTTATCTTGATAGATATGGCTAAGTACACAAGTTGATGGTAACAATATTTGCGCATATGGTAGTTTCTGAAGAAAATGATCACACTGAAATAATCAAGTTTGTGCCTATTTTCTGTGGTCTAAGTTTTAAGTCATGCGGATGAGTATAGCAAATATTACAAATGCATAGAAGGTTGCCTCTCAACTAGAAGCTTACTAAGTTTCAATACTTAGTCTATTTTTCAACTTGGCATTTCTTTCGGGAAAAATGTTTCGGGGAATTCTTTCAAGAAAAGTGTTTCAAGGAATTCTTTCGGGAAAAGTGTTTTGGGGAAATCTTTCGAGGAATTTGTTTAAGTCTATTCGGACAAAAAGCCCACAACAAATGTTCCGAATGACACTTTGTGAAGTCCCAAAGGGCACCTTAGCTCGCAACAAAAGTTCCAAAGGGTAATTTTGTGAAGTCTCAATGGGCACTTTAGATCGCAACAAAAGTTTTGAAGGGTACTTTTGTGGAGTCCCGAAGGGCACTTTAGCTCGCAGCAAAAGTTCCGAAGGTCAAATGGCATTTTGTCGGGGAGATTGTCCCGAAGTTCATTGGACAAAAAGACCGCAACAAATGTTCTGAAGCACATGTTGAGAAGCTCCGAAGGGCACTTTAGGAAGGATTGGAGGACAAGGGCACTTTAGGAAGGATTGGAGGACACTTGCAAAGTTTTTGAAGGGTCATTTCGTATGTTCTGAAGGGTCATTTTGTATGTTCTGAAGGGCACTTCTATTGTTCCGAAAGGCACTTTCCATTTTTATGGTGACTGGCTATAGCCTGGACCCGGTAGCTTAAGTCATAACATAAGCCTTTGTTGTCGTCAAGAAACCGGCCCCTCGACCTAGTAGTTATCGGCTCTAGCAGTGATCAAAGGCCCCTCCAAGTTAAGACGAAAGTGACAAGTGTCATATCCTCAAGGGTTGGACAAATAAATAATGATCTTGTCAGAAGATATGACGATGCGCAGGTGATCGTGCAAAGAAGATCCAATGGAGCGAAAGGACTCAAGTGCTACAAAGTACTCGATGTTTAATGACATAGAGGTGAGATAAAGACCGAGCAAGTTTGAGTAGATCGACAGAGCGGAAGCAATCCATAAATGTAGAAAGAAGCAAAATGAGGTCAAAGTGTCGAAGTTTAACGACCAAGTCAAGGTAAAGGTCGTGCATGTTTAAATATCCAACGACACACGAAAGCTTGGTTGAGAAAGATACAATGAAATGAATGGACTTAGATGGAACAACATGATCGATGTTTATCGACACAAGGGTAAGTTAAATAGCAAGCAGGGTCGAGAATATCGGACGAAACGAAAGAAATCCAAATATATAGGAAGTAGCGAGATGGGATAAAGAGCTCGACGTTTAATGGAAGACAAAGGTAAAGACCATGCAATTATGGAAATCGAACGACATGCAGGAGCTAGGATTTGGAGATCAACGGATGCGTTTTAAAGTTGGAACATTAAAGGTCGAAAGCATACAAGGATCCGACAGAGCAAAAGAGCTTGGAGATGGCGTGAAGCACAAGATCAACGACCGATATTTAAAATCACGCCCAGACAAATAGTTAGTTGCAAAAACATGAAGGAACCTACTTATAAGATCTATATCTCGACAGACAACGAGATTGAATGATCCAACAAATCAATCTACAATAAAGAGCCTGTGCATTAAAGACTTGAATCTAATATATGTTATAACTAGTAAAGAGACCTACAATTACGGCATGATCCATGGAATCGAGATGCGAGAAAGCTACAGTTCAGGTCATAATGAACTGGATTCCAAAATTGGCATGAGTTGTTGTGGTCCGAGTGTGAACACACATAGAAGAAGCAAACCCTAGATTATGTGTCTATATATATATATATATATATATATAATATCTAGGACAAAGGAAAAACATGCTGGAGCTATTTGAATTGAGTAAAACAGAAAATATAGTGGTAGAGAGAAGTAGAGTGAGAGAGAGAGATGAAGTGTGTCAAATAGAGACATATCCAGACACAGAGATAGAGGGGTAGAGAGTAAGAAAGGCACACAGAGAGATGTGCAAAGAATGAGCAGTTACAGACTAGACTTGTAATAGAGAGTTAGAGCTGGATTCATTTATGAATCTATTTTGTAAATTGGAGTTGTAGCTCCATATAAGAGTCTAATAGATTGGTGCCATCAGATAAGATGAGTGGGTGCTCAGATTAGGGAGTGGGTGCTTCCTTAGAGATGGTGCTCTTAAATCAGGGGATTGGTGTCTCCTTAAGATTGGTGTTTTTAAATATAACCAATGAGGTTTGTCAATGAGGCTTTGAACTGTGAGGTTGGATTATAACAATGGATTCTAGCAGCTATTCTCACCATGGTTTTTCCCTTTGGGTTTTCCACATATATATCTGGTGTCATGTGTATTTGTGTGTATATGATCTCTGCATATTTTTTATCTGCATATATCTTTTAATATGTTCTAAAAGGTATTAAATGACCAGTTTTAATTAATACACTGATTCACCCCGGCCCCCTTCCCCCCGCCCCCCTTAGTATCTAGTTGTGTTCCAACAAAGCATAACAACCATGCAAAAGAGATGTGTCCTTCATAAGGCATAGATAAAGAGGCAAATGAGCGCAAGTCTATTTGTGACAGGGATTTGCCTAAAGCATTAGGGAAAGAAGAAAAAGAGGTAGCAGGACCTGATTTGTCCCAAAGACAATAGAGCATTGTGCCATGGAGAGAAACTTAAAGGAAAGGAAAAGTGGGAATAACTCCACAAAAGGCATCTGAGGATGCATGAGGAGAGGAAAAGAGTCGACTTGTAGCTAACAAAAATGCAACATTGTTTGCACACATGGATGAGCAACCGGGAGGGGTTAGCCAAAATCAGCCCAAAACCGATCAAGGGAGTGCAATTTTCATTGCGCAGTAGGAAAAGGAGTCACCCCCGATTAGGAGTAAGGAAGGAAACCATCATCTTGAAACTAACTAGGAACAACCCTTGAAGGGGATATCGGTCCATGCACATAGAGCGAAGTGTGCAACAATAGAGGAAGAAGAAAAGGCGGGACTCAACTTACCCCATAAAGACTTGCATGCCACTAAGGGCATCAAGCAAAAGTAAATGAAGGACAAGGACCGCGATGGAACCACGTAAACATACCCTTGAGAAACACATAAGGCTAGCATGTAAGTATACCTACTTGTCGTAGGTGACTAAAGGAAAAAAGTGTGCATAACAAAGGAGAACAAAAAGGCACACAAAAAGAAGGAAATGAAAGGTATGAAGACCTTTTGGTGGAGGTGGATGGACAAGAGTGGGCTTAGACCCACAAGCAACGAATGTGACCTCTATTTGCTCTTATGGTCCTATGCCCACATTCATGTCCTTTGGGTCTATGCCCAGTTTCATCTCTCATGGTACTGAAATGTATGAAGACCTTTTGGTGGAGGTGGATGGACAAGAGTGAGCATAAAGCCACGAGAGACGAATGTGGGTGCACTACCATGAGAGATGAAATTGAGCGTAGACCCAGAGGACACGAATGTGGTCATAGGACCATAAGAGCAAATAGAGGTGGGTACAGACCCACAAGAGGAAGAAAGCGAAATAAGAAGCTTACATTTTAATTACCTTGAGGTAACCAACCAGAAGGTTGGTTCTACCACTCCAGCCCTGATTGTAAGGAGCTTGCATTTTAATTACCTTGGGAGTCTGATGTTGGAGCATCGCAGGCCAATTGGCTATGTTGCATTAGACTAAAACATAGTCAAACACGAGAGAAATAAACCAACTCTAGCTATGCAAGTTAAATGGCAGAACATTTTTAAAGGTTGTTATACACTGCCTAGAAGGAAGATGATTGAGAGTTGCGCAAGGAGTTAGAGAATAAGAATGGGTTACAGGTTTTGATTAAGGCAAACAACACACAATTTGTAAACTGTATAAAGATGTACTAGGGATAGGAAGCAAGGTGTAGAAGTAAAGTCTTGTGCAACAACGCATGAAGGAAATGATGCCTACAAAGCAGAAATGAACATGGAACTAAAGAAGTTTAAAAGTTGCAAACAGAGATTTTTCAAACTATAGAACCAAGTAGTGCATCTAGAAGGCCATCTCAAATGGAGGAGAACACAAAAGCCACAGAAGGTAACCCTTCAAAGCCTCGCCCCCAAAGTAAAGAAGAGAGTCTTGCCATGAAAGGCGATGCACAGGAGGAGCCAACATGGGAGCAACACAATGGTAAGAAAAAACCCTTTGAGAAGATGAAAGAGCGGGAGATAATGCTGATCTAAGAAGGCATTGAGGTGAACGTTGCACAAAGAAGATGCAGAGGAAACAGAGGAAAAGAGAGTTATTTCACATAAACAACAATAGAGGAGCCAAGAAGAGAAGAAACCTGCTTGCAGCGGAGAGAAATGAGTTAAGGCAAGGTGGATATCATTCCACATGCACCAACGAGAGTGCATGAAGGTGTGCAAGGTGTAGGAGAAGTCTGCACAGAGACATGGTCACATAAGGATATTAAAGACAGCACATGTGTTCTTGTGCTCACAGTGGAGGATGCGCCAAATGAAGGGTTGTGAAACCTAGATCCCCATTAAGTCATGGATTGTACCACAACGATGACAGAGAGGGATGTTGGAGCAACTGTTGATATGCAACAATGCACAATGGATAGAAGACAACATTTAGCCCTAGAGCCAAAGGAGCCTGAGGAACTAGAGGCTCTAGGGGACCTTTGACCAAGACAAACTTCCCTGAAGGAAACACTATAGTAAGAAGTAAAAGGAGATGCTACTAAAGGAGAAGATTTGAATAGAGAACAATTGGGAGTTATTAAGTGTAGTTGAAATGAGAATGATGCACAGGGGTCCATAAGTGCCCAGAGGAAATAGAAGCACTGGAGCAAGCACCAGTTGAAGAAAACATGAGTGCTAATGCAAAGAACATTGCGCCTAGAATGGATGAAGGCAAAAGAGAAGCTGCATAGGAGAAATTTGAGCATCGCAGCCAAGCAGATGTGTCTCCTTTAAAAGGCATAGATATGGAGAGACGAAAGAATGCAAGTTTATTTGTGGGAGGCATTTACCTAAATCCTAATGGGATCAAGATAAAAAGGTAGTGTGCAACTGAATGTAAGTTGTCCAAAGACAACAGAGCATTACACCATGGAGAGATGCGAGAAGGGAAGGAGAAGTGGACATAAATCCACATAAGGCATTTGAAGATGCATGAGGAGAGGAGAAGACATACCCATTGAGAAACATGTGGAAGAATAGCACACAAGTACACCTACATGCCGCATGTGACATAAAGAAGAGAGTGTGCATAATAGAGGAAAAGTGAAAGGCACAGAGAAGTAAGGAAAGGAAAGGTATAAAGACCTTTTGGAGAAGATGGGTGAACAAGAATCACCGAAAACTAACAAGAGATGAAAGTGGATGAAAACCCATAGGAGATGGAGGTGGGCATAGGCCCACAAGAGTAAATAGAGGTGGGCACAAAACCACAAGAGGAAGAAAGGGAAGGAAGATGAAGCGTATTAGGGCTAGGCAGAGGAGGACAGTTTATGGCCCAAGGAGGGTCTAGAAAAGAAGGAAGCATCGAGTGAACCTACTCATGTGCCAAATCGGGTGGACAGAAATAACGCAGTCAAGGCAGTCTACCAAAAAGACAGTTTTACCACTCCAACACTATTTGTAAGCAGGAGCTCATATTTTAATTACCTAGGGAGTTTGATACAGGATGATCACAGGTGAATTTGCAATCTTGCATCAGACAAAAATAGAGTCAGTCAAGTGAGAAATAAACCAACTCTAATTTTGGCTATGCTAAACAACACACTTGCAAAGCTATGAAGCACATAAAGATGCACTAGAGACAAGAAGTAAGGTGCAGAAGTAAAGGCTCGCTCAATAGTGCATGAATCACTTAACAGTGCATGAAGGAACCAAGACTTTCAAAGTCTTAAGAACCGTGGCACAAAAGGAGTTGTTCACTGAAGGTGTGCTTCACAAGAACAAGGAAAGCTGCAACCACAACTAAGTTTGAACTTGAGTAATAGATGCACAAATAGTTGAGCTTATTAAGGGAGCACATTAGAGAAATGTACAGTCACAATCAAGGAGTGCTCAAATGCACCCAGAATGTAATCAGTTGACAAAAACTTGAAATTACCTAGTATGCGATGATGATGGCGCATGGAACAAAGGATATTTTGAGGTAAAGGGACGTGCAAAAAGCTAGGCGTAGGGCATTCGACATAAGCCCGAGGAAGTAGAAGATAGTTCAATAAGCAATTAGTTGTGAGGACCTATAGTTAGCTTTTCCTTAGGCTAGGTTAGTACTGCAAATGATGTGACAACAAAAGTGACTAACAAGATCTACTTGTCCAGCTCGATGTCCGTAAAAGGCTATGCCACTTCTACGGTAGGTTTGTAGACTTGCATAGAGCCACATTAAATGAAGTTGGCCAATTGTGTTGGAATTCAACAAAGCAACCAAAGCTCGGGAAACTACAAAAAATGGGTCTTGGTTCAGAATTTGTAACGCTCAGAAGCCAAGGAGACTTTATTAGAGTGATCCCATAAAGCGATAAAAAATGTTTGAGTCTATAAAAAGAGAAACGAAACTTCGTAGACAGGTGAGGGCTTGTAGTCACGAGCAAATGGTAGCCTAAGGACACCATAGTAGAGAGAAAGAGAGATACTTATATCTATGTCTGAGGACTAGACTAAGTAGAGCACATAGCTCAATATACAACTGTGAAGCTTATATTATCTTGTAACACTCGAATTTAAGGAATAAAATGATTTGTTAGCATGATCCACTACGTGGAATTTTGAAGGTTGTGTGGTTAATGTGTCCCTTCAGTGTGACCCCTCATCTCGGCCAACACTAATATGATATCAAATCAAGGTTGTGAACCTTGAGAGATGCAAGAAGAAAAGATAAACTTGCAAGCGAGATACAAACTAGCGAAAGGAAAGCTAGCTGATCATTGAACATGAGGCAACTAGTAGAGCATCGTTCACGACCATGTGGTAGATGTTTAGATAGTTAAAGTGTGAAACATAAGCAAAGAGAACACTTGGTAGAGACAAGCTAAGTAGGATCACAGAGGGAGAATTTGATAAAGGGGTTCCTTAGTGCGAAACACCTACGTACGATTACGACAGAGAGTGAAACAATAAGTAGTGTAAGAAGATACGAGGTTGTAATCAACCCACCAGAGTGTTGTTTGAGCACTGACAAATGATTGACCATGAGGCAATCATTGCACTAGAAAGGAGAGGTGAAGCATCGACAAATTGATAGAATTGAGGTAGTCGAGTGAAACACAGAGAGATCATTGAATGTGAGATAGTCCAGATGCATGAATTCGGAGAAACCACTAATATATTGCCAACCATGATGCAGTTCACATGCAAAGAAAAAGTGGGTTGACAATGAATCATGTGAAAGCAATGAAGATGCTGACAAATCATCAAACATGAGGGAGTCAGGGTGCGAGACCATCCTCCAATCAACGTATGGGTAGAAGGTGCCAGACAAGGTTGTTCTCCATCGATTGCAAATGGATAGAGAACAAAGAGCACTGAAGATGGCTCATTTAGATCCAAAACAAGACATGACCCAGAGTTGCAGAACTCGAGGAAAATGGAGATAGCCTCCATGTTGCAGATGCTATAGGGAAGGACGACACAGATAAAAAGAAAAAAGGTTGGGAGCAAGCATACCATAGTGAAGAAAGGACAAACCCATGGGAGGAAAGAGCCCATAGAGGTTATGACGTGAATCAAGAATTAGTCTGAATCTCAAATGCAAAGGTTCTCCAAAAAAGAAAGCCCTGAGGAAATGATGGAATGGATTGGATGTCGAGCGATATTTCATGTTAAAGGGTGAAAAGGACCCCATAAAGGTAGAGTATGTACGAAAAAGACTCTGTGATAGTGTAGCTGAAGGCTAGAGAGATCTCCATTAGAGAAGGAGATGGAAAGGCAAGAGTGTGCATATTTGGGATCAGATGGCTTCCAAACTACTGAACGAAGTACTACATTCAGAAGGCCATCTCAAATGTAGAAGACTCAAAGGCTGCAAAATGTAACCTATAAAGCCTCATGCCCAAAGGCAAGAAGAGAATGTTGCCATGAAGGGCAATGCATAGGAGTATCCAACATGGGAGTAACGCAGAGGTCAGAAGGAGCCCTTCATAGCAACATTAAAAAGATTAAAAAGTGGGAGCCAACACCAATCTTGAAAGGCATTGAGGAGAATGCTAGGTAAAAAAGTTGCGTAAGAAGCAAAGGCGAATAAGGTTGTTGTGCCAAAGCAACAACAAAGGAGCAAAGCCTAGAAGAAAATCGGTTGTAGCAGAGCACAACAAGTGAAGACAAGGTGTATCTCATTTATAATGTCCCCGATTTTCGGCAAATGACTTAATGACTTTTTACAAAGTTATTTTATAAAGTTACTTTATGAGAAAAATAGAAAAAATTATAAAAATGACTTTATGTTATAATTTTATGTTGGGGAAAACGTAAGAATGAGAAAATAAAAATAAATTAATTTCCCCCAAAATGGGATGCCACCCTTGGAGGTTCTAGAGTTTTCTAAAAATTAGAATTAATTGGATTTTGATGTCCAAACTTGTTATGAAGGTTTATAAAAGGTCACTCTACCACATCAAGGGTTCATTATGTGGTTTTATGATACTTGAAATTTCTCCATTGTTGGGTTGGTGTTTACTTGTTTAGCTATTTATGAGGATGAAAACCCTTGGAATTGTGGATTGGACAAAAACCCAATTCCACCATTAGAGAGAAATCCACTCAAGGTTTTTATTTGAGCTTATATTTAGATTTTGGAAAGTTTGCAGCCAAGGAGAAAGGGTTTAATTCACAGATCTGATTATTCTTTCATGGCAACTACGGTTTCATACCCTATTTTCTGAGTTTTTTGAAATTTCGAGCTTCATTTGATTTTTCTTGATTTTTTTCAAGGTGGGCGATCAACATTGAGGATATTGGGTATCCATTGCATATGGTTTCATAATTTTTGGAGGTGCCATTATTTAGTTATGCATTTTTGGCCATCTTGGACGCCTAGGGTTTGAGAGGAAAGTTGTAGTTTGGATCAGATTTGTGAAGATGATTTTTAGTCTATTTATGACAAGGGTTTGAGGAATATGTTGGTTTCATTTTTCTACATTTTCAGTCCAGTGGTTTGAGGACTCTTTCAAGACAATCAACCCATTTTTGGAGGCCATTGTGACATTCTGAACGCTGAATCTCCCTATCAGTTGTTGTAGACCTGATATCTTTCATAATTCAGTTATTTTCAACTTCATTTGATCATTCTACAGGCATATATTGTTTTCTTCATTTTCGGGTATGTGGTATTGGTCATTATGGTACATTTGTGATTAAAAATCATTTATAATATCACTTTTGTTGTAGAAATCAAAAGTGATTATAATCTGATTTATTTTCTATTTAGGAGAAATAAGGTTTCAAACTTGATCTTTCATTGTTATATGCATTCTATTTCTATTTAATATTGTGTGATCGTTTATTTTTCAAAAGCAAGGTATTAGAACCCAATAGTATTTCAAAATCAGAATTCAGTTCCATTTGATGCAAAGTGTTTGACGAAATGTTAAACAACTAAAGTTGGGAAAAATCAAAATTTTAGCATTTATCCTAAGTGGGATAATACAGTGGTATCAGAGCCTTATTCTTGCCAGTCTGAGGGGTTTAGATTGTGTCTATGCATCTACGGGAAGTTAGTCCACATAGATATTTTTTCAGAGGAAGACCAGGGCAACCTGAGCAAAACGCTGAAGCAGATCCCATTACAGGAATAGACATTGATAATGCCATGGGTGATAGGCATGATGGTAGCCGTAGTCCACATCAAGATATGATGGGCTAGAGATTATGAGGACTCTTGCCAATACTCAACAGTATATTGTCCAAAGTTTGGATCGATTGACAGGTTAACACTGGATAGACATGGCCGACATAGGAGAGACAGGGCACTTTCAGTTGTAGAGAGCCATAGCAGGACTGCGAGATCACATTTAGCTACAGCTAATGAGTTGGGGTCAGTTCAGAGTGAGAGGCATCGTACACACACCCATACTCACACTCATACCCGCACCACAGATAGGTCGATGATGCCTACATTTGTGCCTCGAGGGGAACCTAAGGTGGTTGTTGATCCCAATGTTACATTTCAGGATAATGTCATGGCAGCTAGTGATGAGTGGAGAGCATTACCTCAACATGTGAGAGATGTTTTTCCCCTTCCTCAATATTGTGCATGGTGAAGGGAGATCCTAAGGGCTCGAGTGGATAGGCGGCCACCTAGACAACAACAGAACAAGAAGCTTAAGCATGTTACCGGTAAGCTCACTCTTTCCACATTTGATGGCAATGGGAAGATTAGTGCTTGAGCTTGGATTCATAAGCTTGACACCTTGTCATTTAAGTCTATGCAGGAGGATGAAGCTATTCGATTTGCTACCTTGCAACTGGAAGGCGTAGCTTATGACTGGTGGCATCATGGTTTGGTTACCCAAAACCATGGACTTATACATTCTTACAAGGAGTTCAGTGAGCAGTTGATTGCCAAATTTGACCGTAAGGATGTTGAGTTATATTACAGAGATATTGCCTAGCTGCGTTAGAATGGACATGTTGAAACTTATATTAATGAGTTTCAACGGATTGCGGTGATGGTTCCTAAGATGCCAAAGAGATGGGTGGTGATGCTTTTTATAGAGGGATTACATGACAGATTACGAGGTCTTGTCAAGGTGCTTAAGGCTAGGACTCCTTATGATGCTATCCAATTGGCTCTAGATCCTGATACTCCACCTTCTACATATCAGCCACCTAAGAAAAATTTCAAAGATACTAAACCACATGATAAAAATGACAATCAGCCTAAGTTCACACTTCCTAAGGTGGACTAAGAGGCAAGGAATGAGTTAAGAAGGAAGAAAGTTTGATTTTATTGCAAAGGGCCATGGGAACTAGGACATAGATGCCTTAGGAAAGGCAAAGTTCATCTTATTGAGATCACTTCTGATTTGGAGGATGAGAGAATACATGATACTAGTTCAGAGGATAGTGATCATGAGGAGCAGCCACCACCATTGGAGCATGATGACTTAGCACAAGGTACAATTGCTTTCCTATCAAGTGTTCCTAAGTATTATCCTTTTAAGATAAGGGGAGTTTTGAAGGGACAAAGAGTATTATGTTTGGTGGATAGTGGTACAAGACACAATTTCATTGATGAGGGTTTTGTGGTCAAGAGAGGACTACAAGTAGAACCGTTTCCTGGATTCAGCATCATGTTGGCAGATGGGTTCAAGATGAGTTGCACACGTAAGATTTCATAGTTGAGTGTTCAATTGGATAACTATACATTTATTGATGATTACTATGTAGTTGGTATTGGAGAATCAGAAATTGTATTAGGGATCCAATGTTTAAAATCTCTTGGTAGGTACATTCAAGATTTTAACAAGATGGAGCTTGAGCTCACTTTGAAGGGTAAACAAGTGGTTTTGAAGGCCATAAACAATGGTACACCTAAGGACATGACAGCCAAGATGATGGATGTTAGAACCAGCCTTGAGACATGTGGTTTTCAGCTAGTCACACTATTGGGAGCAGCACTTGTTGAGGAACAACCTACCATTGAAAAAGATGCAAGAAAGATTAAGGAAGAGACAACAAGAAGGTATGAGGTAAGCTCTAATTTTCTGATTTATAACAGCAGTCATTTGCCTTCATACAATCATGAAATGGCAGCCCTTAAACATGAGGATGATAGTGGCAATAAATTTACTAATGTTGGCACTCAAGTTTTGGATGTTAAACATGAAGAATACATTGTGGATTCAAGCCACAAAGGGTCTGATTTTGTACATCATACCATGGAAGATGTTAAGAAGACACAAGATTCAACAGTTGGTTCAACGGCAAAGTTCATCGACTCGGTTCAACAGTCGGTTCAACGGCTTGGTTCAATATTTGGTTCAAAGGAACGGTTCAATGGGAAGGTTCAAGAGAGTCTCCCGAAGGACAAGTGCCCTTGCGGAGGGCAGGGAACACTTAAAAAGACCAAAAAGTGAACAAGGCCGAAAAAGTAAGTTTTCTTCGGAGATTTGTTTAAGGCAAAGGACGAGAATTTCTTCGGACAAAATGTCTGAAGGAATTCCTTCGGGCATTTTGTCTGAAGAAATTCTTCGGAAGCAAATCCCGCAAAATGAAAAAACAAGGCAAAGGCAAGAATAATTTCCTTCGGACTTTTCTCTGAAGGAATTCCTTCGGACAAAAAGTTCGAAGAAATTCGGGAAAAACCACGAGAAAAGACCCGAGGAAAAGCTCTGAAGGAAAGGAAGCGAGCGAGACAATTCTTGCGGACATTTTTGTCCACAGGAAAAATGGCTGAGACAAAAGCCCGACCGAAGAGAAAAGAGCCAAATAAGTAGCAGAAGACAGCCCTCGAGGGCCAAAGGAGACAGAAAAGACAAAGCCAGAAAAGAGACAAAAGAGCCAAATGCAGAAACGAACAAAACAGTCCAGGTGGCAAAGGGAAAGGAGTTACTCCAGCGGTTGGGACAGTGCCTGCCAAGTGGTCATCAAGGGGCGTGAATAGTGAATGGCGCGATCCTTTTTTTCCATTTTGCATTAATGAGCGGACAAACTGCGTGAATGCCTTCAAAGGAGCAGTCTTGTTTGTAGAGAAACAGCGCGGCCTATGTTTTTAAACACCTGAAGTTAGAATCGAAGCCGACACAGCATTATATTACAGCGACTTCCTCTTCTTGATGCTCTCAGCACATGTGGGCCACTTGTCAAAGGGCGCCAAAAGTCTTTTCCAAAAGAGGCACCTTTTTGTTCTCTCTTCTCTATATATATTGTAACTTCTCATTTTGAGAAGATCTCTCACATTGTAAGGTGAAGCCCTGCCATTTTTCACTTGGAATCAATAAAATACGCATTTTTTACCTCTATTATGGTTGCATATATCTCTGAGTGCGTCTGAGTGTTAGTCTTGTGTCCAGTGATTGCTTCCTAATGCTTTCATAGGGTTGACACCAACGTACCTGGTATATACAAAGTGCCATTTCTGCAGGTGATAAGAAGAGCTATTCTTGGAGCACAGAGGCAAAAGGAGATTACTAGACAGTGTGCTCTTCCTACAGCGCCTATGGTAACTCCTTTGTCTGTGTGCTTCCATTAAAGCCTCCCTGTCAAGCCCCTGCAGTTTGGCCCTCTTACTAGTTAGAGTGTATGTATGTGCCCTTATGGTTCAGAGTGTGAGTGTTAGTAGATTAAACTTGTTTGCTGCATCACCCTATTAGGTTAGGTTCTGTTGTTTTCAGCATCCTCCTCTCTTTTCAACCCCCCCAATATATATATATATATATATATATATATATATATATATATATATATATATATATATATATATATATATATATATTAGCGACTTACTGAAATAACTCAGATGCATCAAAGGGAGCTAGCCCTTATTTAGAGACACTCCCCCCAGTTTTGCCAGGCCCACAGGCAAGAGGGGAGTTTCCATTGTGATGTGTGGAAGGCAGGAGCTCAGCCTCCTATCAAGGGTGCAATCCACTGCGTCAACAGTTTTTGGCACGCCCGGTGGGACTCAGTTTTTACACTTAGTAAAGTTTTAGGCTTGATGCTGGTCCTATTACAGCGAAATCAACCATTTTCAGCATCTGGTGACTCCACTGGTAAGAGCTTCATTTTTTGATCAAAGACTAGTCTGACCTCCTATGCCTAAAATCACCACACGATCTGCTGCTAAGGGTGTCCCTTTCAAATTCATTGAATTGCCTTTGAACTCAGCAAAGCGACTGAGGTTTGAGAGGACCCATCCTTATTTAGCAAACCAATTTCTCAAACCTGCTATAAAGTACACCTACGCAAGAAGGCCGCGGTTACATCCTGTCATAGCTATGGCATTACCCTTTGTGACTTTTCGTGGTCAGAGTCCCTTGAATCTCCAGTGTTATGACCCAATTCCAGGAGCAATCCTTAAAAGTGTGCCTCCCTTTAATGGAGAGGGGCCCATTATAGCTATTGAACACATCAAAAATATTGCTAACCTCTGCAATATTCACAATGTCACTGAGGAGAATAGATTGAAGGCATTGTCTTTCAAGGGCAAAGTTCTGGACTGGTATGAGACTTTACCAATGAATTCAATCGATTCTTGGAATAAATTGGGCACCCTCTTGACGGACCGATTTGGGGAGAAGAGCGACCACCTCTCAGTTGCCGATCAGCTGACTACAGTGAAAAGAGCTCCACATGAATACATGCAAGATTTCAACACTCAGTTTCAGAAGACATGGGATAGGATCCCCATTCTGGTAAGGCCGACTCCTAGCTATGATTTTCTTTATTACTTAAGAGCGTTGAACAGTGATATCGTTGTTATGATACAGTCCATGGGAGGACATGTGCTGCCTGCCGCTTATGACAGCTATAGCGGCTGAGAATTGCCTAGTGCAGGCTGGGAAAATAGCTCCTAGACCTCATATGTCATTTTTTCCTGAAATGCTACCCCAATCCAGACTGCTGCTCTCACTTTAGCTCTTTTGCCCAACATAGAAAAGCCAGCTGCTACTCCATCCAATGACCTCCACAAAGTCAAAACCCTGTTACAAAGCGTAACAAATGAACTAGTGGCTATTAAAAGGTAGCAAGCTCAAAACAATCAACCAAATCAAGGATATCAGTAGTATGGTCAAGCAAATAGACCTCGGTTCCAAAATTACAATCAAGGGCAAGGTCAGTTTGCGCAGGCCAGACCTTTTCAAGGCTACAATCCAGGCGCCCCTTCATCATCCAAGGCTATGGTGCCCGCTCAAAACAATCTGGTACAAGAACAACCCAGTTGCTCGACCATGGGATACGGTCAAGAACAGGTTGATTATACAAATGAAATACTGGGTCACTATACAAATGTACAAGATAATTAGGCAGCCGCCCAATTTTCAGGTTTTGAGGCTTCAATGCAACCCAGCATGAGCAGCAGTCAGCCTCAGCCCGATTCTACTCTCATGAATCACCTAGAAGGTGAGTTCTATGCGGTCAATTACATCGGTACTACGGACAATCAGGGCGACTATGTTGCAGCCAACACAAGGTCCAAAAGGAGAGCAATGGAAGAAGCTCAGGCTACTGCCCAAATGTCAGCAATACCTTCTTCATCACATGTAAACCAAAAGGTCCCAAACTTCAGATTGCTGATTGTACCTTCAACGCCTCAACCTGTGCCTCAGGCCGTAAGTAATCCCAAAGAAAATATGAAAGAAGACAACCCTCGAGTCAATGTGGTAGACCAGATGAAGAAGCTGCACATGAACATCTCCTCGTGGGATTCATTGTCAATACCAGAGCAAAAGGACATGCTGCAAAAAGAATTGCATGAGCTAAATGAACAAGCTGTCTCAGCAAAAGCTGATAATGTTTTGATGATGAATGGACAGCCTTCCACCTCAAGCCAGGTCAAAAAAGAAGAAAAAGGTCCCCCTTTTTATTTTTCCTTGGTCATAGGAGATTTCTTGGTGCACAATTGCATCATTGACAGTGGAGCAAGCACCTCGGTAATGCCCAAATGCATAGCCGACAAGCTGGGGTTGAAATACGAAGAAATGACTAAGGGAGTCTTGCAGCTGGATGGAACACCATCAAAGATAGTTGGGGTGGTGAAAGGTTTGAGCTTGATGCTACATGCTTGCCCGACCTTCTCAGTTCCTCATGATGTGGTAGTGGCGGATGTCCCTCCTTACTTTGCTATCTGCTTATCTAGAGATTTTACATCCAAGATAGGCGGCTACCTAGCAACGAACTGGTCTTATCTGGTTTTTAGAACCAAGTATGGGACTAAAGTTAAGATTGAATCCAAGCCACTCCACAGAGATCATCTGGAACCACACTCGCTCAAGGCGGCAAATGTCAGCGACGCCATTATTGACCAAGAAGAGTTCCAAGTAGATCAATCTCCATCCTCTGCCCTTGAAGGAGTTGCAAACTTGCTCTTAGACGAATGAGGAAGTGACAACTTCGAGCATGATCCTTACAAATTCATAGAGGAGGCAGGCCTTGAAATTTATTGCATGCATGAAGAGGTTACTTTTGTACCAAATCTGATAAAAGCGAGCCAAGAAGGCTCAGGGCTATGGCAGCTGTTCTTTGATGGTTCAAGAAATAAGTTGGGAGCTGGTGGTGGAGCGGTGCTAGTTTCTCCTTCAAAGGAAAATATTTTTTGGCTTTCCGGTTCCAATTTTCTTGCACAAGCAATGTTGCGGAGTATGAATCCCTCATCCATGGTTTGGAGTGGGCGAGGAAAAGAAGAATCAAAGCGCTGCAAGTTTTTGGTGACAGTGAGCTGATTGTCAATCAGATAAGAGGCTAAAATTTGACTAAGAATTCTTTACTGAAGTCCTACAAACATAGGGTGTGGGACTTAGTGGAAATTTTTTTTGCTTTCAATATTACCTCCATTCTTAGAGAGCAGAACAAGCAAGCAGATAGGCTGGCAGCAGTTGGTGCCCAGTTTGATATCCCTAGGAAAATAGGCCGAGACCACAGCTCACGCCACTTGAAGGTAGTAATCTGGCCCTCTGTACCTGACAACATCACCAACTGGCAAGTCTTTGACAGCGACCAGCAAATAGCACTCTTCTTGCAAGAAGACGCTGAGTTTGTTGCAAAAAACTAGGTTAAGCTACAACAGCAATATGGCAGCCAAATTGTTCAGCTGAAGAACAATAAACTCCCCAAAGGTTTGGTCACTCTAGAGAGTATCTTCAATGGAGATGACTAGTTGAAAAGCGACAAGGCATGCATTGCAACGAAGGAGGAACACCATGAGAAGGTTGAAATATTCAAAGATAAGCTACTTGCACTTGAAAAAGTGTGCACGGACCGTGAAAGACAGGGCTTCATCTTGTTGTGCCAAGAATTTTTTGATGTCTTCGCTTGGGAATATAGCGATTTGAAGGGTTTCGACCTAAGTTTGGCCCAACATACCATTGTGCTGGAAGAAGGCGCAAGGCCGATCAAGCAGAAGCAAAGCCCTGTCAACCCAATGATTGAGCCTCTCATGCAGAAAGAACTCACCAAGTTGATTGAGTCCAAGATAATATTTTCAATCAAACACTCCTCTTAGCTGGCAAATCTTGTTCCTGTCCTAAAAAATAATGGGGAGATCAGACTATACGTTGATTTCAGAGACCTTAATAGAGTCTCTTTGAAGGACCATTATCCTCTCCCGAGCATGGAGCAGATCCTTCAAATGGTGATAGGCAGCGAGTGTTTCTCCTTCCTGGATGGGTATTCAGGATATAATCAGATTTTGGTGCAAGACTGTGACCAACACAGGACAACCTTCACTACCAAATGGGGGACGTTTGCTTACAGGAAAATGCCATTCGAATTGTCTAATGCTGGTGCCACCTTCCAACGAGCCATGGACATGGCCTTTCGAGGCCTGATAAATAACACTATGCTGGTGTATCTTGATGATGTGACAATTTTCTCCAAGGAGGCGAGCCAACACATGAAACACCTCAAACAAATCTTTGAGAGGTATAGAGAGTTCGGTATCTCTCTCAACCCAAGGAAATGCGTGTTCGCTGTCCACGAGGGAAAACTATTTGGCCACATTGTTTCCAAATAAGGCTTAACTATTGATCTAGAGAGAGTTCGCTCCATCCTGGAGCTGTCCTTGCCTAAGCACAAGAAAAGCCTGCAAAGCTTCTTCAGCAAAATAAATTTCATTTGGAGATTTATCCCGAATTTTGCGGAGGTATTCAAGTCGTTGACCTCTATGTTGAGGAAGGGTGAGGAGTTCACGTGGACAGCACAAAAAAAAGACAGTTTTGAAGAGATCAAGCAGGCCATAGCCCGGGCTCCTATTTTGATCAGCCCTGACTTCACCAAAGATTTCAACCTCTACACCTTCGGCAATGAAGAGGTAATCTCCACCATGCTTACCCAAGCAAATGGTGATAACTTTGAGCAACCACTTGCATTTTTTACCCAAGGCCTAGAGCGTTTTGAGGTCAGCTACATATATGTGGAGAAGCAAGTCCTTGCGGTCATACAGAGTCTGAAGAAATTCAGGCATATGTTGTCTAATAGCAGAATTCACCTCATGGTTCCACATCCCGGCATCAAGGATTTCTTGATCAACCGAGACTTGAATGAAAAGAGAGCGAGGTGGATCACTAAGGTGATGGAGTATGACGTGGATATCAAGATCACCAAGCTGGTAAGAGGGAGAGACTTGTGTGAACACCTTGCTGTAGACTTTAAGCAACAAAAAGAAGACAGTCTACTAATTCATGATGTAGCTATAGCAGAAGAACCAGTCGTCATGAAGGATTGGACATCAGACTTGAGGCATTTTCTTCTCATTGGTGAGTGCCCACAGGGCCTTGATAGGACCAAAAGGAGATATTTCAGACTCTAGTGTCTCCCTTATGTCCTGATTGATGGAGTACTGTTCAGAAGGGATCTTTCAGGAGTCCTTTTAAGATGCATAGACCCAGGTCAAGCCGACAGGGTGCTGTCTGAGTTCCATGACGGGCCAGCTGGTGGTCACTTTGCTCTTAGGCCTACAGTTACAAGAATAATGAGAGCTGGTTACTTCTGGCCTACTCTATTCAGGGACACCCATGCCTATGTACGAAAGTGCCAGAAATGTGCACTTTTTGATGGAAAACAACAGCTGGTTGCCATGCCTTTACAACCTATTCAGGTGGAGCAACCATTCATGCAATGGGGCCTTGACTTTATAGGAACGATTAACCCTCCCTCCAGTGTTGGACACAAGTGGGTCCTGACCGCCACAAATTATTTCACAAGATGGGTAGAGGCTGTCGCTCTGAAGGAAGCCAATGAAAGTGCAGTCCTAAATTTTTATGAAGACCTGGTGGCAAGGTTCGGGGTTCCTGCAACCATAATCTCAGATAACGCTTTAGCTTTTATGGGAACTAAAACAAGTGAATGGGCGCTGAGATATGGTATCTATCTTAGCACTTCGTCCAATTACTACCCACAGGGGAATGGGCTGGCTGAGTCCACCAACAAGAATCTAATCAGGATCATCAAGAGAACAATGGAGAAGAATCAGAGGACTTGGCATGCCAAGTTGAAAACAGCCTTGTGGGCAGATAGGGTCACTCCAAAGAGGGCAATTGGCAACTCGCCCTACACGCTCGCATATGGAAGGGAAGGTAGGCTTCCCCTTTCACTTGAATTGCTAGCCTTGGACCTCGCTCACCAGCTGCAGTTAGAAGAAGGCAACATCATGGAGGTTAGGCTATGCAAGATGATGGAGCTCCAAGAGACAAGAGACCAGGCTATGGCTTCTATGACCAGTCGCCAACGACAGACGAAGAGACACTTCGACAAGAAATCTTCATCAAAAGGTTTCTCTGAAAGAGACATCATCTTGAAATGGGATGAGGACCGAGCTAAGCCTGGAAAGCACGCGAAGTTCGACACCCTATGGAGTGGTCCATATGTCATCACTCAGTGCAAGCAGCATAATGCATTCTAACTCTCCAGGTTGGATAGTGAAGAACTGTATATCTTAGTTAATGGGATACATCTTAAGCATTATCATTGAGCCCTTCTCCCATCATGTATATATTTTCTTTGCTTTTTCCTTGTTTTCCCTAAGTACTTTTGCACATGTTAGTAGTTTCCTTAGTTTTGTCTGTTTTCATTTTCTTTTGGGGTAAACCTTCATGATTGATTCTTGGATATTTCAAGGCTGTTGCTAACTTTTTCAAGTTACATTCTGACTCCATGCCCAATGGACTTTAAGGCAACTGGTTTCTAAGCATAGCAGGCATGCTTCCCTTGGGAGTCGCCAATTTGTTGACCATTTTTGGTCCAACAGGCCAAAATCGGTCTCCTTCCTTCCCTGCTGTTCTGAGCCAGTTCATTTTTTATTTTGCACAAGTCTTAATTTCTACGGACTCTACAGGCCTATTTCTACGGACTCTGCAGGAAATTTCTACGGACTCTGCAGGTCTATTTCTACAGACTCTGCAGGCTGTTTCTATGGACTCTGAAAGCCTATTTCTACAGACTCTGCAGGCTTATTTTTACAGACTCTGCAGGCTGTTTCTACGAACTCTGCAGGCAAGTCTTTCAGACAGATGAAGAACCAGTTCAAAGAATGCAAGGTTTTACAAAGCTTCTTCGGACTCTTGTCAGAAGAAATTCACAAGGAAAGAGAGCTAAAATGGTTCAAGACACTTTTCCTTAAGGTTGGAAGAGTGGTTCAACGTCGGGGTTCAACGACATGATCTTTCCAAGAGTTAGCATCTTTGAACCGTTGAACCATTGAACTGGTTCAACGGCTTGGTTCAACGTTTTGGTTCATCGCTTTGTGGTTCATCGCTTTGGTTCAAAGGTTAAGTTCGTCGCTTTGGTTCAACGCTTTGGTTCAAAGGTTAAGTTCGTCGCTTTGGTTCAACGACAAAGTTCATCGGCTTGGTTCAATGTTTGGTTTAAAGGAACGGTTCAATGGGAAGGTTCAAGAGAGTCTCCTGAAGGACAAGGGCCCTTGCAGAGGGCAGGGAACACTTAAAAAGACCAAAAAGTGAACAAGGCCGAAAAGGTAAGTTTTCTTCGGAGATTTGTTTAAGGCAAAAGATGAGAATTTCTTCGGACAAAATGTCCGAAGAAATTCTTTGGAAGCAAATCCTGCGAAATGAAAAGACAAGGCAAAGGCAAGAATGATTTCCTTCGGACAAAAAGTCCGAAGAAATTCGGGAAAATCCATGGGAAAAGACCCGAGGAAAAGCTCCGAAGGAAAGGAAGCGAGCGAGACAATTCTTGCGGACATTTTTGTCTGCGGAAAAAATGGCTGAGACAAAAGCCCGACTGAAGAGAAAAGAGCCAAAGAAGTAGCAGAAGACAACCCTTGAGGGCCAAAGGAGACAGAAAAGACAGCCGGAAAAGAGACAAAAGAGCCAAATGCAGAAACGGACAAAACAGTCCAGGGGGCAAAGGGGAAGGAGTTACTCCAGTGGTTGGGACAGTGCCTGCCAAGTGGTCATCAAGGGGCATGAATAGTGAATGACGCGATCCTTTTTTCTCCATTTGGCATTAATGAGCAGACATACCGCGTGAATACCTTCAAAGGAGCGGTCTTGTTTGTAGAGAAACGGTGCGGCCTATGTTTTTAAACGCCTGAAGTCAGAATTGAAGCCGACACAACATTATATTACAGCGATTTCCTCTTCTCGATGCTCTCAGCACACGTGGGCCACTTGTCAAAGGGCGCCAAAAGTCTTTTCCAAAAGAGGCACATTTTTGTTCTCTCTTCTCTATATATATTGTAACTTCTCATTTTGAGATCTCTCACATTGTAAGGCAAAGCCCTGCCATTTTTCACCTGGAATCAATAAAATACGCATTTTTTACCTCTATTCTGGTTGCATATATCTCTAAATGCGTCTGAGTGTTAGTCTTTTGTCCAATCATTGCTTCTTAATGCTTCCACAGGGTTAACACCAACGTACTTGGTATATACAAAGCGCCATTTCTGCATGTGATAAGAAGAGATGTTCTTGGAGCGCAGAGGCAGAAAGAGATTACTAGACAGTGTGCTCTTCTTACAACGTCTATGGTAACCCCTTTGTCTGTGTGCTTCCATTAAAGCCTCCCTATCAAGCCCCTACAGATTGGCCCTCTTACCAGTTAGAGTGTATGTATGCACCCTTATGGTTCAGAGTGTAAGTGTGAGTAGATTAAACTTGTTTGGTGCATCACCCTATTAGGCTAGGTTATGTTGTTTTTAGCATCCTCCTCTCTTTTCAACCCCCCCCAATATATATATATATATATATATATATATATATATATATATATATATATATACGTATTAGCGACTTACTGGAATAACTCAGATGCATCAAAGGGAGCTAGCCCATATCTAAAGACACTCCCCCCAGTTTTGCCAGGCCCACAGGCAAGAGGGGAGTTTCCATTGTGACGTGTGGAAGGCAAGAGCTCAGCCTCCTGTCAAGGGTGTAATCCACTGTGTCAACACCTCTCTTGGCTAGACCAGACTCTGCCATTGGTGAGTTGTGTAACCTTTTCAATCAATAAGATTGTACTTTCAGATTTCAAGTGTTGGCATAGTGTATATTCATTCAGCAATTTGCATAAGTGGTAGATTTTTCTCCCTTCCCAAATTTTGATTCATACCTAGTTGCTAGATTATCCTTATGCAGGTCATGTTAAGTGTTCTTTATGTTTTTTGTTGAAGCTGTAAGTGGATGTTAGGTGGCTGCAAAGTGTCTTGTATCAGACCTCTCTCCATCGTTTTTCCTCATGTTTTGGTCATTGGATCGAACCTTCTCACGAAATATTTATGCATAAGTGATTGATTGAAATCAATGGTCTTCCTTTTCCCTTGTTTGTTCAGTGTTCAAGGTTCCAAGTTGAGATGATCAATCTTCTGGTGTATCACCTTTATTAGGTAGGATTTCCCCTTAAAGTTCCTTCTCCCTTTTCCATGGTAGTCCACAACATAGAGTAGAGATCCTCATTAATACATCTTACAGGAACTAGCCTTCTCTGGAGGTTCTTCTCACCGTTGAGGCACCCACCCTCATGAGAAGATCCCATTGTTTCAGTCGGATAGAGGACTGGTCATTTCATTCATGTCTTCAATTCAGGGTGCAACTCCAGGTTGACAACAGTTCCCTGCAAATCTTTTAACACAATAGTACCCTGTTGTGAAACCTCATGTATAACATAAGGTCCTTTCTATTTAATGTGCATTTTTCCTAGGAATGCTCTAAATATGCTATCATATAGCAATACTTCTTGCTCTACATAATATTATTTAGATCGAAAGTTACGATCATGCCATGTCTTTTGACTTAACTTGTGTATACGGTATGTTCATAATGCCCTATGTCAACTTTCCTCCATCTTACTCAAGTCCAACAACCTTTGTTTCAGATAGACAGGATCATCCAACCTCATAATCATTGCAATGTGCAAGTTCATAACTATATATTTCATAGGCATTACTGTTTTCAAACCATAAACAAGTTGAAAGGGAGTGAAATCAATTGCGCACTTGTAATTTGTTTTGTATGCCCAAAGAACTACAATAATGTGATCCTCCCAGTCGTCCCTTTACACATTACATGTCTTTGTTAGCATTTTCCCCAATACCTCATTTGACGCTTCAGCCTGTGCATTTGCTTGAAGATGATATGTTGTGCTTTTGTGGTGCGATATCATAAACTCTTCAGTGAGATTCTTGATGGTGTTATTGAGGAAATGTGTTTCTCTGTCACTGACAAGTTTAATGGGACATCTAAACTTGGTAGCATCCTTTGCACTGCAACCTTGGGTCACAGTTGCTTCCACCCATTTGGTGAAGTAATTGATTACAATAATAATATGTTGTGCATGACTTTGCTTGCTAGGAGGAGCTATAGGGCCAATAAAGCTAATTCACCATTGTTCAAATTGTTGTTCCCTGAGCATTGGGACCAATGGCATCTCATCACGTTGATTTGGTTTGCCCATTTCGTTGGCATACATCGTAATGCTTGGCTACTCTGTGCGCATCCTAAAAAAATGTAGGCCACCAAAGACCACTTTGTAAGATTTTCCTTTCAGTGGCTTCACCTACAAAGTGACCTCCTACAATTCCTTAATGAGCTTCCTGAAAAAGGTGTGGTCATTTATGCTCTAGTGCTACTCTACATAGCACATCATCTCTGCCCAGCTTGTACAAAATGCCATTGATGAGACTATATGGTATAGCCTAGGTGACTATTTTCTTTTTGTCTTTTTTTCAAATAATGTGCAACGAAAGTTCCTTGCTCCAAAAAGTTAGCAATATCCTCCATATTGTCTAGAATTGCAGCAGTCCTGAATAAGTGCACATTTGGGGAGTCATCTTCCAGTCCTTCTGGTTCCTCCCCATTGTGTAGCCTACTCAGATGATCTGGCCCAACATTTTCTTGGGTTGGCTTGACATTGATGTCAAATTGAAATTCCTTACTTAACATAAGCCACCTAGATCCACGTCCTCCCAACATTGGCTTGTTAACTAGGTAGTACAGCGCTTGGTGATCCATAAAGATCTAGAATGGTGTAGCCAACAAGTAATGCCGATACTTTTACAGTGAAAACACCATAGCTAATCCCTCTCTCTAGGTAGTTGTAGAGTTCTTTTCTGGAGCTGATAGTTTCTTGCTGCCAAAATGTATGAGATGGTTCAACCCACCTTCCCATGGCTATGCCAAAACAGCTCCTACTATAGTACCATAAGCATCCACTTGTACATGGAATGGCTTCTTTCAATCAGGAAAAACTAGAATAGGTGTTGTTATCAGTGTTTGTTTCAGCTCGATGAATGTTACTTGGCATTGTGTTGTCCTTTCAAAGAGTGTATCTTTGTGCAATAGTTTCTCCATTGGCACTGATATAGCTGCATATCCTTTAATAAATTTTCTCTAATATCCCATATGACCAAGAAATGTGCACACTTTTGTAGAGTTGGTTAGAAGTGACTTTGCTATTATTACAATAATCCTAGCTAGATCAACCAAAATACCATCGCTACATACTATATAGGCCAATAAAACACTAAAAGGTGTAAAGAATAGGCACTTCTTTAGATTCAAAGCAATGCACAAAGCGCAACACCGTTCTAGCATTATTCGTAGTTTTGACAAATGTTCCTTAAACAGAGAGAAAACAGCCCAATTGTCCAAATAAACTTCCAAAATTCACAGATGAAGTCTTTGAATGCATTTACTACAGCCCTAGAAAATACTGTGGGTGCAATTTTTAAGCCAAAAGGCATTACCTTGTATGTGAGTGATCCTCATACAATTGCAAAAGTAATCTAGTCTTGGCTTGGTCCTCCTTTGCGATGGGAATCTGATGGTATCCACTGAAGCCATCTGTGAATGAATACACTTCATGCCCTATGATGAACTCAAAGACTTCATCGGTGAATGGTATTAGGAATGGATCATTGACGCAAGCATCATTGAGTGCATGGTAGTCCCCACACACTCAAATCTCCCCTATTTTCTTTCACTGCACAGTGATAGGGCTCACCCATTCTGCTTTTTCAACTTGATAAATGATTCCAACTTGCATGCAATCCAGTTTAGCCTTTACTTTGATCTTCATTATGGGATTGAGCCTCTAGGAACATTTTTTAATAGGCCATGTGAACTCTTACAATTCTATATGCATCTCTCTCAAAGACGGATCTACATCTTTCACTTCTGAGAATTTGGTTGGGAACACATCTTGATAATCCCTTAGCAGCTGCAAGGCCTCAAAAATTTGTTTTTGACCCCAATAATCTCTCACAGTCGCAAGCTTAGGAGCCAACTGTGTTCCAATGTTCTTTTCAATCTTTCTCAAGGGCTCTTGGTATACTTTGCTTGATCCACTAGGCAAAGTATCTTGTAGAATGTGCTTGCCTTCTCGCTACAGGATGTTTATGTTGTACAGTCTTTCTTCTTCAACTTGCTCTACGTTTTGAACTGGTTTTGGTTCAACTTTTCGTTCCAGTTCAAAGACTCCTTCTAGGTCGAGATATCCATCACTATCACTGGACTCTGTCAATTGCTATGTTATTCTATTGCATGGCTTAACAAAAGCTTGTTCTTGTTGACTAGCCTTATAATTGTGAAGTGCCACATTCAAATCTTTTGTAGCTTCATGTTGTGATGATAATTCAACTGTAGTGGTTAAGTCTTCAGGTCATCCATGACATAGAAATATTTTGATCTTCTGTAAGGCATTATGCACCATTGTATTATAATCTTCGAACACAAAAATCGGAATAAAATCTTGCTTCACTTGTGCCCGATACTTGGTCTATCTTCTATGCTCTTGGTGCATATACTAAGCCATTTGTAGATGTGCTATGACTGAAAATGTGCATCCAATATCTTGGCTCTACTCCTTGTACAGTCCATATATCCACACACTAATGAATGTGTAACTCGCGACATTGACCTTCTTGAAAGAAAGACCATTTTAACTTCACAGTAGCTGGTAACTAGAGTCTCGCACGCAAAAATTCACATACTTCTTCCCAATGATTTTTTGGGTTTTTGTGCACTGCCCACCGAGTTGTAGCAATCCCTTTCAGCACATAACCAAGTGCACTGACTCGTTGCTCCACCTTCAACACATGGTGTTCAAGCCTCAATATGAAAGGATTAAGATCCTCTCTTGTAAAGTATTGAGATATCTAACATTTAGTAGTGAACACCATGCACAGAGACCGTATCTCATGATCTCTCCGAGCCTAGTTCAACATATGCGTATCTGAGTCACCACTTATGGATGATGTCATTTCCTAAGGTAGAACACCTTCTAGAGTAGGCTCTGTTTAATCCATCATTGTTACACCTGTATTATACAAAAAATATGCTTCAAATTTCATGGGAGAGCGTACTGATGGAGAAACACATTCTTTTATCTAAACCTGCCTAACTAGAGACTTTATGATAACAGGCTTGTACATTGGTCGCTCTTTCTGCTCCATAATGTGTGGTTGTCCAACTTGATACTCTATAGATCGCAAAGCAGTTTGCCTTTCATCTCCACTAACCTTAAGCCAACTATTATCCCCATAGGTATAAGGAGACTTCGGTGCTTTTGGGATGATATACGGCTTTTGCTCAGATTTATTAAGGGGTATAACTACTATCTTATCCCCTTGATGTGCCTCTAGCTGATTGTGCATAGTGTTAATGGTCATTTGGCCATCATAGGCCCATTTATTACCGATTAAGGTAGGATAATGGGTCTCTGTTATCTTCATATCAATGACCTCGAAATCTCTACGCAAACTGAGCTTGGCTACTTTGATCTCAACATTCCTTCCAATGGGTTCTACCCTACCATAATCTGCCAAATTAAGAGTAATGGGACTAGAGCTTAATACTGGTCAACCAATGGGTTCCCAAGTTGATCACAGAATCATATTGACCGTGCTACCAAAGTCAAACACTACATTTAGAATCTCATATCCGGCCAATTCAATGTTCATATGAGAATCAACATCTCAAGGTTTTTTGGTCTTAACATACCATACTACTTTGTTAGTATGTTGTTGACCTCATTGTCCGTACTCCAGAAGATTATGCAGGAGATTAGTGATGTTGTATGAAATATCTTCACTATGCAAGGTGTTGAGTAACTTCATCAAATCTATCAAGGCAATCACCACACCATCTTTTCTCATGATTCTTACAATTTACTCATACATTTGATCATCAATGGCTGCATTATTGCCTTCAAAAGTTGGTGGTTGTTGGATTTCTTTTAGGACCTGCAGAACTTGGTATATCAAATTATTTTCAGTAGCAAGATCGGGATATTTGTCACGTTGTACCTTTCTAATCCCTTGATCTAGTGGTATTTCTAATGGTGGTAACCCTCGTTCTGCTCTATGATGCCTAGTGACTGCTTGTACAAAGGCATTCTCTTTTGGTTGCGCATTAACCATGTTTACATTGTGCACTAGCTTCTCTTTCCTTTGTTGCTCAAGCACCAAACAATCTTTTGTTTGGTGTTGACCTTCAACTCTGTAGTATATGCAGTAGATTTGTCTCTACGGATAAGTAGGGCAATTTCTCGCATAATGGTTGTATGCTCCACATAGATAACATTGCATAGGTAGTCAGGTTTGGCAATTTTCATTATTACGACCTCCTTGATATCCCCCATGATATCTTTCTTTGTAACTTCCCCTATATCCAACGTTGTTTTGTCGGTATCCCCAACCTTGTGTCTGTTGCCCACCATACCCTCCTTGTTGGCTTTATTGCACATCATACCCCCCATATTGGTGATGAGCTAGAAGTCAAAACGAGACATGACCAAAGTTGTAGAACTTGAGAAAAAAGGAGATAGCCTCCATGTTATAAACATTGTAAGAAAACAAGACACGAACAGAAAGAAAAATGGTTAGGAGGAAGCATACCATAGAGGAGGAGGGAGAGACCCACGGGAGGAAAGTGTCTGCAGAGGTTCTGATGCAAATTGAGAATCAGCCCGAAGTTGAAGTGCAAAGGTTCTCCAAAAAAGAAGGCCATGAGGAAATGATGGAGTGGATTGGATGTCTAGCACTATTTCACATTGAAAGCTGTAAAGGACTCCATAAAGGTAAACTATGCACATAAAATGCTCTGTGATAGTGTAGCAGATGGCTAGAGAGATCTCCATTAGAGAAGACGATGGAAAGGTAAGAAAAGGGTTCACAATTGGGAACAGATGGCTTCCCAACTACTGAACCAAGTACTACATTCAACAAGCTATCTCAAATGGAGAAGACTCGAAAGCCACAAAAAGTAACCTGCAAAGCCTCGTCACCAAAGTGAGGAAGAGAATGTTGCCATGAATGGCGACACACAAGAGGAGCCAACATGGGAGCAATGCGAAGGTCAGAAGGAGCCCTTCATGGCAACGTTAAAGAGATTAAAAAGTGGAAGCCAACAATGATCTTGAAAGGCATTGAGCGAAATGTTGGGTAAATAAGTTGCATAAGAAGCAAAGGCAATGAAGGTTGTGCCAAAGCAACAATAGAGGAACGAAGCCAAGAAGAAGCTCAGTTGCAAAAGAGTGAAACAGGTGAAGGCAAGGTGGATATCATTCCACAAGAGCCAGCGAGAGCGCAATGTACGCAAGCTATAGGATCAGCCTACATAGAAACAAGGGCGCATAAGAACAACCCTCAAGAGAGCACAAGTGTTATTGCACTAGGAGTGGAGGATGCACCGAAGGGTTGAGAACCCTAGATCCCTATAAAGTAAAGGATTATTGCACAACAACATCAATATAGATAGATGTTGCAACAATTTTCCATATGCAACAATGTGTGATGGATAAAAGATAACCTTTATCCCTGGATGCAAAGGAAAATGAGCCTAAGGAGAGGCTCTAGAGGACCTTCAACAAGGAGAAACTTCCCTGAAGGAAGCATTGAAAGAAGAAACAACAGGAGATGTAGAAGGAGAAGAAGAGTTGCTTAGAGAACAACTAGGAGTTGTTTAATGAAGCAAAAATGAGAGTGAGGCACATGGGTCCAAACGTGTACCAAAAAAAATAGAGGCATTGGTGCGAGCACTAGCTGAAGAGAGCTTGAGCGCCAATGGAAACAACATTATGCCAAGGGATGAGGAAGGTGAAAGAGAAGCTACACAGGTAAAATTCAAGCACAACAGCCAAACAAAAGAGATGTGTCCTTCGTATGCCACAGACATAGACAGGAAAAAGAGCACAAGTCTATTTGTGGTAGGCATTTGCTTAAAGTATTATGGAAGAGAAAGAGGTAGTGACTTGCAGCACAACCTAAGGTATCCCAAAGACAACATGGCATTGCACCATGGAGAGACACACAAAGGAAAGAAGAAGTGGGCATAACTACACAAAAGGCATTCAAAGATGCATGAGAAGAGGAGAAGAGTTGACCTACAGCTAACAAAAATGCAACATTGTTTGCACACAACATGGATGAGCTATCGGAAGGCGTTAGCCAAAATCAGCCTAAAGCCAATCAAGGGAGTGCAATTTTCATTGCGGGGAAGGAAAATGAGTCATAACTTCTAGTGTTGTGGTATGCTATAGTGTAGACCTATAAATTACCACTTGGCATGCCATGAAGTAACAAGAGGCTATCAGTTGAGTTTAGTTGGACATATGCAACACTAGGGACCAACGCACTATGCTTCATAATTTTATGATAGCGAGGAGTACCAAGAATAGGTGCATGTGTCACAAGAGGCCACAAAGTTGATAAGCTCAAAGTCCTTGTGAGGAGTGCACAAACCTATAGGATGAGCATGGATCAATAAACTATCCATCTTCAATTATTATTAGATTCATTTTGGAAGGATTCCCCTGACCCTGCCAATTATTAATATATGTAGTCTTTGTTCGTCTGTCGTAAACTCGAAGAGAGGAAAGAGTTCCATGAGAACTATATTAGCTTTGGTTGATGCAGGCAGAATCCTCTACATGTTGATTATTACAAATTCTTCACTCCTCCTAGAGAGAAGTAATTAGGAAATAAGCTTTCACAACCCTTTATTTGTTTGCCTCTTTGCAATTATAAAGTGGGTAGTAATTTTTACAGCTTTCACAACTAGGCGCGGGATTCTACAAGGCAATATGAATGTAAGATAACATGCAAATTATACCTGAGTGCTATCTAATGGATTTTCTTGATTTAAAAACCCTTAATATCTAGAAAATTGTGTGAGATGAAGAGAATTAATGTTCAGATATTTGAGGGCCAAATAAAATCGTCCAAACTTGAATTAGGAAATAGGAAATAATCTTGGAGATGGCATGGCTTCGAGAGGTGCAATCAAATAAGGGATTGTGGAAGTGGTAATAGCTATGGTTTGGTTTGGGACCCAAGTTGGGGCATGGGAATCAGGGTCTTTAACAAAATTTCAAAAAAAATCATCAATAATTTCATTGATGCCTCAAAATCGCTGTCAAATTCATGATGGTACGTGGTTTCAAGGTTGTGAATCCACAAAATTCTGTTTAATACACAAATGTAGACCTAACAATGTTTTCTTTCCAAAAATTTGTTACCAATGCAGTCTTTTTTGAGTCGATGGATGGTCAAATATCGCCTAGTGGTATTGGCTAAGGGTTTGTCTTTCTGCATGAAGGGCACACTTCCCCAGCTGTCCATTTTGATGTCGTTGTGGTTGGTAAACAAGTTGATACATGGCCAAAGTGAGCACCACACATCAAACAAAAGAGCTCAGAAATTAAAAAATGATTTTTTTTTACAAACATAACACCTAGGCAAGGGGGTGGGAGCGGGGTGTTCGACGAGAAGAGGTAATACCTAGAGAAGAAAAAGATGCACAAGGTAGAAAGGGGGTTAACATAAGAGGCAACTGCCAAATCTAGAGACAGAGAATCATCAACGAGAATTTTTATCAAATAAGACCAATTTATACAAGAATAGAGATGACAAAAAGGAGAGGGGGTGGGGGAGGGGTTTAAATGAAAAGGAACAGACAAAACTAATAATAAGAGGGAGAGGAACATTCATGCCCCCCATAAACATATCTAACAAGATGGAGATGAACATTCATGTCCTCCATAACAAAACCCTAGATAACATCAAATGAGGAAAAAGATGTGATAGGCCCCAAGTAATACAAAAAAATTGAAAAAAAGGAGTGAGAATCCATACAAGACTATAAAGAGAAGAATCTATGAGGCTCAACGATGGCTAAAAGAATGCAATCATTTTAAAATTTGAACTAAAGCCATTATTAATTATTAGATTGCTTAACAATGAGGGCAACATCTAAGCTCGCCAATCTTCAAATTTGAATAGGAATTTGGTCCATTCTCTAAAATATAGTAAGCTACCCTAACTTATTCTAATCAACTACCAAATTGACTAGTTTGTCTGCAATGTGATTATGGTTGCAAGTATAATGTTAAGAGGTGGATATCTTTGAACTCCTAGAGTTGTTTGAAGAGATGATCCAAAATAGTGTCCATATTCGAGTTGGGAGCAACTTTTGGGGAGACTTGAGGACTCCAAACTCGTCTATTTTCAATGCTTTAGATGTTGAATTCCATAATTGTATTATTGGGAGTCACTTTGATGAACAGATGTGAAACATGGTGTTTCTTCCCAGATAAGTTCTCTTGTACGAGGCCAAGTGCTGGGAGAAATTATTAATTTGCTTTCCCAGACCTTTGCATATTGGAAAAAACTAATGCTTCTTCAATATTCCACACTATTCCACTAGCAGTGCCCAAATTTTGTCTAGTGGATCCATCGAATTTGATCTTGTGAAATCTTAGAGGGGGACCATCTAGGCATGCTTGGAAATATTGATGAATCTTTGGTATTTGTAATAGAATGGCAAGCCAAAGATTTGGAAAATTTTAAGATCTTCCATTCTGAGTGAGGAGAAGGCTACAAAGCTATTCCCCTCTCGAATCATTGTTGTGCTTCTAACTTGAGATGAGATTTTTCATACCTTTATTGAAGCAGATTCTTATCGTTTAAAATACTAGCATTTATTCTAAGCCAAATACATTAGAGGGCCAAAACTGAAGTGAGATTTTGAGCATAGCTTGAATTAAGATTCACTTGGAGAATAATTGATGAATATGTTTGATCTTTAAAACTACTATGCTAAAATCCACCAAATTTGATGAGCGTAGGGGCACTGGAAGAATAAGTGCATTATGTTCTCCCCTTCCCTTTAACAATTTGATCAGCTAAATGGTCCCTATCCAAACTCCATGCTGAAATTTTCCATCGTGAGAATCATATTTTTTAATGGGAACCACAATGGCATGATGTTTGGCTAACTTGCTTAGAAATTATTTTTTTCCAATGTCTGTTTTGCCTTGACTGACTCTAGGTTGAGATAGACCAAGGCCATTTTGCTATGTTCCCTATTTGGGGAGGACTAAATATGTTTAATAAGGATATCTAATATGAATATGGAGTGATTAGAGATCTCATTAATCAATATTTGGACTTGGACAAGGGATGTTCCCCTATGTTTGTCAAGTTTTGCTTGATCCCCAATGGGTTCACTGCTTGGGGGTTTTATATAGTAGCTTGCACGATAAAGTTTCCCCAAGATTGCAAAATATTTTTTATAGAATCAAATACCTATGAAGAGAGAGGTGGGTAGCCATTCCAACTTGATTCTCAGTGGGGTATTGTGTATCCATTTCCAACTTGTAATGTTATCATCTATGAGAGGACCTAGCATCCAAATTTAATGTGATTGGTAGTTCTGGACCATGGAGTCTTCCATTGGTTAAGATCTAGATAATTCCCAAATAAAATTTTACTCCATCGAGAGATGTTTGAACCTTTGAAACTCCAAGCTGATCTCATGGATAGAACGTTGTTCAATTGCAAATTGTTTTTGACATTTAATCCTCCCAAATATTTGGGCTAAGAAACTAAGTCATACTTGTGTTGTTATTTCATGCCTTGTCACAAAAATTTACATTGTAGGGCTGTGAATGTTTCCCTTATGTACCTAGGGAGTTTAAGACGAGTAAGAGTGTGAACCAAAACCACCTAGAGTACAACCTTCAATAGTTGAAGTCAATGTGTAAAGGAAAGCTAGCTATGGTTTCATTTGAATAGTTTTTTTTTTCGAACTATGACTTGAGAGTATGCTAAGAGGTCAAGTGAGCTTTATCATCCAAAGGGGATCTCAAATAATTTAAGGGAAGGTATTCTTTAGAGAATCCCTAAGCCCGAACAAGATTTTTTTTTTGGCAATGCAAACATTAACAAATATTGTCTTGGATTTGTGCCTATTTATTTTTTGACCAAAGGCTTCTTGAAAGTTGTCAAATATAGCACAAGTGTGTCAAGCTTCAATAATAAGGATTTATCAGAGAGGAAGAGTGTCATATGCAACTTTTCCCTTTTTATTTTGTTATGTTGCAATGACCTACATTAACATTTTCCCAATATAATAAACAAGTATGGGCTTATTGAATCGCTTTGTCTAAGGCCTCTAGTGTAAGTGAATGAGAGGTCAATGTCCCCATTACGGTCCACAAGGGACAGTGTTGTGATAAAAATGTTAATCGATTTAGTTAGATGCTTTGAGAAACCAAAATCAGTCATAGTCTAGAAGAGGAGATCTCAATTTCATTTGTTAAAGGCTTTTGACATGCCAAACTTAATGAGGAGTCCTTACCTTTTTTGGATCTTCAATGAGTGAATAATCTACTATGTGGATAGGATATTGTCAGTGATTTTCCTTTCATGCACAAATGTCAACTGGGTATTTAAAATATATATATATATATATATATATATATATATATATATAACAAAGGTTTGAATCATAGAGCAATGAGTTTATAAATAATTTTGTAGATCATATTACGTAGAGCTATAGGCTTGAATTGGTCCATTTGTACATATTGAGCTTCCTTCAGGATGAGGTCCAACTTAGTGGCATTCATAGGTTTGAGAATAGATTCATTTCTTAACAATTCCTCAAAATGACTGCGAAAAGGGATCCCTTTGTCGCAAGCCAAAAATATTCGGTATAAAAAGATCATGGAAACATCTGGTCCTGAAGCATTATCCTTGTGAAAGGAACAAATAAAATGTTTCAATTCTACTTTCAAAATAGGTCTAACAATTTGATCATTGTCTTCTTCTGTCATATGAGATGGATGTGCTTCAGATCCTTATTTTGATTTATGATTTGTTTCTTTGCAGTGGGGCCTTAACTATAAGGAGGTCTTGAAAATAATGAGAAGAATCTTGAAGTATATTTGTTGAGGAAGTGAGTGGTTTTCCATCTCCCATCACAATGGGTTGTTGAGAAATTACAGTTTTTTAATTATAGACCAATTTATGAAAGCATCAGGCATTCATATCTCCCTTCATAAGCCATTGGTCCCTTAAAACTAAGTATATTTATAATTACATATATAATGTAACAAAAAAGGTGTGGCCTCTTCATTTTAGCAGGTGTTTATATAGTGCTCCAGTATAATTTATGCTTTAGGTCAAACGCTATATTATATTTCATAAGAAAAAAAATGTAAAAATGCTTTCAATTTAATTTATATAAAGTTCATTGATGAAAACTAATAGTCAATAGCAAAATCATTTGGCATTTATCTTTAAAAATTATTAAAATTTGTTTAGCGACATTCTAACTACATGTAAGACCTATCTTTCCCAAGCTAACTAATGCTAGACCTAGTTTTTAAACCTTCTAACACCATGCATGCTCACATGCCATATATTATAGTTATGCACCTCTATACAAGTGGCATGGCATGTCCTTTCACATTCTATCTTTTTATCATTGTATTCTGGCATGGCATGTCCTCTCACATTCTATCTTTTTATCATTGTATTCTATTTACTAGTGCTTATGAATAATGTAAAACATATATGGTTCTAAATAACTTTATTGTTCTCTCTTGCTTCATGATACTATATTTCACATTAGTTGATATTAGAGCCTGATTATCTAGCCTTTTCCCCAATTAATTCTGGTTCAAAGTCTGGTTGTACATATCTAAAGTTCTACTAGATATTTGAATAAGATTATATAAAGTTCTCCCTACTAGATCTAATTCATTTGGGAACACAACTGATTTGATTGCTTCCATAACAAGTTGAGCCTATAAATTAGACGTAGCTTACATAAGTAAAAATTAAATGAAATACCATGGTTGATTCCTAGTTAGTTGGGTAGAGCTCGAACTCTCGTGCTTATCTTTCTATGCAAATCATATATTAAAATACATACAACATTTATATATTAAAAACAAAAGTGCCCTCCACTAACCGTATAACTTGAATGTCATATATGACTAATAGATTGTACAATTGATGCATCAATGAAAACATTGAATGGGCATTTTATTTAGGTTGTGAATCAATACGAATTTTCACAAGTAGAAAAAGATAGGTGGTAACATTAATGTAGCAGCTATTAAAGATGTACATTGTGCCTACTGATAAATGGGTCCAAACAAATATACTTTCTCCGCTAGCTAGGTTTCGGAAAAAGAGAATTGTTAGGTTGGTGACTGTTAGTATTGTTGAGCTACTTCTTGTTGTCTTGATTGTATCAATGTCTAAACACTCAAAAAAAGAGTATTTTGAAGTAAAACCTAGCATGTTGAGTTATTTAGTTTGTCATAAAAGGCAGTGTATAAGGCAGTGAAAGCTGAGCTCTATGTTCCACCTGAACTCATGCCATTGTACTAGTGTTTGTTGTGATTAGGACTATCCAAGTAGTGAAATGTCATTTCTATTTAAGACGAGTGCAATAATTTCTTAGTTGTGGTGGCATCATAAGCCCTGTTCAAATGTTAAAAATAATTAAAAACAAAAATAAAACCCACTTCTCAGCAAAAAACTTCGATTAAATACTGCTATCAAAGAATTAAATGACTTAATTTAAATAAATACAATAAATTGATTGGTACAGATCTAAAAAGTTAGAGGGTGAAAATAAACTATAACATTATTTTTATAATTTATAATTATTAAAAATGAAAAAATAAACAAAAAAAAAATATTATTTAAATAATTATTGAAATAACACCCAATATTTTCATAATATTATTCTGATTTTCTAATTTATAATTATTAAAAATGATTTTTTTTTAATTGAAATAACACCCAATATTTTCATAATATTATTCTGATTTTCTAATTTATAATTATTAAAAATAAAAAATAATAATAATAAATAAATAAATAAAATTATTAAAATAACACCCAATATTTTCATAATAATATTATTCTGATGTAAAAAATAAATATAGGGATGAGTTCGATAAAATACCTGGTTGAGTTAAGAGGGCGTGTGGGTTGGGGTTCTTTTGAGGTTGGCTGGAAAGCGATATGTCTGCAGAGAGTACATCTGGGAGTCTTTTCAACCGTGAAGACTGAACGCCGTATGTATGGTGGAGTTAATAGACTAATTGGTAGTATTAATTTGGCAGGCAAGAAGTGTTCGCAGCGGCAGCGGAAGCGAGTACATTTGTGAGTCTTTCCAACGGTGAAGACTGAACGCCGTATGTTATATAATCGAAATAATCAATTAAAATGTTATATAAAAGCACATAATGGCGAGTTTATATATATACATACCCACTGGCCTTCAGCGCAAGGGCTATTTCGAACATCTGCTCTTTGGAGAGGACGGCTAAGCTTCCGAAGGAGACATATGGCAAGTTTTCTGCTTTCCACAGATGAACTCCAACATCTCTGTCTTCTGAATTGTTTCCGCCCAAGGAAGCCGAGGAAACATGAGGTCCTACCATTCGGATTGGAATGAGTGACTCCATGGATCTTATTTCTGTTGTTCCCAGTTCGTGAGGACGCGTGACGCTGTCCTTTACCTGGTAAATTGTTGTGTGTTGCATTATTTTGCCATGCTTTGCCCTGCTCCTTAACCGTACTGCCTGGTAAATTGCTGTGTGTTGCATTGTTTTGCCATGCTTTGCCCTGCTCCTTAACCGTACTGCCTGGTAAATTGCTGTGTGTTGCATTGTCTTGGTCTTTCCCTGCCCTGTCGCTTAACCGGAAATTAAACTTTGCCCTCTTTTCTTTCACCGTGACCAGAAAATAGCTATGTATGAGGTGACAGAAACCATTATCATATTTTAACCCTAAAAAAATAAAAAAAAAGCAAATCTATCAGAAACTTGTCTTGCCATGCCCTGCCCTGCCCTGCGCGGTCTGCCTTTAACAATGATTTGAGTTTATAAAAACATAAAAACCGTAACGCATAAAATCAATATACAAACCCTAACACAAAAAATCAACAGAAATCTAAAACTAAAACCAAATCTGAAATATAAAAATTAATCCAGGCAGACTGCCTTTAACAATGATTTCGGTTTATACATACTGGTAAAATGCTCTGCGTTGCTTTGTCATGCCATGCCCTTCACTGCGCCTTAACCAGAAACTGAACCTTTCTTCCTTTTCTTTGGCCCTAAGTACGTCTAACCAGAAAATAGCTCCGTGCCGTACGAGATGTAGAGCAAACTAAAACAATATATAATCTCACGTTATGTTATGGCGGTGAAATCAAATAGCCGTTGTTGGATTGGAACTAGATTTAAAATACTAGTTATTCTCCTCCTCCGCGTCTCTTCTATTTAGCGTGTGGTTTACGTCATCTCTCCCTACACAAATATTTATATGCTTTATTCTTTTTAAACTATACTCTACCATAAGGTTGCCCCCGACGCTACCCTCCCAACCCCCCTCCCCCTCCCCCTCCCCCTCGGGGACTTCTATTATTCGTTGCAACGTAAGTACCCATTAACATTGAATATTGTTTAAATTTATAAAGAAAACATTAAATTATATTTAATTATTTAATAAGTGATTAAAAAAAAAAATTGAAAAGGGTATTTTGATTTTTAGGATATTTATAAATAGATGCTAAAGTTTAATGGTAAAAAAACAAGGGCATATATTATATCAAATCCAATCATGTTGATTTAATATTAGAGACAAATGAGATTGTTTATTTATCAAAATGGCATATATTACATCAGATCATGAGCTAACATCATTTTATGATGTTCTCTGGGGAATTAAGATTCGAAAATGTGATTCAAATAATGTGAGCTATCCATTTTATTAACTAATACATCATAAATAAGCTTATTGGTATTTTTTGGTGCAATCACAAAGATGGGGTTACATTAAAAGAAAGCCCTAACCTAACAACAAATAAACACACACATAGAAAATGAAACTCAAATGTTTATATATTAATGTAAATAATAGATTACAATAATTTTGTATCACACAAGTTACAAGTTGTGCTTCTTTAAAAGTTACCAAATGCAAGCTTATACTAGCTATTACAATAAGTTCTACTCAGAGCTTCTTTTCTCATTCTCTCATTGAAATTTCAAATGAAGAAGGCGATCCTTTTGATCTTATGATCTCTCCTCCCATACATATTCCTTACTTTATATGCATTTATATAGCCTTTCCCAAATGATACATGTCAATTCATATCCATGCACGTTAATGCAAGTTGCCACACTTCACGAACATAATTACATGTCTTTCAACCTAACTCAGATATAACGGACACATTTCTTCCTATCTCCAAGAGCCTCATTGTCAACGATCATATTTTAAACCTTCACGTAATTCAATCCATCTACATGTTAGCCTTCATAAATGCACGTGTATGAATACTTCTACGTAATTATTTGACATCCTTCATCAACTTATGCATCATGCACACAAGTTTAGTGTATCTTATTCCTAACTTGTTTCTTGTATTACCCTTTCCTTTACACGCAACAACATCTACACGTGTTGACCAACTTAATTTTTACACAATCAAACACTTGAGTGCCATAGTAAGTGACTGACTCCTTCGAGCATTCCCATGTAAGTTATGGTTTCTTGCTCTAAAAATCATTTGCACTTCTCTTATGAATATTACTTGCATGTTAGACAACCCTATGTACCAACTCTCTATGTAGACCTTTTCTTAGAGTTAAAACTCATTGAAACCTGCCTTGACTAACTCTAACACCCTGCATAACCATTCTACCAATTTTTTGTGCATGTACCCATATGCAGTCCTTTAATCCAAAGGGTTATACACCTACGTGTAGCATGCATCATGTTGTAACTTTATTCAAAAAGGAATTTAGATATTTAGTGATGAAATATTACATTAAGCTAGGGATGTTCCTCCATTAGACACCCCAAGTAACTAAAAATGTGAGTTCTTACTCATTTTAGGTTAAAATATTTAAGAGTATGGCCATAATGACCAATCTTCACAAGATCCAACCAAGTAGAGTGTTCTTTTCTTTGTTCCTTCCATTTCATTATGTGTTGCTTATACTATTTTTTTGTGTGTCCTCTAAATAATCTTAGAGTCCAAAATGGTCTTTATTTCTTCTTTCTACTTCTCAAGTATTTTCTCTCTCTAATTGAGAACATAATTTTTCTTCCTCATAAATATTTTTTCCCTCATGGAACTTATACAAATATACAACATTGAATATTAGAGATATACCCATGTTTTCAGGTAACTCAATCTCATATGCATTTGCCTAATACTTTCTCAATACTCTTTGTGTTCCTACCTCTTACACTTCAACTTGTTATATACTTTGCACGGGAATCTCTCCTTGTGTCAATGTATAAACATTGACTTGTCAACCTCGAAATGATTATATTTACATATTGTAAATGGGGGTTATTTATACTATTGTTTTATTTGCTCCAACTTCTCCCTCACATGTTTATGTATTTAGCACATACATTCTGCATAATCTTTTTCTTGAACACTCCTTGCATTTATCCCTTTGATCTTTCTTAACTTTGTAACTCATCTTGGGCTACTGCCATACATGATTTGGAAAGGTGTTTTTTCCCATGCTTCTATTTACAAAATTTTTATAGGTGAACTCTACCTATGTAATGTCTAGGTTTTGTCCCCCTAATTGTATTTTGAGATTTAGAATTTCGTTATGTAAAATTGCATGAAAATTTAAAGGCACCGGTGAAGGGATCTTTAAATGTCATCCCTCCAGATCTCTCATTGAACATAAAGCTTGAACCTCTACCCTCCCTAGCTCCTTGCATTGGCAAATTTGACTCTGAGCCTTTAGCATATGTGACATAGCTCCTTGTGGACTTCTACTCTAGTAGAGGAGTTTTGGCTACCATGGAAGAGGAGTCTATAGGACGCTCGACAACGGCCATTCAAAAGATTCCAAGGTTATGGTTTCTTGACTCACACATGATAATTTTTAGTCAATGGGGGATGTTGTTGGTTTAGAAGGTGTTTTCAATACTGGCAAATGCAACATGGAGGATGAAGGTAGTTTGGGCCCTACTCATAAGTCCACACATCTTAAATCTCTCTCACCCCTGAAGGTGGTTTTATCAGATCTTTTTGGATACTCTTACTATAGTTTTTATTTCTCTTTGTTCTCAAGGTTTGTCCCTCGATGGTATATATCTCTCCCTTTAGGACTTGCTCTTGGGTGGATATCTCCGTCTCAGCCAAAACACCACTTTTTTGTGTTTTTTTTTCCTTCTTTGTACGGGTGAGGGGCCTTACCCTCAATATCTATAAAAAAATCAAATCTCATTGTTTTAGCTTTTCTCTAACCAAGCATCTCAACAAATTTCTAATGATCATATTGAAATTTTTTGTCTGTCCATCTATTTATGGACGTAATACTAAACTAAAACTCAAATGTGCCCAAATTATTCATAAGGTCCTCCAAAAATGACCTCAAACTTTGTATCTTTCTCCAACACTATGTTGTGCAACAACCCATGTAGCCTTACCACCTATGTGAAGATTTTTTTTTTCAATATTTGTGGCATCACTTTATTTATTACATGCAATGAAGTGTGTTATCTTTGAAAATCTATCCCTGGCTATGAAGATAAAGTTATTTACTTTTGTGTTTAAGGTAATCTAAGCACAAAATCCATGTCATTATCATCCCATAGATTCTTTGAAATAGGCAGTGGTTGATACAACCATGCATTTTGACTCCTTCCCTTTGCCAACTATAAAACTCTACACTCATGCACATTCTTCCACACATCTATACTCATCTTGGGCAAATATTATTTATCAACTAATTGTGCTTATGTCTTATCATTTCCAAAATAATGGTTTAAACATCCATTGTGCTTTTCCTTGATCAAATTTTCATGCATAGTCCCCCTAGGTATGCATAATTTCTTTCTCACAAAAATCAATCCTTTTTGCATGAAATAGTCCAACCATGGTGTCTGATCTATAGTCAATGGTTCTACACATACACTCCACACATTTATGAAATATTCATATTTTGCATACAAATCCTTCGTATAATCAAATCCTATGATTCCCACTTGCATTTCATTTAAAAAGAGACACCTTCTAATCATCATGTTTGTAACTCTATTCAACTTCCCACTTATATGCTTCAGCACAAAATTTGAGTAACTTTATAAAAAATCAATCCACTTCACTGTTTTTTTTTCAACTTTCCTTGACTATTGATGAATTAATGGTTTGCATACAAAGCAATTTTTTTTAAAAAAACAAATTGTGTCTCCACTTCTTGAGTGCTTGAACTATGGCATAAAAATCTTGGTCATAAATTGAATACTTCATCTTCACATCATTCAACTTATCACTAAATTAAAATACAGGCTTACCTTGTTGAATCAACATTACTTTTATTATTACACCACTCACATCACAATCAACCTGAAATACCTTGCTAAAATTAGGAAATGCCAACATGGTTGTTCAATTACTTTTTTATTCAAAGTTTAGAAGTTATGATGTGCTTCATTATCCAAATAAACTATTTCTTGTCACCTTGCATTACTTTGGTGATTAATGAACACATCCAATCAAATTTTTGAATGAACTTTATATAGAAACTCTCTAAGCCATGAAAGTTGCATGCTTCAAATGTGCACCTTCTCTAAATCCATCTTAAAAACTTATTGAGAAATCACAAATCCCGAGAATTCCAAACTCCTTATTCATGAAGCTACACTCATTCACATTTAATAAAAAAGTTTATTCTTTCAATCACCATAGAATTCATCTAAGATGCATCAACTTTTCCTTTTTCACTCTGTTGAAAATCATAATGTCATCCAGATACAATGTGGAAAATTTACCTAGAAAAGGCTTCATGATTTCATTCATTAATCTCATGAATGTACTTGGCATGTTATTTAGATCATGACATAACCATCATTCATATAATCCATCCTGTGTCTTGAGCATAATCTTCCATTCATCACCTTCCTTGATGAAAATTTGGTGATAGCCACTTTTCAAGTCTATTTTTGTGAAGTATTGTACTCCACTTATATAGTCTATCAAGTCATTTTTATGACAACTCTAGAGTATGTGCATATTATATTTTTAACTCCCTTCTTTGGTGCTAGTAGTGTTAAAAAAACATATGCACTTAGACTCTCTCTAATCTATTTATCTAATATCTCTTGTACTTATCTTTGAACCTATATATTATCCTTAGGTTTCAAAAATATGCCACCTTTTTTATAAAATTTGATCTTGGAATCAAATCTATCTAATGACTAATACTTTGCATGGGTGGAAACCCATCTAGTAGATTATAGGAAAGGATCTTTGCAAGCTCACTAAATAGATCCCTCACTTCATTGGATTGGTTCTTCTTATCCCACACATATAAATTGCTCTAGGTTTGGCATGAAAACATAACATGCCTTATACTTTCTCACTTCCTTTAAGAATTATTTCCCAAGAATAATAACACTCATATATTTCTACTTACTTCCTCTTCTTTATCATTAAATGAACTCAATGTAAACTTCCTACCATCATTCTCTAGGAAGTATGTATTTTCTCTACCATCATGTACAAAATTTCTCTCAAACTTCTATGGTCTCCCCAAAATCAAATGACACACACCCATTGACATATACCACACTAAATTTCATCTTTGTATTTGCATATCTAAAATTTCACTAGCCACTTCTCATTAACCAAAATATAATGGACCTTTTGTATCCATGAAACTCTATAAGGGTTACGATGCATGAAACTATTCAATCCCAAATTTTATGCCATCTCACATGAAACTAGTTTATCAATGCTACCATTGTCTACAATCACCTTACAAGACTTACGTCCCTAATTTCAAATGTTTTATAAGAGATTATTTATCTACATAGTTTAATTATCCTTGTTTATTAGTTTTAACAACACTCTCTTCATCATAAGAGTCTCTCTACACTCAAACTCTTTAGAATGTTCCAAAGATTCACTTGACTCCTCATCTCTATGTACAACATACATGTTAGCCTCAATATTTTAACTATTATATTGTGCCTTAGGGAACTCTTATGTTATATGCATAGGTTGTCTAAATCTAAAACATGATCAAGGGAATCCTATTCCCATTCATATATCAAATATTTCATTTAAATAAGATACACCTCCATGGGGCATGACTATGTTTTCCTCATGCATAACCTTGCTCATGCATATGTGTGTGGCTATTTCCAACTCTACTTTATCCTTTATGAATTTATTATATTATTCCAACATCATATCGTCCTCCTATATAATCAAAACTTACTCTTCCTTGTGCGACACTTATTTTTCTTTGAAATTAATTTTCCTTGGCTTTCTATGCAAATTGTTAATATTCCTCCACCATTTGGATTTTAATCATACTCATCTCTACTTGGATACCAATTCTTAATGAATTTAGATATCTTGTTAATTTATCCCAATCCATTTCACTATGGCCAAATCTAATGGTGATTTTATAAAACTCTTCAATATAGTCCTTGACATTAAGATCTTTCTGCCTCGAGTTTTTTAGTTTCTTTAATAAAACCAATTGATAATCATTAAATAGATAATTTCCCTTGATTTTAGAAATAACAATTTCCCATTTTGAAATCTTATCTTTCCCTCTTCTTATTCTTCTTTTCATAAAAAATTCCTTCCACCAAAGGGATATGTGACCCTTCAGCCTGGTCCTAGAAACCTTTACTCAAGGTTAATTATATCAGTAAACTCAAAATATTACTCAATTTATGTGAGCTATTCTATAAGTTCTTCAAAATTTAGTGCTCTTAAAAAACTTGGCACATCTACCTTCATTCCTCTACTGATCATTGAGATAAATCTAAGGATTTTACCTTCCCTATATCCATTTTTAATTCATATTCTTATTCATAATCCTCCCCTTCAACTCTTAACTCTTCTTCTTTAGTGTTGGTTTGGTCATCTCTTGGGATGAAACACTTTATTCTATCTTCTTCTATTGCATCTAGTTTTGTTTGTATAACTCTCCACCTGTCCAATACTTCTCCTAATTTTCCACCACATTTATTGTTATAGCTCCACCTATATGATACATTCTTTTTGGAGGCATCTTGACTCTCTGTTCTACCAAACCCTACTATTGCAATCTTTCTAAGCCCAATCCTACATAGGTAGCCTCTCCACACTTCCATAAGGATATAAACCTCATGCTCTAATATAAAATAGCTGTAGTCACAAGGATGAGGTTTCTAGAAAATGAAATCCCTAACCCAACAAAAAGTAAACACACACATAAAAAATGAAACTCAAATGTTTCTATATCAATGAAAATAAAAAATAGCAATGGTTTCTTATTGTGCAAGGTTCAAGTTACAATTTTCTATAAGTTTCTAAATGCAAGCTTATCATAACACTTATAATGAAATCTACTCAAATATACATTTCTCACTCTCTCATTGGACTTATATATGAAGAATAAAATATCCTTTCTATTGATCTTGTGATTTCTCCTTATATACCTCTTCTTTGCTCCACACATTGTTACATAGGCTTTCTAAAATGATAGATACATGTCACTACAGATCTATGCATGATCATGTAAATTTTCATGCATCCTAAAGACATTTAAATATTTTTCACTCAAACTTGGATATAAGACAGTTTATTTTTGATCCATCTCCATGATTATCAGAGTCAAAAGTCATATTTTATAAATTTATGCAAATGCTTCCATTTGTGCACTAGCCTTCCTAAATCCATGAATATCAAGACTTCCACATAACAATTTAACTTCCTTCATTAGTCTATGAATCAATCACCTAAGTATAGTCCATCTAAGTCTTAACATGTTTTTTTATCTTTCCCTTTCCTTTGTGTAAAGTGACATCCATACATGTTGACCAATTTGATTCCTATGTAATCGAACCCTTGCACATTTTGGTAAGTGACTGACTCATTCACGTGTTCTCACTCAATTTTTAATTTATTGATATAAAAATATTAAGCACTTCTATTCTAAATAATTATTACATAGTAAAAAACATTTTGTCAAAATGTTGCCTTCATATCAAAACTCATCAAAACCTATCTCAACCAACTGAAATACATAACACAACTCTTTTACTTCACTTCTATGTATGTATCCATGAACAACCGTTCAACCCAAATACATTTACACTACACACAACACACATTATGTTGTAACTTTATTAAATAATGGCTTTATATATTTTTGGTGATGTAATATTACATTAATCTAAATATTCTCCTACATCATTTTGACTAACACTTAGAAAAAATTTCAACTTTTAAAATCTAAATTATAGATTTTTAATGTCCCCTGAATTAAGTTGATTCACCATCATGGCCAAAAAAACATCATCGATTCATTCTCCATTTTATCAAAGATATCTCATCTGCTATAACCTTCACAACTCCATATGCCTTTATTTTTTTCTTTACAAAGCATTATTTTCACAAGACATGATCTTAATTTATTTTTTGTGAACAAGTCTTCTTGTCATTTTAGTAAAATAGTAAGGATATGGTTTCTAACAAAGGAAATACCTAACCCAACATCGAGTAAACAACCACACAAAAAATGAAACTTGAAGGTTTTTATATTAAGTTAAATAATGGATTAAAATAATTTCCTATCATGTGAGCTATAATATCCACTTCACTATAAGATACCAAATGTAATTTTATCTTATCTATTATAATGGAGTCTACTCATATCTCATTTTATCATCCTATCACTAGATTGTCAAATGAATAAGAATATCTCCTTTATCTTTATCTTGTGACTTATCCTCTCATACCTATTCCTTGATCTACACACCTTTGTATAGGTTTTCCTAGACAACATGTGTCACTTCATATCCATTCACACTCAGGCAAGTTTCTATGCATTAAAAATACATTTGTGTGTCTTTCACTCTAATTTATATTTTAGACATATTTCTTTTTGATCCATCTATAAGAGTCTTATATTCAATGGTCATATTTTGGATCTTCATGCAAATGCTTCTATTTGTACACTAGCCTTCTTAAATCTTTGTGTGTCAATACTTATGCACAATCATTTGAATTACCTCATCAACGTGCACATAATGTGTATAATTCTAGTGCATCCAGGTCTTAACCATTTTTTTCCCTTGTCCTTGGCTTTACACATAATAACATTTGCACACATTGACCAACGTGATTCTTGTGTAATAAAACCTTTGCATGCCCTAGTAAGTGACTAACTACTTTGTGCATTCCCACACTATTTCTAATTTCTTGTTGTGCAAATCTTAGGCTTTTCCATAGATTCAAAACTCACTTAAACCTACCTTGACTGAATACAACACCTTGCATAACTATTATACTTCACTCTAGTACATGTACTTGTGTGAAACGATTCAACCAAATAGTTAGATACTTGTGTGAAACAAGCGTCTTGTTATAACTTTATTAAAAATAGACTTTAGATATTTTTTACAATGTAAGATTGCATTAGGCCAAGGATGCTCCTACATCACATTTATTTGGTGTAAGATCACTAGGGATCCCCATAAAATCTAATCTTGAGTAATGACTAATAAACCCAATTAAAGTGTGGTTTCTTGTAAGTGTCATTTGTTTAATTTTTTTTCAATCATGATTCATAGTTTGGTGATGGATGACACATCAATAAAGACATGGTTTTCTCTTTGTTCTTGTAACACTAAATCATTTAATTTTTTTGTGAAAATTTGATTTATTTTTTATTAACATTGGAATCCCTTTTAATTTATTAAAATAGAGCCTTTTTTCTTGTCAGTTAAAATGAAATGCAAAAAATAGTAAATAACATAAGATACTTCTCCACATGTTAGCATCTCACTATGTTAAACTAAATTCCAAGTGAAACCAAGGGGAAAATCTTTCCACGAGAAGAATTCATGATATTTCAACACATGTTCATGTCTCGTTTCATGTGGCATATCAAAGTTTATTACCATGGGCTATATTTTTATAGGATTAAAAATAATGAAAGAAATAACAAAGAGAACATTGAGATGAGGCCACGTGTTAACATCTCGTTGCATGAATCCAACTAAGAAGTGGAACCAAGAGAAAAAAAAATTTAAAATCCTTAGCGAGACTGGTTCATGAGATCTCAACATGCATTGATATCTCATTTCATAAGGGTCTAACTGAATAATAAATTAAAGATAAATGCTTCCATGCAAGGTCTTTAAGAACATGAACAATGCCATTTTATAGATAGATAATGAAATTGGGGCCAAAGTTAATAAATCATCACCTTATCACTTCATGGTATAATAACAAGTGCCGAGCTCATATTTCATATATTAATCTAAATTCCCTAAATTAAATTAAAATGTCTTAAATCAAAAACCTAGAGAGAATGAAACTTGTTGTGTTATTGTTACACAAAGAGGTAAGGAAAAAAACATAAAGATACCATGAATTATTACACTAGTAATTTACATGTGTAAATCTCTCATTGCATAGAGAAAAAATAAATTTGGTTCTAAAAGATAAAACAAAACTCAAGCAATATCTCACGAGTAGATGACAAGTCACACAATCTTGTATCATGAAACATATAAATGGAAATATAAGGTGAGATAAAAATCATGACCTATGAAAACCTCTTAGGAATATGATAAGTGGCCAAATATCATCTTATAAAATGTGTTTGATCCTCAAATATTGAAGGAAAATACTAAAACATTGCTTTACGAGAGGGTGATACTCAACAACCTCTCATTCCAAAGAACAAAGAGGGAAATGTGGGGAAATATATCAGACAATTATAGATCAATCTAAGAATGAGTAATACCCCATGTACACCTAAAAAACTTAGAGAAATGCAAGGAACCTTCAAACCTTTAAGTAACATCTAGAATCTGGTGAAATCTTTATACACCATTAAATAGAGAGGTTTGAAATAAAATAAAATAGAATAAAGGTTCTCAAAACATATACACCATCTCCCATAAATTCAAACATAGATCATTAAAGATATTTTTTATTGATGTCATATATCATTTAGTACTAGAGATGATCCTACATCAAACACTTGTGTAGATGAAAAATGCAATCCACTGCTCATGGAAATGGATTGAATCCCTCTAAAGTGTGTCCATAACGAATGTATTTAGTTGTATTCAATCAATTTATACATTCAAATGATATGCTATTCCTTTTGACTAAAGATTTCATATATTCATTTCCTCTGATATTTATGATAACGTTTTAATCAAGAATAAGTTATATTTATTTTCTTTTCCTCTCAAGGACTTGTTATCTCCAAACAAGGGTTTGAGAATCTAATTATTCTATGCCATCAATTCATTATCCTTCATAAAAAGCCTAAAAATATACCAATTAAATATTGGAGAGATATCCATGCCTTTAGGAAGCTTAATCTCATAAGAATTATCTAAATTTCTTCTCAAAATTTTGCATGATCCAATCTTCTTCCCTTTAAGTTCATTATAGGTCCCTTTAAGAAACCTTTCTTTCCTCAAATTTGTGTCATGTCCCCCTTTAGGACATAGATCAAATGAAGACCCTTAACCTTATTTTAGTTTCCCAAAGGCTAAGGAAAAAAAAAGAAAAAGGGAAACACTTGGGGGTTTGTAAGGGCAATTAAAAAAGTACCTTATTATTCTAACTTTCACTTAAGTTATGGCCTTTTGAGGGTCATGGGTACCCAAGGACTTAAGTGGGAATTATAAGGATTATTTTTTAATTTTTTTTAAAATGTCTTCCCTCCATTTTTGATTCACCCTTTTAGGGGATGGGTATAAAGGCAATTGAGGGATCATTTGAAAATATTATACATGATTTTATAATTAAATTCATTGAGTCTAAGCATGAAAATTCTTTAATTTATCTTTGAGGATAAAACCCTTTAAGGTGAACTGGAATTAAGGAGGAAAACCCTTAAGTCTAGCTAGGTCAAATTCATAAGGAAGTTGTATGGAGCTAAATTATCTTCAAAACATGTTTTGAACACCATACTTTCATTTATAGGTGTGGTGAGTTGGTTTGAAGTCTAGGCAAAGTGTCTTAGAGGTCAAATAGAGATTTACGAACCCTTAGTATATGCAATAATTCATATTTGGACCTAAATAACCCTTTTTAGGGTTAGGTGAAGGTCTTTTGGGACCTATCTTGTCCTTTGTTGAGTGTGGAAAAACCACAAATAATTATGATATTTTAAAGTAATTTTAGGCCCTTGAATATTGTAAAAAAATTAGGTTTTTGGTTGATGATTATTGGTTGAATTATTGGATAATTTTCTATAATTTTTGGGGCATTTGGATAATATTTTTATGCCATAATTGGGCACCTACATCAGTTTGAAAATTGATTTTGTGTATCTAGGGTTTGATCCATTTCATAAATTTTCTTACTTAATTAGGGTTTGTTTGAAACCCCTTTTGATCTAATTACATAGCTAAAAGGGATATATCAATAGTATCATAGCCAATTTCTTAGCCAACTATGGGGTTTGAGGGTTTATAAGGTCAAATAGTGACATAAGGGAAGATAAATAGCTTTTAGGTTTTTGGATGGTGCCAGATTGGAGAAGCTTACCCAAGTACAAGAAATATTAAATAATATGATGGCATAAATGATCCACACCTTGAAAAATATAAACTATGAAGAAAGCCTTCCAAGGGAAAACATTATTTTTTAGCCACCAAAGGTTACAAGTGATTTTTTACCTAGGTCATTCCAACCTACCTATCTTCCAAGGGAATTTAAGGAAGAATGAATTGGGATTGGACCAAGGTCAAACCCAAGAGTTACACAAGGAGATTCAAGACATGCTTGGAATGTTGAAGAGTAAAATAAATCCACCCTTGTGATGAAGGAAGAACCACTAGCTAATTACCCTAAGGATTCATCACCAAAGGAGGGCACAAAGTTAGAATTGAAAGGAGTTAGTGAGTAGAAGCAAATTGGTACCTTGAATCCCTTTGAGCATAAAAAGGGCAAAACTTTATGGTATCCAACTGTTGAAGATTATGAGTTTCACAAATAAAAAAATTTAGGGTAGAAAGAAGTTGTACAACAAGTTCATGAGTAACAAAGAAAATAAAAAGGGGAAGACAAGAATGGAGGAAAATTAAAAAAATCAAAATTCTCCAAGGAAGTGAAAGAGTAATTTTTACATGAGGATGTTAAACATCCAAGGTTGAAGTTGTCATATCCATAGAAGTAATGAACCCTCATGCAAACTTTACAAAGTTTGAGCCATCACATGTTGAGAATAGTGTTATGAGTTCTTCCTTAGTGGTGAAGGAAGAAGGGGAAATATTAGAGCATGAGCTAAAGGAAGAAGAAGAACCCATTTGGCATGATTATGGAGAACATTTATTGGTCAAAGTTAAATTTCTAGGAACTATTGTTCATTTTCAATTTGCTGAAATTTTCATATCAACAACTAAGGGTAATCAATTTTATGACCTTCACATCAAGGGGTTATTGTATAAACACCCTAATTTGTCCCTAAAATATTTTGATCACCATGAATATCATGCTAACAATGAAGTTGAGATGAAGGGAAATAAATGGAGGAAGTAATTTCTCCAAAAGAATCTAAAGATGGGGAGTTGCAAATTCCCAATATGGATGTGGGATCCACGAGAGTCTTAAAAATTTAGTATTAATATCATATAGATTTTAAGTTCTTTGTCACCGATGCAAGGAGATTTACAAGGCCTTAAGATCATGAAAAATAAAAATAAGGTGAAGAGCATGTAAACCAATCCAAATTTTAGTAATCGTCATGCTTTACTTGTTAATTTTCAAAGGCTACATAGGGTGGTTTTGATTGATGGAAGCATGAAGGGCACACGGTATAAGGTTGTACAACCCTTGGCCAAGGTTGAGGTATGTACCACTATTATATAATCATTTCCATCTCTAAAGGAAGAATAATAATCCATTTGGCATGATTATGGAGAACATTTATTGGTCAAAGTTAAATTTCTAGGAACTATTGTTCATTTTCAATTTGCTGAAATTTTCATATCAACAACTAAGGGTAATCAATTTTATGACCTTCACATCAAGGGGTTATTGTATCAACACCCTAATTTGTCCCTAAAATATTTTGATCACCATGAATATCATGCTAACAATGAATTTGAGATGAAGGGAAATAAATGGAGGAAGTAATTTCTCCAAAAGAATCTAAAGATGGGGAGTTGCAAATTCCCAATATGGATGTGGGATCCACGAGAGTCTTAAAAATTTAGTATTAATATCATATAAATTTTAAGTTCTTTGTCACCGATGCAAGGAGATTTACAAGGCCTTAAGATCATGAAAAATAAAAATAAGGTGAAGAGCATGTAAACCAATCCAAATTTTAGTAATCATCATGCTTTACTTGCTAATTTTCAAAGGCTACATAGGGTGGTTTTGATTGATGGAAGCATGAAGGGCACATGGTATAAGGTTGTACAACCCTTGGCCAAGGTTGAGGTATGTACCACTATTATATAATCATTTCCATCTCTAAAGGAAGAAGAAGAATCCATTTGGCACGATTATGGAGAACATTTATTGGTCAAAGTTAAATTTCTAGGAACTATTGTTCATTTTCAATTTGCTGAAATTTTCATATCAACAACTAAGGGTAATCAATTTTATGACCTTCACATCAAGGGGTTATTGTATCAACACCCTAATTTGTCCCTAAAATATTTTGATGACCATGAATATCATGCTAACAATGAAGTTGAGATGAAGGGAAATAAATGGAGGAAGTAATTTCTCCAAAAGAATCTAAAGATGGGGAGTTGCAAATTCCCAATATGGATGTGGGATCCACGAGAGTCTTAAAAATTTAGTATTAATATCATATAAATTTTAAGTTCTTTGTCACCGATGCAAGGAGATTTACAAGGCCTTAAGATCATGAAAAATAAAAATAAGGTGAAGAGCATGTAAACCAATCCAAATTTTAGTAATCATCATGCTTTACTTGTTAATTTTCAAAGGCTACATAGGGTGGTTTTGATTGATGGAAGCATGAAGGGCACACGGTATAAGGTTGTACAACCCTTGGCCAAGGTTGAGGTATGTACCAATATTATATAATCATTTCCATCTCTAAAGGAAGAAGAAGAATCCATTTGGCATGATTATGGAGAACATTTATTGGTCAAAGTTAAATTTCTAGGAACTATTGTTCATTTTCAATTTGCTGAAGTTTTCATATCAACAACTAAGGGTAATCAATTTTATGACCTTCACATCAAGGGGTTATTGTATCAACACCCTAATTTGTCCCTAAAATATTTTGATCACCATGAATATCATGCTAACAATGAAGTTGAGATGAAGGGAAATAAATGGAGGAAGTAATTTCTCCAAAAGAATCTAAAGATGGGGAGTTGCAAATTCCCAATATGGATGTGGGATCCACGAGAGTCTTAAAAATTTAGTATTAATATCATATAAATTTTAAGTTCTTTGTCACCGATGCAAGGAGATTTACAAGGCCTTAAGATCATGAAAAATAAAAATAAGCTGAAGAGCATGTAAACCAATCCAAATTTTAGTAATCGTCATGCTTTACTTGCTAATTTTCAAAGGCTACATAGGGTGGTTTTGATTGATGGAAGCATGAAGGGCACACGGTATAAGGTTGTACAACCCTTGGCCAAGGTTGAGGTATGTACCAATATTATATAATCATTTCCATCTCTAAAGGAAGAAGAAGAATCCATTTGGCATGATTATGGAGAACATTTATTGGTCAAAGTTAAATTTCTAGGAACTATTGTTCATTTTCAATTTGCTGAAATTTTCATATCAACAACTAAGGGTAATCAATTTTATGACCTTCACATCAAGGGGTTATTGTATCAACACCCTAATTTGTCCCTAAAATATTTTGATCACCATGAATATCATGCTAACAATGAAGTTGAGATGAAGGGAAATAAATGGAGGAAGTAATTTCTCCAAAAGAATCTAAAGATGGGGAGTTGCAAATTCCCAATATGGATGTGGGATCCACGAGAGTCTTAAAAATTTATTATTAATATCATATAAATTTTAAGTTCTTTGTCACCGATGCAAGGAGATTTACAAGGCCTTAAGATCATGAAAAATAAAAATAAGGTGAAGAGCATGTAAACCAATCCAAATTTTAGTAATCATCATGCTTTACTTGTTAATTTTCAAAGGCTACATAGGGTGGTTTTGATTGATGGAAGCATGAAGGGCACACGGTATAAGGTTGTACAACCCTTGGCCAAGGTTGAGGTATGTACCACTATTATATAATCATTTACATCTCTAAAGGAAGAAGAAGAATCCATTTGGCATGATTATGGAGAACATTTATTGGTCAAAGTTAAATTTCTAGGAACTATTGTTCATTTTCAATTTGCTGAAATTTTCATATCAACAACTAAGGGTAATCAATTTTATGACCTTCACATCAAGGGTTTATTGTATCAACACCCTAATTTGTCCCTAAAATATTTTGATCACCATGAATATCATGCTAACAATGAAGTTGAGATGAAGGGAAATAAATGGAGGAAGTAATTTCTCCAAAAGAATCTAAAGATGGGGAGTTGCAAATTCCCAATATGGATGTGGGATCCACGAGAGTCTTAAAAATTTAGTATTAATATCATATAAATTTTAAGTTCTTTGTCACCAATGCAAGGAGATTTACAAGGCCTTAAGATCATGAAAAATAAAAATAAGGTGAAGAGCATGTAAACCAATCCAAATTTTAGTAATCGTCATGCTTTACTTGCTAATTTTCAAAGGCTACATAGGGTGGTTTTGATTGATGGAAGCATGAAGGGCACACGGTATAAGGTTGTACAACCCTTGGCCAAGGTTGAGGTATGTACCACTATTATATAATCATTTACATCTCTTATAAATCAGATTCCATTTGGAAAAACACATTTCTACATCTATGGTATGAAGGAAAAAGGTATGTAAGGAATTGCTATGTGGGGTCACAATGTACAATTTATATAATGAATATATCATTGTTTGAGAGGAAAACCAAGTAGTTAATGAGTATTATAGTCATTATATAACCCACTTACATTCTATTTTATGTTGTTGGATAAGGGAAAGAGTTTGGATGGTCATGCAAATGGGGGTAAGAAATAGATATCATGACCCAAGGATCAATGGGAGGGGTATTTATAACTTATTTACTATTTTTTCTCACATTCAACTTATTCCCTCCAATTTTTATTGACACAAAAGAGATTCTTGACTCTAAGGAGTTGTGTTTCCCACCCCTTAGCACCTTAGATATGTTTCTAGCAAGTACAAGTGGAAGGAATTATAAGGAAAAATAAATACATCAAAGAGTTCATATTAGGGTCATATCTTGATGAGGTGATCAAAAAAGTGTTTAACAGCACTCTTGTTTCCACTAGCATGTTTGTTCTATGTGTATGATCATAACTTGGGCCAATTGTAATGGCAATAATAAAAACAAAGAAGGTTGTAATTTATAAATTAAATAAGCCACTGCAACAGATGGGGATCCACCCCATTTCATGTTCACTAAGTGATTCAAATTCTAAAAAATGAATATTTGGGTAGCTCTTTAAATGGGCAAAAATTCAAATTATGGACGATAGGATAAAATATGAAATTCTCACAATTAAGAGGCCCCTAACACACTCAAAAAAATTTGAGTTGTACATACCAAATTGATTTTTTTCTTGCACTCAAAATTTTAAATTTTATAGGGTGATACATTTTTAATGTGATGATGGAGAAAATTCTGGGAAAAAGGTACAAACCCAACTTGTTATGTAGATTGAAAATTCTATAAATGATGAATTTATACACACCATTGATTGGGAAAAAAGTCAAATTGTTGATAATATAAGGAAAAACAATTTTTTTGAAGCAAATTGGCCACTAACACACTCATAAAATTATAAGTTTCACATGACAACTCAACTAGTTTTATGTATATAAATTTGTAAAAAATTTATTGCCATAAATTCAGAGTATTTTGTAGGAAGAAGGCTTGAAAAATATGTGCAAGTTCAACTTGTGTTATGCACATAAAATTTTGAATATTATGTGATAACAAACTCTACCAATCATGATGGGAAAAGTTCCAAATAATGTATACAAATTTATCTTGCTTTAAGCAAAGGAAATTCTAAAATTCCTATGGCAATAAATTTTGAAGATGAATTCTAGAAAACATGTGTCAAATTAGCTTCTTGCATACACCAAGAATTCTAAATATCATGACAAGGAAAATCCCTTGGTCAATTTTGAAGATGGAAGGGAAAATTGGCCTCTTCCATGTGGTATGATAACATGATTTATATATATGAAGAACCCTTTCAAGGAGAGAAAATGTGGCACCTTGTACATATGGTAAGTGGTATTAGCTTGATAAATTAGATCTAAAGGCAACAACATTTGAATTTTAAAGTTCAACTAAGCATGATAAGGAGAACGTCTCAAAAAAATGAAATGATGGAGGGGAAAGTGGATACAAAGAATCTTCAACCCATAGGGGAAGGAATATATGTAAAGGGAAACCATGACACACCCCCTTATGATGTTATTCATGACTCTTCTAGCCTCTTCAATATGAGTTTTGGACTCGTAACTAGCTCATTGAGAGTATGGTGCATAAGGTAAGTACCTAAGGAAAAGTGTGAGATGAATAACTTTAAGCTTCTTGGAAAATTATGGGTTGTAAACTAAAAACTTGGGTTTGATTTTGTAATTTCCTTATGTTTAATGGCCAATATAGGGCTATAAACTTCATACACATCCTTAAAATCATCCAATTTAGATTTTTTTTTAGGCCTTCTCACCCAAACCAAGGAAACACACAAGCAAAAGGGTGAAAGATGGGATTGCAGACATAAGGAGGAAGCTTCTAACCCATGGAAAGTATGGGAATAAGAGCTATGAGGTCATCTTTGAGGGACCTAAAAGTTGTTTTATGTTTTAGAATGAAGAACTTACTTGGGGAACCCACTTATTTGAAAGGGGTTTGAGTTTAGTGGCTAATTGGGAAAATGTTAAGGGTTGGTGCTAATCAAACAACAATAAGTATAGTTATGTCCGCCTTTGGTTTGGAGGAAGAAGGACTACCATATGTTGTAGAACTATTTCCAACACATATGGGCAACCATTTTTTTTATACAATAAATATCATAAGAAGAACAAGAAATTGTTGATGAAGAGCAAGGAATGAATATTAAAGAACATATAGTGGTTATAGAGGAAGAAAAAGATCATTACAATGTCATACCCCCCTCAATGGGGCTATAGATATTCAGTCATCATGTGGACCAACAAAGAAAAACACCAAGAAATGATGAAAATCTTATTTGGGCAGCCAGACGAAGAGCTAAAATCCAATTAAGAATTTGTATAATAGTTTTCATTCCTTTATGATGAAGAATGGGAAGGGGAAGTAGAGGGTGAAGACAAAGTCAAAATTGAAGGAGAACGGTAAGTTAAACTTGAAATTGAAGGAGAAAAAGAATATAGTGATCCTGAAAACAAGCAAAGGTGAAGGATAATTGTATATAAACTCACCTCAAAGAGAAATTAGTGAAGAAAGGATAGAGAGTGAAGTAAAGGAAGTAGAAGGGGATGCAAAAGAATATGATAGAAGAGAATTAACAAGTAGGAAACATGCATTCATTCCAAGTGTATCTGAAGGGATTATAGAGAATAAGGGTCTAAAGGATGAGATGAAATTGAACAAGTTAGGGAACCAAGTGAGCAAGGTGATGATCATAATGTTTTATGTTCAACAACAAATATGCATGATGTTTTTGGTGATTCTAATGAGGAGGATCCATATGCTTGCTAGAATAGCCCACCAATTTCATCAGAATCGAAAGGATAATCCATTAGGTCTGCAATTATAATTAGAGATTCCATTATACACCACCATGTCACTGAAACAAGATGAACATTATGAGAGTATAAAATATAATGGCAATTGAGACAAAGGCATCTGATCTGAAGATATTTATTGAAGAGGATGTCTTCATGAGAGATGAATTTAGGGATAACAAACATATAATTTAGAGTATAAGATAATCTATTACAATGTAGGGTTTGGAATCATATTGGTATTGTATCTTATGAAATCAATACCCATTTTGTGAGGTGGTTAGATAGTAGTTTACAATTACTTATAAAAAATGAGGTGCTTGAAATGTTTGTTTAAGATGCAAGACATGATAATGCTCTACATTAAAAAGACACAATTAGAGGAGAAGATGGAAAAACAAAGATTTGAAAGAGAGGAGAGAATAACATAATGGAGTTTATAAATTGAAAATACAAAGGCGGAATCAAGTGGAATTACCATGGAAAGGGAAAGGTAAAATCAAAAGAAAAATATAATACAAAACAATCAAAGATAATGCATAATTCAAAATTAGTGTTGACAATACCAAAACCTACAATAAGAATGGAAGGAGAATAGGAAATCGGATATAAAATCGATGCAATCATCACATAGTACACACATAAACATGGTAGAATAACAAATACAACAACAAAATCATGTAAGTACACGATATGGTGTTAAATTAAATATTAAAGGAAGAATATTTGGAAGTGGAAGGCCAAATAAGATCCTTACCAAGTATAAGAAGACTAGGTAAGATAATAGGAAAAAATAGAGAATAATAATATTATTATTAACAGATTAGTTAATATGAATAGAGAATAATGGGGGGAAAAGAACATTGAGAAAAATATTATTGTTGAGAATATGGTGTCCTAGTAACTTGAAATATTCACACTTTCATGTGTGGGAATGTGATATTTATCAAAGAATGGGAAAGGAAAACTCTAAATATGAATATTAAGTAAAAAAATTAAACCGTAAAAGCTCACAATCACACTATAATATTAGAAAGGCACACACATTATTCATAGTATTGATTATACTTCAGATCATCTCACATAAAGGAATAATAATAGATAGTCAAAAAGAAAATATGTGTCTATTAATAATTTATGTTGTTTTTATGTATAGTTGTGTTGTATTATTTCCTACTTAAATACTTTGGTGAGGTATTGTGCATTTTATCTTTAAAATGTTTAGAAAGTCATATTACCTGAAAATGTACAAGTTTACTTTTATAGTAAGTTTATTGAATTAGTAGTGTGTATTGGAAAGCTTGTAATACGCTATACCTAAAATTTTAAAGGTTTAATTTTAATAGTCAGTTTGTTAAAATAACAATATGGTGGTTATAAATCCAATTCCATGAATCAAAATCAAGTATTATTAATATGATTTGACAATGTAGATTAATGTGAATGCTTATTTATATCAAATATTAACTATATATGTTGGTAAATTGAGTACAATAATAACATAACATCATATATCTATATACATACTATGTAGTATCAAAAATGCTTCACGATATTAGACATATTCATAGTATCTTCAAAATGTATTTTTTTTATTTTTTTAATAATTTTTAGATAGATGTTGGGGGTTGAGGGGGACCTTACCTAAACAAAAATTAGAGTGTATCATAAAATGGTGGGAAAACATGAAAACATTCATGTTCTGCACCCATACCAACTCTTTTCCAATTAAAAGGAAGTATAAGATGGGCTCAACAAAACATGTGGGACAAACCTCGAACATATAATATGACAGAGCAAGATGAAAGAGTGTATTTCGTTTTAATAGTGAATTGAAGATACATACATATTTTAATAACTTCCATGAGTCCAAAAATAGTTTTTGAGACCCCAAACCAAAAAATATAACACAAATGAGTGAAGACACCCTTAAAAAAAGAGATAAAATTTGAGTTGTTGGACCTTAGTTCACAAGTCTTCCATTGTTCTAACTTTGAAGGTTCACTCTCCTATTTTGTATTTTGATACTATCAATTTTATCAAATTCAAATATAGTGAACATAGATACTCTTTTTAGGTTGTCCAAATATTTAGCTTAGATGTCATCATATTCAGAGCACTTCATCCATATTCATATCATATCATTAGACACATTTCTCTTATTACTTTTATATATTGGAAGGGAAAATACTGCTTATATCTTTATTACAATAACATTAAATTAAAATCAAATGCAATAAAAATATTCACATATCATGGTTTTGAAAATAAAAAGCTTTAAAATAGGTTGTTGAATATAACTAATAATTATATGTTTTAGTGCATCCATATTCAAATTTGGATGCCAACATAATTTACATAACTTTTAATATGGGATGTCATTTAGAATATTGACAGTCTTGAAAAATATTATTACAGTTAGAGGCCACTTACATAGCATGCAAATATTTTGGATATCCAAGGGCACCTTATGACTTTCTTTAGCTTCTATTGAATGGAAAAATACTTATACTCATTGACATTGTTAAAATCTTGGAGAAAGTTTGAACATCGAAACAAACTAGTGAGAATAGTACTTCCACACAAAGATTGATTTAGAACAAAGAATATGTTAATAGTAAAATGGAATGAGAACCCACCTATACCTAAATATGCATTAATTACAAGCTTACTCAAGTAGATATAATTAATTTAATTTAAGAGGTTTGTGCTGTCAGGCTCAATCTTCATCATCGATCTTACAAGCCTTAAATCTCAACAACCTGATAATTTTGGTTAATAAGGCTTACAAAATTATATCAATCTATATTAAATATATAAAAATAAAACTTTAGAGTAATAATTCCAAAAAAATATATTTAACAATGAATATGTAAATGGTCAAATAAAACAAAAAACTGCCACTGCCCAATTCCCAAGAATTGCATTAATTATGTTATATTTTTCAGTTTTATCTCTGAATTTACATTTTTTTTTTGTTTCATATGACTATTGAATATGATTTCCCACTCATTATCTAAATATTTCAAGTTCAAAAACAAAACATTTATGTCATTTTATGTTGTATCACACATTTAAGCTCATACAAATAGTATTTAAAAATTGTAGATGAAACCTAAAGTAGTTGTAATATACCGATCTCTCAAAAAAATTAGAATGTCAGGTGAAATTAATTTCAACGACTGGTCAATATTACATTTAAAAACTCTCCTCATTTCATTAATAAATTTATGGCTATCAAGAGGAAGGTTTTACCCAATTATACATCACTCTTCTATAATTTCTCCATTAAAAAGGGGCACGATACAACATCATTCATGATACTAGTGCAATCATTGTGAGAAGGGTATTTATTGAATGACATAAATAGGCCCTCATATAGTCATAATTTATCCTCCACTTCTTATGGTGATAAATGGATAAAAAATTAAAAAACTTATTTGAATTAGAGGTTTTAGGGTATTACGATTTATAATGTTATCAAACAGATTTGTAGAATCCATGTTTCTTATATATACAAGAATATCAATTCTTCAAATTTAGCCTTTTGCAATTCATTTGAAATTATATTTTTATAAAATAAATATATAATTTTTTTTTAATAATATTTATGAAACAAATTTAATGTATAGGACTAGAATTGTGATCAATTTGTTTTGTATAAGAATATTTTTAAAGATATTGTAATTATGTTATATTTATTTATTTTCAGTGTTACATTTTTTATGATATATGTTTTTTTCTTTTAATTTCTAGAATTTTAGATTATTTATTTATGAAAGTGAAAAAATGTGAATATTTTGTAACTTTTTGCAAGTGTTACAACATTTTAAAAAAAAATAGCTTCGTAGTTTTTTTACACAATTAAGTCAGATTAATCTTTATAATATTATTCTAATTTTTATAAAATCATCCTCTAATAGTCTAATTCATCTTAGGTTCCACTTTATAATATATTTAAATTTAAAAAAAAAATGTTTTTTATAAAATAAATATATTTAAACAGTAGGTACTAAAGTCGCATAAGGCACTTCTTTAAATTGGTTTTCGTAACTTTTGAAGGTCAATATTGAATGAATAATAGTCATTAATTTTTTCCATAGTCTAGCTGGGGTTGCCCATCAAAGTTAACTCTTACATGGAATCCCTTCAAATCCCCTTCATATTTGGAACACTATCTTGAATTTCTTTATGAATGGTATCTATTCAACATTACCCTTCAAATGTTAATATTATTTTAATAGTCAAAGGAAGAAACATTAGAAAAAAAATTATATATTTATTATATTCTTAGCTTTTAATATAATTATGAGCATGATATGATGTGGAATTAGTGGAGTTTTGAATGGACCTTGAATATTAACCGGTATCTATCAATGTATTATTATTTTATGTGATTAATAGATTATAAACCCTTGAATTATAATAAAAGAGTAAAATATTATTGTTAATTTAATTTCATTAATTTAATAATCAACTAAGATTGAGTTTTATTCTGGGTTTGGGACACCATTATGATGGCTATCAAATTGGATAATCAAAATTTTAGAGGAGCTCTAAATACTAAATCTTACAAAGCTTTTTATTTCAAATGAAAATTAAAATTGATTTGAGATCATTTTACATGTCCCTTATATAAATTTGAGAGTGCCACATGGTGGAGCATCACAATATTACAAATAAATTGAAACTGTAAATTTTGATCACTACATTCTATGTGTATCTTATGATTTAAATTGGTGACAGTGTGAAACATATGGCATCATTGTGTAGAATCGCATTATCATAAACTTGTATTTTCATCATTTACCCACTTCAAAATTTGTCAATATGTCCTAGTAAGACATTGTGACATGTGGCATCATCATGAAAAATCACATAATTTTACACTTTTATTTTCATTGTACCCCATTTCAAAACTTTTGAAGGGGTTGAAGTGTGAGATTAAGATATGTGGCATCATCCTGCACAATCAAGTTATCATAGACTTTTGTTCTTTGGAGCTTTGAACTTGATTCTTAATTGATAAATTTTTTGTGGACCCATGTAGAATTGGTATATGCCTATTTTACACAAGTTTAGCATATTAAGAATATTATCAATTAAGAATCAAATATTATTCTTATCTTATATAAAATGGACCATTATTG